>OU696488.1:5937500-7237500 GCA_916048165.1 Spilarctia lutea
CCCCCTGGACCGCATTCAGCGGAGGGCGACTCGTCGTCGATTGCCAAGAACTTCCAATTCGGCTAGAGTCTCTGGCGCTTCTTAGAGATGTGGCTTCGCTGTGCATCTTCTACCGCATTTACCATGGGGAGTGCTCCGAGGAATTGTTCGGACTGATCCCTGCCGCCTCTTTCCGCCATCGTCCTACGCGACAGAAACTTCATCCCCATCATCTAGATGGTTGGCAGTCCACAACTGTGCGATTTTCCCGAAACTTTCTGCCGCGTACTGCAAAACTGGGGAATGAGCTGTCGCCTGCGGTGTTCCCGAACCAATACGAACTTCAAACCTTCAAGAAAAGAGCATACACCTCTTTAAAAGGCCGGCAACGCAATTGTAACCTTGTACCATCAGGCGATACGTCTGTTCGTGTGCCTCCTATACAATAAAATATATATATATAACACCGAGATATATAAATTCTTGTAACACTATGAATAAGACAAAAAGGTCCATCGCAGTTTCCTGCAACGTCGTAAGAACCCGTATTTTTGTGTGTAAACCTCAAAACCTTACAAGTCTTGTAATCCCAAACTATAACTGCAAACACTAAAAAACATTCTACTGTTTATGTGGTGACATAAAACGTAAACTATTTATCCTTTATGTAAGGGACGGTGATAATTGCTGGCAGACAATATCCAAGTCCCATACAGCAATTAGGCAACTCGTGCTAAAGCCGCAGTAATCCAAAACTCCTGAAATATTTAAGAGTCTCACAATGTCACGCAATATTGAACCTTATGCTTACAAATAAGGGCCAACATTCTCTTAAGATATACGGGAAAAGTTACATTACTTAGTCTTAACTAAGAATATCTACAGCATAAAACCAAAGGATGTTATTTAAGTAATTTCTATTAGAAAAAGCTCCGAGTCAAATGTAGTAACTTATTTTGTTTATTAAATTTCTTTTTTTTATTGAATAGTCGGCAAACGAGCAGATGTATGACCTGATAAGCGATTACCGCCGCCCATGGATACCCGCAATACCAGAGGCGTCACAAGTGCGTTGCCGACTTTTGGGGGACGGGTAGGGGGGTGGGAGAGGGATGGTGTGTAAGCCTCCGGTATCCTTACTCACTCAGTGAAACACAGCTCAAGCGCTATTTCACTCCGGTTTTCTGTGAGGTCGTAGTATCACTCCGGTCTAAATAAGTAAATATTTATTTAGATGTTAAATTAAAGCATTATGAAAAGTATCATGTCATTTCGGGTATTCAAATTACTTAAAAAGAATAAGCTTAATTAAAATTTATATGATAGCACAGCTTCTTTATAAACCTACAAAATTCGAGACCAACTCTTTTCGAGATGTAAATAAGATATGTTAATACATATTTATATCAAATTCTCAAGTTATTTAAAATTCAAGCAACATTACAGTACATTTATCGAAGAAAACCTTTAAGACATACTATTTTAGCAAACGGCACACTTACAAAACAGTTTCGAAGTTACACTGTTTTTATTTATCCACCAAACAAGTATACCTACTTAGCGCAGTCCCCACTTTGCAATTAAAAACGAATATTAATGCATGCCTAATGACCAATCAGCTACTAGTAGTAGTGCTTTTATTAGCCAGTCTTAACAACAAGTACTAGATATCTCGCCCACTGACCCATTTGTTCCAATTAATAATTCACAAGGCTTTTTTATGGATATCTTGTCTCAGAGTGGGCTGTGGGCTAGAGCTCCAATTGATATTTTATTGGACGAATGGGACAAATTGCCAATTTCGCCTGCTCTTTTGTTATTTATGATGTAATACTGCTATTGAATGTCAATCGGTTTTTCTTTAATAAATGTGTCTGTAAACTTGTGACGTCACTTTTAGCTACTAGCTTACCTGCCCAACTTTGTCTGCGTCTCTGAAAGATTCGTTTTAATTCTTGTATCATTTTGCATTGATGCCCTGTTCTTATTGGTTATATTCTGTTGTTGCGTATACGCTTAAGTATTTTCTTAATTCAAATCAGTGGTTCATGAGATCGTGTTCGTCAGGCACGGCCTCGCCCCAAAGATTTGGTCACGACATTTGAATCAATCTAATGTACTCCTTAACACTCTTTTGTTATAAACTTACGAGTCATTTCTTAAGGGCCGAGCTAGGCTGATGTTAGCAGTTTGGCTCGCTTTAAAAGCCTTAAAATATTAAGAACTACGAAACATACGGACATTTTGATGCTACAGAGCGAATGTACTTCTTAAATTACACGTATAGACTACTGGCCCGTGTAGAAAAATGATGGGTCATGTGAACCACCAGGTGACCTATCTAGAACGATAGAAGAGCATAAAATAATAAGATTCAGCACTATGCCGTCACTTGTAAGCTGTCCAACTGAGTGCAGGTGAGAATTCAAAAGTACCGGTAGAGTTGGTACATTTTGGTCATATATTTTTGTACGGCATTCTTACATCATTAAATATATCGATTTTTAAAAAAAATGATTGTTTTATATATTCACATCATTACAATGAAACAAATCAATTATATAAATGTATCAATAATGTTTGAAGTATATATTAAACCAAAAAGTATACAAAACTGTTGATACTGGGATTGACAGTTTCAATTCTTGGATATAATATACACACCGTTTCAGTTCAGTTAGACGTCATAGTGATTTTATCATATTATCAATTGTTCTCTTCAAAAATATATTAATGCCGTACTGTATAAGATGGCCATAAAGTACCCTTAAAATGGTAGTGTCATTTTCATCAGCCTAAAAGATATGGTCTGCATTAAAATGTACGGCATAATTTTTTCCTAATTTATTTATGTTAATACTATTTAGTTTTGTTTTCTCTATATTTTTTTTAGAATAGTTTCTTTTGAACGGCAATACTATATAACAATTGAGTTTTACAATATCATGTTAAAAAAAAGTTCCCGTACAGGATCAAATGACTTTACAGCTTTATAAATCAAGGATACGATGAAATTAAGATAATGATTGATATATATTCAAATGAGCAATCATTTTTTGACGGTATTATTTTTAATAATACTTTTGAGTGCTAGATAATTGTTAACCGAAGCCGTACTTTTTCAAATTACCCCCTGGACCACGGAAAGGAAGGGGTTGCAACTCTCGATTTTTTCCCCTTGTCGCATGATTTTTGTACGGCGTTGCGGAATAATGGAAGCAGTATTGAAAGAGTATGAAACTGATGCCGTACAAAATCAAATGACCAAATTTACCCTCGAAATTGTCGGAAAATAAAAATAAAAACCCAACTTTATGGCGCACCATTTTTTTACGGCACTGCGCGTTTTCTTATTATATTTCATGGATCTATCGATGGTAAGAATGCCGTACAAAAATATATGACCAAAATGTACTCACTCTACCTGTACTTTTGAATTCTCACCTGCACTCAGTTGGACAGCTTACAAGTGACGGCATAGTGCTGAATCTTATTATTTTATGCTCTTCTATCGTTCTAGATAGGTCACCTGGTGGTTCACATGACCCATCATTTTTCTACACGGGCCAGTAGTCTAGTATGTTCTAATTAATTTGTTAATAAAACCCTATTGGGTTTTAATATCACAGGAGATAATAACGGTTTTTAGGTGTCGAGCTGAAAGTATTTCGTTGCCTCTAAACATTGAAACTACAACATGTAAAAATATGTTATTTGTACGTACCTACATATATTTTAGTAGGGGCGGAAAACATTACTTTTGTACTTTTTTTTAAAAACTCCCTATTTTTTTTATGATTATTTTTTATGTATCGGCCTGCCAAACCAACTAAACACGACAACACGAATACTGTCATTTCAAGTTGATCTTCTGTGCATCAGTAGTTATAGAGTTAATAATACTTTTTATTTATTTCAGCCTTGAATTTGCACTACTGAAGTGTTTCTATGAAAAACTTAACAGTCATTCTATCTTATTATCTTACGTATAGTAATTGAAGACACGTGTAGTGTTATATTACAGATTAGCTGAACCTAGTTTTTAGTAGTAGTTAGTAGAAGCTAGTTTTAAAAAAACCTAAGTTACTTCTTAGATCAAGCGAGAGAGCCAGCTTCTTAGAGAGCTATGCCTCGACATGAATGGGCCGGCTCGACCGGAGTAATACCCCGTGGTATTACACACAGAAAACCGGTGTGAAATAGCGCTTGCGCTGTGTTTCACCGAGTGAGCGGGGATACCGGAGGCCCACACCCTAACCCCTACCTTATCCCCCTCCCCTTCCCCTAAAGGCCGGCAACGCACTTGTGACGCTTTGGTATTGCGGGTGTCTATGGGCGGCGGTAATCGCTTACCATCAGGCGATACGTTTGCTCGTTTGCCCCTATTAAATAAAAAAAAAACGAAAATGATTTTCTTTCAGATACAGCCAGTTATTGGCAGCAACTCTTGAACCTTTCTAATATACTCGTACAAATAACTTACAATTTATTTATTTTTTTAAATTTCATTTAACTTTACTTTAATAACATTTTTCAATATGATTTCACTGTATTTCTCAAGAATAAAATCAAGTACTGTATTAAGGGTTTTACACAAATACCTAGTTTTTGTTGTATTAAGGGACCTATTAGCGATAAACTTGTCTACAAGGTTACAATACCTTCTATTTCCCTGACGTTTCAAATGGGTTTTACCGCTCATGTTTACGTGTAAACACGGTAAAACCAAGTATTATTTTCAAAAGAAATGTTTCAAGCTTATTCGTTCACACACATATTTACCTATATGTTACGCAAGTTAAAAAAAATATGAGACAACAGCAATTACTTTGATTACCTTACCGTCATTAGACCTTTCATTAAAGCTCGCAAGCGTCAGTCGTGTTCGACCCCTCATTAATACAAGGATATCACCAATTTCTGGGGCACATACTTGAGGTTACAACTACCTGCCCATTTTATAGAGATGTGACTATTTTAAAATGTCCAAACGAAATAATGAATAAATACATTATTAAAACAAATCTAACTAGACAATTAACATTTTTGCTAATAGCACTCTACTTTATTCTACTGAACTGCTTAACACAAATATAGTATATATATATATATATATATATAGGTATAGTGATATATTATTATAGTAGAAGTAATCGAATGTATAAATATATGTATGTAAATAATTATGTCCATGTAAAACGATAGTTGCTTGCCTTCAAGTAAACTGCCTGCGAATACACTCATTATCCTGAAATAAAACATGATTCTTGTGGCTTAATGTAATGGAATTTTATAATGTTGAATGGCATTACAAATATTAAAATAATGAAAACTTAAATAATGTCACAAACATCATCACTACACACAAATCTAAACACATAACCTCAAATACACAGTAAATCATACTTCCTCATACACTCACACACAAACATTTATTATCTGACTGCCTCGGTGGCGTATGCGACTGCTGAGGTCTCGGGTTCGATTCCCGGGTTTGGGTGTTTTCTATGTATAATATGTGTGTATTCACAAAAAAAAGTATACGAGTATAAGTATTTATATCAATTTTCTAGTACCCATAATACAAACTCTGCTTAGCTTGTGTTATGGGTACTAGACAACTTTGCGTGTTAGATGTCCGAAATATGTATGTATCTAAGTATCCATTTTTAAAATTAATTAACTTTAACTGTCTACTATTTTAACTACTGTGTGTTCTTTTTGCCTGTGAATAGGAACTGACTCTCAACACACAGCTAGCGCTACTTTGGGAGTCGTTTGGGAATGATAGACGTGGTTTAGTTATTGTTTGTCGTTACAATATTTTCTCAATAAAGGTTTATCATAATATAACGTTTTCCTTAACGTTTATACATAATTGTATGTAACAGAAAACCTTTATCCTGTACTACAAGTCGCTTCACACCTCTTATATGACTTTCAATCACGCCTTTGGGACCCATGTTAGGAAAATAGCATGTAATAGAGGGTCGTTTACGGCCGTATCGAGCTTGTGTCTTGTAAGAAACATAGAACAATTGAGTATTCTGATAGAATTATACTGTATAATATTTCGAGTCCGTATTTATCAAGGTTGTACCTGCGATGGTTCTTATACTTATTCGTAGTTCTTATATCTATTCGTCGTAGATAATGCAATTGAAGTGTGTTTGTAATTTCAAATTAATGGTTACATCAAATAAGCAACTTTCTAAATTCTAGTTTGTCTAATCTCTGGATCGGCTGGACCGATTTTGCTGGGAATTCAGTGGTAGAGAACTGATGGTATAAGGAGTTACTTCAACTATCTTCGCTTAGCGATGCTATCCGCAGTTTTTGCTGTACTGCGGGTGACACCACGGTGCTCAGCTATTTGTAACCTATAAAAATACTCAATAAATATTGCGCCGTATAAATAAAGAATTCTTAAATTCTAATTTACAGTAAATAATAAACAAACATTAAAGTCTTCAGCTTTGTTATATTTTATATTTATTACCCATTATTTTTATTATCGCATTAATACTATAAATACGGAAGTTTGTATGAAGGTTTATTACTATGAGTTATAAACTAACACGACTGAACGACTCCAGCTGAAAATGAATGGACCGATTTTTATCAAGGAACAATTGATTGACCACATCGAGATTAAAGTTAGTCACCATAATTACTAAGAGCCTATGCCCCAACTAAGGTGGAGTCAGCGTATAGTATTGTGCCTCTACAGCGTGATGGAAAGCATTAGCAATTCAAGGGTGCTGACCACCATACTCCATTCTTACTGGGACTGTAAAAAAGCTAGTCAGTAAACCATATTGCAAAAACGGGAAAAAATATTCCTTCTGAGAGCTTCTATTACGTGCGTTTAAGGTTTCCCAAATATTATTTAAGAAAGAAACGATTCCCCTTCAAAATTTAAAAATAAAGTTTGCGACATAACATCACGCTACGCTTAACAGGAGATGCAGAGCAGGTTGCGTTTTTCAGTTAGTTTTACTATAGGTGCCTCATTGGACTAACGGCTGACGAATGCGACGGCCAATCAAGAAGTCTCGGGTTCGAATCCCGGATCGGGTCAATAGCGTTATTGAGTTTTTCTGATTATATAAATACTTAATAACAGCTCGGAGTTTGGAAGTTGGGGTCTGAACCCCCGTACCTCGGAGAGCATGTAAAGCTGTCGGTGCTGCGCCTGATCTCTTCCCGGTCGTGTCGGTTAGCCGTCCCATCGGATTATGAGAGAGAGGGAAGAGAGAGTGCCCCTGTGTTTGCGCACACAGTTGTGCACTATAATATCTCCTGCGTAGTTGGCTGGTCTATGTTGAGACTGGCCGCCGTGGCCGTAATCGGCTAGGAGACCATCATCACTATAGATAAATCTGTTACCTGTAAACTAATTAATAGCTGCATCATAATCAAAGAGCTCGTGGCATGAAAACTACTTAACTATTTACACAACACACATGGCACATATTTTAGTAGATCAGAATAAATTATCTATTAAAACAGTTCTAAACAATTTAAATTCTATTGTGTAACTGAATTTGTAAACAAATTTCAGATTGAACAATTCCATTTGGATGTATTGGTTAATTAATTTGCATTGAATCGTACAATATGAGTGTAACACAGTGCTATTGATGATTCTGTTTTTCATATACGAGTCTGTCTTTTAAAATCAATAACATAACTGGATTGTAAATTTACACAGATAAATAAGATTGAAGTGTGTGTTTGTAATGTCAATTAAACAGCCTTTGACTCAATGCATATAAAAGCATATTATTATTATTTTTGATGGACTATGTCGCAAACGAGCAGACGTATCGCCTGATGGTTAGTGACTACCGTCGCCCATGGACACCCGCAACACCAGAGGCGTCACAAATGCGTTGCTGGCCTTTGGGGGATGGGGAAAGGGATGGGAGGAGGGGTTGGGGTATGGGCCTCCAGTATCCTCACTCATTGGTGAAACACAGCTCAAGTGCTGTTTCACACCGGTTTTATGTGAGGCCGTGGTATCACTCCGGTCAAGCCGGCCCTTTCATGCCGAAGCGAGGCTCTTCCGGTAGAAAACAACAGAAAAAGATGATACATAGGAATAGTAAATGAAATGAAATGATATTTTATTTACAGAAATACGGTACATAACGTGTAATATATATTAAAAAGAATCAGATATTTCGTGTCTGTTTTGACATGCAAAATTTTTAAATGTACCTACATGTTTATCATAACGTATATTCAATTACAAAAACCATCTAGGTCTTGTCAAGATAACAATAAATCAATATATATATAATATACTTATAAAGAAACACATATAAACAAAGCACATTTATAGTGGTCAATGACTATTTTTAATTAAGCCATAATGCATAGTGATGTTTATGAGACATGATCTTTAATGGATACGAGAAAGAATATTTTCGCATTGATATACATTTCCTGAAAATCAATAATATATAATTGACTCACTCAGAGATCATAGTCGATCTCAATCAAGCGTAATGTTTGAAGAGAGACGAGTTTGCCTTCTTATTTTATCACATTTTCCTCAATTGATACAATTTACTGAATGCCCGTCGCGTCTGTGTGTTCGTCACTTTAGCTGTGCTAATCAAATTGTCGACGGCAGAAAGTAATCAGGAAAGCTATGAAGATAAGTCTGAAGTGCGAAACAAACATTACGTGGTATTAAAAGCCTTCATTACGCCTTTGTTTGGCTCATATGACATGTAGACTGCTGAATGAACACATTAAAAATAACAATATTTGACGAATATAATTGATTCATCGATTCATCGATTCACTTGAATCGCTAATAACTTGATTGCTTCTGATTGATTTTCTTGATTTTTAGTATCATTTGTTGGTATGTTATTACGTTTTTTACCGTGGGAGAACCGCGCTTCGTCATGAATGGGCCGGCTCGACCGGAGAGATACCACGGCCTCACAGAAAACCGGTGTGAAATAGCGCTTGCGCTGTGTTTTACTGAGTGAGCGAGGATACCGGAGGACCATACCCCAATGGCGTTGTGTTGTGGAGGAACGAGTGTCATGTCCCTCCAACACAAAGGGAGGATCCTCCGACCAGGCGAGGTGATTATGTCTGGCGGGCTACTGCCCAACAGTTGATGTTGGGATGTTGTACTCGTATATATGATAATCGGCGCGAGAACATCTATTTGCGCGATTGAGGATTGATAGTTACTCCATGTAGTTACTTCGTAGTTTAGTGTATCTTCGGTAGATGGCGCTGTATGTGGAGGTCGCCACAGTGTGTTAGATATCCAAAATATTTATTATTATTATTAATTAGATCGAAATGATAGTAAGATAAGCGAGTACGGGCGGGCAACAAACTCAGTATACGCAGTAACAAGGGGAAGGTGAGACATCTATAGACATAACGTCATCGATATGAGCACTTGTATAATATAATTTTCTGTTGAATTATAAGTTTAAACCCTGTTGTGACTGACATAAGATACACTTATAATATTATATCCATGGCTAAGTTACAGCTGTTTTATAATCGCTGTCAGAGATTTTTGTAATCAATTCAGGCAATATTGTATGTAAGTGTGTCAAGTAATATGTACTACTACTTTAGTACACATTCTTGTCGATTACGTAATCTGCGTTGTAATAATTATGGCCGAAATCCCGCTGTTAAGGGCTGCCGTCGTTTAGTGACATTAGTATAATTTATTTGAATTAAAGAACCTTCATTTTACATAGTTACTATTTATTGCTTGTATCTAGTACTAGTAGTGCTATTTATCCCATTAACCTAGATCTGTAGTCTAGACCATTCCGCGAACAATAAGAAAGAAAGCTATGAAATTATACATTTACATACTATATTCCATTATTATATTAGAATCTAATGTCTCACTATGAGCACCATTTTATAATTACATAAATCTGTTACAATTGTTATTCAGGGACATATTTTTACATGTATGTGTAGGTAACACAATATTTACTAATCACTTATGGGAAGATCGATCTCGAGATAGACATCTGTACACCACACGTAATATTATCCTTACAAGCTTGGAGAGGTGCCAAAATTGTAGGCCAAGTACGGTACTTAAAATTTATTACTTATTCCTATTCTTCTTACGAGTTTAATTTAAGTTAAAAGTTACTTCATAAACGAGTATACGAAGAAAGGTAATTAAGAATATCTTGCTCACAACACAAAGTCAATATAACGTGTTTATTTCACGTGTGCGAACGTAATAGAAGTAGTGACAAAAATATGTTTAACGTGAATATATGATTGCGTCGGTGGTGCAGTGGTGGCGTATGTGACTGGTTTACTTTCTGGTGAATTTTCGGGTTCGATTCGGTCGGACCAGTCGGAACTGAGGAGTTTTTTATGTTTAATTCATTTATTTGTCTGCGCTTTTGACGGTTACCGCAGTAAAGGTTAGCCTATGTCCTCAAGAATCAAAGTATCTTCATGTCAAATTTCATTGAAATCGGTGCAGCATTTTGGTCGTGAAAGCGTGTCACGCCAAACGACCAAAATTTTGAATCCATACTAATAAATAATATTGGAGCGTCTGTTTGTAATATTAAAATAACCGCTTTCTACTAAATGCATATGAATGTATATATGGTACACATACCAAAATATTTATTTTTAAAATTTTTGTCAATCTGTCTGTCTGTTTGTTCCGGCTAATCTCTGGAACGGCTGGACCGATTTGGACGGGACTTTCACTGGTAGGTAGCTGATGATACAAGGAGTAACTTAGGCTTACATTTTTTAGACTAGCTTCGCCCCGCGGCGTTACCCACGATACGACAATAACCGCGGGTAACACCGCGGGGTTCAGCTAGTTTATAACATAATTATGGATATATGACAATATTATTATCGATATGGTGGTTTCTTTATTAGACTAGTAGAATACTGATGTCACGTGAGTACTGTCAGAGTGGGGTCTTCGAGCTTCGATTTACTAAAGTGTTAGCAAGCACTTGAGACACATAACATCGGAGTGACACATTGTGTACGTTGTGTATTGTGTTGAGCATAGAGTATACCTAACGTTACGAAACGTCGAGTTGTGTTGTCTTGTATTTTATTTAGTCCCGCAGTGTATCTGACAAAAGTGTTAAGACACAAAATTGCCCATATATTTTATTGAACACAATAATTTATATCCGCCCTACATATATGCAACTGTAGAAAGAGCGTTTGTTCGAATAAAGAAATTGTTGACGATTGGAAAACCCAGCTACAGGTTCTTGGTTTCATGAATCGTCATCTTTTGATAATAAAGAAAGGAATATAAGATATAAGACAAAATTTATCTTTTACTCAACACAATTTGACAACTACACGAATACTGCAGTTATGTAATATCATTATTTGTGGTATATATACAAGTTTATATGTGGGTCGCACAGACCCCTCATAGACCCTGCGAACATAAAGTTTACGAGTGTTGGAGTGTGTCCAGACTCCAGACACACATCTCTTGCCAAATGCTTACACGGTTCGTTTGTCATAAAACGTCGAAACGATGTAAGAAATACAGTTAGAAGAAAATTATGTAGGCTATGAGAAAAAAAACGTTAGGTTTTCTACTAAGATCAATGTACCGCGATATTATAATGTTGTTAGTTGCCTGGTTAACGCCGATGAATCTTCTAAACGTATGTTTGGTACTTCCAAAATGACTCTATTCTGCCTGATTGTCCTGTCCCGATGTTGGTCTGTAATCAAATCTTGCAAGTTAAATTTAACTCACTTCCCGATTTCCGATTTAGCTGAAATACTTTTAATTCTGATGACAATGCAACTATATATAATCAGTATTATTATAAATCCAAAATGGCCGCCGTAACAAAATATCGGCGTAAATATTTCTAAACAATCCACCCAATATGTGTATTAAATGAAAAGGCTTAAAGTTATTTTTTTCATTAACAAGTAATTAAAGCTTGTTTTTTTAAAAAACTTTTAATTTAATCACTTGGTATTATTGAACAAGTGATTATGATGCTTAAAATTTTGATATTTTATAGAGATCTCTCGCACCAGGTATAATCTCATGTCGCGTTGAACTTTACATACTTACATGAAATGGACACAAATAATACACAGACTTAGTACAGTAATTTATTTGTTTATCACACAGTGTTATCTCATGTTTGTACCTACAACGCGGTACCTAGGAAGTGGGTGACCGCTAATGCCACCTCGCCATTCATGCAGTCTAAATCCTACAATTCTCATCATATCAATTCTATATACACATATCCGTAATTTAATAAATTTATGTGAGATTTATATAAACCTGACCTTTATTGATTAGTGATAGCTCTTATCGGGTTCGTTTCTGCTTAATCACAAACAATGAGAACCAGAAATAGAAATAAATTAATACATTAATGTTTTTTTTCCAGTGATAGATGCAAAACCACTAAAAATTATAGTAATGAGATGTCTTCTACTTGCCGATTAGGTGAGTTAATAGAAGTCCAAAAACGCTCTTACCTGTAAGAAAAAAGTAGGTTATTATAAAAATAAATAACGGTTTGTATTGGCACAAAGAGATTAAATGAAGGCCTCGTTCTCGTTAGTCTAGTTCAGGATTCAATGTTTAGGAGCGCACGACGGAAATTGAGGGTATTGGCTGGAAATTGGAAGCCTACAGCAGGCCAGCTGTGTTTTCATTTTCACTCCAATTTGTAAAAGAATTTTTCTTCTTATTTTTTTTATAAAGTAATAGGTTTAAACGCTGGTACGAATAGTTGAATATTGCTTTGCTTTCATCTGAAATCAAATCATATTACATTCATTCTATAACCTGAATAAAAGGTACAAACTTGTCTAAATCCATACTAATAATAAAGCTGAAGAGTTTGTTTGTTTGAACGTTAATCTCAGGCATCGCTGGTCCAATTAGAAAAATTCTTTCAGTGTTGGATAGTCCATTTATCGAGGAAGACGATCATCACGCTAATACTAATAGGAGCAGAGCACCGATGAAGAACGTTTCAAAAACGGGGGAAAATTTTCACACTACGGGCAATTGAAGACGCAAACGAGGTTGCGTGGGTCAGCTAGTATATACGAGTAATAAATAGTATAAAAGCCTTTCTCCCAGTTTTACTATTAAATATAAACACAGAATAAAAAAAAATAAAAAACTAAAGATCTTTTTACTTAAAGACAAAAATTGCATCCTATAAAAAAAATTTAAGAAAATTTATCGGAAGTAATTTCACAATCATCACATCATTAACAATTATACTACTTTTCAGTTAAATAGACATTTTTGGTTTATGATCTTAATTATTTTTGACCATTTTACTTACCTACTTATTTTGTTCCCATTTACATATTAAACTCAAGAAGACAATGAAAACTTGTCTTGAAAACATGCTGTAGATAAGGAATGTGTGATTGTCATTCTTTTAAATGTTTTGTTAGAAATGTTACAAAGTTTTATCAGTTCTTCGCTTGATTAAACTGTGTTTTTTCAATATTTTCACAGAATGTTGTATCAATTTATTCTGTTTGAGCTAACAGCATCAATGTATGCATTTATAAACAATGTATGCTGTACTAACCATGTATATGCTATGGCTTCATATACCATTAGGTGATTTATGTTGAGATACGTAATACATGTACGTTTATTAACTAAGGCGTTTTATGGCACAACTAACTTTTGCCCGCGCCTCTACCCATCTGTATGTCAATTATCGCGGTAATAAGTTACCTAAGTCCTTCCCCAAGAATCAAAGTATCTCCATGTAAAATTTCATCGAAATCTGTGTAGCGATAGCGGCGTAACAGACAGACACCGGCTGTAGTTATTTTCGACTAAATTATATTAAATTTAGGTAGTTATGCTATTTCCTAGTTCCTTCTTATTACTCCTATTCAAAAGTGAATAATATGTTTCATCAAATTTGAATTTTATTACGTTTTTAAAACTAACATGGACACAAATACTATTATGTGTAAATTTAGAAACTTTTTCGTTCAAAACCAGTGGCATCCGACTGATAACGCGAGAACTCAAGAGGGTAGACCGATTTATCCGCTCATAAAATCCACCCGTGTCACTTGCTTTTCCAAATGGCTTTGGTAATGGTGTCGAAAAATCAGAAACGATATAAAATATAGTTCGATTTTTATTATTAAACGGTTTTATTTAGCTCACCCCGTTTGTTTTTTTCTTTCTTGGGTCAAATTTAGTAATTCAAATTTCACCCTCTTCCTGTCAACCGATTAATCTGAAATTTTGTATACACTTTGGATTTTGGTGACAATACAATTATGTTTATTCATTATCATTATAAATTCAAGATGGCCGCCGCTACAAAATGGCGGATAATTTATGTTTTATTAATCCCATCAATATGGGTATCAAATGAAAGGGCTCAACAAGCAGAATACAATATACTATAAAAAATTGAAATCCAAGATGGCGGCCGCTACAAAATGGCGGATAACGTAGGTTTTATCAATCCCATTAATATGGGTATCAAATGAAAGATCTTTGCAGGGACTACGTATAGAGGAGTTGGACTGCAATAAACTAACGGGCAAGAAACCTTGCAATAATTAAGCACTAAATTAATTAAACAGAATGCGAAATAAAAACTAAAAAAAATAGAAAATAAAAATAGGTAAAAAAACTTTTTAAGTTAAACGGTTTTATGTTAAATAAATTTACTAAAAACCAAAAAATAATAAAATAGATACAGTCGTGGGAATTATAAACATATGCATAGACTAGACTAAAATAAAACCGTGGGGCACGTCAATTGTCTACAAATTATCGACTTAATGTGCGATAGAAGAATCGTTTAATTCGTCGTTAGGCAGTTGGCCCGCAGACGGTGAGGAAATTACTTACTATTTTCTTGCTCTTGGAAATTCCAATAGTTATACACTCCATGTTAACACCACGGTTTTATTTTAGTCTAGTCTATGCATATGTTTATAATTCCCACGACTGTATCTATTTTATTATTTTTTGGTTTTTAGTACATTTTTATTAATTCTATTCACATGAGAATTTGGGACAGACTTTAAAGGACGAGAGATGATGCCTACGAAATTGAGAATACAGTGGAGACTCGGTTATTTAGACTGATTTACCATCTTCATTAGCCTATTGCAGTCCACAGCTGGACATAGGCCTATCTCATATATGTGAAATGTTTCGGACACAACGTCATCTAGCCTCAAACGGATGGATATGGATTGTCGAAGTTGTTCGTATAATGTTCATCATGAGCCTATCGCTGACCGCTACTGATCGTAGAGTTCCCTCAAGGAAAATAAATATATTCTAGTTTATTCTATGTGATTACTGTTTGTAATAATCATGATAAAAATAAATGAAACATTATTTATTTCAAAATTTCAAATATGAAAAACTTAACATACATTTGTTAAGTTTTTCATATGTTTTTTTCTTTTATGCTAGCAACTTAAGATTATATAGATGCAGGTTTGAGGTTCGCTTATTTAAATAAACATTATAACATTTTAGTTTTTTAAAAAAACAAGTTAAAATATTCTTTCTTCGGCGCTCATAGCCCAGTTGCACTAGGTGATCCGAAACAATCACCTAGTAAACAACGACGGCGCGGTCAGTACATGGATGGGTGACCGCATGTTACCATCGTCTCCGTGATTCGGAGGTCACGTTTAACAGTCGGTCCCGGTTGTTATCATAATATGATAACAGTCGTGAAACTTAGTTGTAGGCTCTTGGGCGGCTTAAAAACATCCAGCGGCAAGATTACGCAGCCACAACGTTGTCTAGCCAGCAGTCCCCAACCCGCACTCGGCCAGCGTGGGGACGTATGACCTTAACCCTCTCCTGAGAGGAGACTCGAGTCCAGCAGTGTATATTATAGGTCGTTGATGATTCTTACTTACTTAAATCTATGTACATTACATATTGATAAATATTAATTTTGATTTATAACTTTTATTTGTTTCGTTATTTTAATTAATCTATAATCACGGGAAGTTAATAATTTCAAAAACAATACTATTTTCAGTTCAATTCAATCTTTCGGATTTTCAATCATGCGAATGCTTTACAGCAATTATTAATATGGTTCTGACAATGCAGTTATTATGAATAGTCTCTCTGATTTATCAGAAATATCCTACTAATATTTTAAACGCAAAAGTTTGTGAGTATGTAAGTGAGTACTTTTGTTGCTCTTTAACGCAAAAACTACTGAATGGATTTTTAAGAAACTTTACAATAATATAGCTTATACATCAGAATACTCGTAACACATAGGCTACAATTTATAAAAATACTAGCTTCGCCTCGTGGCGTTGCCCGCGGTTATAGTGGGACCGCGGGCAACTAACTCCCACTTGATGTGACTTTGATGTGCGTTTTGAGATCACTAATTTGCCAAATTTGCCGTACACTCGTTCACACGTGCGCGTACTGAATTCCAACATTTGAGTAATAAAACGTTCCGACTATTTAATAATAACATTCACTTAAGAGATAATCCTACAAAATATATTACATTTCTAAAGACCCATTTAACTCATATACTTAATTAACGTGCTCGCTGAATTTCAAAAACATTCAGCTTCACATATTTTAATTACTAGGCAGGAGCAAACATTTCCCGACCTATGATATAAGATATTTCTTATTTTCTTACCCTGTGTTTGTATGGTTTCATACACATAATATTAATAATTCCTTAGAGTCGTAAATTACAATAACTACATGAAAACGCGTAACAATAATTTACTACAATCCTAAATGTCATCAACACATTATTGTTGAACAAGTTATATTTATATGCGATTTACTTTGAATTTTGTTGCGTACTTTGAATTTACATTAAGAAAGCAACGTGTATAAGAAACACAGTCATTGCAGTGTTATATGCAACACATCGGGCGGAGGCATTACAAGTTTAAAATGTTAATTTGTGTAGCATTTACCTGTTTTATTTTTTAAAGGATTGTACGATTTTGATTTTTCTTTTGCTTCAATGGTTTGTTGTTTCTTTATAACACACACATCGCCTGAGGTAAGCAATCAACGCCGTTGATGGAGACCCGCAACACCAGAGATGTTACAAGTGCGTTGCCGGCCTTTAAAGGTTTGAAGGTCGTATTGGTCCGTGAATACCGCAGGCGACAGTTCATTTCACAGTTATGTTGTGCCAGGCAGAAAGTTTCTAGGAAAGCGCACAGTTACTTATTTACTGCTAGCCATCTAAATGATGGGGATAAACTACTGTCGTATGACGGCGGCGGGGATTAGTTCGGACAATTTCTCGGAGCACTCCCCATAGTGAATGCGGTAGAAGATGTACAACGAAGCCACATCTCTACGCATCGTCAGAGAGTCTAGCTTAATTGAAAGTTCTTGGCAATCGACGATTCGAATCGCTCTCCGTTAAATGCAGTCTAGAGGGAGATGCCCCCGCCTAAAGATGAAGACAGTATTCCATGTGAGGCCGGACCTGTGCCTTATAAAGCAAAAGATCTGTTGAGCACACCAAGTTTCTTCGAGGCCATTTAGACTTAGGACTTCGCTGGATATGTCGACACCAAGTATTCAAATATTGGCTGAGGCAGTGTCTTCAAAACGAGGACATACAACCAACTGCAGTTTTTTAGCGGTAAACGTGCAAATTTGTTTTGTTGACTTTCTGGGGTTAAATTGGACTAAATTATTTCTACGCGAATTTGAGACCTTTTCCAAAGAGGTCTCGATTTCAGACACAAGTTTGTTTCGACTCTATAACGTTTTCCCGAGAACTACTACTGGTCCTACCAAAATGACTACTCTGCCTGATGGAAGGCATAAGCAGAATCCAAGAGTGGCGGTAACCTTTAATTACAAATGCAGACAATGCAGCATCGTGGCACACACCATAGCGGCCTAATGATGCACCTGCATCGTTGGGCCTATCATCATAAAGAGTATTTTGTTCAGCTCTTTTGTTTTAGTTTGGCATTAGATACCGATAGGTTTTGGTGCATTATTTTATTTTATATTTTTGGGCTCCAAAATAGTTTAATAAATATATGAAAATACATATTGTTTGAGAAATAAAAAAATAAACGCCTATGAAGAAAAAACGTTATTCTTTATTTGTTTATTTTTGAAGAAGGCTTACAGACTAATAACATAATTATGGTTCATACAAATGTGTGATCAAGTTGCTAACAACAAGCGTCCGTATATAGGTGAGAACATATTACATTGGTCTAAGTGCCAGGTCATGAACTTGCATTACATGATATGTATTTACATATTTTTACACATTATTTTATGAATACATTTATATCTATACGCTGATACAAAAGGAAACAGGAAAAGAAACAAAAATATAAATAAAACAAAGTGATAATGAACCCACAAAACACATTCAATATTACTCGAAGATCAAATCAAATAAATAAATGTATGACACATCAAATATTTAGAACCGTTTTTTTATGTTTAAGTAAACAAAATTTATCACATTTTATTTGACTAACCGTTTGAGCACCGCCTGTATTAAAAAATGGCCTCGATAAAAGCTGCCTCACCGTGATAGGGTACAGAGCAAGTCTTACCGTAAAGAGCCATGAAGTTCATTGAAGCTGTGTGCACCTCGCAGGAAGAATGAATTGCTCTTTTAGTTAATGGTCACAAAAAGCATATGTAGCAAAGGTCGTTGTCTTAGACCGATTTGATTGGTACGCAAACCCCAGGGGAGTCGATTGTGCCATTTGCGATACTGGTCAAATAGCAAATATCACTTATAAGGCGCCTATATTCCAGGGGAAGGGAATGGTATCGTCTGCAACGATGAGTGTAATCATGTGACTATCACTGTGCTTTAAATATCATTCCCTTAATACGAGACTTATAAACTTCGTATTGTGGGTTCCAGACTTGCGATGCATGCTCCAGGAGGCTGCGCACAAAGGAACAGTACAAAACCTTAATGGGTTCAATAGTACGAAAGGATAAGAAGATATCTCGTGTTACTTAGGAATTCGGCTTATTTGTTTGTTCCTAACCCCATAAGTACTTAACCGATCATTATAAAATGTATGTAAAACTTCACATTGTTTAATCGAGCAGTTAAAGCATAAAAGCGTTTACGTATTACCATAGATAAAGAAAAAAAGGTAGCGAGAACAAGATACTTAAAAAAAAGTAAAACTGAAGATAAAAGTAACGAACGAAACGTAGAAAAGAACAAAAACTCTGTATTAATAATTATTGTAACAGAAGGATTAATAACAACTTCGCTCCTCTCTTTCTCTCTCTATTTAGATTTAGAAGAAATTCCGACGGGGAATCTGAAACGTATGTTTACTTGTTAGCAACAAATGTTCGCTAATGAAGTTCATATTAATAGCTGTCGGAGAAACACAAGGGTCAATGGACCAGGCAAATGTACGCTAAACTGTTTCATTGTAACAGTATGATATCATTTAAAAGCAATCTCATTGATAGTTTAATGTAATTTTCATGTTACTTATCTTAAAAATACGATAGAAATCTTTCACGAAAAAACGGTCTGATGAACCAATCTGGATGAAATTTGGGACAGAGAGTATAATCTATAATATCAAATAGGCTTTCTCTTCCCCAAGAAATGTAGTATTAGGAGCAAGCTTCAAAAACAGCCGCGGGTAATAACGTAAGACGCAGCTAGTTGAAAATAAATATTAAAATCTCTTTAGCTGTGTAATCTACCGTGAATCCTTATTAGAAAAAAAGTCTGCTCTACTTATCAAGATAATTAATATCCCCGCTAATAACTAAGATATTTATAATTCTCTGAATATTTACATATAACGAGAGAAGTAATTACATGTCATAAATTAAAAAAATGGCATCTATGAACCTTACGAATCGTCTAAGGCGAGATGTTCGCTATGCAAAAGAAATGTAAATTAAATCTATCTGTAGTTAATATTTAGACTAAATAACGCTATTTTAACTAATCGAATTGAAAAGTAAAGTTTTATGTAAAATCCACTAAATCATTTACTAAAGCGCATCAATAACGCAACAAAAATACAGTTGATGTTGTGTTTAATAAACAAGTGATAAACAAAGTAAAGAATTGATAGCTACTCCTCTACATTATTACAGCTACCGATATGAAGATTATCATGATGTCATATCTCCAACCTTTTATGATAATAAACCTGTTGGCGCTTCGAACAAAGCGTTTGTTATATTTTTTCTCTGATTTTTTCCTTGGATAAGGTGTTGCTCTGTGTATTTAACAAATATAGCTTGCAGTTCATCATATATAAAAGTACTATAGTTTCCAAACCGCCACTACATTAACTACACAAATGTTTTACATAACAAGGCAGATCCTAAACGGCTAAGTTATAAATTGTGAATCAGATAAAAGTTTACATGTTGTACACATAGGCGTGTACAATACAAAAAGCATCATCTTGCGAAATTGTAAAGAGGAGTTTTGAAAAGTTCATCCAGTAAGGATGAAACATGGTATGAAAGTTGGTTGTTTTAAAAAAATACAAAATAAGAAATAGTCATGCGCAAGAATCCAGGAACAATAGCTAGTTACGAGGCTATTGCCACGCTTGCTATTTAATAAAGAATAAATAAATAAATATTTCGTACATCTAACACACAACGCCATCTAGTCCCGAGCTAAGCAGAGCTTGTGTTATGGTTACTAGACAACTGATATAAATACTTACATACTTTTTTTTGTAAATACACATATTATACATAGAAAACACCCAAACTCCGAAACAAATATTTGTAGATTACACAAACATTTGGTCCGACTCATGATTTGAATCCGAGACCTCAAGCACAGCAGTCGCATTCACTACTACTGCGCCACCGAGGCAGTTAGAAGCAGAGTAAGCATCCAAGTTAGAAAGACCGTTCGATATCACCGTCGTTAAAGGTCAGTTGGTTACTGTCCCAGTAAGACTTCATGATATTCTTGTATGTACACAGTCTTATTTATAATTGAATTCTATTTGCGGCCAATGATGAAAGTCGCATACCCAAACTTTTACATAATAATGACATTACAAGGTTACAAGTTGATGTATCAAGGTTGACATTACAATTAACTTAAACAGTTCATATTTAATAAAAAATATACCTTTAATCTTTATCGTATTTCTGATTTCTGTATTCAATTTCGTAACAAATTAACAAATCAAGTTGACATTGAAGTGCGCGATGTGTTTAAGACAATGTTAATTTCGTTTGTTCATTAGCACAAGACGATTAGACAGCTACTGTCGAGGCGTGACATAACACTGTTTTAAGAAAATTAGTTCAGTAAACTTGATATAATATACCGCGATCTATTGATCTTGATACTTTTTAAAAATATGTCAATGTTTAACATTAATTATTATTATAATTTCTTTTACTAGATGGATTCTTCTAAAAACAGAAAAGAGTTAATCAAAGTATTTGAATAAAGTTTACGAGATTATGGACTTATAGGATAATAATTCGGCCAATAGTTGGTTACAGTCATATTGTTCAATAAATGGATCGCGGTAAAAGGCTCTTGGTATTTTTATCAAAGGCCGGATGACGAAAGTAGGTTTTCTCTATATGGCATAAATATTTTACTGGTTTATATCCATTCTCTAGTGATTTATTTCATTTATCAATTAACAGTGGCCTTTGATAGGCTGTGATGGCGATTAAAACATAATATGTTAGTATTCAACTTTAAAACTACTCACTTCATTTGTAAAAATGTAATAATAATACAAAAGTATCAAAATCAGCTTTGGAGATTGGTGAAAGTCGTTGACATTGACTTAAAAACAAAACTAACTAACATTATTGGTTCTGTTATAAGTAAAAGTAGTCCCAGAAGATTCAGAAATATTCTTAATGATTAATAGTAGTTAATAAAGGTGTTAAATAATAATGTTTTAAAGCTATCTAAGTTGCTATTTTTGTTTTTTGACACATTTTGATTGGCAGAAAAGTATCAACTCATTTTGTACCAGACACTATTCTGTGAGAAGGCTGTAACAAGCGAAAAGGATTTGATGATTAAGGGGAACCCTCTTATTATCGTCCTCCTAACTAATGTCTTTGTCCTTCAACGAGTGGCTGCTCCGACACTTCGCTTCAGTTTTGGCTCTTAATGACGGTCGAAGGAGTGTATGGACAGTTGAGTATTCTGGAAAAATCTTACCGAATTTTTCTTAATAAAATTTTCTTAGATAATGAAAAAGATCAGGCTTGTCTATCAACTATAGTGTAATTTACTAATAATTAAATTAAAAGACGCAAAATGCAATCAAGAAGATAAAATTTGTCTATACTAATATTATAAAACTGAAGACTTTGTTTGTTTGAACGCGCTAATCTCAGAAACCGCAGGTCCGATTTTAAAAATTATTTCAGTGTTGGATAGTCTATTTATCGAGAAAGGCTATAGGCTATATAGCGTCACGCTAAGACCAATAACAGCGGCGCCCCAATGAAGAATGTTTAAAAAACGGGGGCAAATTATTACGCTACGGGCAATAGTAGACGTAAACGAGGTTACGAGGAACAGCTAGTAATTAATAAAAAAATGACCTGCGCTGGTTCAAATTAAGGGCTATTAACGCCTTGTCTGTTACTTCACTAATTGGGTAACTAAAACTCGTGTTGTTTTCTTGTGTCCTTGTCTAATATATGTTAAAATAACTAGGATTTTAGTTGGACTTTATTTGGGCAGAAAACTTTCTAACCTATTATTTAATATTATTGTCCTACAGCTAGTAATAAAAACATAATCTTGTTGTATTAACAATTTCTGAGTGTAGTACTAATATAATGTAATTTGTAGGACTGTGGCGACTGCCACATATAACACAACAATAACCTACTACAGCGCCATCTACCGAAGATACACTGAACTACGAAGTAACGCACTACATGGAGTAACTACAAATCCTGAATCGCGCAATAAATAGTTCTCGCGCCGATAATCATATATACAACATCCCAACATCCACTGTTGGGCAGTGGCCCGCCAGGCATGATCACCTCGCCTGACCGGAGGATCCTCCCTTTGTGTTGGTGGAACATGATACCCGTTCCCCCACAGGACAATGTGGCTGTTAAATTATATAAATATTAGTAGCAACAATAAAAATATCAGCTAGATAATAAACTTTTTTGATGACCTCGTTATTGGTACATATTGGAAATAGGGTACTTTGATCGAACCATACATTTCATAGGACAAACATTTTTTAATAATGTTAATAATTTTCTTGAGACTTAATAAAAATAACCCACACGTAAAAATACATTTTTTTAAATCTTCAAGTCGACTTATATTATCGCTGCTACCTCAGTTAGCTATCACAATCGAGAACTTTTGTAAGAGAAATAATTAGGCATCTTATCATAATAAAGCTACTCACGAAAAATTAGCACAATAATAATAATTGGTAGAAATAGACCCGGGATCCGGACCGGACCGGGATTATGATATATCACGTTTTATATTTTCAAAAGACTGCAACGGGCCGATGTTGATGATGATGGTGATGATGATGATGATTATGATGATGATGATATTTTCAATACCTTAAACACTATTATCAGTAGCTTACTTTCACAGTCCTAAAGTTTAAGTATTTTTTTATTTATAGGCAGCTGAATCTTCGTAAAATCGAAACACTTTCCAGTCTAGCTAACAGGTTATTGCACCCAAATACAGGTTTGTCATTCATATATTCTGCATGCAGTTTATATTGGTCATAATACTGTAAAGTGGCACGTCATCCACTCGTAAAATTAAAAGTTATTTACGTAACTAGAACACGATGTTCTGCTTCAATAATAGTATCTGTAAATATTTTTGCAGGGCGATAAATCAATCATATATGTAAATAAATGAATAAGCAAACTGAAATCGTAATAATCATGATTTTTTTAAACGGGTCAATTTTATCCTGGATGAAAAATAGTTTCTAATATATTATTCTCAATAGCCAAATACTGTCCTGCAACTAGGCGTAAATATCGTTATTAAAGTTTTGTTAACTTCATAGCTAGATTTTCCTTGCTACTCAACTTTGACGTTTCTGTTAAAATCATATTTAGTTTCCAACTTTGTTTTTATTCGCTAACACAACTAAGTTATAAGCTTAACTTAACATTAGAATAGAAATAAGCGCTATCTTTGAATTAGAGTCATGTACTGAGACTATAAAACCAGTGATGAGTGGTCAAAACCTCAGCATATTTAGAAGAAATCATGTCACTTCCCTTACGTGTATATTTTAGTCAATTATATAAGGCGTGAGTTCAAAAATTAGTAGAAAATTAATTTTCAGGTATTCGGTACCAATAAATTGTCATAGGCTATGTTTTATCCGGTAAATGTTTACCACGAAATACGGCAGGCGGAGTCACGGCCTCCAGGTGACTGATCAATAATACAGAATGCTACTATACGTATTCATTCAATGACTGTTGTAAGAGCCGACTACAGTAGACATGGACAGGGAGACCTACGCAGGGCTGCAAAAAGAATAAAAAACTTGAGAGAAATTCTACACTAACCCGTCTGGTCAGTGTAGTACAGTACCCCTTTAAATGATTATTAAATGCTGTTGATGATAATGATGAATAAACAGTTGCATCTATACGTTACAGTTTTCAAATATACAAATTTCAATGATACCGCTGCAATTGTGAACGTGTAATTATTTAGTAAGTTTGGGTGATAAATGTTTCAGAGAATAAATACGGTATTATTTCCTCGTTGTTTAATTTGTGTAAGATAATTAATATTGTTCTAAATTTTGAGTATCTAATTTCTATTAACAATGAGTTACCGTCTCAAATGATGTCTTATGATTTCAATCAACTTACACGTTAAATGACAACAAAACAGCCCGTGCTGCGCTGTGCTGCCGCACATTTTGGTAAAATGGGTTTTCGAGAAACCTGTCTTGTTTAGCAGTTATAACTATTAGACTGCTAAGCCAGATGTACCTAATGGCATTGAGATATACCTATAGAAGTGCAAAATTTATTAGCACACGTCGCAAAAAATGTAACAACTTTTAACTATGACGATGTAGCTTTGAAAACATTAAACATTTGAAAGAAAACATACGCATGTCTCACTTACACGCGTTACAAGAACGATAACGTCGCTATGATTAGACAAAGACAAAGCATAAACATCACGATGGCGGACCGATGTTGACTATTCTATAAAAAATTAACAAAAAAAAAAGTAAAAAAAAAAAAATTATGCAAATACCTTTTTTCTCATGAAGAAAGCAAAAGTATTTAATTCAATACATATTCTCCTACAAATTTGGGAGAATATGGACAAACATGAAAGGAAAGATGTTCACACATTCACATGGCAACACAGTATTTAAATTGCAATTATTATTTTTTTATTCCGTATAAAGTGGTTAAAGATTTTGCGAAAATAAAGTATGAGAGAATTGTTTCCCTTGAAAAGTACAAAAATAATCCCGCGTTAGCATATGTCTATCTTTCAAGGTTGCCTCACTATACCCTTTTTATAGTAAACAAAGTTCATAATAAAAATTGTTGTTGCCAAAAGGATACCAAAATTTATTCACAAAATGTACGTGCAAACTAGGTATCGGAGATGCGAACAAGTGCTAAACAAGTTTAAAATCAACAAGCATTTAAGGTTAATATAGGTAGTGCACTAAAGGGCAACTGCATTAAGATATATTGGTCACGACAAACTTCACAACTAATAATAGTTGTCTTAAATTTAACGTTAATTTATATCGTTGGCGTGCATCCAAATCGATTTGCGTGCCGACACTAGACACTGTCGACTATATATTTTTATAAATACTAAGTACTGCACAACAATGAACACGTGTATCTATGATCAAGCAGTAATTTATGAATTGGATACTGCGATCTGTATTAGGTAATGCATTAATGATACCTTAATTAGTGATACCACAGCCTCACAGAAAACCGGTGTGAAACAGTGACCACGAAACAGTGCCTGCACTGTGTTTCACCGCATGAGTGAAGATAGAGTAAGCCCATACCCCAATCCCTCCCCCCATCCTTCTCCCCATCCCCCAAAGGCCGGCAACGCACTTATGACGCTTCAGGTGTTGCGGATGTCCATGGGCGGTGGTAATCGCTTACCACGGCGACACGTCTGCTCGTTTGCGCCCTATTAAATAATAAAAAAAAACTCTACATATTAGTAACCCCCTCAGTAAATAATGTTTCAGTGTGAAACTACTCTGCCTAAATTTTTATTTAAATATACTACAGCGAAGCTAAAAGGAAGGCTATATAAATTATAATATTTATATAATTTATTATCAAAAGTTTTTGTGTAGCTGTGTTATACTTTTTTATTACATTTTCTGGTTTTTTGTTGAAATCTTTCTCTGAAAACTCTACGGCAAAATGGAGTTCTTCTCTCGAAGATTTTCTATATAAAACCTTCGATAGGCATCTCATCTTTGCACACGTCTTATTTCTTCTCCAGTTCTCCGTCTTTAATAAAGTTATATTCAAGAGCCTAAATAATTGTTGGTATAATTTAGCAAAGTATTGATTTTTCCGCCAGCGAGCTATTACGGTCAACGAAAGTCGAAATTTTAAGGTTAAAAACATTTAAGATATTGCAACTAGACTTATACTTCTGAAGCAATGAGACCCGGCGTCTTATGAACAGAAGCATAAAAAAGCAAAATGGTCCTTCGAGCATTCAACATCAAAACTGAACTATAAGCAGCCAGTTGCATTGCAGGCACCGTTAATTTAAATTGTGCATCGTATACAAGATTACGTGGCCTGAATCTAGAAGATACATTACGCATGAGCAACTAATCGAGCTGCACTATACGAGTACATTCGCGTTTACAACCGACATTTGCATAACGATTTGCGCTGCTGAAACGATAACCTGATTGGCGAAGTACGATCTAAATTAACTCAGACATTCTAGCTTGACCTTAACTGGTCTTAATATCTTTTAAGTGAAGTTGTTATACATTCTATAGTAAATATATATCAGATTTTTTTAACAGATATTTGATTCAAGATGATTTCAATACAAATTTGTCTGTTCAATCGGGGCAGTTACTACCGTCGCTCAGAACATCTACGTAAAATGACAGCGTTCGTGCTGGCGTGTTTTTTTTCTTAAGAAAGACAACTCCTGCATTAGGAATATACATCCAGTGTCGCGGGGGACTTTACAAACATACATGTAACGGACACAAAGAACACCCAGACTTAGGACAATATTTTGTGGATCACACGGCACTTGGCGCAGTAGCAAGCGGCGTGATGACCGCTTAAACCACTAGGCCAACCGTGCAGTAGTGCGTGTTTCGTTGGTGAGTGCGAGACTTGAGTCCCAATGATGCAGAAGCATCACTAGGCCTCCATAGTGGGTCACCATGTTGCATTGTCTACATTCTCTTGGTTTCTTCTTATGTTGTCCATCAGGCAGAGTAGAGCCATTTTGGCAGGGCCATACATATAATACAAAAACCGTTAACTCCTAAACCTGGAACTCACTACCTGCGTACATGTTTCCCTCCCACTACGGACCCGGGTCCTTTAAGCGGAGCGTGAAAAAGCATCTCACTAGGCCGCCGTAGTGTGGGTCACCATGCTGCATTATCCCTATTAGCTTTGAGGTTGGTGACCACCACTCCTGGATTCTGTTCGTGCTTTCCATCAGGCAGAGCAGAGTCATTTTGGCAGCTAAGATATAAAATAAAAATAGATACAAGTACAATTCAAAAATTCTAAGATGTAATGTATAAGATGTTACGATTATTTTCTAGTATGAATTGGGTGTAATATTGTTTAATACTGTTGCCTCGTTTTTTTGCTTATGTTTGCTAAGTTGTAATTTGTAGTTTAAAAACATATCCAGAAGTATAATAAATTTTAGTCATTATAATTGTGGTTATATTTTACTTTGATTATATGCTGGAGTTTAATACTATTTTATTGTTATTAGGTATTGTAACCGAAAGGGGGAAGCCCAGACTTCCCCCAGGAAAGAGTCTTATAGACGCGGAGTCGTTCCTGGGGGGGACCTGAAATATCTTGGTCCGGGTCCTTCCCAGAGCAGGGCGCCTGAGACCGGCCGCCGGGGTGGTTTTTAGTGGACTCACCACATACCTGGCTCCCCAGTCCCCTAAGAGCCGGAGATCCGAAGGGATTCTTCCAACCCGACAACAAAAAAAAAAAAAAAAAAAGGTATTGTAATCGAAACATTCGTACCAGAACCAGAGCTTACTTCTAGGGAAGAGTTGGTTATTATGACTAACAATATAGTAACTTCAACAACATAATTTTTTTTTTTTTTTTTATTGAATAGTGGGCAAACGAGCTGACGTATCACCTGATGATAAGCGATTACCGCCGCCCATGGACACCCGCAACACCAAAGGCGTCACAAGTGCGTTGCCGACCTTTGGGGGGATGGGAAAGGGGATGGGGGGAGGGGTTGGGGTATGGGCCTCCGGTATCCTCACTCACTCGGTGAAACACAGCGCAAGCGCTATTTCACACCGGTTTTCTGTGAGGCCGTGGTATCACTCCGGTCGAGCCGACCCATTCACGCCGAAGCATAGCTCTCCCACGGTATATAAGTAACAAAGTAGGAACTTTAGTCCAAAGGAGCATTGCCATAATAATTCATTTATACTTAACGCATGTTAAAAAGAAGGAAAGAAAGAAGAAAAATCGTTTCTTCTGACATACGCAGGACAATACATGATTTTCAACAGAGTTAAGGTTGTGAGACACAGGCAATTATAATACCTTGTGCAATGCCAGAAAAGGCGCCTATCTCAGCATATTGCCATAGCAAGAGTACTAGATACCTTTTTTTTCTAAAATTTACAGAATCTGAGCGTCAATCTTTCATTTTCCAAAATTCTACCTTTTCACATGCGTAACTTTATATTTATCTACACAAAATGCCATTCTGATGCATGTACTAAAACTTACGAAACGGTACCAGTACTGTTATCAATTCGCAATTACTCTAGGGAAAATGTTTATGAGATATGAGATGCCATAACCTAACCGAGGAGGTTAACAACCCATAGACTAATCCTAAACCCTTAAAAATAGTATTACTCTTATCATAGACAAGGTCTAACCGTCAGTCAAAATTATAATTTACGTTCCTTACGCTATTTAAATGGCATAAGTTATCACATTAATATACAATATCCGTCTAATAGTGTACTAACATAAATTTAAACTTGTCTAATAATAACCGTTTATTGTAAGCCCAACTAGATTTTCATTACGTTATAAAATAAATCACTATTCTACATACTAAATGTCGTGATCAAGTTACCGATCTTTGCTTTATACTATGTTATAATTGTTATTGTAAATTAATCGGAAACTATAATAATAATATTAATAGTTAGAAAACTAAGAAGATTAAATAATTTGGCGTATATACTTGTAAATCTATATATGTATTAATAATTATGCGAACGAAGGAGCATGAAAAGTACAGTTAAAGTTTATTAAAAGGAAGTGGGAAGGGTGCCGAACCGTGGGAGAGCCACGCATCGGCATGCATGGGCCGGCTCAACCGGAGTAAAGTAATACTCGTACCACGGCCTTACATAAAATCGGTGTGAAATAGCGCTTGCGTTGAGTGACCACTGACACACACACACACACACACACACACACACACACACAAAAATAACGTCACGCACGGCATCCCAAACTAGATAGAGTCCATACAATGGTAAAAAGTCTACTGAGAAACACTGTATAATACACTATAGATGTATATACTCATATGATACTAATAAGTACATAAATATTTTAGATAAATTACACCCGGTCACGGCAAAAACGTTCATCACTCAAACAATTATCCTGGGTAGGAAACGAACCCATATAGCTCATAGTAGTCAGGATAACTGGATAAGTAGGTATACCAAATTTCGAGATAATCAAACGTTTTGAAAGGGATCAAAATCATGTTCAAAGTTTACCTTACATAGATACGAATGAAGCTAATAAACACGTATTATAAACGAACAACATTGTTGCATGATAATAAAGATGTAATACATTTCTGTTACTATAAACAGACCATAAAATACAGAATTAATAAACCGCCAATAAATACCCTTTGGAACTAAACCAAATGCCAAATATTTTAGTCTCCGTACAATTATTACATTATTAATCGTAATATATATGTACTTGAAACAACCGGTTATGACCGTAGTGGCCTCAATACTGGTATCTAACTAAATTCGCACATTTATTCATGCCACTCAGAACATAATATTCTGTGTGGACTAACTAGCGTTCAATTCGGAACATGTGACATTCTAGACAGTCAATTAAGCTTGTTTTAATCTGTGCAAACAAACGGCTAATAAATAATCATTATTGGAGGATTTTAGAACTCGAAAGAGTATTCAATATCAATGTATGCAATTACTTTTTAACAGCATATCATGTACAAAAGACTTGCGTCCTTGCAAAGGTCAATCAACTCAACGCAAGAATAAAAGAACAAATAATCAACAATTAGTCGTCTATTGTGCCGGAATTCAGCTATTCACGAATGGTTGGTATTCGCATTTATTTCACTAACTTATTTTGTTAAAACTCTGGGCAAATGAGGGCATTACCTGAGTAAAATTTCATATATATATATAAAGTTAATGTAGCTAATGTACATTTTGTATAGATCGAAAAGTGCTATAGAGTTTTTTTCTTATGCCGTTTTTCCTTAACGTCTACTGACTTTGCTGTAGGGTGTCCAAAATATTGCCAAGGGCATTGATATGCAGAAAGTGATTTAATAAAATCAATTCATGTATATACTCGTACTTCCAAAAAGTTAGATGACATAAATCAAACCTTTGTCTTGGGACTGACGAATTTAGTAACAAGCACACTTTAATGGTGGGTGTAACCTCAATACTTTACGAAGTGAAGACATAGAATTTGTCTATTTGCAGTCGCGTGCCCAGAGCTCCAAAATAGATGAATCCTATTAGATTTAGTTGACACCGAGACAGTGTGTAATGCTTTCTCATATGTCTTCTATCAAATATGATGGTAAATAGAGAAAAATCATTATCTATATATTTAAAAATGTTATGTTGGTTTGTGTACGCTTCAAAAACTCAAAAATTTCTGCACCGATCAAGCTGAAATTTTAGAATGATATATAATCCGCATCAAGGATTGTTTTTATCTAATTTTTGCATCAGTCACATATCCGCGACCGCGAAAAAACACGAAAAAACCGACATAAACGCGGGCGGAGCCGCAGGCAACAGCTAGTCTATATAAATAAAAATGTTATGTTGGTTTGTGTACGCTTCAAAAACTCAAAAAGTTCTGCACCGATCAAGCTGAAATTTTAGAATGATATATAATCCGCATCAAGGATTGTTTTTATCTAATTTTTGCATCAGTCACATATCCGCGACCGCGAAAAATCACGAAAAAACCGACATAAACGCGGGCGGAGCCGCGGGCAACAGCTAGTTATTTATAAAAACGTCCTTTAAGTCCCAATTACTCATCAAAACAATTGAAAGTTTAATTGTATATCGAAAGTCGTTTAATTTGAATAATATTTAATATGTTTAACTAAATACAACATTGCATACGACGATAGAACGTAAAAATATAATTTAGGTCCAATTTGATTATTTATTTCTTGTTATAATTTGTTTTTTGGATCTATGTTTTTGTTCAAATTAACTCTTATTTTTTACGCTAACCCTTGCCACCGCCTATTTGATATTAGGTGATACAGAGATTTAAGTTTAAATTCCGAAAAGTAAATCACGCAAAGCAATGACTAGTGTATAAACCGTGCCGAGAAAAGGCAGCTTTTCACATTTTCTAAAGAAATTAATGGAAGCTGGCTTACAAATATTCCAAATCTTAAAAGATTATGGTATTAAGATTTTAATCTAAGCCCTAAACGCCGTTTCTAATCTACAGCTGAATTGTATAGTTTATTTTCAAGGCGCAGTTTGTGTAAATTAATTATTTAAAATACAAAATCAGGATCCTTGAAAAATATACCTACACTAAATTGGTGTGGCGACTGTCAAGCCTAACTAAAACATACTGCAGCACCATCTACCGAGGACCCACCGAACCACGGCACAACTACTAAACCTGTATCGCGATACTGAAATTACCAACGTACCAGCTACAGAATAATGCCTTTTTCAGAATTATTATGTATCGAGTAATAATATGGAAGGTATACACTCTTTCACGATATCAAAGAGATATCCTTGCACTAGCAATCGTAATCGTGGATTAACTTTCAAATAAGACGAAAATCAAGACTGCACGGTTGGCCGAGTGGTGTCAGCGGTCGCCATGCCGCTTGCTACTGCGCCAAGTGTCGTGGGTTCACATCCCACGCGGTACCTACAACACTTTGTGTGATCCACGAATTGTTGTCCCGAGTCTGGATGTTCTTTGTGTCCGTTTCATGTATGTTTGTAAAGTCCCCCACGACACAGGATGTTTATTCCTAATGTGGGAGTTGTCTTTTTAAAAAAAAAAGTACGATATATTCAACACACGAACACGGTCGGCAAGGACAACAATTGAACATGTTCAGTACAATTCTAAAATACCTACAATGCTATTAATACTAAAAAATGGTTGTTAAGGCCTTTTTATGCGTCAGAAACCCACCTAGTGTATTAGTTTTGACACTCTGTGTGTATTTATGTATTTTCCAGTGTAACGCCTAAACTACTGAAGCGATTTAGTGTCAATAAATTCATAATAATGGCCTTCGTAACATATATCTCTATAAATAAATAAAGTTTAAGTGTCTGTTTTTTAATTTCAAATTAACAGTTTTTACTAAATGCAACTGAAAGTAGGTACATCAAAAAACAAATTTTGAAATTTTTGTCTGGCTGTCTGTCTCTGTGTCTAGCTTCACGCCGTGTCGGTCGCGGTTGATATCGTACCGCGGGGCTTAGCTAGTACTCCTTATAATTTGTCAGGTTACAGATTTTTAAACTATTTCTTGTTATTAATCTGCTATGACTGTACTATACTGATGAGATAAAGCAGTCAGATGTTGTGCTTTTATATGCGGGTTTACTATGTAAATGTACACCGTGTAATTGTTCCCAGATGATACACCAGTAATATAATTGGACCAACTTATGCAACAAGGAACCAATCCACTAACACGCCGAAATCTAAATAAGAACTCTCTCTAATCTAAAGAAGATAATTCTTTGATTTGGCATGTGTATGGATTGGTTCTTTGTTGCATAAGTAGGTCCAATTAATGTATCGTCTGCGAATAGAAAAAAACAAATAAAATAAAGCATCGGTCGAAATACTGAAAACCATTCTTATGACAAGAATAAAAGTCCACTCGACGTTGATTGTGTTAACTTAATGCGAGAAAATTAAGCAATTTTCTGAAATGAGAAAATTAAGTTAATTTACTTTTTTTATTAGGTTAAAGTTCATTCCGAAAATTTGGCAACCGCAAATAATACTCAAATCACTAGAAGACTACAATGTAATAAATGAATTAATAATATCATATTTATGTAAATGAACATCGTTAGAACAAGAAAATTACTTACATTAATTTTGAATTTAATCTGAACAATTCTGTCTCAATTTTGATTACTCTGTACAAATTCGTCAGCGCCTCCGCTATCGCAAATATTCTTCTTATTGCCCATATTTCTGTTTCAAAAATGAAAAATTGCTCTAAGTAAAGTAACTCAACATCTAATTTATCATATTAGTAAGAAGGGAGTTGACTACACATCACACATAAATCATTCATATCAAATCACCTAGCAGTTTCCTGAAACTAGGCGTTAAAAATATTCACCAACGACTTTCAGACTACATTTAAACGACACTGTTATACTTTTATAAAAGATACATATAACACTGTTACTAAGATCTATACGCGTTATTGAGTCAACAAGTTACTGCCAGTTTCCTTGAACAACTACCTAGTATAGCAAATCTAAGTGCATTCTCCCAACCCGACCGCTCACGCAAACACCTTTGTATGTTAATATTTATCAAGAATTAATATACCTGCATAATGCAATATCGGTGCAATAAATTCCTAGAAAATATGTTATAATTTGTCCTTATTGCCAGACTGCGAAAGGTGGGTTGTATCTTTCGAGTATATGTATATTTCTTTTGCACGCCCTAGAGCCTGAACGGCTTGTCGTCGGGCCCAGCGATTTTTTTTATTGTTTGATCAATGTTTTAGATTGAAGAGGGAGAGGTGTGTGATGAGCGGAACCTGGGACCTATCTAATAGTTTACAAAAATTGTAAATCGCCATTTTGCAACAGCGGCCATTTTGAATTTACAATGTAACAGAATTTATTTAATTATATTGTCACCAGAACTAAAGGTGTGAACCAAATTTAAGATCAATCTGCCAACAGGAATGGGGTCAATCTCAATTACTAGGTTTGACCCAAAGGAACAAATAAATAAACCAATAGGCCCAGCTAAATAAAACCGTTTAATTAAGTGTGGAAAACTGTGGAATGAGCTGTCGCCTGCGGTGTTCCCGGACCAATATGACCTTCAAACCTTCAAGAACAGAGCGTACTCCTTCCTAAAAGGCAGGCAACGCACTTGTAACTCCGGTGTTGCGGGTGTCCATGGGCGGCGGTAATCGCTTACCACCAGGCGATACGTCTGCTCGTTTACCCCCTATATAATAAAAAAAAAACTAAAAAATAAGCAACTATCTTTTCCTCTCAAGTCTCAGCTAAATTATCTATCTAAAGATCTCTTGCTGGGAATGAAAACAAATTGCTTAGGTTCTCAAAATTTGCTAATAATATGGATTATGCTTTATTTTTAATATATATTTAGGCCTCCCAAAGAGACTCTACTTTGCTGCCTGAATTATCCAAGACTAGTCGTAGTAGTAGACAAGACTAGTAGATCACCATCACATTAACAGCCTTTAACTGTCCGGTGCTGGGAATAAGTCTCTCCTGCAAAAGAAGGTTTTGATCACCATACTAATGCAGACAATGCAACAATGCAGGATTGTGACCCACACTGTGGCAGCCTATTGAAATGTTTCTGCATCATTGGGCCTCCGAACTCGCACTCACCAACGGAACACAACACCAGGATTTGTGGTCAAAAGGCAAGGCTTTTAGATAATATTCATTAGTTTAACTAAAGTACACTAAAGCCACACTAAACTTAACTAACTTAAATTATTTTAGTAAGCGGCAATACCCAAACGTTTACCGCAAATATCATATCAACCGCAGATAAGCCAAACTACAGTGGGCTGAACAAATACGAATTCTGATTTCACCACGAAATACAGGGATTTGTTCTAATCAAATTGTTAATACTATTTGCTTTTAGTTTCAATACGTTACGTGATACGATGACGATGCGAAATTTTACATTGTTGTTATATTATATTGTTCTGAAATGTTTTTTGTTATAATTTATTTACCCAAAATACATTTGTCGTTTGTATTTCAAATTATTAAAATAGGAAGTGTACATTTAATTACTTTCAATTTGATGAAAGGTTATTTTAGTTAAGTTTACCCTCTCACAAAAGACCAAACTAAAACGACAGCATTCGTAATGTCGCGTTTCGTCGGTGGCCAAATTATGTAGAAGCAATTCAATAGTTCCCTACAATGTGGGTCACCATACTGAATTGTTACATTGTTTGCATTCGCCATGGGGATGTCTACTCTTGGATTCTGTTCATGCGGACAGCAATGAAGCACAGTCACTTGACAGGCTCATTCTGGCTCATGTTAAAAATATATTTAAAAACATAGTTGCAACTGCAATTAGCATGCATTATACAACTTGTATAGAAAAATTTGTGACGAATGTTTTCATGAATATTTTACTTTGTGGAAACGTGTAAGGAATTAGTAAAATTCTAGTTAAAATGAATGACATTTACATTTAAGAATATACACAAATTGAAACATATACTCATGCATATACACAACTGTCGTGAAAGTCAAGGTGACCTCGTGGCGTAACAATAAATAAAAAGATAAAAATAAACCTTCAATTCCATGAAGTTATTATGATTCCAAATGTCAATCCAAGAACTTTACGAACCTACTAAAATCTAGTAACAATCTGTCTTCCTTGAGAAAACATACGCTCGAATACGGTGAAGCCAAATGTAAGGATAATAGTATTATCTATGTATGTTCTATTGTATTGTCTAAACTATTGAACGGACTTTAATGATTGAGGTGGCAATCTAATATATTAAAATACATTTGTCGTTTGTATATAAAATAAATACGAACAATAGGTCATACTTAATACTTAGGCCATTATTACGAATACGTTATGATGGCCTGAGTGACATAGGGCATATACTTTCGTAGAAAGTTTTTACATTTGTAGTCAGTTTTATAAACTTTTTTTACTTTTTATCATATTTCAAACATAATTTGTGTTTTTAATAATTTTTACATGAACATTTCGTACAGCTCGAGATTATTATTTCTGAGCAAAATTATTTTTGAAATAAGAACGGTTAAAAATTTGTCTTCTAACTTTTTTAAGTATTATAAAATAACGAAAAAAGTGAAAATAAGTATCCGGTTATCCCCATATGAACCTTTAAATGCCACAATAATAACAAGGTGTTACATGAAACACATGTAGACGCAATAAGTTGAAAAAAGTTTAAGTACGTTTTTTACTTAAGTTATGTTGCAATAAATGCATTGCCTTGATTCATACTTCCTGAATTGCATTACAGAGATTCCTTCACACAACTAAAGATCAAAGAATGTTTATAGCTATGTTTACAAGAATAAAATTCACTTTCTGTGTTTCGAGTTCAAAATTACTTTATAATTATTTTCGAGACCGTTGATTATGTTTGCTAGTAGCCGACCCCTATTAATCTTAGGAATAATAAAGGCTAGGAAGATGATGTTGTTGATTATGTTTGTTGGTAATTTCTACTTACATGTATAAATTATACTAGAGACGTAGTTGGTATCTTTAACTAGCTGTACCTTGCCACGCTTATCTGTGGCGCATTGTAATTGCAAAAAAAATTGTTGTCTGTAAAGTCGGTTTATGGACGATAATTTTACATGATAACGTCACAAGTCGAACGCTTAAATCGATCGTGCTGCTCTTTATGACTGAGCCGAGCGTGCAAGCGAGAGCGCGGAATCACTTGTACGCTCGGCTTAGGCGGGCCGTGACATTGAGTCATGCTTTTTCGTGCGTGCAGCCGGAGTTCATCGATTTATAAGACGTTATCGTTATCACGTGAAAAGTAAATAAAATTAATCTGTAAAGTACGTTGCCTATTGTGTTAAAATTTCTGCTCAATCGGTGCAAGAATTTTTGAGTATTTAAATCGTACACTACCAACTAAACATTTTAATAATTTAGGTTTATATACATTATAATTTTTCTTCCATAATTCTAATTTGTCGCATTTGAGCAGTCTATGCTGTGGAATCTCAAATGGTTATTTTCCAAGTGACGATAAACCATATTATTTCAGTAATATGATTTAAGTAGTTAAGTTACAAGAATTAGAGAAAATTATTCACTTGACGTAACGTCAGTTTATCACAAGTTGACGGTTCTGAAGTTGTTATCACGCTTGTCACAATTCCTGTTCTACCGAATGGATGGAGGATGGGAAAGGGGACGGATTACTGCACAGAAAATTACTGACAGAACAAAGGATAACACAACCAGATTACTTTGTAATTGTAATAAACTAATGTGCTTTATTTTTATTAAATATGTTTCTTATCAACATAAAAAATAAATTTCAGATACAATTATGAATGATTAATCTGATGTAGAGTTTTTTTTTCTTTTTTATGCGATGTAAACGAGCAGACGCATTGCCTGATGGTAAGCTATTACCGCCGCCCATGGACACCCGCAACACCAGAGGAGTTACAAGTGCGGTGCCGGCCTTTGGAGGATAAGGAAGGGGATGGGGAAGGGGTGGGGGTCATTTTTATTAACTAGATATCACATTACGGTTATGAATGATTAAAGCTGTTATTGACTAATCTAGACTTATTTGGTGCCAAAGGCAGACTTTGGATTTTTCTAAAGGTAAAACTAAAAAGAACGGGCTCATTAATGAGCTCATTAACGAGCTTCTTTAAGGTTTAAGGGAGAAACAGGCAAAAGGGTCACTCACTCGCGGTCAGTGACTGTTGCCGTCCATTGACACTTGCAATCGAAGAGTCACAAGTGCATTACCGGTTTTTGAGATCGGAATACGTATTTTCTACAATCTTTTAGAGGTCATAGTTAAAAAAAAATACCGCAGGCTACATTTCTACCACAGAGTGGTTGTATAAGGCGAAGCGCACCATAGTAAAAGGCCCAATGATCCAATTCTCGGATTGGATGTTATGCCGCCATGAACGACGGTTGAAAAATGTTGGCTAGAATGTCCTCCTAATAATTATTTGTGCATGCGTGCAACGTGCCAGAATGCAGCATGAAGTTAAATATCTATGGAACGCCTTTGTATAAAACCGATGAAATTTTCTGGTAACTGAGAATTTTAAAGATTAATGCAAATGCTTGATAGCCAATAATAATTAGCGATAATTGTAATTGCTATAGATAAGTGGAGTAACCATCTACTAACAAGTTTTAACTAATAACAATTACCTACATAAACTAGACTACAGAGCCTTACTCGTTAATTTATGTAGTGCTTAAAATAACCTGATCGCATTTTGTTGGTACGGCCCTGCTAAAATGATTCTACTCTGCCTGATGATAAGCAGAATCCAAGAGTGGTGGTTACCATACTCATTGTGAATGCACACAATGCAATAATGCAGCTTGCTGACCTACACTACGGCGGTCTCGCACTCATCAACGAAACACGACAGCACGAACGTTGCGATTTTACGTTGATCTTCTGTGCGAGGGTAGTACCGCCCCGGTTTAGTGAGCCCGTTAAATCAGCGTGGCTTTACTATCAAATATTGCAATCTAGCCGCAACAAAATATAATGAGCTGGCCGATAGGTTGGGGGAAGCCTTTGTGGCTTCTCCAAGAATTGGCTAAGCGTGACATTGATCCCGGGAGGGGGTGAAATAACATGATCTAGGTTCTTCTCGGAGTTCGCCTAAAACCAGCCGTAGGGGTAGTTTTTAATAGTAGTAGAAACACCAATACTCCTGGCTCCTGGGACCCCAAGGAGCCGGAGGTCCAAAGGAATGTTCCACTCCATCAATAAAAATCATACTCAAAATAAAATGTAGATTGTAAAACAAATTTTTGAATAACTTGTTAGTACTTTAGCTTTGTATACAGTTAGATTTTTCAAATCTGTTAAATAAAGGTTTGTTATTATTTGGGATTATACGCATCCCTATTATATTTGCAAAGCGAGGGAAAGTATGTTTATTTATCGATACTTAAACGATTTCCATTTTAAATAAAATCTACAATAGAACTTAATTCCGAAGGGTTTAAAAGCAATTCCTACGTTGAAAACCTTGTTCTAATTAACGTTTCCATCTAATTAGGTAAGCAGAAGAAAGGGTTAACTGAACGAACATTTTTGATAAAATCATTGTACAAATTGTCCAACAAAGTTATTTTCGACGGAAGACTACTTTTATAAAATGAATTTGATATTTCTATTTTTTTTTTCGTCAAAGTAATTCCTTTGTGGCCAACGTTTTGTTTCGAAATTAGAACAAACCAAACCACAATATAATTTTATTTTACGACGGAAATCACAAAAGTTTTGGTCCTTTTTAGGCATTTATTTGGGACTAACATTAACGTTCGTTGCCTTTTTCATTCTTATGGGTCGCTTGGTTATGCGACATGCAAAATTCCTACTTACGTATGACTGATAATATGTAGTATGAATTGAAATAATAGCTAGGATTTATATTCAAGGTAAATAGATCTAACGATTACTAAGTGTTAATATTTGCATTTTAGTTTGCATGAAACAGATGTACTATTGTTTTCTATTATCTCATGCCTGTCACAAAGCCCGGTAAAACACAAAATAATGCAGTAATATTATTTCATGTTATGCTGTTTATCATATTGTCACGACTGGAATTCAATTTTATATTTCCTTTTATTATTTTGTTATCTAGTATGATGAGCCTGAGTCTGACGTGTAGGAGAATAGGATTGACACGTTTTTAAATAATGTTACACAGTTTAAACACAGTAGATAGTAGCGTTTTATTTTTTGATTCACAGTATAAGTGTACACTATCCCGTTATTAGTTTCAGGGTTTAGTTTTATACATTACATTTTTTTAGTACTGTCTATAATAAGACTGTATATATAATGTGAGAGTATAACATATAGACGACCACTATATGAACCTTTAACTATAACTTAAAGCAACATTTGATTTTTGGTATCATAAATAAAATACTAGATGACCCACGTAACTTCGTCTGTGTCTCTTTTCAATCGTCTATGAGTTATGTTAACTATCCTATCTTAGGTACAGCAGCAAAACACATATTTAAAAAAACGTGAAAACTGGTCACGCACACACGCACATACGCACGAACGCACGCACGAATGCACGCACGCACGACCCGCGCGTACACACACACACACGCACACACACGCGCACATTCACATGCACACACACATACACCCAAATATTGTATACACACATGCCTGACGAAAATTTACGCCAATTCACACACATACATGCACGCTCACAAGTTAAAAGACATTTAATATGTAGTTTAAATATATAAGCACTTTATAAGTAAAAGTTTTTAGTTGAGAGAGGGAGAGGGAGGGTATCCACAACACAAGTTTAATCTTACGGTCGATACCAGAGCCTGACTATTACAGCGTACGTAACTAAAAAACATGCTGTTTGTATCAGATAATCTGTACTTAATTTCTCGGTAATAAATATTATTATTATTATATTCAATTTCAAATTTTCATTCTCTATTTCTTAAAGTTCTACGTAATTTATTCCAATCCTCGTCTCTTACGTCACCCACGAGATAAATGTGACTGGTAACATTTGATATAGGTACGAATCTATCAACACACAGATGGGCAAGCATTATACCTACGTTGTATGTATGAAAAAAGCAGGTACAAAATTCACATCTAGTATCATAAAACCCTCGTAAAACTTGCATGGGTACTCACTACTCACAGTTGTGAATACAGAATGCATAATTCACACGCGTGTTTATTTTCGGTGTGTGTTTATATTTGTCAATAAATAGTTGCGACCTTGTGGGACATACACTACTGTGGGACTATTATAGTCGCCGTAGATTGTATATTTACACACTAGGGTCGCCAATTTTGCTTCAAAATTATGAATCGTACTATACCAGTTCTTTTAGTATTAATTTAATACAAGTGCTAACAAAACGAAGCATTAAATGTCAAATTTGACAGGTAGTTATATCACAGATGTCATAATAATTGAAAATTTTTAATTGTTTGTTTTTGTTTGAGCAGTTCGTTTTCATTGTTCCCGCCTTTTCAGCTGTCACTGAAATAATTATTCGGTAATCTGAACCTGAGGCAGCAGGAAAAAGGAAACAGATTACTAAATTATTTAGCTAAGTTTTGAAGTGTAAATATTTTTTTAATATTTAGATTTAAGAGCATTCTGTTTATAGCTGTGTTGTATATAATATATTTATGTTAATTATATGTATTTAATTATAATCACTTTTTGCACAGTTTTTAAGCATATGAAGACTTTTTATAAGGTCTAATAAGAATTTACCAACATATTTGTATGTCGTAAAAACGGTTTTAGAATATACCACAAACTCAAAATTAATATTTATTAAACAATATATTATTAAACTCGTAAATTTTATTACCACTAATGATATTATGAACTTAGTAGTTAACAAATAGTAGGTAGTTGTTAATTGCTACAATCCAAATGCCAATTAGGTTTCGGTTTCATTAATAAATCAGTTTTAATAGCATAAAAAATACTACAAGAAATTTATGATTAAAGGATTACAGTAGGTACTATTTAAAATAAAAATACAATTATTTTGAACCTGTCAGTTTATACCCTGCTTAATTTAGTTATCATTTGAAAACAAGACAAACATGCAGTTGATGCCCGCAGTCTCGTCGAGAAATTCCAGCGGAGTGCAAAGAACTGAGAACTTTATCCTAAACGGTTACATTCTAAATAGCAACAGCATAAAACAGTTCACTATTCTGAACTTAGTACCTTTTAATATCCACAGATAAAATACTAGTTTCATCGAATGCAGCGCTCCTCACGGGTTGTTGACCTTAACAAATAATCCCGTAAGGGAAAAAGAAACTAAGAACTGTGCGAAATGAATTGCCTACTTTTAACAGAGAAAGACAATGTTTCTACTTTGCTCTTTACTACAGCTTTTTTTTTTTTATTTCATCGCACATGTACATCTACTAGTCCCTTACTGAACCATCTAAAAGTTGATAAAGAACTATCTAACACCTGGCTGGTACATAATGTCATGTGGCATTCTGTCCGTCTTATGCAGTATTTGCTACTAGGGAGTGTAAATAAAATTAAAATTATTACAACACTCAAAACAAAATCGGACAGCCGAACAGATCGCACTCTGCGCTCGCTTCTTAAACGGTTTTTAAAGTGCTTTAGAAAGTAACCTACTTGTTTTTATTGACAGGGTGGACTGTCCATTCGTATTCGTATTCGACATAAGACCCTGTACCATGTAATTTCAAATTCCCCCAGGATCGACGAGCGTCGCGAGTCGCGAGAAAAAAATGTCCTCATGCTTAACTCGAGATTATAAACATATTTCCTAACTTATGATTTGTTAAATTTATTTGACAATTTTACTCAAAATATCACCGATAAATATTACATAATAAGATTAAGGCAAAGTACACAAACGTGTCTGCAAATTTAATAACGAAGCTTATAATTTTAGCTTTGAGAACTGTACCGAAAGTGAATGTGAGACATAAGATTTCCATAAAGCTTTGCTGAGAGGCCTTTTGTTCCTGGTGAGATAAAATTAGAAAATAGGGACACGTTTTTTCCTTGAGCACATAAGTTTATTTGCTACTAGGAGAAATACACGCAGATTTTCTTAAAGTGTGTGCTTTACTGAGTTTGTATCCTTAAATAAATTGTTTATAACAATATCTTTCTCCGATAACCATGATGCTTTCTGTTTAAAATAGTTCCAAAAATGATAATGATGAAACATCTCACTAGGCCGTCATAGTGTGGCAATATACTGCATTGTTGCATTATCTACATTCGCAATGAGTATAGTGACCACTATTCTTGGGTTCTGCTCATGCTTTGCATAAGGCAGAATAGCCATTTGAATTAAAAAAACACCGAATCATCACACATCACAACTTTTACTTTATTTGCTAGGTTGGTTTACATTAATAACTTACAAGTTATTGAAAGACCTCCTTCCGATTCAGTTTTTCTTCGTGGGTTCTTAATCCTACTCATATTACCAATAAATATACCAAAGTTTAATCCATTTTACTAATATCCTTCAAATACATTTATACAGATTCCCCTTAGCTCATTTCTAACTCTTTCGAATATTTCCCCGAAAAGTAATATGTGCCTCTTGCGACCTGTGGAGACAGCGATATCGCTCCATCGACAATATTACATTGTCGGCTTGCCCACGACCGTCGGGCTTTTTTGAGAAACCTTAGCGTTATATTAAATTGGATCTGTAAATGAACACTCCAGCATTTCGGTTTACAACATTTGAGCATTTTGACGAGCGCATTAATCATATGACTTTACGTCTTTCTGGTTTGCAGAACTAAACTTCTTAAAAATATTGTTTATAGAACTTAACTGTTTCGCAATCAGATAAGTAAAGTATTATTATGATAAACAAATAAAAGTTAAATATTTGAGAATAATAATATCTCAGACATCTGAAACATAACGCCATCTAGACCCAAACTAAGTAGCGCTTGCACTCTAGGTACTTAAAAACTGATATAAATACATATATACTTATTTTGTAACACATTATACATAGGAATACATCCAGACTCAAATATTAGCAGATTAAACAAACATTTGGACCACTGCACTAGCACTGCAGACGATAAAGTTACTAATGTGTTCAATCAGTGGTACAACTGTTGTTACTCTTTTACTTCTTTTAATGGAAAGAGTAGAATTGTAAAAACTTTCTGTGTAAGATGTTTTATGATCATCTGAGTTGAAAGTCATCTACTGTTGAATATAGCTTAATAGTTCGCAACAATTATCGATCCTGTGCTACCCGCATCTAACGGTTAACCATAACCTTCGCCAGGTCTTCGGAAATGATTGGCAATTGTAATTTTTTCTTTCTTTGACAGAATCAAAATTTACAGTTCACTTAACAATTTACAACTTCATTACTGACTAGATACGACCGCGGTATTATTCGCGGTTTTGGTTCCTTTTACAAATAAACACTTCAATTTGATTTATTTGTATAGACGAATAATAAGATGGATATTCGATAATAAAATTGATGTATAATAAATAAATAAATCATAAATAAATATTCCGGACATCTAACACAACGCCATCTAGTCTCAAGCTGAGCAGAGCTTGGGTTATGGGTACTAAACAACTGATATAAATACATATATACTTTTTTTGGTAAATGCATACATATTCTACATAGAAAACAACCAAACTCAGACACAGATATTTGCAGATCATACAAACATTTATTCCGACCCGGGAATCGAACCCGAGACCTCAAGCACAGCAGTCGCATATACTACCACTGTGCCACCGAGGCAGTCATATAAAATAAAAAACAATATTATCAGTTCCCTTAAATGTACTGACAAGTAGTTCAATTTTAAAATTCAGTTCGCCCTCAGGATCGCGGAGTTCCGATGCTAGTGGCTCCATGGCAAAACTGACATTCAGGAAAAACCGGTTGAACCAGTAGCCGGCCCCAAACAAACTTGCGAATAATAATGTATAGGCTAGGCAGTTGATGGGATTGTATACCGAAGAAGTTATTTGCTGCCTCGGTGGCGCAGTGGTAGTGAATGCAACTGCTGTGCTTGACGTCTCGGGTTCAAATCCTGGGTCGTACCAAGTGTTTGTATGATCTAAAAATATTTGTTTCGGAGTTTGGGTGTTTTCTATGTATAATATGTATGTATTTACAAAAAAAGTATATATGTGTACATATCAGTTGTCTAGTATCCATAACACAAGCTCTGCTTAGCGTGGGACTAGATGGCGTTGTGTTTATTTATTATTATTGGAATTCATTCACCCAATAGGAATAAATATATATTGAAAAACCAAAATCACATCAGAATTAACGATAAAAAATAAGTTAAAAAGTAGGTTCTTTTTAACTTATTTTTATCGTTAATTCTGATGTGATTTTGGTTTTTCAATAATCAAGTTTCATGGGCCATTATTTATCATTACTAGTTACTCACCCACGCAAAATAGGCGCACTGAAGTCGTCGAGTTGCGGAGACCAAGCCCGTGAGTTTCAAGTTTGACTGCACGGTTGGTCTAGTGGTTTAAGCAGTCACTACGCCGCTTGCTACTGCGCCAAGTGCCGTGGATTCAAATTCCACGTGGGACATCACTTTTTGTGATCCACAAAATGTTGTCCTGAGTCTGGGTGTTATTTGTGTCCGTTACATGTATGTTTGAAAAGTCCCGCGCGACACAGGATGTATGTTCATAATGCGGGAGTTGTCTTTAAAAAAAAAAACAAATAGAAAAGTACTAGTAGCTCACACGTTGTGACGGACAAAAAATACGCACGTAGTGTCAATACTCATCCCATGGGTATCGTGAGAGGTCACCAATAAAACAAATCAATCGAGCGAGCGTATTATAGTAGACCCAAACCGCCTTACTAAAGAGAAGTCTGTGTCCAGCAGTGGACTCTTAAAAGCTAAAATACAAGTTGTTACGCTGACACTCACTGGAGCGTCGATACTGAAGAACTGGTTGATTTAAAATTTGGTACTTCTTTATAATATTTAGTAATAATGACCTATATTATTTATCAGAGTTTTATTATATAGAGAAGAAGAAACAAGTATAAGTTTAAAAACTGTGATCCGACTACGTAAAGACTTTACTATTATAAATCTAAAGACATCATTAACAATAACCAAAAATAGATAGAGTGCCATACTATTGTTCTTCCTTTTGGCTTCGCGGTAGTTGGATAATAGAGAGACAAGTCTCATGAGAGACATCAAATATGTCCTCATTTCAACATAGGAAACATGTATTACAGAATATCTGTAGCTTGCCAAACTTCGCTGTAGAGATATGAGAAATATAACTACGCAAAAATATAAATAAAACTGGCTTTTGCACGCGTCTCTGCTCGCGGGTTTGTCGGTTATCGCAGCAAAGAGTTGCTTGTCTTTGTATGTCGTTCCTCAATAATCAGAGTATCTCCATGCCAAATTTTATTGAAATCGATACAGTGGTTTGGACGTGAAGCAAGACAGATAGACAGAATTACTTTCGTATTTATAATAAAAGTATGGATAATGTTTAAAGCAAGTTGTAAATCGCGTCAAATATTAAGTTCCATCGACGCAGGATCAAGTTTTGAGTTTAAACAAGTCAAACCAACGAAACATTTTAGATATATACATAGCTGAATCGTCTCGTCTCAAAATTTTTCCATTGCCTACAAGAAAAGATGAAGTTCAATCTCTCAATCCCATCGAATTCTTTTGTTTGTTACATTAAGGCAAAATACAATTGGAATGATATAATATCATATTAACTTCTCGTTTGGTAGGTACACTTCAAAATCAATTTAAAGAGCACATAGCACAATACAATGGTAACGTAAGGAATTTTACATTTTACTACAATTCATTAAAAACGACTGATTTTAAAGTAATTAGTTTCTAAAGCTGATGAAATCGTTCATAAGGCACGTTCAATTTCTAGAACTCTACAGTTACTACTCATAGTTTGTGTTAAATCTTACATCCATTAATAAGATTGTCTTAAGTAATGAAAATTATTTCTAATACAGCTTTTAGCGAAGTTTTTGTGAGTGGTAACTTAGAAGTGGAACTTTAAAAAGGATTCTTTATCTCATTTTTGATCAGACAATTAACAGTCAGATATTTAATATCAGGCCAAAAATTGTTAAACTATTTTTAGATACTATTTGTAGTAGGTAAGTAGATGATAAATCATCATTATAACCATTAAAACACTTTCTGTTTGTCATCAATAATCACTCTTTACAAACATAAAGAAAGTCAACTTGTTCTTATATATATAATATCTGTAATATCTACCTGAGAACAAGTTTTGAAACATGAATCTATACTAATATTATAAAGCTGAAGAGTTTGTTTGTTTAAACGCTCTAATCTCAGGAACCTTTGGTCCGATTTGAAAAATTACTTCAGTGTTGGATAGTCCATTTATCGAGGAACGCTATAGGCTATATATCACCACGCCAAGACCAATAGGAGCTGAGCACTAATGAAGAATGTTACAAAAACCGGGGAAAAAAAAAAAAAAAAAGTTTACAAAGCGTAGGTGGCCCGAGGTACGTCGGGAGTCCAACGTTTTCCTTTCTAAGTTGCACCTGGTTTCCCCGGCATCTAGTACCCGAGACGGCGTGCGTTCGAGTCCGACATGCCACCAGGAGGTGGTATCCGAGGGGATATCTGCACAGTATAAATAAATAAAGGGTGGTGACACACTGTATTCTTAATCCGTCAGCACGAACGAGGATAAATAAGAAACAGTAAGTAACTGAAATTTTGCAAGGAGGTCCTTATCGGACATATTACACAATTACTATTTCAAATTTAAGAAAACAAATAGGTACACAAATGAACAAACGATGCATCTATATTTACGTACACGTCTTACACGAGTTTAGTACGTCCTCTTTTTACTACGTAGCGCTACAAGCTCGCTATTAACTATATCAGTTCAATGAAACGTGATATATGTCCATGGTAAATAAACAGTTTAATAGTCTTCGCATAAAATTGATTGTTGTAATCCCTTTCTCGTTTTACTTTCTAATGGTTTTATCGAGTGCTGTTATAGCCAGCATTGTGTATGAAACAGATTGTAAAATGTGTTGTACTTCGAACTGATGGTGCACTGCTGTTATAACTGGCATAGTCAGTCAAAGACCCCATTCTATTATTAAATACGTAGTACGTTTTGCACATTGTAAACAAAGAGTGTATAAAACTATAAAACTATTTATATTTATTGTGTACATATTTATTTAAAACCTATATTTATGGTGATTATAACAATTAGAACAATAAAGTTAAGAATTGAAAGTAAGCATTTTGAGATTCAATGAGTTTAAAACATTGATACTTGAAATGAAAAAAAAAGTCTAGATCTATAATATAAGCATATTAAAAAATGGATAATTTAAATTAAATCAAAACTGTAAAAAACAATATTTAAATTATCAGATTTAAATATCGCATAACTAACTAATACGAACTCAATTTAGTTCAAACCAACTATTTGAATAAAACATTTACAACATTTTATTAATATACCTAGCTACTGTACGAATTTAATCATTTCAAATATTTGTCACTTTCAGAAGTGCATCTCTAAATGTCAAATATTGTTGCTCTACATACAGAAAATCTACTGTATCGTGCCAAAACTTGAAATAATCCAACCGAAACTTACATTTTCATCTCCAATAAAATATATCTCCTCTCAAGCAAGCAGGCAGGATCACACAAATCAGATCCACTCACTTCAAACACTTTGGGTTACGCACAATAATCGACATCGCACCGTGCACTCGCGTTCACGAGAACAATCGACACAGAATTCTCGTCCGCTCGCTGCGGCAGATGCCGGGGTACTGAAGTTTTCTCAACACTTCACGCTAGAGAAAAAATCACCCAGTTTTTCCACCCTTACATATAAATATCGCCACTGAACGCCCGTAACTGTTTGCTGACATTATAATTGTGTTCACTCTGTAAGAGTGTCTTGTTACCCGTACTTTAATGAACATCACATGAGCCATCAAGAAAAAAAAAGCGAACACAAGATATAATTTATTGCTATTGTAAAAAAGCTGTTTTATAAAATCTACTATAACTGCTCTTATACTATTTGAAAACTATTTTAATTCGTTACAAGAGTAGATTTTTCGTGGGAGAGCCACGCTTCGGCATGAATAGTCCGGCTCGACCGGAGTAATACCACGGCCTCACAGAAAACCGGTGTGAAATAGCGCTTCCGCTGTGTTTCATCGAGTGAGTGAGGACATCGGAGGCCCAAACCCTAACCCCTCCCTCCATCCCTCATCTCCATCTCAAAGGTCGGCGACACACTTGTGACGCCTCTGGTGTTGCCATGACCATCAGGTGATACGTCTGCTCGTTTGCCCACTAGTCAATAAAATAAAAACTCTAATAAAATAGATTGGGGATTTTTTTAAACTTTATTAGTTTTATGCTGCCACAAAAAGCTACAAATAGATCAAGAAAAGAATACTATGTTGGGCTGTGGTCCTCATAACAATGAGGTAAGACACAGCTGCAGGTTTATGAGTTATTTAACTAGTATTACTGCACCCACTTGAAAAGGTGAGATTAATGAACATTAATAAAGTTGTTTATTACGCATCGTAGTACGAGTATTTCAACGTTTGTGCACGGCTTCACTAAGTGAGGAATGTATTTTTTATCAATTTCATACCGGTTTTATTTGCTATTAAAAGTAATTTTGTAGTAGGTAGGTTCCACACGCATTCCCTCGCGTCGTCGCCTATCGGTAGCATTCCCTGAAAGCTGGCAGCTTTGTCATGCAGAATGGCGTTGCTAATACTCTGCCCTAGAAAAAGACCCACCACCCTAGTCCTATTTCATTTATATTAGTAATATTACGCGGCAAATCTATACTAACATTATAAAGAGGAAAACTTTGTTTGTATGTTTGTTTGTTTGTAATGAATAGGCTCAAAAACTACTGGACCGATTTTAAAAATTCTTTTACCATTCGAAAGCTACATTATCCACGAGTAACATAGGCTATATTTTATTTTGGAAAAAAATAGGGTTCCGTAAGATATTGGGGTTTTTCGGACACAAGGTGTAAAAAATCAACCAGAAAAGTTACTTATTTTGCGTACGCTGCGTAAACTATAAAAGATAGAACCATAAAATGTTCTAATTAATCGTAGATCTTATAAATATCTACAAAAAAGTCCACGACACACTATACGGGGAGAATTTTTCGCTACGGGCAATAAAAGACGCAAATGTAATATAATTAAAAAAAAAATAATTGAACTTTAACCGCCTCGGCGATGCAGTGGTACCGTACGCGACTGCTGTGCCTAAGGTTTCGGGTTCGATTCCGGTTCGGACCAAATGTTTGTATGATCAGCAAACATTTGTTTTGGAGTTTCGGGCATTGCGAACCCCCACGAGATGAGACAAAAAAGCCCTGGATATAATAACGTTACTCTTCATTTCTCGCATCATATGCTGATTGACGATGATTTTCTCCTAGCCGATTACGGCGCCGACGGCCAATGGTGCACAAGTGCGCAAACACAGGTGCACTCTCTGTTCCCTCTCTCTCATAATCCGATGAGACGGTTAATACGACCGGGGAGAGATCAGGCGCAGGACCAACAGCTTTACGTGGTCTCCGGTTCAGACCCTAACTTCCTAACTCCGAGTTCTTATTAAGTATTTCTTTAATCAGAAATTTCAATAACACTTTTGGCCCGACCTGGGATTCGAACCCAAGACCTCTAGATTGGCAGTCGCATACGTCAACCGCTAGACCAATGAGGCAGTTATGCACAATATAACAAATACAGAAACAGTTCAATTAGCCTACATCGTTTGTTCGTCAGAGACTGGTATGTGTGTTAGGCAAACCTGTGTTACAGATCATTAGCGTGATTAGTTTGGTCTTTCCTAACTGGACTAGTCCTGAGAAGAAATTACGAAACAAATTCAGGGTTTTTTATTATTTGCTTTGTTATTTTATCGGTGCCATTTCACCAACAGTACCTATATATATAATTTAGAGTAAAATACATCTATGATAAAATAAAACTAAAATGCATCTGGAATTTAAATAATTTATTAAATATTGTCAGTCTGTTCTTACGTTGCCTATAGCAGTAGTTTAAGTCACTCCTCCGATTTTCGTCGATTCGAAGCGGAGAGAAGATAAAGGAACCTTGCGCTGTATTTGAAATCATTAATTGATGTAAAATCTCACAAAAATAAATAAACTAATATTACTGCTAACTTCGTAGAAGGGCTTTATATGTTATGAATAATAAAGTGGGCAACAAATTCTTTACATTTTCAAGTTATAACTATGCATTTTTTAGCCCAACGCTGTATACGGCGCTCTGCGACATGATGGAGCTTCGATTTGAAGGAAGTGGCTAGCAGCAGATGGATACCGACTACCCAAGATCGAAATAGTTGGTGCTCCTTGTCATATACAAGTTCAGTATTAGACAATGATTTTAATACAATTTTGTGGGATACTTTTAAGACTCTAATAAAGCATGCTCTCAAAACTATTCAAGAACTTTTTTCCTATTACCTTATATAAGCCTAGTTTTTTTACATTGGCAACATCCACGTAAGTATACATCTACTGTCACTTTACTTGAATTCAGATTTATATGTTACCCATTACTAAATGTATTCATCAGAAAACTGATATTGTCAGACAATATACATACTACTCGTATACACATTGGACAATGAGGACGATTCATAGATGCCATTCACATAATGGTACACGATAGTCCCACGAGATGGTTTCTACAATTTTTCTAGCTACAGAAAGCATTGTTTACTTGCGTTACACGAATACCTACTCAACAAGAGCTGATTAGAAAACATTGACGTGTCATGTTCTAGTAATGATACGTTTACAACGTAGGATGGTCACGCTTAGACATAAATAGCGAACTATTTGTTTCTAAGCATTGTTTTAACACAGACATACGGAATAATCGTATGAAGAAATTCTTTTTTTATAATATGCTAAAATACCAACTTGCAGATCATTCAATTATAATAATGAATATTTTCGGACATCTAACACACAACGCCATCTAGTCCCAAGCTAAGCATGGCTTGTGTTATGGGTATTAGACAACTGATATGAATACATATTATAGTTTTTTTTTTGTAAGTACACACATGTTATACATAGAAAACACCCAAACTTCGAAACAAATATTTGTGGGTCACACAAATACTTGGTCCGACCCAGGATTTGAACCCGAGACCTCAAGCATAGCAGTCGCATTCACTACCACTGGGCCACCAAGGTAGTCAAGTCAATTAAACGGACACTCCTGAAACTTATTTAGATTACTGGATTATTCATCTGTGATTCATCTTTGAGAACAAAAAAACCTCAACACTTGAAAACCTAATCATTAAGACGACACAAATTGCGTAAACAGTCTACATTATCTCTGGAGAGGTCCTTTATTCCTTTACACGTTAAATAGGATTAATAATAAAGAGTTGATTTATAGGTGAATGCTTGTTTTAGAATTTGAACAATCTTGCTTAAGAGATTAGTGATCTAGTTGTAAAGATAAGTAGATCTATCATAAATTAGATTTGTGTAAGTGTATGGAGGGGAAACCAAAATATGCTTAAATAATAGTTGAATTTCTCCTGATCCTAAACTGCTTTCTGTCAACGATCGGCTCAAACACCGAGGCTTTCAGCACATTTGTTATGTGTCAACTGTCAATTAAAAAATATTAGAAACAATGTGGGAGATCGTTTTTTGTTTTTTCGAGAGACGGTCCCCATTTTCATCTCATTCACATTTTTTTATATTTTTATATCATTAATTTAATCATCATCACTTGACAGTTGTTTGTCCTTTGAGTACTTTCTTTTTTGGCATTTTGACAGTAACGAAGGCAGGAACGATACACTCAACTCAACCAAACGTGAGAATTCACAAATAAATCAATACGGAGGAATATAAATACTCAACTATATTGAAGGTTACTCATTGAAATACTGTAGATTATTTTAAAATAGACATAGAGAGATTTAATAAAGATCATCAATAGTTTAACAAATACAATATTAACCACTGAATTACAACACAATACAATAATACATTTTGAAAATTCAGTTCCTTTTATTATATATTTTTTCATGACATAGAACCGTCATATTTGAACAACATTCTTTTAATCCATTTCTTCTTTATTTTGACAAAGGAGGTCGCACATTGAAACACATAGAAATATGAAGTACGAAATTATCTATAAAATAATGAGTTTGTTAAGTCGATTAAAACTTCTTAATGCATAAAATCGATCGATGAAAGAAATCGAATAGGTAACGGGTCAGGGTATCACTATTTGATTAAGTATTAGAGCTGTCAAAAGTTAAATAAACTATTGGAACGACTATAGTAGTAGTTAAAAGACAAATATAATTCCCGAATGCAAACATAAGAATTTTTTAGGTCTAAATCTACGCGCCCACACTCTATAAGCCCTAACTTCACAAACTAATTCTATACTTTAGCCAAGATATGTGGCTTGGCCGCTACATCCTAACAAATCTAACAACAATAAAACACATCAGATAAACAAATGTATAAACAGTAACACCTGGTATGGTATCTGAGTAGGTAGTTAATTAACTAAGCAAAAAATGAATGGAGTTTCAATTAGAATTGCAAAACAAAATGTTTTTAGAACAATAACTTCACAGATGTTACACTTAGCTGTCTGTTCGGAACCAGGCTACCGATAAACATACTTTTATACATATATGACCATATTGTCATCACATACTATTTTCTTGATGAGAATTAAAACAAGCTAAAGCTCGAAGGACCAAAGCGAGCTGTGACAGTATCGGCTTCATGTAATTAAAGCTTACAAATATTGTCTGCCTTGTTAAATTGCCACAATAGTTTTAAATCTCAAATATTTCGAACACATACCTATTGTGCGCTTAACACGAAGGGCCGGTGGTCCTTCGTTCACATCTGGACGATTCCTTGCTCCTTCGACGGGGTTGAGGAGCAAATACGGAGCGCGATCAAGATAGTCGGTTAACACAATATCCGCGGGAGAGTCAGGACAGTGAGTTTAGGACCAAGGTAGCGAGAGGAGAGCTGGGGCCTTTTCAGTAAGTTAAAACATTTAAGAAGCCAGGTGGGTTGCGGTCTTCTATTGTACCTTCTAGGATAATAAGTTGGATATGCATTTGTATCCCGGTCTGAGTATCGTAGTGATTGTTAGATAATTAGAAGTACGAGTAACTTTACAGTTATTCTGCTGATCATTGTCATTTTTACCTGTACAATAGTTTCTGATGAATATGTATGTTCTAGGTCGTGATGTACCTATATATGTGTTGGAGATAGCGTGATTGTGTGTGGGCTGTGCACCTGACTGCTGGGAGTTTTAATGTTTGGATACATAGGGTTCCTGTAGATAAATTAGGCCTTATCCCGTTTTGGCGTCGGTAGAATAATTTGGTTTCGATCTCCAGTCCGGGTTGGTATTGCAAATGCCGCCTTAGATATTTCTATATCTGGCACCAGATCGCCTATAGTAAAAGAGCGTTAATTCCACCTAAATCTTGAGTGCACAGTGCACAATGTAAAGAAGCGTGATCAGAACAAACCAATTGTAATGAGTTTAAACTTTTAATTGTCCATTACCTTTTCTTTTGCTCCACGTGAGACGTTTAATGAAAGTGGGGGAATTACTCACTGGGGATTTCACCGCAGCACCGCGCACCACATGCCATCCCGATTCACTGGGATCAGCGGACTTCAGCCCCGACTCACTGGGAGTAGCGGCATTCAGTTCCGACTTACTGGAACTTGCGGCACTCAGTTCCGACTCACTGGAACTACTCACTCCTGGCACTGGCAAGCTCCGCAACAGAGGACAGACAGCTGACTCATCCGATATCGGTCTTGGAGAAGAGTGATGTGGCGACTTACAACACAACAATAACCTATTACAGCGCCATCCACAGAAGATACACTGAACTACGAAGTAACTACACGGAGTAACTACCAATCCTAAATCGCGCAATAGAAGTTCTCGCGCCGATTATCATATATACAGCAACCCAACATCAACCGTTGGGTAGTGGCCCGCTAAACAGGATCACTTCGGTCGGATGATCCTCTCTTCGTGTTAGAAGGACATGACACCCGAACCCCCACATACTCATCACAAAATAGTTGTTCTGGGGGGATATCGAACCAACGACCTCTGGAAAAGATTGCTAAGTACTAGATCAGACTTTGCTCTTTGTTATTATTATAATAGGTAGGCATATATATGTATGTAATTAAGGAAATATCTAAAGGAACGTTAAAAGATGCGCCTATCCAATCACTTTTCTCTAGATTCGAAACAATTATCCCTTTTCCATTATTTTCTCAAGACATCCATTGATTATCTGATGGCCATCTCGAGCCCTTTAATCTGTCACTTTTTAATTAATGATTTGTCTTTGTCGATATCGAATTCTTAAAAAAACGTGCACATTAAAGCGACTGATTCAACTGCTGATTACTTCTTGATAGTTAGCCATTCATGTATGTTTATTATTAATTCCGAAGTTTAATTTACTGTAAAATGAAAAAACGATAACTTTGTTTAAAAATTTACTAAATACATACTTGTGACGTCACTGTCTTAGACTGAGCAATATATTTTAACGTTCGGTTGATTAAAATTTGTAATAGAAATCGAAATCTGTGATAATTATATTTTCCTAAATGTTTTGTAATATTCGTTTTTTGTTCGTTTGTAAGACTGCCTTGTTGGTCTAGTGGTTAGCGTAAGCGACTGCAAATCAAGAGGTCTCGGGTTCAATTCCCGGGTCGGACTGCTGTTGGGTTTTTCCTACAAGAAATTCCTAATAGCAGCCCGGAGTATGGAAGATGGCGGTGTTTCCTGCCCGTGCTTCGGAGGGCACGTTAAGCCGTCGGTCCCGGTTGTCATGAACATCTATGGCAATCGTTATTGGGAAGTCAGTGCCCTCAAATATACTGACAACTAGTTCAACCTTCGAATTCAGTTCGCCCTCAGGGTTGCGGAGGTCAGATGCCAGTCGCTCTGTGTAAAAAACTGATATTCAGGTAAAACCGGTTGAACTGGTAGCCGACCCCAAATATTGGGAATAATAAAGGCTAGGAAGATGATGATGATGTTTTGTAATATTCGTTTTAAGGAATGAGACATAGGTATCTATTTACGACAATCAACTACCCTATTTATTGGCGTTACCAAGTACCAGTAGTTTACCGTGGGAGAGCCACGCTTCGGCATGCATGGGTCGGCTCGACAGGAGTGATACCACGGCCTTACAGAACACCGGTGTGAAACAGCGCCTGCGCTGTGTTTCACCGAGAGAGTGAGGATACCGGAGGCCCTACCCCAACCCCTTCCCCCATCCCCTTCCTCGACCCCCAAAGGCCGGCAACGCATAACGCTCGCGGCTATAGTCGTACCGCGTATAGTATTAAATAAACCAAGATACCAACTTATAATATATATCATAAGTTAAAAGCAATAACCAAAAAACAATTACTTATATGTAACTCGAATTAAACCAGCAAAGTAGAGGAAATTGAAGCGGAAACGCGAACTAATGTGATCAAGCTGGTACCCGCTTACCGGATAGAAACATATTAGAACGCTAACTGTATGTACATAGTTTCGTTTAATATATATATTGCAATTTCCGACATCCAATATTTCGACATTGAGGAAACTCAACATTGGCTTATTTTTCAAACACGAGTTCCTTTCAGATTCCATGGAAAGATCTGAGGATTTAACGGTGAAATAATTTGTGTCTACTCAACCATTATATTGAATGTTTATAGAAGAAACTATTGTGCGTTAACTGGAATAATTTGCAATTCTTTCAGTTCAAATATTTAATAGTTTTTACGATTACGCTTATATTTTTTCACATTTTGATTTATTTTAATTAAATGAAATGATTTCTAAACTTTTCAGCCACATACCTATCTATTATGTACAAATGTACAATTCCCGTGTCATGTTGTTGCTCAGGATGAACGCCGAAACTAGCTAACCGATTTCGAAGGTATTTTTTTTATTAAATTAGTATTTTGCTATCGTTTCTAAGATAGGATAGTCAACATCATGCTTACATCAATAGGAGCAGATTGGAGAGAGACACAGCTGAAGTTGCGTGGGTCAGCTAGCTTACCTATATATTTGGCTATGATTATCTTTGAAGTGTTAAGGGTATTAATTTTTACGAAGAACTATATACCTATAATACCGCAATGTAGTAATGATAAAAAAACATAGAAAGGTTTTCATTCCTCTTTTTGTTCCTTATTATAGCCTGATGTGTTCCATTTTTCTATCAGAAACCTTCCATGTAACACAAAGTAATAGTGTAGCAATTTGTACAGGCTGACAACGAAAATAACATATCGTTTTTACAAGGTCACATTGATACAAATTGAATGATAGTCTATCAAACAGTTCCAATAATATCTTAGAATATTGAGTGTGAAATTTTATGATGAGACTCAAAGCTAAACGCCTGATGACGATGGATTACATGCGGTTACCCTAAACCCTACACCCTAAATTGATACCGAATTGGATATCAATTTGAGGTTCCAATAGTTCCAAGTTAGATAAATAACAGAGGCTATTTATACTTAATAGGTGCGGTAGATAACAGTGTTAGACAAGAAGGTAGTTACAGAACAATACAGTTTGAATAACGTAAATATCATATGTATGTCAATAAGTGTATAGGTAATATACATGCGCGTGCGCATGCCGTTCAACGTGACGGCTCTAGTGAGCTTGTCTAGTGATTATCCGAGTGTAGGTGCGCTATGAAAGGTATAGTGTGTATGTTTCAATATTTAACATATTCTAATGGTGTGATAAAATATAGGTCAAGCGAATACGACTGCTATCACATAAGAATGGAGGACCCAGATTTCTTAAAATTCAAATATTGGGAAATGTGTATTTTTAGAGCTCGTTATGTAAATTTTAAACATAGCTTTAATCACAAATCAGGTAAAGGAATACTAACAATTAGAATTCAAGAAAATTAATTTGATTAATTCAATGTCACCCCGTGAGACAGTCTTTCTAATAATAAAGTTTTTATAGTTATACTGCCTCGTAGGTCTAGCGGTTAGCAAATGCGATTGTCGATCAAGACGTCTCGGGTTCGATTACCGGATCAGAGCAAAAGTGTTGTTGGATTTTTCTTGTAAGAAATTTTTAAATATAGAAATTTAAAGGCGTTTCAAACCGTGCCTCGGATACGTACACGTTAAGGTGTCGATCCCGGTGGTCCTTAATATCTATGACAATCGTCATTGGGAAGTAGGTAGATAACTAGGTAGTTTATTTAACTTTCAAATTCATTTCGCACTTCGGGTTACGGAGGTCCGATACCAGTCGCTTCATGGAAAAACTGATTTTCTAGTAAATCCGGTTGAACTAGTAGCCGACCCAAAAAACATTGGGAATAATAAAGGCTATAAAGAAGATAAGTAGTAACTGTAGTGACTAAACATAATATAGTCCAATAACTTGTGTATATCATAGTGATGAAGGAACGCATCGTTTTCGTCGGTTCCAGTCGGACATACTACTTCAGCTAAATTCTAGGAAGGTGATGACCCGAGTCGGTTTTCTTATGACAGAAAAACTGATTTGTGTATAGAGAGACAAACTTCTTAGCACTCCATGGATTGACCGTGCAGGTGCCGGGTCCATCGTCTGGCAGAGGGAGAAACTCAAAGCAGTTTCCAGGACTTACGACCTAGGTGTAGGTTTAAGGAGGCCCCCTTTAAGATGCGCATCAACGCTCACCTTCACTGCTCGAGTTTCCCACCCTACCTAGCCAAATTTGGTAGGAACCTGTTAGTGCAGCCTTGGATACTCGTTCTAAAATAGAACTTACTGCAGATCTCGACAGGCCAAGGTCTTTCAGAAGGTTATAGAGAGATTTAGCTGGTATACCTCTCGCTCCTACTTCTACCGCGTATAAATTAACCACATAGCCATTTTTGCTTAGTTCAGTTGTTAGATCGTAATATTTATTTAATTTTATTGTATGGTCTTTAGGAATATTAGTTTCCCACGGAACAGTAAGCTCTACTAATATTATGTGTTTAATTATAATATTAGTAGAGCTAGAGATATCATCTGTAAATGAAACCGACAATAATAACATCATTATAATCAATAACAACAGGTAGTAGAGCCACGCTGGGTTCAGCACGAGTGGCGCAAACTGGAGCGGTACTACCCCCGCACAGAATATCGACGTAAAATGACAGCATTCGTACTGTCGTGTTTCGTTGGTGAGTGCGAGACCGGGGCCCAATGATGCAGAAGCATTACTAGGCCGCCATTTTGCATTCTCTGCATTCGCAATGAGTATGGTGACCACCACTCTTGTATTCTGCTTATAGCTTCCATCTGGCAGAGTAGAGACATTTTAGAAGGGCTCACGTTAGACGACTGGATCAAGGGTGTGATGTAGAAGGCAGTTCTTCTTGACATGGCACGTATAGTGAAGTGAAGGAAGCCCTAACCAACTGTTTCTTTGTCCCTGTACCCGAAGTCGGTATATACTCGTACTATACTATTTTTTAAATATATATTTTTGTTTTTCATTTTTTTTCCTTTTTTGTGATGTAGGGGGCAATCGAGCTGACGTATCGCGTGATGGTAAGCGATTACCGCCGCCCATGGACACCCGCAACACCAGAAATAAATAAATGATATAATATGTACATCTATTAATATAATAAAGAGAATAATTATAAATGTGTAGATAGTAGATATACGCTTGTTTGTTTGGACCTGGACCTTTACCACTCATCAATAACATTACGACGTAATATGAAGAAGTGTAACAGAAAGCCGGACATAAATCTAGTTAAGGGCTCTAGTGCAGTAAATGGATCCGGTCTTCGGTAAACCGATCACGTGTACGTCGGGGCAGGGGCCATGAACGTACGTTCGACATCATTACCAGGCCACTTAAATCCTACCAGAAAATTACTAAAACAACTCACATACACATGACTCGAAGTTTGCCAACTGGACACTAATGGACCTTAGACATAAATTTGGAGTCGACAGTTTTGTCCGCGTTTATCATAATTATTTTGATGTACTGACTGGTTAACAATTGTATGTTCTTTTTCAAATTTTTCTCTGAGAAAACCTCGAAACGCTTATTCCAAACTAAAAGATAAATAAAAATTTACTTTTCTGAATTGTGATTCAAAGGTAATTTGGATTATTCGGATTGGACCTTAAAAACCATCTACAATTTCTAACTTTCTAGTAGTATGAAATATTTGTCCTTCATGGAATATAAATAAATACATATTTTTCGAACTTCTGACACACAACGCCATTAAGTCCCACACTAAGCAGAGTTTTTATCATGGGTACTAAATAGACAACTGATATAAATACATGTATACATTTTTTCTAAATACATACATATTTACAAAGCAAACATCCAAACTCTGACCCAAATATTTGCAGATCATACAAATTTCGATTCGACCCGGGGAATCAAACACAGCATATGCTACCACTGCGCCACCGAGGCAGTCGAATATAATACCTATGAATTCGACTGCTGTGCAAAATCTAATATGGTAGATATGTAAGATAGTTTGGTTTATTCCCAATGGTTCTACGAAGCCAGTTCACCATCGAATTGATTAAATATACGGTTGTAGCGAGCAGGCGAGTTGGAAAGATCATCTAAACGCTCCTCGGAATCGTAGGATAGACGGCGCCTGCGCAACAGAGAGGGATGTCGCGCGGCTATATTCGCACTCGTTACCTGTGTCCCTTCTCCTTGACAATAGTGTCGTGTGCAAAACTTTTATTATATATACCTCCGTTAACTTTTAATAAAAACATATTTATTCCTAACTTGTTGTTGTTATTATATTGTAAACAATATACTCGTACTACGTACTTCGTTGCTCAAGTCCATCGCATCCTCCATAGATAGTGGTCTGAGGTTCCCTAACCTTAGGCTACCACACTGGTGACCCACGACAACTGGTATTCGCACTTTGAGTACCTATACTAAAGCACAGCTTAGACTAGTATTCGGCGAATATGCCGTCTACTAGTGAGGAGGAAAGTAAGGACTTCTTTATGGCATACCGCGTCGGAGTAAAGGCACCGGTATTCAACGCTGATGATCCGCTACTATGGTTCGCTCAGTTAGAAGGCCAATTCACCCTTTCGAACATCACTACCGACTCCACCAAGTTCTACTACGTGCTGGCGCAACTGGAACCACAGCATTCTGCAGAAGTACGAGATCTCATTGTTTCTCCACCTGCAACTGGCAAATACGAGAAACTGAAGGCGGAGCTAATCAAGCGACTGTCGGCATCACAAGAGCGCAAATTAAAGCAATTGCTGATGCACGAGGAGCTCGGCGACAGAAAACCTACACAATTTCTTCGCCATCTTCAACACTTGGCTGGACCTACCGTTCCTAACGACTTTATTCGGTCCATCTGGTCTAGCAGACTGCCGCCTAATCTCCAGACTATAGTCGCAATGCAGGCAAATTCTAGCTTGGAAGAGGTAGCAGAGTTAGTAGATCGAATAAATGACATCGTTCCAGTTACTAGTCAAGTATCTACTAGCATGCCAGTAACCGGTCAAGTAGCAGCAGCGCAAACGTCTACCGGAATGCAAGGGAATACAATCGATGCCTTGACCCAAGCCGTAACTGAACTGACTCGCAAGATGGAATGCATGAGCACAGAACTGCGTCGAGTTCAGCGTTCTCAAGATAGAAGACACCAACGAGGTCGCAGCCGTTCCCGTTCACGTTCCCGTCCCAGAGACCATCCGCATTGCTTTTATCACTACCGGTTTGGAGAACGCGCCCACAAATGCACACAGCCTTGTACTTACCGCGCACAAAAGTCGGTAAACTACCAAGGCAGCCAGTAACGGCGGGAAAAGACTGCCTAGCAATAACAAGCCGCCTGTTCATTACAGATCTTAAAACTAAAATACAATATCTTATAGATACGGGTTCAGACCTGTGTGTATTTCCAAGATCTTCTGTTCGGGAGCCTCGGGCTATAACAAAATACAAATTGTATGCAGCCAACAGTACCATTATAAACACATATGGTTTTATTCCACTGACATTGGACCTGGGACTTCGCCGCGCATTTTCCTGGCGATTCATAGTAGCTGATGTCACCAAGCCAATCATCGGCGTCGACTTTTTAGTTTACTATAATCTTCTAGTCGACTGCCGAAACCAGCGCTTAATAGACAACCTCACTACACTTACGGTCCGACTGCCTCAACATACTTCCACCGAAAACATATCCTCAGTGCGCACCTTAATCGACAATAGCGATTACCATTGTCTGCTGAAGGAGTTTCCTGACCTTACACGTCCAGCGGGTAAGCCAAGTACTCCCAAACATAGTACTATGCATCATATTCGCACTACATCGGGTCCACCGGTCTTTGGTCGTCCACGTCGTTTAGACCCTATACGGCTCAAAATTGCGAAACAAGAGTTCGAAGAGATGCTGCTCAATGGCACTGCGAGGAAGTCTGAGAGTGCCTGGTCTTCACCTCTGCATTTAGTTCGCAAGAAGAATGATGGTTGGCGTCCTTGCGGAGATTATCGATCACTCAACGCACGTACAATCCCTGACCGGTACCCAATTAGACATCTGCAGGACTTCACTCAGCAACTGTCTGGCACTAGGATCTTCTCCACCATAGACCTGGTCAAGGCCTATAATCAGATACCCGTAGCAGAACAGGATATTTGCAAGACTGCCATAACGACGCCCTTTGGCTTATACGAATTCCCATTCATGACGTTTGGGCTTCGAAATGCCGCTCAGACGTTCCAACGGTTCATGGATGAGGTTCTTCGCGGGCTAGACTTCTGTTATGGCTACTTGGATGACATCTTGGTCTACAGTTCCAGCACCAGACTCCATCAGCAACACTTGCGAAAACTGTTCGATAGATTATCAGAATTTGGAGTCTTAATCAACACGAACAAGTGCATATTTGGTCAAGAAGAGGTAAATTTCTTGGGATACAGAGTGTCAGCCGCAGGTATCCAGCCTCTTAACACAAAAGTCCAGGCTATACAAGAGTTTTCAGCACCTAAGACTGTCAAGGAACTGAGACGATTCCTAGGAATGCTGAATTTTTATCGTCGGTTTATACCAGAGGCAGCTTCCATACAGGCGCCTCTTCACAGCTTACTCAAGGGACCAAAGATAAAAGGTTCACAGCCAGTTGTCATGACAGAAGAAACTACAGAAGCCTTTGAAAAATGTAAACACAGCTTATCAGAAGCCACACTCCTAGCTCATCCAGACCCGAAAGCAGAATTAACTGTGCAAACGGACGCTTCGGATACAGCAATTGGAGCAGTATTACAGCAGCGACAGGGTAAAGAATGGCAACCGCTCGCATTCTTTTCAAGAAAACTAAGCCCTTCACAGAAGAAATATAGCCCGTACGACCGAGAGCTTCTAGCTATTTACGAGGCTATACGATACTTCCGGTTCATGGTGGAGGCGCGTGTTTTTTCAATTAGAACAGACCATAAGCCACTTACCTTCGCCTTTACTACTCATCGTGAGAACTGCTCCCCTCGACAGTTCAGATATTTGGACTTCATCAGCCAATTCACAACAGACATAAGGTTCGTGGCTGGCAAGGACAACATTGTGGCTGATACTCTGTCACGCATCAATGAAGTGAATACGCCTATAGACTACACATCCTTAGCTAGCGAGCAGAAAACTGATACTGAACTTCAAGATCTGTTACGCAATGGCTCCAGTCTTAAGCTCGAGAGGTTAATTCTACCAGACTCGCAAATAGAGATATACTGTGATACCACGGCAGAACCACGACCATATATCACCAGGTCATTTAGAAAGCAGGTATTCGATACCTTACATAACCTTAGCCATCCAGGTGTAAAAGCAACAGTCCATTTAATAACCCAAAGGTTTGTCTGGCCTGGCGTAAGGCGAGACTGTCGCCGTTGGGTTAAGGAGTGTCAACCGTGTCAAAGAAGTAAAGTGTCGAGGCATACAAAAACTCCACTAACAGCATTCCAAATACCATCAGCACGGTTCAAACATATACACCTGGACCTGGTAGGCCCGTTACCATTATCTTCAGGCTTTAAATACTGCCTTTCGGTCATCGACCGAGTTACTCGTTGGTGCGAGGTGTATCCATTAGCTGACATCACCGCAGAAACCTGTGCAGCTGCCCTAATATCTGGGTGGTTTGCACGCTTCGGCTGCCCTGAACACATAACAACCGATCGTGGCCCACAGTTCACATCGCAGACCTTCAAGGACCTCACTGCACTAGTCAGTGCTACTCATCATTTTACAACTGCCTACCACCCTGCAGCTAATGGCATAGTGGAAAGGTTACATCGTCAGCTGAAGGCCGCCATCACCTGCCACGCCACTACTAATTGGACTGAGGTACTGCCATGGGTTCTCCTTGGCATACGCACCGCATGGAAGGAGGATATACAAACCTCCGCGGCAGAACTGGTCTACGGTGAAACACTACGTTTACCTGGACAGTTCTTTAACAGCACCACTGACGAGACAGTCGATCTGAGCAGCCTCGTCGGTAGACTACGTTCGCACATGAACAAGCTAACGCCGAAACCTACAACATGGCACGGAAGTTCCAGCCGATCCTTTTACATTCCAAAAGACCTACACAAGGCTACTCATGTCTTCCTTCGTCAGGGTCCGGAACGAAGACCACTTCAAGCACCCTACCTGGGACCATACAAGGTTCTTCGCCGCGACGACAAGACCTTCGACATCGAAGTAAAAGGAAAGCCACAAAAGGTGACTATAGATCGACTGAAGCCAGCTTTCGTGACTAAAGAAGCACCAATAGGCACCGAGACTATCAAAGACCAGACCCCCGTACAAAAAACCAGGAGCGGGCGTACAGTTAGATTCCCAAACTACTATCGCCCGTAGTTACGGTCTCACTGGGGGAGTGGTGTAGCGAGCAGGCGAGTTGGAAAGATCATCTAAACGCTCCTCGGAATCGTAGGATAGACGGCGCCTGCGCAACAGAGAGGGATGTCGCGCGGCTATATTCGCACTCGTTACCTGTGTCCCTTCTCCTTGACAATAGTGTCGTGTGCAAAACTTTTATTATATATACCTCCGTTAACTTTTAATAAAAACATATTTATTCCTAACTTGTTGTTGTTATTATATTGTAAACAATATACTCGTACTACGTACTTCGTTGCTCAAGTCCATCGCATCCTCCATAGATAGTGGTCTGAGGTTCCCTAACCTTAGGCTACCACACGGTTATGTCCCATTAATTACATGAAATATTACTTTTATAGCTAACATTTTTTAAATTAAATAACTAATTGCCTGTTTAAAGGTCCACGTGGACTTGGCTTCATGGAAGTACCTAGAATAAAATGATAATATATTAAATTGAGATTTTTGTTATATTCATGTACCTACCTGTTCTAAATAAATAAAATTATTTGACAAATATTGTTAACGAAAAAGAGATCGGGCTAAGATTTGTAATAGTTTGTGATGTGTAATAAATTGACCAAAAAACTGTCGATGTGGAACTGAGCATCCCTTAAATTCACAAAAGCTCCTGCTAAATATAAGCAAAGCACGTACCTCGGAGCCCGCACCAGTGCTCTATACGGCAGCGATTGAACGACCGGGTTCGTGCGTTAAGCTTTGTGAACTAGTCCCGTTTTTAAAAGACTACAATATTGCTATCAAATAAACCAATCTCAATACTGAAAAACAGATAAGATCTAACCTGAAGTTCACGTTAAATGTTAAAAAGATAAAGCAGTATTTAAACTCAGCTCTATCCACTCAATAATTTCCTTCTTAAAATTAAATACAATTTACTATTTATGAATTCGTGCCCCTGACCTTTAGTTTATCTCTATCCACTGTTTCGCTTCGTTTATTAAATCTAAAATATCTGAATAAAGTTTCAGAATGTTTGATAATAAATTATTTTTAGTAACATTTAGCTACAGCTTTCGGTTTAACATCGATGAGAAAGATTCTGAAAATCATTGGGATTTATAAAATCTTTCTAATTGATAGTGTGGGATTGATAATCGCTAGTTGCAACTGTGTTCCTAGATCAGTGTCATCTATAGGTTCACGAAAAGATACAAGGGCATTGCCACTTTTTCATCACATGAGTATTTTAAGACACGTGGTTATAGACCATTCTATATTCTTCCTATAAAAAAGCTGTGTTTTTTTTTATACTTTCCTTATTAATGTAATCATAGTAGAATACAACAGATGAGTTTAACGTTTCTTATGATAAAATGCCACTACTACTTAGTCTTGCCATAAGTAATGTTACAAAGAAAAACCTTTCTTTATTGTAACATTTATTACTATTACAGTGTGTTAGTTTAAGACATTCATATAAAACCATTAAAAATATATTAAACTTATTCGAAGTCGTCTACATTGGCTGCAAAAAAGTCCTTTAAACGTAGGGGCCAGTTAGCAATAGCAGCATGCACTCTGTCTGTGGGAAAATTATTAACTGCCTGCACTGTATGGAATGTTTTAGGGACTCCAAATTATCATGCCGTTTAGAGCAAGCCTTACTCACAATAACTGGCCATAAACCATAATCCAGTGGATTAAGATCAGGAGTAGATGACTGCCAGTCTTCAGCTCTAATAAAGTCTGGAACGTTCGTTTCTACCCAAAATTGGGTTGATCGAGCTTTATGACCCGGCACCGAGTTTTGCTGAAAGGAACATTCTTGGTCATGAACATTGTTTTGGTGGGGTTAAGGGGATTACCTACCTTCTCAAGAATAAAAAATTGTTGCGAAAATAAGAAAACACAATGAATAATGGTATAAAAATGTGAAAATTCAAAAGCAATATTTTGTTTATTTATAATTACAACAGTATTTATGGCCAGACTAAGTGTACATAATGTACATGTTAGTTCTAAGAGAACTTTCTAGAGGCCAATGAATTGCTGTTTAAAGTTTTTACACTTAATAATTTTCCTACATCTTTAACAAACCTTTTTTAATTAGACTTTTCATTAACCCTGTATAGCATTCTGGTAGAATCTAGTTTTCAGTTATTCGTAATTACGTCAAGAATTTTTCTCGCTCTGCTAGAATTAATTAAAATTGTTGAGTAGGTACTTCAAATTCTTCTTTTCTTAATTAAGTTGTGAGTTTGTGGTTTTTATGGAAAGGTGTTTGCGAGAGGTAAGACGATGTAGTTGGTTGTTTTTGTATTAACAATTTTTTTTTGTACTTTCAATGGTCGGCGCTTGGTGAACCTTGTTAAAATATATATTATTAAATGCATGAAAAATGCTAAAAAAATTTAGTTGCTGTTTTTGTTCAACAAGTCAAGTTCAAGCTAGCATGTACTGAAAAAATGTTGCTGATCGAAAAATTGGCCGATATCTAATTTCTATTTTGTTGCCGATTCTTTAGGCTCATTAGAAGATTGTTTAATGCAGCAATTAAATTTCTTTAGCATTTTTTGTTCAACAAGTCGAGTTCAAGCTAGCATGTGACAAGAAAATTATTGCTAATTTAAAAACTTCGTCTGGTTTTTTTTATTTTTTATTTTCGGTAGTACTCACTTGCAGCAACAAATTAGCAACAAATTTTGGTTCAATCGTCCACTTGATATTTATCGATTTATCAAAATTTAATGCTAGCTTTATATGAATGTAGCAGTAATTGCGTTTTTTCGCGAACGGCTCAAGCAAAACAAAATCGCGGTTTTAGCAACTATATTTTTTTTATTTATTTTTTTTTTTTCTATATTTTAGACCTGCGATCAGTCGTCCAGACTATAATCAGGTGTGTTAAAAGTGGTTGGGGTTTAGAGAGGTAGAGCCACTGCTCCATCTCCCCTTAATGAGGCAGCACATCGGCTCTCTTGAGTCTTCCAATTGGATTTGGCTGCAGGAGCATAGTGGACAACGGGTTTGGGTGAGTTGTCAAGCGGTCCTTGTAGTTGGCCGAGTAACGTTTGGCTTCGTCCAGAATAGTTGGGATTTCCAAATACTCGTAAATTTCAGAGTTGCGAGCATACCAGGGCGCCGAGGAAAGAACCCTTAGAATATTGTTTTGGGCTCTCTGCAGGCTCATAATGTTGGATTTACTGGCTGTCGACCACAGTTGAATTCCATATGTCCATATCGGTTTTATTATGGAACAATACACCCTGAGCTTGTTGGATAGTGATAACGCAGACTGTCTACCAAGGAGCCAGAGTAGGTTTTTAAATCTAAGATTGACCTCATTGCGCTTAGCTTTTATATGGTCTTTCCATGTCATCCTCCGGTCTAGGTGAAATCCAAGATATTTGACGCAGGTTGATTGCGGCAGAGTGTCAGTGCCTAGTTTGACCGAGGGGCAGGTTTCACGTCTCAGGGTAAATGTGATGTGGTGAGACTTTGAAGCGCTTGCTTTTATGCGCCACTTGGTCAACCAATCATTGGTGGCGTTGAGCTGGCTTTGCAACAATCTGCTCGCTTTATTGGGATCACGGTCACAACTGAGAAAAGCCGCATCATCGGCAAAGGTTGCTACAGCTGTGTCAGGTGACTGGGGTAGGTCACTAGTAAATATGTTGTATAGGACCGGACCAAGTACTGAGCCCTGGGGTACTCCGGCTGTGCAGCTATAAAAAGAAGATCTTGCGTCACGCAACTTGACTTGAAACCTTCTGTCATTGAGGTAGGAGTCCATCAGAAGGTAGTAAGAGTGTGGAAGATACTTTTTAATTTTGCAGAGTAGTCCTTTGTGCCAAACCCGATCGAAGGCCTGTTGTACATCGAGAAAGGCAGCCGAGCAATACTCTTTTCTTTCCAGACATAGTCTTATTGTTGAATAGACTCTATGTACCTGCTCTGTAGTTGAGTGTTGCTTCCGAAAACCAAATTGGTGGTTGGGTATTACACGGTTCATATCTAGGCAAGGAGATAACCGTGCAAGGATGATCCTTTCCCACAATTTTGACAACACAGGCGTCAGGCTAATAGGGCGATAAGATGAGACATCGTTTGGCGGCTTACCAGGCTTCTGAATCATAACGATTTGAGATGTTTTCCAGAGTGCAGGGAAATATGAGGTTCTCAGTGTGGCATTGACAAGAATGGTCAAAAACACAATGCACTTCTTAGGGAGTTCCTTCAGAATCCTAGGGGTGATCAGATCAAATCCAGGTGCTTTATTAGGGTCCATTTTGGCTATTTCTCTAGCCATCTCCCTTGGTGAAGTAGGGCTCAACGGCAGACATAGTTGCAGATCTTGCTTAAGGACTTGATCTATTTCTGGATCTTCAGGACTATCCGAATCATTTGGTTTGAAAACCCCGGCTAGGTATGTAGCAAAGGCCTGTGTTTTATCTTGGTCAGTTCGAGCCCATGTATTTCCGGATCTAATAGGCGGAGAACACTGTTGCGGCTGTGGGAGATACCTTGTTGCCTTCCATAGGTTGTGAGTACCATTTGCATTTGGAGACATCTTCACTAGTCTCTGTTTAAGCGATTCGTTTGCAGTATGAACCAGGAGACCTTTAGCAACTATATAGCAACAAAAAAGCTACAAGTTTTGCATAATTTTTTTATTGAATTTTGCTGATTTGACGCTGCTACCTTGATAGAGCTCTTTTATTTAAATAGCGGAATAAAAATACATGTGAGTTGTATTGCAAGATTAATTAGTAACTTTAACCTATTAATTCACCGTGGGAGAGCCGCGCTTCGGCATAAATGGGCCGGCTCGACCGGAGTGATACCACGGCCTCACAGAAAACCGGTGTGAAATAGCGCTTGCGCTGTGTTTCACCGAGTGAGTGAGGATACCGGAGGCCCATACCCCAACCCCTCCCCCATTCCCTCCCCCCATCCCCCAAAGGTCGGCCACGCACTTGTGACGCTTTTGGTGTTGCAGGTGTCCATGGGCGGCGGTAATCGCTTACCATCAGGTGATGCGTCTGCTCGTTTGCCTCCAATTCAATAAAAAAAAAAAAAAAAAAAATTAAAGGTGTATCATTCGTACTGGCTAAAACGCTGGAACTGACGATCTAAGTCGATCTTCTGCATTTGTAGCTCATTTATTTCGTACCTGTAAGTAGAATGACTTAATGGTATAAATACTTTTTCTTTACTGCGTATAAAGGCTCAGAATTTGCTGCGAGGATAAGTTATATTAATAATAATAAATTTATAGACATAATACCAACACCACGATAATACAATTGGTTTTTAATCATATGTTATAATGTACCTACTTTTAAACTGGGTGTCTACAATTTAGTTATGGTCACTAACGTCTAAACTAGGCCGAGCCTGTACCTTAGACGTTAGTTTCTGCCCAGGTTTCAAGTACATAATAAAAAAACATGTGTATTAATTTAAAAATAGATACACAGTGTCGAAATATGAGCAGACTCGCACAATATATTTTTTTGTTGTAATAATAGTTCTAAGAATAATATAGCTAACTTACTGATATATCTCGACACACTAGTATTACTCCTGAGTAGCATTTTGTTTCTAGTATCTGACGCATCTCTTGTTTTTCGTAGTTATGCTCGGCGTTTATCTAAGGCGATCCCTTACTTATCAGGAATGAGGTGATACGGTAGAGAACAAACGTCATCAACCATAGGATTAGAAAGTTGAAGTGGCAGTGTCGAGCTAGATGAGTCGCAGAACAGATAATCGTAGGGATAAAGGTGTTCCTGAATGAAGACCACGTCTCGTTAAATGTGGTTTACGTTATCGCAGTGGATGTCCACAGGGCAGGTGGAATGATAATTTGCGCAAATGGCCGGCAATTGCTGGATGGCAATTGGATGAATGATCCGGAGTTTTTAGTTAGTGACAATTGCTTCTCAATAGTAAGATTGCCTTTGTCATCTTAAATTGTGCATCCGTATAATGCACTAATTTAGCTGTTATTAAATAAGTTCAAATAAAATGATATTACAATATTTGCATTTTGGAAATATTTATATAGAAATTTTACATAAATAAAATGATCGGTTATATACGGGATCACACAATGGTTGGTGAACGCCACCAAAAATTCATATTTATTTGTAAGGCTCTGTTATGGCATTAAATTGAATTCCGGCCAATGTAATGAAAAATGTAATGAGGTTGCTTTAAACACATTTACCTTTGGGTTTCGGCCACGCCTAAGTTTTAACAAGCTAATAAAAAACAGCTTCATCTATTAACTATTAACTTCTACTTTATTTGATAATATTAATAGCAATAAAATGTTCTTATATTAGGAACCAACTGCTGTGTCTGTGTCGGGTTCAAAAGACAAGAGTTTCTAATATGTTATACTCACATACACTAGGCAGTCAAGACTTTGATGAAATACTTGATGATACATACAACAAATCTTCAGACTCCCAAACTTCTATTAAGGATTCGTGTACCTTTCAACAGTAAAATACACATAGTAATTTAGAAGGTATAATATTAAATACTAACTGACCCACGCAACCACATTTGCGTCTTCTATTGCCCGTAGCGTGAAAATGAGCCCCCGTTTTTTAAACATTCTTCATTGGTCCTCCGCTCCTATTAGTATTAGCGTAATGGTATATAGCCTATAGCCTTCCTCGATAAATGGACTATGGATAGTCGAGGTACACTGAAATAATTTTTCAAATCGGACCAGCGGTTCCTGAGATTTGCGCGTTCAAACAAACAAACAAACTCTTCAGCTTTATAATATTAGTACACATACTATGTAGTATAATATATAGTATAGTATAATATATAGTAGTACAATACGGTAAAATACACACAGTCATTTAGAAGCTGTAATATTAAATGTATGTCGTAAAAATATACCTAAAACGATTGAATCAAAAGTTTGTCACGATTTTTTTAATAATTCTCTTTATACTTATTACTTTTTGATGACGTTTGAAAACTTGTCTTTTATTTTCTTGTAACGGCTATAAATTATATTTTCAAATATTATCCCCCTTAAAATACATACCTATTTGCACAAAAAATCATTTACAATACCTCAATCTCATTTCTTACAAAATAAGGTTCCATTCAACTAATATGTACAGGTCCAAACATTAATCAAAACAGCAGTCATTAGAACAAGATAGTTTTCTTTTTCAATGAATATTCCTGAATCATGCTATCATAATAAAATTACATTGAGTCATAAAAAAACTGTAATCACTCAAGTACCCCTTCTAATCGTTAGCGAAAACAAACAACAATTAATCACAGCTATTTTGATGTTACTCCGCTTAAATACGATGTTAACTAGAAAAAATACAGAAAAAAGAAAAAGTTTAAAATTATGTTACATAAAAGAGCGAACTTCTTCCTATAAGGTGTTGCGGGTGTCCATGGGTGGCGGTAATCGCTTACCATCAGGCGATAAGTCTGCTCGTTTGCCCCCTACATAATAAAAAAAACCAAAAAAACTTTGGATAAAATTTATATAGTCTGTGATGAGCGTTGCCATATTTACTCTTTTGTTAAAAGCGCGACAAAGTAAAAAAAACATAGGTATCTAATCAGAAATAACGACAAATTTAAAAAAAAGGTCGTTCGCAATATTTTTGTTTGTCTGCTAACTAGTGCCAGGTGCCAGGTTTTCTATTTGTATAATGGTGGCAGTAGTGTCTTTAAATTATTATTTCTTTATTGCCTGATAGCTGAAGTGCTCACGATAGAGCACTTCAGCTAAGTACTCGTAACTAACGTCACTTTCGGCTTCCGGCCAGTTATCTCTAAACAATGCCTGTCCCGCGCGTACATTACAATTTTGAGTTATAAATCGGGTCTCCTGACAACGCTGCCTGTAATATACGGCATTAACTGGTTCTGTAGTTTAAACGCTACAGTCGAACATACAAACATATATGGAATGCCAAAAACTATAACCCTTTCTTTTGGCTTCGTCGTAGTCGGATCAATATATACTTATGTCTTGTCTATACTAATATTATAAAGAGGAAAGGTATGTAAGTATGTTTGTAACGAATTGGCTCAAAAAGTACTAGACGGATTTCGAAAATTCTTTCACCATTTGAATGCTACATTATCACTGATTAATACAGGCTATTTTAATTGTAAGAAAAAAAAAACAATATGTAAACTAATAACTGCAGGTAACACTGCGAGGTTCAGCTAGTATTTTATGACATCATCAGCATTTTTTGAACCGAATATTTTCGTTATGGAATCCGAGGTGTATGAGCACGCAAGTCATACATATATAGTTGGTAAGTATTGAAGCCCATGAACATCTGCAACTCAGAAGTCAGTCAGCCAGTATGTATTTTGTGCGGATGTAGTAAATTTCATGAAACCCTTCAAAGAAAGAAAATGATACTCAATAATCTCTGTTTGAGAAAACCTTTTCTAATTGTTAAATAGAAAGCAGTTTTTAATGTACTTATAATAAATAGAGTACCTAATACTCTTTGTGAATATGTTATTTATTTCAACACATAATAAAATGAATTGCTTCCCGTTAAAAACTTTCTCGTAAAAGAAACTGAAAATGCGTATTTTATTATGTGATCATAATTCATTTGCCCTTTTTTGGAAATATTACATACATACTCTTTATATCTGCCAAATGTTTGCGTCTTGTCACAAGAGGACAAAGCACTTTATATTAATGGCCGACTAAGTTTTGATATTTCATAGAAAACCGAACTACAACTCTATTAACTCGGAGTTTGAAAGCAAAATTGTAGTTCAATAAAATATTTGGAAAATAAGTTTGTCGTTCTTTTTTGCACGCAATTATAAACTTAATAGCACTTATATTAAGGGTTAGTGTTGGTTTACAAACTCTGCTAGTTTAGACATTTAGTTTCCAGCCAGAGCCGGAGAGGCGTCCTAATTGAGTACTAAGTCCAAACTGTCCAACTAACAGCGATGTTTCTCTAGTTTCACAGTCCTTCACAGAAACTTACATTTCATGTTATAAAGTTATGAGATTTTAATAACATTTTACGTACTATTTTGACTTACTACTTTATAGCTATACTAGCTTTTGCCAGCAGGTCCGCCGCCATATTCGAAAGTAGATCCTTCTGTCTGTCTGTTTACCACCACTAAACCGATTTCAATGAAAGATACCTTGACTTTTGACATAAGCTATCTTTTACCGCGATAACTGACGAACAGACGGTCTTAGACGTAAGCAAAGTGTGTACTATAAAAAAATATCAATAATTATTTAAAAAAATCAAAAGAATATCAATTTTAACACAGAGCGACTGGCATCTGGCCGCCGCAACCCTGAGGGAAACTGAATTCGAAGGTTGAACTAGTTGTCAGTAAATTTTGAGGGCACTGACCAATAACGATTGCCATAGAAATTCATGAGAACCGGGACCGATGGCTTAACGTGCTCTCCGATGCAACACCGCCATCTTCTCCATACTCCGGGCTGCTATTAAGAATTTCTTGCAAGTAAAACCCAACAGCTGTCCGACCCAAGAATCGAACCCGAGACCTCTTGATCAGCAGTCGCTTAAGCTAACCACTAGACCAACGAGGCAGTTGCAGAATGCACCACAATGTAAAATAGCATAATTAGTAGGCATCTAATATAGTCAAATGGTTTTTACAATTTTTTTACTTAGTTACTTAGTGCAGTTGTAAATTTTAACTAGTTTACACGAATATATATTGTAAATTTTAACTAGTTTACAAGAATTTATGGATGCCAATGAGTCACGATTGAGGGACCATCTTTGACCTTTAACTTTAGAGTTACTGCTTTTACAAATTAATTACTTAATTTACAATTGTTTGAGAACTTTTACTAAAGCCTGTACCTATTCAAAACCTTCAAATTCCAATGTGGTCCCTCAATGGGAACGTAGGCTTACTTTGCCACCACACTGACGGCATATTTTCGGTATTTTGTTTCAATTATGTATACATTACATACACCTCTCATTACTTCAAAGTTGACTAAGCAGCCTATTTGTAGGAAATTCAAACTCATGATTATTTTAGGGCTTCGCGTTTTGTGCGTGCGTGACTGTGCGTAACGATAATGATGAATTTTTACGGCTCACGTAATTGTACGTAATTTACCGAGTTGTTTGACGTATGCTGTTATTATTCCGCTTCTATGAGTCGTGATAATACATAACGTCCTTCATTACACGTGCTTCGTTAGAATATTTCAAAGTACCGTCGATTAGCACGTTCAATTTACTTTTCAACTTTATTCTATTACAAATAATAAAAATATAATGTAAAAAAAACATACAAGTTTAGTATCTACTACTATCCCGCGGCGTTACCCGCGGCTGCTGACAACACCAGACAGGTAACATCATTTACATTTTAAAATAAAAGTAACCTAAGTTATTCCTTATAACATCAGCTATCTGCCAGTGAATGTCCTGTCAAAATTGGTCTAACTGTTCCAGAGACTACAGTAGAAATAAAAATTAATAATAGTTTTGTTGTCGTAAGTAGTTTCATATGCATTTAGTAAAAATCTATTAAATTAAAATCACAAACAGACACATCAATTTTATTTACTTGTATAGCTAATTCGCCAGTTTTAAGTAAGTTAAAGAGGCTTAGTTTCAAACACTTTCTTAACATGTAATTTACGATGTACATTACGCTTTTTAGAGCAAGATAACCTTAAAGGCGGTTTTCCCTTATCAGGATATGTCTTAAAGAAACTGGAACTCACGATGTCGTGTCCTCGCCGTCAATAGACATGACTTGACCCAGTAAACTAGCGACATTCAAATCGTGGCTCGTTTAGACCCGAGACTCTCCTCAAAGCATACTGCTATAAAAGTTTTATGAAACGACTGAAGGAAGAAACGCGTCTCTTTTAAAATAACCTCAATGTAGATACTGTAGGCCTCAATTCATTACATAGTTTGTGTATGATTTTCGACTTTAATCCTCGTGTATATGAAGTCTAAAATCGAATGTTTGAGGTTTTAGACTCAGATTTTATTATGTTGATGTGTTCTAGCAGAGATGAAAAGCGTCGCTCTTTTGAAGCAGATTGTTACGTAATAATTTTAGTGAAATAATTGCGGATAGCGCACCGCTGCTGAATCGTATTATTTATTATAATGTACTTCCACATTTTCACGAAAGTATTTCAGGCGAAATAACAGGTCTGCTTCATAATTTCACAACTCAGTTATTTTGCAAACGTCGAAACGAAACAGACCCAGAAAAAGATAATAAGGGTACTTTCAAAATAACAGTTAGGTACAATATTTCGCGTGTAAACTTTTTCTACTTTATTTTAACACTAGCTGCGTCCCGCGGTATATATACTAGTATATACTATATCCGCCGGGAATATACCAGTCCTTTTCTTTATTATTATATAGGGGGCAAACGAGCAGACGTATCGCCTGATGGTAAGCGATTACCGCCACCCATGAACACCCGCAACACCAGAGGCGTTACAAGTGCGTTGCCGGCTTTTTAGGAAGGAGTACGCTCTTTTCTTTTTCGTTTGAAGGTCGTATTGGTCCGGGAACATCGCGTGCGACAGCTCATTCCACAGTTATGACTCCTGCTTGCAAACTTTCGGGCAAATCGCACAGTTGTGGACTGCTAACCATCTAGCTAGATGATGGGGATGAAAGTCTGAAGTAAAAGTAGTACCTAATAAAAGTAGTTACTCCTTATATCATCAGCTATCTATCCATAAAATCGGTCCAGCCGTTACATAAATTAGCCAAAACAGACAGACAAAATATTTTAAAAGTTTTTTTTTATTTGGGTAACATATAATATATGCATTATGTAGAAGCACTGATCAATGCTTTAAATATGTTAAAGCTATTTGTAGAACTGCTTTGATTTTAAGTACCTACTAGATTGTCATAGCTAACCAGATTTCACATAATGGTAGTAGTTCTTTCCTGTTTAATGATAAAGCGTCTATCTCGAATCGGCATGAAATGCCAATCACTCGGCTATATACCTACAAATAAAGATTAAGAGTCAAAAATTTAAGGTATAGTAAGGTATTTTATTTATTGGTTAATTTTCTAAAAATGAATCCTAACTAGGTATATCGATTTCGACTGCACGTTTGGCGTAGTGGTTAAGCGGTCGCCACTCCGTTCCATACTTCGCCAAGTGTTGTGGGTTCAAATCTTACTTGGAATAACAATGGTGTTATCCACAAATTGTTGTTCTAAGTCAGAGTGTTCTTTGTGTCCGTTTCATGTATGTTTGTAAAGTCCCCCGCGACACAGAAATTATTCTTAGTGCGGGAGTTGTCATTTTTCATAGAAAAAATAAGAGATCATACAAACATTTGGTCCGACCCGGGAATCGAACCCCAGACCTCAAGCACAGCAGTCTCATACACTACCACTGCGCCACCGAAATAGTCATTATACCATCACACTCTTATTAATCTGTAGTCCACTTATAGTAGGTACATTGTATAAGTTTTATTTCTTCTTATATACATGTTTTAATGGCTTTCACAGGATACAGGGGTGAAAATACATCTGTATTGTTTCGGATAGCCGAGGTAGACTCTGATGACGACCAATCAGTGACCAGCCGGCCCATGTCCCCAAACGATCGGAACGGTCATACTAAATTTCAGGAAAATCGTTGAGCCTTTTCCGAGATTCAGATTATAACATATATATTTCATTGTCAACTAGCTTATTTAGCCGTTCAATCAACAGCCTAGCTTCTTTACTTAACAGCACCGTTCAACTAGCGGCCGTGTTATGAATGGTTAAAAAACCAAGCCGCAAAAATCAAAAATATCCTAACCAAGGGCGACCTCAACCATCTAGGCTCCCTTAAAAAGGAAGATGGCACTTACACAAATACAGATGATGAAACCAGTGCAGTATTGTTGGATACACACTTCCCTGGATGTCAAATCACATCAGACAAGGAATGGAACGACGACAAATACAGCACACCAACAACTCAAGAATGGGAAGTCGCATATAATGTAGCAACCAAGGATAAAGTCAGATGGGCGCTAAAGAGTTTTGAACCCTTCAAATCCTCGGGACTGGATGAGATCTTCCCAGCTCTTCTACAGTGGCATCCCGAAGAGGTAATTAAACATCTAACACCTATCTACAGGGCATGTATAGCTTATAAATACATACCAAAACTGTGGAGAGAGGCAAAAGTTGTCTTCCTACCAAAACCGGGTAGGGAAGACTACACATTAGCCAAATCATTTAGGCCCATCAGTCTCACATCTTTTCTCCTGAAAACACTGGAAAGATTAGTAGACAGACACCTACGGGATGGAGTTCTTAAGAATGCTACACTACATCCCCAGCAACACGCCTATAGAAAGGGCAGATCAACAGAGTCAGCCCTTCACATGGTGGTACAGAAGATTGAGTCGGCTTTTGCAAATAAACAGTCAACAATGGCGGCCTTCATAGATATAGAAGGTGCTTTCGATAAAACTATACACAACAGCATAAATCGCGCCCTTCAAAAATTTAATGCCGAGCCAGTCATCACAAAATGGATCACTGAGCTGGTCAGTAAAAGGGCGGTTCAGACAGCGGTGAATACTACTATGAGGGCAAGGGTAGTTAGAGGATGCCCACAAGGTGGCGTCCTATCACCGCTTCTATGGAACATAGTAGTAGACAGTCTCATTAAGAAATTAAATGATCGAGGATACACTACTATCGGTTATGCGGATGACCTAACAATTCTGATAAGCGGGAGCGCGGAAAATGTGTTGAGTGAGATCATGCGCTCAGCTTTTCAAATTGTAGAAGAATGGTGTGGCGAACAGAAACTGTCAGTAAATCCGAAAAAAACAGAACTCATCCTCTTCACCAACAAAAGGAAGTTACCAGAACTAAAGCTACCAAAACTATTCAACACCAATCTCTCCCTGTCGACTCAAGTAAAATACCTGGGCGTTATTCTTGACAGCAAACTGAACTGGGCGAGTCACATCGAAACAAAGACAAGAAAGGCCTGTATAACTTTTAACCAGTGTAGACGACTAGTTGGTAAAAGATGGGGTCTAAATCCAAAGATCACACTTTGGTTATACACTGCAGTTATCAGACCCTCCATCACCTATGGATCAGTGGTATGGTGGCCCAGAACGCAACTACCCACAGCTAAAATGAAACTCCAGAGTCTACAACGGTTGGCCACAGTAGCAACTACTGGATGCATGAAAACTACTCCATCAGCCGCATTAGAGTATCTCCTGAACTTGAGACCTCTAGATCTGGTCATACAACAGGAAGCGATAGCAGCTGCCCTAAGACTAAGATCAAACGGACTGTGGAAGACAAACACAGAAACAACACACTCAAAAATTCTGCTGGGGATCCTACAGGAAATTCCACTCCTCGAGGCACCCCTGGACAAAACCTCTTGCCAACATGTCTTCGATCGAAATTATAATATCCAACTATCCGCAGAAACAAAAGATAACTCTGGCGTCGGCGAAGTTAGGATATACACAGACGGCTCCAAAACACAAAGGGGTACTGGAGCTGGCGTCTTCTCGAACGACTTAAATATCAATATATCAACCGCCCTAGACAAGCTAAACACAATCTTCCAAGCAGAATGTGTTGGCATAATCAAAGCAGCACAAGCAGTTGCAGCCAGAGATGTGAGAGACTTAAACATCAGAATTGTCTCCGACAGTGCATCCGTGCTTCAAGCCCTGCTAAACAACAAGATGACCTCAGCCCTTATCAAGGAGTGTCATGACAATCTCCAGTCCATTGGAACTACAAATAAAATTACCTTGCAATGGATAAAAGGGCATAGTAACTCAATGGGTAACGACGCTGCGGACGAACTGGCTAAAAGGGGATCGGAAACGATAGTGTGTGGACCGGAACCACTACTACCCCTGCCCCAAAGCCAAACAAATACATGGCTGCGCGCCGATACCGAAAGAAAACACAAAACATTATGGAAAAACATTGAAGGATGCAGGCAAACAAAAAGTGCAGTTCCGGTAGCACCTAAAAGACTTGCCCGCAATCTGATCAGACTAAAAAGGGACGACCTCAGGAAGGTCATAGGTATCCTAACAGGGCATTGTCTCCTGAACAAGCACCTATTCACCATAGGTGTAACAGACAGCCCTCTGTGCAGGGGATGCATGGAGGCAGAAGAAACGCCGCAGCACGTTCTCATGGAATGTGGAAGTGTGGCAGACCAACGGGCGGACATTCTCCAATCAGCATCGCTCCCGGAAGCGTGTAGTGACCTGAAAAGGCTGCTTAGCTTCTGGAACGAATTGGGTTGGCTGGAGTAGGGAGGTAACAGACGTACGTACAATGGCCCAATCAAGAGGCTAAGTGCGGAAATGGCCCAGAAAAACAAACAAACAAACAAACAATGAATGGTTAAAGGACCATATTAAATTGCTCTACACATTCCGGACCTCTAACACACAACGCCATCTAGTCCCAAGCTAAGCAGAGCTTTTGTTATGGGTACTAGACAACTGATATAAACACTTATATACCTTTTTTTGTAAATAGATACATATTATACATAGAAAATACCCAAACTCCGAAACAAATATTTGCAGATCATACAAACATTTGGTCCGACCCGCGAATCGAACCTGAGACCTCAAGCTTAGCAGTCGCATACGCTACCACTACACCACCGAGGCAGGCAACATGACTCATATGTTCATTATTCACCATTCAACGTATACAGATTCAAAAATGAATTCAGACGGTTACAAGTTCTGGAAAAATATACCCTACTACGCACACATATCGATTCCAATTTGCGTGCCAGACACTTTGCAGAATAATATGAAAAGCTTTTGACGCAACTTGTACATTTGCACATCATTATTTCAATAACACGGAGGCTTTAAAGTGCGACGTTCAAGTTTACCACGAACAAATCATTAGTGTCACATCAATAGTTTTCCAAAGAACTAAGGGCATCATTACGGTGTGTTGATTTTGCCTTATTTTTATATAATACCTATTGTTTTAAGGGGGTCGTGGCTAACAGATAATGCATACATATAAGTACGAGTATACGTAGTAAGCAATCCGAGATAGTTCAGTGTATGATGTGACCATGCTTTGTTAAGCATGCAACTATGTCGCGGTTATGCAAACGCGTCGGACGGCATCGGGGGAAGAATGGAGGGTACTTTCGTTGTCGACGCTCCGGCTGCTACGTACAAGCAGCACCAAAGACAACATGACTAATGTTGCCTCAATGGAGTCCATCTTACAACTGTAGCGATCGTAGGAATTTTTGTGCCGTTACTGAATCGCGTTTGCATCTAGACTGAATCGTGGTTATGTGGGCGAGGGCACACAGCTAGCGACCGCATTTCGACTATTTCGATGCAATTGCACGACAACATCGCTACTGTATCGCTGCAAAAAGCCGTCGTGAGCGAGGGCCTTAACATATATTTAGATACGAATGTTCCTCTAACACTGAATATTGCGCCTGACTAATATGATTTAGCAATGTTTGTATATTATTGATTATTGTAAGAAAATGTCTATTATTTACTGAATATAATATAACGATGATTAAACAAGTATATAAATTGAATCGTTACACGTAAAGATGTTACAAAGAAGGGCGATGGTTTCTATAAAATGTGTTGTAATCATCTTTTTAATAAAAATAACTAATGCTCAAGTAACAAAGGCTTTAACCAGCAGTTTCACCCTCTTTAAGATTTCAATTTTCAAAATTCATCATTTTACAAAAGCAGAGAAACATCGGCTAACAGCATCGCAAAAAAAATTGCATAATCATTTGTTGTCCATTAACGCCGTTATACAAGCAAGATTAAAGAATAAACCAAAGTAAAATTAATTTGCACATAATAGCATGTTTTTACATTGGGGTGTACTTCACACCTTTGTGTAACCTTCTATTATGCTTGAGAAATGATGCAAAGCAGAGGCGGATAACCCTAAGGCAAAGCACGTGCCTAGGGGCGCGAGGTTGCTTAGGGGCCATTCATTTATTACATAAGACTATTTTCGCTAGTTTTTGACCCCCTCCCCCCTGTTTAATATATATTACGTAAGAAACTAAAGGAAAAAATAATACGCGTTTGGTTTCTTTTATATAATGTTCATTTTCAAAGTATCAATTTTTAGAAATGTTTATTTGTACTTACAAAGATACTAATAATTTTATTTTTTTGGTAGTGATAAGCTTTGGTTTTAATCATTAATTTTTAACTACACAAGATTTTCAGTAAAGGGACTCACAAAACCCAGTCGGAGCGAACCTCGGCACTCTCGCGGTTGCCCGCGGTTTATCAAACTATAATTTTAACTTAGCTCATTTTGTGATATTACGTAAGAACTATCAAGACTCCCTCGCACCCCCTTCTAAAAAAAATAAGACATGGTAGAACCCCCCCACCTAAATCGTCTTACGTAGTAAATAAATGGTCGGTTAGGGGCTCGCGCGCCAAATTTTTTTAACATACGAGCAAAAATATATTCAATAGGAGGGGGGGGGGGGGGGGCGATGGCGTGATATGAAGTTCGGCAAATCTTGTTTTTGATTTTCGTTCCCAGGCAATAAGTGAAAGAATTTATAACCCTTCTATTAGTATTTTTTTTATTGAATAGGGGCAAATGAGCAGACGTATCGCCTGATAGTAAGCGATTACCGCCGCCCATGGACACCCGCAACACCAGAGGCGTTACAAGTGCGTTGCCGGCCTTTGGGGGATGATGAAGGGGATGGGGTAGGGGCTCCGGTATCCTCACTCACTCGGTAAACGGATGCGGATAAACCCGAAAGCCTCACCGTCAAACAATACACACTGCTGGATATAGGCCTCTCTTTATAAAATAGGCCACACACCGCCAGAATGGTTAGAAAAGAGTTTTCTTAAGTTTCTCATGTCCTTACAATGCTGTGGTTCACAATTTAATATGATTTGCACTACCGCCCCGTGGGCGTCAAACTTTTGTCTAAAGGATTGCTACATCTCGATGTTGGGGTAGGTATATTGTATTTCCCCCCAATGTATCCCTACGTTGTCGTCGTGGTGGGGCTTGCGTGGGTCAATGATCTCTGGGGCTGTGCCGGGTAGAGCTACTCATGCCGGATTGGCCCAGGGTGAGACTCCAGACTAAATGGGATCAAAGACGGAGTCCGTTTTAGGACTGCCGAGATGGGTGTGACCCGTCGTGCCGCACTCCAAACGTCCCTCTGCTTTAGCAAAAGGCGTGTTGGAGTGCGAGTAGGTCAGAGAGGCTGGCACTTGAGTGTTAGCTTCGTCTGAGGGAGAGGGCTAGCCACCCTCTCGCATTCCGTAACCATTAGGGGCTCAACAACGACCTGACTGGTGGCTCCAAGAGGGTACGCTGAGAACCTGATGGCCGGAGGGCTTGCCTTGATTGGCCGGCCCATGACAAGGATAGTCTATAACACCCGACAGCTAAGTCGAAAAAACCTGTGGATACCGGCCGACCTCCACAGTACATAGGCTTATCCGGGTGCAGGGGGCACCGCCCGGATGGACTTTATTTCCCCCATACTCGTGGGATTAGCTATGGATTTGAACTCTAAACAATTTTTGAAAACGGACCGAAACACAACAACAACGACTACTGGCAAGCAAACTGGACTCGATAAAAAAAAGGACAAGAAGGAAAGCAGGAACGCCAAGGGGCAGTTCCGGAAGGCAGACGAGCAATCGTCTGCCGAGGAGGACGTCCGGTCCGGGACGCCCATTTCGGTGGGGCTCCCAGGAGCCAATCTGGCTTCTGGGAGCCGAAGATCGGAGCGCGTGCGCTCCAAATCCGCAACGGATAGCGCGGTTGCCAGCTCCAGTGCGATTATGGACGCGCTGGAGCTGATGGAGACGGAGGCCTCCGACAACCGCAAACGCGGACTCTCCAGGGACGGCGGCGAGAGCGACACGTCCCTGGAGATGTTGCCTCCAAAGATCGCGAGCGGCGGAAGAGGGAGGTCTCGTACTCCAGGCTCGTCAGGCTCCGCCTTCTCTAAGGCGGAGTCGTTCAAGCGAGCCAGGGCCGACGGCGAAATACAAGCGGAGGAGGAGATGTCCGGTCTCATACTCCAGATCGGGCCAGTGGAGGGGGATTCAGCGCCCCAATCACTGGCCTCTTTGCAGGAGAGAGCGGACGCGGCGGTGGCCATAATTCACAAGGTGGCCACCAAGTCCGTAAACCTTAAGGGTTCCTTTGTCAGGGCCCTTAAGGACTCCTCTTCCGCTTTGGCGGGAGTCGTAGACACCCTCATTGGGGATGTGGGTCGCCTTCAGTCGGCCAACGACCGTCTGACGGGGCAGGTGGCTGAGCTGAGCGCTCAGTTCGCCCAATTTCGGGCGGAGCGCCCGGAGCGAGAGGCCCCTGCCCCGTCGTCTTCATCGCGTAGTGCCCCCACCGAGCCCGAGGTCCCAGACGCATATCTGGGACAAATACTCGTGGCGGTGGGGCACCTGATCGACGGTCGGCTGGCTGGGCTGCTGTCGAGGCTGCCTCCGGCCCCTTCTGTTCGGCCGCCGCTTGCGGTACCGAAGCCGAAGGTCGCACCGGCGACGACCCCTCTTCCAGTGGTGGGGGGTCGGGTATCGTTCTCGGCGGCGGTGTCGAGGCCGGCTCCCGCGGCTGCCCAAGGGTCACGGCAGGTTGCTAAGGCTCCGGCCAAGGCCCCGGCCAAGGCCCCGGCCAAGGCTCCGGCCAAGACGGCTGCGCCAAGGCCGGTGACGAAAGCGGCGGCAAGGGCTGGAGCGGAGGTTCCTCCGCTCCCCACACCAACGCCTGTGCCTCTGCCTGGGCCCTCCACGTCTGCCCCCTCCAATGAGGGTTGGCAGGTAGTCGGGGGGTCCAAGAAGGCCCGAAAGCGGACCAGAAAGGCTGCCCGCAAGGCGGCCTCTGTCCCGCAGTCGCCATCGGTGGCAGGTCCCACCAAGAAAAAGCCGCGGAAACTGCAGCCGCCTAAGACCGCGGCTGTTGTGGTGACCTTGTCGCCGGAGGCGACTGCCGGCGGGCTGTCCTACGGGGCCGTTTTTAAGAAGGCCCGGGACAGCCTCGCCGGTGGATTTGAGACGGCCGGTGTCCGCCTGCGCCTCGCCCAAACGGGAGCTCGGGTGTTGGAGTTCCCTGGGGCCGATGGCGCAAAGACGGCGGACACCTTTGCTGAAAAGCTACGGGGAGTATTTGCCACCGAGGATGGTGTCAGGATCGCCAGGCCCATAAAGTGCGCGGAATTGCGCATTTCGGGCCTGGACGATTCCGTGACGGTCGAGGATGTCCGCGCTGCAGTTCAGGAGAAGACGAGCTGTAGCGCGGACAACGTCAGGGTCGGCACCATCCGCCCCGGTCCAGGAGGGCTTGGCGCCGTTTGGGTGGGTTGTCCCGTAGCGTCGGCCAAAATTTTGGCTGATGCCGGCAGGCTCCTCGTCGGCTTCGTGAGTGCCAGGATCACGGTCCTGGCCCCGAGGCCGATGAGGTGCTACAAGTGCCTTGTCGCGGGACACACTCGCTCGAAGTGCGCCAGCTGCTTCGACTGCAGCGGACTTTGTTTCCGCTGCGGTCGACCGGGGCACAAGGCGGCAGAGTGCTCTGCGGCCCCTAACTGACCCGTGTGTGCGGCGAGCAAGAAGCCCGCCAATCACCAGATGGGGCAGGGGGGCTGCAAGCCTCCCCGTGCTTCTCAGCAAGCGTCGGAGGCTAGCCAGACGACCCTGGCTGCCTCCGACGTGGATCGTGCGACAACATCGTCGCCCATGGAGGGGGTTGGAGAAACGATCCAGTAATGGATCAAGTCTCCAACCTCCTGGTCCAGACGAACCTGAACCACTGCGCCGCGGCGCAGGATCTCTTCCTGCAAACCATGGCGCAGTGGTCGATAGGTGTTGCCGTAGTCGCGGAGCCCTATTACGTCCCTCCCCGTCCAAATTGGATGGGTGACTGGGACGGCTCCGTGGCAGTCGTCGGCTCCTCGGCGGCTCGTTCCCCGCCCTTGTCGCTTAGAGACAAGGGCTCTGGATATGTGGCTGCCGAGTGGGGGGGAATCACCGTTTACGGTGTGTATTTCTCCCCCAACCGGAGTTTGAGCGACTTCGAGGTCTTCCTTAACAACTTGGAGACCTCGATGCGGCGACTAGCGTCTGGGCACGTCCTCGTGCTGGGGGACTTCAACGCAAAGTCCATTGCGTGGGGTTCCCCGGCGACGGACGCCAGGGGCGATGCCGTTGTGGAGTGGGCGGCATCGGTGGGCCTCTGTTTGCTGAACAGGGGCGCCACCAACACGTGCGTGCGACAGCAGGGGGGGTCGATAGTGGACCTTTCGTTCGCTACCCCTGCTGTTGCCGCACGAGTAAGGAACTGGTGTGTCCTGGAAGAGGTTGAGACGCTCTCGGATCACTTATATATCCGATTTGAGCTCTCCCGGTCCCAGGGCCCCAGTAGGGGTCACGTGGCGCGGCATTCCTCCCGCTTTCCGCGGTGGGCTGTTGCCAAGCTCAATAGGGACCTGCTAGAGGAGGCGGCCATCGTTCAGTCATGGCTGTCTCCGCGGGCCCCGGCCGAGGAGGTCGACATGGGGGCTGGCCGCTTTCGCTCTGCAATTACGCAGATCTGCGATGCGGCCATGCCCCGCGTTCGGGGTTGTCGACCTCCACGGAACGGGGTCTACTGGTGGTCCCAGGAGTTGGCGGACCTCCGTGCGGCCTGTACTCGTGCCCGGAGGTCCTACACCCGATGCCGGCGGCGACGCCACCGCGTAGACGGGGAGGAAGGCCGGCTTCATGAGGAGTACCGCGAAGCGCGGAAAACTCTGAAGCTGGCCATTTGCCGCGCCAAAGAGGCAAAGAGAAAGGAGATGCTGGAGAGTCTCGATCGTGACCCCTGGGGTCGCCCATATCGTGCGGTGCGACAAAAGCTCCGCACGGCGGGCCCCCCCCTTACCGAGACTCTCCAGCCCAGCTTCCTGCAGCAGGTGGTCGAGGGCCTTTTCCCGCAGCGGGCGGAGCACACGCCCCCGTCGATGGCCTATTCAGTGGCCAGAGACGACGGGGGCCGAGAGGACGATATTCCGCCCGTTAGGGAATCGGAGGTTGGGGCGGCTGTTCTTCGGATCCGTTCCAAGAACACCGCCCCCGGGCCGGACGGGGTACCACCCCGAGTGATGGCCCGAGCCCTCGACCATATGTCGGACCGCCTCAGGGAGGTTTTGGACGCCAGCCTGGCGTCCGGACGCTTCCCTGAGTGCTGGAAATGTGGGAAGCTGGTCCTGTTGCCGAAGCCGGGACGGCCAGCCGATTCGGTCGCGGCCTATAGGCCCATCGTGTTGCTGGACGAGGCGGGCAAATTGTTCGAGAGGATTCTCTCTGCCCGCATCGTCCGGCACCTAAGCGAGGTGGGGCCCGACCTGTCGGACGCCCAATTCGGGTTCCGAGAGGGGCGTTCGACGGTCGATGCCGTGATGCGCCTTAGGGCCGTGACCGAAGAGGCGGTTGGCTGTGGCGGCGTGGTGTTGGCGGTGTCCTTGGACATCGCCAACGCCTTTAATAGTCTGCCATTCAGCTGCATCAGGGAAGCACTCCAGTATCATGGGGTGCCAGAGTACCTGAGGCGGCTGGTGGCAGACTATTTGGAGGAGCGTACCGTCGTGTACGAGGATCGAGATGGCGTCTTGAGACGGCGACCCATGTCGTGCGGCGTTCCACAGGGGTCTGTCCTCGGACCACTCCTGTGGAACGTGGGGTACGACTGGGTCCTTCGAAGTCGTCTGCCTCCCGGGCTGGGCGTAATTTGTTACGCCGATGACACTTTGGTCACAGCCCGGGGGGCGAATTTCCAAGAGGCGGCGCGCCTGGCCACCAGGGGTGTTTCTCTGGTGGTTGGGCGCATCGAGGCGCTGGGCTTGCGGGTGGCCCTGGATAAGACGGAGGCCCTATTATTTCATGGGCCCCGTCGTGGTCCACCCCCCGGCGCCTCCATCGAACTCAACTCGGTCCTCGTACCGGTTCGGGCCCAGATGAGGTATCTGGGCCTGATCCTCGACGGTAGGTGGCTCTTCGACGAGCACTTCCGACTGCTTTGTCCAAAGCTGGTCGACGCTGCCTCCGCCCTTGGGCGTCTTTTGCCCAACTTGGGTGGAGCCAGCGTCGCTACAAGGAACCTCTTCACGGGGGTGGTCCGGTCGATGGCACTATATGGTGCACCGGTGTGGGTGGAGGCTCTGACCGCCCAGAATAAGGCACGCCTTTGGCGGCCTCAGAGGGTATTGGCGGTCAGAGCCATACGCGGATACCGCACGGTGTCCACCGAGGCGGCATGCGCATTGGCCGGAACACCCCCGTGGGATTTGGAGGCGGAAGTGCTCGCCGAAGTTTATCGGCGAGCGGCTGAATATCGGGCGGAGTACGGGTATCGTGCTCCGCCCGAAGAGGTACGCGAATGGCGTGAAGCCGCTCGCCGAGCCACGATGGCTCGTTGGTCTTCCCGGCTGGAGGCTCCACGCGCAGGCTTTGCCACCGTGGAGGCGCTCCAGCCGGTCATCCTCGAGTGGGCAGGGCGGCAGCACGGGACTCTTTCCTTCCGACTGACGCAGGTGCTTTCCGGGCACGGTTGCTTCGGGAAGTACCTGCACTCGGTCGCTAGGAGGGAATTGAGTCCCGCCTGCCACCACTGCGACTGCAGTGAGGACTCGGCCCAGCATACGCTGGAGTTCTGCCCCGCCTGGGCGGAGCAGCGCCGGGCCCTCACTGCAGTCATCGGAGGAGATCTGTCGCTACCGGCCGTCGTACTATCCATGGCCGGTAGCGACAGCAGTTTTACCGCGGTCGCGACCTTCTGCGAGGAAGTAATCTCGCAGAAGGAGGCGGCGGAGAAGGCCCGAGAGGACGATCTCCACTCGGACCCGATCCGCCGCCGGCGAACCGGGCGGCGGAGGCGCGCCCATCTGCGCCTCATGCCGCCCTGAGTGTGGCCGCGGATGGACGGGATGGGTTTTCCCGTCCATCCGCTTTAGTGGCCAGCCGCGAAGGGGCGACGTACGCGTGTGCCGTGCGTCGCCTAAATTGAGATTTCTACTTGGAGAAGGTGCCCGCTTCAGTGCGGGCAGGCGCTGGGAGGGGTCCGGTTTGCGTTAATAACAGCGATCCCGGACCCCTCCCTTCTCAGGCGCAGAGTTGGCACACCGTGTGGTTTTAGTCGGTTCGATTCCGACACACCGCCCCGCCGCAAACCCCGGCGGGGTGACGGCCCGAGGGGGTTTCCACACGTAAAAAAAAAAAAAAAAAAGGTATATTGTATTTCCCCCCAATGTATCCCTACGTTGTCGTCGTGGTGGGGCTTGCGTGGGTCAATGATCTCTGGGGCTGTGCCGGGTAGAGCTACTCATGCCGGATTGGCCCAGGGTGAGACTCCAGACTAAATGGGATCAAAGACGGAGTCCGTTTTAGGACTGCCGAGATGGGCGTGACCCGTCGTGCCGCACTCCAAACGTCCCTCTGCTTTAGCAGAATGCGTGTTGGAGTGCGAGTAGGTCAGAGAGGCTGGCACTTGAGTGTTAGCTTCGTCTGAGGGAGAGGGCTAGCCACCCTCTCGCATTCCGTAACCATTAGGGGCTCAACAACGACCTGACTGGTGGCTCCAAGAGGGTACGCTGAGAACCTGATGGCCGGAGGGCTTGCCTTGATTGGCCGGCCCATGACAAGGATAGTCTATAACACCCGACAGCAAAGTCGTAAAAAACCTGTGGATACCGGCCGACCTCCACAGTACATAGGCTTGCCCGGGTATTGGGGATCTCTGCCCGGGTGGACTTTTAGTTCTCCCCTAATCGTGGGATTTATTATGAGTATTGTAAATTTAAAAATTAAAACAGATCTGGAAACCAACACAACGACAACTAAAGGCAAGCCAACCGGAACCGAAACGAAGAGTGGAAAGAAGGAAGTAAGGAAGGAGAAAAGGAATGCCAAGGGGCAGTTCCAAAAGGTAGACGACCACTCGTCTACCGAGGAGGAGGTATCCGGAACACCTATACCGGTGGGGCTCCCAGGAGTCAATCTGGCTTCTGGGAGCCGAAGATCGGAGCGCGTGCGCTCCAAGTCCGCTACGGATGGCGCGGTTGCCAGCTCCAGTGCGACTGTGGACGCACTGGAGCCGATGGAGACGGAGGCATCGGACACCCGCAAACGCGCAATCTCCGGGGACATTGGCGGCGACAGCGACACGCCTCTGGAGATGTTGCCGCCTAAAATTGGGAGCGGCCAAAGAGGAAGGTCTCGCACCCCAGCCTCGGCCTCGTCAGGTTCCGCCTTTAGCAAGGCGGAATCCTATAAGAGGGCGAGGACTGATGGCGAGCTGCAGGCGGAGGAGGAAATGGCGGGACTCCTGCATATCATCAGGGGGCCGGCGGATGGGGTTTTAGAGTCCCAATCGCCGGCCTCTCTGCAGGAGAGGGCGCAGGCGGCGGTGGCCATCATCCACAAGGTGGCCACCAAGTCCGTTAACCTGAAGGGCTCCTTTGTGAGAGCCCTGAAGGACTCCTCCTCCACCATTGCGGGGGTCGTGGAGACCCTAGCCGGAGACGTGGCCCGCCTCCAGACGGCCAACGACCGTTTGACGGGGCAGGTGGCTGAACTGAGCGCTCAGTTCGCCCAATTTCGGGCGGAGCGCCCGGAGCGAGGGGCCCCTGCCCCGTCGTCTTCATCGCGTAGTGCCCCCACCGAGCCCGAGGTCCCAGACGCATATCTGGGACAAATACTCGTGGCGGTGGGGCACCTGATCGACGGTCGGCTGGCTGGGCTGCTGTCGAGGCTGCCTCCGGCCCCTTCTGTTCGGCCGCCGCTTGCGGCACCGAAGACGAAGGTCGCATCGGCACCGACCTCTCTTCCCGTGGTGGGGGGTCGCGTGTCGTACTCGGCGGCGGTGTCACCGGCCGTTAGGCCGGCTCCTGCGGCTGCCCAAGGGGCACGGCCGGTGGCCAAGGCTCCGGCCAAGGCTCCGGCCAAGGCACCGGCCAAGGCGTCGGCCAAGGCGGCTGCGCCGGGACAGGTGCCGAAAGCGGCGGCAAGGGCTGGAGCGGAGGTTCCTCCGCTCCCCGCTCCAACGTCTGTGGCTGGCCCCTCCACATCTGCCCCTTCCAATGAGGGATGGCAGATAGTCGGGGGGTCGAAGAAGGCCCGAAAGCGGGCCAGAAAGGCTGCCCGCAAGGCGGCCTCTGGCCCGCAGTCGCCGCCGGTGGCAAGGGCCACTGCGAAAAAGCCGCGGAAACTGCAGCCGCCGAAGACCGCGGCTGTTGTGGTGACCTTGTCGCCGGAGGCGGCTGCCGGCGGGCTGTCCTACGGGGTCGTTTTTAGGAAGGCCCGGGACAGCCTCGCCGGTGGATTTGAAACGGCTGGTGTCCGCTTGCGCCTCGCCCAGACGGGAGCTCGAGTCCTCGAGTTCCCTGGGGCCGATGGCGCAAAGACGGCGGACACCTTTGCTGAGAAGCTGAAGGGGGTATTCGCCAACATGGATGGTGTCAGGATCGCCAGGCCCACAAAGTGCGCGGAACTGCGCATTTCGGGCCTGGACGATTCCGTGACGGTCGAGGATGTCCGCGCTGCAGTTCAGGAGAAGACGAGCTGTAGCGCGGACAACGTCAGGGTCGGCACCATCCGCCCCGGTCCAGGAGGGCTTGGCGCCGTTTGGGTGAGTTGTCCCGTAGCGTCGGCCAAAATTTTGGCTGATGCCGGCAGGCTCCTCGTCGGCTTCGTGAGTGCCAGGATCACGGTCCTGGCCCCGAGGCCGATGAGGTGCTACAAGTGCCTTGCCGCGGGACACACTCGGTCGAAGTGCGCCAGCTGCTTCGACTGCAGCGGACTTTGTTTCCGCTGCGGTCGACCGGGGCACAAGGCGGCAGAGTGCTCTGCGGCCCCTCACTGCCCCGTGTGTGCGGCGGGCAAGAAGCCCGCCAATCACCAGATGGGGCAGGGGGGCTGCAAGCCTCCCCGTGCTTCTCAGCAAGCGTCGGAGGCTAGCCAGACGACCCTGGCTGCCTCCGACGTGGATCGTGCGACAACGTCGTCGCCCATGGAGGGGGTTGGAGAAACGATCCAGTAATGGATCAAATCTCCAACCTCCTGGTCCAGACGAACCTGAACCACTGCGCCGCGGCGCAGGATCTCTTCCTGCAAACCATGGCGCAGTGGTCGATAGGTGTTGCCGTAGTCGCGGAGCCCTACTACGTCCCTCCCCGTCCAAACTGGATGGGTGACCGGGACGGCTCCGTGGCAGTCGTCGGCTCCTCGGCGGCTGGTTCCCCGCCCTTGTCGTTAAGAGACAAGGGCTCTGGATATGTGGCCGCGGAGTGGGGGGGAATCACCGTTTACGGTGTGTACTTCTCCCCCAACCGGAGTTTGAGCGACTTCGAGGTCTTCCTTAACAACTTGGAGACCTCGATGCGGCGACTAGCGTCTGGGCACGTCCTCGTGCTGGGGGACTTCAACGCAAAGTCCATTGCGTGGGGTTCCCCGGCGACGGACGCCAGGGGCGATGCCGTTGTGGAGTGGGCGGCTTCGGTGGGCCTCTGTTTGCTGAACAGAGGCGCCACCAACACGTGCGTGCGACAGCAGGGGGGGTCGATAGTGGACCTTTCGTTCGCTACCCCTGCTGTTGCCGCACGAGTAAGGAACTGGTGTGTCCTGGATGAGGTTGAGACGCTCTCGGATCACCTGTATATCCGATTTGAGCTCTCCCGGTCCCAGGGCCCCAGTAGGGGTCACGTGGCGCGGCATACCTCCCGCTTTCCGCGGTGGGCTGTTGCCAAGCTCAATAGGGACCTGCTAGAGGAGGCGGCCATCGTTCAGTCATGGCTGTCTCCGCGGGCCCCGGCCGAGGAGGTCGACATGGGGGCTGGCCGCTTTCGCTCTGCGATTACGCAGATCTGCGATGCGGCCATGCCCCGCGTTCGGGGTTGTCGACCTTCACGGAACGGGGTCTACTGGTGGTCCCAGGAGTTGGCGGACCTCCGTGCGGCCTGTACTCGTGCCCGGAGGTCCTACACCCGATGCCGGCGGCGACGCCACCGCGTAGACGGGGAGGAGGGCCGGCTTCATGAGGAGTACCGCGAAGCGCGGAAAACTCTGAAGCTGGCCATTTGCCGCGCCAAAGAGGCAAAAAGAAAGGAGATGCTGGAGAGTCTCGATCGTGACCCCTGGGGTCGCCCATATCGTGCGGTGCGACAAAAGCTCCGCACGGCGGGCCCCCCCCTTACCGAGACTCTCCAGCCCAGCTTCCTGCAGCAGGTGGTCGAGGGCCTTTTCCCGCAGCGGGCGGAGCACACGCCCCCGTCGATGGCCTATCCAGTGGCTAGAGACGACGGGGGCATAGAGGACGATATTCCGCCCGTTAGGGAATCGGAGGTAGGGGCGGCTGTTCTAAGGATTCGTTCCAAGAACACCGCCCCTGGGCCGGACGGGGTACCCCCCCGAGTGATGGCCCGAGCCCTCGACCATATGTCGGACCGCCTCAGGGAGGTTTTGGACGCCAGCCTGGCGTCCGGACGCTTCCCTGAGTGCTGGAAATGCGGGAAGCTGGTCCTGTTGCCGAAGCCGGGACGGCCAGCCGATTCGGTCACGGCCTATAGGCCCATCGTGTTGCTGGACGAGGCGGGCAAATTGTTCGAGAGGATTCTCTCTGCCCGCATCGTCCAGCATCTCAGCGAGGTGGGGCCCGACCTGTCGGACGCCCAATTCGGGTTCCGAGAGGGGCGTTCGACGGTCGATGCCGTGGTGCGCCTTAGGGCCGTGACCGAAGAGGCGGTTGGCTGTGGCGGCGTGGTGTTGGCGGTGTCCTTGGACATCGCCAACGCCTTTAATAGTCTGCCATTCAGCTGCATCAGGGAAGCACTCCAGTATCATGGGGTGCCAGAGTACCTGAGGCGGCTGGTGGCAGACTATTTGGAGGAGCGTACCGTCGTGTACGAGGATCGAGATGGCGTCTTGAGACGGCGACCCATGTCGTGCGGCGTTCCGCAGGGGTCTGTCCTCGGACCACTCCTGTGGAACGTGGGGTACGACTGGGTCCTTCGAAGTCGTCTGCCCCCCGGGCTGGGCGTAATTTGTTACGCCGATGACACGTTGGTCACAGCTCGGGGGGCCAATTTCCAAGAGGCGGCGCGCCTGGCCACCAGGGGTGTTTCTCTGGTGGTTGGGCGCATCGAGGCGCTGGGCTTACGGGTGGCCCTTGACAAGACGGAGGCCCTGCTATTCCATGGGCCCCGTCGTGGTCCACCCCCCGGCGCCTCTATCGAAGTCAACTCGGTCCTCGTACCGGTTCGGGCCCAGATGAGGTATCTGGGCCTGATCCTCGACGGTAGGTGGCTCTTCGACGAGCACTTCCGACAGCTTGCCCCAAAGCTAGTCGGCGCTGCCTCCGCCCTTGGGCGACTCTTGCCCAATCTGGGTGGAGCCAGCGTCGAAACAAGACACCTCTACACGGGGGTGGTCCGGTCGATGGCACTATATGGTGCACCGGTGTGGGTGGAGGCTCTGACCGTCCAGAACAAGGCGCGCCTGTTGCGCCCTCAGAGGGTATTGGCGGTCAGAGCCATACGCGGATACCGCACGGTGTCCACCGAGGCGGCGTGTGCCTTGGCCGGAACACCCCCGTGGGATTTGGAGGCGGAAGTGCTCGCCGAAGTTTATCGGCGAGCGGCTGAATATCGGGCGGAGTACGGGTATCGTGCTCCGCCCGAAGAGGTACGCGAATGGCGTGAAGCCGCTCGCCGAGCCACGATGGCTTGTTGGTCGTCCCGGCTGGAGGCTCCACGCGCTGGCTTTGCTACCGTGGAGGCGCTCCAGCCGGTCATCCTCGAGTGGGCAGGGCGGCAGCACGGGACCCTTTCCTTCCGGCTGACGCAGGTGCTTTCCGGGCATGGTTGCTTCGGAAAGTACCTGCATTCGGTCGCTAGGAGGGAATTGAGTCCCGCCTGCCACCACTGCGACTGCAGTGAGGACTCGGCCCAGCATACGCTGGAGATCTGCCCCGCTTGGGCGGATCAGCGCCGGGCCCTCACTGCAGTCATCGGAGGAGATCTGTCGCTGCCGGCCGTCGTACTGTCCATGGCCGGTAGCGACAGCAGTTTTACCGCGGTCGCGACCTTCTGCGAAGAAGTAATTTCGCAGAAGGAGGCGGCGGAGAAGGCCCGGGAGGACGATATCCACTCGGACCCGATCCGCCGCCGGCGCACGGGGCGGCGGAGGCGCGCCTATCAGCGCCTCATGCCGCCCTGAGTGTGGCCGCGGATGGACGGGATGGGTTTTCCCCTCCATCCGCATTACAGGCCAACCGCGAGGGGGCGACGTACGCGTGTGCCGTGCGTCGCCTAAATTTGAGATTTTAACATCAGACGGTGCCCGCTTCTGTGCGGGCAGGCGCTGGGAGGGGTCCGGTTTGCGTTAATAACAGCGATCCCGGACCCCTCCCTTCTCAGGCGCAGAGTTGGCACACCGTGTGGTTTTAGTCGGTTCGATTCCGACACACCGCCCCGCCGCAAACCCCGGCGGGGTGACGGCCCGAGGGGGTTTCCACACGTAAAAAAAAAAAAAAAAAAAGGTATATTGTATTTCTGTGGCGGCGTGGTGTTGGCGGTGTCCTTGGACATCGCCAACGCCTTCAATAGTCTGCCATTCAGCTGCATCAGGGAAGCACTCCACTACCACGGGGTGCCAGAGTACCTGAGGCGGCTGGTGGCAGACTATTTAGAGGAGCGTACCGTCGTGTACGAGGACCGAGAGGGCGTCTTGAGACGGCGACCCATGTCGTGCGGCGTTCCGCAGGGGTCTGTCCTCGGACCACTCCTGTGGAACGTGGGGTACGACTGGGTCCTTCGAAGTCGTCTGCCTCCCGGGCTGGGCGTAATTTGTTACGCCGATGACACTCTTGTCACAGCCCGGGGGGCGAATTTCCAAGAGGCGGCGCGCCTGGCCACCAGGGGTTTTTCTCTGGTGGTTGGGCGCATCGAGGCGCTGGGCTTACGGGTGGCCCTTGACAAGACGGAGGCCCTGCTCTTCCATGGGTCCCGTCGTGGTCCACCCCCCGGCGCCTCTATCGAAGTCAACTCGGTCCTCGTACCGGTTCGGGCCCAGATGAAGTATCTGGGCCTGATCCTCGACGGTAGGTGGCTCTTCGACGAGCACTTCCGACAGCTTGGCCCTAAGCTGGTCGGCGTTGCCTCCGCCCTTGGGCGTCTTTTGCCCAACTTGGGTGGAGCCAGCGTCGCTACTAGGAACCTCTACACGGGGGTGGTCCGGTCGATGGCCCTTTATGGGTCACCGGTATGGGTCCCGGCTCTGACTGCCCAGAATAAGGCGCGCCTCTGGCGCCCTTAGAGGGTATTGGCAGTCAGAGCCATACGCGGATACCGCACCGTTTCGACGGAGGCGGCATGCGCCTTGGCCGGAACACCCCCGTGGGATTTGGAGGCGGAAGTGCTCGCCGAAGTTTATCGGCGAGCGGCTGAATATCGGGCGGAGAACGGGTATCGTCCTCCGCCCGAAGAGGTACGCGATTGGCGTGAAGCCGCTCGCCGAGTCACGACGGCTCGTTGGTCGTCCCGGCTGGAGGCTCCACGCGCTGGCTTTGCCACCGTGGAGGCGCTCCAGCCGGTCATCCTCGAGTGGGCAGGGCGGCAGCACGGGACCCTTTCCTTCCGGCTGACGCAGGTGCTTTCCGGGCATGGTTGCTTCGGAAAGTACCTGCACTCGGTCGCTAGGAGGGAATTGAGTCCCGCCTGCCACCACTGCGACTGCAGTGAGACTCGGCCCAGCACACGCTGGAGTTCTGCCCCGCTTGGGCGGAGCAGCGCCGGGCCCTCACTGCAGTCATCGGAGGAGATCTGTCGCTACCGGCCGTCGTACTATCCATGGCCGGTAGCGACAGCAGTTTTACCGCGAGGAAGTAGTCTCGCAGAAGGAGGCGGCGGAGAAGACCCGAGAGGACGATCTCCACTCGGACCCGATCCGCCGCCGACGCACGGGGCGGCGGAGGCGCGCCTATCAGCGCCTCATGCCGCCCTGAGTGTGGCCGCGGATGGACGGGATGGGTTTTCCCCTCCATCCGCATTACAGGCCAACCGCGAGGGGGCGACGTACGCGTGTGCCGTGCGTCGCCTAAATTGATATTTTTATTTGAAGAAGGTGCCCGCTTCAGTGCGGGCAGGCGCTGGGAGGGGCCCGGTTGTGTTAATAAACGCATTTCCCGGACCCCTCCCTTCTCAGGCGCAGAGTTGGCACACCGTGTGGTTTTAGTCGGTTCGATTCCGACACACCGCCCCGCCGCAGGCCCCGGTGGGGTGACGGCCGGAGGGGGTTTCCACACGTAAAAAAAAAAAAAAAAGGTATTTGGTATTTTACAAGCTGTTTTCATACATAATAATAATAATATCTACTTACGGATTGATAGCCCAGAACCTCGACCAACACCTTAAGAGGCTCACGTTAGAAGGCTGAATCAAGGGTCTGTTACAGAAGGTAGTCCTTCTTGACACGGCTCGCATAGTGAAGAGGTACAGGCAAGTCCCTTTGGAGCCCTAACCACCGGTTTCTTGGTTCCTGTACCCGAAGCCGATTGTCTACTATTAAATGTACTTTTATATAGGTACATATTATATTTGAAAATTAATTAATATGTTATAGTAGAAATAATAATAATAATGGAAGTCTTTAGTGTATGTAATTAAAAAAACTAAGATTTGTAGCTATAATAATTTATTTACAACTAAATATTGTTTATTTTAGTGTTTCTAATTATCCCACTTTTTAGATATATCGATGTACTCGCCATCCGGTGACCCATAATTCTTGATCGGTGGTGTGGCTACTGTCCCGCGGATTTCGTATGGAATCAACGACATATCTGGCTGTGAACAATAAATATTTATCGTCATTTCTTTACTATTACTCTAAAAGTACTTAATCTATAATTTGGAATAGTTTACTTAAATTTAAATAAGGAAGACTTTACTGTCCTAATGGAACAGGCCACATATTATCAGAGTATAACATAGTATATAGTCCACGGGCCCACGTACAAGGGATTTCAGTGATTAAGAACAGGCTGAAAGTTTATACACAGCTTCGTTTTGACGAAAACTTGTATTATTGGACCAAATTCTGATAGTGGCAGGAAAAAGCGGGATAGGGAGCGAAACACGTCGATTTGATGAGTGTCCCAAATTAATAAATAACAGTTTCTAGAAATCAATACTTCGAGAAAATACGATGGAAAACTGAGAAAAACTTGTGGCATACAAAATGAATTATTATTATGTAAAATATATATTTTGCAAGCCCCAAAACAAAAATCAGTTTGTTATTAATGAAAATGAATAAAAATTTTCAAGTCACCATTCTGACATGTTAGAGCTGGGGGTCACTGGGGAAGGTACCATTCACTTTGTATGCCACAAGTTTTTCTCAGTTTTCCATCGTATTTTCTCGAAGTATTGATTTTTAGAAACTGTTATTTATTAATTTGGGACACTCATCAAATCGACGTGTTTCGCTCCCTATCCCGCTTTTTCCTGCTACTATCAGAATTTGGTCCAATAATAAAAGTTGGGTGTCTCGTCAAAACGAAGCTGTGTATAAACTTTCAGCCTGTTATTAATCACTGAAATCCTTTGTACGTGGGCCCGTGGACTAATACACTGATACCTAAATGTGAAAACGTATAAATGGTTTATATTAATACTAGCTGAACCTCGCAGTGTTACCTGCAGTTATTAGTTACCATATTGATTTTTTTTCTTACAATTAAAATAGCCTATACTAATCAGTGATATTATAGGATTCAAATGGTGAAAGAATTTTCCAAATCCGTTTAGTACTTTTTGAGCCAATTCGTTACAAACATACTTACACACAAACTTTTCCTCTTTATAATATTAGTATAGATAATTAGAAGTTAATTAGTCATAAGATATAATATCTAATAATAATTCATTTCCAAACAAAGAACGTATGTTTTCCAAATAAAATATATATATGGTGTGTTATTATAAAGAAAAGAAAAAAAGAATTTCATATGATGGTCTTACTGAACTGTGAATTAGGGTGTCTCCTTTCTCCATAATATAATCATATTATATATGTTTCAAAGATGTCTGTTTGTAATATTTGTATACACCGTACACATACCAATTATTTTTTTGTCTTTTTGTTCTGACTAATCTCTGGAACGGCTGGACTGATTTTGACGGGACATTCATAAACAGATGATATAAGAAGTAACTTAGACTACTTTGTTAGATCTTTGCCCCGCGGCGTTACCCGCGGTTGTTGTTGCACCGCGATTAACACCCCAGGGCTCAGCTAGCGTGTTAATATTAATATAGTAAATTCTTCGAAGGTCACCACGTTGCCACTTGTCAATATATATTAAAAAAAAACACATTTTATTATGTGCCTCCGGTATCCTCACTCACTCGATGAAACACAGCGCAGGCGCTGTTTTACACCGGTTTTCTATGAGTTCTGGTAGCTCTTTATTCTTTCGAATACTTACCGCAATGGCCTCATTATATAGATCCTCGGACTCTTCAAGCAGCCTTTCAAGTGCCCTACGTTGGGCCGACATGATTCGATCAATTTGCGCCACACTGGCCATGTACTCCTCACGTTTGTACCGCGTCCAGTCTTTTTGCAGTAACGCACGAGCTTCTCTCACTTCTGCTGACATTTTAGGTTGAGGCCGCTTTCTTTTACTGTAAACAAAGATATAATTTATTCCAGGCTCTAACAGTGCTCGAGTGGGGGGCGCGCTTGCACCACAGCACTCGCGCCCCAACTTATGGGCACAGCAACGGAAACACCGGGATTTACAACCGGAAATATTTACAAATAGTAGATGGCCCGAGGTTTTTTTTTTTTTTTATTAAATAGTGGGCAAACGAGCTGACGTATCACCTGATGGTAAGCGATTGCCGCCGCCCATGGACACCCGCAACACCAAAGGCGTCACAAGTGCGTTGCCGACCTTTGGGGGATGGGAAAGGGGACGGGGAGGGGGGGGTTGGGGTATGGGCCTCCGGTATCCTCACTCACTCGGTGAAACACAGCGCAAACGCTATTTCACACCGGTTTTCTGTGAGGCCGTGGTATCACTCCGGTCGAGCTGACCCATTCATGCCGAAGCATAGCTCTCCTACGGTACGGTACGTCGGGGTTCCAAGGTTTTCCTTTCTAGGGTGCACCTGGTTCCCCGGCATCTACTACCGTGCGGTTTTACTCGGTTCGAGTCCGACATGCCACCAGGAAGTGGTATCCGAGGGGGTATCCGGAGGAAAAAAAAAAGGCTCTAACGGGTTGGTTTAAGTCAAGAGTAACCACGTTATAATTGTGTTCATGACAATCTGTTCTGTATGTGGGTGTAAATAAAATTGGAGTGTCTGTTTGTAATATTAAAATAACCGCTTTCTACTACATGCATATTAATGTATATACGGTACACATACCAAAATACATATTTTTAAAATTTTTGTCTGTGTGTCTGTCTGTTTGTTCCGGCTAATCTCTGGAACGGCTGGACCGATTTGGACGGGACTTTCACTGGTAGGTAGCTGATGGTACAAGGAGTAACTTATGCTTACATTTTTTAGACTAGCTTCGCCCGCGGCGTTACCCACGATAAGACAATAACCGCGGGTAACACCGCGGGGTTCAACTAGTCTATAATATGTATGTAGGCGTATGTTTATCGACAGTCTGAATTCCATATGTGTGACCAAACTTTGCTTGGTATTTGTTTTTGGAATTTTTTAAAAAATGAATTCTTGTTAAATCGATTTATTGCCCCTGAAACCCTCTGCATACCATACGGCCGACGTAAGTCGTTTTTTGATATTTATTTAATTTGTACTAATTGGTCACTGCATTAGAGAATTTTTTTTGTATAACAACAGTTTTCTTCAAGAGTGTTCATGCAGAACCTATGTTCAGACTCGCCAACATACGTCGGCCGTATTGTACCTACTAAATTTAATGGGAAATCATTGGAACCGTCGTTTCCGAGATACAGTTTATATATATATATATATAAGAATTGCTTGTTTAAAGGTATTTTATAAGGATTTTACACTAGGTTACAAACTTTAGTTGTTACTGTATTTTACACTAGCGACCCGCCCCGGCTTCGCATGGGTGCAATGCTGATACTAAAAACACGTTTTATATAAAACATAGCTGACCCACGCAACCTTGTTTGCGTCTTATATAGCCCGTAGCATGAAAATTTTCGCAAAATAAGTAACTTTTCTGGTTGATTTTTACACCTTGTGTCCGAAAAACCCAAATATCTTACGGAACCCTATTTTTTTCCAAAATAAAATATAGCCTATGTTACTCATGGATAATGTAGCTTTCGAATGGTGAAAGAATTTTTAAAATCGGTCCCGTAGTTTTTGAGCCTATTCATTACAAACATACAAACATACAAAAATAGGTACAAATCTTTCCTCTTTATAATATTAGTATAGATAGTATAGATAACAAAGGATTACAAGAAGAAAAAATGATATCAACAATAAAAAAATCTTATTTAAGCCATCTAGTACTAAAGTGCTTTTGTTAATTACAGTTATTGTCAAAGTCATTTTTTTTTTTTTTTTTTATTGTATAGTGGGCAAACGAGCAGACGTATCACCTGATGGTAAGCGATTACCGCCGCCCATGGACACCCGCAACACCAGAGGCGTCACAAGGTGTAAAAGGTGTAAAAATCAACCAGAAAAGTTACTTATTTTGCGAAAATTTCCATACAAACATCGAAATATAAAATAAAACTCAAGTAATCAATTCAGTGATAAAAGATACTAATACTAAATGCATTGAAGTGATTTGAATTACCGGAGCTTAGATTGATTTCGATTCAACTCAAAGGTTTAGATTGAAATCAATCCAAGTACCAGCTCCAATGGGTATTGCATTCATGAGAAGAGCTGGTGAGAAACTCATGTGCACCATCTTTTCAAATAATTCATACAAAGTTTGTTTGTTTTGACAACAGTACTTCTATGTGCAAGTTAAGGCAACCAAAACACAAAGGCTAGAAAGCGGTCTAAAGAGATATTAAAGCTAGGGAAATCAATTTTTTGTCTAATAAAATAATAAACATTAGTCCATAGTATATAAGGTTGCAATCACTTACACATCAAGGAGTATAAGCAATGTGTTCATACATACTGGTCCCAGAAAAAAAACGTTCAAAATGTAATAAAACAATAAATACTAATTATTTACACTCCAACAATGTAAACACAGATTGCCTTAACTTAAAAAAATTGTACATTTTAAACCATCCAGTGCCATTTTAAAAATCATAATTTTCATAATTTCAAATACCTACAAGTAGACTCTGCCTGGTCCCTATAAAGTAAAGAACCGTGGGAGAGCCACGCTTCGGTATGCATGGGTCGGCTTGACCGAAATGATACCACAGTATCACAAAAAATCGGTGTGAAATCTGCAATGTGTTTCACCGAGTGAGTGAGGATACCAGAGGCCCATACCCCAACCATCAAAGGCCGGCAACGTTCTTGTGACGCCTCTGGTGTTGCAGGTGTCCGTGGACGGGGATAAGTCTGATTGTTTGTCCGTACAACATTAAAAAATAAGGTATAGTGAGTAAATATAACATAGTGTTTTTAAGTTTTCTTACAGGGAAATAATGAGTTTTATATTCTATTAACAATAAATAAAATATACTTACTTGAAATTGTCTAACAGTTCAAGCGGTACTTCCATTTCATCAATTGGCTTTAACTGTTGGGAATTTTTCTCCAGCCTCCGAATTTGCTTTTCTAATTTCTTACGACGCCTCTCCTCACGGGCTTTTACAATGGCCGGGTCAATCTTCTTTTTCTTTTTCATTGGCTCAGCCCTGAAATAATGTTACAATTAAAATCACAAGATCTTTGTTTACCCAATGTTTAACAGTCCTACGAGAAAATATGTACATATTTTCTTTTTTCAAATTTCATATTCCTAAGCAAAGGAAACCTTTAAAATGTAAAAAATCTAATTTCATATATATAATTCTTAATATGGAACCTGAAGATAGTTTGTTTAGACTCTCTACTGTTTGAAGTCGGGTTTTTTTTGTTATAAATTATTTTAACTAATGGTGTTTCACTTACCAAAGTTGGTCTGTGATTTTAAACTGCAGAGATGCCGTCGCAGAGACATTTCTACTTATAACTGATGGTGCAATTGCAGACACTATTGATAACCTGTAATAACAGTTTAAAATGATCTTTATTTTAAGAAAATTCTCATTTCATTTACACTCCCTTGAAATTTAAGGTTATGTTGACATAAATAGTTAATTTTTTAAAACAACACATAACACATACCGTGTAAATTGTCTTAACAAAGACACATTAAACATGTTTGCTATCCTACAATATAAACTAAGTTCAAATGAAAATTAAAATTCTCGCAATTACACCAAAAATATTAAATGTCGATCTGACAGTTCCCTCACTGTTTGAAGTTTGACATTACTGGTTGACAGTTGACAGATAGATTTGTGGTCTCAGAGTATTATACTTATTGGATTCGATTTCATTTGGATTGTTGAACTTTCATTTACGAACTACGTAACTTTCCAAAAAAAAGCATAAATAAGAAGCCTAAAATCGATCAAATAATGATAAATTATATTAATTTTTGTAAGTTTTTTTACAGATATTTTCATTAGTTGGACATTACAGCTAGAAGGCGCCAGCATTTGCTAATGTTTATACTGAGAGGTTATGCCAAAACAAACTACAAAGGTGTCTTTTTTTAAGTCCATAAACATTGAATAAATAAAAAATGCAGATCAATGATCTAAGTACATTATAAGGTCTGGGTTGGATAATAGGAGAGGTCTATATCTAGAAGTGAACTGCAATAGGCCGATGATGATGATTATGTAGCTCTTGCGTTATTGATCTTGAAATCAGAATTAAAGTGGTCTGATTATTATCAACATGACACGAATTCAATAAGTTAAGCTAAGGACGCACGGACTGACATGACGAAACTATAAGGGATCCGAGACGGAACTACGGAATCCTAAAAAGGTCATAAGTGACATACACGTGATTGCGTAGATGAGCTATTTAAAATATATTGTGTGATTCACCAACATTAACGTGCTTACATCATGCTCAATTGTAATATATGTACAGCAATTTCAAATTCAAATAAATAAATATTCCGAACATCTAACACACAACGCCATCTAGTCCCAAGCTAAGCAGAGCTTGTGTTATGGATACTAGACAACTGATATAAATACGTATATACTTTTTTTTATAAATACATACATATTATACATAGAAAACAGCCAAACTCCAAAACAAATATTTGTAGATCATACAAACATTTGGTCCGACCCGCGAATCGAACCCGAGACCTCATGCTTAGCAGTCGCATACGCTACCACTACGCCACCGAAGCAGTTAAAAATAAATCACATCCAAAGGTTTTTACTTTTTTAAAGCCGAGGATTGAACTAAGTGGCGTGCAATTGGAGAGGCCTATGACCAGCAGTGGACTGTGATAGGCTGATGATGATGATGATGATGATGATGATGATGATGATGATGATGATGTACCTTCTTCTTCACATAATAATAATAATAAAGCCATTTATTCCCAAAATAAGATTACAACAAAAGAGATGAAACCTAATACATAATAATATAGAATCACTATTCAACTATACATGCATAATTCAAACAATAATTTATCAATCACTTTAAAAATTAATTAATAATTAATTAACATTCATTATTAACTTAAACATGTATTATTTTTATCAATACAAACTCTTAATGTGTGTTAAGAATAGATATTTTTTTCACATAGCATTCTTTTATATTCATTTGTTTTAAATTGTTGTGCAAATTGAGATAAATATCAAAACAAATTAATATAAATTCATCTGCTTAAAAACTCATCCCAATCTACCTGTCTATTATTTTAAGTATGTATTTGATTGTATTCCAGTATTTTCTTTTTCTTGTAAAAATAATCAAATCAAATTCTACTCGTATATAACTAAATAATCCAATTTACATTACTAAGCCATCCGCTTTACAAAGTTCACAAATAAATAACTTATATAACCTTACTTATATACCCAAAATACAACCAAATTACAACAAATTAATTACCTAGTTGTTTTTATTTTGGGTCCCAAAATTTGAGTAAAGGCCTCCTCCATGTATCCTTTAGAAAAATATCACTTTGTTTTGTCTTGTCTCAGATAGGCTATATCCAAATTTATCTTTTTATCTATCATTTCTTATTGACTTGTTTTACAGACTATAGACCTAACATTAAGCTTACAAATATAGTATATTAAGACATGGAGGGTTGCAGTCTTTTCTTTCTTTTTCTTAGGAATGGCAAACTGTGCCGATGTCGACAATTCTGCCAATGTCAAGTAGGATGGAGATACGTGGGTTTGAGTAAAAAAATTTGTATCAAAATTAGCAGTAGACTAAATGTGGGGCTTTTTGTTGTGGTTAGTAGTCTGAAACAAAAGGACAAACACAAATAAATAAGATAAGAATTAGTTATATATAGAAATAATTGGTAGACAAACACAAAACAACATTGTAACAGAGGGTTGCAGTCTTTATCCCCGCGGTGACCAGCCGTATTGGGAGATGGAGAGGGGTTTATATTTTATTGTTTCAAGTTGCGTAGGGTTCTGGTTGTTCAGAGGAAGAACGCTCATTGTTGAGAACAAATTTTGGTTTGTTAACAACATAGTTTTTCATAGTAGTTGCCTTAATTTTCTTTACAGGTTGTTTTATTCTGTCCTTAGGTTTTTGGAAATAATTTTCTTTTGTTTCAGGTGATTCAGACATAGTTCTTTTGTGTTTTTGTGGCAAACGTTCTTTATTGTTTGGAAGTACTATCAGCTTATCATATCTAATAAAAGCCCTTTTGCCTGATTCAATTTCTTTTTTAAGTTGAATTTGTAATTCTCTACGTTTGTTCAGGACGTCTTTGGGATAGTCTTGTTTTATGTAGTAAGGTGAATTTTTTAAACAGTTTAAGTTTTGTTCAATTTTTATTTTTAGGCTCATTGACGTAAACGTCATAATCACAGGCCTTACGTTTTCTCCTTTTTTTCCGAGCCTTTTAATAGCTTCAATCTTGTTTTCATAATCTAAGTGAAAGTACTTCTGAATTATGTCTAATACTTTTCTTTCTAAATCGTGATACGAGTTTTCGTTTTCTTCTACTCCAAAAATAATCAAATTTTTACGTCTAATATATCTTTCTAAATGGGTAATATATGAAGAATGTTCCTGTAATTTCTTCTCTAAATTTTCATTCTTAATTATAAGACTCCTAAATTTTTCATTAATGTTGTTGTTAATTGTAGTTATTATTTTTTCATTTATTTCTAGCATGTCTTGTTTTTGTTGTTTCATTTCCCTCTGAATGTTTCCTAGTATGGTTAATATTTCTTCCATTATAATACTTTGTTTACTTTTTAAGCAAAATGGATTGTATCTATCGGCGTGGTTGTAAACAGGGTTCTCTGTTGTCTTCCTTCCGAAGCGATAGATTACCTAAGCGTAGTCAATACCGAATTTAATGTGATTAATCCAACTTCATTTAGGTGCTTATAATTTATTTAAAATTTCCTAAACGTGTAGCTAATAGTTCCAGAAAAATGTAGGTAACGGACAATGATAATTTATTTATGTGAGTATTCACATATTAACTTTTAATATTTGGGATTACACTCGGTTTCTTTATCTTTTCTCACTGCTTAAACAGAGTTTTTATTTTATTTGATTCCTGCTACACTATTATTATACTATTATTATTATTATTATTATACTTGTAAGTTGGAACAGCAATCAATCACCACTATACACACTAGCGGGTGAACGATATTTTAATTTGGTTGATTACTCTTAGTCCACTAAATTTTCACTGAATCCTCGATTTATTCCGTGTGGCACCAAGTTAAATAACACACTTTTTTGCACATTTGACTTTTTTTAGTTGAAAATGATAATTTTATTTCAATTTATACACGAACTCGATGTTAACAGTGGCACTGTGGCGCCCTCTCCTCTCTCGCCTTCTTCACATACTAACTATAAAATGAAGTCACTACCTTTGTCTATTCACTTAGATCTTTTAAACTAGGTACTCAACGAATTTCAATTCAGTTTTCAGCAATAGATATAATATTTAGATAAAGAGACACTAGTTTATATCTATCTAATTCAAGAGGAAGGTTTATAACATAGTAGATGAAATCCGAGATATCGAAAGAGTTGAGCGACCTGTTCGCTAGTACCAATGACTAATGAAAGATTCATCCAAATCAGTTCATAAATTACGTCGGTTATAATTAGTTGTCTTTGAATAATCGGTCAATACCTACACCCATAAGAGTCTGATGACCTAAGAGTGGATTTCGCTTATTGTTCCTATTTTTAAAAGTGAATGTCTTCATATTTTTTCACATTAAAAAAACAAGGTGTCAAAGACACTGCTTTTGTTGGGAATTAATTTATTACTTTACAATGTTATCCTTTTTAAAATGATTGTCGCATTTCGGCATCCTTTAAATGCTTTAGAAATACTATAGATACGTATTTTACCTTTAGGTATAGAACATTCGCTTAGATACGGTCACCTTGATCGCGCCGCCGTCGCACGTGCTGCAAGCCACCAGAATATCAAAGGGCTCGCCTGCGGCGTACACCCACAAACAAGTATGATTTGTCAGTTTACGCCGTTGTAAGAATTACTGTATTCGTATTTTACAACAATAATCACAATTGCGTGCGACGTAATTTTGTAATAACTATGCATACTTAGATACATAAGCAAGTAACTTTTGTTCTGATCGTAACTACTGATATATAGTCCATTCGTCCACCGACACTGTTTAAACGAATGGATTATATAACAGTAGTTATGATCAGAACTAAAGTTACTTGCTTATGTACCTAACTAAGTATGCATACTTATTACAAAATTACGTCATGATAGTTCTTTGTTGGTATAAGATCATCTTAGGATGAGTTTCAAACAATCATCATTACTTAAGATAATAATATTCGTTATTTTGTTTAGTAATGACCTTGTAATGGAAACTATTCATACAAATTACAACTATAATGACACAGTAACAGAGACCTTAATGGTCTAAGTCTTCTGTAGATTCCCTGCAATCTTTAAGTACGATTACGCCAAACAGTAATTCAAGTTCAAAGTCGCTCAGGGTGCTATGAAAAGGGCCAAGTAAGACGTTTCTCTAAAATAATGTTTAGGTGAACCGGTAGAGAACCAAGGTCATCGACATAACGCGTAAGATTAGTAAGCTAAAGTGGCAGTGGGCGGGCCATAGCTGCAGAACCGATAACGGTTGACACAAATAGGTTTTTCAGTGGACACCGCGTCTCGGCAAACGTAGTGTAGGACGTCCGCAGGTCAGGTAGAATGATGATTTGCACAAGATGGCTAGCAGGTGCTGAATGCGAGAAAAGGATCGAACTCAATGGCGTTCAATTGAACAGACTATGTCCAGCAACGGACTTCGGTAGGCTGATGATTTTAATGATAATAATTAAATTACCGTAGGAGATCCACGCTTCGGTATGAATAGACCGGCTCGACAGGAGTGATATTACAGCCTTACAGAAAAACGGTGTGAAATAGCGTTCCAACAGTTTTTCACCGCGTGAGTTAGGACATCCCCCTCCCCACCCCCCAAAGTACTGGCAATGCACTTGTGACGCCCCTGGTGTTGCGGGTGTCAATGGGTGGCAGTAATCGCTTACCATCAGGTGATACGTCTGCTTGTTTGCCCCCAATTTCATAAAAAGTAAATGAATGGGAAGATTTTGAACATATGACCAAATCAGCTTGTGCCTTTGTAAATTTAAGCGTTTAGGTAAGTAACTACTAAAGCAACTAGGTACTACTAGTACTTTTAAATAGAGCCAGCTCTTGCGACTGATCGTAGAACGCACTTGTGCGAAAGCGATGAAAATATAGATAAGACACTCCAATGCATTCAAGGGTATTGATTAATTATTATGCGTTTTATTACTTACAGCGAAACTAGAAGTAATCTTTAATGTATGATAGACATTCATGTATTTTTACATTTATTACGTAATAGGTGATAGCTTTGCCTGAACTTTCTTTTAGAGTTTGAAGAGCTCTATATTGCTTCATAATTATTTTGAAACAAAATGACTGTTAATTATTATTGCCACAGTTCAATTGCTTATTACGAAAGTTAACAAACTCATAAGTTATACCTTGTTTTTCAGATTTTAAATAATTACTACTGGTAAAAAGAACAGCATATGTGCCTACTGAAACGAAGCGACTGATGACGTAAGAGCCGACCAAGGGGGAAACTACCAACAAAAGCAGCACTATGAAGAGAAACAAACCATTTATTTTTACGTGTGGAAACCCCCTCGAGCCGTCACTCAGCCGGGGTTTGCGGCGAGGTGGTGTGTCGGAATCGAACCAACTAAAACCACACGGTGTGCCACTCTGCGCCTGAGAAAGGAGGTGTCCGGGAACTGCTGTTATAAACACGACCGGTCCCCTCCCAAAGAGAAACAAACCCTATACCAACCCGTCTGACCAGCATGGTTTTTTTTTATTGAATAGTGGGCAAACGAGCAGACGTATCACCTGATGGTAAGCGATTACCGCCGCCCATGGACACCCGCAACACCGAAGGCGTCACAAGTGCGTTGCCGGCCTTTGGGGGATGGGAAGAGTGATGAGGGAAGGGGTTGGGGTATGGGCCTCCGGTACACTCACTCACTCGGTGAAACACAGCGAAAGGCGCTATTTTACACCGGTTTTCTGTGAAGCCATAGTATCACTCCGGTCGAGCCGGCTCATTCATGCTGAAGCATAGCTCTCCCACGGTTGAAAATGGTATAGTACACAAAACCTCATTTCTAAGGAGATGGTCTATATCTAGCAGTTTACTACTAAAGGCTTCTCGTATAATGATGATTTATTAACATCATAAACTACCAATACTTAAAAGTATGAAGCCAATACACTTGTAGTTCCTCTCATTATAGAGCTCACTATCTGTAATAGGTACTTTTTCTTTGTTAGTATCCTTATTGAAAGAATTTGTATTCAAAGCGAACCACTGAACAAGATAATGAAGTTAATTGGCAATAACGGCCTCTCATGGACATAATACTTTTAACATGAAAACTAACAAATTGACAAGCAACATACTGAGAGGTTCCGCATATAAAACGTATATAGAATCCATAAAACCAGTCCATAAACCTGATCTATTATTATATAATGACGTATTAGAAATATAATCCAAACCTACAAATGAGACTGTCACACATATTCAACAAGCAGTTTTGAAGTCTTAAGGCACAAAGTAACCTAATGTTGATATGTTACTTTCGTTCATTCAATAGTAAAACACGAAACACAACCACGGAACTGATTTCTAAGGAACCTTAAAAGATGTAAATCGTCTCATCAAAGCAAACACAACTGACAGTTAGCCTTATCCTCAGATGTGGTACGTTCAACATCATTCTCCATCAAGGACCGACGGCATTGACATGTGCGAACTGTGAATTTTCGACATTCATTTATTTATCACGTTTAACCAGTGATGTGAGATAGACGAAAATATGGATAACAATACATCAGACGTTGATGTAAACGTTACATTAGACCAAGTGATTGATTACTTCAATTTAAATATTTCCGAAGTGAACCAAAGTGAAGTGGCACAAACACATTTGTTTGATTTATATGAAGCTTACAGAACAATTGAAAGGGAACAATTGGTGGTGTACAAATTTGTTGCGTATGTTATAGGGACGCTCATTATTTTGAGCAATTTAACTGTTGTTATATCCAGTGGCCTTATTCTTAGAAAGGGTAAGTCCCTTATTTATTAAAATCAAAACGCATCCTTACAAATAGCTTCATACTACACACATATATATATTTATTTATTTGTACAATATTTCAATTCTTATTCTAAATTATTATCTGGTGTCAAAAATACAACATTCTCTTTTTTTAGATTGCTTAGTTATTTCGTTATTCCTGAAACGACTACTTACTTCTTGGTGCAAGACCATAGAGTTTAAAAATAATATAAATATTTCGATTCCTTTTTCAATTATGTTTACGTGACTAAGATAAACGTGGTTAAGAATAACAAAAGGTATTTTTTTTATATTTTAATCACAAAAGTACCTAAGGTAGGAGCGTTACTTAACAAATTCTCTTTCTACTATAAAACTACTTTGTACTTATGTATATTTATTTGTCTCAAAATTCTTAAAAACTTAAGATACTGCTACTGTCCGTGTATTTACTTTTGACAAACATGAGTCAATGAAGGTTTGGCAAACATCGAACCGGTTGTGGAGTTACCAATTATATAGATATAATACTCGATACAATTTTAGAATAGATATAAGTTCAATACAAACACTTTCAAGCATGACAACATTTTAAATATTCAATGTTTGATATCACAGAACTCCGCAGTTTGTTTTTTATTATATACTTATTAATATTTTTTTTATTTTGCATTAAGAATCGACGGTGTCAACTAAGGACCAAGGGAACAACAGCAATGCAAAGAAAACTTGACGCATACCCTATATCCCAATACCATAGGCCAAAAACTTAATTTCTTAGGAAAGTCGTATGTCTAGTTGTTGATGTGATTTACTTTCCATGTTGAACCATTGAATTAGGGTGGGTGATATTTACGATTGAAGTATACAATTAAATTCAACATGATACAGGCACAAACAAAGCGATTGACCAATGAGCACGTGTTGCTAGATGGTATTTGATGGCATTTGAGAGGTCAAATATTGCATACCACATGCGACTAACGCAACACGTCTAATTCTTTTTCGCAACGTCTTACGATGCTTTAAGCAATTACCGCAAATTTTCCAATATGTTTTATCGAAAATTTTAAGAAAAAAAAGGAAAAACCTTTCGAAGACGAAGGACCGTGTGCTATATATTAATTTGTCCGGTAGTGGACTGAAATAAGCACATTAAACCCAAATGTAACTAACACTTTAATACATAACTCCCGCGAAAAAAAAAATCTTAATGTCTTTAAAAGATATGTTAGCTACAATAAACAGAATGTGTATGTATCTAAAATTAGAACATTTTAACATATTTATTTTTAAATATAAGTAGTAAACTTACCTGTTGTCGTATTTTCCATGGAATTCACACAACAAACATAAATATTGCGCCATTAAGTATACGTCGACTGTTTATTCAATAAATAAACAAGCTTTACGATTCAAAACCTTCAGTGGATCATGATTTATTTACATTTCTATGTAGGCAGATATTTTCAAAACCAATTATTATCTTAGAAATGATTCTAGGAAATGATGACTTCTAATTTTACTACTTAGAGAAATATGTACGTATTTGTTTTTGTTATAAAGTGTGTGTAATATGTGTTTGTGAAAAACTCAAATCAACGGGATTCTTGCTAACCAGTGTTCAGCGAGGCGAATTAAATTTGAATGTTTAATAAGTAGGTACCAGTAAGTGAGTTGTCATTTTGACGTTGATTAACTGTAAATATCAAAACTAGAACAGATCACACGATGAAACTCTACGTACGCCGTCACAAGAACAAGAAATATTGAACCAATTTAGAATATTAGATAGATAGATAGAAAACTCTTTATTTGTACACCGTATTACAAATTTACAAGAGAGAACATAGAATGTCAAATATAGAATATACAAAGACAAGGCCTTATTGACAAAAGCAACCTTTTCCAGGCAACCTTAGAATAGAAATGGGTAATGTTTCGGAGAGACAGTAGTAGTTACTAATTGGTGGTATATATATAATTATATTATAAATATATCCCACTAATATTATAAACGCGGTAGTTTGTGAGTATGTAAGTGAGAATGTTTGTTGATCTTTCACGCAAAAACTACTGAATCGATTTTGTTAAAACTTCACAATAATATAGCTTATACATCAGAATAACACATAGGATTGATCCCTGCCGCATCTTTCCGCCATCTTCCTACGCGACAGATATTTCATCCCCATCATCTAGATGATTGGCAGTCTACAACTGTGCGATTTTCCCAAAATTTTCTGCCACGCACAGCAAAACTGTGGAATGAGCTGTCGCCTACGGTGTTTCCGGACCAATACGACCTTCAAACCTTCAAGAAAAGAGCGTACTCCTTCCTAAAAGGCCGGCAACGCACTTGTGACGCCTCTGGTGTTGCGGGTGTCCATGGGCGGCGGTAATCGCTTACCATCAGGCGATAGGTCTGCTCGTTTGCCCCCTATATAAAAAAAAATTGCTACAATTTATAAAGATACTAGCTTCGCCTCGCGGCGTTGACCGCGGTTATTGTCGTACCGCTGGTAGTATATATATACTATATCGACTCCTAATATTCTTTCTCTTTTATACAATGTTATGTTACATCCTCAAACTCCTTTTTATCTTAAAAAACGTTTTCAGTTTTTACACAACACTCGTTGTAGGGACTTGAGATCATCAGAGAATTTGAAACTTGAAATGCCAAAACATTCCACCCGGCTTACAGATACCCTTTACTGTGGAAATAGTAAGACTCTGGAACGATTTGCCTGAAACAATACGTTACGGCAAAACCTTGACTATATTTATATAGCTAGTGAGGGATTATTATCTGTCATTATAATTACTTGTTATATACAGCATATATTTTTTCTGTGTATGTACGTCTGAGTATATTTATATTATATGTGTAATATGAGTAGATGTGTAAGTACTTATGTGTAAAAGTTGAATATTTTGAATTTGGTGATTTGATATTCACATAATGAATTGAATATTGAATTGACTTGTGCACCCTACTACGGCTATCCTAAATAATCTCACTTACCATACCAGACCGCTAATATGTTAGTTCAAATAAAGTCGCATATATTTAACCTACGTAATTACTTTTGAATACTTTTGAGTTTCAGTTCTTCCTGTAACGGTATGTCGACTTGTATATCGAAGGCTTTGTACCGTACCACTAACAAAACAGATAATACAGTTAAGCTGTGATTAAATAAAAAAAAGAAAGAAAAAAAAATAAAAAAAAATAAGCTATAGAGAAAATCTGTATTCAAGATCACGTCAGTAGTATAACCGATTCCCAATAACACCATACACTATACGTATAGTGTTTGTGAGACGGTACTGTATACAACGTTTTCAGTAGCAACAACTTACTACGTTATTAATGTTTAAATGTTTAGTAATTATTATCTTCGTGGTCAGGATGGTGACATTGTGCTTATTCTGAGATTATATTAATCATGATTGGCTTGGACAGAATAACAGCGGCTGGCATGCCCTGCATCGCCATCTATATGCTGAGGCCAAGACCATTTTGTCTTTCCAGTCACTGTTTAAACTTTTAATTATTCTTATTCTTATATGCTGTTAGAGACAAATAAATTTACATAAAAACAAAAGTTTCTCAATAACATTTTGTAAATTCACCAATAATTCCTAGTCTACGAGTTCTAGGGTCTATATACGGTGAAGGGTCTACAAAATATAGGCTTGGTAATAGGTACGGGCAGGATATGGCGAAAACCTTTTTTTAAATGTTTCGGTTTGCATGATTTCATTGTTTCTACGCCTACTACGGGTAAACTAGTGAGGTCTAGCATATACTACTGAGAATCACAGAAGGGATTTCTCCAAGGTATATATTTTTTTTTTTCGTTAGATTTGCCAAAAAAATTAGATCTAAGCAAAAAGTTATTTTTATTTACATTATACTTAAACTTAGTTTATTTTTACAATAAGAAATAAAATACAAAAGATAATAATCAAAATTCGTTGATATCTACCTCTACTGTTTCTTTTCCTGTTTTTTTTAAATATTATTGGGGCGCAAACGAGCAGACTTATCGCCAGATGGTAAGCGATTACCGTCGCCCATGCACACCCGCATCACCAGAGGCGTCACAAGTGCGTTGCCGGCCTTTGGGGGATGGGAAGAGTGGTGAGGGAAGGGGTTGGGGTATGGGCCTCCGGTACACTCACTCACTCGGTGAAACACAGCGAAAGTCGCTAATTTACACCGGTTTTCTGTGAAGCCATAGTATCACTCCGGTCGAGCCGGCTCATTCATGCTGAAGCGCGGCTCTCCCACGGTAACAATCTATAACAATAGTGGTACTACTTTAAAATTAAATTATCCATTCTAATGTAGGTTTACATGCAGTAATGCCAATCTTCTATAGCGGCAAACATTTGGTTTTAACAAGTTCATGTTATAATATTTCAGGTACCTCATAAAGGTATGTGTGTGTCTATGACAGATTTATATCATAATTTTTTTGCGACAAGTAAATATAACGATCAAGTAGGCACTTGCACGGTAATCAAACAATGACACAGCATGAATCACTTTGAAGATTGTTGGTTAAAAAATATGTTAATATTACCATAGGTAGAAAAGTTATTAATATTTGAAGAAGTGACTAGTGACATTCCAACCGCGACATGTAATTGGACCTACTTATGCAACAAGGAATCAATCCACTAACATGCCACAATCTAAATAAGAATTATCCTTATCCCCTTATAAATAAGGAGATAAGGATAATTCTTTGATTTTGGCATGTGTGTGGTTTGGTTCCTTGTTGCATAAGTAGGCCCAATTAGGCTTAAACAAAGTTTATGAGAACTGTTGGTCACGTCAAATGTACTGAATAATCGCATCATTTTGCGATTTCTAAACTTGAACGATGTCAGCTTTGATTATTCTACAACACCGCTGAAATTTTGACTGACTTTTGTCAAGACTACCACAAAACAACACCACTGCACAGTGCAGTTATCTCGGTGCAACTGTCATTTAAAAGTTATCAATTGTAAAGTAGAAAATAGAAAGCAAATTCATACTACCAACCCAAAGTTTAGAAAAAAAATAAGATTTGTAACCTAAACAATTGTTAAAATTAAATTTATTTCAGTTTTTCTATACTAAACACTAACTGAATGTTGGCAAATTGATTGCAGAGTAGTTACTGAAACTTTAAGCAACTCCCAATTAATTATTATATATTATTACGTTTATTACGATTATTATCTTTTGTTGCCAGGCTCAAATCTGGTAAGATCTTCTTTAACATTTTAATGTTCATAATTTGTAGGCTTACGAAAAAAGAGGTTGACAAATTAGGGTTAACTCAGATTGTCTATTACACTTTCAAGAATAGACTACTGCACCGATATCAAAGAAATTTGGATTAATTCAGTTTGTCTATTACACTTTCAAGAATAGACTGCTGCATCGATTTCAAAGAAATTTGGATTAACTCAGTTTGTCTATTACACTTTTAAGAATAGACTACTGCACCGATATCAAAGGAATCTGGTTTAACTCAGTTTGTCTATTACACTTTCAAGAATAGACTACTACACCGATATCAAAGAAATTTGGATTAATTCAGTTTGTCTATTACACTTTCAAGAACAGACTCCTGCACCGATATCAAAGAAATTTGGATTAACTCAGTTTGTCTATTACACTTTCAAGAATAGACTGCTGCATCGATTTCAAAGAAATTTGGATTAACTCAGTTTGTCTATTATACTTTTAAGAATAGACTACTGCACCGATATCAAAGGAATCTGGTTTAACTCAGTTTGTCTATTACACTTTCAAGAATAGACTACTACACCGATATCAAAGAAATTTGGATTAATTCAGTTTGTCTATTACACTTTCAAGAATAGACTCCTGCACCGATATCAAAGAAATTTTGATTAACTCAGTTTGTCTATTACACTTTTAAGAATAGACTACTACACCGATATCAAAGGAATTTGGATTAACTCAGTTTGTCTATTACACTTTCAAGAATAGACTCCTGCACCGATATCAAAGAAATTTGGATTAACTCAGTTTGTCTATTACACTTTTAAGAATAGACTACTACACCGATATCAAAGGAATTTGGATTAACTCAGTTTGTCTATTACACTTCCAAGAATAGACTGCTGCATCGATTTCAAAGAAATTTGGATTAACTCAGATTGTCTATTACACTTTTAAGAATAGACTACTGCACCGATATCAAAGGAATCTGGTTTAACTCAGTTTGTCTATTACACTTTCAAGAATAGACTACTACACCGATATCAAAGAAATTTGGATTAACTCAGTTTGTCTATTACACTTTCAAGAATAGACTCCTGCACCGATATCAAAGAAATTTTGATTAACTCAGTTTGTCTATTACACTTTTAAGAATAGACTACTGCACCGATATCAAAAAAATTTGGATTAATTCAGTTTGTCTATTACACTTTCAAGAATAGACTCCTGCACCGATATCAAAGAAATTTGGATTAACTCAGTTTGTCTATTACACTTTTGAGAATAGACTACTACACCGATATCAAAGGAATTTGGATTAACTCAGTTTGTCTATTACACTTTCAAGAATAGACTCCTGCACCGATATCAATGAAATTTGGATTAACTCAGTTTGTCTATTACACTTTTAAGAATAGACTACTACACCGATATCAAAGGAATTTGGATTAACTCAGTTTGTCTATTACACTTCCAAGAATAGACTGCTGCATCGATTTCAAAGAAATTTGGATTAACTCAGTTTGTCTATTACACTTTTAAGAATAGACTACTGCACCGATATCAAAGAAATTTGGATTAACTCAGTCTGTCCTACAGACTGACGTACTAATGGATAAATAGTATCATTAAAGATGATTTCAGTGGTATCATCAGGATCAATTCTGTTCGTCATTCTAGGACTCCCTCTGATGATTGCTTGGGATTTTGATGAGTTCACTGTTAAACCAACCCTGCTGGTTCCTAAAGCTCTCTAAGTCACTGTTGACACTACCTATAGCTTCGTTCAAATTTTCTACTCTTGCGTGTGAGGAAATTTGCAGTTCGTCTACATTCAATTTTTGTATAGTCTTAATTGTTATCTACTTTTCAGGTCAGCAACCGAAAAGCACTTATCTTTTACTTGGGAATGTATCTCTGGCGGACACAATCATCGGCATCGGACTCATTTTCGGCGTCACTGTAGACAACTCTGTCAGTTCTAACCGCTTATGTATATTTCAAATGGGTAAGTAGTAAATAGATATTAAATCTAAAGGTTTAAAACCCTATTACTTGCTTAACGCTCATCTTGAAAAAGATAGTAGAAGGATTTTGGTCGAGCCAACTTATTCGCACCAAAATATGGCTCAAATTGAATTGAAATCTGATACTGTGGTAATAGTAACTAATTGAATGCTTGATTATTAATTAATTGGCCAAATTGGCCTACAATTAAAAAAACAAAAACGTGTAATGTCTACCGACATCGATAGTAATAAGTATAAAAAGTATAATTTCTTGGAAACGATTATTTAGTTGTGTACGCCACAGTATTGTTACCAAAGGCTTAATAGTTAACCAACTGTAATAAATAACATCATGTTATTTAAATCGCATCTAAAAACCGGTTATTACCGGTACAAAAAATGTTATTAGAAGCGAAGTTTTTATTGACCGTTTCAACTTACCGCTAACTACACGAAATTGCACGAACGATAACGTTAATGGGTACATGTTGAACAATATCGTGTTTAACATGTGATTTGTGCATTCTAAAATCAAAATATACGAGTAATACATTGTTTTGAATCCCCTTATATATTTTATGCATGGTGGCATAAGGGATTCCAAAAATCTGTAAACTTACTACAGGAAATATCTCAGCAAGTTCAATTGTTGGATTTATAGATGAATGTACCATTTATTTTTGTAAGCTTATATCTTTACACATCTCACACACACTTTACAAAGAATATTGTTATCATCGACAGGTATGCTGGTGTGTCCAGCGATGGTCTCCATTTTTAGCGTGGGCTTAATCGCTGTAGACAGATACATCTACATTCTACACGGGTTATACTATCAACGGTGGTTTAACACCACGAGAGTACGAATAGGAATATTGATCATATGGATGATTGGTAAGATATATTTTGATAAATATTCTCCTTGTTCTTTTAATAAAACTTCTGTAGTACTTAGAAAAGTTGAATAACCTGTAAATATATTTAGTATTTGTGAATAAAACTCTTCAAGATGGCTGCGACCTGCTAAGCTGCAGCTACAAACAATGCGTTTTCTGTGTTTGGTCAGATCAACTGCGACCTATAATTATTTCAAAAAGTCGCAAAATTAAAAACCTCTATTTATCTGTAACTAAACCAGTAGTAGATAGTAATAACTACATGTTTGTGTTAACACTTATTACAGGTATAACACTTGGATTCATGCCAGCGACTGGATGGGTTAACACAGAACTTTTCCCCACTCGCTGTTACTACGTCGCTCTATTTCCTGGCTCCTTAATACTCCTCAATTCATTTCTCAGCATCGTACCTATCGCATTAGTAGCTGTTCTTTACACCAAAATCCTCGTTGAAGCTTTAAAGACTGTAAAAATTTTAAATACTGGAGCTAAAAATACTAAAACAAATACACAAGTTCAGGATAACTCAAAATTAAGAATGTATCGTGGTTCTAAAAGTGATTCAGTTATTACTACACAATCAGTGAAAATTCCCAGAGTAACTTGTTCCCCCAAATTGCCTAGAAGTGCGTCATTTCATGTTAGCAGGAAACCTGAAGGAGAAAATGTTATCAAGCCAGCAGCATCTTGTATATTTGGCAATTCCAACGATCTCGTTGAAAAAGAAGTTAATATACGAAATAATAGCGTTATCACTATGGACAGTAGAGAAAATACTTCCTATGGTTCTGTGATTAGTGTGTGTACTATAGAATCACACATTTCTAACAGTCAAATAAGTGAATTGAAAAATGCTAAATTCAGTAAAAACATTAAAAAGATTTGCAATATTAATAAAGTAATCCGTAGGCCAAATGAACCGAATAAATGGAGGGCTATTACAATTGTTATGCTAACATCTGGAAGTATCATAATCACATGGACACCTTTCTTCATAGCCTTAATATTTTTTGTTTTTTGTGAGGATAAAATGACGAATGAGAGATGTTTGTATATTAGGCATCTACTGGGTGGTCCATTCCCTACATTGGCATTTTTAAATAGTATCTTGAATCCCCTTATATATGCATGGTGGCATAAGGGATTCCAGAAATCTGTAAAATCTTACTACAGGAAATATCTCAGCAAGTTCAATTGTTGGATTCATAGATGAATGTAACTTTTATTTTTGTTAGCTTTTCTAATGTGATTGACATTCATTATTAAGACTTACATTTGTAAAACTGTAAATTGACCAGAAAAATATGTATCAAATTATTGATTACTGGAACTTTTTCTGCTCAGATACACTAATTCCTTGATTAGGGATATTTCCTATCAAGTATCAAAATTAACAAAGAAAGAATTTAAAATTTCATTTTGACGTAATTGTTTAACTTCATAGAAATAAAGAAATATTTGGGGATTAGTTTTCTATAAACTTGTTCAGCATTGACGATCAAAACTAACCTGCCAACTTTGAAAGTCATTGTGTTAAACAAGAGTTAAAAAACTATCATTGTTTTGTTCTTTTCTGGTCACGCTTTAATACTTTAATTTGTACCCATGACAAAAATGATACTCTTTAAGTTTTATAGTTTTTTCCCACTGAAATAATAATTTATTTTACAATAGTATTACATTAGGATAGGCTAGTTTATTCGGTGAGATCGAATTGTTACCTTATTACAAGGTTTTAGGGTATTAGTTAGAAAGTGTATGAGTGTGCTAATTGTCGCTATGTACGTATGTAATTTTCTCTCATTAATATTGGGTGAGTAAAATTGTGAGCTTTGTATTTCTAGTTTAACCGAAGTTGCAAATAAAATTTTATCAACTAAATGTCCTATATTTCTAATCTATGTTCTTATAAATATAAACTATGTTTATGTTCTGGATGCTGGTGCAGCTAATACTTTACTATTGAAATTACTATAACTTTAATGTTTGAATTTTTTTATGTTTAACTAAAATTAGACTAGTAATATCTTGCTTTTTATAAGTTTTACAAAAAGGCAGCTCCTAAAACTAGAAGTTTGCAGCTTATTCATTAAAACGTCTACCTTTCTCCATCATAAATGACGTAACGGCTTTTCTATCTCATTTCTTATTACAAGATGGAAATAGATTTGAAATTGTATGTTAACCCTTGAAATGGTCATAAATTCTTAAAAAATAACTTGTATGGAATGCAAATATTAGTAGCATTGGATATGATGTCTTTAGAATTAGAATTGTGCTGACATTGTAACAAACAAAGGTAGATGAATATATAATCTGGACTCTCATAAGTGTTGTGTGTTAAGCAACTTATTTATTTTAGAAAAAGTATAATTAGACTAATATATTATAATTGTTAAATGTGTTTATGTGGTGTATGTTTAAGTTTAGTGTAAAACCACTTATAGTTTTCAAAGGTACTTAAATATTTACATCTCGAACAGGTATATTTATATCAATGTTGCCAGCGATGGGATGGACTGGTCGCAGCTTCAGAAACTTCAGATGCTGGTACATCGCAGTCTTCCCTTCCGCACTTCTTCTCATTCTATCCATTGTTGTCCTCTCTGTCATTATCATGGTCTGCCTCTTATATATCCTCATTCTACGTAGAGCTGTTAAAACAGCTGATAAAATTAAAGAGTTTAGAGATAACAGTTACAGCAACAAAGGGTTCACAGATGATAATTCATCATCAACTGTTGCGTCTATTTCTGACAAACTTTCTGATAATATAAAGATGAATAGAATGGAAAAAGAAACGCAAAGAAGTAACTGTAGTACTACCATGGAAAAGAAGAAATCTGGATGTTGTTGGGTAACATCGGCAAACCATCTGAGCAAGTTGAAAGCGGTAAAAACTGTGCTTATTGTTACTTTATGTTTTTTGGGTACGTGGGCTCCTTATTTCGTATCTGTAATCATGTATGTAAAATGTGACATCATGAAGAATGGCTATGAATGTATTCCTTTAGAAATGTTAACATTAGGACCATTGTATTTGTTAGGTTGTTGCAACAGTTTGTGCGATCCATTGATTTACGCGTGGCGTCATTCCGGTTTTAAGAGAAGTTTAAAGAGACTATATAAAAAGTATGTACGTAAACTCGAAATGTGATGTTCAGTAAATAAGATTTAATTGTTAAGACGAGATTATATGTTTAAACTTTGATTTTTGTGATTTTTATTATATCCAATAATTATTTACACAAAACCCTTGAGTCCTGAAATTCATAGCCAACAACATCTTTCTATCTGTGACATGAACAGTTCTAGATATCTTTATATAAATGATATTAGTGTGAAGAGTGCTACAACGAAGGTTAAACTGAATACGTAATAAATAATGTAATAATACAGATTATTTAATTTATTCATCTATAAAATCTTTTTAAAAATAATCGGTTTTACCTGAATATCAGTCTTTTCACAGAGCAACTGTCATCAGAGCTCCGCCACTTAGAGAAGACGACGAACGAACTGAATTCGTAGGTTTTACTAGTTATGAATATACCTACTAGCTGCCCCACGCAACCTCGTTTGCGTCTTATATTGTGTAGTAGTGTGAAAATTTTCCCCCGTTTTTGAAACATTCTTCATTGACGCTCCGCTCCTATTAGTAGTAGCATGATGATATATAGCCTATAGCCTTCCTCAATAAATGGACTTTCCAACAATGAAATAATTTTTCAAATCGGATCAGCGGTTCCTGAGATTAGCGCGTTCAAACAAACAAACAAACTCTTCAGTTTTATTATTAGTATAGATAGATTTCAGGGCACTGACTTACGACAACGACTGCCAAAGATGTTCATGATAAATTAGGAACGGTTGAAATAGTAGTCGACTATTAATAATCTTTTGAATGATAAAGGCTGGAAAGATGTCCTTCTTTTTGTACTGTTAAGTAACGACTACATTCTCTTTTTTTATGGATTAGGTGGCAAACGAGCAGACGTATCACCTGATGGTAAGCGATTACCGCCGCTGATAGACACCCGCAATACCAAAGGCATCACAAGTGCGTTGACGGCCTTTGGGTGAGGGGGGGATTTCTGAGAGGCCGTGGTAACTCTCCAATCGAGCCGGCCCATTCATGCTGAAGCATGGCTCTCCCACGGTAAAATTTCGCATTCTCAGGGAGTGTTGGTATTAAGTGGTAGTACCACCTTCAAAAGGCACTGCCTAAAAACTCTTTTGCAGTGTTGCATAAATGCATACCAAAATATATATTACAAATGTTTGTAAACTCCAAAAAAATGGTAAAAAATGATCATAATGATGACTGTTCTTTTTAAACAGCTTTGTTGTTTTAGCTCACTATCTAAGCAATTGAAATTATGAACTCATCTCAAGTGCAAATTTTATCTTAGGAATGACTATCATAGTTGAGCAAAATGTTTTTTTAAGTGTATTTAATTCATGTCCTCTTAATTCATGACCAGTGTTACTTGAAACATTATTGTTCAGGCCTTGTCTTTATCATTTAATTTACAATATTATTGATAAGGATTTAATTATAGTTCATTCAGATATTATATAAATAACTCATATTTAGCATCAATGTAGAATGGAAACATTAATTTGAATGTCAATTAAAGAATATTTGACAAATACTAGTTCTGATCTGTTTGCCGATTTTCGACAATTCATGTCCTTTTTAATTCTTGACCAGTGTTACTTGAAACATTATTGTTCAGGCCTTGTCTTTCCTTTCGAATTTATAGAATCATAGTATGAATTGGTTAAAAATTAAACCTTCGTAGATTTCTTACACTTATATAAAAATATAAATCATCAATATTTAAAATAAAATTGTGTCTATTTGTAATTTCAAATTAACAGCTTTTTACTAAACGCATATGAAAGTACTTAAGTTACGAGCACCGGTAGATGACCACTTGAGGGTACAAAGTTTTCCTGGAACCTGACTGAAAACCTGAATTTTATTCCAATTTCAATCAGTTTATATCTAAGCATGGACAATGTTTTTCTTGTAAAGTTATAAAGTAATAAAAATAGAAAAAAAAACTAGTATTTGACCGTGTAAAAACTAGTAGATGACCGTCGAGATCACTTAGTTACAGTTGGGACTTTTGGACTCTTTTGGATAACTCTGTCTGGAGCTGTGGTGTTTACTTGACCTGAAGTTGATGGTTGATGGTGATTCAAGCACACTGTCAGTAGATGCGATGTGTAATTGCTCCAAGGTGATATCAAATGTAAAGTTAGAAAGGTTAATTTGTGTGTCGGTAATAGCAGTTCATCACTAATAGTGAAGGTGACGCGGCAGCTGATGGTTCAATTGTGGTTGCCAGAACACCGTCAGTATTGTTAGAAGCTGTCGGTTCTGATGCTGGCTGAAGATTCATAGACTTATACAGTACAATAAAATTACGTACAATTTCATTACTAGTTGATAGTCTCGGCCTATTACTAAAATAAATATGGTAATTTTGAGTGAGTAATGGACCAACCCCATAAGTTGGCTTTTTAATTTTTTTTTTAATATTTTAAATAATTTTTTTTAATATGTTATCTTAAATAATCCTTAACAAATAAGAAAATCAAAATAGTTATCATGAACAAGATCACTGGGTTCCTATTATTTTACATTTAATGGTGTAACTGTTATGAAAATTGGTACAAATAATCAAAGAATATGTTTACGCTACGTCACACAACATAAAAATACGGCCGCGTGAAATATTGCGAAATGGAAAATGTGAAATTGGCGCGCTTTGATACACAGAGTGCTGCATTATTTTTTAAATATGGAAGCAATTTAAACATAAGCCGCGAATTCTTATTTTATCGATTTATACGTATGAGTCAACTGTAGTCGTTCCAATACTTTATTTAACTTTTGACAGATCACGCACATAAAGTTTTGTAATAATTTTTGATACAATGTACTACAGATAATACTGTACTTTATGGGCGGGCTCCGCCTACTTAGGGATGTGTCATTCGTAATTAATGACCACAGACTATAAAAACGGTTTTGAAATAAATCGATTATCGATTATATTAATAAAACATACAATAAAATTATTGTGATTATATTTTATATCAAATCACGTAAAAAGCTTTATTATTTTGCATTAAAATGCCCTAAATGTATCTGTTTCAATGCATAAATAATTTGCGTAATGAAAACAGTGGCCTGTGTTGGTATTTTATTAATTTGACGAGAGTGATAAGGTGCATTATCAATAAATATTATTGATGGCTCTTCGAGTGATGTAAGCATTTCTCTGAACCACTTTTCATACACGTTCGAATTCATCTCCTCATGATAATCTCCTGTTTTCTGGGATTTAAAAGCTAATAGAGCGCCTGGCACAAATCCTTTTACTGTTCCTGCATGACAAATAATCAGTCGTTCGCCTTTTCCCATTGGTACTGTAGAAGTGGAGCCAACGGTGTTGTCAGTCCAAGTTTTTGACAGCGTATGATTCGCATTGAGCCAAGTTTCATCTGTGAAAACAACATTCGACCAATCTTCTATTTTTTTTGCTTGTCTTAAAAAATCGCATCTATACAAAGCAATATCATTGCGTTCCATTAAAATTTTTCGTTTGTCACATTTTTGGAATAACATTCCAATGTCTTTCAATACCTTTGTCAGAGAAGATTTTTGACCACGGAACAAACCACTATTTCGAAGAGATTGTGTTAGTTTTTTTAGTGTTGGAATCTCTTTTCTTTGGTAATAGTCGTATATATGACGACGAATAGCATCAGCGTCAAAATTGTCAACGGCTGTAACTTTACTAGGCGGACGTTTTTTCTTAGGTGTAGATAGCTTATTCTGTTCCATGCCACTGCTGCCGTAGCCTTCTTTTGTTATTTTTGCCACTGTTGGAGCACTAATACCTAATGCTGCTGCAACACGGTCTCTAACTTGAGTCACTGGTATAAGAGGCCCACCATTACGGCTTTCCTTTTCAAAGTATTCACGAAGTCGCAAGACAAACTCTCTTGTTTGTCCTTTGAGTACTTTCTTTTTTGGCATTTTGACAGTAACGAAGGCAGGAACGATACGCTCAACTCAACCAAACGTGAGAATTCACAAATAAATCAATACGGAGGAATATAAATACTCAACTATATTGAAGGTTACTCATTGAAATACTGTAGATTATTTTAAAATAGACATAGAGAGATTTAATAAAGATCATCAATAGTTTAACAAATACAATATTAACCACTGAATTACAACACAATACAATAATACATTTTGAAAATTCAGTTCCTTTTATATATTTTTTCATGACATAGAACCGTCATATTTGAACAACATTCTTTTAATCCATTTCTTCTTTATTTTGACAAAGGAGGTCGCACATTGAAACACATAGAAATATGAAGTACGAAATTATCTATAAAATAATGAGTTTGTTAAATCGATTAAAACTTCTTAATGCATAAAATCGATCGATGAAAGAAATCGAATAGGTAACGGGTCAGGGTATCACTATTTGATTAAGTATTAGAGCTGTCAAAAGTTAAATAAACTATTGGAACGACTATATATGTCTGCTTCGAATTCTCTGACCTTTTCTGGCAGATAGCTGATAATTTATGGAATAACTTAGTCTACTTTCGTTATATACTAGCTTCGCTCGCTATTGTTGGAAAGGTACAACAACAATCGCATGTAAACCGCGAGGCACAGCAGTTCCAAATATATCATGCTTATGTGCCACTTATTTGTTAAAGTAGTATTTTATTTATGAACTATTTGTATAGTTGCGAAGTATTTTCTTCACGTAAAAGACATATTTATTTGACATAAGCACCTAAATGCATTTATCGGTGACAATTATCATTTAATTTACAATGTTATTGATAAGGATTTAATTATAGTTCATTCAGATATTATATCAATAACTCATATTTAGCCTTAATAGAGAATCAAAACATTAATTTGAATGTCAATTAAAGAATATTTGACAAATACTAGTTCTGATCTGTTTGCCGATTTTCGACAATAGTTCATAAATTTTTATTGTTTTAAACCGACTCCGAAAACGGAGGAGGTCATGAATTCGACTGTTTTTGTTTTGTTTTTTACCTTATAACTTTTGACTGGGTGAACCGATATTGATGATGATTCTTTTTCATTTGAATATGTTTCCCATATGGTCCATATGGTCCTATTTCAATTTGGTGCAATTCTTCAAGTCGGTTCTTTTTGTTAAAATTTGTGATTATGTTTTATTTCATTAAATGGTATAAATTGATCTATTATTGCATCGGTACATTACAGATCAATATCTTACAATGTAAAACCACTACCAAAATATAATGAGGTTGTCATTTGCAACCGCAGAAAGAGAACAAAACAATTTTATCGCAATTGAGCAAATAATTGTGCAAACTTTACCGAAAGTACGGAATCAAGGCTAAATTTAGGAATGACTTAATTACGCCATATTGGCATGTCATTATATATGCTATGTATCGTAATCACTAGACAGGTAGGATAGTGTTTTATGTGTCCAAACTGCCTGTAACTGTTCTGACTTCATAGTCGACTAGTAGTAGTAGGTAAGATACACTCGATGAACATACATAAGTACGATTCTGCCAATCAAGCATGTCAACTTCGGCAAATTCGCCGCTTCTATTATAGTATTTACAATACCTAAACTGAATTGGTCTTAAAATTTCCTAACCAGAGCAATAGATGTGTTATGCTTCTCTCTTTTTACTTAATACGTTGCGTTGCAGCTTAGTTTTAATCATCATATCAGTCAAAAACAATTGCTGAACATAGTCGGAGACAAAAGTCATTACTGGACATACCCAGCAATGATTTTCACTTGGGGCTTTAGGCTTGGAGGACCCCAAGCCTCTTGACATAACATCCGGGCTTATGTTGCCCTCATCTACCGGCTTCCCGAGACCTTTACAAAATCGAAGCCTACCCTACCAAGCCGTAGGTAGGCTTGGTAGGGTAAGCTTCTTAACTTAACTTCTCAAGTTCTCACTAATTTAATATATATTGCAAAAATACTACAAGGAACAAAACCTCTAAATAGATCATGTAATCTGAAGGGTTCTTCGGAATAGGTGATATGGCAAGCAGGTCTATCCAGAGGTCAATGAGAGTCAGTTTAACTCATAAATTTCTTCTAAAAAACAAAACAAAAGTTGTAAACGGGAGCCGTTTACAACTTTTGTTTTTTTTTTTATTATTATTATATAGGGGGCAAACGAGCAGACGTATCACCTGATGGTAAGCGATTACCGCCGCCCATGGACACCCGCAACACCAGGGGCGTCACAAGTGCGTTGCCGGCCTTTTAGGAAGGAGTACGCTCTTTTCTTGAAGGTTTGAAGGTCGTATTGGTCCGGGAACACCGCAGGCGACAGCTCATTCCATAGTTTTGCTGTGCGTGCCAGAAAATTTCGGGAAAATCGCACAGTTGTGGACTGCCAACCATCTAGATGATGGGGATGAAATTTCTGTCGCGTAGGACGATGGCGGAAAGATGCGGCAGGGATCAATCCGAACAATTCCTCGGAGCACTCCCCATGGTAAATGCGGTAGAAGATGCACAGTGAAGCCACATCTCTACGCAGCGCCAGAGAGTCTAGCCGACTTGAAAGATCCCGGCAATCGACGATACGAGCCGCCCTCCGCTGAATGCGGTCCAGAGATAGGAGCTGGTATTGGGGTGCCCCTACCCAAAGATGAGGACAGTATTCCATGTGAGGCCGAACCTGCCCTTTGTAAAGCCGAAGGCGGTGGGCCGGAGTGAAATACTGCCTCGATCTGTTGAGCACACCTAGCTTTTTTGAGGCCAATTTGGCCTTACCCTCCAAATGGCCGCGAAACTGGACTTCGCTCGATACGTCGAGACCGAGTATCCCAATATTGGCTGAGGCAGATAGGGGAGTGTCTTCAAAACGAGGACATACGACCCACGGGAGTTTTTTGCGGTGAACGCGCAAATTTGTAGGGCTACAACTACAAAACAATCAGATTATTCCAGCATTTTTGCTCACCGCCAATGCTTAATCAGTCATATATTAGTGTAAGATTATTTACAGCAGCAGATAACAATAAACTTATTGAGGAGGGATAAACAATTGTAAATTATTAAGTGATCATATCCAGATAAGGACAAGATAAGTTATCGTAAGGATCTTCTGTAATCTGTCTAGTGTATAAGATTACCGAATTTGAATAGAGAACAGCACTTGGTGGTTTCAAAATGGCTCGGTTGATTACGTGTGTGGTAGTCTGTTTGATCTCCGCCGTCCTCGGAGATCAACATGACAAATATGACGGGTAAGTTTTATGGTTCAAATTTTTTTTAATTGTACCTAGTTTAGTGTGCGTGCAATTTTGAGGGATGTACTAAATCATAAGAAAAGAGATGAGATTTTAAAAATGGCTGATAGTAAAGGTAGCTTAAAATCACATTCCAATAAAGTCTTTCAGAAATGTTAGTGAATTTATTTTGCAAGTTTATGCATGTATCTATTAATCAACTGCCATAATAAGGTACTTTTATTTGCATGCTACTCGTAGCACTTTTCTTTTGGGATATCAATTTTTTTTTTTGGGTTGGAAAAATAAGAATTAATATAACACGCCAAGAGTTACAATGTTCCTATAAACTGCAGCCAGGTTAATTGCGATCCTAAGAAAGTGATGCAAAATAATTAAGTTTTCACTTTCCAAATTTTAATGTGTCCAAATCATAATAAAGTATGTAGTAAACTCTATTCTATGTAACTTAATTTGTTCATTTTGGTTCGAAAATAATAATGATATCGCAAGTAACATGCTTTAAAAAACTATCTATTTTAACTATTCTTATTTTATTAAAAAAAATATAAAAAGATTTGTAATTTTACAGACACCAGCTGTACCGTGTATCTGGTACCCAGGAACAAATAACCGAATTAGAAGCCCATTTAGATCTATTATCGCTGACACCAGCAATCCGCTCCTCTTCTGGCAAACTTGAAGCTCTACTGAGACTCTCTCCGGAAGGTAAACCACAATGGTTGAAACATTTCGAAAACAATGACATGCCCTACAAAATGGTTGCCGATAATTTAGCAGCGTGAGTATTTTTATAACACTCATTCGAAAAGAGAATTAATATTTATAGTGTAGCGATAGCGTAGATGGACGAATGGCGCCGACCGCCGCCCGCGCCCCTGCGCTGTGAACGTCCGAAGGCACCGTCGTGCGCGCTCGGTTTTCCCCGCCTCGCCAGTCGAGTACCGATACTGACGCCGGGAGGCTGCGCGCACGTTGACTCGCGCCGCTATACATTTTATTCGCGTACCGCGCAAACTTTATGTGTTTTATCTATTATTCATATAAATCGTCTTTCTTGTACTGTGTTACTATTGTCTTGTGCTTTCTATGTGTCGTACTATTGTATAAACTTCTTTGTGGCCTTAAAGACATTAAATTGCTTGCTTGAAACATTTAATATAGACTGTTATTTATTACACCGCTTACGCATCGCTAAACCTCTCGCTATAGTGGTGACCCCGTGAACACTTACTAACAGTGCGGTATTATAGTATAGTGAGAGTGTATATAGACAAGCGACATGCCGAATAAGCAACCTACGGACGGATCGGAGGAGTTGTGTCGTGTCGGTGTGAAAATGCCTTCATTTTGGGCAAATGAACCGAGTTTATGGTTTGCACAATTAGAATCGCAGTTCGCACTAGCGAATATAACGACCGACATCACCAAATTTAATTACGTCCTTGCAAATTTAGACTTTAAATATGTGTGTGAAGTGAAAGACATTATTTCTAAGCCACCGCCAGACAATAAATATGAAAAAATTAAAACCGAATTAATTTCTCGTCTGTCGGCTTCTCAAGAACAGCGGGTGCGGCAATTGTTGACGCACGAAGAGCTGGGTGACCGAAAGCCGTCACAGTTTCTGCGTCACCTGCGGGACTTGGCGGGTTCTGAAGTGCCTGATGACTTCATCCGATCGCTGTGGACGAGTCGGTTACCAAGTCACGTACAGGCTATCATAGCGGCTCAAGCAGAACTACCCCTTGACACCGTAGCTCAGATAGTAGATAAGATCCACGAGATCGCGCTTCAACCCCAGGTAGCCACAGCATCTACGGCAGCGCCCACATTGACAGCGACGTCCCAGAACTCGACAGCTGCTCTCGACATCCTGACGCAACGCATCGATGACCTGACACAGCAGGTTGCAGCGCTGACATCCAGATCGCGCTCGCGCTCTAGGTCGCGAGCATACTCTCCGCATTGGCGTCGTCGGTCCCGGAGCCGCTCAAGTGCTGGCTCGGGGCATTGCTGGTACCATCGACGGTTCGGAACCAGGTCAACAAGGTGTAGGGAGCCGTGTACATTTCGTGAGGGAAACGGACGCAGCAGTCAGTGAAAACGGCGGCGCGTGACTGCAATAGTGTATCTGGTGGCCGTGTCTTCGTTATAGACCGCAAGACTAAAGTGCAATATTTAGTGGACACAGGTTCAGACTTATGTGTATACCCTCATAAATATATTCGAGATAGACAATGCGTGAAAACTGACTATGAACTTTTCGCGGCTAACGGATCAATGATTAATACCTTCGGCTGGGTAACATTATCGTTAGATGTTGGTCTCAGACGTGCGTTTGTTTGGCGTTTCATCATAGCTGACGTTACAAAACCAATAATAGGCATAGACTTTTTATCACACTATAACCTGTTAGTGGATGCCAGACACCATCGCTTAATCGATAATGTAACTTCGCTAGTCGCTTTCGCTAGACCTGCACCAGCTCCATCCGCTTTGTGCCAAATTAAATCTGTTACAGGTACTACTCGCTACCATAACTTACTCACACAGTTTCCGGATATCACCCGTCCGGCTGGCGACCTGTCAACGCGTGTTATTAAGCACAACACGGTGCACTACATCCGGACTACTCCAGGACCGCCTGTGTTCAGCAGACCTCGCAGATTGGCACCGGATCGACTCCACATCGCAACAAAGGAGTTCGAAGACATGGTAAGAGCAGGTATTGCAAGGAGGTCAGACAGCCCATGGTCATCGCCGCTACACCTGGTACCAAAGAAAAACAACGAGTGGCGACCGTGTGGTGACTATCGAGCATTAAATTCACGCACCATACCTGACCGATACCCGGTTCGCCACATTGCGGATTTTTCTCACAACCTTTTTGGATGTACCGTCTTCAGTAAGCTCGATTTAATCCGCGCTTATCATCAAATTCCCGTTTTTCCCCCCGACATCCCCAAGACAGCCATAACAACCCCATTTGGTTTGTTTGAGCTACCATTCATGAGTTTTGGCCTTCGTAACGCTGCCCAATCATTTCAGAGATTTATGGATGAGATCTTGAGAGACCTGGATTTCTGTTATCCTTTTATTGATGACATCCTGGTCGGGTCACAGGACGAAACCTGCCACCTGGAACACCTAAAACAAGTTTTCCAGCGCCTGGAGGACCACGGAGTTGTGATAAACTCTTCAAAGTGCGTGTTCGGTAAGTCTCAAGTGGACTTCCTTGGTTACGCCGTGTCTGCAGCAGGTACAAAGCCACTACCACAGAAAGTTGAGGCGATCCAGAACTTCCCGCGGCCTAAAACCATCAAGGAGCTCCGCAGATTCTTGGGTATGTTGAATTTTTATAGGCGTTTCATGCCACGAGCTGCATATAGTCAGGCGCCCTTAAATAAGCTACTTTCCGGTCCAGCTGTAAAACCTAACAACCCCATAACCTGGACGCCAGAAGTAGAGGAGGCGTTCTCAAAGTGTAAAGAAAATTTAGCCCAAGCCACTCTGCTAGCTCACCCAAATCCAGCAGCACAATTAGCTATTTTCACAGACGCTTCGGACACCTCAATCGGTGCCGTAATTCAGCAGCACGTAAACTCGGGATGGCAACCACTTGGATTTTACTCAAAAAAGTTAAGTACTTCTCAGAGAAAATACAGTCCATTTGACAGAGAGTTACTAGCGATCTACGAAGCTGTTAAATATTTTAAATATATGGTCGAAGGTAAAACTTTCACCATATTTACGGACCATAAACCTATTGTACCTGCTTTCAAAAAGGCCTCGGAAAACTGTTCACCACGACAGTTCCGTTATTTCGATTACGTGTCACAATTTACCACGGACATACGACATATCGCAGGAGAAGACAACGTAGTAGCCGACGCTCTTTCTCGCGTAGAAGCTATCTCGGCAGCGATTGATTTTTGTGCCCTAGCTCGCTCGCAGGAACAGGATGAGGAACTCCAGACACTACTACAGAACGAACGCTCTTCACTGGACCTACAGAAAATACACGTTTCTGGCTCCAGTAGAACGTTGTACTGCGACGTTTCCGGCCCATCACCACGTCTTTACCTGACAGCACCGTTCCGTCGACAAGCTTTCGACAGCATTCACGGACTTAGTCATCCTGGAGCGAAAGCCACGGTAAGGCTGATGACACGAAATTACGTATGGCCCAACATCAAGAAGGACTGCAGAAGCTGGACACGTATCTGTCTCTCATGCCAGCGTTCAAAAGTTTCTCGACACACACGATCGCCGGTACATGACTTTGTTCCTCCTTCGAACAGATTTAGTCATGTACACATAGACCTCATAGGCCCTTTGCCAGAATCACACGACTTCAAATACTGTCTTACCGCAGTGGACAGATTCACTCGTTGGCCAGAGGTGATGCCACTACATGACATCAAAGCTGATACAGTGGCTAACGCCTTTATCACAGGTTGGATATCGCGCTTTGGATGTCCCGAGAAAGTAACTACGGACCGAGGTAAACAGTTCGAGGCACATTTGTTTAGAGAACTATCGAGACTAATGGGCATCAATCACCTGCAGACGACAGCATACCACCCAGCTGCAAATGGAATGGTAGAAAGATTTCATAGGCAACTAAAGGCAGCTATAACTTGCCACGCCAATGATGACTGGTATGAAGTCCTACCGCTTGTTCTACTAGGAATACGCACTGCATGGAAGGAAGATATCGACTCATCATCAGCCGAGTTGGTATACGGAGAGACGTTACGCTTGCCAGGTGCATTCTTTCAAAACACTCCTAACGAAGTCGTAGATCATACAGAGTTCTTATCACGATTACGTAGTTATATACGTAAACTCAAGCCTACGCCTGTTTGCCATCATGGGTCTGCTCCAGTGTTTGTTAGCAAGGACCTGTCGACTTCACCGCAAGTTTTTCTTCGTCACGATGCTTTACGGAAACCGTTACAAGCGCCGTATACTGGACCATTCAAAGTCTTGGAACGAGGAGACAAGTTTTTTAAGATCGACGTTAGAGGCAAGCCTACCAACGTTTCCATAGACCGACTGAAGCCAGCATACCAGTTAAGCGACACTGTACCGGAGGAAACTGTGAGGACGGCATGTGCTGACCCGCAAACGTACCGAACGCGAAGCGGACGTTTAGTTCGATTTTCAAAATTTGTTTCGACCTAACGGTCTCCGGGGGGGCTGGTGTAGCGATAGCGTAGATGGACGAATGGCGCCGACCGCCGCCCGCGCCCCTGCGCTGTGAACGTCCGAAGGCACCGTCGTGCGCGCTCGGTTTTCCCCGCCTCGCCAGTCGAGTACCGATACTGACGCCGGGAGGCTGCGCGCACGTTGACTCGCGCCGCTATACATTTTATTCGCGTACCGCGCAAACTTTATGTGTTTTATCTATTATTCATATAAATCGTCTTTCTTGTACTGTGTTACTATTGTCTTGTGCTTTCTATGTGTCGTACTATTGTATAAACTTCTTTGTGGCCTTAAAGACATTAAATTGCTTGCTTGAAACATTTAATATAGACTGTTATTTATTACACCGCTTACGCATCGCTAAACCTCTCGCTATAATAGTCTATTTACTTTAACGTATATACCTACTCTTTTGTATGAATAAAGATTATTATTATTATTACTCTTCTTCCCTCTTGTTAGCCTTGATTAATCCCCAAATTATTTGGAAGATTACATACCTGTTAATCTGATTATCAAGTAGGTAATTAATCGGTGTATTTTTTTTTCTTTTTAGTAGGTACATTTTATTTTCACTATTATTGAATTTTACTCTTTAATATAAAGGTAATTTATGTTAAAGATAGAAACCTATATACTTAACAATAATAAAAAAAAACAATATTTACATGCAAGCGTCAAAAAATTCTCCACATCTTTGCCTACTGGTAGCGTTCCCAAAAGACTGTCAGCATTCACAGATAATTTAATCTATTGCCACGTTGAATGGCAAAAGATTATTATCTGTAAATGACGTGCGACCAGAATACCTTTTTTTAGCTTATTAATTGAGTCTATTTTGAAATGACATTGAAATTAGTTTAATGTATTAAAAGAATATTCAACCGAAACCTTTATATCTTTTATTATGAACTCATTTCAGAAGTCCACAAAATATTTGTGACTAGCTGACCCACGCAACCTCGTTTGCGTCTTCTATTGCGTCTTCTATTGCCCGTAGCGTGAAAATTTGCCGTTTTTGAAACGTTCTTCATTGGTGCTCCACTCCTATTAGTATTAGAGGGATGATAAATGGACTATCCAACACTGAAATAATTTTCAAATCGGACCAGCGGTTTCTTACGAGTAGATTAGCACATTTTTTTTTTTTTACGTAATAGGTGGCAAACGAGCAAGCGTATCGCCTGATGGTATGGCGATTACCGCCGCCCATGGACACCCGCAACACCAGAGGCGTCACAAGTGCGTTGCCGACCTTTGGGGGATGGGGAGGGGGAATGAGGGAGGTGTTGGGGTATGGGCCTCCGGTATCCTCACTCACTTGGTGAAATACAGCGCAAGCGCTATTTCACAACGACATTCAAACAAACTCTTCAGCTTTATAATATTAGTATAGATTACTTCAGTCATTCGTGAATAGATAGCTTGGACAGATAACTCTTTTTAATAAAATTAAATTATTTTGACATTTTACATCATTATTACATTTTCACTTAGTGTGAGTATACCTTTATTTTTCAGTAATAATTACATTGTTATTGAGTTACTCCTATTTACGAAATAATTTCGAAAACATTTCATATCTAAAATAAATGGATTAACACATAAAGATATACTGGATTCTAGATTACAATATGTAACCTCGGAATGTATTTCATCACCGACGTTACATGAAGCACCTATAACATACATTACCAACAAACGTCTTTATCGCCGAAGGGGTAGACAGAAGCCAACAAATTGCCACAGTTTACACTTACGTCAATCGACAACTACAGGAATCAGCAGTGGTATTCTCTAAGGTTTTTTTTTTTTTTTATTGAATAATGGGCAAACGAGCAGACGTATCACCTGATGGTAAGCGATTACCGCCGCCCATGGACACCCGCAACACCAAAGGCGTCACAAGTGCGTTGCCGACCTTTGGGGGATAGGAAAGGGGATGGGGGGAGGGGTTGGGGTATGGGCCTCCGGTATCCTCACTCACTCGGTGAAACACAGCGCAAGCGCTATTTCACACCGGTTTTCTGTGAGGCCGTGGTATCACTCCGGTCGAGCCGACCCATTCATGCCGAAGCATAGCTCTCCCACGGTTAAGGATGTTTCCTTCCGTACAGTGTCAAATTACACACAATACGGAGCACAAAGCGGTTTCCTCGGAAAATAGCACTGCAGGATGGAAAATGTGGAAAATATTGAAAGACTTGTGATAGTAATCGAGAAAAAAGGATATTGTTTTTTTAAATAATGTATTGGAGAATACACCAGCGAGCAGGTCTGAGTTGGAGATTGTCGGAAAGTTTGAACCGTCTAAGCCTCCGACCTTTCTGTGCAATATGAAATAATAAAGTAATATAGTTCTATGGGGGAACGGGTATCATGTCCCTCCAACTCAAAGGGAAGATCCTCCGACCAGGCGAGGTGATCATGCCTGGCGGGCTACTGCCCAACAGTTGATGTTGGGATGTTGTATATATGATAATCTGCGCGAAAACTTCTATTGCGCGATTCAGGATTGGTAGTTACTCCGTGTAGTGTGTTACTTCGTAGTTCAGTGTAACTTCGGTAGATGACGCTGTAGTAGGTTACTGTTGTGCTGTGTGGAAGTCGCCACAGTTCACAAAACTAAAAAACTCGCTTACAAGAGTTGGTTACAAACAAACAAGCAAACATACAGGTGCAGCTAATAAAAGCGTGTTAAAAAATTGAGATTGATCCGCAATATTATAATGCTGAAGTGTTTGTTTGTTTGTTTGAACGCGCTAATCTCAGGAACCGCTGGCCCGATTTGAAAAATTATTTCAGTGTTGGATAGTCCATTTATCGAGAAAGGCTATAGACTATATATCATCACGCTAAGACCAATAGGAGCGGAGCCCCAATGAAGAATCTTTAAAAAACGAGGGAAAGTTATTACGCTGCGGGCAATAGTAGACTTAAACGAGGTCGCGAGGGTCAGCTAGTATATGATAATTATAAATTAGAAAGTAACTCTGTCTGTCTGTCTGTCACACTTTCAAGACTAAACCGTTACACCAATTTTAAGAAATTTGGCATGTAGATACTTTGATTCATGAGGAAGGGCTACTTTTTGCCGCGATAACCGAGATGCACGCAAAGCTAGTTTATTATATGGTGTAGCACATATACACTAAGAATTATCCAAATCATGGTGATCCTGTTCTTTTTATAACGTCCTTAGTTACATTACTGCGTTTCAGAATCCTGCGTCAAGAAGAAACCGACATTAAAAGAGCCCGATCTCAACAAAGCAGAAACAGAAATTCGGGACCATGGGAGTATTACTACACGTACGAAGAGGTGATTAATTTTACGCGTATTAATCAAAAATACAATTCGTGTACGGCTAAGGACTCATGACCAGATACAACAACTTATGCGATTCTCTATCCTAAACCATGGATGCATGAGTAGATAAACAGACGAACAAGCATCTTCGACATTTAAATTTCAAACTATATTTTACATAGGTACATATGTTTGAAATAATAAACATAATATTAATTTTTGGTAACGTCTAAGTTCTTCAAATAAAGGCATATAATAATTTCTACCAAAAAAAATATTATGGAATCAATTGACAAACAAGATGGACTGTTTTTATTAATTATATTTAATTCAACACCTTTACGCCCTATGCTTTAGAACAAGAACTCATTTTGTATTACAGATTAATGACTTCATAGACGAACTAGGTGCTTCATATCCGGACCTCGTAACCGTAATCAACGCAGATCTCAGTTACGAAGGCCGACAGATTAAATACGTAAAGATATCCACGACCCGCTTCGAGAACCTTCAGAAGCCTGTAATTGTTATCGATGCTATGGTCCACGCCAGAGAATGGGTCACTACCCCTGTCGCCCTGTATATAATCAATCAGCTTGTCGTAGATATTGTGGACCGACAATTGACTGAAGGCTTTGATTGGGTTATCATTCCTCTTGCAAACCCTGATGGATATGAGTTTACTATGGATGAGGTAAAATTTGCTTTATTTCCTTAAAAGATTATAGACAATTTTAAAATTGATGCCTTGACCTCTTTATTCAACTTGCTTATAATTGGTAATATTGCCGTAAGGACTTATATTATTTAATCTGTATTCATAACAAGTAGTTTAAACGTGACGTTGGTTTCACCAAAGATAAAGTTTGTTTATATGCAACTAAAGAATTGAGGAAAATAAAACTTGGAAGATATTATCAAAAGTCAAAAGGTCCACGAGAAATTGCCTACAGTAACACAATATTTAGTCAATGAGACTCCATTGTTATTTTTTATTTGTATTACCACGCGAAATAGACGCACTGAAGTCGTCGAGTTGCGGAGACCCAGCCCCAAGACCCAGCGAGTTTCAAGACTCCACTGTTTATATTTTACGCAAACGACCAGGCAGGTAATCTGCTGGTCAATGACTACTACAAAACTTTCAGTGCTTTGAAACCTATCAATTAATTAGGAATTACTACTTTCTACATATGATGACTAATCAAAATTACATGCATACATAGATTTACGCCTATTTCCAGAGCAGTAGACAGACACAATTTTATTGATTTCCACTTACTACGATCCTGACTAACCTCTTTTGCTTAATCTACACTCTACCTAATGTCTGTATGCATGCTCGTCGGTTCCTGGAGCCTTATGCAAAATTGACAATTTATTTGTTAGTAAAATAAATGTCTTTAAGGTAAGTTTTTCAACGTTACAAAACCTTTGAAACAAGCATTTAAATGTTTACAGGACCGCTTGTGGCGGAAAACTCGCTCGAGGAATCATGCATTATCTGATGAATGTCCTGGAGTGGATGGAAATCGCAATTTTGATCATTACTTTGGTACCTCGGCATCTAGTGGTAACCCTTGCTCAATCATATACGAGGGACCTTCTCCTTTCTCCGAGTCAGAGACCAGAGTGATCAGAGATGTGGTGCTTGCTAATCTCAAGAGAACGGCCCTCTACATCTCCCTTCACAGCTATGGAAATATGTTCTTGTATGCCTGGGGTAACAATGGTAAGAAATGTATTTGGATTAACTTTTGGGAAATGCTGAATAAGCAAATAACAAAAAATCTCTTCTCAAAAAATGAGGCGTTGCTACTTCCATGTACCCTGTCCACTGCTAGGTTTCTCAATTAAATGACAAACTGATTGAGAAGATTTACAGGAACATAATTCATAAATTTTACAATAGTATAACCCTTTTTAAGCAAGTTACTTATTTTTTTATAGAATAGGGGGTAAACGAGCACACATATCGCCTGATGGTAAGTGATTACCTCCGCCCATGGACACCCGTAACTCCGAGGCGTCATAAGTGCGTTGGGGGATGGGGGCAGGTGTTACAACTTGCTGCTGGAGTGTTTATGATAACTCTTTTTTTTAAGTTATCGATCATGAAAAAAATCAAAAGCACTCCAGCACCAAATTGTATATGTCGCTGTGTTCTAAAACAAGGTATTAAATTGCATTGGACCATTTATCATAGAAAAAATACTCAAGTAATAACAATTATGAAAAAATACTCTTTTAAAAATAAAATATATCGTGTGAATAGCCGTCCCATCGGATTATGAGAGTGAGGGAATAGAGTGCTGTGTTTGCACACACCCTTGTGCAATATAATATGCCCTGTGTAGTTGGCTGGTGTCCGTTGAGACTGGCCGCCGTGGCCGAAATCGACTAAGAGTATCGACAAAAAATAAAAAAAAACTTACTTTGAAATACAATCACTGTCCACTTCCTTGTTTCGTCAGATCTTTTTAAAAAAAAATCAGCGGCAGGTAATTCTTCTGTGATATCATTACCACATAACTTCTAAAATTAAAATTGAATTTTCTGTGTTCTCTTTCAGGTACTTTACCTTCTAATGGTATATCCCTCCACCTAACTGGTATCCAAATGGCCACTGCCATTGACGCACTAGCAAGGCCGGAAGCCCCGCGATATGTAGTGGGCAACGCCGCCCAAGTCCTCTACTACACAACAGGCACGTCGAGAGACTGGACCCGATCTGTTGGTATACCTCTTACTTATACTCTGGAGCTGCCGGGCTATGATTACGGTTTTATTGTTCCTCCTTCGTACATCAAGCAAATCATCACTGAAACCTGGGCTGGTATCGCCGCTGGAGCTAAATATATTCTTCGCTACTATTAAATGATTGGAAAGGCTTACAACACTGTCATTTTCAATAAAGTTCTACTTCTATTTGTTTGTATAATTTTTTAAGGTTACTCTGTACAATAAACTTTAAGCAGATACCAGATGTTTGTTGCAACGGCTCGGTTATTGCATACAGTGATAAAGTTAAAAACTTAGGGATCTATATGGATAGGTATCTATCCTGGGGTCCTCAGATTGGGGAAGTCAGCCGTAAATTATTTGCAGCAGTAGGATCTATGCGAAGGCTACGGAATTTTCTTCCAACTAACACTAAAATTGCGCTCGCACAATCTCTTCTACTTCCCATCCTTGACTATGCCGATGTTAGCTATCTGGACATCACCGAAGACCAACTGAATAAACTTGAGCGACTTCAAAATCTTTGCATTAGATTCATATTTGGATTACGCAAATATGATCATATTTCTGAATTTCGTTCTAAGCTCAAGTGGCTACCAATACGCTTTCGTCGGAATCTACATATTCTCTCTCTTCTATACAGTGTTCTGTTTCTTCCTCACTCACCTCCTTATCTCAAAGAACGTTTTCAGTTCTTAAAAAACATACATTGCAAGGACCTGAGGTCATCAGAGAATTTAATATTGAAAATGCCAAAACACTCAACTCTGTTTGCGGATAAGTCTTTTACTGTGCAAGCTGTTAGATTATGGAACAACTTGCCTGAGATAATTCGACAAGCCAAAAATTTGTCTGCTTTTAAAAAGCTGGTGAAGGACCATTATTTGACATTATGATTTCTTTTCTTTTTAACTCTCTTTAGCATTATATTCAATTTGTGTATGTATTGTATATAAGTATAGGTAGTTATATTGTATGTATATATGTTTAGGTATATTGATATATATGTATGTATATGTATGTGTGTGTTACTTGTATGTAAGCTACCCAAAATTTTTGGAAAACAAAAATCCGTATCATGGTTGTCTGGAAGAGATCGCCGTGAGCGATAAGACCGCCTATTGTTACATATTTTGCATATTTTGTAACTCATTTGTTTGAAATTTTGTAATTTTGTTTTTTGTTATGTAATTTTGTATGTATTCAATAAAGATATAAATAAAATAAAATAAAATAAAATAATATTATAAGCGCGAAAGTTCGTAAGTATGGATGGAAGGATGTTTATTACTCTTTCACGCAAAAACTACTGAATGGATTTTGACGAAACTTTACAATAATATAGCTTATCCATCAGAATAACAAATAGGCTACAATTTATAAAGATACTAGCTTCACCTCGCGGCGTTGCCCGCAGTTATTGTCTTGCCGTGGGTAACACCGCGGAGTTCAGCTAGTGTGTTTTGACCCCGAAGCTATCGTCCAAATAACCAACGGTTATTTACTTTGTTAAGTTATCTGAAAACAAAAACAATTCAAAAAAGGAATACTCACTAATTTAGAAAAAGTTTTTATTTATATTATATCTATCAATGGTTTACTGAGGAAATTGAGATACTTATCAACTTCTATAGCTTATAGATTTTCTATAGGCTATTTGGTTTGCTTCGTGTTAACTAGCATAGAGTTACTTGGCTCGGTTTCACACATTCTAAGAACCATACAATACATCGATTTCAAACTGTTGACTTAACAAGATAAAGTGCAGACATGCGTTAAAGAGGACTTAGAAGACGTAACAGGAGGTCAATATCATCTGTTTTATAATGATGATCGTTAAAAATATTTTACTGGGTCTTTTCATTTTGGTATCTATATTCCAAGTGTCGTACGAGATCAGATTCGTGAGAAGAATTCAAGCAATTGGACCAACGTATTATAAAATATTAATGTATTTGGGACAATGCAAAAGTAAGAAATTTATAACGGTTTTTAGATTTTCGCTTATTTTACACATACATATATATTTTTTTGTACAGTGGAACTTATTCGCGATAAAATTACCGAGGTTTGTCCGTGACCACGAATTGTATAACGCATTCGAAACCGAAACCTTTTGATGTTTACATCTTTATTTTTTTGTGTTGTAGGGGGCAAACTAACAGACGTATCGCCTGATGGTAAGCGATTACCGCCGCCCATGGACACCTGCAACACCATGTAACGCACAAGTGCGTCCTTTGGGGGATGAGGAAGTGGATGGGGGAAGGGGTTGGAGCAGGGCCTCTGGTATCCTCCCCCACAATGTATCCCTACGTTGTCGTCGTGGTGGGGCTTGCGTGGGTCAATGATCTCTGGGGCTGTGCCGGGTAGAGCTACTCATGCCGGATTGGCGCAGGTTGAGACTCCAGACTAAATGGGATACCAGACAGAGTCTGTTTGAGACTGCCGCGAAAGGGCGTGATGCTTAGTCGTCGTGCCGCACTCCAAACGTCCCTCTGCTGTAGCAGAAGGCGTGTTGGAGTGCGAGTAGGTTCGAGAGGAACCTGTGGCGAGCTTGGTGTGCTCTTACACTGCCTCCAAGCAGGCAACAAAGGAGCTAGTACTTTGTTGCCCTCGCCGGATATCGTAATCCCCGTAGGTAAGTCGGGTTAGGTCATGTCTCTGCTCGGCTGGGACCGCTGGTTGGCTTAACCGCCCGGACCGCGAGGAAGAAAACCTCTATAAAAAATTACCCCGAATTTTGTGCTCTGGTGTGTGGCCTCGAATGCATGGCTGACGGGAAGTTCAGTCGCGAGCACACCCCCAGCCATGGACCTGCGGACCCCTCGGTTGGGCACAAATCCTCGCTTTCCCGGGTATTGGGGATCTCTGCCCGGGTGGACCTTTAGTTCTCCCCTAATCGTGGGTTTAATTATGGAAAATGATAAACTAAATAAAATTGTAACTGGACTAAAAAACAAAAATACGACAAATGGCAATCATACCGGAACTGAGAAGGAGAAGAAGGAGACGAAACGTAAAGAACGAACGAATACCAAGGGGCAGTTCAGTTCAGTTACGCAATACAGGCCAACCGCGAGGAGGCGACGTATGCGTGTGCCGTGCGTCGCCTAAATTGAGATTTCTAACAGCAGACGGAGCCCGCTTCAGTGCGGGCAGGCGCTGGGAGGGGTCCGGTCGTGTTAATAACTGCAGTTCCCCTCCCTTCTCAGGCGCAGAGTTGGCACACCGTGTGGTTTTAGTCGGTTCGATTCCGACACACCGCCCCGCCGCAAACCATGGTGGGGTGACGGCCCGAGGGGGTTTCCACAGGTTAAAGGCCTCTGGTATCCTCACTCACTCGGTGAAACAAAGCGCAGGTGGTGTTTCACACAGGTTTTCTGTGAGGCCGTGGTATCATTCAGGTCGAGCCGGCCCATGCATGCCGAAGCATAGTTCTCCCATGGCTTATTTACTATTTAAAGTATAAGAAATGCAAATCAGCTGTCACCGTAGGTAATCTCGTAGCTAACTAGTATCGTTTGTTATCTCTTCAGCTAAAATAATACTGTCATAACAGTTCTATATCAATCAGGGTCGTCTTTACCTATAGTGCAGGGTGTGCGGACTGCGGTGCACATGGGCGCAGCGGTGTTAGGGGCACTTTTAATTATTCTCAGCGCTTACTGAACGGCGTCGGCCCTTCTCTTACTAAAGAGCGCTAGAGTAGAAATCAACAATAAAGACCAGTAAATTTAGTTATTTGTGTTTATTATATTTTGAACACACAATAAAATATCTGCGTGCGAAGTAAGTTCAAAATAAAAGGAAGTTACAAATTATATCATACGCTATATGATAGTAAAAGTCCCGTCTAAATCAGTCTAGACGTTCTAGAGATTAGCTGAAATAAACACATAGAGAGACAAATATATTTATTTTCATTTTTTTAATGTAAATTATTTTTATATGCATTTAGTAAATGCGGTTAAATTGCAATTACAAACAGAAACTACAATTTTATTTATAACTAGCTGTTGCCCGCAGCTCCGCCCGCGTTTATGTCGGTTTTTTCGTGTTTTTTCGTGTTTTTTCGCGGTCGCGCATATGTGACTGATGCAAAAATTAGATAAAAACAATCCTTGATGCGGATTATATATCATTTGAAAATTATATATAAATTATATAATATATACTGAATCTGAAAACTGTAAAAAAAATCTTATGAAATCACTGGTGACTTGCAAATAGAATAAAGTAATGCTGAATAAGTGCTTCGAATATCGAACAATTTATGTTGAATATTGTGTAACGGGAATAACATTTATTGTATTGAAATTGCTTGCAGGAAGTAGATTGTATTCTGAAAAGAAAATATGGGGGAAAGTCCCGATGAATAGAGTATTAGACATTTACTACAAGGGTGGCGATAGTAAGTATATATAAAAATGAACAATAAAAGTATCTATACTATAGAAACTTGTAATATTTGAAAACGTACAAACTACAATTTTCCCTTCTAAGTGTTATTTTGAGTATTATTTAGGGGGCGTTCATAAAATAGGTGAGATGTTTAAGGGGAGGGTAGGGGGTCGAGTCAAATCTCATCTAATCTTACGTTGGAGAGAGGGGGGGTCTCGGCAAATATCACGCAATTTTTTATCTGATTGAAACAAAAAAAAAACTATTTGAGTCCATTTAATCCTGATTGTACATGCTTAAGATTTAATCTTAAGCGTAATCGTAATACGATTAAGATCATTCGACAAATCGTTCGAAAGAAAATTAAAAAAAACACCTTACGTAATTTATGGACTTAATAAGTCATGGTAAATCACTCTATTAATAATTCCCAAAGTATAATTGTGCTTAGTGATGTATCATTTATTGTTCTATTGTATAAATACTTTTTCTAAATCAATTAAACATCATAAACATCAACAGCCATTACTGGACATGAACCTCCTCTCCTTAGACAAGAAGCTTAGGTCTACTATACCACGCTAGCCAGACACATATATATGATACTAGCTGACCCACGCAACCTCGTTTGCGACTTATATCGCCCGTAGCGTGAAAATTTACCCCCGTTTTTGAAACATTCTTCATTGGTGCTCCGCTCCTATTAGTAGTAGCGTGATAATATATAGCCTATAGCCTTCCTCGATAAATGGACTATCCAACGCTGAAATAATTGTTCAAATCAGACCGGCGGCGGTTCGTGAGATTAGCGCGTTCAAACATTCAAACAAACAAACTCTTCAGCTTTATTGTTAGTATAGATATATATATAAATAAAATAAATAAATAAATAAATATTACGGACATCTAACACACAACGCCATCTAGTCCCAAGCTAAGCAGAGCTTGTGTTATGGGTACTAGACAACTGATATAAATACTTATATACTTTTTTTTTTGTAAATACATACTTATTATACATAGAAAACACCCAAACTCCGAAACAAATGTTTGCAGATCATACAAACATTTGGTCCGACCCGGGAATCGAACCCGAGACCTCAAGCTTAGCAGTCGCATACGCTACCACTACGCCACAGAGGCAGTCATATAGATGATATATTTAGAGTTAGTTTTGAGTTTTCCTTCTCTTTGCATTAAGATTATACTGTCTAGTTTGCTCCCTTACTCGCCTTTTAGGACGCCGATGAATGCCCGTTGTGAATCTCCGTTTTTAAACCGATTCGTTAGCTCTAGTAGAAAGCCGTGTCTCAACGTATTACCTTTTTATTTCAGGATTCTACACCGTGTCAAGAGTAGAAATCCATCTTATAGTCAACAACACCAATACCAATGCATTTTCTGAAGATGGTGTGGGTAGAATTGAATTTTTTGCTACCTTATATTTACCCATGAATACCGGCTTTGTTTTATACAGACTTGTTATTTACACTTGTGTTAAAATAGAATCTGCCGATAATTCTTTGAAAGAGGAACCCGAAATATACCTGCCTTTTATTAAATTGAACTCTTAAAGTATTATATGGACAAGTTAAAAACAATATTTTTATGTCACGTTTATTTAAGCAACTAAATAAATGTATCTTTCAATTAATTTCATTTTTTTCATCTTTATTTTTCTTACGTGTTCCACGTCAGAATATAAGGCTCGCCATCTATTGTATGAATGGGACCATTGTTTATGTTGTGTTTAAAATTAACGCCAGATTTGATTAGAAAACACAGCTTTTAGACTTAGATTATAATTTGATGATTGTTATTTACATTCTTTGCTAGCATACGTTGGCCTGCACTGACTGACTGCACGGTTGGCCGAGTGGTTTCAGCGGTCGCCATGCCGCTTGCTACTGCGCCAAGTGTCGTTCTAATCCCACGCGGTACAACACATTGTGTGATCCACGAATTGTTGTCCCGAGTCTGGATGTTCTTTGTGGCCGATTCATGTATGTTTGTAAAATCCTCCACGACACAGGATGTTTATTCCTAATGTGGGAGTTGTCTTTAACTATATATAAATATATATACGTGGTCTCTTATCGAAAGTTTGTATGACCATTTGGAACAAATGTTTCTGAATTTCGTTGATGCAGCGTTTTATTTCCTCTAGTAATGCACGGGTGTTTGTAGATTTGTTGACATAGACCTTTGACTTCAAATAACCTCATAAAAAGAAATCTAAAGGTGTTAAATAACAAGATTTATATCCTGATCTCCGAAATAAGAGAGTAGGAAATGTCTCATGCAGTAATTAAACACATGTCGTCATATATCTGTATAATATATCATCCAACTGAGGCAAAAGAAATGTGTTATTACGTCGCGATCATTTTCACAAAATTGTGGTTTAACTATACCTCTAGCCTAAAATCCGCACAAAACAGTGACGCGTTGTGAAGGCAATAGTTTTTTCACAATTGCATTCACAACGTGTCACTTATGATGATTTTGCTGAAAAAATCGACTTCCACTTGTCGATGCTCAATAATCCATTCAGTGAACTGACGCTCGTATAACCTCTCGGGTGCGGCAACACGGATCCATGTTTGTCCCGTCGGTGCGGCACACACGGATCCATGTTTTTCGCAGTTAACTTGCATTTTAATTAATTTTGGGTATTAAAGTTATTATAACGAAGTCTAGAAAGGTTTGTTATGCATTTGCTTTATACGAACAACATTTTAAAACATTCGTTTGTCAAGTGCGCTTCAAGAGCCGTAAAAAAAACGAGTTCCAATTTCAAAGTTGACGATGACGCAACGCGATCTGTCAAGTGCCTCTTAAAACTGATTTTTTGCCGATAAGGTGATTTTGAAGGTAGTTTGTTGTTATATTTTACTTATTATACTTATTTTAGGAACCACTATCAAATAGAATTGAGGCATAAATCATGCGTAATTTTGAATTGTGTTACTCAAAAAGTTACCGAGTCTATTACCTATTGAAAAGGGCTTACTCATTTGAAGGTTTTTACGCATTTATTCTTATGTTTTTATTGATAAAATGATATAATTGCGATGAGAATCTTATATAGAATATAGAATAGCAACAAAAATGTGTTAGAAAAGCTAAATATTTAAATAAACACTAATTTTTTGCCTGACGAGCGAAATTAGACGCACACATACAAAGGGCTCCCACGCCATTACTGTTCTACATCATCATCAGCGTATCGTAGTCCACTGCTGGACATAGGCCTCTCCAATAGCACGCCACTTAAAATTGTATATCGCCGTTGATTCGTGTTTGCACGCAGCCTAGCGGGAAGTCCCGGAACTATTAACACCCACACATACACAGTAGTGACGGACAATGAACAAGACGTAAACTGATCTTTGTTTATGTTTTACTAAATTATTTTGTATTGACCATAGACTTTGTGTGTCACATAATGGAACGATCAGTTTGTTCTCTTTAGCATTCAGTAATTTTCATAGAGTTTAGAGAATTCTCAGAACTTAAAAATAATAAATGAAAACTGGTCTAGCAAACGAGTCCTTTTTTTAAATAACTTGATAAATAGGTTGTTTTTTTTATGTATTGTTCCTGTCTTTTGCACTAGTTAACTAAAAAAATAAATTATTTAACTAAAAAACACTATTTCTTCATATAAATACTACGTAATTTGGTGTTCGGCGCAAATAATAGTTTGATTGTAAAGTGACAAAATGGCGAATATCTCGACAGCGAAATGTGATTTTTACAAATATGTTTCTCAATGAATTTTTACTGCAGTTATAGTGTTTTTTATATCAGTAGATAGCTTAGTTATCGAACTTTATGAGGATAATAAGTAAAATGAATAATAAACCACATAAAATATTAAAATCATGTTTATTAACACAATAGGTGCGTAAATTAATACTTGGCTCAATTGTGAGTAAATAATAAAGCGATAACATTAGTTTAGTAATAAAATATGGCATAACCATGTACGCTTGTTATCCATCTTTTGAAAAATAATCACTTTTATAACCACCGAGCATTGTTTTTGAAAAGATTTAATAATTTTCGTACACCATGCACCGTGTTGCAAAATTTTGCAATTTCGCCGCACGGTGCATGTAACCGGAAGTACCCGTTCGCGCATCCGAAAGAATAAAGCTCCTTTTTTACAAACTCTCACCTGTCAGCTGTCAAATTGATCATTTTTGAGGTTGTCAACACTTTACTGCACAAATGGCAGCAAATTTAAATCTTACGCGAATTTTGGGACACCCCTTATTGGCCTCTTACGTATTCTTTCAGGAAGTGTATGTTTTTAATAAAACCTAATATAATAGATTAATTTTTTAACAGTTGTTTGAATTCACTTTCAAAAATGTATTTCTCGCGTCATGGTTTATTCAGAAATAGCGAAAGCATTATTGCCTTCACTAGATCATTTTATGTCAGTAATACACTTTTTTGTCTGTAGTTGGTTTGGGAACAAAGGAAATCAAATTTAGAATATTTCTGGCGCCAAAGAGGTCATAATACAAAATACATTTTTGAATATCACGCTTCAGCACCGACAGCGACGCTTTAAGGAAAATGCAAAAATTCACAGAATACTTCTCACATCTATTCGACATGTATCCTTATTAGTGAAAGAACAATAAAATAGTCGTTACTATCCTCAAGTGATTAAAGACCCTTACTTAATACATCAATTTTATGTCAACATGTCAAAAAAAGACAAACATGACATAATTTCCTTCAAATCGATCGTTATTCTCAAAATTTCTAAATATAAAATACTCCCTCCATTGAGCAAAAACGCCCGAAATGTTCTTTTCACTACCATGGAACATCCCGGAGACTGAGACTATTAAACTTAAATCATGCAGGAACCTTATAGAGCACTATCTCGGTAATTTCTTGGAGAAACTAACTTTGGAGCAACTGAGTGTAAACTTATACAACGGTACTGGAACGGTTTCTGATGTTACTCTTGACTGTGATGTGAGTGGGTATTGTTTTATCGTCTGTATCTAAAACTGCGTGCATACGACGAGTTGACTTCGATGGAGGCGCCGGGGGGTGGACCACGACGGGGCCCATTAACTGCCTCGGTGGCGCAGTGGTAGTGAATGCGACTGCTGTGCTTGAGGTCTCGGGTTCAAATCCTGGGTCAGACCAAGTGTTTGTGTAATCTACAAATATTTGTTTCGTCGTTTGGGTGTTTTCTATGTATAATATGTGTATTTACAAAAAAAAAGTATAAGTGTATGTATACATATCAGTTGTCTAGTACCCATAACACAAGCTCTGCTTAGCTTGGGACTAGATGGCGTTGTGTGGTAGATGTCCGACATGTTTATTTATGTTTATTTATTTAATTGCAAAGTAAAAATACATTGTGAATCATCATTATCATCAAGAACAGCCGTTATCACTGCTAGACATAGGCCTATTCTAGGAATATTTGTGATGAAATGTAAAAATTTTAGGCACTGAACAAATTAGGAGACGAACGGAATTGGCCACTAGAAGTAGTAGATGGTCATATGCAAGATATAACTGTCAAAGTACCATGGTCTAACGCGTTTAAAGATGACTCCATATTAAAAATCGATGGTCTATCACTTACATTACAGCCAAGAACACGAACTGAACCAGGTACCGTATAACTAGTATTTTACAGATTTTTGAAGTGAACTTTGTCAACTGATCGTAAGTTAGAATCTCAGAGGATATGGGAGGAGAAAAGAATAAAAGACGGCTCCAAATTCTAAAATATATTCCTTGAAATTGGTTTAGAATCTGCTGGGTACCTATAAAATAAATAAATAAAATAAAATAGCCTTTATTGCTGTTCATTAACATATACAAACATGCTTAATTCCTAAATTTTTTTAACTTGGTTTGAGTTTATATTCTCGGCAACCGGTTTATGTGAAACAGCTTGTCTGTCGACAAAGGCCTCCTCTAAAGATTTCCATGTAATCCTGTCTCTTGCTAGGCGGGTCCACTTCGGACCAACTATATTTTTGATATCATCTTCCCATCTTTTGCTTTGCCTGCCTCTATTTCTTTTGCCATTCCTTGGGTACCATTCGGTTACTAATTTAGTCCATTTTTCCTTACTTTCTCGTAGCATATGTCCTGTCCAACGCCATTTAAGACGTCTGTAGGCAGTGAGTGCGTTTTTAAATTTTGTTTTCTTTTTAATTTCTTCTAATTTTATTCTATCTCTTCTTTTTATATATAAAATACTTCTTTCTATTGAATTTTGACATACTTTTATTTTAGATTCTTGTAGTTCTGTTAACGCCCATGTCTGACACCCGTATAATAAGCATGGCATAATGCATGTTTCATAAACCTTCTTTTTTGCTTTCATTGGCATATCTTTGTCCCTCATTATTTCCTTAACCGTTACCTTAACCTGCGACCAAAACCGTTTCCAAGTATTATTTATTCGTCGTTCTATTTCTTTATCCATGCAATCCTCTGTTGATATAAGTTGGCCCAAATATATGTATTCATTTACATATTCTATTTTTTCGTTATTTATGTTTATATGTTTATTGTCTACTGATTGTTGCGAATTTGTCATAATTTTGGTTTTCGTTAAGTTCATTGTCAATCCTGCCTTAGCACTTTCATCGGAAAGCTGCTGCAACATCAGTTCCAGGCTTCCTGCGTCTTCTGAGAACAGAATCAAATCGTCCGCGAAGCGTAGATGGTTAAGATTTTCGCCATTTATGTTTATGCCAACTGTGGACCAGTTAAGATTTCTAAAGATCATTTCTAGTACTGCGGAAAACAAATAGCTGGGTAGGTACCCAGCTAATTGTGTTCAAATAATTCTATCTGAACTAGCTAACCAGGAGCTTTTCAAGATATTCAGAGACATATAAGATGGCATTCTAAATTGTAGTCTTTTCTGTATAACAAAGATTTCTTTTACAGCAAAGACTTAGCGTTACGACTCTCGTCAAATTCATAATCAGGTTACATAATTAGATGTAAGAAACGGATATTGTAAAAACCTTTCATTGACAATTTACTGTTATAATTTAAAGTGAAGTCGTTCCTGAAGTGGATTGTAGTCAATTGGCCAAAACTGACATCAAAACAATTGTTTACGTTTAACAAGCAGACATATGGATTTGAAAGGCACGTGGAACAAGAAGAAATAATGTTTGCTAATAGTATTGAAGCAAGTAAGATATCTGCAATACTTATTATGCTGTTTTGCAGGTTCAGGGAACTTTCGGGACGGACTAAAGCTATTTTTATATCAAATAAAATATCATAGCTAGGCAAATAACTTTCAAATTATTGAGCCGTTTATGCTCATTTAGTTACACAGCAATGGTAAGAGTGCAAGGCTCTTTCGTCTCTACGAGATAAATAACAGAAACCTGTAAAGCCATGTGCCATGGCACATCTTCATCCTCCAACGTCTTAGAATCACAAACCAATGGTCTATAACAATTATTTTTCGGCAATAACTCGACGAATGAAATAAGATAACGTTGATATAATATCTTAAAAATAATTATTTCAGTTCTCAAACGACTTCAAGTAAAATTAGAAAACACTAAGATCAGACTAGAACATTTACCTCAACATACGAGTATAAACAGAGGTTTTGCGTTGGAATTTCATATAAAGAGGTATGAATACAAGATAACTATATTCTGTTGATTAATATTATTATGTATAAAAATTCAATAATCAACTTTTCTACATAGCCGGGCCCCGTTAATGAAATAGTTAACTTCGTTAATCGTTAATCCGTTATAAAAAAAGTTAGCTTCGTTAAACGTTAAAGCGTTACATCTCGGTAGAATTAACGCAAGTTAACGTTAATGTTAATCCGTTAATATGTATAAAATTGCATCTTTATATCGTTGCGTCAGTGAAACTATAAAACTTGTTAGTTTAAGTTCTGGAAGTTAACAGGTTAGAAACAAAACATAATACTTGTATAATTTAAATGAGTAAATTAATCGTCGGTGCATATTCCCCTTCATGAACATTAACATGTTAAAGTTCTCATCTGAAAGCGAGGCTCGTTTTGGTGTTAAAATGTCTTTACCCGTGGAAAAAAGACGTTCAACTGCAGCGCTTGAGGGCACAGTAGTATTGTATTTAATGAATAGATTTATGAATATCTGTTCCCCGAGGAATGCAGCATCGTTGAACCAGTCTTTTGATTTCATTTCCAGCCACATTTTAACGAGACTTAGCGCTTTACTCTTTAAAGAGTTGGAGCTCTTTGGTTTTTCTATAGACAGAGTGACAGAATTGAAAAAGTCTGCCTAGTCATCATCGTTGTTACTCGCATTGCTCCCTCCGCCACTTAAACTATCTCTGTCCTTCGAATTTTCCGCTGCTTCCATGCACTTTTTTACTGCATCTACTCTACTGCTGTCATACGTTTCCAGCCATATGCCTTTACCGAAACTTTGGGTGAAATGCCGCGGCAAGTTGGCACTGTTCAGGTAACTATTCGGCATTGGATTAACGATTAACGGACTTCTGCATATTAACGGAAGTTAACGTGTCCGTTAACATTTTTAAAAGTTAACTTAAAAGTTAATCCTTTAATCAAAATGTTTACTTCGTTAATTAACGATTAACGGATTAATGAGTTAATGCCCAGCTATGCTTTTCTAGTATCGACTGCTGCGACGAAGCTGAACCTGACTTTACACCGAGAGGGACGGATATGGAACTATCCAAAACTTACTTATTAGATACTTACACAAAAAAGAAAATAAAAGTAGAAGGTGTCACATTATACACAGACGAATTCTATAGAAACCGAAACTCTTTAAAAAACCGTTATGATAATTTGCAAACACCTCAACGATTTAGGGTAAATTACAAATTAAATAAAAACATACAAGATTGTGCTTTAAATGAAATGAAAAACGATATTCTCAGAACGAAACAAGAAACAGTTAGGAACGTAAATTTAACATTTAATAGCGTTGATGATTTCGATAGTGCGAAATCAAACCCACTGGGCCCTATCATGTTTGCTATCTTAAAAGGGCAACAAGAATTGACGCTATCGGTAAATAAATCGGGTCAAATGGAGGGAGTATCCATTGCAGCAGAAACAACAGGCCCACTTGAAATAGCAATATCACAGAAGCAGTTAGACGCAGTGATTGATCTCCTTACTTGTCTCAGAACAACACGGTCACGGGAATCCAGGTAACTCCATTTTTTCTTCATTAATGTTTTCCAAAAACGAAGATCATTTAATATTTTAATTTCATTGAGCACTAAAACAATTCCTGATCCTCGTATATTCTAAACTCAGTTACCCATAAATCTATGTAGGTAATGAACTTCATCATCACGTTTAGAAATATTTGCGGAGATATTGTATTATTAGCTTTCGCCCGCGGCTTCGCTCGCATTTAATAAAAAGTATTTACCTAATACCTCCAAGAATACAAACTGGGTACAAAATTTCATGATGATCGGTTATGTAGTTTTCGTGTAAAAGCGTTACAAACAAACTTACATTTACATTTATAAGTATTATTAGGATACATAAACTTGACTTGACCACGTGTCTGCTTTGCGTTCTCAGTTAAAATGAGTACCTATTCGCCTACAGCGCAATCAGAGAGCACTTACCACCTTATTTTCATTTCTCAATTCGTCGTCCTTACCTACCTACCTTCCTCCGTATATCCGATACCTGTGCTCTAATCACAATAGAAATCTTCGCTCAGTTAATAATCTGTTTCTCTCACGTCCCTCTCATAACTCCGACTTCGTGAACTGTTCGTTCTTTGTTCTGTCATATCGCATCGAAATGTCACTCATTTTTTTTTTTCAAAACCAAACTTGCGGTTGAGATCGAGCCAAAGTCAGGCCTAATTATTATTATTATTTGTCACAGGAAAATCAGTGACGGGCTGGATTCTTTAAACAAAATTCTGTGTTGTCTCGACTAGTAACTCCCAATGGTTTAAAATCTATTGACACAATGCGATTACAAGATATGAAGAGAAGTATAAAAACATTTTAAACCCGAACACAAAAATGTCCAGAAAAATCCTAATGCAGGCAAATTTTTGTTATTAACTCTGAAAATAATTGTCAACATACCACGTTGCCATGTAATATTAATTAACTTGTTATATTTTAAGACATGGAATAGAAAATTCCTGAATCAAAGGAAGCCGACTAAGGAAATTTTCCCATATTTTCATACGTTAATTTCAACTGGGGCGAAAATAAGGGTCATCATTTACAAAAATATATCGCACGATAAAGTGTTTTTTTATTTTTTATTAAAAGATGGCCATACTAAGTATCACAAAGATATCATAGACTGCAAAACAGGGAAGACACTTGACTACGAACTGCAGTCGTCATGTTATAGAAGTAAATAGTTACATCATAAATCTTCTTTAACGCAAACTTACTTTTACGATCTAAGAATTTGATTGTTAACGAGTGACCGATGACCAGTTTTTTCTTACAGTGAATACGAAAATACAATTTGCCTCAAAAACTCAAATGTACCTACATTACCACTAAAAATCTGGCTTGTTTCAAAACAATTTATCGTAACATAAAGATAATCCTAAGGCAAAACGAAACGAGCTATATTATATATATATTCAAGCACTAACTATAATTTAAATATAAGATATTGAATAAAAAAATATTTTAACCTGTTATTTTTTTCCATTCTATTTTAAATTTAATTCTGTCCTATTCCATAAAAAAAATAATGTGAGATGGATGTGGCTGCAGATAATAAAGATAAATTTTATATCCTTTCATTCATGAATGTCCTTCGCCCATTGGCGAGTGGGAAAAGGTTAGTCGGAGTCTTATAACGTAGGTATCTAAAAACCACCCGGTGTTCGTAACTTACCTGGGAACCTCCGTAAAACTTTTTTTCTACCATAAATTTTAGTTGTTTTTTATTTGTCTTATATACTTTTTAAATGTAAAGGAGAAAACATTTTTAATATTTCTAACCAAGACGGATACAGTATTTTTCGTATTTTTATTTATTTGGGACAAAAGACAGTTATACATAATAGTCTTTACAAATATATAACAGATTGTGTTTATAACTTAAAACCCTCACTATTGTCCACGAGGTGATATCTGGAGTAGGGTAAAGTAACGAACGTGCACTATACAAAAAAGCAAAAGAGGAGGGAAGGTAATTTTTTTTTAACAAAAACATGGTATGGTCTTCTTTGCACAGAAAGAGATTCAGAACCTATTTTTTTTAATTTAGTCTGAGTGAAAGCGACTATGTCCAAATTCATGAAATGCGAGTTGTACGTTGACAACAATCGACGCAGAGGTGCACGCTCTCCGGCATTAGTTCTACACTTTTCCGTGTAGAATAATCGACTTACGCGCACCTCCCTCCGATTAACAGTTCTGGGTACCACATAACAGACCTTATTTGATAATTCCGTACAATTATATTTAATTTTGGCATATGCCATACAGCATCATTACCATATATAGAATACGTCTGCGCTCTAAGCTCAAGAGTTTAAAACGTTTTAGTTTTCTCTTGTAATATGTAGTACGAAGGATTATTTTCTGAACCATTTCAATGCTCTGTTTGTATTTTGCATGAAAGGGGCACCAAGTAGTACCTACATACTCTAACTGAGAACCAGAGACAATATATACAATGTCATTGCTGAGAACGAACTAAGGCTTTGTATAAGAAAAGGTAAGTATATAGCAGGCTTTTTGAAACATTTACAGGAGCGCGTGACGAAACCATATACTTAACTTTATATGGTTTTACTAATAATGTTATCGATATGAATATGTAAGTGTAATTTAGAATCGAATAGTAGGTACACCCAAGTCTCGAGTGCAATCATTTTTAGTAAGATTTCTGTTATTCAATGTGTATGGAAACTTTCCGTTGATGTACATACATGTTCAAGAAACTCGTCAGCCAATATGAAAAATACGCTACAGTTATGTATCATCTGGTTCTTCATGTCTATGAATGACGAAACACAACACTCAATTGTGGTTCTGACCTACCAGTAATTCGATTGTGATTTCAAAATATTTTAATTTTTACCTTTTTAATGACTCATTTTACAATTACGTATCAGGTACATATCAAAACTAAGGTAAAAATAATTAATAGAATGAACATTTACATGCCCTTATGGGGGCGTCCATAAATTACGTGAGGTGTTTTTTTAAATTTTCTGTATGGTGAGATGTCGTGATATTTTATTCAACCCTCTCCCCATCCCCCAATCACACGTGAGATTTTTTAAAATGTGGGTTTCTTACGTAAACACGTTGGATTGTTATTAAAAAAAAATTGCTTCGTGCTTTTATATACGACTAGTTAAGACTAGTAATCAACATTGCTGAGAGTTTAATTGTAAGTGTAATAAAAATTTAACAATTGAATACTTAAATCGTAACTAATGTGATTAAAAAAAGAATATCTACTCTAATTCAGTCCATGGAGAATCATGCGCAGTCTCAAGAGAGACTATTAGAACCAACATGTCCAAATGATTTTCAGTAAAATCATCTGCTCCTTCAACTTCGTTCTGATCTACACTGTGCCGAAAATTCAGATTAAATTGAGCTATTTGGTATAAAACAAATATGGTGGTTTGACAGTCAGTAGATGTATAACATCAACGTATGAATGAAATTATGTTCTTTCGAACGAATACTAATTCGAATGATCTTAATTGTATTACCATTACCTTAAGATTAAATCTTAAGCATGTACAATCTGGATTAAATGGACCAAAATAGTATAATTTTTTTTTGTTTCTATCAGAAAAATAAGTGCGTGATATTTGCCAAGACCCCCCCTCTCTCTAACGTAAGATTAGATGAGATTTGACTCGATCCCCCCTTTTACACCTCACGTAATTTATGGACGCCTCCTAACCCACACGCTCTGCGAAATAATATTTATGGTAGTAATTTTACTTATACGTATTTTTACATAACATGGTGATTTACAGAAAGAAATGATGAATGAACTGATCGGAATAAGGCCTTACGAAGAAATAGATTTTAATTGTCAATTTGTGTTGTACCTAGTTCTAATAATAATTTTACTTACTTAAATCAAATCTTTCTGTCGATAATATCATTAAAATTTCATATTCCTAAATCAGTACAAAATCTGATCAAAATCAGATTTTGTAGTACTATCAGGCCCTAGACCTTGCTGGTTGTGTATCCATTGTTATCAGGTTGATTCCCTTAAAATAGACTCACCTGTGAGGATAAAAAAGTTAATGGTTGCTTGTGGCTTTATTCGGTCCGAAATATTACTTCATCCTCGACCCTGGTAAGCTGATAATCTCTAGAGAATTTATGACGATAAAAACGAATTTTTGTGGATAAATACGATCACATTAAATAATATCAATACTTTAATACTTACTGCTTAGTAAGTTTTTAAAATCTTATAAGAATTGTTTAGTATTTTTTATACATTTTATATGTGAACCTATGAGGAAATTATTTTAACGCTTATAATTTTTTTATAAGATTTGTTCGGTTGTTATCTGATATTTTTAGGACACTGTACCATAAACAAAACTACAATATTATCAAATATCCATAGGTTTGGTCACATTGATTGAATTGAACGTTGACAGTTGCATGAGTGTAACGAAACGTTATGTTTATTTACGTTCGGGAGGTAATCGCAAGCAAATCACAATAGTCATTACGCACAAATATAAAAATTCTCAGTGTGATGCTCTTTAAAAAGTTATAAAGATGTTGTGGTATTTACCATGGTCTGAAAGCATTAAAAAACGAGCCTGCAGGTATTTACTGCAACGGTATCTCGGCAATTTCCTCGAAGAGAAACTGACTTTAGATCAGCTGAGTGTAGATCTATACAATGGCACTGGAACGGTCTGCGATGTTAGCCTTGACTGCGATGTAAGTTTATTATTATATATCGCTCTATTTCTTTTTCAATTGTTTTACTTTTTTATAAGTTAAACAGGCGGTACCTAGCAAACATGTGGTTTTAATTTGCCAATACAATGTGCGCAATACAAAACAACACGTGTTATTTATGAATAACAAACAAAGAACACCTTAAGTTGTGAACGTTTTTCGTCACTTTATTCCCAATCCTTATCAGTGCAAGTATTAAATTTATAAAATATTTGTCATAAGTTAGTTCGAATATGAAAATTAGTAACATTGAACATCAAAACAATTTTGGGATTCGAATATACATAATCATGCTCATTTGAATAAAAATGAATGGTAGTTCTAAGTTGAGGTAATACAAGTAGAAGAAATAATTTAGTTTTTAATTGTAAATAAATTAAGCAGTTTACTTTTTTCTATTAATACCCTCTAATAACTATTTACAAACAAGCTGGCTGAAACATTGACTTCACGCCTTCATAAGGGCTTCAAAATTGCAAGAGACTACTTCCATTAAAAAAAATGTAATCAGCTACTTTGGCTGTCAATCTTCAAAGACTTAAAGATGGAAATATCTTAAATATACTTATCAAAGGAAATGTAGGTAGTTTATCAGTATTTAGACCAACTAATGTTAAAGTTTGCTTGAATCTAACCAGTAACTTTACAAGTTAACAAAGGCTTTGACCTTCACAATGGTCATCTATGCCCAATACAAAAAAAAACAATTCAAAATGGCCACCTGCACCAATACCCATTTTACCTGTGTGGTGTTTTCTAATACCCACATTCTACATTACTATTAATGAGCACAAATTGAAATTGATCATTTATTTGTAAATTTATCTAAATATTTATTAGGTGTATATTAATCTTCTTAGTACAGATATTAGAATAATTACTTTTTACAGAAATGTAACTTTATACAATTTGTAAACCTGGAGTCCAATTACAGCTCTATACAAAATTTATATTGATTACCCTTTATGAGAAAAAATATTTAAAGATTACATTATTTTACATTATTTCAATTATTACACATTACAAGTAAAAACCTATACCATAAAACTAAAACCTGAAACAGAACAGTTGACTTTACTTTTACCATAATACAGTAATAAAGCTGTGCAATGTCTTTAAGCTCTTTTAAAGTTAGGCTATTCTTCACTGCAAACATTTGTTTAGACACAAAGATATACTTGAGAGTACATCACACATCAACCAACATGACACAGAACTATGAACTATCTAACAGATTTTTGATGATTTGATTTGATGAACAAAGGTTGTCTGGAAGAGATCGCCGTGAGCGATAAGACCGCCTATTGTGATACCTGATGTTTGTGTCCGTATATGTATCTCAGTTCAAATGTTTACTGTAGTGGTGTGCAATGAAGTTTATAAATAAATATTTTTTTTAATATGTGACTGGCTGGCTTAGACTAATAGGAACCGAGCATGATTTAATAGAGACGCAGGTAAAGTATGATGATGAATATGTATGGGTCAACTAGTACTATTGTATATATTATTAAGACTTCTCTTAGTAGACTTACATCACTTCTATCTAGGATATTGAATACACATTCCGATGAATTGATAGTTCGGGGATATTTAAGTAGTATGAATGCTAAAAATCTTGGGTTATGATCAGATTATTATTTTGAGGTGGTATATGTACAATTTTCACACATAGATAACACATTAAATAGTTGAAAATAGCAACTTAACTTTAAACAAAACTATAATAAATTATAAACTCTAGAGATAGAAGATATGAACAGGTTAAATCATAGTAAAATTTAGCTATATAGATGGAATGGAATCCCTGTGAAAGATTAGTTCAATATGTCTAATTGACTACTTTCTGAAAACAATTATGAATGGACCGGATCGACCGGAGTGATACTACAGCCTCACAGAAAACCGGTGTGAAACAGCAGTTGTGCTGTGTTTCACTGAGTGAATGAGAATACTGGAGGCTCATATCCCAACCCCTTTCCCCATCCGCCAAAGGACGGCGACTCTCTTGTAACGCCTTTGGTGTTGCTTACCATCAGGTGATACATCTGCTTGTTTGCCCCCTATTCCGTAAAAAAAACACAAGAACAGAAAATTAATTGCTATTATTCTAAAAACTAACCTAGGCAATTTAATTTGCATCTTTCAAACACAGGGAAAATTCTACAGTTTTACAACATTTTTCATTGATGCTTGGTTGCTATTTGTGGTTGAGTGTTGTATGTTATATAACCTGTAGCTTTTCTCAATTAACGGGCTATATATTTTTTTCTGCAGCCCAATAATTGTGTCAAATAAACCATACTGGTTTATAATATTAGTATAGATAATGAAATAGGTACATTGACAAGAGTATAATGTGAATTATCGAATAGAATAAATGTTACCAAATTTAAATAGTTCACATTACTGTGCAAGTACTGCAATACAATTACAGTATACAACACTAACAGTTTATAGACTTAAGTGCACAAGTAGCTTGGGTTCAAACCCCCACTGGGGCAACACACACACACTGTGCAAGCCATAAATGTAGAGCTGGATAATCTTTGTTGTCGTCTCATATAAATTTAGTAAAAGTATCCTGCGCACAGGATTAAGTAATGCTTAGACATGTATTATGAACGTAAGAAAAAAATAACTCCAATTGTACACACTTGGTACCCTCGAATTTATAATATTAATATATATTAATATTTAAGGCACTCAATGAACTGGGAGACACACAGAACTGGCCACTGGAGATAATAGATGGTTACATGAAAGAAATCACAGTCACAATTCCGTGGTCTACCATCTTCAAGGATGACTCCGTTGTCAAAGTTAATGGTCTTTCGATTACTGTTCAACCCAAAGTACAGTCTGAGTCAGGTAAGTTAACATTTACTTTCATATCAATATATGAGAAATTCAAACATGGAGAGACTATTAATTTATAATTTCTTAACAATCTAATCTTTTGTATGCAATATTTAAAGACTATAGAAGTAAATTTAATTAAAAACAGTTTACTCTGCAAGATGCAATGGTTGACTGATAGAATATGCATATTGTTTATAAAATAGTACACTTCAGTGATATGACTACATCAATGTTATAAATGTTAAAAACCGGTAAATAAAATAAACATTATTTGTTCTATATATAACAATTATTAGATTTGATACAAATATCTCTTTCAAACTATCTGTATAATGCGCGACGCAGTGTTACCCGCGGTTTGTGGTTTTAAGGTGCAACAGCAACCACAGGTAATACATACTTAGGGAGCGTTCAAGTATTACGTAACTTACTTTTGTAGATTTTTGAAGCCCCTTCCCCCCCTGTAACGCATCGTAACGTTTTTCTGTTCGACCCCCCCCCTATCTAAACGCTACGTAACACTCAAGTGTCATGTTTATATTTTATAAATTTTTGTCTTACAATACACACAATTGTGTTTCTCCTTAGTTTTTGCTAATAAACTCTTAAAATAACCGCCCCTGTAACGCATCGTAACGTTTTACGAGAGAAAATTGCGTTACGTAATACTTGAACGCTCCCTTATACGTATAAATGGTTCTCATTGGTCTAGCGGTTGACGTATCGTATCGCCAATCAAGAACTCTCGGGCTCGAAACCCGGGTCGGGCCAAAAGTGTTATTAAGTTTTTCTAATTATAGAAATACTTAATAACAGCTCGGAGTTTGGAAGTTGGGGTCTGAACCCCCGTGGCTCGCCGAGCACGTAAAGCTGTCGGTCCTGCGCCTGATCTCTTCCCGGTCGTGTCGGATAATCGTCCCATTGGATTATGAGAGAGAGGGAACAGAAAGTGCACCTGTGTTTGGGCACACATTTGTGCACTATAATATCTCATGCGTAGTTGGCTGGTCTCCGTACCGACCGTAATCAGCTTGGAGACTATTATTATAATGCGCCACGCAGTGTTACCTGCGGTTTGGCAGGTAACACATAGTTATACATATAAACGTTCCTCTTGAATCACTGTCAATTGATGAAAATTGCATTAAAATCCGTTTAGTACATTAAAAGGTCAGACAGCAGAAGCGACTTAATTTTATACTATGTTAAGATAGATTTTTTTTGTGTAGTACCCTCAATGCTGGAGTCGATGTGGTCATCCATGTCTTCATCCATGCAGCTGGCAGCAGAGTGCCTCAGAGAAGAGGACGGACCACAAGAATCCAACCCTGTGGAGGGTATAGAAATGTTCGCACATGCCATTGATTCAAGTAAGTTAACTTTTTTGATTATTACCTTCATAGCGACCCTTCTATATATAATATCACTGTTTCTATTGGTGCACACAGCATTAAAATACGTCACGTGCTTCGAAAGATCTAAACGAACAAAAATAACTTAATATTATTTACATGATAAGATACTCGTACCATTTATAAAAACATACCCTCCTCACACCTTTTATTCTCGAAAGAGTATACATACACATATTAACCGCCTACATGACGCTGACAATGTTTTTTAATCCCATTTACGTTAGCCTATTGAAGTTAACTAAGCACATGTATTTCTAATTACTTAAATATTCTAAGTAAACTACATCCAAAACGGAACAAATGATCTTGCTCAACACATAATTTTTTTTTGGATGGGATCGAACGTATAACCTTTGAACCACACAAGCCAGCGCCGACGGACGGAGAGACGCGCTTACCGTGGGAGGGTCACGCTTCGACATGAATGGGTTGGCTCGATCGGAGTGATACCAAGGCCTCACAGAAAACCGGTGTGAAACAGCGCCTGCGCTGTGTTTCGGAAACGGAGTGTCGAAAAAAAACGGAGTGTCTTGTCGCTCGCGTCGCGCGGCCTCATTTTATTTCGTTGCATCGAATACAGTTGTATTCTGAAGAACTTCTGAAGGTGAATCTAAATTGAAACTGAATTTGCCTCTTCGCCGGCACTCCGTCCGTCGGCGCTGACCCTTTTTTCGAAGAAATTGTTTTTGTTTTTAAAGAAATGTTGGTGAATCAAAATTTGTTATACCAGATAAATGAATGAGTTTGTGATGAACATTCAACAAAACAATGTACGGCATAATATTATTCATAGAACATTACAAATTACTGTGATGATATGATATGATATGAATAAGCATATTTTTCACTTTATTAACTGATTGAGCGGTATGTTAAAATAACAATCTCTCAGTATTTAACGGTTCCTAAAACCTAAGATTCTCTGACATGATTTTAATGTTATTTCTGTTTAATATTCCGATTAACCAAACATCGTCATCATACGATCTTGACACTATAGTTCCCCTACACCAATCAGCTCCCCTAGCCAAGTAGACATTCTACAAACGTAAACGTTTTAAGATAAACCACAAATGAATGGTAATGACGTCTCTCAACGCTAATTCACGTGGTTTTAACTTACAGTACTTTTTAGAAAAGTAAATCCCTACTAATAAAATAAATACGAAAGTATGTCAGGTTTAATATAATCGATTTTAATTGACCACCAAACTGACATACGTGCGGACGAAGCCGCTGGAAAACTAGTATGATATATTAGGTCTTTACCTATGAAATTGCCGTTTTGTATGCAATAAGTGAAAGTACTTATTTTTTCAAACTTTTTTATTTCTGTTATTCGAAGTAATCACCCATGCAATCGACGCATCTTTGCCAACGCATTGGCAGTTTATTGATGCCCTTCTTGTAAAAAACAGCTGGACAGGAGGCAACAAATTCTTCAAAGGCATTTTGTACTGCCTCTCGGGAATTGAATTTTTTACCCATTAAAAAGTGGTCTAAATTTTGAAAAAAGTAATAGTCGGTAGGTGCAAGGTCTGGTGAGTATGGCGGATGAGGGAGAGCTTCCAACCCCAGCTCTTGCAGCTTGGAGACTGTCTGTTGCGCAGTATGGGGTCGCGCGTTGTCGTGAAGGAGCAGTGGGGACGACCGATTGACCAAAGCTGGTTGCAGATGTGCAAGCTTCTCCTCATTCTCTCCAGTTCTTTACAGTACACATCTGCATTAATGCTCATGCCGTTTTGTAAAAAGCTGTGGTGAATCACACCCGCACTAGACCACCAAACAGTGACCATCACCTTTTTAGGGGTCATTTTTGGTTTAGGGCATTGCTTTGGTGCTGAACCAGGGTCTAACCAACTTGCTGAGCGCTTTCGATTGTCGAACAGAATACATTTTTCGTCGTACGTAACTATTCGTTTCAAAATTCCTTCATTTCTTTGCCTGTTGAGCAGCGAAAGGCAGGTCTCGACGCGTACGTTGCGCTGGCGATCGTTAAGATCGTGGGGCACCCATCTATCAAGCTTTTTTACCTTGCCAATTTGTCGCAAATGGATCAATATTGTTTTGATGCTTACATTAAAAGCTGCTGCTAGCTCAGCTGTAGATTGAGTTTCGTCAGCTTCCACAATCGCCTTTAATTCATTATTGTTAACCAAAGTCTCCGGACGACCACGAGCTTCATTTTTCAAGTCAAAATTTCCAGAACGGAACCGGGAAAACCAATAAAGGGATGTGGGATTCGTTTGTACAGTTCTCTCCGTAAACGTTTTTGATGTTACGTGCCGTTTGTGTCGCGTTGGTGCCACGACGGAACTCATATTCCATAATTACACGAATTTTTAAAGTATCCATTATGATGAAAAATGTTCAAATGTAATGAAAATACAACGCTAATCAAAAAACAAAAGACTGAGTTTGTAAATAGAATGTCATGGTTTTAAAACAAAATTAATTTGAATTTAGAATACAGAGCCATTACAAACTTTTTTATTTTTTCGTTTTGCGTTTCTTCAGTACTGGTCAGTACTGAAGAAACGCAATTTCATAGGTAAAGACCTATTACTTTCGAATGTAAATGGTAGGTAGTACTTTTTTCTTAAGGTAATAATATGTTTATGAACCAAGAACACGTTTTACAATTTACATATCAAAAATATTAGAAAATCATGATTACAGGATTATTATAATTACTCGTATTATTTAACTGCCTCGGTGGCGTAGTGGTTGCGTATGCGATTACTGTGCTTGAAGTCTTGGGTTCGATTCCCGGGTCGGACAAAATGTTTGTATGATCCGCAAATATTTGTTTCGACGTTTGGGTGTTTTCTATGTATAATATGTATGTATTTACAAAAGAAAAGTATATAAGTATTTATATCAGATATCTAGCACCCATAACACAAGCTCTGCTTAGCTTGGGACTAGATAGCGTTGTGTGTTAGATGTCCGAAATATTTATTATTTATGGTATGGTATTTTAAACAAAGATAGAGCTTTAACACTATCAACCATCCTAGTATGAAGTATAAGACGGCTGCAGAATATGTACATTAACAAGTAACATTTTGATATTACAGTTCTAAGCCGAGTAAAAGTGAAATTTGAGAACACAAAAATAAGAATAGAGCATGTGCCTATAAATGGCGAGCGAGGCATCGCACTGGAGGTCCACATTGACAAGTGAGTATATGTACACTTCCTTATGCCTGACCTTTATTTAGCTGTCGATTAGAATAATCTCTACGTGACGAATAATCAACCTTGAATTTATCGTATAACTGTCTGGGATCCAGTTCATTGATGTATATATTATTATGTAAAAAAAACTTTATAATTTATTAAACAATAAAGTTCAAAATAGTAGAAGAAACTAATCTGTGGTTTACATTCCAATCATTTTTTAAGTTACTTTCAAGGCTTTGTATATTTTTTATTATTAGAACAATCTATTAGGCAAAGGCGTTTGTGTGAGTAATTTAAACTTTATTGGGACAGGAATAAAGATCAAAATTATTTTATCTATACCCATGCTATAAATCCTCTATAAAAGTTTCTGAAACAGCTAACTTATTGCCAACAATAAAACATCCTGTGTCATAGGCACGATAATATCATCCAAACGAGTGTTATAATGTACTATATTTCATAATGCAACTCCTTTTTCAAAAAAAGAACATTGTCTGATACGCAACTATCATTACCACAGCGCCGTATTTAAAAAAGAACTGTTATTATAATTCACGTCGTATCCCGCCATTTTGGTTCGATATTAGTATTTCAAAAATACTTTGTAGTAATGTAGATTTTTGGAACGAAGTTCCTTATGGCGCGTTGTGTAAGGGGGCTAGACGGAAAAATTGTCACGACACAATTTGTTGTCACGACACGACGACGACACACACAGATATTTTCGTTTCGTCTTTCTATTTCGAACTTCGTTCCATCCGGATGTCCCTTGACACCTCTCAAGTTTTTTTATAGAGAATTTATATCATGGGTGCTTATATGCAACTGTACATACATAATTAGGTATTAAAACACTTATGTGATGTTATTATCACCTCCATAACCCACATTCCTGTTTTAATACCCCTTATTGTTCAACAGTTGCATAAAATAACTATATGAATACTTTAAATTTTTATTGTTCTAGTCATTATGTAGGTATTCTTGATCTGAGTGATGACAGATTGAGAATACAGAATGTCACCCACCCATTCATCCCATGGGTGTCGTAAAAGGAACAAATAACGCAAGACTAAATCGCCTAAGTCCATCAGTGTACTATTATTGAAGATACCACTTACGAAACAACTTTCTTTCTTCTTCATTTTATCTTGCTAATTACTACATCCATTAAAAAATGCTTTAACTTATTTGTTGCTCATTTTCGAGTCTTAATTGAAGTGTCTGTTGAGATATAATTGATGTCGATATCTATTACCACTTTTAAATTACAGAAGTACTCTTTATTGGTTCCATGTGGTGATGGACTAAAAATTACAGAGTATCACCAGCTATATTCATGTGTATTGTAAGAGCCGACTAGAGGAGAAAACCACGAAGAACAACATCAATAGTATAATCTATACATCTAAATAAATAAATAAATAAAATTGGAGTGTCTCTTTGAAATATGAAAATAACCGCTTTTACTAAATGCATATGTATGTATACACACGGTATATGTACATTACATATATTAATTTTTTTTTTTTTTAAATTTTGTCTGTTTGTTCCGGCTAATCTCTGGAATGGCTAGACCCGATTTTTACGGGACTTTCACTGATAGGTAGCTGATGATATAAGAAGTAACTTAGGCTACTTTTTAAGACTAGCTTCGCCCCGCGGCGTTACCCGCGGTAAGAAAGAAAGAAAGCAAAAGTATTTATTTTAACGACAATAACCGTGGGTAACACCGCGGGTCTCAGCTAGTATATAGTATAATAATAAGCATAGAAATAAAAAAACAAACTATGCCAACCTGTCAGGCAGGTAGGTTATTATTATTAATTTACATATTTATAATACTCGTATTCTGCCTCGGTGGCGTAGTGGTAGCGTATGCGACTGCTAAGCTTGAGGTCTCGGGTTCGATTCCCGAGTCGGATCAAATGTTTGTATGAAATGCAAATATTTGTTTCGAAGTTTGGGTGTTTTCTGTGTATAATATGTAGTACAAGTAAAACAAAAAAAATATATAAGTATTTATATCAGTTGTCTAGTACCCATAACACAAGTTCTGCTTAGCTTGGGACTAGTTAGCGTTGTGTTAGATGTCCGCAATATTTATTGATTATTTATTATTAATATTTTTAAATACACAAAGACACATAAAAAATAACATATTTAAAAATATAAAAAATAGTAGGCCACCGACGTCGGGACCAAGAAGCCGGTGATTAGGGCTCCAAAGACAGGAACCATTTATTATTATTATAGTCTTTCTTTCTGATAAATATAGAAACATATTGTTCTAGGATCGATTACTTCGACGAGGCGGGCTCAGAACCAAAACCTGAAGTAACTGACCCAGAAAAAACAAAGTCATACATAGTAGCCACCTACACTAACAAAAAAATAAAATTCGAAGGAGTCACCTTATATACAGATGAATTTCCATCCAAATATCGCACTATGGCCCGAAGTCTCGTCATGGATAAATCTATGTCATCGCAAGGAGGTAAAACTGACAGCCAAGTCGAAACTCCGGACATGAACTACCAAAGTACACTGTCTGACGTATTCTATGAAACCAAAAGTGTTATTTCAACCATAGAACCAGATCCAGTCAACGAGGTCATTCCTGAGGTCAAAAGTCAGACAGATTCCAGGGAATTGACCCCTGATGATAAAGCCAACCAGCCAGATCCAATACTGTTTGCTAAAGTGACTGGAGAACAAGAAATGGCCCTCAAGTTGAAACACACAGATGAAGTTGAAGGACCTAAGGTTGAAGTGAAGATGGTGTTCGGTTCTTGTATTATATTTATAACACCAAGGCAGCTGCATACGTTGACCGAACTCGTCGACGCTCTGAAAAAACCGCAGTTTGAAGACACGAGGTAAGTTACTGCTATTCATTTCACGGTTTGTTGACTACATAATCTCACTGTAAGATCTTTTATGAGTTTAATAAAACGTACTTTTTTTTAAAAGACAACTCCCTATCCCAAACTTATTTAGGGGGCAAACGAGCAGCCGTATCGCCTGAGACGTTACAAGTGCGTTGCCAGCTTTTTAGTAAGAAGTACGCTCGTTTCTTAAAGGTTTGAAGGTCGTATTCTCATTCTACACACAATACAAAATACAATGCTCATTCCACAGTTTTGTTGTGCGTGGTTGAAAGTTCACTCAAATACATGAAACGGTCACAAATAACACCCAGATTTAGAACAACAATTTCCGGATTACACAAAGTGTGATTGTAAAATTTAAACTCCCAACACTTGACTCAGTAGAAAGTGGCGTGGCGCCCGTTTAATCTTTCGGATGCGCGAACGGGTACTTCCGGTTCCATGCACCCTGCGGCGAAATTGCAAAATTTTGCAGCACGGTGCATGGTGTACGAAAATGATCAAATCTTTTCAAAAACAATGCTCGGTGGTTATAAAAGTGATTATTTTTCAAAAGATGGATAACAAGCGTACATGGTTATGCCATATTTTATTACTAAACTAATGTCATCGCATTATTATTTACTCACAATTGAGCCAAGTATTAATTTACGCACCTATTGTGTTAATAAACATGATTTTAATATTTTATGTGGTTTATTATTCATTTTACTTATTATCCTCATAAAGTTCGATAACTAAGCTATCTACTGATATAAAAAACACTATAACTGCAGTAAAAATTCATTGAGAAACATATTTGTAAAAATCACATTTCGCTGTCGAGATATTCGCCATTTTGTCACTTTACAATCAAACTATTATTTGCGCCGAACACCAAATTACGTAGTATTTATATGAAGAAATAGTGTTTTTTAGTTAAATAATTTATTTTTTTAGTTAACTAGTGCAAAAGACAGGAACAATACATAAAAAAAACAACCTATTTATCAAGTTATTTAAAAAAAGGACTCGTTTGCTAGACCAGTTTTCATTTATTATTTTTAAGTTCTGAGAATTCTCTAAACTCTATGAAAATGACTGAATGCTAAAGAGAACAAACTGATCGTTCCATTATGTGACACACAAAGTCTATGGTCAATACAAAATAATTTAGTAAAACATAAACAAAGATCAGTTTACGTCTTGTTCATTGTCCGTCACTACTGTGTATGTGTGGGTGTTAATAGTTCCGGGACTTCCCGCTAGGCTGCGTGCAAACACGAATCAACGGCGATATACAATTTTAAGTGGCGTGCTATTGGAGAGGCCTATGTCCAGCAGTGGACTACGATACGCTGATGATGATGTAGAACAGTAATGGCGTGGGAGCCCTTTGTATGTGTGCGTCTAATTTCGCTCGTCAGGCAAAAAATCAGTGTTTATTTAAATATTTAGCTTTTCTAACACATTTTTGTTGCTATTCTATATTCTATATAAGATTCTCATCGCAATTATATCATTTTATCAATAAAAACATAAGAATAAATGCGTAAAAACCTTCAAATGAGTAAGCCCTTTTCAATAGGTAATAGACTCGGTAACTTTTTGAGTAACACTATTCAAAATTAAGCATGATTTATGCCTCAATTCGTATTGATAGTGGTTCCTAAAATAAGTATAATAAGTAAAATATAACAACAAACTACCTTCAAAATCACCTTATCGGCAAAAAATCAGTTTTAAGAGGCACTTGACAGATCGCGTTGCGTCATCGTCAACTTTGAAATTGGAACTCGTTTTTTTTACGGCTCTTGAAGCGCACTTGACAAACGAATGTTTTAAAATGTTGTTCGTATAAAGCAAATGCATAACAAACCTTTCTAGACTTCGTTATAATAACTTTAATACCCAAAATTAATTAAAATGCAAGTTAACTGCGAAAAACATGGATCCGTGTGTGCCGCACCGACGGGACAAACATGGATCCGTGTTGCCGCACCCGAGAGGTTAAACCACTAGGCCAATCGTGCAGACAAAGACATTATCCGTCGCCCTTTCCGTTTTCTTTATCTCAATTTACCTTCATTTTTTATCTTATTTCATAAAGTTTACATTTTGAAAATCAGAATTAAATAGGTTTTATTTTAAGTGGACACTTTCAAAACGTTACATTAGTGACTCTAGTTGCTCGGTTCCAAAATGTCATTCTTATAAATAAGAACCGACAAGAAACTCACGTAACTCTTAAAAAAAGAAATTGGTTGTCTGTAAAGTCGGTTTACGGACGATAGTTTAACGTGAGAACGTCATAACAAAACATTGATGAAATGATTGCATTGCGTACAATGAGCGTAACGGGACAATGAGTCATCCTTTTTCGTGCGTGCAGCAGACGTTTATCGATTTATTAGACATTGTCACGTCAAAACAGATTTCCAATTTTTGTGTACATTATTACTCGTATTAATGTATGCACTACAATGTAAAATAGAATAATTAGTACCCAATTTTCAATTATAAACAATAAAAGCCATCCATGAGACATAGATGAGAAGAATGAATGAATTAATTTCTAAAAAGATTATCATTAAACATGTAACTGGCTATAATAGGCAACATCCAATACTTATGTAATGTAACACGTTGTACCGACCGCAGATAAAGAACCATGCAACGGCCGATTGAACTCATGTAATACGATATGACTTGACTGCACGGCTAACATAGTAGAAATAGAATAATAAAAAGAAAAGACATGGGTCATTGTGGTACGAAAAAAAATTTTGTTCTATTTTGACTTCTAATACCAATATAAAATAAAAGAGTTTTATTATAATCGGATTTATATACTGCCTCTGAATTGACTCTGAGAAAATAAAAAAATATTAAAAAACAAAACTGACTTAAGAACTGGACCAAATTAAAATGGGACCACACAGTAAGGACCAGCTTTCAAATAAAAAAAGAGGTCATCAAAATCAGTTCACCCAGTCGAAAGTTATGAGGTAACAAATATTTAAAAAGAAAATACAGTCGAATCTTTCCGTGGGAGAGCCACACTTCGGCATGAATGGGCCGGCTTGACCGGAGTGATACCACGGCCTCACAGAAAACCGGTGTAAAATAGCGCTTACACTGTGTTTCACCGAGTGAGTGAGGATACCGGCGGCGCATACCCCAACCCCTCCCCCCATTCCCTCTCCCCATCCCCCAAAGGTCGGCAACGCACTTGTGACGCTTTTGGTGTTGCAGATGTCCATGGGCAGCGGTAATCGCTTACCATCAGGTGATGCGTCTGCTCGTTCGCCAACTATTCAATAATAAAAAAAACCTCTTTTTGAAGTCTGTGAAAAATTCGATTAACGACTTTTTTATTAGTTGTGTTTGCGTGGGTGTATGTAGATAATAAAACAATAATATTTTACATTGTTAATGTTAATAATATACCTTTTTACAGCAATTTACCAATGCGGCCGTCCAGTCTGAGCATGCATTGTAAACCAATGAAGCCGGCTGACTACCAACTAGTAGAGGCTCAGCTGCTTGGCAACTTCGAGAGACAAAGTTCAAAACTAACCAAAAACTACGGGTGGTCTGCACCTAATTACGGTAATACCCTTTATGAATTTAATTAGGAAATCCAAAATATTTTGTTTTGCATTTGATGTAAATCTGTTAATCTATACTAATATATATAATAAAGCTGAAGAGTTTGTTGTTTGTTTTAACGCGCTAATCTCAGGAACCGCTGGTCCGATTTGAAAAATTCTTTCGGTGTTGGATAGTCCATTTATCGAGGAAGGCTATAGGCTATATATCATCACGCTACTACTAATAGGAGCGGAGCGCCAATGAAGAATGTTTCAAAAACGGGAAAATTTTCACGCCACGGGCAATATAAGACGCAAACGAGGTTGCGTGGGTCAGCTAGTTTAAAATATAAACAGACCCTTCAATTTTATTTATGTATTTCTATAGATGAAAATTTCCAAAGCTACTTTCCAATTTGTATGGTAGTCAATAATAATAATAAAAATCCGTCAACAGAGGATAGTGACGCTGAAAGCGACAAGTTTCTACCAATGACGTCACCGGGGGAACAAATGTCTGACAGTTATTCAACTTCAGTCAGTTCGATGAGCACCAGTATGACTTCAAGCGTCTATGTACCGTCGTCTGCATCCAAGATTAAAAGAAATAAAAAAGGTAAAATAAAATAAACTTACACTTTCACCACTTTTACACATAGTTTTTTTTGTAAGTACATACATTTTAGACAGAAAAGTTTGTCAATCATACATATCGCTACTTCGTATCGATCCGAAGCATCGAACACGAAAACTCAGCACAGCAGTCGCATTAATTACCACTGCGCTATCGAGGTTACATACCATCTACCCGTCTATATACACACTACGCGAGACCACGACGTTCGAATCGTCGGGATATAGAATAAATAAATAAATATTCCGGACATCTATAACACACAACGTTATCTAGTCCCAAGCTAAGCAGAGCTTGTGTTATGGGTACTAGACAACTGATATAAATACTTAGATACTTTTTTTTGTAAATACATACATATTATACATAGAAAACACCCAAACTCGAAAAAAAATATTAGCAGATCATACAAACATTTGGTCCGACCCGGGAATCGAACCCGAGAGTGTATCGTAAACCTTTTAAATAATTTTTATCTAATTACTCTTAAACGAGTACAAGATCTGATCATCATTATTAGTTAGCGTCTCTTGCTTCAATCCTTACATTCTTGCATTCTACGAGCCTTCTTTCATAGATCATCCATCGCGATCTGATTTTGATTCAATGACACAAGATAAATAACTAGACCTATTCTTTTCCCAACTTAAAGCAAAACAAATTAATTTAAGTAGGTATATTTGCAAACCTATAAATTGCTAGTGTTCTCAATGTTAGCAAGTGTCTTAGAAATTCTATAAACCAATATTATACCATCGGTTATATACGGTAAAAAAAATGCTTGTCTGTAAAGTCGGTTTACGAACGATAGTTTAACGTGGCAACGTCATAACAAAACATTGATGTATTGCACTCTTATGGTTAAAATTGAATCATTTGCGCAAACGTACAATGGGCGTAACGGGACAATCGAGTCATCCTTTTTCGTGCGTGCAGCAGGCGTTCATCGATTTATTAGACGTTGTCAAGTCAAAAAAACACGCTTCTTGGAGCAAAGGCAACACCGGTTTTAAGAAAACAAAAATCCTAATTATACGAATATGGATAATTCATCGGTATAGACCGAGGACTAACTCGGAGGAGTTAGTCCGACGTTCTGAAAGGGGTCAAAATCAAATTCAAAGTTTCCGTTACAAACATACGAAAAACTAAAAATAGAAGTGGTCTACAATTTTAAATGTTTGTTATTTTTCTTTCAGTTCCTCGCATAGATGGTGATCCTACCGCTGAGTCGTCACACTTTAGTTTAAAGATTGCCTCTGTCGCGTGTGTTTTAGTACATAAGGTAAATTGTTATATTCATATTGTATTAAAAACATGCCATCGGAATAAATTTATATAGTGACGAATTACTTATAAATTACAATGTTTAGGTAAATGCACACAGACACGGAACAATGATAGTAATAAGAATTACAAAATATATAACTAAATACATAGTATAAAACAAAGACGCTTCCGCTGTCTGTCCCTATAAATGCTTATATCTGTAAAATTACGTAACGTATTTTGATGCTGATTTCTTTAATAGATAGAGTGATTCAAGAGGAAGGTTTATATGTATAATAGGTGTATAATATAGTAGAGAAACACTGATATGTTTAGAGGTTTCTAATGTGATGTCGTAAATAAACACATTTTTTTACGTTTACATTGCAAACGCTGGCTGAAACCTACGAGATACATCAAAACATTGTACTACAGTATTGTACACTTTAAAAAGGTCTACAAAAAAGTCCGTGATGGTATATGTCTATCTCTTAAGGGTAACCCAACCATAACCACTTTTATTTTAAAAAAATTACGAGAAATAATGGCTTATTACCGAAGCAATTTTAAGCAAGCAACGGTTGGCGAGTGGTTTCAGCGGTCCCACGCGTCACAACACTTTGTATGATCCACGAATTGTTGTCCCGAGTCTAGATGTTCTTTGTGTCCGTTTCATGTATGTTTGTAAAGTCCCCCACGACACAGGATGTTTATTCCTAATGTGGGCAGTACCTTAAATATATTGTGCAAAGCCGGTACTGGGGTACTGGGGTACTGGGATAAAGAAACCGATGGTTAGGGCTCCTAAGATAATAATCTCCTCACTATACGGACCGTCCGTATAGTGAGATTATTTTCAAGGAGGACTACCTTTTGACTTCTGATTAGACTCTTGATTCAAGTCTTTTAATAGGTTCCGAGTTTTTCAAAGCATCCCACACAAATATTTTTATACCTTTTACCAAATTATGTATGTGTGTGCGTGTGTGTTTGTGTATTACGTATTATTGTTTACATTTTTCGTATTGTGTGTTGTAACAATAAAAAATTGTTACAAATATTTTTTAAGTTTGTTTTGTGTTTGTCATGTAGTTTGTTATTTCTCTTGCAGAATATTCTAGTCCCCAAAAATATTGGGTCCGACTGCATATCGCACGCGACTATTGAGAAATTGCACGCCGTTTCAAAACAGTTCTTCAAGAGTTTGGAACCGTTCTCACTCATTGATGACTTCAGCGCAGTCAATGAAATCCTCGACAGGACTACTGACAAAAACCATTTGAGGTTAGTAATAGCCGCGTTAAAAAGAGCCGCGCTTCGGCATGAATGGGCCGGCTCGACCGGAGTGATACCACGGCCTCACAGAAAACCGGTGTGAAATAGCGCTTGCGCTGTGTTTCACCGAGTGAGTGAGGATACCGGAGGTCCATACCCCAACCCCTCCCTCATTCCCCCTCCCCATCCCCCAAAGGCCGGCAACGCACTTGTGACGCCTCTGGTGTTGCGGGTGTCCATGGGCGGCGGTAATCGCTTACCATCAGGCGATACGTCTGCTCGTTTGCCCCCTATTCCATAAAAAAAAAAAAGTAATATTTGTTTTATTATTAACTGATATTAACATCATATTATCAAAACGAGAACCACAATACAAATATTTTTTTGATATTTCTAGTGGACAGTTTATGTTATCTTTGATGATGATATGTTTAATATCTTTTGGAATTATAATTTACAAGTTGAACCCCGCGGTGCTACTCGCGGTACGACAATAACCGCAGGCAACGCCGCGAGGCGAAGCTATATCTTTATAAATAAGTAGTTTTTGCGTGAAAGAGTAACAAACATCCCTACTGACAAACTTTTGCGTTTATAATATTAGGATAAATGAATAATTCAATGCCACTGACATTTCAGTCTTTGTCAAATTATATATTTGTTATAATAAAACACTTATACACTTTACAATATAATTAGGGACATATGGCTACGTCAGGATACCAGGAATTTCCTTGTTAGAGTACACCTGGTTTTGTATCTACTCTTCGAGTCGACATTTGTAAAAAAGGTTAATATGGTGCAGAAAAATCATTTAATTTAGAAAAATAAAGACTTTAGTAATTACATTCTTTACTTATTTTTTTAAATGGTTTAAGCTGATTAGAGAGCTAACTGAAGAATAAAAGACTTATACCTATAAACATTTCATGTCCGATTAGTAAAAATCTTTCAGTTTTGGATAGTCCATTTATCGAGGAAGGCTAAAGGCTATATATCATCACGCTAAAACAATAGGAGCGGAGCACCAATGAATGTTTCAAAAACGGGGGACAATTTTCACGCTACGGGCAATAGAAGGCGCAAACGAGGTTGCGTGGGTCAGCTAGTAAATAATAATAATATTTTGGACATTTGACACACAACGCCATATAGTCGCAAACTAAACAGATCTTGTACTATGGGTACTAGACAAGTGATATAAATACGTATATACCTTTTTTTTTAAATATATACTTAGAGAATACACAAACACCGAAACAAATATTTGCAGATCATACAAACATTTGGTCCGACCCGGTGATCAAACCTCAAAACCTCAATATTGGTGCTAATTCTGTTGTTGTCATCATTAAATTTCATTTGTATTCAATCAACAACAGAATTAGCACCTTTAGGTATGATTCAAGTCTTCAAGCTTTATTGTGAAACAAATGATTACTTTCAGAATTCTAACATCAGAGATCGTGGTTGACGGTAGCGAGAAAGTGACGTCACATGGCAGTCAGAAACTGGTCGAAGCGTCCGTCCGACACTTGCTGGTGCGCGAGTGTTTGTACTACAGCGAGGACGGTACAACCCATGTAGAACCGCACGGATTTGATCTCATACGATTCGAGAATAAAGGTAAATTGTTAAATATGTCGTGATGACAGTAAAGCTCTGCATACACACTACTAAAACTGCTCTAAAGGACCTTTTGGTATGCCACTTAATTTATTTCACAAAGTACCAACACAGTAGTCAGTACTAAGCCTTCAAAAATAAACGTGTGGCACTTGGGGACTGCCGCGGTAAAGCTATTGCATAGCATTTTCATCAACTTATGCAATTGTAATTATTTATTTATATTTATTTATGCAGTATTTTTTTGGATATTCATTAAGTTATTTCTTTAATATTAATTCAAGTTACACTTTTTGAGCGTGGAGACTGATGAAATGAGAAGTTAATATCGTTTAAAATATTTTTATTTTTATTATCTTACAATACATGTAGGTTATTCAGGAATTTTTATCATTGAAACTATAGGTTTATGGTAACTGAAATAAGAAACATAAGTTTGAGACTTGATACCCTTGATACCTTGATATCTGGAAAAGAGTGTGGCATTATAAAGATGTGATAGATACCTATACACCTATATACTTTCTCACAAACAGCTGCTTAAGTATTCGTCCGATTTCGGAGCAGCTCGTCTCGATCCGTGCGAGCTCCGAACAGTCGTACCATATACTCGTATATACAGGTTAAGCGAACACTCGGCCGAGCTACATAGTAGGTGGAGTGAGGGGTGTTAGGTTTTATTTTCGTTACGGGATTTCTTGATTCAGTCGCCGCGCTCAAAGCCCGCGATAAAAGCTATGCAATAGCTTAACATATTCAAACATAAACTCAAAAAAATAATAATAAAGGAAGGCTACTAAAGCCTTATTGGGGAGTTATTGGCAGATACTATAAATTAAGCCTCGTTGTGTATTCTGTTGTTGTATGTTTTGTGTGTTTAAATCTTGTGACTGTTTTATTAACTTTTTAATTTTATTATTATTGTGTATTTTGTTCCTAGTGCAACAGTTGTCTTGCTGAATGAAAAAAATAATAATGCAATCTTATTTTTGACACCATGACATAGTAACCGCCATATTAACACGTCCTACGGCTGTTTAAACTAAATAATCGCATTTCTTCACGCAGCTAACTGACGTCATAGCCACAGAGCTATATAAAGTTCACCAGCATCAAATTAAAGATGGTAAACATTTCTATTGTAACAGGGAATGAAGTTCCTAGTCAACAGCCCGCAAGTTCACGGGCGAACTTGCAAGTGAACTTCAAGCAGACTTCGAAGAACACCCGCGTGTCGAGCGACAAGAAACTACTTTATCCTACAACCGATATTGTGTAAGTGTCTTATTTTTGTATTCATAAAGTGCGGAATGATTTTTAGAAAAGGTAATACTAATGATTTAAAGGCAATAGAACCATCAATCAAACAATTTATTATTACACAATTGTTTTTTTTTAATTCATTTACGCAACAAAACTGTATAACTTGTTAGTTGCAATGTTTAATAGTTAATTAATTAAGATGCCTATACACTTTATACAACTTTCTGCCGAGCACAGCAAAACTGTGGAATGAGCTGTCGCTTGCGATGTTCCCGGATTAAGACGACCTTCAAACCTTCAAGAAAAGAGCGTACTCCTTCCTAAAAGGCCGGCAACGCACTTGTGACGTCTCTGGTGTTGCGGGTGTCCATGGGCGGCGGTAATCGCTTACCATCAGGCGATACGTCTGCTCATTTGCCCCTATATAAAAAAAAACTAATTTGCAGCTCGTCCTTCCTCGTACAATGCTCGAACGAAAGTGATTTCTTAATGTTATTTTTCTCGCCAATATTTGTCATGGTAGACATGCTTGCTGTATCTCGGATGTCTGAATAATTAAAAAAACTATGTTGTTTTGTTCAACCTGAATATTGACGTTTATGCCTGATTGAAAGCCTGAATAGAATCTAAAATTAGTGGTCACCTAACTCATTGCGAATGCAGACAATGCAGCATGGTACCCACACTAGCGGCCTATTGAGATTTCGCACTCACCATTGAAACACGACATCCCAAACGTCCTTTTAGGTTGACCTTCCGTGAGAGGGTAGTACCGCCCAGGTCGAATCTGCACGTTCAGCGTGGCTCTTCTATTTTCAAAAAATAATTAAGGATTTTGTATTTCAGTATCAAGTGCATGCCATTCCAATTGGACGTGGAGCTCACAGTGATAGATCGCATGTCGGCTACGTTCTTCGGCGGTCCTCCAGCACAAACGCAGTTGCACAACTCTCCCGTCTCTACGCAGAACCACCTCAACATCAGCGTGCACTGTCCCAACCTCAGCACTGTGCTTAGGTAAGTACCATCAAACAAAATCAAATAGCTTTTACTTTAAGTAAGCCTTTGCAGACACTTTCGAACAGTACATTAATGACTACCTGCCCGGTTCCAAAATATCATTCCTATGGAGAAGAACTGGCAAATGCAACGAAAATTTTGAATAGCAAATTTACTAATTTTACAAATATAAAATAATAAAAACAATCATAACCCCTGTGTTGCGGGTATCCATGGGCGGCGGTAATCGCTTACTTCCAAACGATCCGTCTGCTCGTCTGCCCTCTATCCAATTAAAAAATTTTAAACTTGCCACATTACCAATCAAGTTCTAAGAAATTATTATTTAATACCAAAGCTTGAACCTAATAGGCCGAATTGATCATATCTCATTCTTCCCTCAGATTCCCAGTAGCGGATCTCCGCGAGGGAGTGAACCACGAGTTGCGTCAAGTGCGACCCGACTACCTGATGTTCAAGTTTGAGAACGCGACGCTGAGCTCGCAGCAGACGCCCAGCTTGCGTCCGCTGCCGACCGCCGTCAGCGTACGATCTACCGTCCTGGACTTGTATTATTATGTAAGTTCAAACTTATTCTGTACTTATAAGTATTGTTACAATACATGGGGAAAGAAATAATGCCAAGCTAGGAAACCGAAACGTATTCAATATAACTGAATACAAACCCTCGGTGTTCTAATCTCAAAAGACTATAAGTAAAAAAAAACAATACTTCTAAGTTTAAAGTGGATAATAATAATTATATATTAAATGTATGTACTAAAATATTACACTTACGGTTCACATAAAAAAACTTGTTATTATAAGCATACTAACTGACCCGGTCATACTTTTTTGTGAATATTTTCTAAGTTTTCAAATATTTTTTTTGTAATTAAACCCGCTGCCCACAGTTAGTGTGCAGTGGCGGACTTCGAAAATATAACGCTTCCAGTTTTCTTTTAATTTTTCTTCTATACAAATCTTGTCCTGACAATAACAAACACATAAAATAGTGAGTGAGGATACCGGAGGACCATACCCAAACCCTTTCCTTTCCCCCAAAGGCCGACAACGCACTTGTGAAGCCTCTGGTGTTGCTTGCTTTATAAATATTTCGGACATCTAACACACAACGCCACCTAATCCCAAGCAATTTATTTTTGTAAATACATACATATCATACATAGAAAACACCCTAACTCCGAAGCAAATATTTGCAGAACATACAAACGTTTGGTACGACCCGGGAATCGAACCAGAGACCTTAATCACAGCAGTAACATACGCTACCACTACGCCACTGAGGCCAGAGAGAAATAAACCACATTCAAGAAATAAAAACATTTTATTCCGTCTTTTTATATCTTGATTATTGAAAAATTCTCACAAACTTGTTGTACTTGTGCTTTGTATTAAACACAAGTAAAATGAGTATACCATTTACAATAAATTATTAATCATTCTGCCAACATACTTGTAGAACTAACAAGTTTTATTTTTTTTTATTGGGACTAATTCCGCCCACACGCCCACTGTAACTCCTGTACACCAGAATCAACAGCAGTGACCCACGAACTCACCGAGTTATGACACTCGGAAAGTCCCAGGAATAATTAAACTCTGTAATATGGTTTAATATTAATACAATTCAGTTCAGTGCAACTGACATTAATAATAGAAATAATAAACTTTGAAATTTACAGGAAAACGACACATTCCCCGGCACGCACATAGCTCATAGCACGATGGACCTCAACTTGCCTGAAGATAACATATTGAATGGGAACGAGAAAACTACTGCGTTGCCCACGTGAGTAATCTTCACATAGTAGAAAATGAAGTTCCTTCTGTTGATTTAAATGCAGTTTTCAGCAGTAGATTGAGTGATTTGAGAGGAATTCAACAAATGTGTAATGCATGTAAACCTTCCTCATGCATATTAGAGTCAGGCATTTTTCCGTGGGAGAGCTACGCTTCGGCATGATACCACGGCCTCACAGAAAACCGGTGTGAAATAGCGCTTGCGCTGTGTTTCACCGAGTGAGTGAGGATACCGGAGGCCCATACCCCAACCCCTCCCCCAATTCCCTCTCCCCATCCCGCAAAGGTCGGCAACGCACTTGTGACGCTTTTGGTGTTGCGGGTATCCATGGGCGGCGGTAATCGCTTACCATCAGGTGATGCGTCTGCTCGTTTGCCCCATATTCAATAAAAAAAAAAAGGCCGGGCCGTGTCGCTAGTAATATATACAGTTCCTAACATGTGCTGTAGATGGCTACGAAACCGTCGCAGTAACTTTTAATAAGCGATTTTATTTTGTATCAGTTATATTTAATTTTCTATGTGCTAATTAGATCACAAACTAGCTTTTACGCTCGGCTCCGCCCGCGGGTTTGTCATACATGAAACGAACACAAAGACCACCCAGACTCAGAACAATAATTTGTGGATCACTCATATTATATTGTTCCATGTAGGGTTTGAACCCAAAAAACTCAGCGTAAAACATAAAGTAACGTGGCGACCGCTTAAACCCTTATGCCGCCGCCGCCACTACGTTCAATCTATATCTATACTTCTATACTAATATTATAAAGAGGAAAGATTTGTACCTATTTTTGTATGTTTGTAATGAATAGGCTCAAAAACTACTGGACCGATTTTAAAAATTCTTTTACTATTCTAAAGCTACATTATCCACGAGTAACATAGGCTATATTTTATTTTGGAAAAAAATAGGGTTCCGTAAGATACTTCGGTTTTTCGGACACAAGGTGTAAAAATCAACCAGAAAAGTTACTTATTTTGCTAAAATTTTCATGCTACGGGCTATATAAGACGCAAACGAGGTTGCGTGGGTCAGCTATGTTTTATACAACGTGTCCCAAAACTCAACGATAAGCCTTTACCAGAAGGTCGGCCGGCTCGTGACTACTCGTGAAAAAATATTAAAAAATAATTATCTTTTTTTTTTTTTAATTACGAAAAAAAAACTAAAATTCTTAAAAAATTACACCTCATAAGATATTTTTAACTACCATCTCCACAATTTTCCAAATATTTCAGATTTTTTTTTTGTATCAGCATCCTAAGTAACACCGTTACCCATCACAATCCTTAGAAAACCCATAACACCTGTAGATTTTACTCGAAAATTATTGAAAGTTTTTTCTTTTCTTCAAATCTCTAAAAGATTTTTCTTTAAGGGCAGTTTAACTCATCGTGGTGTAAAAAAAATGTATGGTCACTACTATGGCAAGTGTTTTAAAAAAATTACGCATCTAACCATGAATCTAAAATGGTACAATACTTCTTGAAAACCAACCACAAAAAAAAAATACAAATTATTTATCTAAACATAAACCAACATTCATGAATTGTTTATAGTACTCAATTTTACTACCTGCGCAAAGAATGCCTGCCGTACTACTATTCAAGCGAGATTTGTGAGATATTGTAGGGTAGGAGGATTATACTATCATATGTTTGTACCTAAGTGAGATTCGAAATTATTGGGAATGTTGAAAAAAATAAAACAATTTAATACATTTATTACGTTATCAACATTACAGTAAATGTTCGAACTGTTTGCCGCCGGCATTAATACAAGCATGACATCGCCTTAAAATGGACCGTTTTATTAGTCGAGCAAATCTTCGATGGCTGATGTGATCCGCCGCCTGTGCGATGTTTTGACGTAGCTCCTCTATCGTTGATATGGGTTTTGCGTAGACTCTGTTTTTGATACAACCCCAATAGAAAAAGTCTAGGGGGTTTAGATCAGGTGAACGGGGTGGCCATAAGATAGGCCCAAGTCGCCCAATCCAACGGCCTGGATATTCTTTGTTTAAATATTCTCGCACTTGAAGGGCATAGTGAGCTGGGCATCCATCATTTTGCAACCACATGTTTTGCAAATCACTTAAGGGCACGGCTTCCAATAATTCCGGCAAGTCGTTTTGTAAAAATTGCAAATATCTCTCGCCATCTAAGTTGCCTTGTAGCTCAAAGGGCCCAATCACATTTCCATTTAATATGCCGTCCATAGGTTAACTTTAAACTGATATTGAGATTTGTCTTGTCTCATCAGGTGCGAATTTTCATTACTCCAGCTGTGTATGTTGTGAAGATTTAGATACCCGTCTTTTTTGCAAGTTGTTTCATCCGACCATAGTATTTTATTTAAGAGTTCGGGATCTTCCCTGTTCTTTTGCAGCATCAGACGACAAAATACGACCCGTAAGGGATAGTCTCACGGTAACAATGTCTGCACACGCCTGTAATGATATGGGTGGAGGTTGTGCCGTTTTAAAACTCGATGTACAGAACTTTTTGGGATCCCCGTAGCTGCCTCTATGGCACGTACTGAGGTAGTAGAGTCTATTTCTATTTCATGAAGAACTTCTTCATCGTGTTCCGATCTAGGTCTACCACCATTTTTCCTCCGAGATGGTATACGACCTTCCGAAAACGCTTGATGCACATTGATAAACACACGATAATCTGGGTATCTTTGAATATTTGGATACCTTTCTCGATACAATCTGCTAGCAGCGTTAGCATTGCCACGCCACTCCTAGCAAGTGAACGAGGCGATGGCAGCCCAGCTACTTTTCCTTAGTCGCCTTTTAGGACACCCACGGGAGGAGATGGGGTGGAGCTATTCTATGCCGGCTCCACACGGCGGGAGAAGTTGCAACTATAGCCCATTTTGTGCGCAGCTAGTAAATTTAAAACTATAAACAATTCATGAATTGGTTGGTTTATGTTGGTTTATGTTTAGATAAATAATTTGCATATTTTTTTTGTGGTTGGTTTTCAAGAAGTATTGTACCATTTTAGATTCATGGTTAGATGCGTAATTTTTTTTAAACACTTGCCATAGTAGTGACCATACATTTTTTTTACACCACGATGAGTTAAACTGCCCTTAAAGAAAAATCTTTTAGAGTTTTGAAGAAAAGAAAAAACTTTCAATAATTTTCGAGTAAAATCTACAGGTGTTATGGGTTTTCTAAGGATTGTGATGGGTAACGGTGTTACTTAGGATGCTGATACAAAAAAAAAACTGAAATATTTGGAAAATTGTGGTGATGGTAGTTAAAAATATCTTAAGAGGTGTAAATTTTTAAGAATTTTAATTTTTCCTTCGTAATTAAAAAAAGAAAAAAGATATTTATTTTTTAATATTTTTTCACGAGTAGTCACGAGCAGGCCGACCTTCTGGTAAAGGCTTATCGTTGAGTTTTGGGACACGTTGTATACAACGTGTATTTAGTATCAGCATTGCACCCGTGCGAAGCCGGGGCGGGTCGCTAGTCAAATATATAAATATTGTCATCAAGCAATGTTTTTTTCTGCAGGATATCGATTACATTTAAGCCTAGTTCAAACTCGAAAGGCCCATTCGACAATTTGTCCGACGACTCGTCGAACTTCGAGCTCGCCGTGGCCAACCCCATGACAACATCTATGTACATGGTAAAGAATCTCACTACAGACCAGCCGAGTCCATTTAGCAGCAAGAAGCAAGCACGCCAAACCCTTAATAATCACGGTACTTCTCAACAAGGTGAGATTACATCATATATTTTATTTTCCACGTACACCCATGCTATAAATACTCTATAAAAGTTTCTGAAACAGCTAGCTTATTGCCAACAATAAAACATCCTGTGTCCTAGGCACCATAATATCATCCAAACGAGTGTTATAATGTTGTACTAAATTTCATAATGCAACTCCTTTTTCAAAAAAAGAACATTGTCAGGCACGCGCCTATCATTACCACAGCGCCGTATTTAAAAAAAGAACTTATTAAATTCACGTCGTATCCCGCCATTTTTGTTCGATATTATTATTACAAAAATATTTTTTTATAGAGGATTCATATCATGGGTGGGTGTAATAAAGTCTTGTATGCACCTAATTAGGTATGAAAACACTCATGTGATACAAAAAAAATTGGATAATTTGATATGCAACATCAAACCGATAACATGTTTTCACGGTTTGCAACATAATAAATGAACAAAAGGTCTGAAAGACTAATCATCACAATACTACACCTAAACAATGAATATTAATAAAATTATTATTTGTGGGAGAGCTATGCTTTGGCATGAATGGGTCGGCTCGACCGGAGATACGACGGCCTCACAGAAAACCACAACGCACTTGTGACGCCTTTGGTGTTGCGGGTGTCCATGAGCGGCGGTAATCGCTTACCATCAGGTGATACGTTGCTCGTTTGCCCACTATTCAATAATAAAAAAAAGTAAGCACTTTTACATACCGCGCACTATATTGATTTTGGTGTTAAACGGATCAATTGAGACTCTTTGCACAACTTATTGACGTCGCCGCTCGTTCGAACTAAATTTAAGGTCGAATAAGATATTATGTAGTATTTAAATTGTATACGACTAAAAACTTTTATCCACGAGGTGTCACCACGTCTATTCATCCCGTGGGTACGTAAGCTCCAAAAGTAAATAAATAAAAAAAAATGTATAACCCGTCGGAAATATCTGCGCACCCGGCTGGAATGCGCTTCACCTCTCGCTTTCCCAAGCATCGCCCCGCCGTCGCCTATCTAGTACCGTAGCCAACCGCCAACAAACGCCGAAGCCGTGATGGATACCATGGGAGAGCTATGCTTCGGCATGAATGGGTCGGCTCGACCGGAGTGATACCACGGCCTCACAGAAAACCGGTGTGAAATAGCGTTTGCGCTGTGTTTCACCGAGTGAGTGAGGATACCGGAGGCCCATACCTCAATCCCTCCCCTCATCCCCTTTCCCATCCCCCAAAGGTCGGCAACGCACTTGTGACGCCTTTGGTGTTGCGGGTGTCCATGGGCGGCGGTAATCGCTTACCATCAGGTGATACGTCTGCTCGTTTGCCAACTATTCAAAAAAAAAAAAAAGCATGTGTATTATTCTTGCTTTCGTAATCTCATTCTTGTTTATTGTTTCTCTGTTCTTTTTGCAACTCTCTAATTTGCATGACGTCATTAAGTCAGGTTCGCAGATATTTCCGACGGGTTGTAAATGTTATTGACATAAATATTCGCAATTTGACAATAGGTGTGAATAGTATAATATTCATCCATGTTAATTGGCATCTGGTTTAATAGGTGTATATTGTTATAACAGATCATGAAGAGGCGATAATAATGCCCGGCAACAAGGAAGAGATGACGGAGTTCACAACCAGTGCCATAGAGCTGTCACGCGTTCATCTGGAGTTCATGTTGCCTATACTCAGTTTACAATTGGAGTAAGTTTGTCTATCTCTAGATGACTTAATGTTATCCTAATGATAACGGATTCAAAAGAGAGTGACACCTTTCGTACGATTAACCTCTCGAGTGCGGCAACACGGATCCATGTTTGTGCCGTCGGTGCGGCACACACGGATCCATGTTTTCCGCAGTTAACTTGCATTTTAATTAATTTTGGGTATTAAAGTTATTATAATAAAGTCTAGAAAGGTTTGTTATGCATTTGCTTTATACGAACAACATTTTAAAACATTCGTTTGTCAAGTGCGCTTCAAGAGCCATTAAAAAAACGAGTTCCAATTTCAAAGTTGACGATGACGCAACGCGATCTTTCAAGTGCCTCTTAAAATTGATTTTTTGCCGATAAGGTGGTTTTGAAGGTAGTTCGTTGTTATATTTTACTTATTATACTTATTTTAGGAACCACTATCAATACGAATTGAGGCATAAATCATGCGTAATTTTGAATAGTGTTACTCAAAAAGTTACCGAGTCTATTACCTATTGAAAAGGGCTTACTCATTTGAAGGTTTTTACGCATTTATTCTTATGTTTTTATTGATAAAATGATATAATTGCGATGAGAATCTTATATAGAATATAGAATAGCAACAAAAATGTGCTAGAAAAGCTAAATATTTAAATAAACACTCATTTTTTGCCTGACGAGCGAAATTAGACGCACACATACACAGGGCTCCCACGCCATTACTGTTCTACATCATCATCAGCGTATCGTAGTCCACTGCTGGACATAGGCCTCTCCAATAGCACGCCACTTAAAATTGTATATCGCCGTTGATTCGTGTTTGCACGCAGCCTAGCGGGAAGTCCCGGAACTATTAACACCCACACATACACAGTAGTGACGGACAATGAACAAGACGTAAACTGATCTTTGTTTATGTTTTACTAAATTATTTTGTATTGACCATAGACTTTGTGTGTCATAATGGAACGATCAGTTTGTTCTCTTTAGCATTCAGTCATTTTCATAGAGTTTAGAGAATTCTCAGAACTTAAAAATAATAAATGAAAACTGGTCTAGCAAACGAGTCCTTTTATTAAATAACTTGATAAATAGGTTGTTTTTTTTATGTATTGTTCCTGTCTTTTGCACTAGTTAACTAAAAAAATAAATTATTTAACTAAAAAACACTATTTCTTCATATAAATACTACGTAATTTGGTGTTCGGCGCAAATAATAGTTTGATTGTAAAGTGACAAAATGGCGAATATCTCGACAGCGAAATGTGATTTTTACAAATATGTTTCTCAATGAATTTTTACTGCAGTTATAGTGTTTTTTATATCAGTAGATAGCTTAGTTATCGAACTTTATGAGGATAATAAGTAAAATGAATAATAAACCATATAAAATATTAAAATCATGTTTATTAACACAATAGGTGCGTAAATTAATACTTGGCTCAATTGTGAGTAAATAATAAAGCGATAACATTAGTTTAGTAATAAAATATGGCATAACCATGTACGCTTGTTATCCATCTTTTGAAAAATAATCACTTTTATAACCACCGAGCATTGTTTTTGAAAAGATTTGATCATTTTCGTACACCATGCACCGTGCTGCAAAATTTTGCAATTTCGCCGCACGGTGCATGGAACCGGAAGTACCCGTTCGCGCATCCGAAAGATTAAGGGGTCAAACAACGCAGGACATCACAGAAAACAAGTAAAATTAAAAAAAAAATAACCCGACTGCGTCAATATCTACCATCTTTGTTAAATTCAGGTATTTTTTGTGTACCCAGTGTCACTCTCACGACTAAGACGAATCTCATGACACTACTTACATAAAAATACGACAAGCCGTTTAGGATAAAGAAATAAACAAATACATACTCGAAAAACATAACCCTCCTTCCTTCGCAGTCGGGTAAAAATAAACGCATACCGCCCCGTCTAACGTGGTCTTCTAATCAAAAACCTTTCTAAGGATAGGTCTTAAGGATAAGCCTGTCGAGCATTGGACTACGCCTGTCTGGAATAGAATAAATAAATAAATATTTCGGACATCTAACACAACGCCATCTAGTCCCAAGCTAAGCAGAGCTTGTGTTATGGCTACTAGACAACTGATATTAATACATATATACTTTTTTACATATTATACATAGAAAACACCCAAACTCCGAAACAAATATTTGTAGATCACACAAACACTTGGTCCGACCCAGGATTTGAACCTGAGACCTCAAGCACAGCAGTCGCATTCACTACCACTGCGCCACCGACGCAGCTAATAGATGTGGTGTGAAGAATGCCTTGATAAATATCATATAAAAATGATAAAGAAGCGAACAATAAGGAAAGAGATATAATTTATTTTGAAAACAATTTTTTTAACCACTTACAGTATTCTCTTATTCAAATTGCAGATCCAAACAATTATATGAAATAATCTATAACCGAATCAATTCGGATCTATTGCTGTGGGAGCCGCATGTTATCCAAGAATATGACATCAGCTCGGCGTCTGACCCCATCAATCCTGTCTTCGGCGCTTTCAAGGGTTACGGTGAGTTCAAAATTATTGTTTAATTTAGACGTTTATAGTTTTTTCCCTGTGGAGTGTCAGGTAACCTTTACTCATCCGTGGGTAAGAGCCCACTAAAGAAGTAAATAGAAATTATACATGACACAAATCGTTGACCAACCTATCTGAGAAATGTGGTACAGCAGACCAAAAGCTCTTTGCTAAGGCTTGGCCTATGTTCATAAACAACCCATAACGTCCCACTGCTGGGGTCAGGTCTACTCTCAGGATAGGGTTAAGGCCATACGTACCCACACTGGCTGAGTGCGGGTTTGGGACTGGCAAGACAACTTTGTGGCTACGTAATCTAATCGTTGAAAGTTTTTAAGCCGCCCAAAGAATCCTATGATAACAACCGGAACCGACTGCTTAACATGACCTTCGAATCACGGAGACGCTAATGGTATCATGCCACCAGCGGTCACCCATCCAAGTACTGACCGCGCCGTCTTTGCTTGCCCTCAGTGATTGTTTCTAAACATCGAGTACATCTGGGCTATGAACGCCTTGGCCTATGTTATTAATGATTATTTCTATTATTATTTGTTTGTTGTTGAAAAAAAAAAAACTTTTAATCTGAACTTTTTTCGGAAAGATTTTTCCATTAATTTTATTTTCATTTCTAGATTCGGACAATGATAGCACATCATCGGAAGACGAGAACAACCTATATTTCTCCAGTTATGGCCATAAACTGCGCAAAGACCTGCGCTCCAGCAAACACGCTTCGGAGACAAGTGACGTGCACAACTTCTGCCTCACACTAAAAGTTGGGAAGGGAATCTTGACTGTATTTACCCCTGTTAGGGTGAGTTAACACAGAACTAAACTATTTTTATTGTTATTGGAGATACAGTATATATAAACAAATTTTCACAAGTTGCACCATACACTCATCATACTACGCGACGCCAATAATTACAGTCGTTTAACTCCATTTAAACTCACATTTATTTTGAACAATTTACTTAAACACACACACATACACACTATACTATACTACACACAACTTAAAAACCTTAGAATTTTGATCTCATTTAAGTATTGTTAATTTTTTGTTAAATTAGTGATAATTTTGTATACAATTATGTACCTACCTAACTATATATTTTACTTGTTGTTGGAGGTGCAGTTTTATTTTTTTGTTTCTGTATAATTTGTTGAGCATATTTAAAAAAATAAATTAAATGTTTTGTCGGCCGGCTGGAGATAGGTGACACAGGCTTCGAGCCTAGTATAGACTCCAGCTCTCACCAAGGAAATTTTAGAATCCTTTTAATTTTTAACTAGATATCCTGTAGCTAAATTGTACCTTGCTTGTGAGAGAAATAAAGTTAATAGTTATTATTATATTAAAAACCGTCTTAAATTATTCCTTATAATTTTTTGAGATAAATATTTCTAAAAACATGCATATTTAAAAAATCGCCAGACATAGAACTATAAAGTGACTACTCTACCTGATAGAGAGCATTCGTAGAATCCAAGAGTAGTGGTACCTACACTCATTGTAAATAAGGCAATTGCATGAAGATAATGCAGCACACAGTGGGAGAGTCACGCTTCGGCATGAATGGGCCGGCTCGACCGGAGTGTTACCACGGCCTCACAGAAAACCGGTGTGAAATAGCGCTTGCGCTGTGTTTCACCGAGTGAGTGAGGATAACCCCAACCCCTCCTCTCATCCCCTTCTTCATCCCCCAAAGACCGGCAACACACTTGTAACGCCTCTGGTGTTGCGGGTGTCCATGGGCGGCGGTAATCGCTTACTATCAGATACATCTGCTCGTTTGCTCTCGATTTCATAAAAAGAAACACCCACCCACACTATTTATTTATAAACTTTATTACCACTACAGTAATCATTTATACAGAGATACATATATGGACATCGACATCAGGTATCACAATAGGCGGTCTTATCGCTCACGGCGATCTCTTCCAGACACAGATATTATAAAATTATCCTTTGGGTAGTCGCTTATTGCAGCCTATTGAGATGTTTGACCCCCTGCTAGTCAGTCAGGGTCATCCTTCAATTAAAAGCTTTTCTTATTTCAAAACAACGATGCATATAATTTCAAAATTCCACTCTATTACAGGACAGCAATAAACGAGTGGTGCCAGGTCAGATGGGTGAGCTGGTGCTGGAAGCGCACAGCTTGTCTCTGTGTCAAGTCAGTGGGCTCAATGGAAAACCCAAAACGGCACAGCTTTGCTTGCGATCCAAGAAAACAATTCTGTATCATGAATGTAAGTAGACTTTAATATATTTCCTGAAAAAAATCAATAAATTGAATTGAAAGTATATAGGGTACTTACAGCAAAAAAACAGTTATTAAAATTTCTGTCTGTTTATCTATCTGTTTGTTCCGGCTAATTGACGGCTGGTGGTTCAATTTTGACGAGACTTTCATTGGCAGATAACTGATGATATAAGTAGTAGCTTAGATGACTTTTTAGACAAGGTTCACCCTTTACCGTTACCCGCGGTTGTTGTTGTAAAGGTACAATGTTATTTCAACTACATACCTTTAATCGATACAATAAAGCTAACACGTGAGAGGGAGAACCCGTTCATTTTTATATGATTATAAATAAGTGCGAAAGGGTAAGAACTTTTTTACTATTACTAGTTAAATTGGGCGCGAAATAAACACCTGGCGCGCGCGTGTAATGCGTCCTGTCACAGGACTCGTCACAGATGGGCTTTTTTTACCGAGTCCTGTGATGGGATCCTTCACAGATGAGAAATAAGGAAAGATACATAAGCGAAAACCATTATTAGCCAAATAGTTTAGGCCAGGCGCACAAACACACAGACACACAGATATAAAATCTAAAACTGGTGTTTTGATTACTACTTTATTTTTTCTTCAATATCTTTAATGTACAGACATCGATTTTTATTATATGTACCTATTTGATTTTAAGTGTATTGTTATAACTCATTTCTTACAGCTCTATTGACTATTCCTTCGGAGAAACCTCCACTGAGGCAGTATGGGTGGGTTCTACCCTCACACCTCAAGAGCACCATCTACCCTTCAAGGAAAGGAGTTATCATTAAGGATCGACTGGAGGACAACGACATGTTCACACTAGCTCTCAAGGTGGTTCCGGACCCAGAGACGCTTAGTCTGAAGGTAGATTTTCACAAATATTTTTTTTGTCCAATTTTTACACAAAATAATTACGAGAACTAGTGAGATTAGCTTTCTACCTTGACATATATGCAGTAACCTACTGTTCAGCAATTGTTTCGTTGCTTTTACTATAAAATGGCTTAAGGGCCTTAGTTATGTTGAGACTGAAAACACACATACTGAAACGTACGTATTCGTAAATACATGTACGCATGCACGCTTATACACATACGCATACGCAATATAACTGACTATTGTCACTATAGTATTATATTTATAATTTTTTTTGCTTATTTTTTTCCTACAGTCGCTATTAGTGTGAAACATAGTCTGTAATTGTAATTACGAGAGGGAAGTCCTAGTCTATGATATTACGAGTTAACCAAACCAGCGTGATATTGTAGAGTCAATTCTCTTTACCCTTTGTTTTGCAAGGGCCATCGACGTTGACATAAATAGTTTGATTATAATATTTATCAATAGTTTATTTTAAATTTGACAGCAAATATAGCAGAATGGTGGCGTTTTTACTACGCTGAGTGTATGAGTTCAAACCCCACAGAGGACAACACTTTGTGCAATCCACAAATTGTTATTCTTAAACTGAGCGTCACGAAACGAACACACAAGTCGTTTTATTTATGTTTGTAAAGTCCCCGCGACTCGTGGAAGTTATTTAAAAAAAAACGAAAATTGTTCTATTGTAGTCGATCTGCATAGCGTTGGGAATAGAGCAAGCGACGCTCCGCTACAGAGGCGACAAGGGTATCGCGTGGCTCACACAGCTGATGGATGTGATCGACGTCATCGACTACCCCGTGCTGGGCTACACGCCTAGCACCGTGCTCTCCGAGCTGCATGTACACATTATTGACTGCGCTGTTGATTATAGGTAACACTCACTTATACAAGTATATAATTATTTTTTTATGTATGGCCCTGCCAAAATGACTGCTTGATGGAAAGCATAAGCAGAATCTAAGAGTAGTGGTCACAATACTCATAGCTCGTGCAACAATGCAGCATGATGAACCACACCATGGCGGCCTAGTGATACTTCTGCATCATTGGGCCTCCGGTCTCGCATTCACGACATCACGAACGCTGTCATTTTACTTTGATTTTGACTCTTTAATTTATTACATTATGTAATAAATTTAAAAAAAAATTAATAGCCAAGATGCTAATGAAAATTGTTATTGGCTGTTTCTTTTTTTAAATGGACTAATCCCGCCCACACGCCCACCACTGTACTCCTGTACACCAGGATCAACAGCAGTGACCAACGAACACACCGAGTTATGACACTCGAGAAGTTCAAAAACAGATGCGAGTGAGTGAGGTTAGTGGAAGATCATGAGTGGGGACACTCAAAGGACGACAAGACAATTTAGTATTTTAAGCTGCAGGAATACATTGGCTGTGGTGTTAACCTACCATCTCTGTTCTTCATAATAAATATTACAAACGTGTACGTCAGTAATTTTCTATTTAAAAAAAAATAAAAAAATATTTATTTATTTTCATAGGCCTCTCTACCTACCAATACGGACAGTCCTCACACTAGGCCACTTCAGCGTATCGAGCAACGTAATCGCAGAAACCAACATCTCGTGCCTACGTTTCATTGCGCAAGAGTGTACGTTGTTCCTTATGCACTTGCACGGCACTAAGCCCGACAAACCTGTGCCTCAAGACGACGATAAAGCACCCGACATTATAAGACACTATGTCTGTGTTATCGACCTTGGCCTGTTCGAGTTGTCGCTGAGAATGGCAGATAAAGCTAAAAAGACAGTAAGTAAATTGATGCTGAACTTTATTTGATTCTGACGTCATCGTTCTTCAGAGTGTACCTACATACATACAAATTCACGAAAGGAGTTTCACCGTGTCGTCTTTTGTCTCGCTGTCCCTTTCTACGATTGCTAAACTCTTATGTATTATAGTACAACGACAGTTAGATTGGATGATAGGATAGGATGTTCTTTCTTTTCAATGAAATATTTGCAGATCGTACAAAAATTTGACAGAATCTGGGCAAATTTACCTTTTTAATGGGTGCATCGTCTACGCCAAATTGCGGCGAGGTGACGGCCCGAGGAGGTTTCCACACGTTAAAAAAAAGGGTTTATTTGAAGTTTTCTTTTTCCGTGATGTTGTACTTAGCATACATCCTTATTCGCCTCGTACGATACCCATGGTATGAATAGGCCTGGTGATACTTTTAATTAAAATAGAACTGGATGAAACCACATGGGAAGCACCAGCTTTCAAATAAAAAAAGAATCTTCAAAATAGTTTCACCCAGTCAAAAGCTCTGAGGTAACAAACATAAAAAAATACAGTCGAATTGAGAACCTCCTTCTTTTTTGAAGTTGGTTAAAATTTAGATGATGTTTGAATCAGGCGTCGGAGGATACGCCGCTGGTGGACCTGAGCGCGTCCAACAACATGCTGAGCCTGCACACGTGCTGGGACTCGGCGTCTGCGCTGTGCCGCCTGCTCACGTACGCGGCGTGCGACGGCGACTCGCAGCCGCCCTACGACCGCTCCTCGCGACACACCAGCATCTCATCCGAACAACCGCTCACAGAACAACTCGTCGGTCAGTTTTAACACCTATAATAATATTATAATAACGCCGTGGGGCAATTTTCCGTGGGAGAGCCACGCTTCGGCATGAATGGGCCGGCTCGACCGGAGTGATACCCCGGCCTCACAGAAAACCGGTGTGAAATAGCGCTTGCACTCTGTTTCACCGAGTGAGCGAGGATACCGGAGGCCCATACCCCAACCCCTATTCAATAAATAAATAATAGTTACTCCTTATATAATCAGTTATCTGTCAATGAAAGTCCCGTCAAATCGGTCCAGCCGTTCCTGAGATTAGCCGGAACAATTACAATTTATTTTTTTGTTATATGTACCGTGTATTACTGTTTTACTAACAATTTTTACACATGTAAGGAAGTTTAACAGACAGCGTCATGGAGTACGTATTTAGTAAGAGTAGAAAAGTGATCATAAACGTATTTTATATTGAGAAATATTTTTATTGATATAGGTGACTATTTTATAAACGCAAATCAGTATAAAAAAAACAAAATAAAATGTACCATTTTTAGATACCAAAAAGCCGTATTATGGTAGTCTGGAAAACCGTCAATTGTTACATTTGTAACTCGTCTTCTGTTCTCCTTTCATTTGTTTAGTATGTACATAACAAATATATTGAATACCAAAATGTTAAAAAGTGTAAATGGTTTATAGCAATTTAAATAGTAGTTAATTTGTCGTTAGATACTGTTGAATTAACCTCTGGGGTGCGGCATCGCGGATCCACGATTGTCCCGTCGGTGCGGCATCGCGGATCCGCGATAACCGCAGTTAACTTGCATTTTAATTAATTTTGGGTATTAAAGTTATTATAATGAAGTCTAGAAAGGTTTGTTATGCATTTGCTTTATACGAACAACATTTTAAAACATTCGTTTGTCAAGTGCGCTTCAAGAGCCGTAAAAAAAACGAGTTCCAATTTCAAAGTTGACGATGACGCAACGCGATCTGTCAAGTGCCTCTTAAAACTGATTTTTTGCCGATAAGGTGGTTTTGAAGGTAGTTTGTTATTATATTTTACTTATTATACTTATTTTAGGAACCACTATCAATACGAATTGAGGCATAAATCATGCGTAATTTTGAATAGTGTTACTCAAAAAGTTACCGAGTCTATTACCTATTGAAAAGGGCTTACTCATTTGAAGGTTTATACGCATTTATTCTTATGTTTTATTGATAAAATGATATAATTGCGATGAGAATCTTATATAGAATATAGAATAGCAACAAAAATGTGTTAGAAAAGCTAAATATTTAAATAAACACTAATTTTTTGCCTGACTAGCGAAATTAGACGCACACATACAAAGGGCTCCCCAGCCATTACTGTTGTACATCATCATCAGCCTATCGCAGTCCACTGCTGGACATAGGCCTCTCCAATAGTACGCCACTTAAAATTGTATATCGCCGTTGATTCGTGTTTGCACGCAGCCTAGCGGGAAGTCCCGGAACTATTAACACCCACACATACACAGTAGTGACGGACAATGAACAAGACGTAAACTGATCTTTGTTTATGTTTTACTAAATTATTTTGTATTGACCATAGACTTTGTGTGTCACATAATGGAACGATCAGTTTGTTCTCTTTAGCATTCAGTCATTTTCATAGAGTTTAGAGAATTCTCAGAACTTAAAAATAATAAATGAAAACTGGTCTAGCAAACGAGTCCTTTTTTTAAATAACTTGATAAATAGGTTGTTTTTTTTATGTATTGTTCCTGTCTTTTGCACTAGTTAACTAAAAAAATAAATTATTTAACTAAAAAACACTATTTCTTCATATAAATACTACGTAATTTGTTTTTTGGCGCAAATAATAGTTTGATTGTAAAGTGACAAAATGGCGAATATCTCGACAGCGAAATGTGATTTTTACAAATATGTTTCTCAATGAATTTTTACTGCAGTTATAGTGTTTTTTATATCAGTAGATAGCTTAGTTATCGAACTTTATGAGGATAATAAGTAAAATGAATAATAAACCACATAAAATATTAAAATCATGTTTATTAACACAATAGGTGCGTAAATTAATACTTGGCTCAATTGTGAGTAAATAATAAAGCGATAACATTAGTTTAGTAATAAAATATGGCATAACCATGTACGCTTGTTATCCATCTTTTGAAAAATAATCACTTTTATAACCACCGAGCATTGTTTTTTAAAATATTTGATCATTTTCGTACACCATGCACCGTGTTGCAAAATTTTGCAATTTCGCCGCACGGTGCATGGAACCGAAAGTACCCGTTCGCGCATCCGAAAGATTAAATATCAACAAACAGTACAAAACAGGACGGATGAACAATAATAGACATGTATACATAAGTACATATATGGATGGATAATAATGATTGTTTCCCAGGCCTGGATGACAGACCAGTAGAAGAAATAAGAGAACTATCGCCCAATGAAATACAGCAGGTCAACGATCTCATGGCTGAGGCAATGAAAGAAAACACGAGTACTTCAAGTGAGTAGCAAAATAATGTGTCCTAATCTATAAGAAAAAACGAAACGCGTAATTTTTCGCGTAATAAAAGGTGTATTTACTAAACTTTTTTTAACTTTATTTTTTTATATTTTGGACCAGTAGCAAGTTTCTTAATTTAATGTGTAATATAACATTATTCCATCACTTTTGTAGTTTTGACAGTTCTTTTTTTTTTTTTTCTTTTTTTAAAAATACAACTCCCGCATTAGGAATATACATCCTGTGTCGCGGGGGACTTTACAAACATACATGTAACGGACACAAAGAACACCCAGACTCAGTACAACACTTTGTGGATTACACAAAGTGATGTCCCACGTGGGATTTGAACCCACGGCACTTGGCGCAGTAGCAAGCGGCGTAGTAATCGCTTAAACCACTAGGTCAACCGTGCAGTCAAAACAGTTGCGGGTTCGATTCCCATTGAGCGTCAGCCAGTGAAATCCATCGGCATAAATGTTCATAAAACTAAAATTTAAGATATTTTTAAACTTCTGCCATATTATGTTATGTAACTATGCTTATTTGGATCTAGATGGCGTTGTCTAACGTATCCTCAACTATTACTTTTTTACAGCGGAGGAAGAAGACCTGAACAGTTCAACAGAAAAAGACGGTGTGGAAATATTCTTCTTCCCCGACGAGTCCAACATGCCCCGAAAGAGACTTCCATCTGACATCTTCGAAGAGACAGAGTGGAGGGCGGAACCAATAGTTATACCTCCTGTCGACGAAGCTGAAGAAGCCAAGCCTACTCATGCACAGGTTGCAATGGACTTGGGTGAACCGACTTCGACGCCTAAATCGACACCGAGGAGAAAAAGGCGATCGGTACGTTTTTATCTCGTTATAATAATAATAATAAATATTTCGGACATCTAACACAACGCCAACTAGTCCCAAGCTAAGCAGAACTTGTGTTATGGGTACTAGACAACTGATATAAATACATATATACTTTTTTAATACATACAAATTATACATAGAAAACACCCAAACTCCGAAACAACAGTTTAACCGTGTGAGTATTTTAACCGTCCCCCAAAGGTCGGCAACGCACTTGTGACGCCTTTGGTGTTGCGGGTGTCCACGGTGTCCATGGCGGTAATCGCTTACCATCAGGTGATACGTATGCTCGTTTGCCCACTATTCAATAAAAAAAAAAATTGTAGATCATACAAACATTTGGTCCAACCCGGAAATTAAACCCGAGACCTCAAGCACAGCAGTCGCATACACTACTCTAACGCCACCAAGCAGTCAAAGAAAAAAAATTACGATACAATATTAAAAATTACCTTTGACGATATACAAAATTTTTTTACTACTTTAAAATAAATAATTATATAGTCCTTAAAATGTAGCTTGGTCTCTGTGACAGACTTGACACTAGCATCATTTTAGTACTTACGAGGTACATTTTATGTATGGAGGGTAGAGACAATTTTATGGTATCATTTTTTATATGTATGATATACTGAACTTTATCTATACTTATATTATAAATGTTCAACGTACAGACTAAATCAAGCAGCGATGGCAACAGCACAGACGATGAGTTCTACATCGTTGATGCTGATAAATTGACCGAAGGCAACGACGGCGAATTCGACGAGCCTGTCGTCAAGTGGCTGGGGACGCCACCGCCAATGATTGACAATTACTTCACTATACCGACCGAAAGAAAAGACGTTCTTAGCGCACCTAATGGTTTTCCCGCACCGTTGATAAGGTAATTATCTATACCTATACCTCTATATATATATATATATATATATATATATATATATATATATATATATCATACAATGATTTTGTTTCAGGTAGTCTATCTATTTATAGATATAAAAGCGAAATACCACTCACTGATTAATCACGAAATCTTAGAAACTATAACACCTACAAACTTGAAATTTAAACGACATAAACATACATTTTTAGTTTTGTGCATCTACCTCGTTTTGGCTCTGCATCGCCCTAAGGTCGACTGGTAGAAAATGCCTACGGCATTAAGTCCAACTTTGTCACCGATAATGTGTATAAAGTATAAATAAAAAAAATGGCCATGTAGGTTCCATAGAAGATAGTCCCATGTTTTTAAAATAAGAAACTTGAAATTTAAAATGCTCTATAGATGTTGTGGAAATGTACTAATTAATGTACCTTTAAAATCAACCCCCTTTCGGGGTTAAAACGAGAGATGGTAGTTTGTATGAAAGTCCAATGTTATGAAGTTAAAGTAATTATGGCAAAAGAATTTTAAATATTACTTAATATAACAATTATCATATATATACTAGCTTAACCCTATAGTGTTACCCATGGTACAACAACAACCGAGGGTAACGCCGCGGGGCAATGCTAGTTACAGATATATAATTCTCGTGTCGCGTTATTGCTCATGATGAACTCCGAAACTACCTAACGAATTGTTACGTATCTTTTTAAATATGTGTTTCACTGGCGTGCCAAAGTTAGGATAGTTAACATCACGCTTAAACCAATAGGAGCAGAGCAAGATTGAAAAGAGAGGCAGAAGTTGCGTGGGTCAGCTAATAATTGTGTACACACAATCAATCAAATTAATCCCAAACTGACTGCATTTAGTTCGTAATGATTAAAGCGGTCGCCACACCGTTTTCTACTGCGCTGAGTGTTGTGGGCTCAAAATCCATATCGGACAACACTTTGTGTGATCCACATATTGCTATTCTGAGTCTGGATGTTCTCTGTGTCCGTTTTATGTATGTTTGTAAAGTCTCCCGCAGCAGCAGGATTTATTCCTAACGTTAGGAGTTGTCCTTTAAAAACAAAACTAATTTTAGTTTATAGCCACTCCGTGTAGTAACGAATAAAGAATATACTTATTGCAAATAAAACGTGTGTTTGCTTATTAACTGTACCATAGACAATGCAATTGCTGCAATTTTATTATAAACTAGCTGACCCACGCAACCTCGTTTGCGTCTTATATTGCCTGTAGCGTAAAAAATTCCCCGTTTTTGAAACAGTCTTCATTGGTGCTCCGCTTCTATTAGTAGTAGCGTGATGATATATAGCCTATTTTATCCCCGGATGTCCAACTACACTTTCACCACGCCTCCTAGTGAATTTATTATTTGTCCATGTATAGTATTGCGGGACTTCATGATACAGAAGAGTTTTCGCGAATTCATCTTTGCGTAGGTGTAGTTTTAAGAACGAAATCTAAAAAAAATCGCACGAAAATTATTAGACTTCACGCACAACCGCTGCGTAGGGAGCCGACCTCGCGTCTGAGCCGCGCGGGTACCTTTCTCATAGATCTAAAATCGCAATATGTATTTTAATTTTGCCATAACTTCAAAACCAGACGTCCACTTTTTATCATTCAAAGACCAAATATTATCTACATAAACTGTAGTTAGTGATGAAATAATTTATTTTGATAAGGATTGATAGCATGAATAAAATAAACGCATTTAAATGTAGTCCAAACAAAATTCAAGATTTTTAAATAAAAAAATGGTTGTTGTGCCTCACTCGACATAGATAGGTATAGTGTGTCGCGGACTTTTTTGTAGATATTTATAAGATCTACGATTAATTAGAACATTTTATGGTTCTATCTTTTACCGTTTAGGCAGCGTACGCAAAATAAGTAACTTATCTGGTTCATTTTTTACACTTTGTGTCCGAAAAACCCAAATATCTTACGGAACCCTATTTTTTCCAAAATAAAATATAGCCTATGTTACTCGTGGGTAATGTAGCTTTCGAATGGTGAAAGAATTTTTAAAATCGGTCCAGTAGTTTTTGAGCCTATTCATTACAAACAAACATACAAACAAAGTTTTCCTCTTTATAATATTAGTGTAGATAATGTTTGATATATAAAGGTCTATTGTCAATTTCAGGTATACGTTGTGTGAAATGAGTGTGACGTGGAACATGTACGGTGGCAATGACTTCCGGCCAGTGAAAGAGTCGCCCCCTCCCAAGAAGACTGTCACTATTGAGGGTGATGCTAAGAAACAAGGCTCTCCTACTACGCCCAAGTAAGTGTCCATAGACAAAATATACTGCATTCAACTGCATTTTTGCAGTTACTTAGACACCAATTGGCAACTTCATCTAAATCTGTATGAAGCTGTTTGATATCACTTGGGCCACGGCCCAAAATTCTTAAAGTAATACGTGTATTACTTTAAGAATTTTGAGATCGTCGGCAAACATAAATAGAGTCGAACATAGGAAGCGACTGGGAATATCATTGACAAATATATTAAAGAGAACTGGTCCCAAATGGGACCCCTGCGGAACGCCAGATGTAATCGTATAAGTGTCTGATGTGAAGCCCTTTAACACGACATGAAAGTTTCGATCCGTTAGATATGATTGAATCCACTTAAGGAAAGCGACCCCAAAATCATTTCGTGACAATTTTCTTAAAATAATTTCATGGAAAACTCTATCGAAAGCCTTACTGAAGTCCGTATATATTACATCTACTTGTTTTTGCTTATCTAAGGCTTCCGACAAAGTCTCCTCAAAAATACTAAGACTTGTACAAGTAGACTTAACTCTCTCGAAACTGTGTTTATGATCTTTGAGACTAAGCTTGGAAAAATGCTGGACATGTAAGTTCACTACGGACTCGAAGAGTTTTGAGAGACTGGACAAAATAGAAATTGGTCTATAGTTTTGGATTAATTCACTATTGCCTGATTTAGGTATGGGTACTACTCTAGCCGCTTTCCAAACATTTGGGAATACACCGGTACTTAGAGTAATGAGTTAGGGATACCATCCGGTCCAGCCCCTTTCGATGTGTCTAAGTTCTCAAGTTTCGTTAACAATAATTTGGGCGTAATAGTTACTGAAGTGAAACAATTACTGGTTGGCATATTACCAGTCATAAAGATTTCATTCAGAAAAGATATATAGATATAATGTTAGATTAGATAGACTATAAAATAGTGAATGTATTATGCGATAGTTAAGATATTAGAACGATACACAGACGTCACAAGGAGTACGAGCCGTACGAGAGCGCGCGAGCGGGCGCGTCCGCGTACCGCGCGAGTGGCGTGCGCTGGTCGGCCGGCAGCGAGCGCGTGCGAGCCGCCCGGCCCGCGCCGCTCTACCGCGACCTGCGCGCCCGGGGCGGGCCCCAGCGCGACCACCACACTAGGGTGCAGCTGTGCCTCTCTAAGGTACGTCACTAACATATATTACATATATCACAAAGACTATAAATTGTATTAGAGTAAAAATGTACGCGAGAGTACAAGCTCAGATCAGACGGTCGTGTGTGACATCTCACACATCTGTGATTTAATTGTTATTATAAAATACTTGCCTTTCAAATATGAAACAACTTTCACATACAAAACCCTACAGGTGTGGGGGAACGGGTATCATGTTCCACCCAATACAAAGGGAGAATCCTCCGACCAGGCGAGGTGATCATACCTGGCTGGCCACTGCCCAACAGTTGATGTTGGGATGTTGTATACAGGGTCTGTCGTAAATAATGGATAAGTCGTAAACTGGAGTTGGTCCGGCTATGAGACTATTAGAAAATCGTATCTTTTTGCCAGGGTTTCTAACCGTATGGAAATGGCGTAGACTTTTATGTTTTTTTAAAATTTCGCTACTCTTTGCATTCATTCCGTTGCCATTTCGTTAAATTTAGGTATTTCTGTGTCATTTTTTTTGTATTATAGTCTTGAAGATGTGCATTATTTAGTTTTAGTACTGTTTTAGGCGTTTTTAACGTTGGTCATTTTCAAAATTGTCATTTTAAGATTTTTTATGTTTTTGTTTTACTTAGGGTCAACTTTTGATCATTTACTGTGTAAAAAAAAAGTACGGCGCTATAGCTGCCCATGATCTTAATAAATTATCTAGTATGTGTAGATTCTAAAAAGGTATAACAATGCATACTTCACAAGTAATATTAAGCTACATGAGCGAGATCAATATCAAGGTGAGAAAATATTTTTTTCATGTAATGTTGTAAATGGTTATAAAACTTCGTCATAATGATTTATTTCTGCCAAGATTCTTTACACAAACACTATGGGGCCACTATTAAGGATATTCAAAGAAAACTAGGTAGTTTTTTGTCAAAAAAATTTCATGCCTCCTCATTTCATAAAGGTGTTTAATTTTAAAATTGATGTGCTCTAATAGTTACATGCGACAAACATGTTACAAGTTTATTCGTAAAAAGGATCATCAGGTAAAAAAATGAACAAAGACAGCAATACAAAGGGTCTCCCCGCGTGAAAAGGACATTGTTACTAGGCACACTGCATGATGCACCGTCCCTTTCACACTCACGATGTGTGAAAAGGTTAGCATGCGTTTAGCTAGGGCGCACTCCTGATACATCTCTCAGTGTGATTTTGACCATCGCATGTGCTCTCGTTTTCATTACTGTCGTCAATTTGTTACTGCTTTCTAATATCGGACTTAGATTTTCTTTGTGATTTGGACTTGTTAACCTGGTGATATTGACAACTCAGCTCTCATTTATGGGCATCGTGTTGTGCTATCGATTGCACGTGTTATTTTGGATGTCCAGCACATTACGCTGTTCGTGTCAAGGAACATTTAAATAATACTTATCCAGATAGATGGATAGGGCGATTGGGGCCAATTTTATGGCCTCCACGTTCGCCAGACCTGAACCCCTTGGACTTCTTTTACTGGGGCTGTATAAAAGAAAAAGTATACAGTGAAACAATAAGTTCTGTAGAAGAGTTGCGTGCGCGCATTCAAGTAGCAGCGAGAAAAATTGAAGAAGCCGGTTATGTGCGCCGGATTAAGCGATCGTTTATTAGGCGATGTAGAGCGTGCATAGCTGCCGGCGGAGGACACTTCGAACATTTAGTTTAAGTTGTTGAATAAATATTTTTACGTACTAAAACAACCTAGTTTTCTTTTGAATATCCTTAATAGTGACCCCATAGTGTTTGTGTAAAGAATCTTGGCAGAAATAAATCATTATGACGAAGTTTTATAACCATTTACAACATTACATGAAAAAAATATTTTCTCACCTTGATATTGATCTCGCTCATGTAGCTTAATATTACTTGTGAAGTATGCATTGTTATACCTTTTTAGAATCTACACATACTAGATAATTTATTAAGATCATGGGCAGCTATAGCGCCGTACTTTTTTTTTACACAGTAAATGATCAAAAGTTGACCCTAAGTAAAACAAAAACATAAAAAATCTTAAAATGACAATTTTGAAAATGACCAACGTTAAAAACGCCTAAAACAGTACTAAAACTAAATAATACACATCTTCAAGACTATAATACAAAAAAAATGACACAGAAATACCTAAATTTAACGAAATGGCAACGGAATGAATGCAAAGAGTAGCGAAATTTTAAAAAAACATAAAAGTCTACGCCATTTCCATACGGTTAGAAACCCTGGCAAAAAGATACGATTTTCTAATAGTCTCATAGCCGGACCAACTCCAGTTTACGACTTATCCATTATTTACGACAGACCCTGTATATGCTAATCGGCGTGAGAACTATTTATTGCACGATTCAGGATTTGTAGGTACTCCGTGTAGTGCGTTACTTCGTAGTTCAGTGTATCTTCGGTAGATGGCGCTGTAGTAGGTTTTTTTGTGTGTTATATGTGGAAGTCACCACACAGGGATACTGATGAGCTCGACCTCGATACTTTGGTCACAGTAATGGCGGAACAGAATGGCCACTGTTATATATACAGTAGGCCAATACCTACTTTCTAAAAAGGGACTTATGTCCAGCCAATGGACTACCAAAATATGTAGTTTTTCAAAATTGTTTTTGATAACATTTTATAGTTTCAATGTATTATACTGACGCGATATACCTATACTTTATTTACGTAATTAGATTACTAACAATTTTAAAAAATCGTATATTCTTTATTTAACAGGTTAGGTTCATACACGAAACATACCCATCGGGAGGCAAATACGCATCCCGTCAAACCCTGGCAATCACAAAAGTGGAGGTGATAGACATGTTGGCGTGCAGCGATATAAATAAGCTCCTTAGTGAGTACAAGCTTGATGGTGAGCCGGAACGGAAAAACACGCATATGGTAAGGCATATCCATTTTATTTTATTTTTTTACGTGTGGAAACCCCCTCGGGCCGTCACCCCGCCGGGGTTTGCGGCGGGGCGGTGTGTCGGAATCGAACCGACTAAAACCACACGGTGTGCCAACTCTGCGCCTGAGAAGGGAGGGGTCCGGGGAATGCGTTTATTAACACAACCGGGCCCCTCCCAGCGCCTGCCCGCACTGAAGCGGGCACCTTCTACCAATACAATCTCAATTTAGGCGACGCACGGCACACGCGTACGTCGCCCCCTCGCGGTTGGCCTGTAATGCGGATGGAGGGGAAAACCCATCCCGTCCATCCGCGGCCACACTCAGGGCGGCATGAGGCGCTGATAGGCGCGCCTCCGCCGCCCCGTGCGCCGGCGGCGGATCGGGTCCGAGTGGATATCGTCCTCCCGGGCCTTCTCCGCCGCCTCCTTCTGCGAAATTACTTCTTCGCAGAAGGTCGCGACCGCGGTAAAACTGCTGTCGCTACCGGCCATGGACAGTACGACGGCCGGTAGCGACAGATCTCCTCCGATGACTGCAGTGAGGGCCCGGCGCTGATCCGCCCAAGCGGGGCAGATCTCCAGCGTATGCTGGGCCGAGTCCTCACTGCAGTCGCAGTGGTGGCAGACGGGACTCAATTCCCTCCTAGCGACCGAGTGCAGGTACTTTCCGAAGCAACCATGCCCGGAAAGCACCTGCGTCAGCCGGAAGGAAAGGGTCCCGTGCTGCCGCCCTGCCCACTCGAGGATGACCGGCTGGAGCGCCTCCACGGTGGCAAAGCCAGCGCGTGGAGCCTCCAGCCGGGAAGACCAACGAGCCATCGTGGCTCGGCGAGCGGCTTCACGCCAATCGCGTACCTCTTCGGGCGGAGGACGATACCCGTTCTCCGCCCGATATTCAGCCGCTCGCCGATAAACTTCGGCTAGCACCTCCGCCTCCAAATCCCACGGGGGTGTTCCGGCCAAGGCGCACGCCGCCTCGGTGGACACGGTGCGGTATCCGCGTATGGCTCTGACCGCCAATACCCTCTGAGGGCGCAATAGGCGCGCCTTATTCTGGACGGTCAGAGCCGCCACCCACACCGGTGCCCCATACAAGGCCATTGACCGGACAACCCCCGTGTAGAGCTGTCTCGTTGCGACGCTGGCTCCACCCAAATTGGGCAAAAGTCGCCCAAGGGCGGAGGCAGCGCCGACCAGCTTCGGAGATAACTGTCGGAAGTGCTCGTCGAAGAGCCACCTACCGTCGAGGATCAGGCCCAGATACCTCATCTGGGCCCGAACCGGTACGAGGACCGAGTTGACTTCGATAGAGGCGCCGGGGGGTGGACAATGACGGGGCCCATGAAATAACAGGGCCTCCGTCTTATCCAGGGCCACCCGCAAGCCCAGCGCCTCGATGCGCCCAACCACCAGAGAAACACCCCAGAAACACACCGGTGGCCAGGCGCGCCGCCTCTTGGAAGTTGGCCCCCTGAGCTGTGACCAATGTGTCATCGGCGTAACAAATTACGCCCAGCCCGGGGGGCAGACGACTCCGAAGGACCCAGTCGTACCCCACGTTCCACAAGAGTGGTCCGAGGACAGACCCCTGTGGAACGCCGCACGACATGGGTCGCCGTCTCAAGACGCCATCTCGATCCTCGTACACGACGGTACGCTCCTCCAAATAGTCTGCCACCAGCCGCCTCAGGTACTCTGGCACCCCATGATACTGGAGTGCTTCCCTGATGCAGCTGAATGGCAGACTATTAAAGGCGTTGGCGATGTCCAAGGACACCGCCAACACCACGCCGCCACAGCCAACCGCCTCTTCGGTCACGGCCCTAAGGCGCATCACGGCATCGACCGTCGAACGCCCCTCTCGGAACCCGAATTGGGCGAGGAAAAGGCCCTCGACCACTTGCTGCAGGAAGCATAATAATATATATATCCATACCCCAACCTCCCCCTCCCCCTATCCCTCTCCCCATCCACCTCCCCCTATCCCTCTCCCCATCCACCTCCCCATCCCCCTTAGGCCGACATCGCACTTGTGACGCCTTGCGGGTGTCCATGGGCGGCGGTAATCGCTTACCATCAGGCGATACGTCTGCCCGTTTGCTCCTTACCCTATAAAAAAAGAAACAAGGTGTCACCAACCCTAATCTTCCCATGAATGTCGTAAAGGACGACTAAGAAAACACAAACTGGACAACATCACTAGAAAGACTGCCTCGGTCGCGCAGTGGTAGTGAATGCGACCGCTGTACTTGAGGTCTCGGGTTCAAATCCTGGATCGGACCAAGTGTTTGTGTGATCTACAAATATTTGGTTCGGAGTTTGGGTGTTTTTTACGAGTATGTATTTACAAAAAAAAAGTATACATGTATTCATATCTTATTTATTTAAAGAGAAAGAAAACTTGATACAAACTTTGTACCAATCCATCTGACCAGCCAACAAGCTTTCAACTGTCTACTCCTCGACATAGGTCTTTCTTTGGAAGGGAAGTTTTGGTCCACTTATACCACGCTGACTTATGGGCTTAACCCTCTCCAGATAGGAGACCCGAGTCCAGCAGTGGGATGTTATGGGTTTTTGATGATGATACCACGCTGGCCAGACGGGTTTGTATGGTATGTTTAAATTCTTTGTTGTCAAGTGATGGTTTTATGCGGTATAATAACGGTGGTGACACTTTTGTTTGTGCGGAAATCCTCTCGGATACCACCCCCTGGTGACATGTCGGACTCGAACCGACTAAAACCGCACGCCGTCTCGGGTACTAGATGCCGAGGAACCAGGTGCACCCTAGAAAGGAAGGAAGGTGGTGACACACTGTATTCTTAATTTGTAAACTGACATAATAGTTGATTAAAGGTCCGATCTCTTAAATACATTTTGATTTTTTTCTTTTCAGTTGATCGTAAAAGCCATTCACTTACGACCAGACCCGGTACTTCCCGCCCAAGAATGCTGCTTGAAAGTATCATTACTGCCGCTGTGGTTCAATCTGGACCAGGACACGCTCGCTTTCCTCGTCGGATACTTTTCTAAACTTGGTACCGACGAGTCTTATGGTACGTTAGTTGAGAACAAAAATTTATTTGAATCCAAGGCCAACTAATTTGAATCTCTTAAAATAAAAGTCCCAACGAACACTATCTGTAGCAACTTAGTGAAATAAGCCTTCGAAAACCACATACTACTGCCGAAATAATAAATCCGAATTTATTTTTCATCATCAACAACTATAAGGATGTTTGTGTGTGTGTTTGTTTGTTACTCTTTCACGCAAAAACTAATGAACGGATTTTCATGAAACTGCAGAAACATAACTTGGACATCGGAATAATATGATAAGTAAAAATTTATAGAGATTTTTTTATAATTTGGTCATAATATAACGATAACTGTCAAGTAAGTCGGAAAAAAATGAGCTCTCTTGGCGTTCGCTGCATAAACCGTTGGAGTTCCATGATAATAATGTACTGTAGTATTGTTTGTCTTAAATAGTTCTATATAAAATTCCGCGACAGCATATACAGGGTGTAAAAAGACGACTACCGAAAACGAAAGGGGCTGATTCAGCACCCCAAAACTTATAAAAAAAACCAAACAGTTGTCCTTAAAAAAAATTGTAGCCGTAAAAAACAATGTGTCAATATTTTTAATAATTCCACAAGCCAGTAATGTATTATTGCGTGCACCGCGTAGCTACTTGAATACCTGCGCCCGGCCAAGGTCATTGCACTCACCCGACCAGCTGTTTTGTTTATCAAAATACATTGCTGTTTTATGGATTTTATTTGTTTTTTGGTTTTCTAAATGAGATAATTAGGTAGTTTGGGTCCTATTATGTTGTACTATGTGTATGTAAGCAGATAAAAACATAAAAGGACTTAGATAAATTATAATTTTTTTTGCGTTTTTTTTTTCGCTAAACCTATTCAGTATCATGGTCTGATTGCAACCCCCAAGTTTTCGGTAGTAGTCTTTTTACACTCTGTATATATATATATCTATATCTGCCTCGTATGTGGAAGTCACTATGACCAAAACAGTGAACCATACATAAATATAATTAAATTAGATATTTTATTTTATAACAATGCATATTTTAGAATATTTATCAAACTGTTATCAAAATTGTATTGTAGTATCTTTAAGTATTGAATGTAGATACACTTTGTCTTTCATACTAAGTAAATAAATAAATATTCCGGATATCTAACACACAACGCCATCTAGTCCCAAGCTAAGAGCTTGTGTTATGGGTACTAGACAACTGATATAAATACTTATATACTTTTTTTGTAAATACATACATATTATACATAGAAAACACCCAAACTTCGAAACAAATATTTGCAGATCATACAAACATTTGGTGTGACCCGGGAATCGAACCTGAGACCTCATGCTTAGCAGTCGCATACGCTACCAATACGCCACCGAGGCAGTCAAAGTAATTTGGACGAATAGTTTAAAAGTTATCACGATAAGATTGAACTGAATGAAGCGTTATTAAGCGCCTACTATGAGGGTGGTGCGGGAGGCGCGGGGGCGGAGGGGTAGTCAATGCATTGCTAATGTTAAATGTTAGTATAGATTCGAAAGTAATCAAGTCTCTTTGTTACACTTTTATGGCTAAACGGCTGCACCGATTTTAATGAAATTTGCCATGGAGATACTTTGATTCTTAAGACATTGCATAGACTACGAATTACCACGATAACCGACATACACGCGAGTGGAGCTGCGGGCAAAAGCTAGTTTTTTTTTATATTTCTACTTAGAAAGGTAGTTTTGATGTTTTATAAATTATGTCTACCTATTCAAACTGAACGAAACATTTCTTTTGACAGACGACGATTCCAAAAGTGTAAGTGGTTTGTCGACCGATTCCAGCGGGTCTCGTCAAAACACTCCCACTCACCGACCGCCCGTCATGAGCATTGCGACTCACCTCAAGGACCCGCCGCCCACACCCACCTCGCTTGGTGACTCGATCAATGAGAATGGTAAGAGATTAATAATAAATCATTAAGAAAGTCTTTAAGTCCAGTCGGACTTAAAGACTTTCTACACTAGATGCATTAGATATATTTTTATTTTCAAAATAAACTTAATACTAGATCATGCATGGTGGGCCACTATCTAATTAAAAAAAAAACAATATTAAAATACTACATACAAGATCATAGTGTTTTAAAACAGGAGTTATACTTAAAGCAATAAAAGCACCATTCACTCAGTTTAAATAAGATTAATATTATGAAATAAACTATATGTATTGTCAAATGTATTTCATTCCTAAGTCTGTATAAGAAAACACATTTGACTACAACACCGTCGTCTGATCTCGAACTAGGCAAAGCCGTACACGATATGAAAACCAAACTGTTGATATACATATTTTTCTATATACGTAGGTACATATTATAGAAATATAATCACAATTTTAAACAAAAAAACAACCGACTTCAAGAACTATTTTATTACCAATTTAATGACAAGGGATGACCATACGGAAAGCACCAGCTTTCAAATAAAAAAATAATCATCAAAATCGGTTCACCATCAATCGAAAGTTATGAGGTAAAAAACATTAAAAAAAAAACAGTCGAATTGATTACCTCCTCCTATTTCGAAGTCCGTTAATTACGCACAGACACAAATAATCTTTTCATCACACAATTGTGTGCCCTTGGTGTAAATCGAGATAAAACCATAAATCACTTGATCAACAGTTTTTCGATCATTCAAAACTGAACTTAAACGACATATTCATACTGAGTTGAAATTTCAGTACTCCGTAACGATGAACCATTGATGGAGACGTACGAGGCCGAGCGACTGGTGTCAGAAAACTTAATCCAGCTCGAAGAGGACTTTAACAAGCTTGGCACTCAGGAAAAGCCGACAACAACGCAGACTGTCGACCCTGAACATGTCGACGATTCACCAATTTATTTCAGGTAAATTTAATAGTTAGTGTTTTAAAATTTTGCAGATAGATTTATTAAAATTTAGTCAATATCTGTGTAGTGTCTGTTCTAAAATTTTATTTATTGTTTTTTTCCAGACGCGTAGTGTTCTCCCCTGAAGTTCCCATACGGTTGGATTATGTGGGTAAACGCGTTGATCTTTCGGCTGGGCCTATAGCTGGATTACTTATGGGTCTTGCCCAATTGAATTGCTCAGAACTGGAGCTCAAGAGGCTCGACTATAAGTACGTATCTTAATTAACATATTTGGAAGAATAACTTGCAGGAGTGTTGTATACTCAAGAACTGTTTTAAAATGCTTTGAATTCGAAACAGACGTTGTGTCAGCCCCTGTCGTGACGGATTCAAATATGCAATGTCCTGTCGGCCATCTTGCACAAATCACCAGTCCACTTATATTAAGTTACTACGTCCTACACCACTTTTGCCTAGACGTGGTACCACTCAAGAACCCGTTTACGCCAACGGTTATCGGTTCGGCTAATATAACCAGCCCTCTGACACAATGAAAAATTCACAAAATCTGACCTTTATTTAATAGCTATAGGTGCAACCTACCATCCATCAGCTTATGTATTAAATTTTTCTCGTCTCAGGTTAGGTTTACTTGGCTTGGAGAAGTTAATACAGTATGCTCTCAACGAATGGCTGTCCGAAATCAAACGGAACCAATTGCCGGGTCTGCTGAGCGGCATTGGGCCTATGCACTCCTTGCTACAGATAAGTAAGAAAGCTTTGAACTTACATATTTTAAAATAAAACAATACAAATTAGGTAATAATACTGTACTATTTCTCTTTATCAGTTACCGGTATCCGCGATCTGGTGTGGTTGCCAGTTGAACAATGGCGTCGTGATGGTAGACTGGTACACGGACTTCGTAGAGGTGCCGCATCCTTCACCGCCAGAACAGCAGTGGCTGCACTGGATATCACAACCAGATTATTACATCTTATACAGGTAAATTTTTTCAATGTGTAAAACTAAGATTAAAACCATAAATATGTTAACGTTGATACACACACACGCACGCAAGTCCAGGACGTGCGTGCGTGCAACGTACAAATGAAAACCGCAGACTTACCATACGCGCTTACCTCACCGCCTTCCACATGCTCGATTTCTAGATAAGAGGACACTTTGTGTGATTCACGTATTGTTATAGCTTAATAAGGTTTTATTTATTTATTTTTTTCTGTACTATCGGTGGTTGGAACAAAATATTGCCCCAACGACGCTACCACTAAAACTACTCGTACCACTAATGTAATTTTTTAACTGACCTCAAAAAAGGAGGAGATTCTCAATACAACCGTTTTGATGATTATTTTTTTAATGGAAAGGAGATACCCAACGGTGGCACCAATATAAGGACACTAGGATCTGATGATGGCATCTAAGAGAAATCTAGAGGAACCTTGGAGATTCGTAGGGGCGACTAGAGTATTTGCATTTTTTTTTATTTGAAAGCTGGTGCTTTCCGTGTGGTCCCATTTCAATTTGGTCGTTCTTTAATCCCTCGGATGCGCGAACGGGTACTTCCGGTTCCATGCACCGTGCGGCGAAATTGCAAAATTTTGCAGCACGGTGCATGGTGTACGAAAATGATCAAATCTTTTCAAAAACAATGCTCGGTGGTTATAAAAGTGATTATTTTTCAAAAGATGGATAACAAGCGTACATGGTTATGCCATATTTTATTACTAAACTAATGTTATCGCTTTATTATTTACTCACAATTGAGCCAAGTATTAATTTACGCACCTATTGTGTTAATAAACATGATTTTAATATTTTATGTGGTTTATTATTCATTTTACTTATTATCCTCATAAAGTTCGATAACTAAGCTATCTACTGATATAAAAAACACTATAACTGCAGTAAAAATTCATTGAGAAACATATTTGTAAAAATCACATTTCGCTGTCGAGATATTCGCCATTTTGGTACTTTACAATCAAACTATTATTTGCGCCGAACACCAAATTACGTAGTATTTATATGAAGAAATAGTGTTTTTTAGTTAAATAATTTATTTTTTTAGTTAACTAGTGCAAAAGACAGGAACAATACATAAAAAAAACAACCTATTTATCAAGTTATTTAAAAAAAGGACTCGTTTGCTAGACCAGTTTTCATTTATTATTTTTAAGTTCTGAGAATTCTCTAAACTCTATGAAAATGACTGAATGCTAAAGAGAACAAACTGATCGTTCCATTATGTGACACACAAAGTCTATGGTCAATACAAAATAATTTAGTAAAACATAAACAAAGATCAGTTTACGTCTTGTTCATTGTCCGTCACTACTGTGTATGTGTGGGTGTTAATAGTTCCGGGACTTCCCGCTAGGCTGCGTGCAAACACGAATCAACGGCGATATACAATTTTAAGTGGCGTGCTATTGGAGAGGCCTATGTCCAGCAGTGGACTACGATACGCTGATGATGATGTAGAACAGTAATGGCGTGGGAGCCCTTTGTATGTGTGCGTCTAATTTCGCTCGTCAGGCAAAAAATTAGTGTTTATTTAAATATTTAGCTTTTCTAACACATTTTTGTTGCTATTCTATATTCTATATAAGATTCTCATCGCAATTATATCATTTTATCAATAAAAACATAAGAATAAATGCGTAAAAACCTTCAAATGAGTAAGCCCTTTTCAATAGGTAATAGACTCGGTAACTTTTTGAGTAACACTATTCAAAATTACGCATGATTTATGCCTCAATTCGTATTGATAGTGGTTCCTAAAATAAGTATAATAAGTAAAATATAACAACAAACTACCTTCAAAATCACCTTATCGGCAAAAAATCAGTTTTAAGAGGCACTTGACAGATCGCGTTGCGTCATCGTCAACTTTGAAATTGGAACTCGTTTTTTTTACGGCTCTTGAAGCGCACTTGACAAACGAATGTTTTAAAATGTTGTTCGTATAAAGCAAATGCATAACAAACCTTTCTAGACTTCGTTATAATAACTTTAATACCCAAAATTAATTAAAATGCAAGTTAACTGCGAAAAACATGGATCCGTGTGTGCCGCACCGACGGGACAAACATGGATCCGTGTTGCCGCACCCGAGAGGTTAAATCAGTTTTTATTTTTTTTATTTTACTTATTAAAACAAGTCAAAACCTCCTTTCAAGAGAGAAGCCTATGTCCAGCCGTGAACTGATAAAGTCTACCTCGTTGGTCTAGCGATTGGCGTATGCGATTGCTGATCATAAGGTATCGGATTCGAATCCCGGGTCGGGTCAAAAATTGTTATTGAGCATTTCTGATTATAGAAATGCTTAATAACAGTTCGGACAGTTTTAAAGTTGGGTTCTTAGCCCTCGTGCCTCTAAGAGCACGTAAAGCCGTCGGTGCTGCGCCTGATCTCTCCCCGGTCGTGTCGGATAACCGTCCCATCCGATATGAGAGTGATGATACGATTGGCTGGTCTCCGTTGAGACTGACCGCCGTGGCCGAAATCTGTTGATCACATCCAAGGCTGACATTCCCAGTTATATATTTATTCACATTATATTCATACTTATTGGAATTCCCCAGGCGACAGCTGAAACCGCGTTTGACATGTTATCGCCCGGGCCGACGCTGCAGCTACAGGACACGTACGAGCGGCGCGAGCGCAGACGTCGACGTAGGCACGACTCGGGCCGACACCCCGCCGACATACGCGAGGGGGTCGCCAGCGCCTACCAGACTGTCAGAGAAGTCAGTATATTGGAAACTATTCTCATTTAACTAGGTCCTATTATATCACAGAATCTAGTGTGAGTTTATTTCACGTCTAATCGATTGTCAAAGTGTCCGCGTTCGGTGTTTCAGGTGGTTCAATTAGACTGCATGTTCTGTAATATGCATACAATTTATTTTCTTCTACATACTACCGATTACATTACCTACTGCTTAATCTAGCCTTAACATCAATCTGGTTATGTGAACGAGAACCATGTGAACAGAAGTACAATGTAGCACTCGATATGTACTCGTATACTGCTTTGGTGGCGCAGCGGTAGCGTATGTAACTGGTACGAAGTAACTATTTGTATAATCTGTAAATATTTGTTTACAAAAAAGTAGTATATCGGTCAATCTCGCTGTCATATTACAAGCACTGCTTAGTTCGAAACTAGATGGCGTCGAGAGTGAGATGCCTGTGCTGTTGATTTGATCTCACCCCTATTGGGGGGGATGAGGAAACTTCATAGAGCACTGGGCTCCTTAAAGTGGCTCATCACAATGAGCCGGTCATTGTGGTCGGCCAGCCTCGAGGCTCGAACCGCCGGTCGTTCCTCCGGAGGCTGGCGGTATCAGACGCCTGAAGTATCAGTGATGGTCAGGGGTTCGCGGACACGGCGGCGACTATGGCTGCGGCGGCGCGCTGGCAGAACGGCGTGGGCGTGCTGCGGCACCTGCCGGGCGCGGCCGTCACGCCCCTGGCGTTAGCTGCGGCGGGCGCGGCCGACGTGCTGGGCGGCGTGCGCGCCTCGCTGGCGCCGCGCCACGAGCGCGACCACTACCACAAGTGGCGCACGCAGACCGACCCCGACAACGGTCAGTGCCAACACGCCACGCTACACCACGCCACACCACAACATGCCACGGCATACCACACTATGCCACAACATGCCACAACATGCCACGGCATATCACACTATGCCACAACATGCCACACACAAATAGTGAAAAAAGTAGATTTATTAGTTCGTAATTCTTAATTTTTGTAGTAGGTACACTACACTACTCCTTCACGTGAATACATAATTTAGAAATGTTACGGGTACAAACACTCAACTCCAGTATTATTATTTATATTGTACTAGCTGACCCGATGAACTACGTACCGCCATATTTACCTGACAATACACAAACCTTGTCTAACAATAACGAACACACAAAAAAAAATTATTTAATTTGGTGAAGCCCATCGGAAATTATGCGCGCTATATAGATAAAAATGTTATGTTGGTTTGTGTACGCTTCAAAAACTCAAAAAGTTCTACACCGATCGAGCTGAAATTTTAGAATGATATATAATCCGCATCAAGGATTGTTTTTATCTCATTTTTGCATCAGTCACATATCCGCGACCGCGAAAAAACACGAAAAACCCGACATAAACGCGGGCGGAGCCGCGGGCAACTGCTAGTTTATTTATACAGGGTGTAAAAAGACGACTACCGAAAACGAAAGGGGCTGATCCAGCACCCCAAAACTTATAATAAAAACCAAACAGTTGTACTTAAAAAAAATTGTAGTCGGAAAAAACAATGTGTCAAGATTTTTAATAATTTCACAAGCCAGTAATGTATTATTGCGTGCACCGCGTAGCTACTTGAATACCTGCGCCCGGCCAAGGTCATTGCACTCACCCGACCAGCTGTTTTGTTTATCAAAATACATTGCTGTTTTATTGATTTTATTTGTTTTTTGGTTTTTTAAATGAGATAATTAGATAGTTTGGGTCCTATTATGTTGTACTATGTGTATGTAAGCAGAAAAAAACATAAAAGGACTTAGATAAATTATATTTTTTTTTGCTGAACCTATTCAGTATCATGGTCTGATTGCAACCCCCAAGTTTTCGGTAGTAGTCTTTTTACACCCTGTATATATATAAAAATGAATTGCCGAAGTGTATGTTTAAATGATGATGATGATCGTGCTGATGATGATAATGACGTACATTAAAATGATTAAAGGTATATTTGTTTTGTTACAGATATAGTAGATTAAGAAGATACAAAGAAGCGTGGTTTATATTTTGTACGATGATCTCTCTTACTCTCGTATATCGATTACCTGTTACGGTGAGACTGCGCCAACTACTTATAGAAAAAGTTAAAATCCTAATTAATTTCTTAACGATAAATCATTTTCAAGAAACAATGTGTGAGCGATTTGTACAAAATAAACAGCTACACAAACTAGTATTTATAAGCCTTAGTATCTAACATTCTAAAACTTCTACAATCCTAAAAATATTGCTCAGTTAATTTCTTTAAATCAATTTAGAAAATGACGTTCATCAACTGCCACTTAAGTTCCCATTTAAACATTTGTATGTATATATATCCCCTCATTTTATATGTATGTATAGCTTTAATAAAAAGTAGGCCTCAAAAATTTGTATGCCACAACATATTTTTATACAAAATCATTTAATCGAGTGTGCATCGTGATCAGTTAGATTGTGACTGATATCTAACACGCAAGTGATCTAAAAAATGTGATGTATTTTTATAAAAAAAAGTTACAAATTACATAATCTAGGTACAAAACATAATTTGCCCGTTTTGATATGAAGTTTATTTTGTAAAATTTGTCATTGCAATGTTGTAATATTTTTTGAGCATTGGTTAAGTAACTCTTTGTAATCGTATGATAGTTTAGATTTAGTCAATTTAGTGTTTATTTGATATTTACGTGACTGAGTGCAGAATCGTAGCTAGCATCTTTTATCTTATAGATTTTTAGGCAATAGCTCTAAAAAAGATGACACATTATGCCTTTGAAATAACACACAGTGACATATGTACGTTTTAACAAAAAAAAATGGATTTAAAACAGTTGTCTAGGACCCATAGTACAAGCTCTGCTTCGTTTGGAACTAGATGGCGTTGTGTGTTAGATCTAATTACAGTAAACCAATCAGATGATAAGATAATTTGGCGGGTGTGTCATTTCAAGGACATAATGTGTCCAAACGAAATATCGAATATGCACTCATTAACACTAAGTACCTCTTAAGACTTATGCCTAAAAAGGGTTGCATGTGTATTTTTGTGTGCGTTACTCCAGCAGTGTTTATAACATTTGTGCTTTGTGATAAAATAATTTAGTCCCATAGGTGTTCATTAAACATCTCTAATACTAATGTTAAAGCAAATTATGGTCTATTATCGTTTTTTTTTAATTTCTGTAGCAACAACTTAAGAACAACAACACACTAATGTTGCTATACATTTAATACCTAACAAAAGCTTTATTCATGTATTTGGAAACGACTTCATGAAAAAAAATGCGGAGTAATTTTACTGCAACAAAATCTGTTTGTACAAATTTTGGTATTAGTAAGCAAATTTCTCCTCACTTACACACTCACAATATTTTGCTGGGGTAACGCACATGTATTTTATTTTTTATTTTCTTCTATAAAAAGACACCTTGTGAGGCTATATATGTTTTTTATCGTCTATGAGAGCACTGCTCACCTGATGGTGTGACCACCTCCGCCCATAGACAATTTCAACTGAGACAGAGCGTGTTACCTCCTTGTCCATGAGGCCGCGGTATCATTACCATCGAGCTGGCTCATTTGTGCCCGAAGCATGACTCTCACATCTATGCTCTCCTTTGTAAGTCAAAGTGGTGCTCTAGTTGAACAGTTTTTGTGCATTTTAGGGCATTTAGCGGCGCCGTTAAGCGGCGTTCCCACGAGGCGTTAATCACGACAGTGAACCACGCTTTCGTGAAATACACTTCTGTGTGAACGCCCTCACGAAAGCAAACTTACTTTCGTGAGGACGCCGCTTTAGACTTTAAAAAGGGCCATTTATATATATGTGTACGTAATAGATCGGGTGCCATGACAGATAGTAATAATAATTAATACTCTGCTAATTGGTAGATTTAGAGCTCAATTTGGGGTGGTGAGGTTGGACTCCAAAATTATTAGGAGAAAGGAATTATCGACTTCGTAGGTACCTATAAAATACTATAGCATAAAAGCAGGAATGAAAAATATACCTGTTTTATTTTTTTGTCTTATGTTTCTGGTTGTTGTCGAACCGTTTTACCAGCAGCTATATATGGCAAAACATTTGCTTTGTCCTTGCATTCACAGGGTCCATATATCTACAGTAGTGTCTACATTCAAAGCAGAAGCGTTGTACATAACATTTTATTTAGAGTTTCGTTGCGTATGGTCAATTTAGCAATCCGAGTACCGCTCTAAAAACCGTCAAAATAGTGATTTTTCTATTTTGTGATGATCAATTTTTCAATTAATACACAAGAATAATATTAAGATGAAATAGTGTTTTAAATATTTACAAGTTACAAGATACTGTTTGTTGTACAGAAAATGTAAATGTCCCTTTCTCAAGTTATTATTCCAACAACGCACCGAGCGAGCAAGTCGCGGCAGTGGACAACGGGCGCCAAAACTTAAAATTGTCTTTCGTCGGTTTGCTATTTTGTCATTATGCTATTGTGGCGGATCGCGACTCTGATCATACTTGACGAAACGTCATTTAATGAATAAATAATATTTTAATTATTTGATTTAGAATTTTAATTATTGTTCTTATACATCCATAGCCTTTAGAACTACTTTTTACAACGACAATATATGGAATAGACATAGTTGAATACCGATGGTGCGAGGGTTCGACTCATTATATTCCCTAAATAAAGGGCTTTTTGCATGTTACGTGTGATTCTTTAATATTTGGTAGGTAAGACTATTCCAATTATGATTTTATTCAAAACAAGATGAATACATTTAATAATTTGAAATCAATGAATAAATAAATGCAACATTTAATTTGGTTTATTTTATTTACTTTCTAACACTAATAACTATTAATATACTGTATTTTAAGCTTCTTCTTCCTTTACTTTCTCTGGATATTTGTCTGTGAGGAAACTTTTCACTTCTCCATATTCAACTTTCAAGTTGAGACGAATCTTTTCATGGTTCCTGTATTTCTCATATTTCCTGAGGAATATTTTGTAATGTGGCATGGTCTGGTAGAAGCGGGGGAACTTCTTCTTCTTCAATATAACCTTGTCGTTCATGACATACTGTGTGAAGTCTAAGGTTTCATTCTTGGGTATTTGTTCCTTGGTTCGTACCTCGCTCGGACTGGCTATAACTTTTGGAAAATATGAATTTTCTGACTTATATTCTACGAGGTGGAGTTTCTTCTCTTCAGCTAGTTGTTGGTGGGTTTTCTATAAAAGTTCAGAAACAAAAGTTAACATCACACATGTAGTGCATTAAAAGATTTTTATTGTACCTCTTATTTTTTTTTATTTATTTATATTTACCGACGGGTAGTCGGTAAATTATGTATTCTATTTTTAACTAATTAGTTTTAACATAGCCATCATATGACAATATTAATTTCGAAAGTTTTTTTATTTTTTTTTATTGAATAGTGGGCAAACGAGCAGACGTATCACCTGATGGTAAGCGATTACCGCCGCCCATGGACACCCGCTACACCAAAGGCGTCACAAGTGCGTTGCCGACCTTTGGGGGATGGGGGTGAGGGGTTGGGTTATGGGCCTCCGGTATCCTCACTCACACTCAGTAACTTTGATTGTCTGTCCGTTACGACGAAATGTGAACTGCACTGGTTTTAATGTCGTATGAAGATGATACTTTGATTCTTGAGTAAGGACATGGACAACTCTTTACCGCCATAACCTACCCGACACACATGCGATCGGAGCCACGGGCGAAAGCTAGTAATTCATATTATATTTATTAAGTTTTAAATTCAAATCATTTTATTAGATAAGCGGTCTGATTCCGACTTATTTATTGTACTTTGTACTCTAATATTTTTAAACTAGCTGAACCCCGCGGTGTTACTCGCGGTACGACAATAACTGCGGGTAACGACGCGGGGCGAAGCTAGTCTAAAAAAAAGTAGCCTAAGTTACTCATTACATCATCAGCTACCTATCAGTGAAAATCCCGTCAAAATTGGTCCAGCCGTTCTAGAGATTAGCCGGAACAGAGGGACAGACAAAAATTGAAAAATGTGTTATTTTGGTATATGTACCGTGTTTACATATATATAAATACATATATATATATATATATATATATATATATATATGTATTTATTAAAAAGCTGTTTCAATATTATGAACAGACACTCCCAATATTATTTATTTGTATAGATAAATAACATGAAAAGTGAAAACTTACTTGTTGCAAAAGACCAATGAAAAATGCCTTAACAAGGTGTTGCAAGTTATTAGAACCTTCAACTTTAGCCCTCAAATCTTTGATGCCGATGGCTTGACATATTTCTTTAATGGCTCTGTGGCACGCCAAGCCATAGCCTTCATTCTTTTTCTGTACAAAGATTTTTGTTTTGCCGAATGCTGTGTAGAAATCGTGGTTAACTGAAATATCGAAGGGACTTATTAATATTTAAATATAATTTATAAAGAAAACACAATATGTTTGATGATAACAACTAATCTTATAAACTTTATTTTTTTGAAGAACTGCATTAGGAATATAAGCCCAGACTGAGAACTACAATTTATGGATCACACATAAGGGGCTTTTGAACCCATTAATATTTATTTAGCGCACAGTAGAAAACCACTATGCCGTTTGTGCAGTCAAATAAAGAGTATGCTACGATTTTTACAAAAGCATAGCTAGATTTAAATGTTGTATAGTTCTTTGGCATTAAGAAAATTGTCAAGCCCTTCTGTCCTTCAACACAAGGGACGGACACTTTGTGTGATTCACAAATTGGTGTTATGAGTCTGGATGTTCTTTGTGTCCCCACAACACAGGATGTATATTCATAATGCTGAAATTGTATTATAAAAAAAAGACACATTACAAAACATTTGACCCTGAAAGTTAGTAAAAAACCGTAAGGAGTTTCATTTCTTTTTTATAAAGGTTTAATTTAGTTACTCACTCGTATGTCCATTATATATTTCAAAGTGCATAAGTTTCTGTCCAGCTCTGTTTCTGGCTTTCCTCAAAGCTGCAGGTGCTTCCTTGGCTCTGCCAAACCCAAATCCAGCAAGACCTTGTCCATTTCCAGTCACCACCTTTAAGGGTGATAATAAAATTTAAGATAATTCAGTGTGCAATCCATCTATCAGCGTACAAATATTATATTCGAAAGTAACTCTGTCTATCTCTTATGCTTTCATGGTTAGCCGTGTAAATAAATTTATGCATCAGACTGACGGTGGCAAATGGGCAGACGTATCACCTGATTGTAAGTGATTACCGCCGCCCATGGACACCTGCAACACCAGAGGCGTCACAAGTGCGTTGCCGACCTTTGGAGGATGAAGGAGGGGTCTTATTATGGGCCTACAGTATCCTTATTTACTCGGTGAAACACAGCGCAAGCCCTATTTCACACCGGTTTTCTGTGAGGCTGTGGTATCACTCCGGTCGAGTCGGCCTATTCATGCCAAAGCGTGTCTCTCCCTTTTTGTTTCTTGGAAGAAAGCAGAACAGAGAGTAATTAAAAGCAAGAATTCTTACCATAGCTTGATAGTTCCTTGTACGTCCAAGACTTCCCTTCATAATAAGTAGTGCTCTAAGTTGTAGTACTTTGGTATCAAAACCAGTGAACTCATCTGAAAAAGTTTTTTTTTTTCAATATAAATTTCATATTAACAAATTATAGACATACTAGCTGAACCCTGTGGTGCTACCCACGGTACAACAATAACCGTGCAACGCCATGAGGCGAAGCTAATATCTTTATAAATTGTAGCCTATGTATTATTATGATGTATAAGCTATATTATTGTAAAGTTTCATCAAAATCCATTCAGTAGTTTTTGCGTGAAAGAGCAACAAACATACTCACTTACATACTCAGAAACTTTTGCATTTATAATATTAGTAGGATGTATGTGTACTTTATAGATATACCTTCTCCAATCTTGTCAGGTGGGCCAATACTTCGACCAGGCAATTTTGAACCTGACCATCCCCTCTCTATAGGGCTAAGTTTCATGCGTCTAAACTTTATCATGGAGTCCCTGATTTTAATTAACTTTTCTAATCTGAAAAATAAACATATGAGTTTATGTTGAATTATAGACAAACTGATTTCTTTATTTAAATTGGACACCAAAAGTTCTATACCTCTCAGGGTCATCAGGCAGGCGCTGTTGTCTGAGAAGTTCTCTGCCCCTAATCACAGGAGCAGACAGACCGGGCCACAACATGTTGACTTTTCCAACACCAATAAGTTGACCACGATTTAAATCTCGAATCCGAATTCGCCCTGCACCTCTACCACGACCCTTCTTAGCACCAGCATTGCTTACAGAGGTCACAGACTTCCATAACTTTTCTGCAGGCACTTAAATTAAATATTTATAATAATTAATAATTAAATAAATATTTTGGATATCTAACACACAACGTCATCTAGTACCAAACTAGCAGAGCTTGTATTATGGGTACTAGACCACTGATATAAATATATATAATTTTTTTGTTGTAAATACATACAGATTAACATAAATAACACCCAAACTCCGAAACAAATATTTGCAGATCATACAAACATTTGGGTCGGACGACCCGGGAATCGAACCCGAGACCTCAAATGCGACAGTTGCATACGCTACCACCACGCCACGGAGGCAGTCGTTACAATGATTGTTTTGTAATTAATAAACCTAAATAAACTTACATTTATTGAAAAAGTTCACACAAGCTATAGATGTAGTACTGAAATTTGTTTTGAGGTTAGCGTTTACATTGTTTTGCTTCAAAAGCAAATTAATCGGTCGACTAAGTATATTCCCTAGCGTTAATATTTTTGTAGCCATTATTAAATATAACTGCAATCAATTACAGCAAAAAATTTGTTTTCAACAAATTTCAGTACATCTGCATGTTTGACACTTGCCCACTTGGTTTGACATTGACAAGCGACATATTTTTCGTTTTAAAAACAACTTACGAAACGAAGGACAAGTCCTAGTTTTGACCTCGGGATAAGTAAATGCGTTACAGAATTATTAGATATTCAATTAAGTATGTTATGTAACGTATAACGTTATACTATTTTAAATTTGACTTAATTTGATTAATTCCAAACTCGTAGGAGTTTGTTTGGCGACTGTGGCAAAATAGTATCACAGTACCAGATAAGACTTCGCATATTCACACTGTATGGATGAGTCGTTCGTCATGACACATTTTTTTGTTATATAGGGGCAAACGAGCAGACGTATCGCCTGATGGTAAACGATTACCGCCGTCCACGGACACCCGCAACACCAGAGGCGTTACAAGTGCGTTGCCGGCCTTTTAGGGAGTAGTACGCTCTTTTCTTTAAGGTTTGAAGGTCGTATCTATATCAGTTTTGATGAACGCGGCAGAAAGTTTCGGGAAAATCGCACATTTGTGGACTGCCAACCATCTAGATGATGGGAATGAAATTTCTGTTGAGTAGGACGATGGCAGAAAGAGGCGGCAGGGATCAATCCGAACAATTCCTCGGAGCACTCCACATGGTAAATGCGATAGAAGTTGCACTGCGAAGACCTACGCAGCGCCAGAGTGTCTACCCGAATTGGAATTTCCTGGCAATCGACGATACGAGTCGCCCTCCGCTGAATGCGATCCCAATATTGGTTGAGACAGAAAGGGGAGTGTCTTGCAAATATGAAACCTCCAAATTATAGGGTAGAACTAATGAGTATGGAATCACCTTGCAAACCAACCTAAGAATAGTAGAGTGACTTGCTCATGACGATTCGTCATCATACAGTCCATAATACTGTTAGATCAGACTCGAAATCTAAAAATAAGATGGACCAGGTACATCTTACTTATGTGGCGACAGCGCCCTCGCGCCGTCACGTCGCGCCAGCCGCCCCGCCAGTCACGAAATATGCGCCTGACCGCTCGTGGCGAGAGCTAAGAAATTATGAACGGATTCTCACAGCGCTCCCATATTTACGTAAGCTTCATATGTTCCGATTGGTAGAGGTTTTCTCGACTCGAATGTGCGGTCTAGTAAGCTCGCTAAACCCACCGCGGGTTGTCTGTCAAAAATGAATTATAAGGAAATGCATTTTATAAAATAAACAAGATAAGTCGTAACCTCCTCCGAGTTTCACTACTATTCTAATTACGGTACGAAGGCTAACAGCTGGGCCGGTTAGAATAGTTACCACCACCTTTCCCTGGTATTAAGGCTACGGATCGAAGGCTAATCAGCTGGGCCGGCCAATATACCTATCCCAGTATCAGCTGTATTCAAGCCAGCTGGCATAGTGTAGGGCCGGGTCAGCAAGCCTAACAGCTGTCCCGAAACTTATATTAAACTATCTTATAGCACGACATCGAGTCGCCACTCGCCACACCAACAACGGAAACAGCCGGTCTAACATTTAAAGTTATTTTTTGTGTTTGATAAAAATACTTTGGGCTGTATGATGGTTTTTTTAAAGTAGTTATAACATACTTTTATCACACGTCAAGTTATAGCATAAAGTTTAATTGAACAACTAACAAGAAATAAAGTCCTCACGAAAAGTATTAAGACATATGTGATCGTATCAATTCATTTTCATTATCCTGAGCAAACTGCAAAGTTTGGTAGGGTCTCATAGATAGATCTATTCTGTGGCTAAGATAGTAAAATAGCACTAAATGGTAGTAGTAATTAGAATTCTGAACGAATCCTTAAGTTTGACAGTTGTTTTACGTGGCTGGCTCTGCTAATAAAATTGCCACTTTTGTTTGTCTCCGACCATATTTCAAAAATTTCTCTGTTATTTTATGTATTTTGGTTTAAAACGAATACACATTGCTACTCTGTATAAACATATTGTAAGACCACAATGGGTCTTTGCAAATGTCCAAAGCGACGAGTTACAAATCAATTTTGTTTTGAACACAGAGTAAATGTTTGTGAATATTGTATGGTGACGAATCACCCTAAGGTTTGTATTTAAACCTATAAATCAAAGAAACTTTAAATATTATTTTTAGTTAGATCATGTTCCGTAATTTATGAACACCGTGTTTTTTGTTGCAGTGTATAATACAGTCATATCTGCAGTGGTTACAAGACAGTGATTACAACCCTATATGTGAGATATGCACTAAAAGTCTGAGTGAAGGAGAATGTATCCGTCTCACTTGTTATCGTTAGTATTAACAACATTTACTACACCGCCAAGTTAATTAATTAAACATGTAAAGCATGTAAATGAGATAAGATAATTATTTTAAATCTACTTCATTTGAACTAATAGTAAAAAAAATATTTATGAAGAATATTTTATATTTAGGATGTAAATTATTTCTTAAAGAAGTTCCTACACTGTACATATAAGTAACTCACCATGTTATATTAAATTAACCCTTAACTATCCAGAATGCTTTTGTGACGTAACTGACCAGAAGTGTCCAACAGACTCATTTTATAAATGTAAGGTGTGATGAAAGAAAAGAAAGATATTTTGAATGAAAAAGACAGTATAATGTATTCAGTAATGTATATTTACACCTATTTACTTACAGATATTACAAATACCTTTTTTTCAGAATGTTCAGAGCAGACATTGCGAATGCATTTATCACAATACTGTTTAGAAGCCCTTGATAATTTCGAAGGGCAAATATAACAACGCTTCTTCCTTTTCGCAGCAGGTTCAGATGATTGAGTAGCTTCCTGATTTGACCCTGCCACGTCTTGCATGGCTGCTTACTTGCTGGTAACTTGTTAGTCCTTTCGTGCTTCGTCTCCGTATATGAGGTGTTAACTCGGTTGCGATTTCACGTAAAAATAGTTTTCAAAGTGTATTTTTTTTACGTGAGTTCCAATCAGGATGTATATTTTTCCATATAATAAGCGATGCAATGCTAACAACATCTATAATATTTTGAAGAAATGCAATTGGCCACCTATTTGTTTTACGCCGAACTGTATACTCATGAACCATCTGGTCCAGCATATCGACACCTCCCTTGGTGGAGTTGTAGTACAAGTTTATTTCAGATTTGTGGTTTTTGTTCACATCTTCTTCCTTTCCATGATGCATCGTAGACAAAAAAATTACAGCACGATTCTTTTTTGGTACATAAGAGACCAATGTCATATTTTTATAAAATCCAAATACATAAGACTCAATATCGCTGGTTTTCTTGGGTTGAAAATTAGGAGGTATACACGTCTTGTTTTTTCTCAATGTTCCAACTATTGTAAGACAATTTTGTGCCAAAGATTTTGCGACATCAATACTCATGAAATTATTATCAAAAGTAACATTTCTGTTACTTCGGAAGTATGGTTCACATAACTGGTTGACTACATTGTACGCTAAATTTTCCGCCCTGTTTTGTCCTTCTTTTCCGAGATATGGTATACCAAATAGGGGGTAACTAGTTTTGCTGTCACAGATCCACCAAATTTTCATACCATACTTATCAGGTTTGCTGGGTAGGTACTGTGTGAATGATACGCGTCCTCGAAAAGCTACAAGCTGCTCGTCAATAGTGAGATTTTCTCCAGGCAAATAAAACTTTTTCAGGTTTTGATTTACGTATTCCCATAATTCTCTAATAGGTGCAAGTTTATCTTTTGACTTTCTCAGGAAGCTAGTATTTTTATCATCGAATCTTAAGAATCGTAATAAAGAAGCAAATCAATTTTTTCCCATTGTAGCTCGATATATTGGATTGCCAAAGATAGGGTCCCAGTATTCTCTAAAATCCACACCGCCCTGTTTATTGACGCCTATAGTCAATAAAAGACCTAGAAATGCTTGCATTTCGATTTTGTCTATTGATTTCAATCGATTTTGTAAAACTCTAAGCCCTTCAGTATTGGTATATTTTACTATTATTTCTAATACTTTATTGTCGAAAAAAAAGGTTGAAACTGTCTCTCGGATCTATTATAGCTTGCCCTGGAGGAAGAATCACCTTATGAATACCACCGCGAATTATGTTGTGTAGAGGCGTTCGGCTTTGCCTGTCAGGTTCTGATTTCCAAGTTGTTCCATCTTTTCCTTTATAATTGTCAATTGAGACGTATTCTTGTAATGGTACATCATCACTCTCACTCCATAATTGTTCATCATCGTTTTTCACTGATACGTGATACGATTACAAAGACTACGATTATAACACAAACAAAGGTCTAGCAGCCGCTATTGCCCTCCCGATACCATAAGATTATAAGTAAATGTAAATAAAAACAATTTACCTTCACACTCGAATCAAACAAAATGTTATTGTGTCTGTTGGACACTTCTGGATTGATGAAGTACTATTTTCGTTTATTAACCAAAAATAATAAATTATTCATGTTACAAATATTTTCATTGCACTTTTAGATTCGTAAAACATTGGCGATAAATTAGATAAAAGGCCGATTCATAAAAATAAATACTTTAGTTTTTATGAAAACATAAACGCAAAATTGTGTCCGCAAGACACTTGTGGGTTGTTAAGGGTTAAACTCACTTGTACTAATTCCACTTGATTTATCACTAGGTGACCCAGCAACTTTGTATCGCCATATTTACATTTGTGAATATTTTCTAAATTACCGAAGCACTTTTAGTATTTAAGCCCACCTCAACTTCCCACAGGGCCGTAGTGTATAGGACTAAGCAGACTAAGGAAATATAACACCCAACAGTTTTATTGTAATTTTCTTCTATACAAACCTTGTCATGACAGTAACAAACATGTAAAACAAAGAATTGTCTAATATGTTGCAGTTGCAGTGCATATTTTTGTTTTTTATTTTATTTATATAATATAGATTTATATACATAATAGTAAATTGATTACAAGTGAGTTTAATTCTAGAAAATATTAAATAACAAAAACTTCTAACATTATAGATGTATTTCATTGGACATGTGTGGAGTCGCGATACCGAGCCTTGCCACGTACGACGGCGCCAGCTGGTTACCAATGTCCTTCATGTGCCACACCAGTGTTTCCACCACCCAACCTAGTCTCCCCTGTGGCTGAAGAACTCAGGGAAAAGTTGGCAGGAGTCAATTGGGCAAGAGCTGGATTAGGCCTTCCTTTGGTGTGTATATTTATCCTACTTACTTATATTTCTGCCTAATCATGAACCAATGTCAATGAATAAGATGTCAATAGATTTGTAATAATGACCCGGTGATATAGGCTATATAACTTTCATAAAATGTTTTTACGTAATTGTGTTATAGTTTTTCAAATGTTTTATTATTTAATCAACTGTTGGGGTAATATAAGTTTGCAAATCTGAATGTTACAGCTGTCAGAAGACCAAGATATGAAAGGTGCAGTTGGAAGACGCAGCCAGTCTCCTATAGATCACTCTTCATACTACACAAGTACAGTAGACAGCCAGCGAGGTACTCCAGTTGGTGCGAGTGATGATGAATCTACCAGCCGTTCTGTGAATGGCACACCTCATTCCATTGTACAAATCTCTGATGAGCCAGTCAACATTTATGACAACACTTCCATTAAAAGGACTGACAGTCTACAAGGTAACACTAGTTTTATAATGTAAGAGAGCGTACTCCTTCCTAAAAGGCCGGCAACGCACTTATAACGCCTCTGGTGTTGCGGGTGTCCATGGGCGGCGGTAATCGCTTACTATTAGGCGATACATCTGCTTGTTTGCCCACTATAAAATAAAAAAGGAAAAAAATTTAAAACATACACAAATACCTCCTAAGGGGCCATCCATAAAGTACGTCACACGCATTTCATGATTTTTTGAGTCCCCCCCCCCCCCGTCCTTGTCACAGGTGGTCACATTTCTGAGACCCCCCCCTCCCTAGTGTGACGTCACATGTTTTGCAATTTCACATAGAAAAATTATTAAATTAAAACAGCAGTTCCGAAATTAGTTGAAAAAGATTAAATACTGATTATCAACAAAACAATTGAAACCGTATTGTCCTAAAGATAGAGTTGGAAATATTTTTTAGTTAAATTAATATTTCAAATTACGCGGTTAGTACCTCTAGATACGAGTATATTAGATTTTGAAATGTGATGTCACGAAACTTAGCACCCCTCCCACCCATTGTCACACCATGTCACACTTTGTCGACCCCCTCCCCCCTTTACGTGTGACGTACTAACAGCTTATTTCGGAAAATCTATTCCTTTAATAACTCCTGTTTGTTTAAAAAGATAACAAAATGGTATTCAGCAATCTGGGGCTAATTTTATAGCTTCGAGAAAGCTTAAGATAGATGCATCATAATATATACTAGCTGACCGACGCAACCTCGTTTGCGTCTTTTATTGCCCGTAGCGAAAAATTTTCCCCCGTATAGGGTTGATTTTTTACACCTTGTGTCCGAAAAACCCCAATATCTTACGGAACCCTATTTTTTTCCAAAATAAAATATAGCCTATAGATTTACCATAGCAGAGCCATCTATTGATTACTTACTCAACCCAGTCGAAAGGTATCGACATCTGTTAGAATCATTTGGAGTTAACAGATAATTGTGACTGTCAAATAATAACAGACAAATAATTAGCAATAAATTAAAATTGCGACTATAATTTGAGATTTAAACTATCCTATCTCTCAAGTTGGATCGAACTGCACATGGTGTGCGAATTTTATTATAATCGGTTAAGTGGTTTCAAACATTGTGACAAGAGATTTATATATATTAAGATTGTCTAGTTTATACAACTCTGCTGTTTTTTCTTATCATACTTACAACTTTGTACAAGAACAAGCAGTCTTAATTTATATATATATAAGCAATCGAAAAAATTGTGGCCAATTAATTTACTGCTCTTTTGATTATCATGGCAGAACTAACATTTAAATATAATTACATAAACCTAATTTTAGTTAATTTTTTTTTAAATTTTAGGTGGTCAAGCTCCAAGGAAAAACATGAAATCAAACGACTTACCAAAAATTGGAAACAACTTCGATCATGACGAAAACAAGTACAAACAGAAGTCTACATTTGCTTGGATCAGCAGATGGTGGAAGTAAGTAACAAATTACTGTTATAAGTTTAGCATGTCAAGAGTCTCAATACTCTTAAATTTTTGAAACAACAAATAAAACTAAGTTATTTGTAATATATAATAATTTACCAATAAAATACCCAATCTGGTAAACATGTACTAGAAAGGTATTTTTTTTTTTTTAAAAGCAGTTACTATACGGCCGACGTATCTTGGTGAGTCTGAACATAGGCTCTGTGAACTTTAGTGCATATACACTTGTGGAGAAAACTTGTTTTAGTCATTTTTTTTTATACAACAATGTATGAATAAAATTGCCTTATACAGTGACTAATGAAATAAATATCAAAAAAGTTATTGGGACTTGCCAAGATATACTCGGTATAGTAATATAAATTGTATAGAGTAATCTCATACAATTTTGTACTGCACACAGGAATTCACTCCCATCTTCTCGAGTGCGAAGAGCTGGAGGTATATACAGGCACTACTGGATCATGCTGTTTGTCTTCATAGCAGTTGTTGTAGTGTTACTATTACTTAGTCACCGAGATGTTGATGAGGAAAATCCTTTTGGTTTCATTCAAGAAGATGGCAGGCGAGTGCTTCAGAAAAATTAGTTAATCATATTTATGCACTAAATCAAGCAATTAAAAGTGAGATGTATAAACCTATTAATTAGCATTGTATTATATACTATTATTATTTCTTTTAAATATGTAATGTATTAAATTAATAATTCCTTAATTTAAAGAATGAGATGTTAAATAAAGTTTCAGACACAGATTTCAAATTATTTTATTGAATGATTAATAAATATGAAATATAAAATATTTAAATGTTAACATAGATAAAGGCCTCAGACTTCCTGACATTAGCTACAAGTACGCAATGGAGACTAAAATTATTGCTTACACTTCTTATGATTGATTTCCTTTCAATCCATTGTCTGTGTTTCTTGCTCATTCACCATTTCAACATGCTCTCGATTTTGCCATCTTCCTTTCCCAAAGTACCTATTTGAAAGCTACAGGCCCCTCATTATATGACTGGGACCAAATCACAGCAAAATGTGGATTCACCATTTCTAAATACACGCGTGAGTATGTATGTTTATATGTTAATACAAAACAGTATAAAATGAAGCTCAATGCAGTACATTTGCTAATAAATTAATAGCTTACATAATTTTTGTACATGTTTCAACTTCCTTGTTTAAGAACATCACTGAAAATATATCATTATAAAAGTTGGGGTAGTACTCGCAAGCCCGGCGACAGTCTGGCATCCAATTTATCTCTAACAGGATGGGTTGAATGACCGTCTCATTTTTGGATTTGTGCCAACTCAACATAATATCGGCTGCATATAATGCTCTAGACTGTGGATTCTTAGCAATGCCACGAGGTGCATTAATGGTAGTTGCAGAAGTAATTAATTCTGATAACATCTTGAATATTGATTTTTCCACATCCTCCCAATCATAATTGGCATACTGTCTAGACCACTCCTCTTTGAAATCAGCACATAACATCTTAAAAAGGGGTGCATCTTCATTATAATTCATGACAGTAAAATGTTTTTCATATTCATCAAAATGGTCTAAAGAAAATGGCTTATTCGCAAATCGGAGGAAAAAGTTATTATAAATAAAAACCTGTGCGGGATGTACAGAGTTAAGCAGTATGACATAACGAATATCATACTTGACTTTGCCCACATCAGGCCTTTCAAAGAGTACTGGATCGTCTATATATTTCTGAGCTATCTTAGGGCCCGTTAGAGGTAAACGACATAAAAAGTCCAAGTTATTAGTTATGTGCGTATCTAGTCCTCTTGCAAGATTGAATGGCTTACAGATCCAATGATTGTCTAATCCAGCATTCTTTCTCTGCATATAATATGCTACTAATTTGGCCAATTCGGTCTTCATATTAAATGTAGTGGGTAACCACTTAGGACCTGTTTCAAGAGAGTCACCATCATTGTTATACTTATCTGATGCTCGTCTGGATACAATTGCCAAGAGATCTTTTACAGTAATCACATATTCATATGGAAATTGGTTTACAAATTTATGAGGTGAATTAACACTTAACTCTTCATATTCTTTAAAGTGTGTGACATACCATAGAATATCAGCTTCACTTTCAGTATTAACTATCTCAAAATCAGGAGATGTAAGATATTCATTAATATACCTATATTCTGAGAAAACCTTTAGTTTTAAGACACTAACTTCCCTATCTTTAAACATTTCTAATTGAGGGAGTGTCTCTACTAAATGTCCTTCAAGAAAATATTTAGAACTTGGTTCATGTTGAGTATAGTCTTCACTAAAATGTTCATAATGCTTCCAAGGAATAAGCATAGCTTCTCTTTGGAGAGAATCTGGGTATTGGCCCTCTACAAAGTTTCTTGTAATCATATCTCCTTCTTCAACATCCTTAATTGGAAATAATAGAGTGTAAGTCAATTGTTCAGGCACATAGATAAAAGGCACAGCTCGGAAGTTAGGAGTATCAGAGTGTGTAATACCAGAGCCCAGCTCATCTAATACATACCAGACAGGCACACGGTCTTCAATTGAAAACTCTTCACCAGCAATTGCATATGTTTGTGCATACTTCCATACACTCTCTGAAACTTTATGGATTTTCTCTTCAACACTTTCAACCGATATCTGCATTAAATTGCACATTCTTTCTAAAAGAGCCGGCACATTTCGTAGGTTACTCTTAATACTACCTGCCTTAAACGTCCATGCATGGTCAATTAAATAAATATGACTAGCGTCCGAACGATCAATATCCCTGATAGCAATTACACTCCATAGGGGATCGTAGGGTGATTTTTCTGTATCTTCGTAGTCAATTTGAACTAGTTGAAAGGTTAATCCTGCATCAAACATTTGATCAGTGATTTTCTTACATATTGAGGGCCAAAAAAATTCGGGTACCCCAGATAAGATTAACTGAGGCTTGTGTAAAGCTAGAAAATTTTTATAAGTTGATATCCCGTCCATAGTTGAAACGTTTAACTCAAAAGAAGTCGAGAAGCAGAATGACTCCAGTAAGAAAACTTCCAATTACTCAGCTGTACAAGGTGTCGCCTGTCGGTAGTTGTCATCAGTCCCTGTCAATATAATAATGTCTATGGTTACTAGCAAACCTGTCAAAAGCTTTATCTTTCTTGAGGCATAGACAATTAGTATGTATTAAAGAATAATGTTTTTAATACCCCTATGTTGAAAACGGCATAATGGACAGTTTTTTCATGAAAACTGCTTTCAACGTAACTAAGTTCTTTATAATAAGAATACGTAGTCGCAGATAATATAGAAGAATAACAAGCTAACCCCAACAACTGTCACTTCTCAATCATGCTCAGCGCCTGTTGGTCTAAGCCTGGTGTCAACTATCATGTCATACGCACCCCACCAAAGGCCATATTTAAAAAATAGTGAAATTCTGGGTTGGTGGACAAGCAACTACATATAAATAGCTATAGAAAATATTCGAACAGTTATGTCGACATAAACTGAACTGTTACTATTATTAACAGCATCAAATAGTATAGGTCTAACTAGAATACCAGTCTTTGGATTAGTCTTAATTTGTACACCGAATTACTGACCATCGTACGATTTTTATTATCAAACAGAGTGAGGCTTCTTTTTATAATCCCGAAGAGGAATCTGGGCCTTTAACAAAGATATGGGATAAGCCAAAACAAGAAAAATAAAAAGCACATGTTTTGACATCATTGTTTTATATTATTGTGGACTTATGCTAACAACTTTTAACGGGTAACATTTATGGTTCTTAAAACTAATTAAGTTAATAATTGATAAAAATAAAATCACATAAATCTTTACAATAAAAATAAACTATACAAAAGCAAACAATCATGTAACTAGAAGTTTCCTCAGAAATTCATAGACAACCGACCGAAAGGTCAATTGTTCCCCATATTTCTAAGTTATGAAAACATTTAGACTACTATTTTTAGTTAACTAAAGGAGTAATCAATTTGAAGGTTAATGAGACAATTTTTGTTTTTTAGATATGATATCTTAAACAAGATTACAAGTGATTTTTTTTCATTGTGTGTACCCGTTTTCAATTTATGAGTCAATGAATTTTAGCGGAAACATTATAGAATTTGAGTGAAAATAAATTTGCACACAAGGCAACACAAATTAAATACAAAATATTAGGAAAAATTTAACTCCATTTCAGATTCAAATGATCTTAAAATAAAGCAAACATTAAGCATTTACTTTTGTATTGCCAACAAAAAAATATTTATAAAATTGTGCACATACACATCTACACACCACATCTATAACTATAGCATAATAAGAAAATTTGTAAATACTTATAACACACATTATTGTTTCTACTCAAGATTTAGACTAACAGTACAATGTGATAAAGAAAGAAAGTCTTCATATATTTATGTGGACTGATAAGTAATTTTCAGTCATTTATTATAATAGATCCATTAGATATATAGATAATAAGATTAGTACTTAACAATGACTATGCAGTTATTAATAGGTAGTTCTCCTACGAATAACTTAAAAAAGGGCAGAGGAAGATGACTAATTGAGTAAAGCAAGACCTTGTCTTGGTGTCCTAGCGTATAATTACATGACTTGAATAATAGTGTAGAAAGCCTACAGTATTGGTGTAGCCAACAATAAAAATATGTCTCTTTTGGAGATCAATAAACATATACATGAGTTTCATATAAATAATGGTTAATAACCCTATAACATACTTTTATATAATATCCCCGTTGTCAAAAAAATATATACAAAACGAAGGACAGTTAAGCTTATAAACCCAAATATGATTTGTCTTTTCTTATGAAATTAACAGGTAATATAAGATTTTAAAAATTTTGTCAGACACAGAATTCTTAAAATTACAACGTTTATATCGTACAAGCGATTGTTATGATGATCAGTAGCCGCAGTCTAAAGACGCTAGCATCCTTGAAGACCTTAACCTTATCAACATACTATTACTAGTACATATATTTCTAAGAAACATTAAAAAACGCTCGATTCCCAACAGTCAACATGGCCGAGATCACTGTATTAATGTTTAATGACTATTCGTATAGACAACAATTGATATGAGTCAATGCTCAATTGGAATCCGAATCCATCCGTGGGCTGTGGTTCCGGCGGGGTTTTTTCACGCGCTGTCGTAATTTAGCTGCCAGGTAGTCGGTGTCGTCGGACACATTTTCGTCGTTGTCGCAGGTTTGGATCACAGTTGCGGTGGCCCCGCTGGTGTCCGGTGCGGGCCAAATGCTACTTTCTGTACTGCAACTGCTCTCGAGTTCGCTCTCATTGGTTTCGTTCATCAGTCTAGCGACCGTTCTGTTGTACCCCGGTGCGGCGGAGTTCGCTCTCTCCGCTGGTTGTTTAGGCGGTGGAGATTCGCTGGAATCGGACCGGTGTAAACTAAATCGCCCGTTCCGTCGTGATCTCCTCAGATTCATTCGCTGTCTGTTTTCCGGAAGCGGTGGGGACGAATTGTTGCTCTCCGATTCCGGAGGTTCGACGCGTAACGAATCTCCAAGCGCGTCCCGTGACAAGTTGAGCGGTGTAGGCATTACGCTAACAAGGTTAAGAGGACTGGTTTGGTAACCGTTTTGATCGTTTGGGGACATGGGCCGGCTGGTCATTGATTGGTCGTCATCAGAGTCTACCTCGGCTATCCGAAACAATACAGATGTATTTTCACCCCTGTATCCTGTGAAAGCCATTAAAACATGTATATAAGAAGAAATAAAACTTATACAATGTACCTACTATAAGTGGACTACAGATTAATAAGAGTGTGATGGTATAATGACTATTTCGGTGGCGCAGTGGTAGTGTATGAGACTGCTGTGCATGAGGTCTCGGGTTCGATTACCGGGTCTTACCAAATGTTTGTATGATCTCCTATTTTTTCTCTTAAAAAAGGCAACTCCCGCACTAGGAATAATTCCTGTGTCGCGGGGGACTTTACAAACATACATGAAACGGACACAAAGAACACCCTGACTTAGAACAACAATTTGTGGATAACACCATTGTTATTCCAAGTAAGATTTGAACCCACAACACTTGGCAAAATAGGGAACGGCGTGGCGACCGCTTAACCACTAGGCCAAACGTGCAGTTTAATCTGCAAATATTTGTTTCGGAGTTTGGATTATATATAATATGTATATATTTACAAAATAAAAGTATATGTGTATTTACAGATGTCTAGTACCCATAATACAAGCTCTGCTTAGTTTGAGACCAGATGGTATTATGGGTTAGATGTCCGAAATATTATTTACAAGCTGAACTCCGCGGTGCTACCCGCGGTACGACAATAACCGCAGGCAACGCCGTGAGGCGAAGCTATATCTTTATAAATTGTAGCCTATGTAATTCTGATGTAAAGTGTTGAATTATAAATTTTATATTGTAACACTAAGGCCCGTATTATAGAACGCGTCTCAAGTATCGTTTGAACTCTGATCAGCTGAAACGAGTTTCAAGTTATGATCAAAATTTAAGCGTCGCTCTTATTATAGAAGGCGTTTTAAGTTCTACTCGGTTGAAACTAGTTTGAATATCTAATCTCAACTCACAAGCCTGTTCTCAGTTACGTTTCTGCGTTGTCGAAATTATTGTTCCGTATTACGCAGTTAATTATATTAAACACATCATATCTAACAAATATAATTTATATAATATTGGTTATTAGTTTATATATAATACACTATTGGCTAGTGTATCAATTTAAATATAATATTAAGAAGCAGTTTGTCCTAAATTTAATATTTTAAATATTAAAATAAAACTGACTAGATACTACCTATAACGGAACGTTAAAATTGTTATCAATACTTGTCAATGTCGAATTATCAAACTGTTTTGTTTTTATTTTAAAATTATTGTAATATTTTTGTCAGAAACCAAAAGGTTATTACTATTGCTTGTAGGATATTACTTGAAATGAATGGTTGAATGTGTATTTTAATTGAATTGAATATCAATTAATGTTAATTAAAGTGTATTGAAATGTGTATAAGAAGCAATTCTTTCGTAAATAAAGTAAGGTAAAATTAATATTTCGTTGTTATTCAGAAAAATCATCATAAAATACGTTAATTTCCCTTACAAGGTATTAGAAATTACCACTTGAGACTAGATTGAGCTTGTCTCAGTTGAATGGAGATCACATCTGTCAAAATCTGTTCTTGAGAGGAGATTGTGACATAAGCGTCGTTCTAAAATAAGCTTTTCATTGATCTTTACTCACTTGATCAACGATCAGTGAATCTTGTCTCAAGAAGCGTTCTATAATACAATCTCTTCTTGAAACTAGTTTTAAAACTAGATTCACGACTGAGACGCCTTCTATAATACGGGCCTAAGTCTATGACTCATGTCTATGTCATTTTTGTCTGTTATTTTTCCTTCCAAAAAGATCTGTCATGTTACAAGTTCATTGTGCTACTAACTATTGTTATAATAAAGAATATATAACGAAATAAAGAAATCTTACTGAATATTATTACTTTAATACCAATATTAATAATAAGCTATATTATTTTAAAGTTTCATCAAAATCCATTCAGTAGTTTTTGCGTGAAAGAGTAACAAACATCCATCCATACTTACAAACTTTCGCGTTTATAATATTAGTAGGATAATTACCTGAACTTGTGCTAGGTTGTGCCAAATTCTCGTCAAAATTATTATCATCACATTCATCACTATTGTCTTGAGTAACGGCAGCTTCTGAAATCAATACATAAATACATTTAAATTATCACGTGATGGCGTGATGAATTAAAAATGAATGTGCACAACACTTACCGTTACTTCTCAAGTTAATTGTTTGCCTATTACTAGTGACTTTCCTTTTGCCGGTCCTTGTAACATTTATACGTCGTCGTAATGGTCGGATTATCTAAATAAATGAACAACAGATCAATCATTGGGTTGGATAATTAATACACGAATAGGCAAATGCAATAAGCCTTTAACATTAGTAAATTATTATTCTAGGGATGATCATGTGAATAATTATTTTCTTGAGTCTGAAATAATTAAATTATAGTAGTTCATTTTATATTTATTCTAGAGTAGTTAAAAATCGTCTATCTGGATACAATTGTAAAATGGTTAGCTTTATTTTGTACTATTTTTTTTATTTAAATAGCTGTATAGTGTATATCACGTAGTTACAAGATCATCAATAAAATGATCTTCAGTTCTTTGAGACGGGAGGCCAAATGATGCAGAAGCATCTCAGTAGGCCGCCAAAGTGGTGTGGGTCACCATGCTGCATTGTTGCATTGTCTGCATGAGCAATGAGTATGGTGACCACTAGTCTTGGATTCTGCTCATGCTTTTATCAGGCAAAGTGACTTGGCAGGTCCATATATAAAATAATAATCACAAATTTTAACAACAAAAATAAAACCGACTTCAAGCACTGGACCAAATTGAAATGAGACCACATGGGAAGCACCAACTTTCAAATAAAAAAAGGATCATCAAAATCGGTTCACCCAGTCGAAAGTTATGGGGTAACAAACATAAAAAAAATACACACGAATTGAGAACCTCCTTCTTTTTTGAAGTCGGGTAAAAAAAACATAGCAATCATCAAGACTACCGCCAGAAGTGAAAACTCCAAACTATAGACAAACAGTTCTTCAAAAGCTCACTTGAAATGAACCTCTTTGCTCTTTAAATGAAAGTTAAAAAGAATAAAAAATTTAGTCCATAGAAAGCGTTCGGTGACGATGACGCGAGTTCCGTGATTTTTGGCCACCCAATAACAAAACACGTGGGACCACACGGACTTCAAGAACTGGACTAAATTGAAATGGGACCCACGGGAAGCACCAGCTTTCAAAGAAAAAAAAGAATCATCAAAATCGGTTCACCCGTCGAAAGTTCTGAGGTAATAAACATAAAAAATATCCAATAGAATTGAGAACCTCCTCCTTTTTTGATGTCGGTTAAAAACTCACCCTGTCCGAACTCCCGAAGAGGCAATGCGCAGATTCGTCGGAGTCTGTCCGCTCGGAGGAGGGCGCCGAGAGTCGTGAGTGCGAGAGCGGATGCGAGAGCGGACGCGAGATCGGATGCGAGAGTGGATGTGAGAGTGGATGTGAGAGTGGATGTGAGAGTGGATGTGAGAGTGGATGCGAGAGTCCATGCGGGGGCGGCTGCGAGATCGGATGTGAGAGTGGATGCGAGAGATCATACGTGGGCGGCTGCGAGATCGGATGCGAGAGTGGATGCGAGAGTCCATGCGGGGGCGGCTGCGAGATCGGATGTGAGAGTGGATGCGAGAGATCATAGGTGGGCGGCTGCGAGATCGGATGTGAAAGTGGATGCGAGAGATCATACGTGGGCGGCTGCGAGATCGGATGTGAGAGTGGATGCGAGAGATCATACGTGGGCGGCTGCGAGATCGGATGTGAAAGTGGATGCGAGAGATCATACGTGGGCGGCTGCGAGATCGGATGCGAGAGTGGATGCGTGGGTGGCTGCGAGATCGGATGTGAGAGTGGGTGCGAGAGTTCATGCGTGGGCGGCTGCGAGATCGGATGCGGGAGTGGATGCGTGCGCGGCTGCGAGATCGGATGCGAGAGTGGATGCGTGAGTTGATTCGAGAGCGGACGCAAGATCGAATCCGAGATCGGATGCGAGAGTGGATGCGTGCGCAGATGCGAGAGTGAATGCGTGCGCGGCTGCGAGAGTGGATGCGTGCGCGGCTGCGAGAGTGGATGCGTGCGCGGCTGCGAGAGTGGATGCTGGCGCGGCTGCGAGAGTGGATGCTGGCGCGGCTGCGAGAGTGGATGCATGCGCAGCTGCGAGAGTGGATGCGTGCGCGGCTGCGAGATCGGATGCGAGAGCCTTTGCGTGAGCGTGAGCGCGGTCGGGACCGTGTACGCGGGCGCACGCGCCGCGCGGGGGGCGGGGCGCCGCGGGCCACGTGTCCTCCTCGCCCCGCCCGCGTTGCTGTCAGTCAACGACGAGCGAGACTGATTACTCCGCCTGAAATATACATTAAGAGTATGTTATACAGACAGTATATAAGAAGCGATTTTGTATACTATATATATATATATATAGTCCGCAAAATATAGCTTGATCTCTGTGACAAAATCAAAGTATCTCCATGCCAAATTTCATTAAAATCGGTGCAGAGGCTTAGCCGTGAAAGCAGGATGGACAGACAGACAGAGTTACTTTAGTAGTCGCGTTTATAATATAAGTATGGTTTTAGGCTCGTATTATAGAAGGCGTCTCGAGTATCGTTTCATCAAATCTCAAGCGTCGCTCTCATTATAGAATGCGTTTTAAGTTCTACTCAGTTGAAACAACTTTCAGTAACTAATCTCAACTCACAAGTCTGTTCTCAGTTACGTTTCTGCATGGTCGAAATTATTGTTCTGTATTACGCAGCAAATTAAATTAAACAAATCATATCTGACAAATATAATTTATATATTATTGGTTATTAGTTTATATATATAATACACTATTGGCTAGTGTATCAATCTATATCTATACTAATATTATAAAGAGGAAAGGTTTGTATGTAAGTATGTTTGTAACGAATTGGCTCAAAAAGTACTGGACGGATTTTAAAAATTCTTTTACTATTTGAATGCTACATTATCACTGATTAATATAGGCTATTTTAATTGAAAAAAAAAAACAATATGTAAACTAAAATCTGCAGGTAACACCGCGAGGTTCAGCTAGTTTAAATATAATAATAAGAAGCAGTTCGCCCTAACTTAAATACTTTAAATATTAAAACAAAAATGATTAGATACTACCTGTAACGGAAAGTTCAAATTGTTATCAATACTTGTCATGTCAAATTGTCAAACTATTTTTTTGTTATTATTTAAAAATTATTGTTATATAAGTGTATTGAAATTTGTATAATAAGCAATTCTTTCGTAAATAAAGTAAGGTAAAATTTCGATATTATTCACAAAAATCATCATAAAATACGTTAATTTCCCTTATAAGGCATTAGAAATTACCACTTGAGACTAGATTGAGCTTGTCTCAAGTGAACAGAGATCAGATCTGTATAAATGTATGCCTGAGAGGAGATTTTGACATAAACATCGTTCTAAAATAAGCTATTCATTGATCTTTACTCACTTGATCAACGATCAGTGAATCTCGTTTCAAGAGACGTTCAAAAATAAAATCTCTTCTTGAAACTAGTTTTAAAATTAGATTCAGGAGTGAGATGCCTTTTAAAATACGGGCCTTAAAGTGTCATCAAACATCAATAACCCATAATGTTGCAGGGCTTGGGTCTCCTCTCATGAGCGCGTGGGTCTCCTTCCGTACGATCCAATCTCCTTTACGTCCCCACTCTGACTGGGTTGCGGGTTGGGGACTAGGAGGACAACGCAGTGGCTATGTAATCTTGTCGTTGGATGTTTTTAAGCCGCCCAAAGGCTGCTAAGCAACTAACTTCACGACTGTGATCCTATGATAACAACCGGAACCAACTGCTTAACGTGACCTTCGAACCACGAATACGCTCATAGCATCGTGCCATCAGCGGTCACCTATCCAGGTACTGACCGCGCCGTCGTTGCTTACCCTCGGTGATTGTTCCTAGTAACCGAATGCAATTGCGCTATGAGCCCCTATTTAAAGTGTATTTTTTTATATTTGTAATGAATAGAATTTCATTTTTGATAAAACTGACACGTCCCGAATAAAAATAATGTTGCTACGTTGGTTTTGTAGCCATCTGTCACAGAGGCCAAGCTATTTTTTACAGACTGTAGTAATGCTCAAAATTGGAGCAAAGTTGATTAGATCAAAACGACTTTCTTTGTTTGATACAACTTTCACGTATCAATAATCATAAATTTCACTCCAAAAAAATATAGGAAAATTCACATTCACTTAAAAATATTGATAACAGAAAATATTAAAGGCAGAAAAGTGTCAACGACGTACCTCAGGGATCCCCTTGTTTGTGAGCGTGTGTTCTTTGAATAACGTTGATTCCGGTTTCCGTTCACATTTGCTGTGAATAATGTAAAAAGATACATTTTTAAATACCTATTTTGGTAAACAACAAACAAAGAAAACGCAAAAAAAAAACACATTACGCTAATGAGTAATGTAGCTTAGCTTATACTAATTTTAATACTTCATCAAGCCTACTCTTGTTTCTTTGTGCATAAAAAACCTTTAGCAAGCTTTTTAGTTATTGTTTTAAACTATTAATTTATTATAATAATAATATACAATAACAATAACAACACACAATATAGCTAGGATATAAATATGTCATTCAGACTTGACAAATGCCGAACTTTACATATACACAACAGTAAAATAGTAACTAATACTGACAACACAATAAAATCTAATCTATTTTAACCGACTTCAAAAAAGTAGAGGTTCTCAATTCGACTGTATTTTTTTTCATGTTTGTTACCTCATAACTTTTGACTGGGTGAACCAATTTTCACGATTCTTTTTTTATTTGATAGCTGGTGCTGCTGGTGGTTCCATTTCAATTTGGTTTAGTTCTTGAAGTCGGTTTCTTTTTGTTAAAATTTGTGATTATTAAGTACGGAACCAGTAGACACCTACAAATATCTAGGAATTCAACAATCTCATAACATCAACCACATTGAAATTAAAAAACAATTCTCATCTGAATACGCTAGAAGATTAAATCTGATATGCAAGAAGGAACTTCATTCCAAAAACTTTTTAATAATCTATACCCGTATTGAGGTACTCATTTGGAATAGTTAAATCGACATAAACCGTCTAGAAATTAACGACTAGAACAACAATAACGAAACACAAACATTTACATCAAACATCGGCAATATAAAGAATATAATAATATAAATAATAAATAAATATTCCGGACATCTAACACACAACGCCATCTAGTCCCAAGCTAAGCAGAGCTTGTGTTATGGGTACTAGACAACTGATATAAATACTTATATACTTTTTTTTGTAAATAGATACATATTATACATAGAAAACACTCAAACTCCGACACAAATATTTGCAGATCATTCAAACATTTGGTGTGACCCGGGAATCGAACCCGAGACCTCAAGCTTAGCAATCGCATACGCTACCACTACGCCACCGAGGCAGTCAAAGAATCGCAGTTAAAAGACAAAACGGGGGAAGAGAACTTATAGATCCGACAATGTTATGAGAAGGACAAGTAAAAAAATTAAAACATTTATTTTATAGTAAAGCTACAAAAAGTAATATACATGCAGCCATTATTGAAATTGATGTTAACTTTACTCCATTATTGCAATAGAGAAGCAATCTATAAAAACTCAGAATTGCAAAAAAAAGAAAAAATAGATAGATGTCGTTCATCACATTTACACGACCTAGAACAGTCACAATTAGATTTAGATACTTCGAATAAATAGCTTCAGTTAGATTTCCTTTATCCTGAAACTGAAATGTTTATAATTGCAATACAAGACCAGATTATTAACACTAAAAACTACAGTACATTTATTCTGAAAGACCCGAATATCCAAAATGATAAATGCAGAACATGTCACCGATCCGCAGAAACCATTTAACACATCACAAGTGCATGTCCAACCCTAGCTCAAAACGACTATCGTGTATAGACAGAATCAAATCGCTGATATCGTCCACCAGAAGTTGCTATTAAACATAATTTGATACCACCGGTATTGGAGAATCAAAGTCACAAGATATACTTCGATAGAGCCATTTTAACTTATAAATCAATCCACAATAACAGACCTGACATAACTCTTATAGATAAACATAATACGAGTAAACACACATATTCAATAGATATTTCAGTTCCTAACACACTGCATAAGTACATATACAGAATTAAAAGAAGGGAAGAAAGAAGAAGCGAGGGTGCGAGGAGGGGTTCGTGTCGGTGCAACGGCACTCCGCGCAACACAAGGGACAGCGACACTCGCCTTTTAAATTGGTTTCCTTGTACAGAAATTACAAGTTTCATTTATACAGTCCACTATTTTTATTTACGACCAAAACCTAGCAAGCACAAGAGACACCATGCAAAAAGCCGCAATACTAAACACTTGCCGCATTGTTCGTAAGTTTTTGCAGGAAGACACAACATCACTCAAATGAACTCCACTTGGCCTAAGCCCGTGGTTTTCATTAGAATACCGAAATTCAAATTTCGAGAACAATAAATACACAAAATAATAATAGTAATATAAATAGAACCCACGGTGTTTGGGCGGTAATGGCAGGAAGTCTACGACGATTGTATCAGATGAGTCAGAGTCGTTATCATGGACAGAACCTCCGGAACTAGACCCGTCCAGCGAATCTGTCTCTTCCGAGAGGCACTCCAGGTCACGTTGTACTAACGTATCGAAAAACGCCATCATACGAGGATCTTCACTTGTAGACTGTTGAGTATGGTTGTATGAAACATACTGAAACAATTATACACAGAGATTAGATCAGAATTGAGTAAAAGAGTGGTTTAAAGAAAATAGAACCAATACACAATCCCCTCGTAAGCCTTTTTTGCACTCAGAACCAGAATAATGCATCCTTTTTTAGAGTATTAGTAACAAAGAATTTCGATTATAAGCACATGCTTGCGTGTGTATGTGTGCGAATGTCTGCATATGCGTGCGTGTGACTGCGTATGTTTGTGTGTGTCTGCGTATGTGGGTTGTGAATGCCTTTGTAAATAAGTGGAAGATGCTTCTAAACGCATTAACAAGCTCTCCTAGAGTGTAAAATAAACGACTCACTTGACCACTCTGATGCACTAGTGTCACATAATCTTCGTAACTGTATAACTCACGTGGATTGTCAGAACCCTGAGCCCTCTCTAACAAAGAACCACGCATTTGAGGGTATTCTACAACCGACCACAGCTGAAATTATAAATTAAAAAGGCATTCTTAAAATGAAAATACACATGCGTTTGTATGTCCAGTACAGAATTATAGGTTAGACGATTGATTTTAAAAATAAGAAAAAATATTTCAACAATTTAATAAGTACACTAATCAACCTGAATGCGCAGCATGATATAATGGGTAAAAAAACCCTTTCTAAAGAGAGGTCTGGGTCCAGCAGTAGACTATTAGAATCTGTTGATGATGATGATGATGAAAATGTACTACTACATATTAAATACGTATGATGAGAAACACGAAATCGCCAAATAAGTATAGTCCATTCGTTTAGATACGGTCACTTTGATCGCGCCGTCGTGACACGTGCGGCTTTTTGTCAAAGCAAAGCCGCCACAAAATCAAAGGGCAAGCTCACAAGTAAATATGATTTGTCAGTTTACGCCGTTGTATGAATTAATATATCGTATTTCACAACAATAATCACAATTGCGTGAGAGTGTACCGACACTATCAAAACGAATAAACTATAATCTATAAGTATTAAAAAATATAAATCGGCCATAACCACGCATAATTTTAGAACGGCTGCAAATGAGGTAATTCTTTTTTTATGTGTTTGTGTAGAAGAAAATTATAAGAAATCGCAAGGTTTATATTTTCATAGTCAGGGACTGTACGCTACCCGTGGAACCCTGAGGTGTACATAAATACTAAAACAATAAAGAACTTTTTGGAAACTTAGGTATGGCGGTACGAAGTTCGCCGTGTCATCTAATTGTATTTGAAAACATACCTTTACAATTTTCTCGACACCTGACGAAGCAATGAGACAATAGTGAGGGTTATACCGCACTTGATTCACGATGGAACGATGCCCGTATAGGATCATGTGGGGAGACTCCACTACTATATCTATAATAAATTACCGAATTTAAATTTTTTTTAACGTTATTTTATAAGGAAAAATAAAATTTTGTGTGTGTACTGTGTAAGATACATACCAGCTGTATCTTCAAGTTCTGGTATCTTCCACATATACAAATTAAAATCATCCGATCCAGATACTACGTACTCATCGTCTTTGCCAACGAAACAACCGCTCTTCATGGTGGAGGAGTTGTAGTAATCTTGGTGGTAGAACTCGACCACTGGGTCTGGGCAATCGATCGTGTATAGAATGGGAGAAAGGCGACGGCGCAAAGACAGAATATGTGTACCAGTTGAATTGAATCCAACGCTCATACTGTTGTGGGATTTTCCGCTGGAAGCAGTGTAGCGCATGGCTGGCCTGTAAAATAATTATTAATAATTCAGCAGTTGCTAAATACACTGTTCTTAGATTCATCGCAGTTGAAACATTTTGTATCCATGAGATAAAACACGATAGTTTAAGCATACACTTTTACTTTGAGGGGCCGGCGCCGGATGAATTCTTCATACAAATTGAATACCAAAATAATTTGCAGTTTGGACATATTTCCACCGTACCATGTTGATATCCAGATTTAAACAGTATTTACTCAGGCTCCTAATGGCTTTTTATTTAAAAAACTTACCTAAAGTAAAGTAAAATCGAATTTAATTTTGGTCATGGTGAAAATAGTAAAAATAGTTAATAAGAGAAATAGCACGTAAGGGTTATACTCAGTAATAATATATGCAAAGAAAATCTGGAAACAATATTTAACGATAAGAAAACCTGTAGTTACTTAATAGAATTTTGTATTAAAATAGTTAAAATTGTAAACAATAGAAAAAAGTAGTTTTAAGCATTTGGTAGATTGTATATTTTATAATATACTAGCTGACCCGTGCCCACTTCGTGGGGCATAATGTTAATAATCCTTTTTTAGTACAGAGTGTTATGTATTAATTTCTAACTGCCAAGAATAAGATAGAAAATAGTTCTGATAAGAACTTTTTATTTAAACAATGTCGAAAGTGTACTACGTTTCGAAAAATTCAATTTCGGAGACATCCGCTGCGTAAGGAGCCGACCACGCGATTGAGCCGCGCGGGTACCTCTCAGATGTAAAAGGCCACGCCTCCTTCTCCCGAAGCGAGCACGAACGCGAACCGAATTAAACCCGAAGACATCGCGCGCCGTCCGCTGCTTTGGCCTTTCGTTGAAATTTCTCCGATTCACTTTGCAAAACCGACTACCACGTAAAAGCCTTTTTATTTTTCGGTTTTTTATATAACCTATGACACTCAGCAATAATGTGGCTTTCTATTGGTGAAAGAATTTTTAAAATCGGTTTAGTAGATCCCGAGATTACCCCTTACAATTTAACAAATATACAAGCACACAAACTTTACTTCTTTATAATATTAGTATAGATATAGATAGTAACTACCAAAGTAAAGGCACCATAGTAATTAAGATATAATGTAACTAGAATAAGTAAACAATGTAATTAACGTCGTATAATAATTAATTAGCATAAGAAGTAAGCTGAGAGTAAAATTATAGTATTATTACACGAAATAATGTAGAAAATTAATTTAGACTAGGTACAGGCTGGTCCGGAATTGTAAGGACGGCCTGTAAAAAATTGTATAGATAGATCTCCCACTATGTAAACCCCAGCTGGCTTGGAATGTCCGTGAGCAGCCCTGTGGGAAAAATCTCTGTGTAAGAAAGTAGACTTAGACCCCATCAGGGTCGACACCCTAATTGTTAACCGTACCTATATATACAGGGTCTGTCGTAAATAATGGATAAGTCGTAAACTGGAGTTGGTCCGGCTATGAGACTATTAGAAAATCGTATCTTTTTGCCAGGGTTTCTAACCGTATGGAAATGGCGTAGACTTTTATGTTTTTTTATAAATTTCGCTACTCTTTGCATTCATTCCGTTGCCATTTCGTTAAATTTAGGTATTTCTGTGTCATTTTTTTTGTATTATAGTCTTGAAGATGTGTATTATTTAGTTTTAGTACTGTTTTAGGCGTTTTTAACGTTGGTCATTTTCAAAATTGTCATTTTAAGATTTTTTATGTTTTTGTTTTACTTAGGGTCAACTTTTGATCATTTACTGTGTAAAAAAAAAGTACGGCGCTATAGCTGCCCATGATCTTAATAAATTATCTAGTATGTGTAGATTCTAAAAAGGTATAACAATGCATACTTCACAAGTAATATTAAGCTACATGAGCGAGATCAATATCAAGGTGAGAAAATATTTTTTTCATGTAATGTTGTAAATGGTTATAAAACTTCGTCAGAATGATTTATTTCTGCCAAGATTCTTTACACAAACACTATGGGGCCACTATTAAGGATATTCAAAGAAAACTAGGTAGTTTTTTGTCAAAAAAATTTCATGCCTCCTCATTTCATAAAGGTGTTTAATTTTAAAATTGATGTGCTCTAATAGTTACATGCGACAAACATGTTACAAGTTTATTCGTAAAAAGGATCATCAGGTAAAAAAATGAACAAAGACAGCAATACAAAGGGTCTCCCCGCGTGAAAAGGACATTGTTACTAGGCACACTGCATGATGCACCGTCCCTTTCACACTCACGATGTGTGAAAAGGTTAGCATGCGTTTAGCTAGGGCGCACTCCTGATACATCTCTCAGTGTGATTTTGACCATCGCATGTGCTCTCGTTTTCATTACTGTCGTCAATTTGTTACTGCTTTCTAATATCGGACTTAGATTTTCTTTGTGATTTGGACTTGTTAACCTGGTGATATTGACAACTCAGCTCTCATTTATGGGCATCGTGTTGTGCTATCGATTGCACGTGTTATTTTGGAAAATTTGGAGGTGGCAACTCGAAAACCCAAGACTTATCCGAGAAGACCGATCGCAATATCAATTTAAAATTAATTTATGGACTGGCATTATTAATGGCAAAATCATTGGTCCATTCGAATTGCCGGCAATATTAAATGCGGATATGTATTTGAATTTTTTAGCAAATACTTTACCTAGTTTACTGCAAGACGTCCCACAAGAGATAAGAAATGAGATGTGGCTACAAAATGATGGGTGTCCAGCACATTACGCTGTTCGTGTCAGGGAACATTTAAATAATACTTATCCAGATAGATGGATAGGGCGATTGGGGCCAATTTTATGGCCTCCACGTTCGCCAGACCTGAACCCCTTGGACTTCTTTTACTGGGGCTGTATAAAAGAAAAAGTATACAGTGAAACAATAAGTTCTGTAGAAGAGTTGCGTGCGCGCATTCAAGTAGCAGCGAGAAAAATTGAAGAAGCCGGTTATGTGCGCCGGATTAAGCGATCGTTTATTAGGCGATGTAGAGCGTGCATAGCTGCCGGCGGAGGACACTTCGAACATTTAGTTTAAGTTGTTGAATAAATATTTTTACGTACTAAAACAACCTAGTTTTCTTTTGAATATCCTTAATAGTGACCCCATAGTGTTTGTGTAAAGAATCTTGGCAGAAATAAATCATTCTGACGAAGTTTTATAACCATTTACAACATTACATGAAAAAAATATTTTCTCACCTTGATATTGATCTCGCTCATGTAGCTTAATATTACTTGTGAAGTATGCATTGTTATACCTTTTTAGAATCTACACATACTAGATAATTTATTAAGATCATGGGCAGCTATAGCGCCGTACTTTTTTTTTACACAGTAAATGATCAAAAGTTGACCCTAAGTAAAACAAAAACATAAAAAATCTTAAAATGACAATTTTGAAAATGACCAACGTTAAAAACGCCTAAAACAGTACTAAAACTAAATAATACACATCTTCAAGACTATAATACAAAAAAAATGACACAGAAATACCTAAATTTAACGAAATGGCAACGGAATGAATGCAAAGAGTAGCGAAATTTATAAAAAAACATAAAAGTCTACGCCATTTCCATACGGTTAGAAACCCTGGCAAAAAGATACGATTTTCTAATAGTCTCATAGCCGGACCAACTCCAGTTTACGACTTATCCATTATTTACGACAGACCCTGTATAAGCAATAAACGAGCTGTGACAGGATTTGGCGTTAACGCAGTCGAGTAATAAAAAATTAAGAATTCTAAATTTGAATAAACTCACTTACTTTTTAGGGTTTCGTAAGTCCCAGAGAGCAACACCGTCACGAGCGTTAGCAGAGACCAGTACACCCCCTTGGGTTGGGTGGTACATGACGCCGTGGAATGACTTTCTGCTACGTGATATCACAAAAGATTCTGGAAAATATATTTTTTTTTCATAAGCCTATCGTTCTACTGCTAGGGAAGGTACATTATCAGATCTAAAATTAAACAATCATACTTTGCATTTTAATAAATAAAGGCAGACAGAAATATAATATTTGGAATACTTTAAAAACTGTAGTTTTCTAGTATCTATGTCAAGATTAAAGGAAAATTCATCACTCTTGTTTATTGGTAATATTTGAAATTCTCAAACTTTCTTCACAACTATACTATTCGTATGCATGTATTATACCTACATATAAACCTCTTAAATTACGCATTAAAATCCGTTGCTTAGGTTGTAAGAACTGAGGGTACATGAACGAAAAACTACTTTATTTTCATTATCTTATAGCATAAGGTCTTGTTTTTGTGAGGAGAAATAAATAAAGTTATTATTATTATTATAGAGATGTGTTTTCAACATACCGCTGTTAGATTCCCTAGTGTCGAACATTAGCAAACGTCCATCATTCCCTGCAGTTGTGATGACGCGCTCGTTGAACGGGTCCATGCTTAGAGCGCACACGGCCATGTCGTGCTGCAGCACATGTAGTAGGCACTTCTTCTCCAAGTCATGAACTATTACCTGGTTTTAAATACTTGGTGTTTTAATGTTTCTAAAACGCATTGTAGGGCGATTCATCTCTTTACAATATTATTATTTTACTCTGTATTAATCTTTGATAGTATGAATGTTTGTTATAATCTTTAACTAACTTACATTTTCTATTTATAAACACGTGTGCTATAAGAAAATATTGAACTACATTTGAATTATACACTTACTTATACCAAGCTAATCTTACAGACGAATAACATATCGACAATTTCTAAGTGTATAATCATCAGCCTATCATACTCAACTACTGAACAAACGAATCCTCCAAGGAGCGGCAGTTATGGGCTGAATTATCGTGACCAATTATTATTTACGTCTTTAAAGACCAAATCGAACACGTATACATCAACCACCTTTAACAGACCCCTGCTGTGCATAGGCCTATGCTTAGAAATGAGATTTTGGCACTGGTAGTGTGGCACTCAGGCCAGACGGGTTGGCATAGGGTCTGTGTCAACTTTTCCTTCTCTTTGCAGTAATCTTGTCCTGCGTAATTTGCTCTCCTAGTCGCCTCTTACTTCTTCTTCTACGACACCCATGGAATGAATATAGGGGTGGTATCACTCCGTATTCTTCTTTTGGTGTCACACGGACAGAAAGCATACCATTGTACCTACCTACGCTTCGTGCAAATTCATTCATTGCAAATGTGTGTGTCCCAACCTATGAAAACCTTATCATTTACCTGACATTTGGCAGCTTTGTAATGTTCAATTTGTACATAGTCAGAAATATCTAATCGTGTGAAGAGTAAATGATGCGAATATTCACTCAACATAAATATATTATGTAATACATATTATGTCATACAATAAAATTAACTTTGAAACATACTAGGCACACTAACAATTACTTTTAATGCAAAATTAAAACCTTACAAATTTTTATTTTTAAATCTTTAGCCCGCGGCTGCTTGTCATAGTCTGTAAAGAATAGCCTATGACCTTCCTCAAGAACCCAAGTATCTCCATACCAAATTTCACTGCGGTTTTGTCGTGAAACGTAACAGACAGACAGACTGGTAGGGATTTTTTAGGTTTATAATATTAGTATGGAATAAGGATATAGATATATGGAAATATGGAAGTATCATCATGTATAAATAAGGTCATTGAACTTACAAAACTAGGATGTATAATTGTATAAATTAATCAATTTCGTACTTACAACATCATCATTTCCTCCTGAATAAATCCACTTGTGGTCACTAGTTACACCAAGGCAGAAAATGTTGGACTGGTGTAAAGAACTCATACTTTCGGGCTGACCCTGGTCCAATATGGTTTTCCCAAAGTGCCATAACATCACCCTGCGGTCATCTCCAGCTGGAAAAAATAATAATACTATACCGGCTTTGTTTGTCTAGCGGTTGGCATATTTATAACAAAATATTTTAATTTTTTTTATCTTGTAACTTACAAATATGTGTATTTACTACAGGCATATTTGTCAAATGAGGACAAGAATCTTGGAATGGCAGATAGTCAGTTATAAACTTGTATAAATCTTTATTTTAATAGGCTAAAACTTGTCTCAAAACCTATCTATCCTAGGATAGGTACCCGCGTCCACAGATATTCTAAGGTCAAAGCTAAAAAAAACGTTTTTTTACACATTTATTGCAAATATCTTGTATCCTATACGTTTTGTGCTATATGTTTGTAAAATTGCATTGTAGAGATGAAATTTTTAGGATCGGTAGTGTAGTGTATGGACTTTTGGTATATAATGCTATCGTCTCGAACAATGCAAGACGCGGTGCGCGGGGCGAGGAGGACTGGTCTATCGACCGCCGCGTAGTGAAGACGTGTGCGCTTGCTGCGAGCCGATACCTATCAGTAGGTAGTACCTCAGGGAAATAGATAACATCACATGTGTACATTATAGGTAGTCTACAAGTAACATTTTACTCAGAAAGGAATGGATACTCGCTAAACTGAAAGCGCGGCCGTTTTACAATTAGCAGTTGTCAAAGGTGGAAAAAAACCATGCTAACTTACGTCATTTTAGGAAGCTTGATTTTTATATATTTCATTAAGTATAATATTGTAAAATATTTTCCAATAAGCCAGACAAAACATAGTACCAGACTCGGATGATGTTTATAGGAACTAACGCCTCCGCTATATTTACCTACGGCAGACACACGCGTCATGTGTATTGACTGCTACTTAAGTTTTTTTTCTATGAAATTGAGGGTAAACCAGCAGACGTATCGCCTGATGGTAGGCGATTACCGATTATTAGTTAGTGTAGGCGTTCATACTTCTCAACAATATAAACTAAAAACAACTATTTACGAATCGGAATGCATCTCACCTCGCTTCCTCGCACAGCGCCTGTCAGATTAGTCTGGCTCATTGGGAAATATTTTTAAATAGTTCCTAGTTAGTGTGTTGTTAGTTATCAGTATATATTGTTGAGAAGCTTGAACGCCTACTCTAACTTATATAGCAATACACAAGACGTAGTAGTACCTATAAACTTCAAACGAGTTTGGGAGGATATTTTTTTCCGTCTGATTTGTTTGGCTTATTGAAAAATATTTTAAAACAATATACCTAATCTGTACTAATATTTTAAGCTGAAGAGTTTGTTTAAAAGCGCTAATCTCAGCTGGTCCGATTAAAAAAATCTTTCAGTGTTGGATATTCCATTTATCGAGGAAGGCTATAGGCTACATATCATCACGCTAATACTAATAGGAGCGGAGCACCAATGAAGAATGTTTCAATAACGGGGGAAATTTTTCACGCTACGGGCAATAGAAGACGCAAAAGTTGTTGCGTGGGTCAGCTAGTGATATATACAGGGTCTGTCGTAAATAATGGATAAGTCGTAAACTGGAGTTGGTCCGGCTATGAGACTATTAGAAAATCGTATCTTTTTGCCAGGGTTTCTAACCGTATGGAAATGGCGTAGACTTTTATGTTTTTTTATAAATTTCGCTACTCTTTGCATTCATTCCGTTGCCATTTCGTTAAATTTAGGTATTTCTGTGTCATTTTTTTTGTATTATAGTCTTGAAGATGTGTATTATTTAGTTTTAGTACTGTTTTAGGCGTTTTTAACGTTGGTCATTTTCAAAATTGTCATTTTAAGATTTTTTATGTTTTTGTTTTACTTAGGGTCAACTTTTGATCATTTACTGTGTAAAAAAAAAGTACGGCGCTATAGCTGCCCATGATCTTAATAAATTATCTAGTATGTGTAGATTCTAAAAAGGTATAACAATGCATACTTCACAAGTAATATTAAGCTACATGAGCGAGATCAATATCAAGGTGAGAAAATATTTTTTTCATGTAATGTTGTAAATGGTTATAAAACTTCGTCAGAATGATTTATTTCTGCCAAGATTCTTTACACAAACACTATGGGGCCACTATTAAGGATATTCAAAGAAAACTAGGTTGTTTTAGTACGTAAAAATATTTATTCAACAACTTAAACTAAATGTTCGAAGTGTCCTCCGCCGGCAGCTATGCACGCTCTACATCGCCTAATAAACGATCGCTTAATCCGGCGCACATAACCGGCTTCTTCAATTTTTCTCGCTGCTACTTGAATGCGCGCACGCAACTCTTCTACAGAACTTATTGTTTCACTGTATACTTTTTCTTTTATACAGCCCCAGTAAAAGAAGTCCAAGGGGTTCAGGTCTGGCGAACGTGGAGGCCATAAAATTGGCCCCAATCGCCCTATCCATCTATCTGGATAAGTATTATTTAAATATTCCCTGACACGAACAGCGTAATGTGCTGGACACAATGAGAGCTGAGTTGTCAATATCACCAGGTTAACAAGTCCAAATCACAAAGAAAATCTAAGTTCGATATTAGAAAGCAGTAACAAATTGACGACAGTAATGAAAACGAGAGCACATGCGATGGTCAAAATCACACTGAGAGATGTATCAGGAGTGCGCCCTAGCTAAACGCATGCTAACCTTTTCACACATCGTGAGTGTGAAAGGGACGGTGCATCATGCAGTGTGCCTAGTAACAATGTCCTTTTCACGCGGGGAGACCCTTTGTATTGCTGTCTTTGTTCATTTTTTTACCTGATGATCCTTTTTACGAATAAACTTGTAACATGTTTGTCGCATGTAACTATTAGAGCACATCAATTTTAAAATTAAACACCTTTATGAAATTAGGAGGCATGAAATTTTTTTTGACAAAAAACTACCTAGTTTTCTTTTGAATATCCTTAATAGTGACCCCATAGTGTTTGTGTAAAGAATCTTGGCAGAAATAAATCATTATGACGAAGTTTTATAACCATTTACAACATTACATGAAAAAAATATTTTCTCACCTTGATATTGATCTCGCTCATGTAGCTTAATATTACTTGTGAAGTATGCATTGTTATACCTTTTTAGAATCTACACATACTAGATAATTTATTAAGATCATGGGCAGCTATAGCGCCGTACTTTTTTTTTACACAGTAAATGATCAAAAGTTGACCCTAAGTAAAACAAAAACATAAAAAATCTTAAAATGACAATTTTGAAAATGACCAACGTTAAAAACGCCTAAAACAGTACTAAAACTAAATAATACACATCTTCAAGACTATAATACAAAAAAATTTGACACAGAAATACCTAAATTTAACGAAATGGCAACGGAATGAATGCAAAGAGTAGCGAAATTTATAAAAAAACATAAAAGTCTACGCCATTTCCATACGGTTAGAAACCCTGGCAAAAAGATACGATTTTCTAATAGTCTCATAGCCGGACCAACTCCAGTTTACGACTTATCCATTATTTACGACAGACCCTGTATACATATGTATATATAAAATTCCAGCTTCCCAAAATGAAATTACCATTTTTATTCACCTTTGATACTTGCTAACTGTAAAACAGGGCCGTTTTCAGCTTAGAAAGTTAGTTTCCGTTCCTTACTGAGTATATTATGTTAGACTACCAATCCTAAAAAAATTCTCTCTCCTAAAATGACGAAGTCCGGGCTGACTAGAATCTTGGACTAATGCGATGTAGGGCACTACATAACTGGATATAATATATACTTTTTCCCTTGTAAATACACACATATTACACATAGAAAACATTGAACCACCGAAACTAATATTTGCAGATCATACAAACATTTAGTATGATCAGGGAATCGAACTTGAGACCTTAAGCACAGCAGTCGCATACACTACCACTGCGCTACTGAGTATGTCATGACTGTCCTTATAGTTATTCTAACCCACAGATTAATTGTGCCTCCAGCAATATTCATAGAACATATTTTTGAAATTTTATAGTAGTATATAAGTAGAGTGGTGTTCAAAAACACAAAAAGTTCTGTACTAATTGAACTCAAATAACACAATAAACAACACACTTCAAAGGTGGTTTTAAAAAGAACACCTAGTATGTGTTAATAAAAATACAATACAATAAAACTGCTTTGTAGGCCTAGATTTACAACATTATTACATATTTATTCTTTACTTTGTGTACATTAATATCTTTAATTCCTACAAACTATTATGGGTTTATTTCTTTTAGAATAATTTAAGTTTATTTTGATAATTAAAACTTATATACTACTACTACTCAAAATTTCGGCATTAGTAGGAGAGCTGGCTCCAATTTATGGGTCTAGTAGGTATTTGAGGCAAGCTGAAAACTTATCACATACCTCTCTTATTATACCCTAATACGGAACTGCAGACCTGCCTGGTGAGTAGCGGGGCTAAATTGACCCCATTTTTTTTCCAAAAATATGTTTGGCTTGAATTAATCGCAATTAAACGTTTAATCGGGTTTTACAACTAAATTATTTAAACTAATGTACATCAATTGTAAAAACAATTGATTTAATTGCAATTAACTTTTTTTATTGATTAATGAAGCTATTAAAACTAACAATTTACTTTTTGGGGAATTTTGTTGAGAATGATGGTCTGAATACGTGCTGGAAGTTTAATGTTATTTGTCCCGTACACCCTTTTTAAGAAGGTATGTACCACAAAAATATATGTATTAGGATAGAATGTTGACGAACTTTAAAACGAACATACTTTTAATTGCCATAATTCCTACGTAGTAAAAACCAACAAGCCACACCTCCGAATCGCACACAATTGGTGAATGCGCGAGCGCCGACTAGTTAAGTGTCACACTTTCTTGTTTATTTATTTATTCATCGAAGTTAACTTCCTACAAAAAAAAATCTTAAACAAATCACGTTTTTAACTAAAAGTTTGATTTTAGGATACTGAAACGTTTGTTTTTATTTTTTTATTTTATTTTATGGTGTAGGTGGCAAACGAGCAGACGTATCGCCTGATGGTAAGCGATTACCGCCGCCCATGGACACCCGCAACACCAGAGTCGTCACAGACGCGTTGCCGACCTTTGGAGGATGGGAAGAGAGATGGGAGGAGGGGTTGGGATATGGGTCTCCGATATCCTCACTCAGTCGGTGAAACGTGCACTACGTTTTTCTCTGTTCACGATCCTGTGAGTGTGGGCGAGACAGCGCTATCTTAGTGATGCTCTCGCGCACACGCGCCGCGCGTCGGCTCGTACATATGAGGACGGGCAGTATCTTTCCTGCCCTATACTTGCCACTTTATATATTTCGCCGCGAAAATATTCCATTATCCTTACGTGTTTTGTATATATTGTCATACTCTAAATACTATTACTCCTTTATCGTAGTGTAGTTTCTGTGTGTGTCATTTCTGTAATAAACTTTCCTTTTTTTTTTCGTAATGTTGACTAAGTTTATTTCTACAAAAGTAAATATAAGTTAATATAATAAGGTAATCAGGTGTACGAATATGACAACGAAAATAAAACAATTTATAATTTCTTTAATTAAAGTTTTTATAATATATATTTACTACCGTAAATGTAGTAAATATATTTGAATTGGTGAATACCGCACACGCACGTGCACAATAATAAAAGTGATACTTAGTAAAAATATTAATTGTTAATTTTAATTTTTTTCGTAAAATAACTAAAATTGTCAATTGTTAAAACCACGATTAACAACGAATTAATTTTTAGTTATACTTTTTCACAATTACACTTGATCAATTGTTAGTTGTTATGGTGTCGTTTCACAATTAATCAATTGTTAGTCATTAATTGTTATTGCAATTAAAATTTGCCCAACACTGGGTTGGGGGGCAATATACAATTCTTATATCGCTCCTGAGCCACGTCTACAAGTTGTTTTCCAGGGTTATCGCAAATAGGCTAACGCGACGGCTGGACAACTTCCAACCACCGGAACAGGCCGGGTTCCGCGGAGGATTTGGCACCATAGACCACATACACACTGTCAGGCAGATCATACAGAAGACACAGGAGTACAATCAGCCTTTGTGGACTATGAAAAGGCCTTTGACTCTGTTGAGACCTGGTGTGTTCTGGACTCCTTGCAACGGTGCCAAGCTGATTTTCGATACATCGAGGTGCTGAGGAGCTTGTATGATACCGCAACTGTGTCCGTCCAAGTACAGAATAGTCAAACAAGACAGATTCCTTTGCATCGAGGAGTACAAATGCGTTAGAAAACGTCTTCAAGACTCTAAACTGGAACGGGCGGGGCATCAATATAAACGGCGAATACATATCGTACTTAAGGTTTGCCGATGATATCGTTATCATGGCGGAATCGCTGCGGAAAGTTCAGGAGATGCTGCACAGCCTAAATGAATCGTCCCAACGAATTGGTTTCCGGTATCCGGTTTCCGGTTTTCATGTATAATAACCTCGTTATTCCGGGACAAGTAGACATTGATGGCACGCCTCTCGAAGTTGTCAAGGAATACATCTATCTCGGGCAACTAATGCAGTTGGGTAAATATAAATTTGAGAAGCAAGCCGATAGGAGGATCCAGTTGGGATGGGCGGCGTTCAGGAAGTTGAACCATATATTTTCGTCGGATATACCACAGAGCCTGAAGACAAAAGTCTTCAACCAGTGCGCCTCCCGAGACCTGGACATTAACCCTAGGATTATTCCAGAAGCTCAAAGCCGCTCAGCGTACCATGGAAAGAGCTATGCTAGGAGTCTCTCTGAAGGACAAAATTCGTAACGAATTAATCCGTCAGAGAACCAAAGTAACCGACATATAAGCCATACGATTTAGTCGGAGTTTTAACATTGCCAGATGCGTGAAAAAATATTTTGCAAACAATTACAAAAATGTGTTTGAGGCAGCTTGAAATTTTAATAGACTATTAAAACTAACTGAAAAATACGATTCTCAAAAAGACAGATCATTTTAGTAGGACTTTCCAACTGAAAGGTGATCTAACAAATTATTGATAGGTGCTAGTGAGTAGCGCTATAGGCAAGATTTAGTGTGAGAGAGAGTGTTTATCGGCAGCTCTCTGCGTTCTTGCTTGCCGCTTTACTATTGGCTCTGGCGAGGCCACGTGACTTACAATAGCCATGAGGTTTCTAATCGGAATTTCGGAGTAAAAAATAGAAAAAAAATAAAATTTGTGCTAAAAACAGTTTGCATAAAAATGATTGTGTTGATTTGTGTGTTAAAGGGACATATTTTTGTTTTAATTTTTTTATCATTAAAAATTTTGTTATTTAGTCAACTTTAATACAAATCTAAACATAATGAATTACTTAAATATTTGACATTGCTGCAAAAATATTGTTTTTTTAAGAGAAACTGTTTTTAGAAAATTAACATTTCAAGAACTTCTGTTTCTAAAATTTTTTACAGAATTCACATTTTTGCCACTACATCCAAAACTAAAAAAAAATCCTAGTTTTGTGACAGTATTTTAACTCAAAATTTATACAGAAATTTAATAATTTTTTCATGTTAAAATTAATAAAATAAAGTTAAAAGTTAGTTAAATATCAAGATAACTTACAAATTTTATTAGTACATAATATTGTTACGAGCTGGGTATTAAATAAATTAAAGTAGTCGATTGATTACCAAAAATAACACAATATTTATTAACAACACTTTTTACAATTACAAATCACTAAATTACTCGTTAGTTGCACTAGAAGATCTCTTCGATGTTTATTCGCTGTATCGTGAAACAATACTCCCCGTACGGCTAACACATTCCGCTTTTATATGGCTGTCGAGATAACTAGAATGTTCGATAATATTCGATCGATTGTTCTCGACTTAATAGATTATTCTAGAGCTACTTGTCGCGCCATCTAGCGTCGAGAAATCGCTATAATGCCCACAGTTGCGCGCTAGCCGACACTAGATGGCGCTGTCCTCAATTCAATATAGATTATTCTCGTATAAACGAGATCCATCTGGTTATGGCGCAACAATATGTATGTATTTACAAAAAAAAAGTATACATGTATTTATATCAGTTGTCTAGTACCCACATAACACAAACTCAGCTTAGCTTGGTGTGTTGTGTGTAAGATGTCGGAAATACTTATTTATTTATTTACAAAAAAAAAGTATAGGTATATGTATTACTATCACTGTTGCCTGGAAGAGATTGCATGCTAAGCTATAAGTCCGCTATTTGTAACTTATCTAGCATTAAGTAATTTATTTAGTTATTTGGTGTACAATAAAGACTTTGTCCGATAGTCCAAATGTCCAAAATATAATAAAAAAAAGCACCTATAGCGCTACTCACTCGCATCTATCCATAATTTGTTAAGATCACCTGGCAGGTAGAAAGTCCCACCAAAATTATCTGTCTTTTATCTATTAAAATTTCAAGCTGCCTATTATTAATTTTTAAAAATTTAGGGTCGATCTAGCGCCGCTACTCACAAGCCAGGTCTGCAGTTCAGTATTGGAGTTTGATAAGAGAGGTATGTGACAAGTTTTCAGCTTGCCACAAATACCTACCCAAAAATTGGTGCCAGCTCTCGGACTACATAATAGTGGCATAATAGTCTTATTCGTGGGTTGGAAATACTGAACAGACATCGTTAAAACTTGAAACTGCATATTATTGCCTCGGTGACGCAGTGACAGTGAATGCGACTGCTGTTCAGGCTGTTGACCAGGTTCAAATCCTGGGTCGGACCTAATGTTTATGTGATCTACAAATTTGTTTCGGAGTTTGGGTGTTTTCTATTTATAATATGTATGTATTTACAAAAAAAAAGTATGTATGTATTTATATCTGTTGTCTAGTGCCCATAACACAAGCTCTGCTTAGCTTGGGACTAGATGGCGTTGTATGTTAGATGTCCAGAATATTTATATTTATATATTGTTATTTTAAAAATACGCCACGAATAATATATATAAGAAAGGAATTGTTCCTTTGTTATTTTTTATTATTTTTGAACATAAATTAACTTCAAACATAAATACCTATTATTATTATTAAATGTCCTTAAAATTCGGCAACGCACTTGTAACGCCTCTGGTGTTGCGGGTGTCCATGGGCGGTGGTAATCGCTTACTATCAGGCGATATGTATGCACGTTTGCCCCTATAAAATAAAATAAAAAAAAAAATGGAAGCAATCGATTATTTTACAGTTTAATCATTTATAAATTAAATATATAAGTATTTCATAAGCAAAAGGGGAGAAAACACTATTAAATGGTAGAAAATAAATACCTGATACAAGTAATTCGCCATTTCTAGAAAACTCGATGGCATTAACACATCCAAAATGGCACAACAACTCACGACGATACAAATTTTTTGCCACATTTAAACGCGTTTTGAAAAACTCAGTAGGTAATAGTCCATATTCCCTATCACTTAGATAAGTCAAAGGGCTCGCTATATTCGCCATATTTAGGTCTTAAACCACCATTTTGACGAGTGAAACAAAACTAATTCCGACTTGTCGATCAGCTGTATATTATTTTTAAAAACAATTGTACGTTCCGTTATCAGAGCTAGACACTTTTTAAAGACAAAAGAGTAAAAACCAAAAATCAAGGAATATAGTTGTGCCACGAAAGTCTGTTGGAACTAGAAAAAATATGTTTATTAATATTTTCATACTAATGCTTTTAAGTAAAAGTTGTGTTTATTTAAAAATTAATATTTAAAATTTGATTCGAAAATAATCTTTATATGTAGAACGGATCGTATTCCCTATTCTCTATTGTGACAGTTATGACATATTGACAATGACAGTTAAGAAGTGTTCCAGAAGGAATCTGCAATTTATAACATAATCGATAAATAATCATAATCCCCATTTCATGTCATCCACATTTTATATATTTTTTATCATTAATTTCATCACGACGACGACTTGAAGACTCGAAGACTTGATAATTGAAGACGATAAATACTTGTCATTGGCAGAAATAGCTGATCCTAGTGATCCGGCTGGTTGCCATTCATCAAAAAAAGAAAGAAAGAAACATAATCGATTTTTTCACACTTTCAGACATAAGCATAGACTAACAATGTTCAAAATATTGACATAACTTTATGGTTACTGTCAGTGTCATTGGACATTTTGAAAACTTCATCGATTGTTATTACTCAAGTGCAACACGTGAATTTATAGTTAGTTAGGAAATAATATAAATACTAAATTATTATTGACAGAATTAGTTATAAGATGGTAGTAGCGAAGAAAATGACGAAACCAATATTAAAAGTGTCAGGTAAGTGTTCTTATATTGTCCGAAAGATCTAAAGTTATGCGTTGGTTAGGCGGCCTGAGCTTTAACACTGTGGCTTCCGGGATGCATGGCATTTGCTAAATCATAAAATGTTCAATGCAGCAATATTTACTAATATTATTATATGATGGTTATCAAAACGTGTCAAAATGGCCAGTTTAGGTATTGAAATAAATTTAACTGCAGTTTGGTGAATATTTATTATTTATTTCTAGACTCCTTGTGCCAAAACTTCCTAAAAACGATAAGTTTTATATATAGTGATAAATGTACTGCTAATTTCAAAGCGTGTTTCTATTTATTGAGGATAACCTGTAGTATCTTATTACATGTAGGTGTGAATGTTTATTACTTTGTATGTTATAGTGGATTCAGAATCCGAGGAAGAATCCTCCAACACAGAGATACCCACAGAGTCTGAGAATGAAGCTGAAGATACAAATCTTGCAGAGGCTGAGGTTGATTCCACCAATTCAGATATCGCTGAAGATGCTGATGGAGAAAGTGATAATTCTGATGGTGAAGATGAGGGCAATGAGGATGTTTTGATGTCCAACGAAGGCTGGGCAGACTCTATAGCTAAAATTTTAGGATCCAATAAACCTAAGAACAAAAAAACATTAGTGTTATCAAGAGCAAAAAAACATTCAGTTACAACAAAAGTTGAAAAAGATGAAAAACCTGAATTTGAAGTTATAGGAGATAATGTGAAGGAAGAAAAAGTGGCAGTTAAAAAGGAAGAGTCAATAGTCACTGAACCACCACTTAAAAAAGCAGTAAGTGTGTAATAAACCATTACAAATTTTTTTTTTAGAACTAGAACATTAGTTAATTGAATTGCTGCACGGTTGGCCTAGTGGTTTAAGCGGTCACTACGCAGCTTGCTACTGCGCCAAGTGCCGTGGGTTCAAATCCCATGTGGGACATCACTTTGTGTGATCCACAAAATGTTGTCCTGAGTCTGGGTGTTCTTTGTATCCGTTACATGTATGTTTGTAAAGTCCCCCGCGACAGGATGTATATTCCTAATGCGGGAGTTGTCTTTTTAAGAAAAAAAAATAATAATAATAGTTAATAATAGCACTCATCATGTCCAGATTGCTGTTAAATATAAACATGGCAATATTTATGTTATTGTATTGCATAACAATAAATTGCATAACATAATGTTACACGCAGTTGATGTTGTAAACAACATCAACTGCGTGTAACATTATGTGGCGCACCTATTGTAATACATAATTATATTCATGAACATCATTTGTTTTTTTCTACAGAAACATAGTAAACCATCCATTAGAATAAAACCAAATATACTGGAAAAAGATAGAGAAAGAATACTATCAAAAATTGCTACCAAAGGTGTAGTACAGCTTTTCAATGCTGTCAGAAATCAACAGAAAACCATACAAAGTGAAATAGATAGAAATGATTTGCCTGAAAGTAAGAAAGAAAAAATTTTGAAGAAATTTGATAAAAGAGCCTTTTTAGACACACTGATGGGACAGAGCAAGTCAATAATTGTTGATGAAGAAACAAGGGTAACAAAGAATGAAGTAAAAGATGAAAATAAACCGAAATGGGGAGCTCTGAGGTAAGCTTATACACACCATAGTCGTTCCAATACTTTATTTAACTTTTGACAGATCACGCACATAATGTTTTGTAATAATTTTTGATACAATGTACTACAGATAATACTGTACTTTATGGGCGGGCTCCGCCTACTTAGGGATGTGTCATTCGTAATTAATGACCAGAGACTATAAAAACGGTTTTGAAATAAATCGATTATCGATTATATTAATAAAACATACAATAAAATTATTGTGATTATATTTTATATCAAATCACGTAAAAAGCTTTATTATTTTGCATTAAAATGCCCTAAATGTCTCTGATTCAATGCATAAATAATTTGCGTAATGAAAACAGTTCCATCATACTCGTACCTAGTAATGGGATCGAATGTATTCGCCGCAAATTAATGAATCTAAAATAATTGTTTAGACTTACTATAGTTGGTTCAAATAAAAACTACCTGCGGTACCTACTTGTAATGAACAGGTACAAAATGTTGAAATTCGTAGTAATTTACGGATTAAAAATAAAACAACCAAAAGAGGTACTGTAATACTAATTTTAATTATAAAGAATCGTCTTCTTCGTATGACCAGGAATCATCATCACTTGAGTTCTCAGTAATATTGATTATCATTTCTTGGATAGATAAATTGTCGAATGCAACATCCCGATCCCAATCCGACATTATCACCTTCTTTGTTTTTTCTACAACATTCGCCCAGTTTTCTGGAGTTACTTTTTCACACGCATTTTTCAGTAAATTCAGCATTTTTCTTGCTGTGAAAGGAGGAGTTGTATTGTTCCTCGCAGCATATCCTTTAACTTGTGCCCAGATCATTTCAATTGCATTATATTGGCAGTGATATGGGGGAATTCTGAGGACGGTATGCCCATGCTCTGCTGCCATTTCATCTATGACGTATTGTTTTGGCAGCTTCTTTGTTTTTAATATCTTTACTAACTCTACTTTTAGTAGGGACTCATTCACCTCTTCGCCATTGTCACGGAGCCAGTTTATAATTTCATGTTTTTTGTTGGCCTGTGTTGGTATTTTATTAATTTGACGAGAGTGATAAGGTGCATTATCAATAAATATTATTGATGGCTCTTCGAGTGATGTAAGCATTTCTCTGAACCACTTTTCATACACGTTCGAATTCATCTCCTCATGATAATCTCCTGTTTTCTGGGATTTAAAAGCTAATAGAGCGCCTGGCACAAATCCTTTTACTGTTCCTGCATGACAAATAATCAGTCGTTCGCCTTTTCCCATTGGTACTGTAGAAGTGGAGCCAACGGTGTTGTCAGTCCAAGTTTTTGACAGCGTATGATTCGCATTGAGCCAAGTTTCATCTGTGAAAACAACATTCGACCAATCTTCTATTTTTTTTGCTTGTCTTAAAAAATCGCATCTATACAAAGCAATATCATTGCGTTCCATTAAAATTTTTCGTTTGTCACATTTTTGGAATAACATTCCAATGTCTTTCAATACCTTTGTCAGAGAAGATTTTTGACCACGGAACAAACCACTATTTCGAAGAGATTGTGTTAGTTTTTTTAATGTTGGAATCTCTTTTCTTTGGTAATAGTCGTATATATGACGACGAATAGCATCAGCGTCAAAATTGTCAACGGCTGTAACTTTACTAGGCGGACGTTTTTTCTTAGGTGTAGATAGCTTATTCTGTTCCATGCCACTGCTGCCGTAGCCTTCTTTTGTTATTTTTGCCACTGTTGGAGCACTAATACCTAATGCTGCTGCAACACGGTCTCTAACTTGAGTCACTGGTATAAGAGGCCCACCATTACGGCTTTCCTTTTCAAAGTATTCACGAAGTCGCAAGACAAACTCTCTTGTTTGTCCTTTGAGTACAGTCTTTTTTGGCATTTTGACAGTAACGAAGGCAGGAACGATACGCTCAACTCAACCAAACGTGAGAATTCACAAATAAATCAATACGGAGGAATATAAATACTCAACTATATTGAAGGTTACTCATTGAAATCCTGTAGATTATTTTAAAATAGACATAGAGAGATTTAATAAAGATCATCAATAGTTTAACAAATACAATATTAACCACTGAATTACAACATAATACATTTTGAAAATTCAGTTCCTTTTATATATTTTTTCATGACATAGAACCGTCATATTTGAACAACATTCTTTTAATCCATTTCTTCTTTATTTTGACAAAGGAGGTCGCACATTGAAACACATAGAAATATGAAGTACGAAATTATCTATAAAATAATGAGTTTGTTAAATCGATTAAAACTTCTTAATGCATAAAATCGATCGATGAAAGAAATCGAATAGGTAACGGGTCAGGGTATCACTATTTGATTAAGTATTAGAGCTGTCAAAAGTTAAATAAACTATTGGAACGACTATAATATTACAAATTCGAAAGTTTCTCAGTCTGTCTGTTATGTTTTAACAGCTCAAATCCCTGCTTTAATTGAAATTTAATTCCCGAGGAAGGACATGGGTACTCTTAACCATGATAACCGGCATACATGCAGTTGAAGCCAGTCTTAATAATTTACTGATTCTAAGTATTAAAAATGCCAAAAAAATTCAAGAATCACAAACTAAACATTTTATCAACCGATTCAACGCATGACACTGGCATGTGTGAAGCACTTATTTGAGTAATCATACGCCAAAAATGCCTTACATCACTTTGGAAAAGAGCCAATACACTTACACTGCCGGACTGATATTAACCAAACAGTTAAGAACCACTGCAAGGAAACTGGCTTCAAACGAAAAAAATCGCATCAAAATCGGTTCATCCGTTTGAGAGCTACAATGCCACAGACAGACATCGACATCAAACTTATAACATGCTTCTTTTTGCATTGGGGGTTAAAAACAAGTATGAACAAAGGGCTTCTATTTAGTATGAAGACAGTAACCAAGAACCACTAAAATTATGTATTTATCTGATGAAATGAAATGGTTCAGAGTATAAAAATTTGTTTAAATATAATCAATGGTCACTTACTGTGTGTGTAAAAATATCTGCCCCTAACCTACAAGCCCAACGCTTACGAGTATAATACAAAATTTTAGTAGAAGATTTCTGTTATGTACATTATATAAAAAAAATTGCTATAGACAATAATTTAATATACCATATTTAATTTACAGAGACGACTTCATGATGGGTGCCAAAATGAAAGACTGGGATAAAGAGTCTGTAGATGAATGAAAGATCAAAATTTAATAAATAATATTAATTTTATAACATGTATTTTATTTATTATAATACAATAGAATATTAAGATGCGTACATAATAAATTCATTCAAAATATTTATTTAATGAATAATATAATACAAACAATCATTAAATTTTACAATTAACATTTATATTTTAATTTTATCCTTATCCACACACATTATAGGTACTTTATAAATTAATTGCTATCATTTGAAAGTATTTTTTTTTTTTTTTTGGTTGAATAGTGGGCAAACGAGCAGACGTATCACCTGATGGTAAGCGATTACCGCCGCCCATGGACACCCGCAACACCAAAGGCGTCACAAGTTGCCGACCTTTGGGGGATGGGGGGAGGGGTTGGGGTATGGGCCTCCGGTATCCTCACTCACTCGGTGAAACACAGCGCAAACGCTATTTCACACCGGTTTTCTGTGAGGCCGTGGCATTACTCCGGTCGAGCCGACCCATTCATGCCGAAGTATCAATATTGTTTTCTATTAGTGTTGTTTTTTTTTTTAAATAACCTACATAATTACTTTATAATCAAAGTATAAGCGTCATTGCCCACAGTATGCTGTGTGATTTCCTTGGGGAGTGTAGAATATATTTTCACAGGTAGATTCCATACCATGGTTTCTATGGAGACATTTAGTGGTGCATTCCAATCCTTCTCTTCTGGGTTTGGTAATAATTTTTCATTTGTCGTCACGAATTCAAAATGAAGGCGCCAACTTAGTGATACTGCAAGAGAAAAATCTTTTTCATATTGTCTATGATATATTCTAAGTAGGTGTTCACATGTAATAATGGCAATGCTATAGATAGAAATCAACATTAATTTACTTTGAAGAATACAGTTATTTGCTGTATTCTTCATATTTATTCAGTGACTTTACTTAAAAAAAACTTCAAATTGTATTTCAAACCCAGAGTTAAAAGATTTTGCAAGTTTATATTGTTTTGTTTTCATTGCATCATTAAGTTTTTTATTTTATTTTATTGAATAGTGGGCAAACGAGCAGGCGTATCACCTGATGGTAAGCGATTACCGCCGCCCATGGACACCTGTAACACCAAAGGCGTCACAAGTGCGTTGCCGACCTTTGGGGGATGGGGAGAGGGAATGGGGGAGGGGTTAGGGTATGGGCCTCCGGTATCCTCACTCACTCGGTGAAACACAGCGCAAGCGATATTTCATGCCGGTTTTCTGTATGTATGTGAAAAAATCAATCATAAGCAAAAGGTATGAAAGCAATTTACCATCATCAACTTCAAATGCAGGTGTAATATGCAAAGGTATGGGCAATATTAACTGTGATTGCGTTAGTCCTAAGGTGACTTCGTGATATCTGGCCACTGTCATTGATCTACTGCTTGTATCTTTATTGTTGTTCTTAGATGGAGTCTTTGATTTCACCACTTCTTCCGGTTGTAATGATACAGAGACCTGGGAAGAATATAGAAAGTTAGAACAATAAGATTTTTTTTTAACATGTTTGAGGAATTTTCCTTGCCTGATGCTAATTCACCAACAGCCTTACACCTGTACAAGGAAAGGGTACAGACAGGATGGTATAGGATATGTTTTAAGTTTTCCTTCTCTTTGCAGAGATCAGTCCTGTGTAGTCTGCATGCTGTCATGAGTGAAAAGCTGTTAATTTGATATTACAAACAGGCACTTAAATTTTTTTTATTTGTATAGATTTTAGAGGTGCTATTAAAATACACTTGAACAGTGAAACATTTAAAATACTGATGTTGAAGCAAATTGATGTAATGCCAAATAAATACAGGGTGTCTCAAAAGAAATTTTATATTTGTTTAGCTTACTGCGTGAACGCTGCGTACTTGAGGGGTGCGGGGGTTATGTCAATTGGTAGCTTGGCTCTTGGGGATTCAGTCGCTATGGAGCGTTTCTCGGGAGCAGACCGCGCGTTGTGCGTGCGAGAGTTTTACAAGAACGGTGATTCGACAACTGTCGCGCGTAGAAAATTCTGCAGTATTCGAGGTTTTCGCCACTTAAATGATGCGCCAAGCCTTCCTCTCATTCGACATTGGGTTAAAAAGTTTGAAGAGACTGGATCAACGCTGGATAAATCAAAATCCGGGCGACCTAGGTCATCAAGAACGGTAGAAAACGTGGAGAGTGTTAATCAATCTGTACGTGACGACCCGAGCCTTTCAATTCGGAAGCGCGCGAGTGCTTTAAATGTGCATAGATCATCATTACATCGCATTATGCACAAAGATCTAAAGCTGCACCCCTACAAAATTCAATTGGTGCAAGAATTAAAGCCCCAAGATGCCGGTCAGAGGCTTAATTTCGTAAATCAGATGATTGAGCGATTTTCAACGTTTACCAACATTTTGTTTTCGGATGAAGCTCATTTTCATCTTAATGGCCACGTAAATAAGCAAAACTGCCGCTACTGGAGTTCAGCCAATCCGAAACGCAAACATCAGAAACCCCTACACTCGCCTAAAGTGACCGTATGGGCTGTCATGTCGGCGCGAGGAATTATCGGCCCTTACTTTTTTGAAGACGAAATGGGGCGTACAGTTACAGTGAATTCAGAGCGTTATGTGGAGATGTTAGACAACTTCTTGGTACTCAGGTACTGCAAAACTTTCCTGGCTATAACCAAAGAACATGGTTTTAACAGGACGGAGCAACTTCACACACGTCCAATATATCTCTGCCACGTGTTCGTGAAATTTTCTCAGGAAAATTGATCTCCCGGAGAGGTGACATAAATTGGCCTCCACGTAGCCCAGATTTAACCCCTATGGACTTTTTCCTATGGGGTTATCTTAAATCTAAAGTTTACGCCAATAAACCAACTTCACTGGCGCATTTGAAAGAAAATATCCGTCACGAAATGGCAGCCATCCCTCACTCCACCTGTCGAGCAGTCATAAGTAATTTTACTGTTCGATTAAATGAGTGCCAACAACGTGAGGGTTTACATTTAGACGATATTATTTTTAAGAAATGAATTCCCAAAAAGTGTATTTTAACAATAAATAAACATTTTTTCTATATACCGCTTCCTTTTTTTTAAATCAATCCACTAAATATGAAATTTCTTTTGAGACACCTTGTATCTCTACCACAAGTGGTATAGGCATAATTATATAATCATTTATTAATATTTTTATTTAATAGATTCAAAAAGACTGCACGGTTGGCCGAGTGGTTTCAGCGGTCGCCATGCCGCTTGCTACTGCGCCAAGTGTCTTGGGTTCAAATCCCACGTGGTACAACACTTTGTGTGATCCACAAATTATTGTCCCGAGTCTGGATGTTGTTTTTGTCCGTTTCATGTATGTTTGTAAAGTCCCCCACGACACAGGATGTTTATTCCTAATGTGGGAGTTGTCTTTTTTAAGAAAGAAAGAAAGAAAGAAATAAATTAAAATTCTGACAAACCCACCTGCATACATGTAACAGTCCCAACTGAGAAATCAAATGTCCCCACAATGTCTTCTCCGAGTTTGTAAGCAGATTTAAATAAGCAAAATCTACCAACTTTCCCTCTCGTATTTGTTATCATATATGAGTTAGGACTTCTCCTAGCAGTCAAGTTCTGAAATTTGGAGTCAATTATTATTTTCAGGTCTCAAGTGTCATAATTTTGGTTATTGCATTACCAATTAAAGAGCATACACTACTTATTAAATATACATATGTACAGACGACCGTAGGGACAATTTTTTTTCCACACATAAAGATAATTGTCTGAAAATTACTCTGTTTTTTTTAACCAACTTAAAAACAGATGGAGGTTGTGCGTTCTACAGTATGTTTTTTAATAGAAGTTTCGATAGTATTTTGTTATTAAAACAATAGTAAGTATGGTTTATGTTTGTACCTAAAAAAATATTTATTGATTAAAAAAAGAAAAAATAATTCAAAGCTATGTTGGAACCAGCTGAACTGAAAACACTACTATTAACTACTAGTGGGTAAGATGATGGCTTTTATGCTCCTCACATGACTATATTAAGTGTAAGCCATATCATACTAAGGTAAGCTATAAAAACATATGTTCTTAAATTACCTGTAATACTTGCAATGCCATAGTTAATGGAGTTTCAACTTTTCTCTCCTCTGAGAATGGATTTGTTGGCTGTAGCTCCTCAGTTGTTTCATTACCACACAGTGCAGCTAGATCTTGCATGTTTATTATAGGACTGATGGGTAGCACTCGAAATGGTATCCTGACCATTTTAATGTGTGACCCAACTTTTTGTGTAGCTATTGTAATCTTATAGGAATACTTTACTGAAGTTCCTCTATAAGATGGTGGTGCTTCAATTGGTAGGGATTCTCTGTACCAAACTTAAAAATTAAAAAGTTATGAATTTTGTATTTATACTTTTTTTAATTTGACAGCAACAAATGATTTATCATACTTACAAGTTTTAGTCTCTCCTAGGGGTATAGTCAAATCGCAGAACAATATTTTTGGTTTTGTGTAAAAGATAACATCTCCAATATCACTTGAAGTTACTTCCAGAGAAGTTGTTCGGCCAATTGTTGGTGTTTTGTCACCCGTGTTCTTTGATGTTGAATGGAAACAATGGATTTGTGCAGACGCCCATGCTAAGTTTTCCAGAGCATCACTAAAAACAGCGAATTACTTGTAAAGTAGGTCTAGATTTATCAAAAATTGTAATCATAGGAAAGCACTGATAATTTAAAGTTACCAATGGCTTTGTGAATTCCTGTGTTCTGGCTGAGTAGTGTAGCAAAAGGATATGCAACATTCTAGGGCTTCGCCAGCCAAATACACTGTCCCAGTGGTTAATTTAGCTGAAAGTTCAATCATTTCAGCCAACAAGACGGACAACTGTGCGAACAACAATACCGACACAACACACACACACTTGACAGTTTTGACATTGGCACGGGGCACCAGACACAATTATATTATAGTGTTAACAACCCCAAAATACTAAAAAACGCCGATTAAAAACAAGAGTAAGCAGAATATAAAGTGAAAAAAGGCAGATTACATACTTTCTTTAAGTAAAACAAACAATTATTTAATTTTATCAGGTGTCATAAAAGCGAGAACATATATGTGCACTATAGGGATACTATCCAAGGGATTCATGGTTTGGACTTAACAGTGAGTATTATATTCTCACTAAGAAGATTTACATCAATATTTAAACAATTTATGAATTCATAGTTGACATTTAACTATTTAAGTAACAGGATTTGTAACTTGATATCTAAGTGTTCTTGAATTGAAATTGACTTCATTAATTATAATATATACATTCATTCATTCATTCTTCATTTATTATATAGTTTATTAATTAACAAAAAAAAAACATGTTCTAGGGTAACGTCTGTCAATATCAGTAATAATGCTATGTTTTCGAGATACTGTTACAATATAATAAATGTTGAACAGCCTTAAGGGCCATGTTCACCGAAACTAATTTAAAATTAATCTGAAATTGTTGCGAATAAATATTTTCACCCTATTCCTAAAATACGAGTAACAACGTCAGAAGCATTGCTTGATTTTTGTGAGAAATTTTAATTTGGCACTTGGTAACACCATACATTTCAACGAATTTAAGTTTTTTCGGTTTTTACTAGCAATGCTAATATAGAAAATAATTTAGCATACCACTACCTAGCCTTTTCTTCAATTAATGTATTGTATATCATCCCAGTTTTGCTTTATTTCTACAACTGTTTTTTAGGAACAAGTACTCAACAATCTATTACTTTCTATCTTTTAATTAAACTAATTTAAAACCTTCATGCCTTCATTCAACAGTTTGCAAGTGAAACTCTGTGAAACAGTATCTATGGTCATGAATACAAATTAAAAAATAACGAATTCACGAATATCAAATTCAAACTAGCTGAAATTGAATTTGTGCCAGCAAATGAGAAAATAAACAAAATGTTAATATCAGATGGAATAAATCATGGTAAACTACAATCAATAATCGTAGGGGAACTAAAGAAAGCAGGTTTAAAGCATCGCCTTAAGAAAATAATATTGAAAAGTATTAAAGTAAGTAGTGATCTTAGATTTCCGGCAATGAAAATATTGCCATTGTGATGCTTGACTTTGTTTTATTCATTTTAAGGATCACAAAACAGTATTTGGAGCCCCACTGGCGAAAGTTCCATCTTGTAGTGTTATATGTTGTGGCAGTACCTTAAGTATTCCTGTGATTGTTGCTGAAATGTCTTCAGTGCTTCGCTCTAACGCTCATGTCGAAGGATTGTTTCGTAAGGCGGGCTCACAAAACCGCCAAAAGGACATAAAGGTATTAAAATTGCAATATGCATTAAATCTATAGACAATGCTTATTTATTTATCTATTTTAAATGGACATGTTACAATAAACTTACGACCCCTGTTGCCATGTCAGTTTAGTTAGATTAATTTTACCGGAGTATATTTTCATATTCTCAGACCTAAGGTAAGATAATAAACTTAAAGTAACGATGGAAAATGAAAATTATGTTTGTTTATTTGCACCCTTGTCTTATAAACAAACATCTAATCATATAAATAATAGCCCAGTTATAAATTCTCATGAGCCCTATTATGTCTTATTTCATTCCACATAAACGAAACACTTATAACAAGGCGCCCAGGCTGTACCTACCTAATCTAAAATCAAAACACTTACACAAACTAAGATAAAGAGCAACAAGTAATATATAAAATATTTTTAATTTAAAGTTTGCATATTTGATTAATGAATTCATTGCAGAGATTACTAGATGCTGGTGGCTGTGTATCGGAAGGTCACCATCCCATAGATGTTGCAAGTGTATTAAAGCTATACCTGAGATGTCTACCGGAGCCTTTAATCAGTGCGGAGGTTCAAGATTTGCTGTTACGTTGCAGACTGACTGCTGGAGATGATGCATTGAAACCTATTTTACATACTTTATTGTTACTACCAGTATTACATGTCCATCTCCTACATTATGTCATGGAGGTGAGGTTTTGTTCTATATTTATTAAACCAATTTGCTGTTGAATAATCATTTTTTAAATAGAGAAATATAAATAAATAAATATTCCAGACAATTTAACACACAACGCCATCTAGTCCCAAGCTAAGCAGAGCTTGTGTTATGGGTACCAGACAACTGATATAAAAACTTATATACTTTTTTTTTGTAAATACATACATATTGTACATAGAAAACACCCAAACTTCGAAACAAATATTTGTAGGTCATACAAACATTTGGTCCGACCCGGAAATCGCACCCGAGACCTCAAGCACAGCAGTCGCTTACGCTACCACTCGTGCCACCGAGGCAGTCGAAGAGTCGGCAGGCTTCTTGGGCAAGGCCTATGCTTAGCAGTGGACCTTTCTCTCTCTTCTTTCTGAAATGATGCTGATATCTAAATGTTGCCCATGGCTCCTCCTAATGTATGTTACTCATTGATAATGTAGCTTCATTGGCCATAGTGTAAAAAAAAAAAAGTTATTTGATGAAATGATGGTTTTTGGTAATCATACATTCATTAACAGTTATCATTCTAACTCAATAATGTTTATTACAGTTATTAAACTACATAGCATCAAAACATAAAGACAATTTAATGGACTCTTCGAACTTAGCAATTGTAATGGCACCCAGTATTATGCCACTGCCAGCAGCAGCTTCTACGCAGAGACTTGAACACCATGTTGCTGTTGTTAAGGTAAAAACAAATCTACATAACTAACAAACAACTTAATGTTTTTAAAAGATCATTGGATTATACAGGATAAAGGAAGAATAATAATTTGAATGGACAGAATATTTCCCTATGATCTTTAAACCTTTTAACGTAACCTTTACATTTAAATCTTTTACCATGGGAACGCCACGCTTTGGCATGCATAGCCCGTCTTACCCAGAGTGATATCACAGCCTCACAGAAAACCAGTGTGAAACAGCGCCTGCGCTGTGTTTCAGCGAGTACTCCTTCTAGAGTATCCTTCTCCCCATCCCCCACGCCGGCAACGCACTTGTGACGCCTCTGGTGTTGAGGGTGTACATAGGCGGCGGTACTCGCTTACCGTCTGCTCGTTTGCCCCCTATTACATAAAAAAAAAACAACTCATCGATTTTAATGCAGTTTTCCGCAAAAAAAAATGATTTAAGAGAAAGGTTACATACATGCATGAGAATTTCAGCCTTTTAAAGTCAGACTGGGTTGCTAATTATAAGTTAGCTTGAGAAAATTAGCCTCCCAATTATTTTTGTTGATGATAATGATCTTACGTTTAACTTTGACCGAATAATTATAAAAGAAGTATTTAATTATGAATTGTGATAAGCTCTGTGCCATACTTATTACATTTTTCAACATGCTTATGTTTCGTTTAGTTAAAGTTAAGGTAATTTTGTTTAGATGTTCATCGAAAACGCAAATCACATTGGTTTACTGACTGAAGAGCTCATGGTGAAACTAGACGATGATTCTGATGTCAATGTAGCCAGAAGAAAGAAACGACGAAGTGGATCCTTAAATCGTAAGTCAAATGCCTGTCTAGCAAATATTAAATTTTACTATCTCTTTTAAATAGAAAATAAAAAAGAGTAAAATAGTTATTTCATGAACAGTACAGTAATTTTGAAATCTTATTTCAAAATGCTATTTGTAAAATTATTTACTAAGGGCAGAGACGAAGCGCATTTAAGCGTCAATCCTTATCTAACCACCACGAAACTAAATTGTTTAATGCATGAGTCAAAATGTTTCCTTATAATTTTCTACTATACAAACCTTTTCCTGATAGTAACAAACACATAAAAAAATAATCTCATCCAATTTGGTGCAGGCGATCGGAAGTTATGCGCGTACATACATTTCGGTGATATTGCCCGTAGCGTGAAAATTTGCACCCGTTTTCGAAACATTCTTCATTGGTGCTCCGCTCCTATTACTAGTAGCGTGATGATATATAGCCTACAGCCTTCCTAGATAAATGGACTATCCAACACCGAAATAATTTTTCAAATCGGACCAGCGGTTCCTGCGATTAGCGCGTTCAAACAAACAAGCAAGCTTTATTATTAGTATAAGATAAGATAATGTGAAAAAAAAGGAAAAACCTCTCATTTAAAAGGAGCTTTTGACCTACCATAATAACTATATCAATATAACTCGGTATACTTTAATTATGGATTTAATTAACTCTGTATTGCGACTGACCCTATGTAGTTCTACATTAAATTTCCATCTTTTTTGGTATTATTTTTATTAAATATATATTTTAGTTAATTAAATATCAATAAAGAATGTGCATGATACATTATTGTTTTAAAGGCATGTGATAAAAGTCTCTAAATATTATATTGTAGGGGTTCTTAATGGACTTCGCAAAATGGTGTCAGGCAGTGTTAACACGCCTGCAACAGTCAATGAGAATGGTAAAACTCCAATTCTGAGCAAATCCGCTGCAAAACGGAAGTTTGACACCTACGAAGGTTTTTCGGCAAAAACAAGGTGAGTTCTGTGCAGTAACACATTTTATGTAGGTACAATATAAAATTTGCTGGTGTTTTAATTGTTACTTATGTTTTTCATACAGAAAAGAAATCACCAAAGGACTTCCACAAAAGGAATTATCATTTACACCAATGAAAATGTAAGTATAAATCGATTCAAAATATTTTAACAGTTGAAAAATAATCACAAATTTTAACGACAAAAAAAACGACTTCAAGAATTGGGTCAAATTGACATGGAATTTTTCAAATAAAAAAGAATCATCAAAATCGGTTCATCCAGTCGAAAGTTATGAGGTAACAAACATAAAAAAAATAGAGTCCAATTGAGAACCTCCTCCTTTTTTGAAGTCGGTTAACAATGGAAATGAATTGTGATACAGAAGTTCAACACATTTATTGTGTCCATTGATTGCCTGGAAGAACGATTGCCTACGACATTAATCCCACCTTACGTATTATGTTATGCAAAAAAGTGTATATAAATAAATAATTATATTATTACAGAGGTCTCGAACGCAAGAGATTACGGCTCAGTTTGATGGATGCAAGAAGTACTCCTATAATCAATACAGATTACAGTTCCCACAAAAACTCTGAAACAAGTATTAGCAGTGAAGATTTGTTAACTTCCTCTGAACATTTGTTCAGCGCACACGACACAATTGACTTGTCTAACGATATGAAACAATCTGATAAAGATTACGTCAGAATCTCTAAACAGGAGTATGAAGAGATCAAAAGCAGAGTATCAGCAATAGAGAACAGACTGTCTAGAGAGTTTACCGACGTCATACCGAGAGTGCAACCACTCCAACACGTACAAAATGTATACGAACAAACATTAGAGGAAGTAGCTATGTTGAACTGCCCTACCTCTGATCACCTAGCTCGACGTTTGAGCAAAGAACTGAAGATACGACCGAACGAAGAAGCAAAAATCATCCGCTCACCGAGCGCTAGGAAAATTGGCTCTATAAGACGACGATCTAAAGAAAACATAACTAAAATCGTAAGACATAAATCTTGGAATGTATCGTCTAAGTCGCAATCTAGTCAAAATACAGATAGGTTTTATCCATACGTGGGAATGAATCGCAGAGAAAGAACCAGCACTGCCAAACCAAACACAGACGTACAGAAGCTACAGGCATCGATAGGACCAGAATGGGACACCTCCACATCTGAAACCTCCACGAACAATATATCGGACTCTAGTCATAAATATCAATTACGCAAAAGAATGAGTTATGTACCGGACAGTACAGAAAAGCCTATCAGCAGAATTCCAGCTCGTCGGTCTCTTAATATCACCATCAATAACAGTTGGGATAATACAGCCTCGGAAAATTCGATCAATAACTCATTAAATTCTACAGGGAAATCCAATAACTCAGAAAGTGCTAGATGCTACCAAAACATACGTAATGGGAGTACAAATATTCCAAAACCGAGTCCCCAAAAATGGCGAAGCGCTGCGGCTTTCTTCATGAACAAAACAGGTGAAGTTGAAAGTACAAGTCAAACTGGAAGACCGTCAGTAAATAAATTGCGTCGTCAGAATGCTGGCGCCGTTCTCGCTAAAGCGAAATTATTCGAATCTAGTTCGGATAAATCTTCTGATAGAAACGATAAAGTCAATCACCCGGGTTTTGCAAGAAGACCCAGAATAAGCAATCAGCAAAATAAACCGCAAAAGAATATAGCGCATGTAAAACCTAAGGTCCATGCAAATGACATCGTATCACATAATATTCCGGTAAGGGTGGCCAGGCATGTTGATGTTGCGTCAAATGTACCTTCAAAATCAAATCAATCGAGTACTCCTAACAGAATTGATATTGAATCTTGGCGGAATATGAGGAAAATAACGCCACCAGTGAAAAAAACTGTTTCACCGCAAAATAGTATCAAAACACCACAAATACCAGTATTGAAAAAGTCCCTGTGTACTCCTAAAACTTCTCGGCTACCATCTTCAAACACTGATCTCAGAAAAGCTACCACGCCGTTGAAAGCTGTCCATATATCTCCCAGGAGACGATCCCCCCGTCTAAAACGTGGTAAACTAACTTGTAATGATTAGAATGTATGTTGTGTAGGTAGGTAGGTACCTATGAAAATTGATTTTGTTATGTCTTTAAGGATAACAAAGTGTAACAAGTGGCCATGTGTAAATATGAATCTAATTTTATTAGTCATGATTATATTATAATTATCACACCTTGTATTATTTTGTGTTAACCAGGCATTTATGACCAGTATCTCAAAAATGTTGCATGTTTCTCCATCGTGTTTAGTACAGTTTTGGATATTAGAGAAAGACTACCCTTTGGTCTTGGTGGTTGGATCTACAAGGGTGTCTTTACCTGCCGTCAGGGCATGCGCTGCGGTGTTAGGGGCGCCGACTGCGACACTTCTAATGAATCTGCCGGGCGCTACGCTTACCAAAAGGCACTAAAGGAATGGTTGCACACGAACAAGAGACGCCTCTGATTAATTATCTATATCAACCTCTCGCTTTCCACTGCTGAACGAAGATCTCCCCAGTGGCGCAGTGGTAGTGCATGCGACCGCTGTGCTTGAGGTCTCGGGTTCGATTCCCGGCTCGGACCAAATGTTTGTATGATCTGCAAATATTTGTTTCGGAGTTTGGGGTTTATAGAAAACACAAGTATAATATGTATGCATTTACAAAAACCCATAACACGAGCTCTGCTTTGCTTGGGACTAAATAGCGTTGTGTGTGTGTGTAGATTATTCTATCTGTCGAGGTGCGTATAGTCCGAACCAAACTTTATGGCGACTCGGAATATCGTGCGTGTCGCTGCGCAGCAAGCGGGACGTAAAGGGGTGCGGGGATCGTCGCATGCCCATAATCTTGACTACGTACATTCGATTTAATGGAATTCGATTGTTTCGTAACCTACTTGTTTTGCTATTTTTACTTGTTTTATTATTGACTGTTTTGTGTATTTTACGTAAACTTTTCTATCATTAAATATTTGCTGTGCCGATTAAAATGCCTCGACTGTATGTTCTTCTAAGTCAAAGTCACTTATATCACAAGTAAATAAGGTTTTCACAATCACTTTTACAAAGATTTTTTTAAATATAATTTAAATAAAATTTTAGCAATGTTCTCCTAGCCGAACAGCCAACTACGCAGGAGATATTGTGCACAAGTGTGTGCGCAAACAGAGGTGCGCTCTGTTTCCTCTCTCATAATCCGATGGGACTTTTAACCGACACGATCGGGGAGAGATCAGGCGCAGGTCCGACAACTTTACATGCTCTCCGAGGCACGGGGGGTTCAAACCCCAAAATCCAAACTCCGAGAAAAAATCAAAAACACTTTAGGCCCCGCCCAAGATTCGAAGCTCTTGATCGGCAGTCGCATACGTTAACCGCAAGATCAACGAAGCATTATATATACCTAAAATTAATAGGTATTTGGAATCATTTTTATTTGCCTCCAATAATATCTTAGAAATAACCCATTTTATTATATTGTCGATTAAGAATGGTAGGCACCCATTCATTTTTTACAAATTATTATAACTATAAAATAAAAACAGTAATAACAGATTTCATATTTTATTTGGATCTACTCATCTAATTACTTTCGACTTAACTGTACCTGCGCGCACCTGCTTGCGCAACTAACTTCAAAACCGCCTTAAAAGTTTAGTTCGGACTATACTTATCGTGTTGTGCGTATCGGTCAACATGCGTTTTTTGGCAAAATGAGTATTTGACCAACTGGTTTCGATTTCATTCAGCAACTGTTCTGCGTTTCTGACGACATGATGTAATCCTTAGTAACACGTCAAGTAAAGATCATTTACCTTCGCATTTCGACGGCAAATGTAACGTTACGTGTGGGCATAATATTATATATTGGCAGCCCAGAATAAGTAGCTATAAGTAGTTCCTATACGAAATATCCTAAATGGATATTTCATATACACAAGTGTAAAAAAATATATGTAGGCACTTTAAAAAAAAAACTATTTTAGCATTCTAATCATTCAAGGTTTTCATAGTATAAGATGATATATTAGTTTGAAACTAGATGGCGTCGAGTCAGTTGTCCGAAATATCGATTACCCATTTAACTGAAATCTTCGAAAGAACGAAAAACATTTCTGAACAAAACTTCTTTTGAAAACCCTAAACGCGCTAACTGTAAAATGTGCCGTTTATCTGAGGATTGAAAAATCGCCCCTCATCATCGATATTTACGTCCCAGATCGGGTACTCTAAATTTAGAATATAACACATCATAACAGCTTTATTTCACTATTTATAACTAATTTCCATTTGAGCCTTATATCGTTTCGCATTTTTTTTAAAATGGGCCCTCGGTCCATATGCACACACAATTTTCTACAAATTAGTATCAAAATTTTTGTGTCATATAAATTTAAATATGGTGGTGACCATGCCAGTGACGACTTACCTGTTTTAAGTTTAAAAATGCAAATTGTTTATTTGACATCTATATTCGGATGTAGGAACTGGGGATGAGGTGTCAGAAATAAGAGACATGTTTATATATTTCTCTTCTGTCAGCAGCGCAAATATGGGTAAGTGTGGCTCGAGGTGGTTCCAAAGGAACACTAACAGGCCAGATTATGATATCTATATTTGTTTAAAGGATTTCGATGACATAAATAAAAATCCAATTATATTATATGATGTATATCACGGATTTTACAGTGGTATTTTCGTCTATAAACAAAATATCCAGATTTCAATTCAATAAATTAAGAACTTACAATTCAATAAATAACAATTTTCACATTCAAATATATAAAAAAGGCATAGGCGCTCAATAATTTTGTTGTTTTTATATTTGACAATAAAAATTGATTAAACAATTTCGAATTTGTTTAGACAATAACAAAACAAAAGTCATATCTTTCTGTATGTGGTTTTCAACTAAAATATTTTTACTTACACATTTAGCGATGATCACAGATTTGAGGATTATAAAAAAGCAGATTCAGAACAGACCGTGCTATGGGGAGACGATTTAATAATTCGAAACTTGCAATAGTGATTACTGAGTAATTTAGGTTTCATTATAGCTTAACGGCTAACTTATCACTATCAGCACACGGCCGCTCACGCACGGCTCATCCAGTTCCTAACATTGCTTCTCGATCGATATCAATACCAAATTTAAATTAACAATATAATAAAATATCAATTGTACCTAAGATCTTTTCCAATATGCACATTCGTTCTTTATTTGCATGTAATATACAGTAACGAGACATGACATCTCCTGACTATCTACTGGCTCACAATCGTGCTCTCCTCCGACCGCCGCCAGCGCGGCGACGGTCTCCGTCTAACCATAAACGTACGTAATTCCATAATTAAACATACATGTTGTGATCAATAATAAAAATATAATGATACAAATACATTAATTACTACATTTTCGATTATTGTGTGACATAAATATTTACAAAGCGCGTTACGAGCGCTAACATAGTTAGGCGAGGCAGACTCCTAAACGAGAGATTAATAAATGCGCCGCGCCTAGTCCACAGCGACCACAGCGACCGTCAGCCACCACTTCACAGGACTGACTCCCGCACCGGCTCGACGCTCGACGCTCAACGCTCAACGTTCCAAACTAAATGTACCGAAACTCGTACAAGTATCTTTATTAACTAAAACATCTGACCAATTTACTTTATTGTCAGGAGAGCTAAGGAATAAATGCCCCAAAATAAAAGAAATCCTATAGTCAAAGTGTTAAAATTATATGGATTCATTATATTACAAAGTTATCCTGACTGTCACAGTCTCTGGATCGAAAACTAATTACAAAACTAAAACTTTTTTTATTGTAGAAACGAAAACTAATTTACTTCCCCATGATTATGAAACTAGTAGATACTATAATATATAAGCTACTACCAGTACATCTTATAAAACGAATAACATTATTCTAAATATCAATGTGATCTCTCGATATTATGGTATACGATTACAATTTGGGAATGCATGATACTACTCGACAAAATACAATAACTATTAAGTACCGATGATTAAAAAAACTCCCTACATATACAGATAGCGTAACAACGTTCGAAATATAATTAGTTTCGTCAACTATAAAGTACAAAGATGCAAATACGTCACAACAGTCGGTTACACGCGTGCGAACGGGAGGCGACTCCCTAACGACGACATACAATACCAAGTTTTAGATAATAAAAATAATTGAACTAAGCGCGAGCCGCCCGGCGCGGGCCAGAGGGCGAGGGGAGTGGGGTGAGTGGGGTAGGTGGAGGGGGGGGCATAGCGAGGGCGGATCGCGCGCACGAACTATGAGATAACGTTGGCGGCGAATAACACCTAAAATAAATAGAAAGAAACCCGAGGAATACTGTGATGCGGGGCAGGGCGGGCAGGGCGGGCCGGAGCGCCGCTCAGTTGACCATGAGCGTGTGCGACTCCATTGGCGCGGCCGAGTCGTACAGCGTGTCCGTGTCCTGCGTGGGCTCGCCCTGCAGCTGGCACTGGTTCGACAGCGTCCCGGCGCCGCAGTCGCAGAAAAATCTACAACACACCGTCACTCTTGAGCTTTCCTCGCCAGAAAGACAATACGTTATATAGTCCATTCGTTTAGATAGTGTCGGTATACACGCACGCAATTATGGTTATTGTTGTGAAATACAAATATATTAATTCATAAAAGTTAGGCGCTTGTCTAGGTAGTAAAGACAAAACGAAAATTATTTTTCATATCATGTCATCTTCCTAGCATTTATTAAAACATTTTCAGTTTACACGTTAGAAGAGTCAACAAACAACCATTTATTGTATTGTGGGTGTACGCCGCCATCGACTCCTTTGATATTGCTTTGACAAAAAAGGCGCACATGGAACGGCGGCGCGATCAAAGCGATCATTTCTAAGCGAATGGACTATACAAAAGCTCTAGTACTAGATTCGTAGTTAGATTTATACCTGTCATGGCGAATGAATTCTACGTCGTGTCCCGAATGGCACGTTTTGATGCAATTGACGCAGATTGCATTACGGTCGGTGGTGTTGCACGTCTGGCATCTGAAAATGTACATAAAAGTAATTAGAAAAAATCATCGCAGATAAATCTGTTGATTTAAACAGAATCATATTTACTTACCTATAAAAATCATGCATCGGGAACGACGTATATGATGAGATTTTATACAAGCACTGTCCACCGCCGACAGCCTTCTCCACTGCATCTTGATTGCTAAATATTTTATTACCCCGCACGAGGGGCGAAACACCAGAAGCTAGGCATAATCCTGTTGACAAAGATCCCATTATGCTTATAATTAAAATTGTATGGCAATGGTATCAATTAATTAAGACTGCCTTACCATAATTAACATTTAATGATAATACATAGGAAACACTTCCTTTGTTTATCATGTTTTTATTAGATAATTTGCTTACTAACATGTGATAGGGAAAATGTCTGTATTTTCGAATAAGATACATATAATAGGTTACCTCCAAATCTGTTGTTAAATATCTGGTTGTGTTCGAGCGTAGCCGTGGCGTTGTTGGTGATCTCGACTCCTGCCGCGAGCCCGTCAAAGATCCTGTTGCGGCGAAGTACTGGGTGGCTCTGCGTTGAGATCAGCACTCCTGCCTGTGCGTTGCGAAATATATCGTTCTCCTCAAGCACTCCCTGCGGAACATTTAAAACGTGTTATTCTTAACAGACTTCATCAATACTAAGGGTTTATCACTAGATCTAGGCCTATCCATGCCACGTTGAGCGATTTTTGACTTCTCACATTCAGCTCTTTCTTTTCAATTTCAACAAGCTCTTAGATTAAGAGTAGTTAACTGACTTCTAGCTTAGGAATGAGCTTTGTAGTTTAAACAAAAAATAACTAATTTCACACAAACATCAATCAGAAATTGATGTTTTGTGTCCAGCTACTATGCATGAAAAACTTTTCAATCATTATTTAACTGATCTTGCTAAAAACGTTAATTAGTCATACGCAACTACAAATAACAATATTTGTTATAAATATTTGATTCGTAATTGAACACAATTAATTATAATAATTTACTATATGAAATTTGCAATAAAAAAAGAAATTTTTAAAAGGTTACATTCCTTATACCAATTCCCATTCCTTATATAATATAACCTATTTGTTAAAGTTAAAAAAAAAGGAAATCCTACCTTTCCTCCATTAAAAATACAAATGCCCCCATCACGTCCATCAAATATTTTATTTCTCTTGAGTGTTGGGTTGGAATCAGTCTTTATCCATACTCCGGCCATGGCGTTATCAAATATCTCGTTCTGTTCTAGAAGGCCGAGCCCTCCGTTGTAAACGAGCACGCCACCGTTCTGACCGCCCCATATTTTATTACCCCTAATCACGGGATTGCTGCCGGTCCGTATCTGAACGCCAGAGTATAAGTGGTTAAATATATCATTGTCCTCTAACTTCCCATGACCATTATCGTAAAAATACACTCCAACCTGTAAAAGAATATGAATTAAATGTAATACGTAATAATTTGGGTGGGTTATATTCACTTTATTTTTCCCTAATACTTATAAAGAAAATAGTATTCGAAACAAAAGTTAGCAATTAAAATAAACTATTACCTTGTGAAAAAAAAACTTTATTTGTAAACCAAAGGACATGGCATATAACTGTCCCTACCCACCAACGGATATGGAATAGATAATAATATCATATTTATATTCTTTACTTTGTGTGCAATTATCAAGAACGGAATAAAAACATAATAAAAATAGTGAACTTTAGCATAATAATTAATGATAGTGTGATGCACACGAAGCTGTAACAAAACAGGTTTGGGCTTGATAAAACAAGGTGCTCAGCCGCCATCGTCATTCATTGTTCGTTTGGTTCAATACCCAAAACCTTAACTTTTGAACTTGACTATCTCAATCAGTTTTATACTGTTCTATTAGAAACGTCAGGTCTAATAGACAGATACAGAAATTCCCTGACAGTTCATAGAGTCTATATGACAAAACTTCAATAAAAGAAATGTTTAAATGAAAATAAATAAAAGTATTAGAACCTCTTATAACTAACACCTAAATCAGCTGTTGTTTTCTATTTATGTATTTTAGATTTCTGCAATTACATTGCATAAGGCGGACTCAATGCTGATATGCATTTGATACCTGTTGGAGGGTAGGTACAGTGTTCATACTAATTTGGGCATCCGCCTTTGTGATTTTTTGAATAAAATTATAATGATAATTACAGGACACATCTCGCACACGACTTTCTGATCCGAAACTACATAGAGCTACTTTGTCTATGATTAGCCAATGACACACGACCATTTTGGGCGTTAACGATTGCTGACGCAGAAACGCTTGCTACTTCGCTAGGGGGCAGATTGCTGTTATATATTTCTAAATACATATTGGAGATAAATTACAACCAGACACAGTATAAATCAATGTGCTCATCACACAATATTTGTCCTGGGAATCAAACCCATGACCTCCAACTTAACAGTCAGGGTCACTAACCTCTTGACCAACAGGGTCAAACCTTGAACAACGTATTAAACAAAAACATTAACACTAGCTTCATTTTAGATTCAATGTTAAGGTAAGTTGAGATAAAATTTAAGATTTGCAGCCACAAACTACCAAAAATACAATATGGTGGGATTCACTTGAAAAGCTATTCTTTTATTGTGGATATCATTTGATAATCCTCTTCTACCATATGTAATTATTTGTTTGGTGGTTTTTGAGTTAATATTGTGCTTTTCATACTGATTTACTCTTTGAAAAATTATGTTAAGTTTGCAATATCATGAAGTTTTACTTTCTAACTTATCAGCTCTTCTGACAATCAAAGTCAAAATACAAACTTATTTTCCTTTTTTGTTACGTTTTCACGTCTTTACTAATCCTTTGATAATAATGTGACATTGTACAAATTTTAACAAGGATACAGGTATGTTAATGAGGTTTGTTTCATGCCAGAAAATAGGTGACGCTAGATTTGCCAGCCATTAAAGTTTTATACATTTGATCAAATAGTATTTATAACATACTTGTTTCCCCGAATGTATGCGATTGCGTCGTAACACAGGAGTGGAGCCAGTTGTGATCCAGACGCCGGCGAGTGTATTGGCATACACCTCATTCTCTTCTATGAGCCCCTGGCCTTTCTCATGGACATAGATTCCTCCATGTTGACCATGATGAATTTTGTTATGCCTTACTATTGGATCACTGTTTGTTCGTATCTGAAATAAGCGAATTAATAAAGTTTAGTGAATTGAGTGGCAGTTCGTTATTACTGAGACAGTATGTAAATAAAAATCTATACTAATGTTATAAAGCTGAAGAGTTTGTTTGTTTGAACGTGCTAATCTCAGGAACGCTGGTCTGATTTAAAAGAATGTTTCAGTGTTGGATAGTCCATTTATCGAGGAAGGCTATAGGTTATATATCATCACGCTAATACTAATAGAAGCGGAGCACCAATGAAGAATGTTTAAAAAACGGGGGAAAATTTTCATGCTACGGGTAATATAAGACGTAAACAAGGTTGCGTGGGTCAGCTAGTGTAATATATAACTCATTACTTAGATAGATATATACTTCTATATTATTAATGTTAAATAATTAAATCATATTATAGCTTAATTTACAACTTTATGTAATTGAAATGGTTGCAGTTTGAAGACAGAAGCATTTGATGGTCTTTGCTTAAAACGAAAAAGAAGCTTACCTGAATACCAGCTAAAGCATTGCCATAAATATTATTGTGCTCAATAAGGCCGCGTCCCTCGCCAAATATGTACACGCCTCCTTGATGCCCATTATATATTTCATTACGTCTAATCGTGGGGTTGCTGTTGGAGGTTATCCACACTCCAGCAAAGTTGTTAGAATGTATCTTATTATCTATAAACTGGCCTAGGCCAGACTCGTGGACGTAAATGCCTCCTGTCTGGCCATGGTGAATCTCACAATGGACTACGGTGGGATTAGCGCCAGCTTTTACTTCAAAGCCAGCAATTCTATTATTGTGGATATCATTCGCTTCAAAATAACCCTGTGGAGTGAATGAAGGTCTTATTATGTTGCTTTTGATGTTACATAAATAATATAAACAGGTTTTACTTTAAGTTTTGGACATATGTACAATGTACTGCATATTAAATTAATAAATATGATAATCCTTGATTTTTTGAATATTATTGTTAACTAGCTAGATCAGGGGTTCTCCACATAACAGTATGAAATCTATTTAACTAGTCACATGTTGTTTCAAGTAATATATCGGCTAATATTTGAGTTGTGGAGTTCTGAAGGCAGACGGTCCGTGTAGAAAAGTTATATTGACACTAGGTATTGTGGGAAAAAGGGCTCAGAGAAAGAATGTAGTTTCAACTAAGTATGGTTAATTTCCGTGTGGTGATGGATTAAGAATATGGAGTGTCACCACCCCTACTTATCCCATGGGTGTCGTTAGAGGCGACTAAGAGGAGAAAAACTGTGCAAATTACTGCAAAAAGAAAGAGAACTTGAAACACGCTATACCAAACCGTTTGGCCAGCGTGGGACAGTAGGCCAAAACCTTTCTAAGGAGAGGCTAATGTCCAGCAGTGAACTGTTAAAGGCTGTTGATGGTGATGATGGGTATTACTCACTAAGCCATTTTCAAATGTGAAAATTCCGACATCTCTGCCGTGATGTATGTGGTTGCGGCGCATTATAGGGTTGGCAAAGTTCTTGACCCAGATGCCGGCGAGTGCGTTGCGTGAGATCTCGTTGTCCTGGTAGGCGCCCTGGGCGTAGTCTGTGACGTAGAGCCCAACGTTCTCGCAGTCGCTAATGTCGCAGTGCTTGATGACTGGGTTCGCGCCCGCCCCGCTCACGCACACCGCCGCACCCACTGTTACACACATCTTATTAATATGGTTTACTTTAGTTTACGCAAATGCTTAAAGTCTTGAGTTAACTGTCACAGTTTGTGATAAAAAAATCGAAGTATTACGCTAGTATTTTATATAAAACAAAATCACTAGCACATAAGTTGCCAGAGTAATTAAGTAAGTAAGACTGATTACAAAAAAGTCTTTTGTTATTTTTTCAATCTAACATACTAGTTTGTAGTACTTTATTGCACGTACTTTATGGACTTTACAAAAATTCATGAAACAGACACAAAGAACACCTAATATCAACAACAATTCATGGGTCACACAAATTGTTGGCCAATTTGCGATTTGAACCCATAAATTCAGCACAGTAGAAGCAGAGAATTCTTGAAAGACCGATTACCAGACAATACTCTTTGTTGCTTTTTGAAGTGATAACTTATTGTGGGAGGGTAAACCGTTTCGTTACGTAACGCGTAACGGCGCCAGTTTGTTTGGCTACCCTTTCTCTCACGCATACGGCAGGCTCCTCCTCTCTCACTCTAACCCACAACGCTAACCGTATTTCGGACAGACAGTTAATTGTAAAAAGTTTAAGTTATCACTTGTCGTTTTTTTAATATATTTAAATGAAATAGAAACTAACCAACACTAGCACTACGTATGATACAATGATCGACGGTGGGAGAGCAGTTGTCGGACACCTCCAGACAGTAATGTTTGTGGTGCTGCATGGTGCTAGTGGCGTCGGGCGAGAACTTGAGCGTGATGTGACCGGCGTAGGCGCGGTTGGCGCCTTCCGCGAACGTCAGCGTTGACTCCGCCTCACGCTCCAACACTACTGATTCGGCTACATTGCCTGGGGCACAACCTAAGAAAGAATAATGTTTAGTTGTAATATTTATATTGTAGGTATTTTTCATATTTATAACCTGTAGATTAAGAACTGACCCTTCTGGTAACACCGTGGGGCTCGGATACTTTAAAATAATACTTATATTTTCTGATAATCAATGCATTAATTACACATTCAAACACAAAAAAAAAACACTTTTATTAACCAATGTATGTATGTGTAATAATTGAGTAAATGAATAACAGTCTTTTTGATTTATTAAACTAAGTTAATAGTTATGATAAATTAGTATCAACACATAACAACTCTAATACAGTAATTGTAAACAAACATTTTTTATTTTGTTGTGAACAACTCTTCGCTTATTTTTAAGATAGAAAAAAAACGAAATTATTAGAACTTACTAAATAAAAAAAAAAGAACGAGTGAGTCGGTTGTTTACAAACAGATAATAAAAGCTGTATTGCCTCAATACATTTTGTGGGTGTGTTGTACTGTTATATATTTTAATTGTGATAAATTTGTGTGCAAAATACATGCCATATGGGAATATGGCATGTATTTTGCACATATATTATACATATATTTCATGAGAAACACAATCTTGATTTCAACCAAAGTAGTTACCACCGTAACAGAGATAGTGCATCCAAATTATTATTAGTAATAGTGACTGGGTAGTGATGAGGCGCGACGGGTGAACATAATTATTTAGCCTCACCGATGAGCTGCACGTCAGTGTCGATAGCTAAACACTCCTCTTGGTAGAGGCCGGCGTGGACGAAGACGAGCGCGGGTGCGTGGGGGGTGGCTCGTCGACACGTGCAGGCGGCCGTGCCGCAGGCGCAGGCGGGCGCGGCCCCGCACGGCCCCGCGCTGGCGCTCAGCGCCGCCCCGGGCGCCGTCGCGCTGCACGCCGCGTGCGCGCTGCTTCCCCCACCCACGCCACCACTACGCTCCTCCACATACTCGAGAGCCGCCTAACCGAACGACAATGTACGATTGGAATATGTATGCTTATTTTGTTTATTTCAACTATTTGCTCAAATACCCGGTATGCAATCTATTTTATACAAATGTTACTTGATACATCACAACAATAGTTATCATCTATACATAAAATTAAACACTGGAAATGATGTAAGTCGAATTGTCTTAAAACTTAATGTGACAATTTTATACTTTTAACTTTTTAGGGATGGGTCATCCTTATTATATTTCATAAAATCGGTCCAATCGTACTAAAAATGTCACTAAAAACTCACCCTAATTGTATTAAAATGTTTGATTCGAGAATCTTTTTTTGGGCGGTGATTAGGTCGCACATGTATTCCGTAGTACAGCTGCCTGAAGCTTTCTTTCCAAGGGTTGTCTGCGTCGCACTCGTCGGGAGCTACGAATTCGAACTGACAGGGCGCCGGATGCAACAGTGGCATGTCATATTCAAAAACCGACTGATACAAACTTTTCCTGAAAAATACGAAATTTTAAAATTATATTAATTTCTGAGTTTTACATTAAGACAGTATATTTCGCACACATAATAGAAGTATGCTCTTACCATAGCTCAGTGTCATTGGCAATCGTATTAAATCGCTTGCAGACTTGTGCGACGCGACAAAGGTCTCGTTCGGTGAGATGTGATAAAATACACAACAATACTTCATCTGGCAGCTCATACTGTAGGTACTGTGACACATTGCACACATCCACACCCTGAGATAAAGACCTATATGGACAAAACATATATTATCTTTCAATACAAGAAACTTATTATTTTATATTTGAGATTGTACTAAAAAGATGTACTTAAAAGAATGAAGTCTTTTATTGTAATATGAATAGAATATTTTTTTTAAAGATTAAGCAGCTGTTAAACTGATGACTTACAAGTAGCATAACAATTGACAAAAGTTGTTCTGTAACTGATACTGACTAAGCATTAACAAATGTTAACTGAAGTTATGATTAACAGATTTCTACAACTACCTATTCTTCTTGGCCATGATGAGATATATATAGATGCTATATAATCCTTTTTCCACCAAAGTAGCATTAAAAATTAAAGCATTTTTTTTTAATTTCATGCAAGTTTCATTTACTATAAAAGTTAGATTATTATGTGCCAGAATCAAGTATATTGTTCTCCTTTCATGTTATTTTATTTTTTCATTATATATCATTACTAGCTTTTGCTTGCGGCTCCAAACGCGTCAAATGTCGAAGTTGATTATCGCAATAAAAGTAGCCTATGTCCTTCCTCAGGAATCAAAGTATCTCCATGCAAAATTTCATTGAAATCGGTGCTGTGTTTTAGCCGTGAAACCGGGACAGATAGACAGACAGACAGAGTTCGTTTGTTTGGTTGAATGGGCTAATCTCAAGAACTACTGGTCCGATTTGAAAAAATCTTTCAGTGTCCTATTCATTGAGGAAGGCTAAGACCAATAGGAACAGAGCACCAATGAAGAATGTTACAAAACCGGGGGAAATTATTACGCTACTGGCAATAGACGTAAACGAGGTTGCGTGGGTTAGCTAATGTAGTACAAAAATTGGTTGCCTGTAAAGTCGGTATACGGGCGAAAGTTTTACGTGACAACGACTTTGAGTGGTAAAATAATTTTAATGTGAATTTTCATTCGTATAGTAGGAAGAAGGATGAAATAATAGTAACAATTTAAAACATTTATTTATACAAAGAATTATATTTAAAACATTAATTTTAACGTTTTAAATGTAATTCGACGCGTGCCTTTCACTTTTTATGTCTGTCTCTCTCGCTCTTAGGCGGGCTAACCATGCCCGAGTGGAAGGGACGCGTGCCTCTCACTCGCTCTCATTGTGAGCGAATAACGTGAGCGGAGCGTAACGCAGTTTCTTGAAGTGTCACCCGGCAAACCAATTTATAAGACGTTGTCACGTCAAAAAATATTAAGCTAGTGACTTACGTTCTAGGCCTCTTCCTAGCAGGTAGAGAGCAAGCCCCTGAAGGTCCAGGCTCGTGGTAGGCGGGCGGCGACTTACGGCGCAGATCGTATGGGCTGTGGTGCCCTGCGGTGGTGGCGGGCGCGGCCGCGGGTACTGGTGGAGAGCCGCCGCCGCCACCGCTGCCACTTGCCCCAGCGCAAGCCGCAGTCGCCGCCATCGCACTACCCGTCACGTTGTTGTTAGGAATTGGAACTGATTCACATGGCTCACCTGAAATATCAAAAATACTCTTATTAGAATACGTCATCAGATGATTCGATGATGGAATAACTTACTGGTTAATCACTGCAAAAACCCTCTTGGTAGAAGGTTGCACTGTGAAAATAGGAGTAAGATGGGTAAATTTGTTCTAAATAAAGGTCTGTTATACGAACAGCACTTTACTATATATTAACAAAATCTACTAAGAATTAAAAGAAATAAGAAATGTTTGTTTTCTTGTTGTATTAAAAGATTTTTTTTTTAGTATGAAGATTTCAGTTTCTATAAACAATTTGTGTAAAACGAGTACAGAAACATAAGCTTCCAGAAAACTATATTTATGTTTGTCAGTAAAATAAATATAAATTCCATTTTACATCATAAAAATATTAAAGAAACAAGTTACGAAAATAAAACAACTGTTATTAACTCGCTGCACCAGGTAGACAAGATTTTGTACCTAATCTTGTTGATTTCCTTTTTTTATATTTAGAACATATTATTGTATAAGGTTGTACTACATGAAAAAAAGCTGTTTGGCATGAGTTTAAAAGAACATTTTTAAAAGACATATTTACAAAAATCATAACCATGAGCTACGTCATCATACATTTTTCGTTCATTACTCAGATTAATTAAAAGTGCATATTTATTCAAACTTTTATACTGTAATTTCGTTGTAAGTACCATAAATCAAAGTACTCATTGTCAAAATTAAAAAGATTTTTTGATATGTTGTCATACCATTTAAGACTAAGTGTGATTATTGTTTAAAAGTTTTGGGCTTAGACAATATACAATCTAATACCTTTTCAACAAGGTAATAAATACTGAATTGCTTACTTTTAGTGACTCATGTTATGAATGTATAAAGTAATATTACTGGTTACACTAATATAAAAGGTTCGCCTCTTCCAATAATGTTGAGATGTTTAAAGTGGCATAATTTAATATGAATCATTATTTTATTATACCACAATATAATTTGTGTTATTTTGTTTTTCTATTATTATTATTCTTTCTTTTCATTATCATCTCAGCTAAAAGATGTCCACTGGTAGACATAGGGATGCTTTAGGCTTCCTACCACAGTTCTGTTCTATCCTCATCCAACAACTTTTCACGACCTTCACCAGGTCATCGAACCACTGATATAATTAAGTATATTTGCATAACATTGGCTTCATCAAAAAACTATTGTTAAAATATTTTTGCATTTTCCAACCTAAATTTACTTCTTTCTCATATTAATTTTATATACTAAAAATATTTTACAGACATAAAGAGCACCCAGACTCAGCACAGTAGAAAGTAGCAGGTTTTTTGCTTAAATCATTCAAATTCATCATCTGTGCGGTTAAATTGTTGTATCTATATAACAATATAGATAAAAAAAACATTTTATAAATTATTGTTTCTATATATCTATGACATCATTAGTAACTTGTTCCTAGCCAATTTTCCTACTAATATTACCTCTCTTAACACACTTTCTGAATGTTACATTTATTCAGTTTTGGCATCACAAATAAAAACGAAGAGGCAGTTGGCTGTCTCTTGATTTTCATTTGTGTTTATATGTGCCAAAATCTAAATACCAGTATAGATTTTACATTTGGATAGATTGATGTTCATTAGTCAATCACACTAGAACCAATCAAAGAAACAAGGGCTAGGTAATTATACACTTCACCATAACAACTATTTGACAGATATAAGTTGGTGATATATGTTTTTCTACTATATATGTTCATTTCCAACACTTGTTAAACCAAAATCTGTTGTTTGATAGATAAGTTTAGAATAGTCTCGCAGGAATTTTATCAATAAGTGTTAAAACTAGGCCTAAATAACATAAGTTACACTTTACTGCCTGGAATAACAAAACATTTATGACATAAGAGTTGACTGTAGAAATAAACTAGAGACCAACATCATTGCAAAGAGAAAAAAAAACATGAAACAAACCACTGTGGTGTAGTAGACCAATATCTCCTTTCTAATAAGATTTCTATATCCAGTAGTGTGCTATTAAAAGCTGTCATTGATAATGACAAGGATCATAATAAACATTTACTTTTATATTGTTTGAGAGTATAACTTCCAGTTTTATAGCTGTCTAGCTGACCTATGCAACAACGACAGTGGCTCTCAAAAAAGAAATATCCATTTTTGTATCTTTTCCCATTAGTACTCAGCTCCTATTGGTCAGATTATAATGTTATTTAACCTTTTATGATGGGAGGTCCGTAGCTACTACGTAAACCGGTCTTGGCAGGGAGCCGGTCTAATTCCCAGTCATCAGATAGAACCTTTTATGATAAGAAGGCTATGCAACGAAAAATAATTAACTAATTTGACTAATTTAGTTAAATAGGTACTTATTTATAATTATTTATATATCAACTGTGTTTACGCATATGCTTTACTAATACTAATCCTAGTTTTGTGCAGTCACTGTGTCATAATGTCAAAAAACATTTATTAATAACTCTTTGCTTTACTATATTTTAGATTATAGTTGAAAAAAGCTAAATTACTAAAATAAAAACCCAGTTTTTTCTACATGCCTAGAGGCCTATGGCCAGGAATAGATTGCTAAAGGCTGTTGATGAAGTTTATAGGTGTTTTTAGTAAGAATACTGCATACTTTACGGGAATTCTCATATACTTGAGTAGTACTTGAGTCATCATCTATACTTCACTACATAATATAAAACAAAGTCGATTCCCGTTGTCTGTCTCTCCCTATAAATGATTAGATCTTTAATACCACACAACAGATTTTGATGCAGTGTTCTTTAGTGGATAAAGAGTGATTTAAGAGGAAGGTTTATATGTGTAATACATGCATAATATAGTAGAGAAACACTGATAATTTCTAAGGTGTCTAATGTGATGTCATATGATAAACACATTTTAGTGTGCTTGCGTTGCAAACGCTGGCTGAACCCTACGAGATAGTTCAAAATAATGTTCTACAGTAATGTAGACCTTAAAAATGTCCACCTTAAGTCTTCAATCTCTGTCTTTTAGGGATAACCCACAATAAATGTTTCTTTATTCTTTACTTGTTATGAGAAAAAATTGCTTATTTACGAAGCGACTTTAAGCAATACAGCATTAATCATTATCCATTTAAGTACCTTAAATACATTGTGTATTTAATATAGATCAATATGGACCTTTACAGTTAGTAGTTTAAATTAATATAAATAATAAATAAATAATATAAAGCTGAAGATTTTGTTTCTTTGCTTATAAGCACTAATCTCAGGTACTATTTATTGGTCCAATTTGAAAAACTATTTCAGTGTTAGATACCCCCTTTATCGAGGAATGCTTTAGGCTATACATAGTCACGCTAAGATCAATAGGAGCAGAGCACCAATGAAGAATGTTTAAAAAATGGGGGAAGTTTATCCAGCTACAGGCAATAGGAAATGCAAATGAGCTTGCATGGGTCTACTAGTTTCTATATAACCAAAAAGTTGATTGTTTTATACCATTAAGTATGTTTACATAATTAGCATATATAAATATTGTAATTAATAAATATTGTTTGCTAACACCATAATATTATGTCCTAATTTACTACTCATTGATTAAGCTTCAGGGCAACATGTTAAACAATTGTTTAACAAACTTCCTTGTATCTTTATGGTACAGATTAGAATTAACACAATAACACTATCAGCTGATTACAATATTTAGTGTCAAAATATTGTTTATGTTTTTTTTTACAAAGAATTATATCATTTTCTTTTTGCTAAAACTTTTAAATAATTCATATAGAGTTACATTAATTACAGCAAATTGGCTGAACTGGCAAAAGAGAACATTATTTCCTATATGTGAGCAATTAGCAAATAAAACATACAACTACTATGTAGTTTTGTGGTGAAGTATTATGAAATTTATTTCTACATAATATCTACAGTATAGCTCCAGTGATGTGTGAAAATTAAAAGAAAAGATAAACAAATGGACATTTAACATAAAGTTAATGTGTGGTAAACTATAAAAAAAATAAGTTTCGTAACTGAACACAAATACACATCGGCTATTCGGACTCGTAGCAGAACAGCTGTTTCGTCACTCAGTGTAAAAAAAGTTTTCATCTAGCAAATCAATACCCATTGCGCAAAATGTCACTGAAATGCGCTATCCCAGACAGACACAAATCGTTAGATGTAACAAAATAAGAATATACATGTCAATCAACGTTCCAGGAACAATGATCGACGAATTCAAAATTTTATAGCAAGCTTATATTTTCTTTTATAATGAGTATGTCAGATCCGAATTTCAAATTCTTACTGTTCAATAGAACGCGTCTTAGCTTTTACATGGATATGTATGCAAATTGAAATTAAATTATCAAGAAAATATTATTAGCCAAGCATTTCTAAAGATCGGGGCGACTTCAGCCGACCCGGATTACTTACTCGATTGAGTCCTGGAAGGTAGAGGTATTCGGTGTCCGCCTTTTCTCCGCGATCTACGGACGTAAGAACGCGAAGAGGAAAACGAGGCACTAGGCATTATTTCTTTTAACACTTATTTTCACTAGAATTCAGCCCTAAACAAAGGAGACACCCGCACCAACACCGTCGGCCATTTTCTGTTTAGATTAGATTGGGCAGGCAAACGGGAAACCCAGATTATACCTCATTGGTTATTGCAAGAGGAGTTATATGTTTATTTAAATATCACACTAATCACTTACACTAAATTTATGATATTAAACTGATAATAATCGTTATCTGAATAAATTATGATGAAAATTCACACTACCCTTTGGAACGACGGGCGACTCTCAGCAAAATATGGCGGATTTTAGATTAACATGGCGACGGCGATCACAGCGCCATCTGTTAAAGTTTTGTTCTTGTTTTATTCATTCAAGTTTACTGAATCTCGGTTTGCCTCTCTGCCTTGTGTGTATAATTCACTATTCTATCAAGATGCCCTGTTGGTCTGAATTATAGTCCTAATGAACTGTAAGTTTAAAAACACATATCACGTACACCACCCAAAATAACAAATATCATAAAAATTTAGCCCTTATTTGCATCCTTAGAGGTGGATTTTTCAAAAAATCCTTTTATAGGGCATACCCATGACACATAAGCATTTGTGCACAAAATTTCATGATTCTGGACCCAGTGGTTTTAGCTGTGCGTTGATCGATTAATCAGTGAATCAAGTTATAAATTTCTTCTTCTCAAGACTTCATTTTCATCAACAGCCATAAATTTTCTATAGCTGGAGGCTGGACATAGGCTTCTCCTTGGAATTAAGATTTGGGTTTACTGTAAGATGCTGACCAGACGAGTGATCATAAGATTTGCCTCAAGTTTTCTTTCTCTTTACAGTGATATTTTCGTAGTTTGCTCCTTTAGTCGGCTCATATATGACTCACCAGATCAAAGAGGATGGTGACACTGTATAACTTGTACAAAACTTGTATGTAAGCTTGATAGTCTGATATAATACTTAGAAACTGTCTGATATAATAAAATTTGAATAAACAATAACAAAAAATATCGTTCTTCGTTTGAAACTAGATGGCGTTCTTTCAAATGTCAATTAAATTGTGGAAAAAAAATATTGAAATATTTTGGGTTATTTTCTCAAATGACCATACAAAATATTTCATTATTTTTGTTGACTATTGCACAAAATAACTTGGAATAATACATAGTATTTCCTTTCCTTTTTGTAGGGTACACATTTTTTCTTCCAAGAAGTTTTCCCAAATAAAACTTGGAATCAGCTTTAAGTCCACCATGATATTGTTAAACTTTGATTTTCTCACGTGGAGCGACTGCCATCAGATCTCCACAAACCAAGTATTAAGCGATATCTAAATTCTGTAATAGGACTGTTGTTGCTAATGATTGCCAAGGATGTTCGAAAGGCAAACGAGTCTGTTCGGGTACTTGACATAATTTTCACAATAAATAAATCAGTCAATCTAACTTAGAAAAAACGCTCACTTGTGATTTACGAATGCACACTGAGTAAAAGTGTTCTGTGGTTCTGTGCACAAGTAGTAGTGAACCAAAAGCCGCTATCCAACACCACTATTATGTCAGTCGGTAGATAACTCTCTGAGTAAATGTGTTCTGTGGTCATTAGTGTCATTAGAATCATGTCATAGCTGTTTTATTTCTGAGTTTTTGTTATTATCTTATTTATATAATTTGGAAGTTTCTGCTAATACTGTGTCGAAATATTTATTAACAATGTCGGTAACAGTCTATATGAATGAATACAAGTGTAGCTTTTCCGTGGTGGCTTGCATTTTTCTAACATTTTCATATGTTTCAAGTTTATATGTATGGAGGTCTAAGTTGAGCAGGTAAATTGTGTTGTTTAACAAGGTCCATGTTATGTTATTACTAAAATTAATATAATTGTAATTTTATTCCAGAGATCACCCATCTACGATAAAAAGAAGATTCTTTAGTGTTTCTGTAATGATGCTTTTGGCACCATTCTTTGTGCAGTTTTTCTTTACCAAAGAGACTTTAAATAAAGGAGACTTGTATGCACAAATGGGATTGCGTTGGTCTGGTATTATATTCGCCATAATTATCCCATTATTTTTAACTGCTGTACTATTTTTGGGACCACTGGTTATGCAATTCTATTCAGGAGTATGGAAAATCTATACAGGTATTACCAGAGGTATATAGTTATTTTTTTTTGTTTATTTTTTTTATTGTATTTTTTTACTCTATATTTTATGACCAAATTAAATTGTACAATGCAGACAATGCCACAGGCAATATACCCAGTCAACATAAGAATGATGCAGAACTACAGAGATGAGTAACTTTGTAGGTGCAATAAGTTAAGTAGGGTAATAATAATCACAAATTTTAACAACAAAACAAAAATGACTTCAAGAACTGGACTAAATTAAAATGGGACCACAAAGGAAGTACCAGCTTTCAAATAAAAAAAGAATCATCAAAATCGGTTCACCCAGTTGAAAGTAATGATGTAACAAACAAAAAAAAAATACAGTTGAATTGTTAAACCTCCTCCTTTTTTGAAGTTGGTCAAAAAGAATTAACAAGTTAGCAAAAGCACATAAATAAAACACATGTAATATTCAATAAAATTAATTTAATAGTAAGGTATTATAGTTGTGATGAATCAGTGAAGTCAATACTAGTCTAAGATACATACATTAAACATTATCCAAAAAGTACCTCAATGACTGTTATTTTTAGGAATTTAAAAAAAAATTATCCTAGCTAGATTGATTTATTACCCCCCAAACCCTCTGCACACTAAACATAAAAATGTTTGGAGCCATTTCTGAGATTCGGATTATATTATACTAGCTGAACCCCGCGGTGCTACCCGCGGTACGATGATAACTGCGGGCAACGCCGCGAGGCGAAGCTATATCTTTATAAATAGTAGCCTATGTGTTATTCTGATGTATAAGCTATATTGTGGTAAAGTTTCATTCAAATCCATTCAGTAGTTTTTACGTGAAAGAGTAACAAACATCCATACATACATACATCCATACTTACAAACTTTCGCCTTTATAATAGTAGTAGGATAATAGCTTACCCACACAACCTTGTTTGCGTCTTATATTGCCCGGAAGGTGAAAATTTTCCCCCGTTTTTGAAACAATAGGAGCAGACAGATTAGTAGTAGGTAGCGTGATGAAATGTAGCCTATAGCCTTCCTCGATAAATGGACTATCCAACACTGAAAGAATTTTTCAAATCAGACCAGCTCTTCCAGAGATAAGCGCATCCAAACAAACAAACTTTTCAGCTTTATTAGTATTATATACAAGTTGTAATTTTTGAACAAATCACAACAAGTTTCTTTTAAATCATTTGGTTGTTATTGAATTATCCCTACCAACAACTTAAAGCCACAATATAGTTGAGGAAAATTGGTCTACCTCCTCGAAAAATAAAGAAATGTGTGCGTGTCTGCTTAAATTCTTTTTATCTTAAATGTTTTAACTATTTTACTTATATGTTGTGGGTTACTTATACTCTAGTTTCATCCTTTTCATCTTTATAGAACCACTGTACTGGTTTGCCAGTTGGCAAGATTTGGTGTGGGTAAGGAATCATGTCATGGCCCCACTTAGTGAAGAATGGGTCTTTAGAGCTTGTATGACTCCGCTCTTGCTGCAATGTCTTGAGCCCATGACAGCTGTGTTTGTTGGACCTGTCCTTTTCGGAATAGGTAACTATCTTATTGCTTTACTATTTCTGGGTATCTGTTCTGTTTGGATATGTATGTTGACTGTGTGTATGGCATAATGGTTCATGCTGCATATATGACAACTCTTCTGTCCCGAGTCTGGATGCTATTTGTGTGTTTGTGAATGTTAGTAAAGCCCTTGCAACACAAGAAATTTTTTTTTATTTATAAACTTAATGCACAAAATGTACAATGGCGGACTTAATGCCAAAGGCATTTTCTACCAGTCTACCGTTGGGTGGTGCGGAAATGAGTAAGATGGTGCACAACACTTTATGAAGAAAACAATATAATAATTATACAAGAATATATACATACACATAAACAACAAGACATATATTTGTATATATATACATACACATGCATATACATACATATTCATACACAAATATACACATATTCATATATAGCGCAGGAGTTGCTGTATCAAAGAAATGTATGTTAGAATGGGGTTTGTGTGAAAGAAATTGCTAATACTGCTAAAGTGTACCAACAATGATGTCATCTTGTATCTTGCTAATTCCATTCTATCTGACTGACTGACTGCCTCGGTGGCGTAGTGGTAGGGGTCGGGTTCGATTCGTCGTGGTCGGGTCGGACCAAATGTTTGTATGATCTGCAAATATTTGTTTCGGAGTTTGGGTGTTTTCTATGTATAATATGTATGTATTTACAAAAAAAAAGTACATAAGTATTTATATCAGTTGTCTAGTACCCATAACACAAGCTCTGCTTAGCTTGGGACTAGATGGCGTTGTGAGTTAGATGTCCGGAATTTATTTATCTCCTGTAACACTGTGTTGCCACATCTTATCATCACAGAATGCACAGTATTACAGGAGAATAGGTAATGTTATTCAAGCAAGAAATCTGAGTTGTACCTCTCTGTAGATATTTTTATCCTTAAAGATAAAATGTATTTTGTGTTACGGGGGACATCACAAACATACAAGAAACGGGGGGACATCACAAACATACAAGAAACGGGGGACATCACAAACACCCAGTCTCAGAACTACAATTTGTGGAACACACATTACATAGTGTTATCCTATATGGGATTTAAAGCTAGTAGAGCCTAAATTTAATAACTCTTTATCAATTAAAATGTTACAATAATAATTTATGTTAATATATGTTTGTACTAGACGAGGGATTAAAAAAAAAAGATTTTATAAATAAAAAAATACTTTAAGTGAAGTTTTTATTTTGTAAAAAAACAAGGCTTTTTTCAAGGTCTTAATAATATCTATTTTTTGTATTGTGTGTAGTATTTATTAGTATGTTTAATTATTTCAGCCCACTTCCATCATATGTTGGAGCAAATTAAAGCAGGATTTGCATTTAAAACAGCTTTATTAGTGTCCTGTGAGTATGTCAGAGTCTATGCTAAATTCTATATTTAAGAAATATATAGTAAAGTCTAGATCACGTCTGTACAGTCAATCGCCTCTTTTAAGTACGTAGTAATAAGTAAGTAGGTTTAACATTACAATTTTGTATATTTCCTTTAATTTTTTATACTTTCATTTCACCTGTATGTTTGTTTGTCTATTTTATAACAGACTTTTGTAAGCGTAAATTTTGGTTTTACCTAAATTCATTTATTATCGAAGTACCTTATAAAAAATAAAAATCTCATTCATATTTTTTTTAAACAATAAAATATAATACTAGCGACCCGCCCCGGCTTCGCACGGGTGCAATGCTGATACTAAATACACGTTGTATATAAAACATAGCTGACCCACGCAACCTATATAGCCCGTAGCATGAAAATTTTCGCAAAATAAGTAACTTTTCTAGTTGATTTTTACACCTTGTGTCCGAAAAACCCAAATATCTTACGGAACCCTATTTTTTTCCAAAATAAAATATAGCCTATGTTACTCGTGGATAATGTAGCTTTCGAATGGTGAAAGAATTTTTAAAATCGGTCCAGTAGTTTTTGAGCCTATTCATTACAAACATACAAAAATAGGTACAAATCTTTCCTCTTTATAATATTAGTATAGATAAAAAATGAAATATAAACTTATATACAATAAATTAACAATGTTTCTATTCCAGCATTCCAGTTCACATACACAAGTATGTTTGGTGCTTATTCTGCATATTTGTTTCTTAGAACAGGTATGTAAAACTCTAACTTTAAGCATGAAATTATGGCGATAAACCGCCTAATAATATTACTATATATTTTTATATTGTAAATGAAATAATATTTTACACCATATTTACTTCGCTTAGAAGATATTCATTCATTCTCATTTGACATAACTCATCATAATTTTGACTATACATCTAGGGTTGCCAACTTTACAAGTTTTTTTTTTAATAATTTTATTATACAATAATTTTTATATAATCAATTATTGTAAACTAAGCATCACAAATTAAATAAATACAACTACCATAATTAAGCAATCCTATGTCTAAAACACGGAACACTCGGGTCACAATTCTGATAAGTGATGTTGACAGATTCGTCTATTAATGTGATTTGTTTATAGTAGGAGAGCTGGCACCAATTTTTGGGTAGGTATTTGAGGCAAGCTGAAAACTTGTCAGATACCTCTCCTATTATATCCCAACTCGGGACTGCAGGCCTGGCTGGTGAGTAGCGGGGCTAAATCAAACCCCACATTTAAAAAAAAAATTTTTTTTTCTTCCCCAAAAATATATTTGAGGCACTACGCAATTTATATATGTTGCAGTGTAATACTTAATGAATACGAAAAAAAATAAGCCAGATAATTTAACCTCTCGGGTGCGGCAACACGGATCCATGTTTGTGCCGTCGGTGCGGCACACACGGATCCATGTTTTCCGCAGTTAACTTGCATTTTAATTAATTTTGGGTATTAAAGTTATTATAATAAAGTCTAGAAAGGTTTGTTATGCATTTGCTTTATACGAACAACATTTTAAAACATTCGTTTGTCAAGTGCGCTTCAAGAGCCATTAAAAAAACGAGTTCCAATTTCAAAGTTGACGATGACGCAACGCGATCTTTCAAGTGCCTCTTAAAATTGATTTTTTGCCGATAAGGTGGTTTTGAAGGTAGTTTGTTGTTATATTTTACTTATTATACTTATTTTAGGAACCACTATCAATACGAATTGAGGCATAAATCATGCGTAATTTTGAATAGTGTTACTCAAAAAGTTACCGAGTCTATTACCTATTGAAAAGGGCTTACTCATTTGAAGGTTTTTACGCATTTATTCTTATGTTTTTATTGATAAAATGATATAATTGCGATGAGAATCTTATATAGAATATAGAATAGCAACAAAAATGTGCTAGAAAAGCTAAATATTTAAATAAACACTCATTTTTTGCCTGACGAGCGAAATTAGACGCACACATACACAGGGCTCCCACGCCATTACTGTTCTACATCATCATCAGCGTATCGTAGTCCACTGCTGGACATAGGCCTCTCCAATAGCACGCCACTTAAAATTGTATATCGCCGTTGATTCGTGTTTGCACGCAGCCTAGCGGGAAGTCCCGGAACTATTAACACCCACACATACACAGTAGTGACGGACAATGAACAAGACGTAAACTGATCTTTGTTTATGTTTTACTAAATTATTTTGTATTGACCATAGACTTTGTGTGTCATAATGGAACGATCAGTTTGTTCTCTTTAGCATTCAGTCATTTTCATAGAGTTTAGAGAATTCTCAGAACTTAAAAATAATAAATGAAAACTGGTCTAGCAAACGAGTCCTTTTATTAAATAACTTGATAAATAGGTTGTTTTTTTTTATGTATTGTTCCTGTCTTTTGCACTAGTTAACTAAAAAAATAAATTATTTAACTAAAAAACACTATTTCTTCATATAAATACTACGTAATTTGGTGTTCGGCGCAAATAATAGTTTGATTGTAAAGTGACAAAATGGCGAATATCTCGACAGCGAAATGTGATTTTTACAAATATGTTTCTCAATGAATTTTTACTGCAGTTATAGTGTTTTTTATATCAGTAGATAGCTTAGTTATCGAACTTTATGAGGATAATAAGTAAAATGAATAATAAACCACATAAAATATTAAAATCATGTTTATTAACACAATAGGTGCGTAAATTAATACTTGGCTCAATTGTGAGTAAATAATAAAGCGATAACATTAGTTTAGTAATAAAATATGGCATAACCATGTACGCTTGTTATCCATCTTTTGAAAAATAATCACTTTTATAACCACCGAGCATTGTTTTTGAAAAGATTTGATCATTTTCGTACACCATGCACCGTGCTGCAAAATTTTGCAATTTCGCCGCACGGTGCATGGAACCGGAAGTACCCGTTCGCGCATCCGAAAGATTAATCGGGGTTTTAACATTGCCAGACGCGTGCAAAAATATTTTGCAAAAAATTATAAAAAATGTTTTTGAGGCAGCTTAAAATTTTAATGGAGTGTTATTTATAAGTAAAAAATAAGATTCCCAAAAAGACAGATCACTTCGGTGGGGCTTTCTACCTGCCAGGTGATCAAACAAATAATGAATTGGTACGAGCCTGTAGTGCTATAGACAAGCTGTAGTGTGAGAGAGAGCGCATAACGACAGCTGTCTTCGTTCTTGCTTGCCGCGTCACTATTGGCTCTGGCGGTGCCACGTGACTTACAATAACCCATGAGGTTTCTAGTTAATATATTGGAGTAAAAAATATAAAATTTTCTGAATTTGTACTAAAAATATTTTGCACAAAAGGGATTGTATTGATTTATGGACGTTAAAGGGACATATTTTTTGTGATGTCTTTTTAATTTCCAAAAATTTGTTATTTTGCCAATTTTAATGCGAATTTGAACGTTATAAACTGTTTAAATATTTGATATTTATAACATTTATTTTTTGAAGAGAATTAAAAAATATATATATTTTTTCAACAATTTTTGTTCCAAAATTTTTTGTAAAGGATTCATATTATTACATTCAAAACTAAAAATTGATTTTTTTACTCCGGCAGTATTCTAAATCAAAATTTATACGGAAATTTAATTTTTTTTTATCTTAAAATTAATAAGGGTACGTATTAAAAAAAGCAATAATTAAAATAAGTCACGTGACCTCGCCAGAGCCAATAGTAACGCGGCAAGGCTTGTCTATAGCACTACAGGCTCGTACCAATTCATTATTTGTTTGATCACCTGGCAGGTAGAAAGCCCCACCGAAATGATCTGTCTTTTTTTTTTTGGAATCTTATTTTTTAGTTATAAATAACACTCCATTAAAATTTCAAGCTGCCTCAAAAACATTTTTTATAATTTTTTGCAAAATATTTTTGCACGCGCCTGGCAATGTTAAAACCCCGATTATATTATCTGGCTTATTTTTTTTCGTATTCATTAAGTATTACACTGCAACATATTATATAAATTGCGTAGTGCCTCAAATATATTTATGGGGAAGAAAAAAAAAAAATTTAAATGTAGGGATTGATTTAGCCCCGCTACTCACCAGCCAGGTCTGCAGTCCCGAGTTGGGATATAATAGGAGAGGTATCTGACAAGTTTTCAGCTTGCCTCAAATACCTACCCAAAAATTGGTGCCAGCTCTCGGACCATTAGGGCAGCGCTGCCCTCTGACTACCTTAAAAATAGGGAGCATCTAAGACTAACACAGTGTTAAGCGTTTTGATCCCGAAAACAGTATTTTGTATACTTTATTTTTGTTCAACAGTAAAAAATATAATGTTGTTAAAAACAGTATAATTCTGTTTTTAACAATATACAGTGGACCCCCGGTAATCCGACAAACACTTTGCAGGGCAGTGTCTGATTAGCGAATTTGTCGGATTATAGAGTACTGCCTAAGACCTCCTATAGTACGGAATTTTTTACGAAAAAGTACCTTGTAATCCGACAAATTACAGATCCAATGAAAAGATTCTACATGTTATATTTATGTACTCTGAAGTTCAAATTATACTTTATTATGTATGTCAAATTTAGTAAATTAAACAACACAATAGAGAGCTTACGTTTTATTATAAAATTAACGTTATTAATGCTATAGAACTCACAAAAAATAAGCAATAACTTTACGTTAGGAAATAATTGTATACAAACAAATGTACATACTAAAATAATCAAAAATTATTAAGAAGCATGAAAATATTCTTTTTTTTTTTGTTGAACCTTGTTGAAACGCGATATTAAAGCTTTGTCCCTCAGTCTTCTTAAAAGTAGAAGTTCGTTGTAGGATGCACCATTTGCTTCAGCCCATTGCAAACACAGCTCAAAGGTGTTAATTGCATCTTCTGCTGTCACTTGTGGAGTAGTTGCAATTACTTCATCCTCATCTTCCTCATTTATTGTTTTATAACTAGAAATCTCTCTCTCTCTCTCTCTTCTTCAGACATTTCATGAAAAATATTTTCCTCTTTATCCATTCCACGGCACCAGGTTTCTAAATCTTCTGGACTTATCTGTCTTTCAGCAGCAATTGGCTCTATTACTTTCGAAGGTACACTGATTTGTAGGTCGCTGGTAGGAGTGGCGACTATATCTGGCCATAACTTTTTCCAAGACGATGTAATAGTTGGTGAAGGTAATGCATTCCACGATTGACAAAGAGCAAAAACCAAGTCCTTCATATTAAATTCTTTTAACGTTTTTTCTATTTTCTCTTATAATCTTGCTTTACAAACTGAATGATTTGCTGATCAATGGGTTGAATCAGTGCAGTGCAGTTTGGCTGAAGAAACATCGCAGTGATGCATTTATCCTCAGTTGTAAGTTCATCTTCAGACAGATGACCAGGAGCGTTATCAAGAAGTAATAACGCTTTTGCAGGTGGCATCATTAGAAAATTTAAAAAAATATATTCAATACATAATAAATAATAGACCATGTCGGATTACAGAGGGTGCCGGATTAGCAAGGGGCCGGATTATCGGGGGTCCACTGTAGTTGGTAACCCTATATACATCTCGTGGCGCTTACATAATTTGTTAACTAAATTTCTTTTACAGGTCATTTCGTCGCACCACTGGTTGTCCACATGTTCTGCAATCATATGGGTTTCCCAAACTTCGGCGAGATTCGTGAGTTCCCGCCTTTGCAACGTTTAGTTATCGCTCTCAGTTTCTTACTGGGACTCGGTCTATGGTGTCTTCTCCTGGTACCCTTAACTAATCCGGAACTTTACAATAATAGGTTACACTGGGAGACTTGAACGGACTTTACCTACCTAATTAGTGACACTACCATCGATCTACCGAAAAGTTTAATTTCTAAATTATGAAACAGCAATCTATCGAGCTCTTTGTATTCCGTTGTTACATATTTGCGTATAAGAATGTTACTGTTTGTTGTTTCCTAATATTAAATTAACAGAACGTCAACGATTTCTTAAAATGTCACAGTATCATGATATTCATCAAAGTTGAATCCAATAATGTTTATCTAAAAAGCACCTCAAAACATCATTCTGAATAAATTAATGTAAAGATGTACAAATGTAAAAAAATGACTGGTCATTCACCAGTCATTTTTTAAGTATGTATATAGGGTGTCTTGTCTTGACCTTGATCTTAGGGTCAACACATAAATGTGAGTTCTTGCAACATCGTAGATTGATATCCCACAGAGCTATTCCTCCGCATCGCATGAACTCGCGTTATTGTTATTCCACCTTTTGCAGACGTTATAATAAGAAATTTAAATTAAATGGTGTTCATATTCTTACTTAATTAGGGGATGTAAAAAATTTACATCCCTAACTCATAACCGAACGTGAAGAACAAATATTTGAATTATAATAAGTACCTACCTATTGATATTAGTAAGTAAGTATTATTTCTAGTCCATTTGTACTTTTCGTCTGTTTTTGTAAAGTGCAAGAAACAGAGTTGGGTTTCTCTCGTCTTTTCCTTTCCTTTTTAACTAAGTCCTTATTATTTTATTCCAAACAAAATAAATAAATTTCAGTTTGAGTCACTTATTTGGACAGTTTTCTGAGCACCAGTGGCCTTAGTGAATATTATTTTGCTCATGTGTCCACATTCTAATTTCCTGCTGTGCTTACAATCAGTCAGACATTAGTACTACAGTCAAAACCGTTTATAACGACATTGAAGGGACCGTATAGTTGCCGACGTTATATCCGATAGTCGTTATAAGCAATGTCACATACACAAGTACAGTACATATTTATTTACATAGTTATCTATCTAGAATAGGTAGGTATGGGTTATAATATGGTATGTTAATATTATAATATGTAAACGAGTCAAAAAGGAAACAAAAATATTTATTACGAAATAATTAGGTACAAAAGTAATCAGTAAATTTTGGTCTCTTTTTTTAGCCCAGTCTCATATATATATTTTATCTCTATTCCTCCAAATTGTTGATATCGTCGAGTGCGAAACTCCACATTCCTTTGCAATTCCACTATTCGACTCGCCATTTTCTAATCTCCATATGACATGAGATTTTTCTTCAATAGAAAACACTTTTCTCTTTTTTTGCGACATGATAACACATAAATGCATAATTGCACAGTCTAAACAACACCAACACTTTTAAATCAAGCTGTTACTCACGCTGTCAATTAGCGAACTAAACATGTGTAAAGCATGCAAGGTCAAATGGCCGGGAAGAGGTTCGGATGAGTTGGGAGAAAGTGCGTAGGTAATAATATGCCTAAATATTCATTCAATGCTTATAAATAAGATTTAAAATCGTTTGTATTGTTTTTTTTTTCTGAGACAAGAAGCTGCTATAGCTGATGAATATCGATAAAATTTCGTCGTTGTAAGCGATATGTCGCTGTACCCGATGTTGTTATAAGCGGTTTGTTTACTGAATAGTTTACTAGAGATTCGGACGGGACCATACAATCTGGTTGTAATAACCGATAGGTCGTTGTTAACGATGTCGTTATAAACGGTTTTGACTGTATTTCTAAAATAATAGCGAATTGAGAACATTACAACTTAAGAATAACCGATTTAGTGACTATGTAGTTGACACTAATGCTCTAGATATAAATTTGAGCGTAGAGTTTGTAATGTCTGATCGTTCTTGAGCACAGAAGTTAACCAAGAAACAGATTGTAATAGTTTAAGATCTGCGTCTTCTGTTATTATTCCTATATCTTATTTCAGCCATGATATCACGGCACACTAAAAGAACTGCCGAATAAATATAAATCTGTACCAGTTTTATATATAAAAACAAAATCAAAATTTCATAAAATTGCCAAGGTAAAAACAAAACGCGTCAAGGTAAAAACAAAACAAAAAATAACAAAACGCCTATGCTTTCAGCATAGGCGTTTTGTTATTTTTTAATTATTTCGACATATTTGGAAAAGGATTCGACGACAAGTTTTGTCTCATTACATTTTAAGAAACATTAATTATAAGTCATACAACCGTGTACATAGTAAAATAATTAACGATTGAATAAAATAATTGACAGTTAACATTAACTCTGTATTATACCACTACTTTCGAAAAACACAAAATTAAATGCAAATAAAAAATTACTACACTATTTTTAATTTAAAAAGTAAAGCGTCCGATAACTTTAATATTTTTGTTACGTTTGTGCCATAGTTTTTATATTCTGTAAATAAAATAACTTATCGATCGGATCGCATGCACGGTAATAACAGGATAATTCTGTACTAGTCAATTAATGTATTGTTTTTAATTTTAATATTATTTTGAATGACTTGTATGTGTTGTGGGATGATTGTATTACTTGACGTGAAATAAAACTTTTTATTATTTAATGTTTTTCTACTCTTATCTAATGCAAAACTATAAATTTATAGAAAAGCCGTACGAATTTAAAAATGGAACTCTAGTAAAACACTCTTCATTATTATGATAATAAAAGGTATAATATATATAGTAGTAAAGTAAATATAATCCACCCCTCTTAAAAAAATTAACATTTTTTTCATTTAAGCTCGGCTTCTATTGGTCATAGCGTGATTTATTTATTTATGTGATGTTATACACTTCCTCGATCCAACATAAATCTTTTTTTTTACTGGCAATAGTACGTTTTCTGGCAGAGCTGGCAAATGACCGAATGGGTACCTTGATGAAAAGCAACTGCAGACCGCCTATGAAGGCCAGCACCTCAGGAGTTCAGGAGTAAATGTGAATAAAAATGTTGATTGTGTAAATAATATTTTTTTATTTACTTCGTATATACATAATTTTTGTATTACCTAGGAAAAAAAACTCCAATTTCCTTTTATAACATACAAAGCATACACTCACATGAAGATTCACAAATATAAAACTTAAGTAGAGACAAATATCTACTTCACTTCTTACTATGTACGACGCATTATGAAAATATATATATAAACCTCTGATATTCAACTATTAGTCGAGCCAATAATTTGTCTACAAGCACTATTCTATATTTGATATGACAAACTATTAGCGACTTACTTCTATACAACATTATTAGAAAATAGAACTTTAAGACTATGGTGCTAGTTCTGTTGTTCGAAAACTCTAAACTAAATATCTCTAAAAAGTAAGTTTTGTCCTGTCAAACGATGCTTAAAATGTCAAAGATTGATTTAAATTAGATTTTATACTAAAAAGTCGTTATCTAATACATACATACAAAAAGAGCATTTTAGAAATCGCTTCACTAAAATGAGAGATTATAATATAATTTTAATTTAGTGACACAACAACAGAATTAACACCAATCATGAACATTTTTTTAAAGAAGCCAGAAATTTTATACATTTCATAAAATATCTAATCAGTAGTCTAAACGTGAAACAACTGGGCAAAAAATATTCAAAGCTCATTTATTAATATCATAACAGAAGTAGAATAGAGATTTGTATCTCGACATATATTAAACATTCAAGAACGCATTTCATATAAATATTTCATATCGTAAAATGACGACAAAACAATGAAATTCATTACACCTATTTCCATTTTATTAACAAACCAGCTTTAACACAAAATCATCATACTAATATTATATAAATATACAATTTCATATTTCAAAAATAAATAACTCCAGGAGACAATTTTGATCGTGATTGAGCTTGTGAATAAATCAGTCTTTGCACTTGTTGTAAAGGGCGAATCTAGTCGAAAAGGGGACAGATTTGGTAATAAACACTCTTTAAAACTAATCCATATATTATAGATTCGAAAGTGACTCTGTCTGTTATGAGGAAGGACATAGGCTACTCTTTACCGCGTTAACAGATAAAGCTAGTTAGGTAGTAAATAAATAATACTTAGGTAATTGTTTTGTTTGTAAATGTATTTATGACACCGTAAGATTGTAAGAACCGTTTGATTATAATCTACCTAGCACGATTGTAAACTGTCCAAAGATTGTCAACTGTGACATATTGCTTACAATTTATCGTACTATTTTTCGTTACATTATAACGTATCGAAATAAAACCGTTAAATCACACTGTCGCGCGTCCAAATTGTCAACTTTATTTTTTTATTTTTTTTATTTTACAATAATTTACCACAACAACTTTATGTAACTAATTGTAAAGCTAAAGATTGTAAATCAATTTACAATCACAAAAATACTTTACATTCAGCAACAAACGAATTAACAAACAAATATGGCGACGCGGGACATATGCTGTTCAACCAATCAGCGCGCGAGACGCGATTCGTCGCATACCGTATTACAATTTGACGGATTTCACTTCGCTAAATTATACTGTAACTAAAGATAGTACGTTAAATTGTAAGCAGTATTTTACGGTTCACAATCTTTCGACAGTTTTCAATCTCGCGATATATATGATAATCTAACGGTTTTGCCAATCTGTTGATAACATATATAGTATCAGGTTTTATCAACTTAAAAAGACCTATTTAATAAGTATCTAAGTCTAGGCTATGGGCGTAGTCAGGGGGAGGGGGTTGGGGTTCAAACCCCCCCGTAATAATTCTTATATACGGTTAAAGGGACATAGTCATTTCACTATCTTGAAACCCTCCCCGAAAATTCGAACCTGGCTACGCCCGTGGTCTGGTCTAGGTTTAAGTGTATTCTTAAGCTTGAGATATTTGATTTTCAGGTAGAAGTTTTAATCAGAAAAAAAGATTTCTTTTACTTATACATGGTATACACAATTTAATAATACACAAGTATATCCCAATTTTGATCTCAAAAGTCAAACCCCCTATTTTTTACATTGTGTGACATTTAAATAAAAGCTACCGTGTTTATAAAAGAACTTTAAAAATCTATAGTCGGATACTTTTAGTTATCTGAATTGCAATTTATTTTCATTTTTAAGAAATTAATCGTTAATAAAGCATTATAATTAATTTATACTCCGAACACATATTTAAGGCAAAAGTTAGCAACATTTCTATATTTTAATGTCATTGTGACATTTCAATTTCGAAATAGCCGCCAGATTTAACGTGTTTTGTCAACAGTTATATAAGATACAGTAAATACCTTAGTAAAGACCCCCCAATTTTATAGATTTGGTTCACTTTTGAGTGAAATATCTGAAGACAAAGGCGTAGTTGTTCGCTGGCTTGTTAAAAATTGTAGCATCAGAATTGTTCATTTTTATTGCAACCAGCGAATCGATGTTTATCCTAACACTTAAAAATGCTAATGTTTTAAGGGACTGAAATATATGTTTTTGAGTTTATTATAACACATTTTATACAATCATAACGCTTAGATTTCATAAGCGATAATGACACCAAAATTGTTTCGAAAATTTTGAACATGTATACAAGAAAATATTAACTTGATCATTACTATATCTATTTAAAAAACATGAGATTTATAAAACACCATCTACCAAAAAAATTCTTCAAATTCATGAGACTCAGATTCAGATTGCATTAACATTCAAGTGCAAATCTGGATAATTGAAAATTTTTATTTTTTGCAACAACTGTATTTGACCACAGACGAACAATACCTGCCAGTTTCATATCACGGAGGTTATAAACGTTTAAGTTCTTAGGCAAGTTTTTTTTTCTTCTATGGCTTCGCATGATTTGTGCATTCAGCCAATATTTAGGCAAGTTAATCTGTGTGGTGACGGATTAAAACATAGAGTGTCACTAAACCGTGGGTGTCGTAAAAGGCGACTAAAACTACGTAGGACAACACTGCAAAGAGAATGAAACATCTGTATACCAACCTGTTTGGTCAGCGTGGTAAAGTAGAACCTCCTTTCTAAGGAGAGGCCTATGTCCAGAAATGGACTGTAAGGGTTGTTGATAGTCAAGCGTTGACGAGTAGAGAGTAGAACCTGAGCATAGCTGTGCAGAGGTAGGAGGCCCTGTTTCATGGCGCCTGTATGGGGCGGTTGGGTGACTGCGAATGTGGAACAGGCGCTGCGTCCAGGTCGCATGCTGACAGCAGCCGCACTAACTCATCTGGACTCGGTCCGCCATCAGTAGTTGGGGATTCGTCACCCTCGCCTATGGACAAACACAAGGTTACAACTGCGTCACCCGCATCACTATACTCGTAATTGCGATGAGTTTAGGGACAATTATGAGGGTAAGTCAAGCTAGAATACATAGTAGGTAATTGTTGAACCAGATTGTAAAAACGAATCTGTGGAATTCTGTTTATTACTAAACACAAACAAAATAAATTACACCCAAATACAGAGAAAGTTAAAGTGTCCGTCAATCAATATCTCTGTCCTAGAGGATCGAACTCAGAATCTTTGACTCGGTAGATATGATATAAATTAACCACTACACCGCCAGTCGAAATATTATTATTTTTAATTAATTTTATTTTTCGAGGCTTTTTTGGCTAAAGTAATTAAGAGAGATAGAAAATACTTTAATTTTTCTAAGTAAAGGATACATGACGGCTCTTCTTCAATATTAGCTTCAAAGTATGTTATAAATAAAAATAACGTAATAGTCACAATTACCTCCACCATTTGCAGCCACACCGCCAGGTTGGTTAAGTTTGACAGCTCGGTCAATGGGCCCGGTGATGTCCCACATCTGTGTGGCTCCAGAGCGGTGTCCGCACAGCAACAACCGCCGAGGCCTTAGAGCCCCTTCACACTCCGCCACCACGAAGCAAGACACCGCTGAACCGTCTACTGAACGGATTGTGCACACCCTGTATAACGATTCATCATTCCTTTGTATAGTAATAGTCATAGACAACACAGGCCAGCGAATCGGAGGGGCATAGACATTCGAGTCTTCGCCCGATAAAATACAGGCTGTTATTTTTTGCGGCGAGAAATCCTTACAGATTCTAGACTTACATACAGAAACCTGTCTATCGCAACGTACATTTATAATTTCACGCACACATAAATACAGTCTGTGTCATAGAAGTAGGTATAATGCGTAGGCCCATTTGGCCTTATACTTGTAGCTCTAAAAGTAGTGTAGTCTACACTATAATAATAAGTTTTTATTATAGACATAGCAGTATGTAACACACACAATCTCCTTACGACGCACACAGAAAAATTTTCAAAATATGTAGACTTAGCTACTGAAATTAAAAGACAATGGCAGGTAGAAAGAGTTAAAATTGTACCCATTGTCATCTCTACAACTGGTGTGGTTCCGAAGACTCTTCAAAATAGCCTTAATACACTGCAAATGCCGAAATCAACCCTAATGTTGATTCAAAAAGCAGTTCTACTAAATACATGCCGTCTCACACGAAAATTTCTGGCATCGTCATCATCTTAATCTCACATCATTTCCCCCTGGCACACTTGGCTAAGGCCCGTGTGTTAGATTTCCCCTTTAAAATAAAAGGGAGACCAAAAAAGGTATAAAAAAATAATATTAATATTATGAAGAGGAAAGATTTGTATTTTTGTATGTAACGAATAAACTCAAAAAGTACTGGACAGATTTTAAAAATTGTTTCACCATTCGAAAGCTACATTATCCACGAGTAACATAGGCTATATTTTATTTTGGAAAAAAATTGGGTTCCGTAAGATATTTGGGTTTTTCGGACACAAGGTGTAAAAAATCAACCAGAAAAGTTACTTATTTTGCGTACGCTGCCTATACTATAAAAGATAGAACCATAAAATGTTCTAATTAATCGTAGATCGTATAAATATCTACAAAAAAGTCCGCGACACACTATACCTATGTACGTCGAGTGAGGCACAACAACCATTTTTTTATTTAAAAATCTTGAATTTTTTTGGACTACATTTAAACGCGTTTATTTTACTCATGCTATCAATCCTTATCAAAATAAATTATTTCATCACTAACTACAGGTTATGTAGATAATATTTGGTCTTTGAATGATAAAAATTGGATGTTTGGTTTTGAAGTTATGGCAAAATTAAAATATGTTTTACGCATGGGCAACTTTACGTTGCCCTATCACGGGTCGGGGCTCCCGACCATCAGTATATTTTGTTACCTGAAAATAATTTTACGTCAAATGTTGTTTATAGAGAAGCTCTACAATAATCGCTTTATGCCCAGTTCCTATATTTGAAAAACGATCCGTTCTAGGTACGAATAGTAGTATATTATGCGGGACGTAAGCTAAAATCGTTCCTATAAAAAATAAATTGAGGAACGGTTTTCATTTTTTATATAGAAATTTTTTACACTTCTTTTTTTTTTTTTTATTGAATAGTGGGCAAACGAGCTGGCGTATCACCTGATGGTAAGCGATTACCGCCGCCCATGGACACCCGCAACACTAAAGGCGTCACAAGTGCGTTGCCGACCTTTGGGGGGATGGGAAAGGGGATGGGGGGAGGGGTTGGGGTATGGGCCTCCGGTATCCTCACTCACTCGGTGAAACACAGCGCAAGCGCTATTTTACACCGGTTTTCTGTGAGGCCGTGGTATCACTCCGGTCGAGCCGACCCATTCACGCCGAAGCATAGCTCTCCCACGGTATATAGTATACACGATGACGATTCGTTAAATATAGGAACCGGACATTAGTTATCTATCCTAAAACAACGGGTTGCGCTCGGGGACTGCCAGAAGAAGTGAAAACTTAGTATTAATTACATTTAAATATTTTCCTCACTAACAACCTTCACATCCAGAGAAAGACAATCTGTGCAGCCTGCGGAACTGTTGGAATATAAATATATAGATAATTAAAGCGGTACCTTTTTCCGTTCGACGCCAGTCGTACGTACAATGTATCTGTGTCAGGTACAACTTTTTGTATAAAAATTTGCTCCTCATCTTGTTCACCATAAGGACCTGAAACAATTGTTAAAAATTTTTTGTTAAAATTTTCACACAGAAATTATTATCATAAAAAAGCGCGTGAGTCATAGTACTATAAATTAATTTGACTGCACGGTTGGCCTAGTGGTTTAAGCGGTCACTACGCCGCTTGCTACTGCGCCAAGTGCCGTGGGTTCAAACCCCACGTGAGACATCACTCTGTGTGATCCACAAAATGTTGTCCTGAGTCTGGGTGTTATTTGTGTCCGTTACATGTATGTTTGTAAAGTCCCCCGCGACACAGGATGTATGTTCCTAAAGCGGGAGATGTCTTTTTAAAAAGAAAAAAAAAGAAAGAAAAGAAATTCTCACATCTCACAATTAGAACTGGGCGCGCTTATTGGTTAAATCATACTTCAATTAACCAATGGTGGTGGTGGTGTAAAATCACTGGTGTTAGGTAATTACGTCTCTTTATATGAAATTCCTCTCACAGTTTATAAGAAAGTGAGATGAAAGCCTAGCTGATAAGGTCTCTCATAATTTATTCTGAACTTACGTGGTATACACATACAGATATCAGTTTCAAAAGTCGTGTATAATAATACGAGTAATAAATATTCCGGACATCTAACACACAACACCATCTAGTCCCAAGCTAAGCAGAGCTTGTTTTATGGGTACTAGACAACTGATATAAATACTTATATCGTTTTTTTTTTGTAAATACCTACATATTATACACAGAAAACACCCAAACTCCGAAACAAATATTTGCAGATCATACAAACATTTGGTCCGACCTGGGAATCGAACCCGAGACCTCAAACTTAGCAGTCGCATACGTTACCACTACGCCACCGAGGCAGTCAATAAAAAATAGACATATATTATGTAAATAATTATATATGTATCAGGAACTTTATTTGTTTAATTGTGACATATGGCAGATAACTATCTAAAACTTGATCAGAACTTAAAGATGTCTAAGAAATTAAATATATATAAACTGACCGCAGTCATTGTGAGGTTGAGCGGTGGGAGCTTCTAGCGCGAGTACTTTGAAGGCGGCCTTGGGAGTAGTGCCGGGCTGCGTGGAGATCATGCCGCGGAACCGCGTCACTCGCCAACTACGGACGTGGTTGTATTCACTGCACACTGATATTAGGTAGTTTTCTGACAGGGACACCTGTTGACACAAATTTTATAATTAGAATATTGCATTTTATACCGGGCAAGCATAGTGTTACCCGCGGTTATTGTTTTACCTTTACAATGCGTTTAAAATAAGAATAGGATTATTATTTGAATAGAACTTCAGACATTTTTGCATAGTGAGCTAAAAAAGCGATAATTTACAATTAAAATACTTTATTACAAATTTTCAATGACACTGATACTGTCGTAAATGGGAGTCTTTGACGCGCTTTTGAAAAAAAAAATATAAACATTTTTTTTATATTATTTAGTATTTATGCCAACGCTACATTTTCAACGAAGTTAGTCACAAATCCAGTCCTGTTCTTATTTGAAACGCATTGTATAACAATAACTGCGAGTAACACCGCGAGGAAAAAATTCTTGTCATTTTGTTTTATAACTAGCAGTCATCGATATGACTTGTGTGTTGCCATATTTTAACTAACTTAACGCTAAATTTATAAGACTGCAACACTAAATTTTAATAAAATTTAGTTTACCGCTATTTACATGGGCGTACCCAGGTTCTGGGCCAGGGGGGGGCAAATTGGTTTTTTTTTAAAAGCACCTCATCAAATAAATGGATATGAAAAAGGCATTGGCATGGAATCAGGTGCACCCTCGGAAGGAAATCCCTAGAACCCCGACGTACCTCGGGCCACCTATGGTTTGTAGATGGCCCCCTCCTGTGTAGGAACCCTGATGCTCCTTTTCTATTTAAAAAAGGGGCGCGAACGGATTTCGACCTCCGCCCGAAGAGATACGCGAGTGGCGTGAAGCCGCTCGTCGAGCTACCATGGCTAGTTGGCCGTCCCGGCTGGAGGCTCCACGCGCTGGTTGTGCCACCGTGGAGGCGCTCCAGCCGGTCATCCTCGAGTGGGCAGGGCGGCAGCACGGGACTCTTTCCTTCCGACTGACGCAGGTGCTTTCCGGGCACGGTTGCTTCGGGAAGTACCTGCACTCGGTCGCTAGGAGGGAACTGAGTCCCGCCTGCCACCACTGCCACTGCAGTGAGGACTAGGCCCAGCACACGCTGGCGATCTGCCCCGCTTGGGCGTCGCAGCGTCGGGCCCTCACTGCAGTCATAGGAGGAGATCTCTCGCTACCGGCCATCATACGATCCATGGCCGGTAGCGATTGCAGTTTTACCGCGGTCGCATCTTTCTGCGAAGACGTAATTTCGCAGAAGGAGGCGGCGGAGAAGGCCCGGGAGGACGACATTCACTCGGACCCGATCCGCCGCCGGCGCACCGGCGCATACCAGCGCCTTATGCCGCCCTGGGTGTGGCCGCGGATGGACGGGACGGGTTTTCCCCTCCTTCCGCAATACAGGCCAACCGCGAGGAAATTAAATTGAGATTTGAACAGCAGACGGTGCCCGTTTCAGTGCGGGCAGGCGCTGGGAAGGGTCCGGTCGTGTTAATAACTGCAGTTCCCGGACCCCTTCCTTCTCAGGCGCAGAGTTGGCACACCGTGTGGTTTTAGTCGGTTCGATTCCGACACACCACCCCGCCGCAAACCCCGGAGGGGTGACTGCTCGAGGGGGTTTCCACACGTTAAAAAAAAAGGGTGATCCTCGCCTGTCACCCCCAAGCTTGCGCTTGTGGAGAACGGAGATCGTTTGGCGATCTCCAGCGCCCGAGTCGTCTGCGGTACCTGGCCCGTTCCCGGTCCTGGCAGACGGTAAGAGTCCTAACCTCGCACGGTCCTGCTCCGCCATCTCCTTCGCAAGCATAACTTGCTCGCTGAAAAAGACAGCAGAGTTCTACGCGCTCTGGCTACGCAACATAGTCGCAATAATATTACCAAGCGAGAGAACCCCCACTCCGATGGCCGCCCCGACTCGCCCTACTCCGGAAATTCTGCCAGTGTGTGGAATGCCGTGTCTACGGTCTGGTCATCGTAGTGGTGGCACTCAGACGTTGGCTCCTTGCGGATCAGACACAGGTGCTCTCCGAAGCATCCTTTCACTCGGTTGCCCAAGTCGTTCCTTCCATTCCTCCACAAGAACCTGGTGGAATTGAAATTTCTGGTCTTCGATTTCTCGAGTCTTAGGTCTCCTACCTGAAGGTCAGTACTCGTTGCGGACGTCGCAATAACCCGATATTGCTGGCCTTCAGGACCTCAGCCCATACTGGGGACCGCACAACACCCGCGTATAGTCTCCTGCAGTAGTTATCGGGCCCCCTCATATTTGGCAGCAACCAAGCCAAACACGTACTGCGCCAGCTTGGGAATCAGACTTCGGAAATGGTGTCCCATCGGCCTTCGAGTGCGAGCCAATGTGGGCTTACATATAGACCGGTGGAAAAACCATATCAATGCAAAATAAGGTGATATATCTAGTCGGCACAAAAACCTGTACTGGATGCTAGGACGAAATTACAAATTATTACTGGACAACAATTTTCTGATATAACAGACGATAATATTTTGCTTCCGAGAATTATTTGTCCATAAATCTACATAAACCGACTCGGAAGATTTAATATTTTAGGACCATGATGAGTAGTTCTCCTCGCTCTAAAGAGCATGCTCTGATCGTCACTACACTCGAACATCGCATAGCCCTAGGACTGATTCCGATTCCGATGCCGATTGCCGATCTTACAACAACACAGAAAATAAATCTGTCTTTGTCCATAGTCGATCTTAGTCACGTTTTTACGCGTCTGAGTGTGCTTTATATATAATCGAGAGAAGAAAATAGTAGGAACGTCAACATCTAGGGGGGGGCAGCTGCCCTCCCCTGCCCTACCCTGGGTACGCCCATGGCTATTTATACTGAAATTCATTCATCTTCCGTATTAGGAATACATATCTACTGTGTAGGTATACAAACATACCTAGAGCACAAAGAACACCCAGATTCTGAATTAGAATTTGTGGATCACACGAACTGTTGTCCCGGGTTTGAACTCTAAGTTTAAATCCTTACGTTATACATGCAGTATTTCTTCCAATAAACGTATAACGGTGTAATCAAGACAGTTAGGCTAAAGAAAACTGTTAAAAGTCCCAATCTCGGTGTTTACCTTAGTTATAGGACTTTGATGAACAGTGAATGTCTGGAACAGCTGCGGCCCGTGTCCAACAGTTTCTGGATGCTGAACGATAACTCGCACTGAGCCACATCTAGTCCCGTAGGCTATTTCGATCCAGTTGCCGCATAGATCTGGGCATAATGGATTGAAAAAATAATAAGTATGTTTTTTCTACTAATGTACGTTTATTTCATTGTAGACTAGACAGTTTTTAGATTGTAAATATTTTGTATTTTTGGTATTGTGTTTTTTTTTTATTTCTTTTTTTTTTTTTTAAATTAGTAACTTAGAGAAGAGCCGACCCCAAATAATGGGAAATGGCTAGGACAAAGAAGAAGAAGTAACTTAGATCTAATATACAGTTGATTCTCGCCAAACGAAATTATTTAACGGCGAATTTAGTTTTCTTTTTTTTAACCAGCGCAGTAAGTAGTAGCAATTAGTACAGTGTGTAAAGTTATTTTTTTGGTTGTCTTTCCCTGTTAATTACGTCGATAAGGAACACATTTTATTTTTTTGGATTCAAATTTTATTCAAATGCTTGTACAAAGTGTTACAGTAATTGCTGTTGGCACCCAAACTAAGCTAAGCTTACATCTTGGGCTGCCGCAAAGTACAAAAATATGCTACAGTGAAATTAGACGCGCTTAAGTAAAAATAAGTTAAAAAGATAAAGTATAATAAAAACAATGCTCTACCTTTTGTCTTCCCTTAAAATGGGGATATTTTTTTTACATTCGTCCAGTTGGTGGATGGACAGTGGACTGGTCTTTTAAAAATACCAAGGATTTGTCATAATAATATTTTGATGTATGTATAATGTAGATTGTATGGTAAAAATGTAAAAGTATAAAAGTCAACGAACGATTTCACTCAACTGCAGCAGCAGACTACTTACTAGTTTTCGGCGTGAGGTATACGGATATAGCTGTAATTGGTTCCTGATTTGGATCCTTATAAAGCTGTGTTACTAGTAGATCATTATCTTTCATACGTAGGGGGAACTTTTGCATATCTGGAATTCAACATAAATTATCATAATAATAATATTTTATTACGTACACACGATTCATAGTTATTACCCGTCGGAAATATCTGCGCACCCGGCTGGAATACGCTTCACCTCTCGCTTCCCCACGCATCGCCCCGCTTTCGCCTATCTAGTACAGTTGCTAACGCAAGCGCCGACGCACGTGTATTATTCTTACTTTCGTAATATCATTCTTGTTTATTGTTTCTCTGATCAGTGAAATATTAACTCTCTAATTTGCAAGACGTCATTAAGCCAGATTCGCAGATATTTCCGACGGGTTGTACATTACATCATGATAAAAAATACAAACAATGGAAACACAAAAAAAGGAAAATGACACAAACAAAAAACGTAATTTATAACAACAAGAGAATAAAAAATAATCAGGATGCCGGTTTTATGCTTGTACTCCTTATAATAATATTAATATTCTTACATCGGTCACAAACTATAACGAGAATATAACAGTAACAGGATAAGAGTTAGGATATAATGAATACAAATTATTAATGACAATAAGGAGTAGTAATTTATTATGACTTCCCTCCATTTTTTCAATTTTTTTTTTATTTCTTGGCTAACGACCAGACGTATCACCTGATTGTAAGCGACCCGCAACACCAGAGGCGTCACAAGTGCGTTGTCAGCCTTTGGGGGATAGGGAGCGGGAGGGGAGGAGGGGTTGGGGCATGGGCCTCCGGTGTCCTGGGGTCGTGTTAATAAATGCAGTTCCCGGACCCCTCTCTTCTCAGGCGCAGAGTTGGCACACCGTGTGGTTTTAGTCGGTTCGATTCCGACACACCACCCCGCCGCAAACCCCGGTGGGGTGACGGCCGGAGGGGGTTTCCAAACGTTAAAAAAAAAAAAAATGGGCCTCCGGTGTCCTGACTCACTCGGTGAAACATAGCGCAAGCGCTGTTTCACACCGGTTTTCTGTGATATTACTAATTACCTACTATTTAAATACGAGTACTAAACAGAATGTTAAGATATATATATAGGGTTACTGGTTAAGAAGTATCTACGTCGACTATCAACGCTGATAGATTTCACTAAGAAATACTATAAACCAAACCATTTTCGAGATAAAGAGTTTTTAAAATCCATTTAAAAATTCTGAAATTATATCTAATACCTTTAAGTGCCGAGTACATAGTCCATCGGGGCAGGTATAGCTCCTATTTTATAGAACATTCCACAAGTATTTGACTCCACACTTATCTAGTAAATTCTAGAACATCATAATTCACATCTTAGAATTTCTCAAAACGATAAAATTGACATACCAATATAATTAATAGCTCCAGTAGCTGTTCCCAGTAGGAGGAAGGAGCCAGCTGTATCGTAAGTAGTGAGATGCGCCACATCCTGCGTCTGCCAGTGCTGAGTGCTCGTGTGCCACACACCAGCTTTACTTCGACTCCCGGCCCCGCTCAGAGCTACTAACTGTGGTCCGACGAAAAGTAAATGTTCTACACGGACCCCTAAATTGAAAGTACCTGTAAAGTAAGAACATATGTATGAACCCACGGATCTGCCCCCGTAACCCTACGGAAAAAAAGTACTCTGTGTTTTTTTTTTTATTATTATATAGCGGGCAAACGAGCAGACGTATCGCCTGATGGTAAGCGATAACCGCCGCCCATGAACACGCACAACACCAGAAGCGTTACAAGTGCATTGCCGGCCTTTTAGGAAGGAGTTGTTTTACTATACAGTTTGAAATAAATAGTTCTTGCGTAAACGAATAACAAAAATCCACACACCACATGTATATTCAAGAATATTTATCATTTATTGCTACAACCTACATAACTTTTAATTACACAATTTTGAACTGTGATATTTGTATCTTCACATTCGATTGTGCTGTCCGATAAATTTTGGCGAACTGTAACCCAAATACGTAGTTTTTTTGTTGACTTCATAAAATTTATAAAACCTATGTGAACCTGGGCCATTATTAATAATCTATGACAGCTCTTTCATTAAAATTGGATCAATAGTTTAAATATACATAGAGTTCCAAAAAAATTGGTAACGCAGTAGTCGGGTAAAAATGTTCCCTTAATCAGAATTTTAAGTATAGATGGCGCTGTACCAATAATGTTGTAACATTAAAAAAAGAATGATTATTGTTGCGTTTGGTTAACTTACCTATCAAAGTTCTTCTAACGGGCTCGCTATGCGTTGAGAATGCCCATAATCTAACATAAGACCCGCTTGCAATCCCGAGCATGACATCGCTACCTGAACTGGTATTACCACTCGATGTGCCACCACCACCGCTCGTTTTGGCATTCAAGGCTATTCTTTCTATGACCGTCTCTTGTACAGGAGATTGAAACACTACATACCAACCACAAGAGTCTGTTAATCTGTAAATAAACACTTGCAATATTATTGTGGTACTTTATCTTAAGTTCACACACAAGAGTGTGACAAAAGAGCGTCTCTTGTCACGAAGTAGGTTTAAAGGGCTATTAGTGCAATATGACTACCTCGGTGGCTCAGTAGTACCATATGTGACTGCTATGTTTGAGGTCCCGGGTTCAATTCCCGGGTCGGACTAAATTTTTGTATCGGTGTTTGGGTGTTTTCTATGTATGTATTTACAAAAAAAGTATATATGTATTTATATCAGTTGTCTAGCACCCATAGTACAGGCACTGCTTAGTTTGGGACTAGATGGCGTTGTGTATTAGGTGTACGAAATATTTATTATATGATCTGTATACAACAAACAAGATATAATTATACTAATAATAAAAGAACAATATTATCTAACTAGCTTTCGCCCCCGGCTTCGCTTGCATTTAATAAAAAGTATCTTAAGTTACTTCTAATACCTCCAAGAATATGTGTACAAAGTTTCCTGATGATCAGTGAAGTAGATTTCGTAAAGTCGTTCACAAACAAAGTTACATTCACATTTATAATATAGAATGATATTTGGTACTTAGTGTGAGGAACATTGAAATGAAGGTATTTCACAAATATCTTAAAGGAAAATTTTTAAAAAGAGTTTTGTAGTCTAAAAAAGACAATTGGTTCTTGGTATGTTTTTCATCATTAATAAATATTTCCAAAATACCGGTTACATTGCATGATATCAACATACAATATTTCCACAACTCAGCAATCAGTGGCTCTAAAAATAAGTATAACAGTATACATACCTATATCCAGTGACAAAATGTGTATAAGCGACTGCCACCCAATTGTGATGTGCTTTTATAATTTGAACTTTCATACTATCCGCCCAGGAGCTCACTGAAAATGTATTTAATATATTTTATCCTTTTTCTGACATTCTGGTAGCATTATTTTTCCAATTTTAGAGAACAGCTATCCGATTTGTTTTTTAATTTGTTGGAAAACCAAGTATTGTCGGTTCTCTTACAGCAATAAGTAATTATTTAATTACGATTTATATGTTGTCCAGACTGGTAACATTGATTTTCTTCGTAATGCAACAATTTTTATCAAATTTGTTATAAAGTCGGACTCAAACGTACCGAATCGGATCGAAGTTTTATACTAAATATTTGCTTATCCACATTTGGTTGTAAGATTAATATATGCTCTAGATTACTATAGAATTTAAAATATTTCATAAAACTCTTAATTAAGAAGAAATTTTCATATTATTCTCCTCTTCAAAATTCTCGAGAGAGAGAGACTTAATTGCAAATCCATTGAGTAGTTTAAAAGATCTAAGCGAACAACATTATATACCATTATTACATTATACCTACTGTGTAAAGATTATTTTCATAGTAGGTGTCCTAATATTGTATGTGCATAAAAGTTGTTCATATCAATCAGCGTGCCTTTATATGTAAAATAAACTAGATACGTACTGTCCGGCGGTCGATGTCCTTTGTGACTGTCTGCGTTGCCTAACGAAGCTGCTCTCGAGTGACCCCTGCCGCATCGGCTGCAAACATATCGCCAATTAAGTGATAACTGAATAAATTGTTCGCGACATTGACTGAGTTTCATAAAGACGAAATAAAGCAACGGAGAACGTTTGCTATTAAATACTACACTGATTGGAACAAGTCTCTTTTCCTTTTTTTTTAAAGACAACTCCCGCATTTAGAATATACATTCAGAGTCGCGGGGGACTTTAGAATCATACACGATACGAACACAAAGAACACCCTGACTTAGAGCAACAATTTGTGGATCACACAAAGTGTTATTCCATGTGGGATTTGAACCTACAGTACTTGGCGCCGTAGAAAGCGGCTTGGCGACCGCTTAAACCATTCGGCCAACCGTGCAGTCAATATTTGCATGAGATACTACAATTTACCATAGCATGCATGGGCGGGCTCAACTGGAGTAATACGACGGCCTCACAGAAAACCAGTGAGTAAGGATACCGGGGGCCCATACTCTAACCCCTCCCCACATCCTTCTCCCCATCCCCTAAAGGCCGGCAACGCATTTGTAACGCCTCTGGTGTTGCGGGTGTCCATGGGCGGCGGTAGTCGCTTACCATCAGGCGATGCGTCTGCTCGTTTGCCCTCTATTCCATAAAAAAAAAGATTTCTATCCCGGAAAAATCATTATGTGCTGAGCCAGATCATTTTATGGTACCTGGGTGTAATTTCTCTATCATCACACATCATTAGCTACTGCTGCACAAAGTCCACTTCTTAGAAAGTATTGTTTGGCCCACCATACCATGCTGGCCAGACGGTTTGGAATAGGATTTGTATTAAGTTTTCCTTTCTCTTTGCAGCTCCTTTAGTCGCCTCATCGTATAAATAAGGGTAGTTTTTCCATAATACATATGTATTTAGACACATATAAATATGTTCAAAACAATCGGTCACCATAGTACAGGGTGTACTAAGTTCGGCTACACTCATATTTTTTGAAGTTATACTTCTTTTGGCGCGATGGAGAAAAATGATGAGAGTGAATTTTTACGATGTCCGCGCACTTCGACACCTGAATTCTACATCGTGAAGTTAGTTCTAGATGGCATAAAAATCGATAACTATGTTCAAGTTGTATATTCTAGTATTTTTATATTTTGAACACGTGTTTCGTAACAGTACAATTAAACAGTGTGAATAAATAAATATTATTTATTTAAATAAAATCTTTTTGATTTATTTAATATTTATCGTTAATCGCTACTGCATTTTAGTTATTTTTTTCCATACGCCAAAGAAGTATAACTTCTAACACATGTACATAAGTATTTATTTTGTAATACTATTAAGGTAAGAAATAAGTACAGTTTATAATTAAGTTGGTCACAAGTTGTAGGAATGCTTACAAGTTAGTTTTGTATTTACGTGTGGTATGGTGTAAAGACAAGAATACTTTAGACTTAGACAACATTATTTAGTACCTGAGCTGATCTTGTGAGGGTATTCTTCCAACTGTGCGTAGATCTAGTGAAGAGTTTCTTGAATGTGTTCTGTTTACTGCCACCTCTGTGCTTGAAGCTGTTGAATTTTTACGTGAACAACTGTTTCCGCTCCTCCCAGTGGTAGATGTATTTACTAAAACAAACATACATGCTATATATTTACATTCAGACTATGATCAATAGAACAAAGTTGTGTGAATCATCTAGTATGTAATCGTTGGGGAACGGGTATCATGTTCCACCCAACACAAAGGGAGGATCCGCCGACCAGGCGAGGTGATCATGCCTGGCGCCACTGCCCCACAGTTGATGTTGGGATGTTGTACATATGATAATCGGCGTGAGAACTTCTATTGCGCGATTCAGGATTGGTAGTTACTCCGTGTAGTGCATTACTTCGTAGTTCAGTGTATCTTTGGTAAATGGCGCTGTAGTAGGTTACTGTTGTGTTGTATGTGGAAGTCGCCACATAATAATAATAAATAGGATCGAATTTAGAATCTGTTTTTTATTGAACTCAAAACAAAAAAATCTTAAGTTCAATGATTTATAAGCTTCATGATTCATAAGTGTATGACTCATATGAACACTATCAACAGAAATGATAACTTAACTCTAACATTAGCATATATAATATTCCAATAGCACTAAAGTTGAAAACTTGTATGTTACTCTTTCACGCTAACTACAGAATGGCTTTAGATTAAAATTTACAGTTACATAGCTGTATATAATAAAATAATACATAGGCTAGTGGCGGAGCCATGAGCCAACGACAGCAGAAGGCTATTTATTGAAGTTAGATAATTTACAAAGAGAACTAATACCAATGTTCTTACTGTGTATCCTACTAATATTATAAACGCGAAAGTTTGTGAGTACATACGTTTGTTGCTCTTTCATGAAAAAACTACTGTATGGATTTTGATGAAACTTTACAATAACATAGCTTATACATCAGAATAACACATAGGCTACAATTTATAAAGATACTAGCTACACCTCCCGGCAATGCCTGCAGGTAGCACCGCAGGGTTCAGTTAGTAGTATTATAATCTAGACTCGCAAATATTCCCCATGCTTAAGACAGGTGTCTCCTTAGTAAGTAATTGCATATAATTTACAATATTAATAAATAAATATCAATAATACTCACATGGTGGTGGCAAATATCCATAAAACAGAACATCACCACAACTTGAATGGTTCATTTCATCACATAATGCTAGTCGTCTACTCAAAGGAGTTATACCAAAGTAATCACATTCATGTCTTAGTGCTCTTATATTTACATTATTGAGATCAATATCTCTAGTTCTTAGAAAATTTAAAATTAGGCCAAATAGGTTAGGATCTCTGTCTATAAATATTGCCCCTGTCTCATCTCGCACAGTAGGTATCCGACCACTGAGAAGTGCTGTAAAAAATGTTTCTGGAACCCATGTCAATGTCTGCCATGATGTTGAGAATCTGAAAGTATTAATGAATTTTGTCATTTTCTTTTATCCGTAACCTTGGTACCGCAAATAAGGGTATGCTCTCCATTTTGTAACATTCAAATAGTAAATATTCTCAACTGATATCAAAATTAATCACACAAAGAGCATTAAAAAAATTATATCCACACCGTTAATTCCAAGTTCGTAATTATAAGTAATCGATTTTAGCAACAGAAATTTTTATAATTGTAAAAAAGCCGAGTGATAAATTATTTCACACACTTTCCATTTCATTTCACACTCACCTTGTGCCACCCACGTTCAAATTCACAATTTCTTGGTAATTGGACATTTGTAATATGTATTGCAGAATTTCATTAGAAATCAATATAACAAGGTATATTTTCGTATTAGTTTCTATTTCATTTTAATTTATTTACTTTCGACGAGACGGATGGCAAAATGTCAACGTCAACAAACAGCTGTAAAAAAAATATAAATATACCGTAAAGTGTTGCTAGTAAATGGAAAGCATCAGTAGATCAATAACTGGATCAAAACTCAAAAGTTTATTTACTTTGGTTATTTTCATTGACAGAACTTCCATTTTTGAAGTTTTAATGTTGGGCACATTTTGCAGTATTTTTCAAATAATTTAAATTGAAAAAAAGACTCTGGTGCAAATATTTCGGACATCTTACACACAACGCCATCTAGTCCCAAGCTAAGCAGAGCTTGTGTTATGGGTACTAGACAACTGATATAAATACATTTATACTTTTTTTTGTAAATACATACATATTATACATAGGAAACACCCAAACTCCGAAACAAATATTAGCAGATCATACAAACATTTGATCCGACCTGGGAATCGAACCCGAGACCTCAAGCACAGCAGTCGCATACGCTACCACTGCGCCACAGAGGCAGTCAAGTAACATTTTTTTAATTTATAAAATACAGGGGATAAACCTGCAAATTCGCTTTCTGGAAAGTGACCACCTGCGCTTATTATCACTTGCGGCTGCAAGTTAGAAGCCACAATGCAACGTTACCGTTCTAATAAAAACATACAAGATTATTAAACTTGGAAGGCTACTAATTCGACAGGCTATTTTTACTTGGCAAGCAGATCTGTAAGAGAGACGTGTCCGCACGTCAGTCATCCAAAAAGTCAATTTTCTTCTAAATCGAATTGTTGGGACTGATGTATGAAAATAGTGTTATTGTAAATTACTAGGATAGTTAATAGTATTATTAGCTTCCAAAATGCCGCAGACCGTAGCTGCGAAGTCGGGAAATGGCCGTATTAAAGGAGGATTCAACAATACCGCCGGCTTGAGTACCCTGATCACTGTTACGGTATTGTCATTGGCTTGGTTGGCCGGTTTTGCGTCCCGGCTATTTGCTGTTATACGTTTTGAGAGTATAATCCATGAGTTTGACCCTTGGTAAGTCAAAATAATTTTTGTTGTGCATTTAAATTTTGAAAGCGTCAGTTCCCTCCATTTATTGCATACGTGTTCCAGGTTCAACTATCGCTCTACGGCTTACATGGTACAACATGGGTTCTACAACTTTTTGAACTGGTTTGACGAGCGTGCGTGGTATCCACTCGGACGTATCGTTGGCGGGACAGTGTACCCAGGTCTTATGATAACATCAGGAACAATACACTGGATACTACATGCACTAAATATTCCTGTGCATATACGAGATATATGTGTGTTCCTTGCACCAGTGTTTAGGTAATTCTATTTTATGCTAATTTGTAATCACTGCTTACATTATATATTGCTAGTTTGTTACACTGACATAGTTTCAGTATCTCATAAGTGACAGATAATGAGATAAGTGTGAGTGTTAACAATGTTTGATTAAATGTACTCTCACAAAAATTTAGATCATGAAAGGTCACATTAAATTTGCTTAAGTAATTCTAGTCAATTTCGATATGATAATAATATTGTTATATTTATTTGTAGTGGATTAACAGCAATAGCAACATATCTTTTAACATCAGAGTTATGGTCTCGTGGAGCTGGTCTCTTTGCTGCCTGTTTCATTGCCATTATACCTGGCTACAGCAGTCGGTCTGTGGCAGGAAGTTATGACAATGAGGGCATAGCTATTTTTGCCCTCCAGTTTACATACTACTTGTGGCTAAAAAGTGTGAAAAGTGGATCAGTGTTTTGGTCTATTTGTACTGCTCTTTCTTACTTTTATATGGTAAGTAACATATTTTATCATTTCTTGTTAGAATTTAACACATCTACAGAGTGAAATACTAAACTGGAATAGTGTCTCTTATTTTGTTACTAGATAAAAAGTAACATACTGATGAAGAAATATAATTGAGTTTTAAATAAAATATTAAAAAATGGTTCCCTGCCCTCTCTCATTATAGTCTCTTTCAATAAATTGAGTTTCAGTCATAATTTCCTAGAAAAATCATTAGAAAAACAAATTGAATTTTTAAATAGATTTTCTTATTTACAAACATTTATGGATGTTTTTTTCTGATTATCCTTGCTTGTTGCAGAAATATCTAATTATAATCTGTGTTACCTGCAGTTATTTTTGTACCTTTATGACCGCATGTAACACCGCAGGGCAAAGCTAGAAACAATTCAGAATGGGTTCATCCACAACACTTTGATGAAGATCATGACCAGACATGATCAAATGCATAGTTTACGATTCTATAAAGGACATACAGACAAACATTCATCTTGTATATAGATATACATATATGAAATATTTATCTGAATTTACATATAAATTGAATTAATTTCATAGAATTTGCTTTAGATAGTTGCCATTACAGATATTCTATATTTAGAAGATTCCAATAAGAACCTACTAGCTTTATTTCTAGACTTTGATTTTATGTAAAAGTAAATAAACAACACAAACTACCATTAAATAATGCATTATTTATTTTCAAAAATATATTATCATAAAAAGAATTAATCATCTATGGAAAGTATAACTAACCGACTATAAAGAAAAGTATAACTCGCTGTTATTGTCATAATCCGGTACTAAATAGCTATCAAGATTCTCTAACTTTGCAACTGTTTTAGGTATCAGCATGGGGCGGTTACGTGTTCATCATCAATCTAATACCACTCCATGTCTTTGTGCTGCTCATCATGGGCCGCTTTTCACAGAGGCTGTTCGTCAGCTACTCTGTTTTCTACATTGTTGGATTGTTAATGTCCATGCAAATACCATTTGTTGGATTCCAACCGATCCGGACTAGTGAGCATATGGCTGCGTCGGGTGAGACTATCTTTTATTCATATATAATGCCAGATAACAAACGGGTTCCAAACATAAGTTAAATTGTTAATGGATATTAGGCCGACTAATGTAATGAATTTACTGCTCATAAAATTTAATTGAAACTAAATTGAATTTCGTTGATAAGCAGCTTTTATAGCTGCATATCAAAAAACTCGATCATATGTTATTGTAATTTTACAATATGTTTTGATTCAGGGAAGTAAGCAAAATTGAAGCTGTAGATGATGTGTGATTTAATAATTTCACTATCCACACTTCATTAACTTAAATTACGTTTTCTAAATTCGAGTCATGAAATTATTCAATCTGAACGTGCAAACAGTAATGTAATTTGTTCTGTTTCAACTCTTGAATTTCTCATTAAAAACTCTTATAGGCTTTATAATCGTGAGGTTTGTGCATTGAAGTCGTAATCAAGTGGAAGTACTTTTAGTATAACACTGCTAATAAAAATAATCCTGTCTATACTTTCTTGACAAAACTTGTTAAAACAATTCTTAAGATACAGTGTTGTACATTATCTGAATCTTTTTTTCAGGACTTATATTAACCATTATAATTTAAGTACCTATAAATGTAGTAAAATAATCTTACAATCAACAAAATATAATTATTGCAGCGCTATCTAATAAAATTAAATATATAATTAATATTCCAAGGCTTTATAATGTGCATAGATATACTCTGTTATTCGTAAATTTAAAATTAATCATTAAAATACGCATAACTTTAATTAGCCCGCATATAACTACTGCTTACGAATTTCGATTTGATGCATAATTGCTTTTTCCGTTTAACAACCTATAAAAATGCGTAAAATGCCCATATCAGTGTATTCCAATTGGAATATAATAATATTTCTTTTGGTGTTAGATAAAAGTCCGATAAAGACTGAACTAAAGAACTAAATTTACCTTCAAGCTTTTTCTCCCAAATTATTTTAGATTTTATGTCTAATGTGATATGGTTGAATTTTGCTAAAATTTGCGCGGAGCGATTGCCGTCAAAACTTTACAGCTTAAGTACTAGACCATATCAAAATTCTGTAGAGAGACTGTACTTGTAATCTGACTTTTAGGGCGTGAACTACCGTGAAAATTGTCAAGCCGTCAGTACCGGTTGCTATACGGCTCTTTGGTACCGACGGATTGACGTGCTCTCCGACGCACTGAGGGGTTTCAATATGTTAATTATACCCATCATAAGCTAGGCTAGGATTGCTTAAATTGAAAATCACTCACTGTATGTTTATCTGCCTTTCACGGCTAAACCGCTACACCGATTTCAATCAAATTTGGCATGGCATAGGCATAGGCTACTCTTTACTGTGATAACCGACAAAAATGTTGGCGGAGTTGCGGGCAAAATCCACTGCTAAAATAAAAGCATTGCGTTTTAATGAAATCAAGAAACTCTTAATGACAACGAGAGTAAAAATGCAACAATAGAAAATATGTACAAATGTTTCGCCAAACCAGTGAACAGTGGTCTGTTTAAATTCCACAAACAAATTGTCATATTCCACATTTTTTCGTTTTCCTGTTGCTAAACACATGTTGCGATAATACTCTCCAGGTGAATTGTTACTTTCACGTTATAAAATACGAGTGAGTTTACGTAAATATAACGTACCTTTGAGTTGTATTATTTGTATTCGATGTTTATACAAATTTCGTTTTATTTATTTTATATATTTGTAGACCGTTGTCTATATTAAAAAAAATAAATATGTTTTTCCGAACTTGCTTTAATGTAATTAATTTTTAACACACTTTTATTAGCACCACATGTATGTCCGTTTTATTAAAACTGTATTTATTATTTATTCTTAAAAGTAAGTTGTAAGGTAGCTTACGGTCCCTACGGACTTACAATCTCGGGTTTCAATCATTATTCTGACGCAACGAAAACAGACACGGTGACACCACATTATTTGACCTCACCGTGTAGTTACGAAAATAAACCTGCAATACCACTTCATTTTTCTCACTTCGTTATATTATAGGCCTATTCTGAATATATATCTACTAGCATACCCGTGCTCATTTCGTTGGGTGTATTTTTTTTTTTGGATTAATATAGCCCATGACACTCATAAATACCTACCGTGTCCCTCTATTGGTCAAAGAAATTTTAAAATAGGTTTTGTAGATCCAGAGAATACAGCCTACAACTACATACTCACAAACTTTCCCACTTTATAATATTACATATATATAAATATTATTATAATAATAGGATTTTTTTAAAAAAGAAGCCACAAACTAATACGAACGTAACGATGGTAATAATTAACATAATAGGGAATATGCATGTTTTTTTATTTCTTAATCTGATCATTTACGTCTCTATAACATAGAAAAAATATATAAATAGGCTTTAAAATATTAGGTCTTCACCTATGAAATTGCCGTTTTGTATGCAATAAGTGAAAGTACTTATTTTTTCAAACTTTTTTATTGAAGTGAAACTTCTTTATCGGGGTTGTCAAAAAATTTCGTGTAACATTTTTTCGTTACGTGTAACATTTATCCGTTACGTTACGCGTCAAATTTATAAAATAAAACAAAAAACATTTTCAAACACAAACAGGACCAAATTAATACTACAATGAAATATCACATTACAAACAATATTATTTTATTTAGTCCACAATGTAAATAACTACACACATCACATTCCACAAACTTACTTCATTCACACCACAGATCGCGAAATATTTACTCAGGTCTCGCTCGCTCGGTAACATGATTGCGGCCATGTTGCGGAGCGAGAGGGCGTGGAACTCCGCCGTTTCTTTCTGCGAGCAAGTTATGCTTGCCAAGGAGACGGCGGAGCGGAACCGGGAGAGGTTTAGAACTCTCCCGGCGCGCCGGGCCCGGGAACGGGCCAGGCACCGCAGGCGACTCAGCCGCCGGAGAGCGCAGAACGATCTCCGTCCTCCATAAGCGCAAGCCTGAGGGTGACACATGAGGCCATGTGTCACCCTAGCAGAAGCAGGCCGGATGATGGCGCGGACGCTGCGGAGTTATTAAAGGGAACATTGGGGTTCTCACACAGAAGGGGGCCATCTACAAAGCGCTGGTGGCCCGAGGTACGTCGGGGTTCCAGGGTTTTCCTTTCTAGGGTGCACCTGGTTCCCCGGCATCTAGTGCCCGGGACGGCGTGCGGTTTTGGTCGGTTCGAGTCCGACATGCCACCAGGTGGTATCCGCGGGGAAAGTCTCGCTCCTTAACTTTTATTGCACTTGAAATAAGAATTGTCACGAATATTGCTGGTTTATAAGTCTTTTGTCGTTATACCTTACGTCGACATATGATATTTATTTTTTGAAAAATAACGTCATAAAGAAGTTTCACTTACGAGTGTACGCTAGTACACGCAACTTTTTTCTGTTATTCGAAGTAGTCACCCATGCAATCGACGCATCTTTGCCAACGCATTGGCAGTTTATTGATGCCCTTCTTGTAAAAATCAGCTGGACGGGAGGCAACAAACTCTTCAAAGGCATTTTGTACTGCCTCTCGGGAATTGAATTTTTTACCCACTAAAAAGTTGTCTAAATTTTGGAAAAAGTAATAGTCGGTAGGTGCAAGGTCTGGTGAGTATGGTGGATGAGAGAGAGCTTCCAACCCCAGCTCTTGCAGCTTGGAGACTGTCTGTTGCGCAGTATGGGGTCGCGCGTTGTCGTGAAGGAGCAGTGGGGACGACCGATTGACCAAAGCTGGTTGCAGATATGCACGCTTCTCCATCATTCTCTCCAGTTCTTCACAGTACACATCTGCATTAATGCTCATGCCGTTTTGTAAAAAGCTGTGGTGAATCACACCCGCACTAGACCACCAAACAGTGACCATCATCTTTTTAGGGGTCATTTTTGGTTTAGGGCATTGCTTTGGTGCTGAACCACGGTCTAACCAACTTGCTGAGCGCTTTCGATTGTCGAACAGAATCCATTTTTCGTCGCACGTAACTATTCGTTTCAAAATTCCTTTATTTCTTTGCCTGTTGAGCAGCGAAAGGCAGGTCTCGACGCGTATGTTGCGCTGGCGATCGTTAAGGTCGTGGGGCACCCATCTATCAAGCTTTTTTACCTTGCCAATTTGTCGCAAATTGATCAATATTGTTTTGATGCTTACATTAAAAGCTGCTGCTAGCTCAGCTGTAGATTGAGTTTCGTCAGCTTCCACAATCGCCTTTAATTCATTATTGTTAACCAAAGTCTCCGGACGACCACGAGCTTCATTTTTCAAGTCAAAATTCCTAGAACGGAACCGGGAAAACCAATAAAGGGTTGTGCGTTCGTTTGTACAGTTCTCTCCGTAAACGTTTTTGATGTTACGTGCCGTTTGTGTCGCGTTGGTGCCACGACGGAACTTATATTCCATAATTACACGAATTTTTAAAGTATCCATTATGACGAAAAATGTTCAAATGTAATGAAAATACAACGCTAATCAAAAAATAAAAGACTGAGTTTGTAAATAGAATGTCATGGTTTTAAAACAAAATTAATTTGAATTTAGAATACAGAGCCATTACAAACTTTTTTTTAAGTTTTGCAAGTTTGAATGTTTGCGTTTGTAAGTTTGAATTTCCTTCCCTTAATTTTCACTTTTTATTTAATACTAGCTGACCCACGCAACCTCGTTTGCGTCTTCTATTGCCCGTAGCGTGAAAATTTTCCCCCGTTTTTGAAACATTCTTCATTGGTGCTCCGCTCTTATTAGTATTAGCGTGATGTTATATGCCTATGCCTTCCTCGATAAATAGACTATCCAACACTGAAATAATTTTTCAAATCGGACAAACGATTCCTGAGATTAGTCCGTTCAAATAAACAAACTCTTCAGCTTTATTATATTAGTATAGATTTTCTGGGTTTAAATAATCACTAAATAAAAGAATACCCTTTAAGTATATTGTAAAGACAATAAAGAATGTAGAAAAAAAAAATTGAAACAAAAAGTAAGGCATATATCCTATTTTTAAGATAAACCTGAACGTCATCATCGACCTGTTGATGTGAAGATAAACAATAGATCAAGCCTCTGCGGTTTATTTTTCGATTGATATAAAGGTTATCTACAAATACTACATTGTATTACTTGTTCCACACATTGCCCTATTGATAAGCATGCATTAAGAGTATGCAGCATTAAAAAGATAAAATAATAAAATAACCCACACACATCAAACATGGTAATCTGATCCCAACCTAGGTGGAGCCTGTGCTATTAAGACCAGACTGCACATAAACGTAATTCTGCAGTTAATCTTAATCGTGGGAGAGCCATGCTTCGGCATGAATGGGCCGGCTCGACCGGAATAATACCACGGCCTCACAGAAAACCGTTGTAAAATATCACCGAGTGAGCGAGGATACCGGAGCTCCATATGCCAACCCGTCCCCCAATCCCCCTCCCCTTCACCCAAAGGCCGGCAACGCACTTGTGACGTCTCTGGTGTTGCGCGTGTCCATGGGCGGCGGTATTCGCTTACCATCAGGCGATACGTCTGCGAGATTGCCGCCAATTCATATTAAAAAAAAAATTGCAGACATCGACTCTGTGGCAGTCCTATATCGCCTTTACCATGGAGTGTTCGGAAAAGCTCTTCCAAAGGCCTTCCCTCTTCGTCCACAGGACAACACATGGGAGTCACTACTTCATAGTGTTAGACATATACTCTCGTATTCATCGCTTCGGTTCTATGTTATTGTGCCGAGCGGTCAAAATAACGTGTTTCCTGGGTCTTTTAAGCGGAGCTCGTAAAAGCATATCACTAGGCACTAGGCATCGCCATAGTGTGAGTCACCACGCTGCATTGTCCTTATTCGTATTGAGGATGGTGACCACCTAGATTCTGCTCATGCCTTCCATCAGGTTGAGCAGAGTAATTTTGGCAGCTAAAACAAAAAAAACACCTATGTGGAGCCTGTGCTATTGTAACCACACTGCAGTTAAACATATACATACATACATCCAGCAGCAGCAGTTCAGTTGTAGACTGCAATGGTCTAGAAATGTAATATACGAAATGTTTTACTGTTCGACAAATAATGTACCATTTGACCCTGTGACCAATATGCCCTAACGCCTACACATCTTATTAGTTGATCTTTCAGAGGTCATATAACCTATGGCTGAGTTCTAAACTGATAACATTGATCATTTAATTAATAAGAAAGAGGTTTTTATACCTAGTATTTTTCTTTAGACTTCTTGTAAACTTGTAGTTATGGCGATGTCTGATACACTTTTACTCTGTAGAACTTTATTTTATATTTTAATACTAGCTGACCCACGCAACCTGGTTTGCGTCTTCTATTGCCCGTAGCGTAAAATATTCCCCCGTTTTTTAAACATTCTTCATTGGTGCTTCGTTCCTATTAGTATTAGCATGGTGATATATAGCCAATAGCCTTCCTCGATAAATGGACTATCTAACAGTGAAATAATTTTTCAAATCGGACCAGCGGTTCCTGAGATTAGCGCGTTCAAACAAACAAACTCTTCAGCTTTATGATATTAGTATAGATAAGAAACATTAAGTAAGGAATAAATTTTATGTAGATAGAAATCCGAGTGTTGACGATATAAGAATACATAGTATAGTAGTAATAGAAGGGTGGTTGCACCTTATTCATCCCGTGGGTGTCGTAAGAGCTGATTAAAGTACACTAGCACTGCGAAGAGAAGAAAAACTTAAAGCACATCTTATAGCTACATTAGCTACCCGTCTGCCCAACACAGTGTCATAATATTAGACCAAAAACACCTTCCCAAGTCAAGCAATGGACTATTTTGGTTAGTGGTTTAACTGCCTCGGTGGCGCAGTGACTCGGGGGTCGGACCAATTGTTTGTATGATGATGATGATGATCTACAAATATTTGTTACCGAGTTTGGGTGTTTTCTATGTATGATATGTGTGTATTTACAAAAAAAATATGTGTGTATTTATATCAGTTGTTTAGTACCAATAACACAAGATCGGCTTAGCTTGGGACTAGATGGCGTTGTGTGTTAGATGTCCGAAATATTTATTGATTTATTAAATGTACTGATCATATAAGAAAATAAAATTGGAGTGTCTGTTTGTAATATTAAAATAACCGCTTTTACTAAATACATATGTATGTTTACACGATACATATACCAAAATAACATTTTTTTCAATTCTTGTCTGTTTGTTCCGGATAATCTCTGGAACGGCTAAACCCATTTGATGGTACTTTCACTGGCAAATACCTGATGATATACTGTTACTGTTGTACCGCGGGTACGGAGCTCAGCTAGTTAATAATATTATTTTTGTTAACAGGTGTATTCGCGCTGTTGATGGCCATTGGTGCACTGAAGTACCTCCACAGTTTGAATCCTAAAGGCCAGTGGAAGCAACTTCTCATTCTAGGAGGTTTGGCCGCCGCTGGTGTGGTGTTCGTAGCTGTAGTAGGACTGACGTATATGGGTGTCATTGCTCCTTGGAGTGGACGGTTAGTATATTAAGAGCTTTTTGTCGCTTAATTTAAGTAGAAAATTAAATACTAAAAATAATATGGCTAATTTACCTCTTTTTAAAGATAGCAAGAACAAAAGAAGTTTCTGTGTTATCTTCTTTAGTTACCTAATTGGTGCTGTACGTCTCTACCGAACGTACTTCAAAAACTATAATCTGACTATGTAAAACTTTTGATAAAATAACCTATATCAATCGGGGCATTACTACGAATCTAGTTATTTCGTCTTTAAAATCGTTCCAAAGTTTAGGCGTTACGGTGGAACATACATAAACCGCCAAACTAATTACCCATCGACCATCCTTTTAGTCCATAGTCAGGTAAAAAGAGATAGCTACCATAAAAGTATTTCTTAATTTTAAACATTTAATTTAAAAAAAATGTTAAAACAGTGTAATTATTGAAATTAAAAATGCATTTTGAAATATGTAGGCGTTGGTCGTAAATATATACTAATATTATAAAGCTGAAGAGTTTGTTAGTTTGTTATTTGAACGCGCTAATCTTAGGAACCGCTGGTCGTAAGATAAATGGACTATCTAACACTGAAATATGAAAAAATATTTCAGTGTTGGATAGTCCATTTATCGAGGAAGGCTATAGGCTAGCTAAGACCAGTAGGAACGGAGCACCAATGAAATATGTTTCAAAAACGTGGGCACACACGAGGTTGCGTAGTGGTAGCGTATGCGACTGCTAAGCTTGAGGTCTCGGGTTCGATTCCCGGGTCGGACTAAATGTTTGTATGATCTGCAAATATTTGTTTCGGAGTCTGGGTGTTTTCTATGTATAATATGTATGTATTTACAAAAAAAAGTATATAAGTATTTATATCAGTTGTCTAGTACCCATAACGCAAGCTCTGCTTAGCTTGGGACTAGGTGGCGTTGTGTGTTAGATGTCCGGAATATTTATTTATTATTTATCATAAAGTGGCGTTTGCCCGCGGCTCCACTCACGTATATGTATAAATGTCGTAGAGTAGACTGTGTTCCTTCAAAAATCAAAGTATCGCAAAGCCGAATTTTATTGAAATCGGTGAAGCGATTTAGCTATGAAAACGTAACAGACAGACAGAGTATGGATAATGTCAATATTTACGAATTGATGAAATCTGAATATCACTATTGCTATAGGTATTTATATCACAATAAAATTTCAGGAACATAATTATTATGATTGTTTTGTTATCATAATAAATCAAAAAACGGTGGAACTGATTATTATCATTACACTTTGTTTACAAAACAGTTTCTGAACAATACAAATTTATTTTATATCATTACAACATCTCATATGTTTATTACCTATTATAAAATATAGTCCCCACTTCGCGTCCTATCTTTATTCTGTCTGTCTGAACGCGATAAACAAATTTACCGTATTACCGTTTTTTTTTTACTGTGGGAGAACCACGCTTCGGCATGAATGGGCCGGCTCGACCGGAGTAATACCACGGCCTCACAGAAAATCGGTGTGAAATAGCGCTTGCGCTATGTTTCACCGAGTGAGTGAGGATACCGGTGGCCCATACTGTTCTTTAGTGAATGTTCTTTGTGTCCGTTTCATGTATGTTTGTAAAGTCCCCCACGACACAGGATGTTTATTCCTAATGTGGGAGTTGTCTTTTTAAAATAAAATAAAAAAATACTCATCCCCCAAAGGCAGGCAACGCAATTATGACGCTTTTGGTAATCGCTTACCATCAGGCGATACGTCTGCTCGTTTGCCGCCATTGGATAAAAAAAAAACAAAAATACCGATTAGTTCATGAGGGAAGCCAAAATGAATTATTAATTATTCATTTATTAAAATTGGTTGTATTGAGATAATGATTGATAAAACAATCATGCCGATTAGAAGCTTTACAATCTATACATAGATATAAAGCTGAAGAGTTGGTTTGTTTGCTTGAACATGATAATCTCAGGAACTACTAGTTCGATTTGAAAATCTTTCAGTGTTAGATAACTATAGGATATATATCATCACGCTAAGACAAATAGGAGCGGAACACTATTGAAAAACATTGTATGGTTTAGCTAGTAGTTTTATATAAAAACAATGTATGCTATGTGTTATCTTCTAAGATAAACAATACACAAAAAGTTGAAATAAAATACTCGTAAATAAACTTTTGATAATCTTACTTTTATTTGTTTTTCTAATTATTTAGACTCTTTTTTATGTATTTTATTTTAGTAAAAGAAACCTTTAAAAATTTATGTAATTATAAAATATTTTCTTATTATCTTTTCCTGCAAGGTGTTAAACAATTAATGTCACTGATTACGCTACGCTTATTTTCAGATTCTATTCACTGTGGGACACAGCGTACGCAAAAATTCACATTCCCATCATAGCATCTGTATCTGAGCATCAGCCGACAACATGGTCTTCGTTCTTCTTCGATCTGCACGTACTTGTATGCACATTCCCTGTAGGGTTGTGGTACTGCATCAAGAATATCAATGATGAGAGAGTTTTTGGTAAGTCATAATACACAAATACAAAATAAGTAAGATCTGCAAATATTTGTTTCGGAGTTTGCGTGTTTTCTATGTATAATATGTATGTATTTACAAAAAAAAGTATATAAGTATTTAAATCAGTTGTCTAGTACCCATAACACAAGCTCTGCTTGGCTTGGGACTAGATGGCGTTGTGTGTTAGATGTCCGGAATATTTATTTATTATTATTATATATTATCATCCTTCATCAGGCCTCATATCATAACAGGTCAGGTCCAGGTTTAAGATCTTTTATTTATCATAATCTATATAAATATTAAATTCACTTACATGAGAAATTAAGATATATAATAATTTAATAGAAATAAAAATCACAATAATCTATTTCTTGAATAAAGTGAGGGTACATTAAAAATATTCATGCATTTCAAAAATTTGTTCAACTACAGTCCGGCCACTCAGAGAATGCGTTTCTGACACTTGTAAATTCGTCATGAGTAGTGATGTACCATGAATATCATTAATAATATTTGATAACAGTATTTATAGCATTCATTATGCATAATTATTCAATTTAGATATATTTTATATTTCAAACACAATATTAACAAAATTGTTGATGGATGAATTAAATTTAATCGTAATTTCTGAATGAAACCAAGGGAAAGAAAATAAAAATACTGTATTTATATAAAGTATTAAAAATATATATTATGAAATACATAGTTTTAAGATTTCAATAATGTCAAATCAAAATTCGATTCCGACAACGATTCGCTTGAGGACTCGCTGTCATCTTCACCACCATGTATTATCATGTTATTATCGATCATAGTGTCTATACGAATATCGCGGTCAAAGTCATCAAATATCATTTTTTTAGTTTTTTCAACCACCTTCATCCAGTCATCTCTTGTGACTTTTTCGCATGCTTCTTTTAAAAGCGTCTTCATCTTTTTTATGCCATATGGTGGAGAAGTATTATGGCGGGCTGCATAACCTTTAATTTGAGCCCAGATTAGCCCTATGGCATTGTACTGGCAGTAATATGGAGGAATTCGGAGAACGCGATGACCGTACTCCAGAGCCAGCTCATCTATTTCGTATCGAATATTTGTTAGCTTATGGTCGTTGACTAATTTCATCAGCTTAGCTTTTAGCATTGACATATTTGCATCAATGCCACTTCTTTGCAACCAAGCCACCAATTACTCTTTTCTATTAGCTTGAGTAGGTGCTTTATTTATTTGCACCGAATGATAAGGGGCGTTATCCATTATTATAACTGAAGGCTCTGGAAGGCTAGGTAGCAACAATTCATGGAACCACTCCTTGAATACAGCCACATTCATTTCTTCGTGGTAGTCAGTAGTAGTTTTTGACTCAAATGCTAATAAACCATTTTCCACAAAACCATACTTCGCACAACCATGGCATATTATGAGACGTGCTCCTTTACCGATTGGCACTTTCGACGTCGACGCTTGAGTGTCATCTGTCCAAGAACGAGAAAGCTCGTGATTGGTGTTCAGCCATGTCTCGTCAATGAAAACGACATTGTCCCAATTATCAATTTTTTTTGCTTCTCTTAGAAAAGTAATTCTTTTTACCAGAAATATAAACGGATAAAAGTAGTTTTTCATTTATTTTTAATTCAGCTGACTGAATCACGACAATTATTTTCATAAGTTTGGTTTGGTCGTACCTATGTCGTATTATAAACTATATTAAATATGTATTAAGTACATTATACAAACTCTCGAATAATTTCTCCGATGTCCCCAGGAACTTTAATGTCGTTCGTATAAATACCCAAAACATTTCGGCACATTTCCCTGAAATGGTGACAACATTCGACTGTACGACATCCTTACATACTTTGTAACTCATCTTGTTCTACTGTTTTTTTGTGTATTCAATAAAGATAAATAAATAAAATTATATATTATAAAATTAGAACGTTTTATTTAACAATATATCGACCGACAGAATATATTACGATTCCAAAAATACTCAGTTACAATTCAGTATTATTTTGTCTCAACTCTACAAAAACAAACTATTGACATAACCTTGAAACAGCGCAGTTTGACGTCGTTAGACTTTTAAAAATTATTGTTCTTAAATTAATTAATTGATTAATAACTTTAGCCCAAAATAAAACGTTTATTGTACATTGGCATGATTATTAAATTTTTAATGTTATTACTCATTAATAAGGTTAATAAAAGGTATTTAAAATTTTGCCATAAATTGTACGCCAGTTCAAAGTTACATCGCCCATTGGATCACGACCTGTCAGAAACGCATTCTCTCAGTGGCCAGACTATAGGTATATTAATAGCAAATACAAAGATTTAGTGAGCCTAGAAGCAACAAAACAAGCAAAACTATTGAATGGATTTTGATTAAACTTTACAATAATATAGCTTATCCATCAGAATAAGACATAGATTACAATTTATAAAGATACTAGCTTCGCCCCGCGGCGTTGCTAGCGGCTATTGTCGTAAAGCGGTATACGGTATTGTCGTATCCCAAACGATACTTTCATTCACCATCAATGTGTATATTATTGTAAATATTCATCAAAATATTCAGTAGTTTTTGCGTGCTTTCGCGTTTATAACATTAGTAGGATGAGAAGACCTCTATTATTATTACTACTAATATAAACTAAACTAAGATAAACGTGAAAGTTTGTGAGGATCTATCGATGTTTGTTACTCTTTTACGCAAAACAACTGAACGAATTTAAAAGAAAGTTCACAGTTATTTACCGTGGTAACGACACCGAGCAAAAGTTGTATGACAATAATAATAATTATTATTGTTTTTTTTGTTAACTAGTTGCACTATACGCGTTGAGCGCCGTATACTTCGCCGGTGTCATGGTACGGTTGATGTTGACTCTGACGCCCGTGGTGTGTGTGTTGTCCGGCATCGCCTTCTCCATCTTACTGGAGCTGGTACTCCGAGAAGATGAACTACCCGTGGCACCAGTAGAAACTGATGACTCCAAGAACTTATATGATAAGGTAAAAAAAATCCTTATTAAATTTCGCACACTTATAGTTTATATAGAGAAGGCTATTTTTTTTCATAAAACATTAAATTAATGAAAATAATATGCCACACGCTATCATGCGTATGACACATACACACAAATATGCATTACACAAATGAATCTATGCCAAAGTCAAACTAAAAGGATGAATAGAAAGATGATTATTTTTTGTATGAATGTCAAAAGTAGCCATGATTAAATCTTTGATTAAAGAGGTGTGCCTTACACATAAGAAATCTTAAAAAATTCTAACTAAAAGGTTTATAGTCGAATTTCGATCTGTGGGTAACCACTTGTAGAGTATAAATACATTATTTAATAGAATGTATTACATACATCCATGCATTTTTCGTGGGAGAGCCACGCTTCGGCTTAAATGGGCCGGCTCGACCGGGTTGATACCACGTCCTCACAGAAAACCGGTGTGAAATAGGGCTTGCGCTGTGTTTCACCGAGTGAGTGAGGATACCGGAGGCCCATACCCCAACCCCTCCATCCCCTTTCCCATCCTCCAAAGGTCGGCAATGCACTTGTGACGCCTTTAGTGTTGCCGGGTGTCCATGGGCGGCGGTAATCGCTTTCCATCAAGTGATACGTCTGCTCGTTTGCCCACTATTTAATAAAAAAATAAATAAATTAATTAAACTATTTAATTTTCAAAAGGCCGGCAAACTGAAGAAGCGTACTTCAGAGACGGTACCTCCAGTTGACGCCGGGCTCGGTATGAACGTGCGGTCCGGTACGCTGATCGCGTTCATGATTCTTCTAATGCTGTTCTCGGTTCATTGTACCTGGGCTACCTCCAACGCCTACTCCAGCCCTAGTATCGTTTTGGCGAGCTATGGAAATGATGGGTAAGTGATAACAGTACTTAATAAAACTAATAATAATTATTATGTACACGTAAATATTGAAACTTAAAAGTAATTATAATAAAATCGCACATGACCATCTGATTCCAAACTATGCGGAGGCTATACTATGGTAACCAGACCATTGATAAACCTCCATACTAATACAAAATTCTAAAGTAGCTCTGTCAGTCTGTCCGCATACCTGCTACATTTCAATGAAATTATATATGTTATAGTTTTTAGTTCATATTGTTGAGAAGTATGAACGCCTATGCTAACTTATATAGCAACACACATGACGCGTATGTCTTCCGTAAATATAGGCGTTAGTTCCAATAAACTTAAAACGAGTCTGGGAGGAAGTTTGACCCGTCATATTAGTCTGGCTCATTGGAAAATATTTTCTTCGTAAAATGACGTAATTCAGTATGTTTTCTTTCCACCTTTGATACATGCCTAACTGTAAAACGGCCCCGCTTCCAACTTATCCTTTTTGAGCATATGTTAGACTACCGATATTAAAAATTACATCTTTTTTAAAATGACTTAAGTTTGAGCTGACTGGGATCTTAGTGTATACACTATAAAATGAACTGTATACGTCCATTAAAAAGCCTGAAATGTATAAGACACGATTATCCAAGTGCTTGAACGTAATTGAATAGGTTTCAATTGTTTATGTGTACCTTCATCTGAATCTTCACTTTTCATCAGATGACATGTAAAAGAAACGCTAATTCTATTTTTGAAATAAAAGTAAGATGAAATATTCAAATAACACAGCAAAACTCTGGATCTCTATCTCCTTTTACAGATCTCGTAAAATTCTGGACGACTTCAGAGAGGCCTATGGCTGGTTGTCACAGAATACTGCCGAGGATGCCAGAGTTATGTCTTGGTGGGACTATGGATATCAGGTAATGTTGATGATGAGACTTTACTTTACTTTTGTCTTTTTTTTTAAATAAGATTAGATAGTCGCTTCATCGATTACAATAGTTTTTTTTAACTCTTCTAAAATTTCTTTGTAGCCTACTTCCAAATTACTGTAGAAGAAATAGTAACATAAGGAATTGTATTTGTAGATCGCAGGAATGGGCAACCGGACAACTCTAGTAGACAACAACACGTGGAATAACTCTCATATTGCCCTGGTCGGCAAGGCTATGGCCAGTAACGAGAGCGCGGCCTACGAGATAATGACGATGTTGGACGTTGACTACGTGCTGGTTATATTCGGTGGAGCTATCGGTTATTCTGGCGACGATATCAATAAGTTTATATGGATGGTCAGAATCGCTGAGGGAGAGCATCCTAAAGATATTCATGTAAGTGTTTTGAGATTGAGAATATTTTTTTACTGTATGGCATGTATTACCATGATGTAAAAAACTTTTAACTAACTTTTTAGTAAAATGAATACCCATAGTTCAAAGAAAGAATTTTATCTTAGTATTACCACACTAAATGCTGTTTAATTACAAGCACCAATATTATTTCAGGATATTTAAAAGACAAGATAAATACATAACAGAAAATAATATAAATTATATAGTTTTCATAACTGTTAAAGAATTGCGGGAAATATCCTTAGCTAGTACTAGACCAGAAATAATATTTTTTTGAGAGAATGTGTTCTAATCTGTTTTGCAATAGGTACTATACGACCGACGTATCTTGGCGAGTCCAAACTTCGCGCAATAACTTTTTTGATAGTTTTTGATATTTATTTAATTTGTACTAATTGGACACTGTATTAGAGAAATTTTATATATTTCATTATTATTATTTTAAAAAATGACAACTGTTTTTTTCGAGTGTACATGCGCTAAAGTTCGCAGAGCCTATATGTTCAGACTCGCCAAGATACGTCGACCGTATAGTACTCTCATTATTATGGTGCTGGATCCTTTTCAATAAAAAAAAATAATTTGATGCCACATTTTACATTTTTATATTATGTATACTTTAAATATTAATTCCTGTGTACTTATTGTTTACAGGAAGCAGACTATTTCACAGAAAGAGGCGAATATCGGGTTGATAATGAAGCCTCAAAAACTATGTTAAATTGTTTAATGTACAAATTATCGTATTACAGGTAAGAAGTTCTTGTGTAAATTATTACAAAAATTATATAGGTAGATAGCTTGGTACTTAAAATTGGCAGTTAAATAATTGTCAACAAGAGTAGTTGTATACTAATATTGAATATATCATGTATATTGTTTATTAGACTGCCTCTGTGGCGCAGTGGTAGCGTATACGACTGCTGTGCTTGAGGTTTCGGGTTCGATTTCCGGGTCGGACCAAATGTTTGTATGATTTGCAAATATGTATTGGTTTCGGTGTGGTCATTGAGCGAAATAATGAAAAATAAAGAAATGCCTATGGCAGACAAACGAATAGTCTTTAATACTTGCATACTGCCATGTTTAACATACGGATGCCAAACTTGGGCTTTAACTGAACAACAACAAAATAAATTAAATATATGTCAGAATGGGATAGAGAGAAGCGTATTGGGAGTAAGAAGAAGGGATAAAATACAATTAAAAAAGATCAAAGGAAAGACTAAGTTTGGAAAAGTTCTATCAATATGCAGAAAATTAAAATGGCGTTGGACAGGACATATGATGAGAGAGAAGAAAGAGAAATGGACAAGAATAATAACGGAATGGTACCCAAGAGAAAGCAGAAGAAGTAGAGGAAGACAGTCAAAGCGATGGGAAGACGATTTGAAGCAAATAGCTGGGCCAAATTGGTTACGTACAGCAAAGGACAGAAACAAATGGAAATCCTTAGAGGAGGCCTTTGTCGAAAGACAAGCTGTAATGATGAAAGATAATCCGAATGCCGAGAATTTGTTTTAGTTTAAGTTAATTTATAGGTTTACATCACTATTGTTATAATTTTCTCTTAAAAGTCATGTATAGTTAAATAAGGTAAAATCTAACAGCAATAAAGGCTTATTTTATTTTATTTTATTTTTATTGGTTTCGGAGTATGGGTGTTTTCTATGTATAATATTTATGATTTTCAAAAAAAAAGTATATATGTATTCATATCAGTTGTCTAGTACCCATAACACGAGCTTTGCTTAGCTTGGTACTAGATGGCGTTGTGTATTAGATATCTGAAATATTTATTTATTTATTTTAAACTAGATCACATTGGTGGTAACACAATGAATAGGTGACTTCCCGTGAGGCAGGCTTTGTTGTTGAATGTTTCTATTGCGGCATTTGACAAAGAACCATCAATAAAGTGGTTGTGGGTTAAAATTCACTAAGTATAATTAACAGTATAGCTGGAAGGACTAAATGGTGGGCAAAAGAGTACTGTAGTCAAATCGTGTAAGAATAGTGACGCCCTACGTACTACTACGACGGACGTAATTAATATTAAGCCCCGCCTCCTAAGTTTTGATTGGTTGACTATAGTAATGTGCGAACTATATTATTAGTCGTTATTTAATAAAAGTTTTAGGTAGTTTAACGCCTCAGATCAAATAAAAAATGTAGATAACGCATGTAGAATAAGAAAGTGAAGCCATTCTCTGAATATGTGTGAGTGATTGAAGTGTTGAAACTTTTTAAAAACATGTCCTTGGAAATTAAGAAGGTAAACTTACTGAACGACAACTTGTATGATACTAACAAAATGTAGCCTAGTTTGTTGGATATGTGTGCGTTAACGCGTGTATATGTTTACTTGGAAGTAGTTGAGTATTTTGGCTTCAGTCAGAACAAAGGCCGTGTGTTGTCTATCTTTTTTATTTGATCTGAGTTTAACGTATGAATGTTATTGCTACAGATATGACAGTGGCGGCAGTCCGCCCGGTTACGACAGAACACGTGGGGCCCTGCCCGGGAACCGCGGGTTCAAACTCACGTACCTCGAGGAGGCCTACACTACTGAGCATTGGCTCGTCAGAATATACAGGTAAATACCTAACATTGCACTCAGATCTATTGCTCTTTATTTCTACTAATTAATCTTTCGGATGCGCGAACGGGTACTTCCGGTTCCATGCACCGTGCGGCGAAATTGCAAAATTTTGCAGCACGGTGCATGGTGTACGAAAATGATCAAATCTTTTCAAAAACAATGCTCGGTGGTTATAAAAGTGATTATTTTTCAAAAGATGGATAACAAGCGTACATGGTTATGCCATATTTTATTACTAAACTAATGTTATCGCTTTATTATTTACTCACAATTGAGCCAAATGTTAATTTACGCACCTATTGTGTTAATAAACATGATTTTAATATTTTATGTTGTATTATTATTTATTTTACTTATTATCCTCATAAAGTTCGATAACTAAGCTATCTACTGATATAAAAAACACTATAACTGCAGTAAAAATTCATTGAGAAACATATTTGTAAAAATCACATTTCGCTGTCGAGATATTCGCCATTTTGTCACTTTACAATCAAACTATTATTTGCGCCGAACACCAAATTACGTAGTATTTATATGAAGAAATAGTGTTTTTTAGTTAAATAATTTATTTTTTTAGTTAACTAGTGCAAAAGACAGGAACAATACATAAAAAAAACAACCTATTTATCAAGTTATTTAAAAAAAGGACTCGTTTGCTAGACCAGTTTTCATTTATTATTTTTAAGTTCTGAGAATTCTCTAAACTCTATGAAAATGACTGAATGCTAAAGAGAACAAACTGATCGTTCCATTATGTGACACACAAAGTCTATGGTCGATACAAAATAATTTAGTAAAACATAAACAAAGATCAGTTTACGTCTTGTTCATTGTTCGTCACTACTGTGTATGTGTGGGTGTTAATAGTTCCGGGACTTCCCGCTAGGCTGCGTGCAAACACGAATCAACGGCGATATACAATTTTAAGTGGCGTGCTATTGGAGAGGCCTATGTCCAGCAGTGGACTACGATAGGCTGATGATGATGTAGAACAGTAATGGCTGGGGAGCCCTCTGTATGTGTGCGTCTAATTTCGCTCGTCAGGCAAAAAATAAGTGTTTATTTAAATATTTAGCTTTTCTAACACATTTTTGTTGCTATTCTATATTCTATATAAGATTCTCATCGCAATTATATTATTTTATCAATAAAAACATAAGAATAAATGCGTAAAAACCTTCAAATGAGTAAGCCCTTTTCAATAGGTAATAGACTCGGTAACTTTTTGAGTAACACTATTCAAAATTACGCATGATTTATGCCTCAATTCGTATTGATAGTGGTTCCTAAAATAAGTATAATAAGTAAAATATAACAACAAACTACCTTCAAAACCACCTTATCGGCAAAAAATCAATTTTAATCTTTCGGATGCGCGAACGGGTACTTCCGGTTCCATGCACCGTGCGGCGAAATTGCAAAATTTTGCAGCACGGTGCATGGTGTACGAAAATGATCAAATCTTTTCAAAAACAATGCTCGGTGGTTATAAAAGTGATTATTTTTCAAAAGATGGATAACAAGCGTACATGGTTATGCCATATTTTATTACTAAACTAATGTTATCGCTTTATTATTTACTCACAATTGAGCCAAGTATTAATTTACGCACCTATTGTGTTAATAAACATGATTTTAATATTTTATGTGGTTTATTATTCATTTTACTTATTATCCTCATAAAGTTCGATAACTAAGCTATCTACTGATATAAAAAACACTATAACTGCAGTAAAAATTCATTGAGAAACATATTTGTAAAAATCACATTTCGCTGTCGAGATATTCGCCATTTTGTCACTTTACAATCAAATTATTATTTGCGCCGAACACCAAATTACGTAGTATTTATATGAAGAAATAGTGTTTTTTAGTTAAATAATTTATTTTTTAGTTAACTAGTGCAAAAGACAGGAACAATACATAAAAAAAACAACCTATTTATCAAGTTATTTAATAAAAGGACTCGTTTGCTAGACCAGTTTTCATTTATTATTTTTAAGTTCTGAGAATTCTCTAAACTCTATGAAAATGACTGAATGCTAAAGAGAACAAACTGATCGTTCCATTATGACACACAAAGTCTATGGTCAATACAAAATAATTTAGTAAAACATAAACAAAGATCAGTTTACGTCTTGTTCATTGTTCGTCACTACTGTGTATGTGTGGGTGTTAATAGTTCCGGGACTTCCCGCTAGGCTGCGTGCAAACACGAATCAACGGCGATATACAATTTTAAGTTGCGTGCTATTGGAGAGGCCTATGTCCAGCAGTGGACTACGATACGCTGATGATGATGTAGAACAGTAATGGCGTGGGAGCCCTGTGTATGTGTGCGTCTAATTTCGTTCGTCAGGCAAAAAATGAGTGTTTATTTAAATATTTAGCTTTTCTAGCACATTTTTGTTGCTATTCTATATTCTATATAAGATTCTCATCGCAATTATATCATTTTATCAATAAAAACATAAGAATAAATGCGTAAAAACCTTCAAATGAGTAAGCCCTTTTCAATAGGTAATAGACTCGGTAACTTTTTGAGTAACACTATTCAAAATTACGCATGATTTATGCCTCAATTCGTATTGATAGTGGTTCCTAAAATAAGTATAATAAGTAAAATATAACAACAAACTACCTTCAAAACCACCTTATCGGCAAAAAATCAATTTTAAGAGGCACTTGAAAGATCGCGTCATCGTCAACTTTGAATTTGGAACTCGTTTTTTTAATGGCTCTTGAAGCGCACTTGACAAACGAATGTTTTAAAATGTTGTTCGTATAAAGCAAATGCATAACAAACCTTTCTAGACTTTATTATAATAACTTTAATACCCAAAATTAATTAAAATGCAAGTTAACTGCGGAAAACATGGATCCGTGTGTGCCGCACCGACGGCACAAACATGGATCCGTGTTGCCGCACCCGAGAGGTTAAATGAAAAATTTGTGTATTGTCTAATAGTGATATCATATTACACTCCGTGATGTAGCCGAGCCTCAATAAAAATAATAAATAAATAATATAATAAGATGGATATTAAATCATAAAAAATAAAACATGTACTTTAACAATATCTAATTATAATATTCTTTTTATTTTAGGGTGAAAAAACCAGACGAATTTAATCGTCCTCGCTTGCCGCTTGCAAAACGTACCGTCCCTACAAGCAACACTATATCTAAGAAGGTAACTGATATGAACTTTCATTATAAATAACATAGTCTCTAATTTCATACCGTAAGGTTGCGTTTTGACTGCCTCAGAGCTGGGCGGAGAACCAGACGGTTAATAGAACAATCATAGTGGTTGAATTCCTTCAAACCTTCAAGAAAAGTGCGTACTCCTTCCTAAAAGGCCGGCAACGCACTTGTAACGCCTCTGGTGTTGCGGGTGTCCATGGGCGGCGGTAATCGCTTACCATCAGGCGATACGTATGCTCGTTTGCCCCCCATATAATAAAAATATGAGTGTGTGTACTTATGTACACGAGTTAGAAGTTATACTTCTTTGGCGTATGGAAAAAAAAAAAAACTTTACTCCACTGCTGCGAAGTGGACATTTTGAGCACTGCGATTGGCCAATTTGTATTATGCTCACTCCTTCCAGTCCCGCCTCAACACAAACGCATCCTGATATGTACTGTATTATGCTACTTAATGTAACATAGCTTTTGAATTAATTTTAGTGTTAAATCAGTACAGTGTCTAACTTATGATTTTTTTATAACACAGTAGTCACTATCAAATTAGGTTAACAGGTGTCGGAGGAAAGTTACTAATAATATTAACTTCTTACAGCTGGACTTAGGGGGAGATTCGATGGTATAGTAACCATGTTCAATTCTATTTGTGTATGTTGTATGCCGTCGGCTTTACTATTTTTTTTATGTATATCCAGCTCTGCAATATGTTCTTTTAATTTTACACGTACCTCTTATGGACAGAGTGACATGTCGTTGCATTATGAGATATAAATATGTAAAAAGTTTGAACAGGTCAAAAAAGACTGCACCTGCCTGCATTATGGTGATTTGTTAATGTGATGCATGGCTTTATTATTTCTTAAATTTGCAGATTTAGGGGTAGTATTTCCTCTTCAAATTTGAATGGGATCAAACGGGAAATACACTTCATAAAAAAAAATACAAATTGATTCAAATTTGGAATCTTATTTACTTTTATGTTTTGTGCTGGTTATGTCTTAGTACGAAAGCATATCCCAATATATACTACATACATATATCAAACACTATTTACAGTTGTATATATTCGATTGTAGTTGTATATTTCAGATACTTTGGCATGGTGTCGTTACTATTTGTTTAAACAATTAGTATGTTTTGAAAACAAGTTCGTTTTCATTTGTTTATTTTTGTTTCTTGTGCATCACTATCGTATGTAAGAACAGTGTATTCGTTCAATGCATTGATAACTTTGAAATCAGAAGGTTGAAATATTTTTCATAACTTTCGACAGACATCTAAAAGGAGAAAAGGCATGTTGAAGAACAAACCGAACATCGTGAAAGGCAAGAAGGCTGTACGGTTGGAGTGACGCAGCCACCGCGCTCGCCACCGCGCGACCCGCTAGCGCCGGCGGTTGCTGCGCACCTCGCGCCCTGGGGTTATTGGGGGGTTTTATGGGGGGTTGGGGGGTTATTTGTCAGAAATACAATCGTATGAAAGCACCAACTACACCCAATCGTCTTTCAATCTTTATATAAATGCACCTACTGTTTTTGACATGAGTTTTAATGAACTAACATATCATCATTTTTCATGAGAGAGATATCTCCGAGTTCGTACTGATTAGTTCTGCAACTAATATGTCCGCCGTTCTGTATTATGCGATGACGATGGTCTAACGTTCCTTTTAATTTATGTTTTTAATAAATGTTGTAGTTTCAGCGTTTTCATATGATTATATTTAAGATAGATAAGTCCGTGTGTAGTTTTATAGTTGCGCGAGGATTGCAGCTACCACCGGGGGCTGATAAACTGATCGACTGACACCAATATGTATGTATTTAGTCCATTAGATAAAGTTCTAATACTAATTTAGTTGATTGACTCCCGCACCGGGCAGGCTGGTGGTACTATAAATGGTGAGTCTGTACTCTCGGATGCTCTATTGCAATAACTGTAAATTTATTATTACCACAGAATAATATATTTGTTTGTGCACTTTCAATAACGCCAGTTTAGTAAATAAATGCTGCATTTAATTTGTAAATGGAATTATTTTGTTATGGCATCTGTTGTAATGATAGCAAGAGTTGGATTATGTATCTGTTTGAAAGCTGTATGGTAAAACTTGAGATGTCAAGCATGCAAAATCGTGGTCGTAGACGAAGATCCCCTACATACCTATGGTAAAATATCATGTTAAGTTGATATGTTTTTAATTCTTTTGCAAGCCACTGGTGTAATCTAAGTTCTAAAAACTTTGCTTTATGACACTCAAAGGCTTGTATTATATCTAAGCAATAGAGTCCGTATACTTTAAGGATTATAATCTCTGAATCATTAATATCTAATTAATATTGAAACAGAATCTTTAAAAAAAAATAATGCATTCAGAGAAAGACACTGAGGGCGTTAGTGTTTACCGATAGGTATATTTATGATAACTTCGACATTTCAAATAAGTTTATTGATTTTTTAACAAAAACCTTCATCGGCTACGCAACGATATTTGATGTGCAATATCAATTCAGTTAGGAAATCAACATCCACAGCAAAATAATTGCAGATAATTTGTTTGTAATCTCTTTTCAATCCTTTCACTTGCACTAACAAAGTTTAATAAAGAATAACTATTATTATTATTATTGTAATATCTACGTCCATTTCTATAATTATTAATATTTATATTTAGCGCTATTTCTCATAATCCATATAAGTTCAAGTAATACGTGTCTCGTTTGAAATTCAGTACTTACCACAAGTGAATGTAACACACTGTATAGTTGTGAGATATTTGAAAGAATGCAATAACGTTCTGTGTTGTGTTATATATGTGTTGTAATATTAAAACCAAAGTAAATACATATTTTGATAAGTCTCAAATAGTGGAACAGTTATTGTGAAATTTGGTTTTAAGTCGATGACTTTTAGGCGTGTTTCCTTAGGCTTGTATAGCAAATCATTTATGTCCCCCTTTTAGGTAAATTATAATCAACCGTGAATGGCCTTGAATTGGGTACAAATTAAAAATAATATGATTGTTTAAAAAGAAATCTCTTGAATTCATAGAAGATAGCTCACTGCATTTTGATTATCTTTAAAATTATTGTATGTTATAAAATATGCAACAATAAGGGAACTTCGCATAGAGTTGTGAACCAAAATGAAGTAATTTACGCATATAAATTTTGGTGTAATTCAGTGGGTGTTATTGTGTTACTAATTTTTATTTTATTGTTGTCCATCAATTATTGTTTTTCATATGTAACAGAGTTTTATCGATCTGTAGAAAAGATCCATTGTGTTAAACAATGTTCTTAATAAATGGATGGAGACGATTTAATTGTTTTTGTTTACCTATACCCATCCATCTTTCTGCTTCTTCTTCGTTTTTTTTTTATGTAGGGGGCAATCTAGCAGACGTATCGCCTGATGGTAAGCGATTACCGCCGCCCATGGACACCCGCAACACCAGAGGCGTCACAAGTGCGTTGCCGGCCTTTTAGGAAGGAGTACGCTCTTTTCTTGAAGGTTTGAAGGTCGTATTGGTCCGGGAACACCGCAGGCGACAGCTCATTCCACAGTTTTTCTGTGCGTGGCAGAAAATTTCGGGAAAATCAAAAAAAAAAAAGGGGATGAACCATTACCATTCCTTTATTCTACTTATCCTTCATACACTAGTTGCACTACGTACTTTTAAGACCACTATGGCCGTTTTTACTAACGTCCCCTAAATTTAAGGGACCACTTAGAAAGAGTTAGGTAACTCTTAGCCATGTTTTCGTTTTCACCAACTTTTAGGGGCTACCCAAGTTCTTATGCGTCTCTTAAAATTTAGGGGCTCGAAATGTTGAGCAACTAACCAGCCCGCACGTTTTGCGTAAGATTATTGAAATGGAGGAGTTATGGGATGTTATCAATACTGTTGAGACTTAAGAGATAATCCTAGTTTATTCAATACATTGAGAATGACACCGTGATAGGCCACCTTTATTTACAAAATATGGCGATAAAAATTTTGTTACAAGATTTAGGTTAACCAAGGAGTGATATTTTTTATCAAATAAAATTAAACAAATATTGGAATAGCCTAATAATAGGTAATACAAATAATATTTACGGTTTTTTTTTGGAAAATTTTGTGTAATGATAATTTAATGTTTTACTAAGTGGTTAAATACACACGTATTTATTTTATTAACTCAACAACTTGCAGTCGATGTGTCACAGGTATATTAAATAATATGTTTTTTTCAGTTGTCGGTTTCACATTTCGAGACATTGGATTAGAAGGCAGAAATTACAAAATTGGGTGATTAAAGCTTTAAAGAAACGAGCAGATTCTGTTTCCTATTCTATGTTTATTACTTAGTCATAATAATTAATTTAATAGATGGTTTAACTATAGTTGGTGAAAACGAGGACTAGTCTGCAAACCCTAAATGTGAATATAATTTGACGACTTTAAGGTACTTTATTATAGACACTCTTAAAACCTTTTAATAACACAAAAAATTACCATAATGATTGCCGAAGTCGATGGGTTAATTACCTTTGAGATATTTATCGCATTGCAGCTAAAACTGAACTGCGGTCGACGAGAAGCCTATTTATATTAGACGATACGCGTACCAGTTAATTCTCGAAACTTCAAACTGTCACAGAACATTCGCACATGACCTTTTTTTCGAGAAATATAAACAAGCCGATCGCGCTATAATTCATTTTATATTCGACCTTACATTTATACCAGTAAGGTTCATTGTTCTATGCCAGAACGCTGTATTATTAGAACTTATCTAGAGTTTGTAACTGAATGTCGATTCCTTTTTTAGAATCTTGATGTTTTGTAACACTATTATTATTTTAAACTGAGATTCATAGTGCATAATACATGCATTTATTGGAAAGGAATCCTATTGAAAAGGATTACCTGGGCTAGTCACCTCAGAAGTTACATCAATTTTTTATATTGCACTGATTAGAAATGAGGATCAAATGAATGCGATAATAGTTATTTGTTACGCCACTTTCCTCCGCTCTCATTGTGGTCAGTACGTGGGCCGTACAATTGGTGACAGCTTCAATTTGAGCAATCCAAATTACAGGGACTTGGACGCTCTGTTTTCACAATTAAAATGCACCCCCTTTTCTGAGTATTGAAACAACCTTTCAGTCATCACAATAGATATTACTTATCTAAATACAATGGATATTAGGAGTGTGTATGATTGCTCGCTCATTCTTTCGGACCTTGAGTATTTCAAAACAGGTTCTTGTATTGGGTTTTTGCTAGTTACTGAGAATAATTCAAAATAAAGCACTTTCGTGCCTAAAATATCGTTAGGTTCAGTTGTTTCATTCGGCGATCATGACATTTTTTTATTCCATTTTATCCCATTTATTTTAGTCCAGCATGCTAGAGAATTTTATTTTGAGTTTCTGCCTTTCTTTTTGAGTTTAAGAATTACTTAAATACTTAGGTATTCATAGCCAAACTACACTTTCCACCTGATAAAAATTTTATATCTTCAGAAGTTAACAGGATAGTATTTAAAGTACTTACCTGCACGGGCGTACGTAACCTGATTTTAGTTTCGGGTGGGGGAGAGGAGGGCAGTTTCAAGATAATATAATTATTATATCCTTTTACCTGTAATATTATTGTGAAAAAAATGAGAGGTGTAAAATATATCAATAGTGTAGAAGCAGTTCGGGGGAGCGGGTTTGAACCCCAATAAATCCACCTACCCCCATGTAAGTTACCTGGAACTTTACGTTTGATATTTTTTTGTGTAGTTTTCATTAGAGGACTAGGGAGTAGGTAGGTAGGTATATATAGGTAGATGAAAATAAAAACAAATTGACAAAACCTTCACCATATATTTATTAATAAAGACAATCTAAAAGATCACGTAATAGTCCTTGTCTTAAAAAATTAGTTACCCTAATAAATTTATCAATATATATAATAAAGATTAATTTTATTACTTATTGTTTCAAGGATATGCGAAGTTGTGAATAGTCGCCCAGAGGGTAGGGGACATACGTTCAGTTAAGTCGTTGTTCTTTACGAATCATCACATTGATCGAATATAACAATGAATCTATTCATACAATTACACTTACATCTTCTCAATAATTACCTACATCATCGTTAATCTAAATGCTTATTAAATTTTGGCCTAAAGTGTCTACGCGAAGAATTGTGCTAATCTAAGGAGGTGTCTACATTTTTTTCCATAGTATTTTTAAAGACTTTTGTAATATACAGAACGTTCAAAATCACAACACAGAGTGTAATATCAATTATCGTGCATTTGGCACGTCTCGATTATTCCTCTACATTTATATTACAAGTACGTATTAGGTACGTTAAGTACGCTGTAGCGCCGACGGCATGCGCAGTATGCAAGTCGGGCAGCGCTCCTCACTCGATACAAAATTAGAAGAATATAATATCCATTTAGACTTACAAAATACTAATACTATAGTAACATTATATGTGTTGACACAAATACAGAGTTTTTACATTTACACTATGTGCCATCAGGACTACGAGCAGCAAATATTCGGATTATATGAACATTTATAAGCGAACATAACATTGGTATCTAATAAACTTTATATACATTTAATACAATATTTTTATTATCGCTGTATGCAACGGTAGATTCATTAATAATTAGTCCAATATTTGGTAACATTTAATTTTTATATTATGCTTACTTTTCATAGAATTGACTTTTATTTATTATTGTATTTATCTGATGATGTAATTAGAAAACATTTTGGAACGATTATTATTAAAAACGTCTTTTAATGAAAATAAATAAATAAATAACATTTAAACTCGAAAGGTTTAGGTACGAGTATGTTCAGTTATAGCTGCTATAGTTTAAAAAAACATTTAATTTTTGATCAAGGAATAAATTTTCAAAATAGTTTATTTATTAAATTAACATGATCAAACAATTTAATTATTCATAAACACTTAATGAAGAATATAATAATAAAATTGGCTATGAATAATAAACATGATTAATACTTCGAGATTGATGCTTTGTTAACAGTTTAAAAAATATAATTTCTAGATTATTAGATTTTTTTTTAGCAGATATCATTTTTAATTAAACAAAAACAATATTTATTGCAAAGTAAAGAAATAACTACAGTACTATTATTACCTACTGTACAGCACGACTTAATTACTTTATGACGCAACAGAACGTCTACAAGAAGATTTGTAAGATTTCACAACGCGCTGTTCTATTGTTAAAAGGTTTTATAATCCGATGCTAAGAATTGAAATATATTTCACGTTTTAGAATTTGAATTGAAGTCAGTCTAAAATACTATGAAAAGGGAATTGAAGTCTTAAAGTAATTAATTTATAGTTTGTTTTTCAATTCAAAATCTAAACCTTTCGAGTTATATATTATTTAAGGCTTCGTTTATAACTCTCTCATTTTATTAACTAGGATTAGTAAAGATAAATGAATTACAGCGTAATCCGCACATCTATTCTGACTCGGCAGAATGGATAGTGGATCAATAAATGCATTTTCCAGTGCTTTTTTTGATATTAAAATAAAGAAAAAATAATTATGGAAATAGTTTTAAAATTAAAATTGTAAGGCACTTCTATATTCAAGATGAAATTAAAATTGTTTTAATCGTCAATCTTATTTATTCAATACTTAGACTCTGTGTGCATATTTCTAGTAGAATACAGCGATACGAATAAATAGACTAGTAAACGCTAAGCGCTGCGCCCGGTTTACGGCGCTAGAGGCACTCTAGGGCGCTCTGGGGCTTTTCTCGAGGCGTTCTGGGGGTTTTCAGCGCTCGGGGCGCTCAGGCGCTTTAACATCGATCTCTCGCTAGTATACCGTTGGGTAACTTAAAGGGCGTCATATAAAACTATACCCTGACTAGTATGACTGGGCACATGGAATGGGTTAATGACATCATGATTATACTAACATTAGGTAATAATAACGAACATACGTTAAACGTTAATAAATAACAAAAGGGAAGAGAGGTTATCTAAATTTACGCGAAATTAACGAACAGTTTAAATAATTTAGAGGATACCGTTCAGTCTTAAAAGCTAAGAGTATTGTTAAAAAATATCTCTGGAGGGACTGTCTTTAATAAATTGTAATTCGACGTAGACTATAACCAGTACCTATACGTTTATTTGAAAAAATATTCAGTATGAACACGATACTTTTGTTTGGCTTAACATTTAATTTTATTAAAATAAATCTAAACAAACTTTCGTATTGATATATTTTTGTCACACATAAGGTAATAATTGGCACATGATTTGTATTTATCGGTTTAGAACTAAATGAAGTTTTCATCTTTGGGGTTTTATTTATAGCTAGAGTCTACGCTAAAGATGGCCGCTATGTTTTATATGCTAACATGTCGTCCTAAGGGGCACCTACTTAAATAAATTACGATTAGAAATTTGGCAAAAAATTGGCATATCGAGTTAAAAAGGACAGAATAAAAATTTCACAGTTACATTTCGTATGAAATTATTATGTATTAGACACAACCAAATAATCACACAAGTTAGTGGAGTAGAAATACTTAGATGAAATATGTTACAATAATTGTATTTAACAACTAAAGCCGCGACGCGGCGAGTTTTAATAAATTACTTTGATCGTGTGTACTTTCGTTTTTAAGAGTTCAGGTACTCGCGTGGCAGGAAAATGATATACTTATCTCTGGTAGATATTAAAAAAATAATAGACCTTAACGTGGCCATGTTGTAGGTGTTCGTAGAAATAAAAAAACTATTTCGATAGGTATTTTAGAGTCAGACTTTTATGAAAACAATGTTTTTAAAGGCGTAATTATTTAATAACCCAAATAGAGTTATAATATTAAGTAAAAGTAAACATTCGCGTTTTAATTTGTCTTGTGTTATATGTCTTTTATTTTTTTTTTATTTTTTATTTTATTGAATAGTGGGCAAACGAGCAGACGTATCACCTGATGGTAAGCGATTACCGCCGCCCATGGACACCCGCAACACCAAAGGCGTCACAAGTGCGTTGCCGACCTTTGGGGGATGAGAAAGGGGATGGGGATGGGGATGGGGATGGGGGAGGGGTTGGGGTATGGGCCTCCGGTATCCTCACTCACTCGGTGAAACATAGCGCAAACACTATTTCACACCGGTTTTCTGTGAGGCCGTGGTACCACTCCGGTCGAGCCGACCCATGCATGCCGAAGCGTGGCTCACCCACGGTAAATTTTATGTTGACCAGACTACGGCGAAGCCAAATTGAGAGAAGATACCTTTTAAACAATTTTATCGCAAGTAGGCAGTGCTGGATTTACCACTAGGCTGAGTAGGAGCCTAGGGCGGCGAATTTTATCGGCGGCATATTCAAAAATTATTATAATATAAACGGAGAAATAATTTAACAAAAAGAAACAAAGTATTATGCACTGTACCAAATACTTTCAACTTTAATACTATTTGAAAAATTACTAAACGCTTGGTAAAATATATCTTTGTAAATATGGGTTTTTAAAACATCTCAATAGCAGTTTAATATTACAATTTTAATTAATAATTAATATAATTCTGACTAACATTTTTCATAATCACGGGCATGAGGTCCTTGAATGCACCGCATCGCTCCTTACACTGGGTGGCGGTGAATTAGGTTTTAGGAATTGGGTTCGAGTAGGTAATTTCATCCCTGCTCCTTTCCGCTGCCTCATTCTGTGTCATCTTCGCAGGAGGTAAAACATCTGCCGCTACCGACCATGTTGTGTAACACGGTTGGCAGCGAAAGATGCTCTCCGATAACTGCAATGAGCGTCCAACGCTGCGATGCCAAAGCACTGGCACAGCAAATCGGTTCAGTACACCAGACAGGCGTGATTCAACTCACTCCTACTAACCATGTGCAGGTAATTCCTAAAGTATCCGTGCCTGGATATAACCTGAGTTACCTGAAATGAATCGTTTCCGCGTACAGCCTTGTCTGGACGCTTGGGAGGAAATATGGGACAAGTAGAGGCAAGAAACAAGAAACAGGTAAAACTCGTGAAAGAGAGGGCGGAGTGGGACTGGGAAAGATGTAGTATTGGTTTGGCCGGGGGGGTTACAGAAATCGCCACTTGTCGCGATAGCAGAAGCAGGCTAGGGTTAGATCTTTAGAGCCTGGAAGGAGACATTGTGGTCACCATATACGAGGGGTCTTACCGCCGCAATAACGACGTGCCCAGCGCTTGGTTGCCCAAGTCGCTCCCTCTACACACAAACCCCTGTAGAATGATGGCTTCACGTAAAAAAGGTTATTGAACTGCGGGAGTAATAAGGGGTGGCTAAAATTTAATAGCCTACTGGCGGCAAATATGTAAATCCGTCACTGCAAGTGGGCCTACTTTACAAAAAAAAAATTGTAAAAGTCGCGAAAAACTTATGATAAGTTGAAAGAAATTTTATTTGTGCATTCCCTACAGTGTTCCGAATTAATTTATTACACCACAACATGGCGATCGCGCGGTTTACAATTATGATTTCATTAAATATTTTTATATAGATCTACATAATACTGTGTGCGTTCCACGCATTCTCCTAGATAGTGTTAAATTTTAATCTAAAAAGTATTTTGTTAATAACGGTGATAAATAAAATCCAAGGTTAGTTGTTAAAACATGTCTTTTACGAGGAATTCTGCCCCAAAATCAACGTAATCGTAGAAGTATCGGAAGACAAATGAGTAGAATAAGTACATCACAACCACAATATAATAATATTTGTTGTTCAACGAGCCGTACATTTGGAGCAGCGGGCCATAGGACCGTTTGCGAGACTAGTGGCGCACTCGCCATACAACTTGAGCAACTGTTTCTCGCTCGATTTGTACATCAAATAATAGACAGAATACGTTGAAGCAATAAACCATACATACATTTATCACAACACGTAGGTACATGTAGACACATTTATATTACACTTTATAGAAAAAAATGTACACATTTAAAAATTCTAGCTGTACATGTTTAAATAATGGCATATCAGAACGGTCAACAAGAAACTTCATAATAATATTAAAAAACATAAGATATAGCACATTTGAGCATTTAATACAATAATTTGTATAAAAAAATATTACCTATTCCTCCATATTAATTTCCGAGAACGTTTCGGAATCAAGTGGAATCATGTGATTAATTAATATTAAACTAGAATTTTATATCTAATGCATGACGGATAATTATTCATTGTTTTGTTTATATGTAATCGAACGTTTGTCCATTTGCTTCCACTTGATCGGACGAAATCCCAGTATACCATACATTTTTCATTCTTCGTCTAAGTGCAATTGAAATTAATGGATTAACTGAAATTTAAGACCAGTAGTCACGGATCTGGAATTATTTCCATTCTCGTACTACGTAATCTAGAATTTCTACAAAAAATAACAAAAATCCATAAAGCATTTAACAAAAAGTTTGTTATACGACTAAAAAAATAAAACAGAAATAATATCTACGAAAATTTAACAGGGCAATGAGCAAACAAGGGAGGTGCCGAGCTGCGCTCGCGACAGACATGAAACGATTGAAATAGAAACGAGGTAGTGTAGTTACTACACGATTTATATTATCACACGTATAATATAATTGTAAAACTTATATAGATCAATAGTATCTCTCGAGTAGAGCTCGCGCCCGATGTGAACCGAACGGAATAATGAACTACTTGTTTTACCATTATGTACAACATCACACTGACAAGTCACATTGAGAAGTCTGTCATATAAAAACTTTACGAAGAGCTACCCATTTAAGTATCAATCGTTATACAAAATATTTTTCTGCATTCTCTTCAAGCTTAGCAATACGAGAAATTCGAAACCATTTTCTTTTTATATAGGTATTCGCCGTATTCGACCAAGCGAACTCTTCTCTAGCTACTAGTCACTACGTCGCTCTCTTTCTAGATCACTTTTAATTTAATCTATATTACCTATTTTGTTATCATAATAAATGCTTTAACGATTCAGCATTTTGTCCGAGTCCCAGCGGGCACTCATATGGTTATGGTCGAGCCAGGGCGGAGCGCGAGTGACCGCGAGGCAAACGTATCGGGGTGCGTGTGTATTGAATAGTTACAGTTGCGATCATTAGTGGGACGCAGATACAAAATGCGCGATGGCGCGGCGGCGGAATGAGTGAGCAAGGAGTCGGTTACAGTGCGGGCGGTTTACTTTGATATTCAGCTGTCGCGTGGGATCTGTCATCAGATCTTTCAACCTTTTCATAAGGCTTTTCAAGTTTGGGCCTTTTTGGCTCGGCGTCGAGTGGCCGGTGCGACTTCATATGTGCGCTACGACTTTTTACTTTGTTAAATACTCTGAAACATAACAGGGTACACTATTAGAAATGGCAACACAAGAAAATAAGAATAAAGCTGCAGAATAAACTCAAAGTTATAAAAACTTATGTTAAGAAATTTAGATAAAGCAAAGCGTTAAGCGTTAGTATTCGATAAAACTTATATACATACAACATCAACACAGAAAACCTTTTAAATATATTAATCCTACGATAAGCACAATAAATAAAATATTTATTACTATAACCTCTTAACCAATGGACATAAATTCATTGACATAATATTCGATAAAAATACATCATGATAATAATAATAACGTATGTACATTAATCGCCGTTATGTAATTCATTCTATTCATGGTTGTCTTAATTTAGGTTTCGTCTAAAGGTTTGTATTTTGTATAATTTTACGAACTGCAGTTCAACGGCATTCTTGCTTGAGTTTTTCAATCTAATAAATATATTTCTTAATTTAGCTGAGTTTGATGCTGGCAGATTCGGGCAACTATACTTGGCACCTGTTGTTTTGGCAACGTTACACTCTTAAACATCCTATAACGAATAGATATTACGTTATACAAATATTTAGTTTAAATACGAACTTTGGCAAACATTAACTTGACATATAATCAACATTAATAACAGGGATGCGAAGGGCGCAGGGACGACCGGCGCCGATGTAATGAGCACTTGTACGTTGACAATTTACGATATTACAAAAGTAGTGCCGTGCTTACTGAGCTGATACTCCATAATTTAACTTAACATATTTAGTCCGTTGAGTTAGTTACTATTTATTAAGCTGTAAATATTTCTTAAGACTTAATGCATGCACAAAAGGCAATTTATGTGTAACTTAGGGTCGTTTATTAGTTTCAGAGTTTTGCAAATAAATAGCAGAGAATGAGTGTTAATTTATGAGTTTTGACACTGGGTAGAGATAGTCGACTATTCCACGTAAATTGCGTTCGCGCGATTCTGCCATAAGGTTGATTTATTATAATATTTAAATTGAAGCGGTATGCTGACGTGCCTCTCGTCGGAACTTACTTCCCGCATATCTTGCATGGGAACTCTTCGGTTTCGTAGGACGTTGGAGGAGAGGTGCACGCCGTGGTGTTTGGAGCGGTAAACTGGCCTATAGAACCCTGAATGTAGACAAGTCGCGTGTATTAACATCTTGTTAATCGTCGTCGTTTACTCATCACAGAGTCTGAAGACAAAGTGATTTAGTCCAGAATTGTTGACATTGCTTACTTGTGTTGAGATTGGTTGCTCCATATTCCAGCTTCGTAAGTACAGACACTTGTAATCTTTGGTAAGTTTCTTCCAGAAGTAGTAGAACTGTATACATTGCTTCGAATCTTTTGTTCTTACCTGTAAATTAAATTATTGTTGAGTATGTTGAGGCTTTTAGTTCAAAATTTGGGGAATTTCATATTTTAATTATTGTTTGTTTGTTTTTTTGAAAATTTATTTTTAAAGTTCTTAAACTTCATTGATACGAAAAAGCCATTGGAGACAGTCACATTATTTTAAACTTCTAATCATTCATTTAGTAGTGTTTATTAGACAATGTATAGTAATTACCAGTTGCGAAATTCTGTAAAAGTCCTTATCGTAGTGACCGAGTCCAGCTAAGAAGGCTTCAACTTCATCAGGTGCCCAACGCGATTCATGTTGCGCAGGCGCTGCCGGGCGGGACATGAGACGAAGCGTAGCTGCTCTGATGTCCCCACCACACTCTCCAAGGGTTTGTAAGGCATACTCTCGTGTGTGGCCACCTACCGGCATCGCGGCACACATTGCCAGCTCCATGAACATTCTCACTGTGAAAATGGGATATATTCACAAAATTAAATTAAGAAGAATAATTAAGAGGGTATTTAAATAGAATTCTACATGGAATTTAACAAACATATTTTAAATCGTTCAATTTTAGACTTATTGTAAGGAATAAAACAAATCCCTTTTGTATTACCTTCATTATCATCTAGAGCATCATTAATGCCAGGATCCCAAAGAAGCTGTTCAGGAACGCGATGTAGATCGATGCGATCATTACAAAGTTCTGGTAAGTCAGCTTGAAAGTCACGACCAATATTGATCTGTGGTAGTCGTGGCTCCTCCAGTTGTGCAAGAATATCTGTTTCTGTCGCCGGTAATCCTGAATATAACAAAATATTATTGCACTTTTCTACGTTGAATAACCAAGAATAAAAGTGAAGTTTATTATAGTTGCTCACCAGATGTAAATTCTATGAGTAATCCAGAACCTTCTCGATCCGGTGGTAAAATTGGGTGAGGTGTGTAATGAAGGTTCGTGCGACGCATGCGCGAACGGTAAGGCCCAGCTGGTGATGCTCGTCGTTTGCGTCTTTGTGGAGAGGCAGGCACGCTGCTTGGACTTAAAAACACCGCTGGTACTGTTTCTCTACCTTCAACGCACACCTGAAAATAATTAAAAATCATTAATAAATAAAGTTTAATTTTTTTATGACATCTTTGAAAACTATTTAAATTTTTACTTGAAGTGAGGTATCTTGTTGCCATTGTTGTAAGTGTGAAAGATTGGACATCAGCATTCGATTTTGACGTCGAAACGGTCGTTGGTGAGAAAAATCACGAGGGCTACTTGAGAGGAGAGGGTCTTCAGAGTTCAGCATAATTCGTCTCGGTGCCGGAGATGGCTCTAATGCATAGGCATCTAGTGATCTACATTCTTCAGGCAAAACTTCTTCCAAAGCTTCTTCAACCTGAAGAAAAATAAAGATTATTATTATGAATTAGTTTGCATGACACTTGAAACAGCAATGAAAAAATTATTACCTCTTCTTGACTAGACATTGTTGCCGTGAAAAAGGCAGCTGAAAGTGGTGATGACGCACGAGGTGCTGTATGAGCTGGTGAGTGAGCATCGTGTGATGCTGGAGGTGTTGGGTACGCAAGACCAGGGGACGGTTCAGGTTGATTTGAATAACTTCCACCTGGGGAAGCAGCTGCATAAGCTAAACCTGGTGAGTCTCCCGTAGAGTATGATAATCCTGGGGAATTTTCAGCATAGCCGATACCAGGTGATGGGACTGGTGATCCTCCATGGCAAGCACCGAAGTCTGCTAATGATTCTGGCAGTGGTGAGTTAAGTACAGCAGCTAGTCGTCTATTCGAAGGAAAAGTAACGGGCGATCGTTCTCTAATAGATGCTGCTACTGTCGCATAGTCTTCTAAGGAAGCTAGTTCTTCTAGCTGTTCAGGGGTTGTTGTAAATTGAAAAGTGTCCTCATTCAAGGCTGGTGAAAAGTAACCATCGTCTGAATTAAAAGAAACTCCAAATAACTCCGGTCGGAAAGTGAAATCTTGTTGGTGTGGTGAATTGCCTGGATCAGATGCAGACCGTTTGACAACCTAAAATGAAGATTATGTATTATTAGCATAAAATATGAAGTATTAAAATATTATTAATTTGACAGTTTATTAATTTTATTACTCATACCTTGGTGTTGCCTTTTCTTAGTAATTCTATTAGTGTTGAGTCTCTTTGCGATGCACAGATATTTGTAGAATGGTTTGTGGCGACGGTGACGACAGGTGGAGCTCGTGGGGAAATAAATTGCGTTGAACTAGCAACGGGTGAGGCAGGTGATACTACTGAACTGCGTATAGTAGACAGCGGTGGCGGCGCTGGAGCTACAAAACCTGTACGTGGTGGTACTGTGTCTGTACTTGTGACTGTAACAAAGTGATTTGATTGTGATTAAAAGGTAGGCAAAATTTAGTTCAAAAATTTGATAAAAAATCTTCGTTGCATATCAACAGTATTGACCAAAATTGTAGGAAACTAATAGAAAACTAAAACCAGAATGAAAAAATGGCTACAAGCAATTACATTAAGTGCAAACATTAAAGATAACAGTGAAGAAAAGTCAAACCTCGCAGAAATAGAAGTAAAAGAAAAATATTTTTTTATACTACATTACATAGTGTTTACCAGGCATTTAGATTAAATATATCTGGAAACTAAATGGATGAATAAGAGGAATGTTTTCATTTTTTGAACTTTGAGTACCTGTCGATGGCGTCGAAGCAATCGTTGCACTTCGGCGGCTGATAATCTTTTCTTCTATGAGTGCACGAACAGAGACTGAAGCGGTTTGTAAGGGTGGCCCCGTAGTTTCTTTCTTATCTAGTTTTTTGCTGTCCGAGTCCTAAAGTTAAAAAACACATATTTTTATTAATCAGCACGCACACTGATCGCTTGAAGATTAAAAGTTAAAGATAACATTCTTACACTTGACGTTCGAAATAAGAACTTTACAAAAGCAGAAGTAGCGCTGGCCACGGAGTCCGAAATATAAATTATTACGTGTATATGTCATAAGTTGTAACTAACCTTTTTAAAATATCCACCATGAAGTCTCATATGCCCGTTGAGAGCTGGTATATTTTTGAACTTGCGGTGGCAAAGGTTACATTCAACGGGTTTGATGTCGCTCGAACGAAGGCCAGTCACTCCGCTTGTCGTTCCGTTTGACGCTCCGCTTCCACTCGCACTGGCTCCATTTTTCTGACTGCCCGACTGTGTCTGTGAAATTCAGGATGACTTTTCAAAAGTTCAAAGGTTTTGAAAGCTTATTACGTACTTCGTAATTTCAAGGTGTTTTAGATCTTCAATGGTTCGTTAATATTTGAAGTTAATTACCGAATTTCGATAGACTCTGGGTAAACCTCATTAGAGAAATTTATTAATACAGGTTAATCTAACACCAGAATGTGCTCACAGAAATTGCGTTGTTAATTCTATTGAAATATATTTATTTTAGCTTTTTTCCAATGCGGAACGAGCGCGCAGTGCAGTTATTCATTCACGTAACATTTTAATTAGTTGCGGATTTCCGTCGCACCGCGATGGCGTCCAACGCGTCGCGTGGCAACTCGTAAATTATATCTGATAAAATGTTTTACAGTGGAAATTATTATATGCGGCTTTGATACACACGCTGTTCGGATTATTATTATGGCGTAAAAATTAAGGTATGCATCGTTTGCATTGACCGTTTCTATTCAAACGATCCATATCTTAATTTCCAATGAAAACTTATAATCGAAATCATTGACAATTTACCTACACATTTAAACGCTACAATAACCCAAAATACTCGAAGTAGTAAACACACAATTCAATAATAACGGTACACATTTAAACAACACCCATTTAAGATGAGCTCGAGGTGAATAAGCTTAATGCCATTACTGAAGGATCAGGGCTGATACAGTTGGTATCACAAACTTTTCGGCTTTATTGTCGTCTTGCAGGCTATAATACTCGAACGATACCCTCGACGCACTTTGAACTTCATGACTGTTAAACGACTTATTCCCTTAAAAGTCGTTGCTGCTGATTGCTTATATTATAGTTGTAAGATACAGCCGTCACAAAACACCATTCAACTTATATGGCCTGTTTAATATTATACGAGATTTTTGTATAACAGATGCATTGAAAAAAAAGATGCTTTTCTAAATGTCCTATTATCCCTGTATCTATTACCTATTAATTAAACATCAAGAATATACTTGTAATGCTTTTTATATGTCAGAAACGTGATTTGAATTCTCAATGGTCAAGATTTACTGTTATGCAAAGTAGTGTTGTACTAGTGGCTACATTATTGAGTAATAAGAAATGGTGTTTAAGCTTTCTACAGTGACTGTTGACAGCATTTTTGATTGATTTGTATACAGTATGTTCTGTTCATTAATATGTTTTATCTGCATAGTCTTCAGGTCAACTGGCAAAAAAGCCGATGGCATTAAGGCCGCCTGTTACATCTGTGAATAAAGATTAAATGGATAAATAATTTAAAACATACACACATTTTATATGTATAGTTTAATTTAACGGATGAAGACAAAACCTAATTTAAATCTACTAACATATTTCCCAAACTAAAACGCGCTAGATTAAGCACAATCCGTGCTAATGACGTCACAAGTTAGGGTTACCAAAATGTATGCTGCATTATGTCTTCATTTGTACAGATAAACGTTTTTTGTCACGTGACTAATAACGGTACCGAGGACACATGTTAAAAGTTGGTCGTGGGTGTAATTTATTTGATTTGAAGTTTTTTTCACGGGGCAGCCCTAACGCGCCATTAGGGCAAGCTCGTTAGGTTAATGTGGAGGTGAGAGCAGATGTTTGGTGGAGTTGGTGTAACGTTTTTGCTATACATCATCCGTACTGCAGTTGGTTCTAGTATTGTGCTTTTTTGGTTGGATCGCTTTCTAGTACTCGGAGCAAATAGCAGCAGCGGGTTTTGTGGACGAAACTTTGATACGTAGTTTATGTAAATTACTGCTGTTGTGTTCTGTGTTAAGACTAGATATTGTTATGTGGTATGAACCACATTTATTCAAAACTGCCTCGGTGGCGCAGTGGTAGTGAATGCGACTGCTGTGCTTGAGGTCTCGGGTTCAAATCCTGGGTCGGGCCAAGTGTTTGTGTGATCTACAAATATTTGTTTCGCAGTTTGGGTGTTTTCTATGTATCATATGTATGTATTTACAAAAAAAATATAGTATATATGTATTCATATCAGTTGTCTAGTACCCATAACACAAGCTCTGCTTAGCTTGGGACTAGATGGCGTTGTGTGTTAGATGTCCAAAAATATTTATTATTTATTTATTTATTTATTCAATATATAGCTTTTGAGGTAAAGCAAATAGCACACTGAACCGTTTTTAGTTTGGTTTCCAAAAGTGATTGAATTTTTAACACAAATTTGAAGACTGCTTAACAATAGTATAATAATACAATTCTATGGATTTTATGTGGTTTGAAATATGAAAGAAAAAGCAGTAAATAGCAAACCACACGAAGAATTAGACGACGTCCTTTAATACGAAGAATGGATAACAATCAATAACACTGTATTTTTTAGATTTCTTACTAAACTCTTCTGTGTTTAATACTATAATGAAATAAAATGCACATATAAAATATATCAAATATACTCGTATTTATAGATGTATTGTAAAATGTGTGTATGAAATTGATTTAAAATGTATGTATTTTACGAATAAGAGGTAGGTATGCACCCATTTTATTAAACAAACGACACTTAAGCAGCGGTAGTAATTATCTCGGTCCAATTATCGTACCTACTAATATTATAAACGCGTAAGTTTGTGAGTATGTTTGTTGCTCTTTCACGCAAAAACTACTGAATGGATTTGATGAAACTACAATAATATAGCTTATATAGGGTGTTTTTTTAAGCTAGATAGAACTTTAAATTGTAAAAAGTAACACAAAAAATTAAATTTTGATGAAACTTTTTTTTTTATTTGTTTCAGTATACTCTGACAAATCATCATGAATAGACTCACGCTTGAACAACGCTACGAAATTATCCAAATTTACTTTGAAAATCAGCTCATTTTTGAAGAAATAAGGTCCGATGATGCCACCAGCGTGAAAACCGCACCATACGGTGCATTTTTCTGGATGTAATGGAGTCTGTAGGGTCTGTTGTGGATTGGTCTCACTCCATATGCGGCAATTTTGCTTATTAACAAACCCGTTAAGCCAAAAATGCGCCTCATCGCTGAACACAATTTTGCGATAAAACAGTCGTCTATAAGTTGCGCGAATCGACGACTGATTTTCAAAGTAAATTTGGATAATTTCGTAGCGTTGTTCAAGCGTGAGTCTATTCATGATGATTTGTCAGAGTATACTGAAACAAATTAAAAAAAAAGTTTCATCAAATTTTAATTTTTTGTGTTACTTTTTACAATTTAAAGTTCTATCTAGCTTAAAAAAACACCCGTTACATCAGAATAACACATAGGCTACAATTTATGAAGATATTAGCTTCGCCTCGCGGCGTTGGCCGCGGTTATTGTCGTGCCGCGGGGTTCAGCTAGTACCTATTGAATAAAAACATTTCTAATCTAATTTAATTGATTATAATAATAAATACGTCACTATCTTAATTGTGAAAATTTCAAATACAAGTTTCATCCAACTTAAAATTAAATTAAAATAAAATGGGCAGGCATACCTTAGGTTTACTAAACACGGTTGTTTGAAAAAGCTCCGAGATCCAATTGTCCATTTCTATACACCATACAGAATTCTACTATTTTCCTGTCCCACGAAGTACATATACTAAATAAAAAGATTTATTCACACTTCATACCGCTAAAACATCTCAAAGTATAAACTACTCCGCGAATGCTGCGATGTTCATCTCACGGTATTCGAAAATAAAATGACGATACAATGGATGGGAAAGATATCGAAACGATGACCCCCCGATAAGTTCGGACCTCGCGAATCGCGAGATAACTGGCTATTGATCAACAAAAGAAATGCAGCTTGTATGAACACTAATTTGCATATAGTTAAAACGACTTTCGTAAGACATACCTCACTTGTATGAATATTAGGAATAGCATAATTTTATAACCAATTCAATTATATTATTGTTTTTAACGGACTTCAAATTTTCAATTCGTCTGTATTTTGTTTTATGTTTGTTACCTCATAACTTTCGACTAGGTGAACCGATTTTGATGATTCTTTTTTTATTTGAAAGCTGATGCGTCCCATTTCAATTTGGTACAGTTCCTGAACTCGGTTTTTTTTCTTGTTAAAATCTGTGATTATTAATGCAATAAATTTAATCTCTCGGAGAGTAAGAATATGTAATAATTTGCATTCACTTCATGGTGACACACGAAAAGTGATTATATAGGACCGAAGCTATTGCCATTGTGGTGCGATATCTTTCCTTTAAAATCCGAGTCTTGAAGACAAGATATAACCTAAGAAGAACATTATTTATCTTGCAAAATTCCACTTCCCAAGAAAGAGTCTAAAGAAATTTGAGTCTATACTCTGAACGAATCCCATAAAGTGTGTGTATGTATACCGCAAGTAAAGCGTCTTGTAATGATAATATAATTAAATTAGATCCGTAGCTCTTTTATAATACAGTCAAATGTTTCGAATGTTTTACAAAATTAAAGCAATTAAAATAAAAGCTGAACACAAGTCGAAAGTAAAACATTTCTTGACTGACTTGGTATCAAATTTATGACAAGTGTCTCTTTTGTAAAATGAACTTAGGTACCTGTTTAAAAATTAATCAGTCGCTTCTGAGTTCGAAGTCTTAAAATTATTATTCTCTTGAAAATTTCAAGTTCAGGAATAGATAATAATTTATTTCTGTTGCTTTGAACAGATTTAATAGTAATTAAATTGCTACATAAACACGGAGTGTGGCAGAATATGTTATGTAAATTGTAAAGAACCGTGTGAAAAAATTAAAAATGCTGATTTTAGGAATACAACAGATAGGGGTCAAGTAAAGTCGAGCGTCAAAGTCGAGGGGTGAGGTAGCCACGTGGCACCGAGGTCACAGGTCGCTACGCGTTAGGAAAGGTCAAAAATTCTTCACTTTTAAAGATTGAAAATAGGGTGATCGCTCCAGGAGACGCGCTTCTTAATAAAATTTTTAATTGCTCGCATTTGTTTTTCTGCCGATGGAATCAAAACCGAGCCTTGAAATATTTCAAGGCTCGGTGTGTAATGTTTTTTTCGGTTTAATGAAAACCTCAGATTTTATTTCACATTGAGGGTTAGTAAAAGGAATAAATATTAGAGGGTGCTCGAAAATAAATTTCAACGTTTCGAAAAGATTTTACGGAACATTTGATCTTTAGCATTTATTGGTAAAGCATTAGGTTTATTTACGAGGTCGAGCGAAAACGATTTTATGGGACGAGAAGGGCATTAGAAAATAATCCATTGTGCGCGCTATTTAAGTTGGTATTAGCCGATAGAGGCACCGCGTAAGTGGTAGGCATGTTAGGTACACGTCTTCAATTATGCATCGAGACGTTTATCGGCGCGGAGCGTCCCGGGCGCACCTGCGTCTTTGTCACATTACATTATTAATGGACCGAGGCGCAGGATAGCGCGATGTCGGCCTAAAACAATGACACTGCCTTTATAAACGATCCCTTTTCTACCTTAAACTTATGAATTATTGTTAGATCTCTGCTCTTGAAGGGTTGCCAACGTTTTTAATCAACTTACCTACGAGAAGTTTCGCCTATTATAACTATGCGCACATATGGAACTTGCTGTATATGTAAGTAAAATACTTTACGCTTTAGGTACGGTCTTTTAGGCTTTTAAAAAGAGAACTTAAGGAAAATGATTAAAAAATTACTAAAAATAAGTTGCCTTCAAAGTAATTCAAAGAATGATATCATCAACTTATCGCAGTCCACTGCTGGACATAGACCTCGCCAAGAATGATAATAGTACTAAGAGATGAATATCAAGATGAAGAAGTACCTACATACTAGTCAGTGACTACAGACAGAGCAAGTCGACTTAACAGTCTGTAGATGTCTGTCTGTTAGTAAATCTAAAACATGAAAACAGAATTAATATACAAATATGAAAGAGAAAATGTACATTATATTTTCAATATTGGTGATTGTATTTCACGAAAACTTTGACGTATTTCTATACGATGGACGGGAAAAAATGATAAGTCTGTGAAATATTTGGGGAGATGACAGCTGAGAAAGAATCGAATTTGGAGCAAAGTTCCTGCGAGTAGGTGGAAAGACGTAAAATTCGATAAGAGACAGCAACAAATTCTTTTGGGACGTGGTACGAGATGAGGGCACACCGCACTGTTCTTTGTTCGCGTAAAGTACGTTTCAACGTCTACATGTTTGTTGAGTTTGTTCAACACACGTTTCGAAGGTTAGAAAGAAGGCTAAGTTAGTCGTTTTAATATATAAAACAGCTTTATGGAAAACCATTTATTTATCTTATGATGTTCAAGTTTAATTAAAACTTTAGAAAATTAGTACATGATTCATTAAAGTAATAAATGTAAATGTTAAATACGCGTCTAAGGTACGAAAAATGTGAATATTGCTTAAAAATCATCATCATTGTGCCAATTAAAACTGCAAAAGTTTCAATTTTCCGATATTTTTGAAGTGAAAATTCCTTAGAATCGTTGTGATTTCAAACCAGATGCAACGGAAAAAACGATAGGTAAGAGACACAAATACAACAAGTCGCCTGTAATTAGTAAGCCAGAGTGAGAGAGCAAATATCGGTCTCATTCTTTGAATAACTATTAAGTTTTGTAAATTATCGGAAAATCAATTTTCGTTTAATTAGGCATGTTGCGTGGCAAACCCATTTTTGCTAAGGCATCGAAGTAATTATCATTTACTATTACTTAAAGAGACTAGGGAAACTAAAACAACACAAAAACAATTGAATATTTTTGTTGATGAATTCAAACGTGATTGCAAAATTATCAATAAAAAAATATTAGGCATGTTTTCAATCTATTCCTATTTTACTGTATACTTGATAGAGATTCAATGTTCCCTGTGTATTCTTGCCCCAGTATTGAAGTGAGAAAGTTGCTCCAAGTCCGTGGAGACGGCAAATGCAATTTGCGATCGCGTCAAAAATTGCAGCGCCGAGTAGGTCCAATTTTCACTATTCAGCATCACCTCACGGGACCACTATACGTATATTGACGACTATTGACCACACTGAAAATTGGTTTCTATTGAAAATTCCCTCGCGTTTTCAACGGAAAATGAGTTCTTATATAAAAGATATGACATGTTTGTAAACGCATTGAAGAAGATGTTTTATGCTTTAAGGTTTTATTTCCAATGACATATAAAGACCCGTGTAAGTTGCTGTATATAGTCGGCTTTTGAGATCGCTCGTGTACGGAAAATATGACTTCAATTATGGACTTAATAAGGCTTTTAGGAATAGGATATAATTGTAAAGTAAGCTTTGAATGCCTAAGGAATAAATAGCTTGTAATGATTACTTATGAATTAATGCTAATTTAACATAAGATGTTCATCGCTAACAAGAAAAGGGTGTATGTATATTTTTAGAATATAGCTGCAAAATATCTGGCAAATGGAAATAAGCAATTTTTTTAATACCTCGCCTTATGGCATTATCCACATAATGCCAGGTCAGGTGTAAACATAATTGAAATATGGAATAATTATAAGTAGTTTTGATTAAAGAATGTATTGCAACAAGTTCCATTAAATGCCGACAATTGAGAGTATAATATATTTTTAAGTTATACTTATAATATATATATATACCAATATGTCCATCAATTTCTATATATATATAATTTATATATATTTTACAAACTTACACACACAATCTAAATGAAATTCGAAAATAATACATGTGATTGACATTGCACCTAAAACTGTTAGGTTAGGTCACTACAACTACGCTACCGAGGCAGTCATATGAACCAAACCGACTGCTAAGCTTGAGGTCCCGGGTTCGATTCCCGGGTTTTACAATTAATACTAATTTACGCAAGTCAACCATTTTCTTTTTTTCCCCTGGATTATAACAGTCAAGAGAGACAGGGAAAGGATATGCAAATCGAGTACTCGTCGTGCCTTTTTTGGAGGCGTTATACATAGTAACATTTTGGTTCTTATAAAAAGAAGGCCCTTGAGTATGCGTGAGTTTCTTCAAGAGCCAGAGAAATGCCAGTGGAAGTAGTTATGTTACCGTTTTACCATAGTTAAGATGTAACTCAGTACCGTTGCGTAAAATAATCTACGTTTCTGATTATGTCAGTTTGCAATCACAATAGGACAAAGACAACATGTAATTACATTTGACAGCTTGTATCGATTTTCGGTACCGCCTTTGGCAATATCTGCTGAGGTCTACCGACACATAGCCCATTGTTATTAGAAACCAATCAAACTCAGATGTGTGGCCCTATAATTAAGCTCAGACAGGAGTTATTCAACTTAGAACCTTATTTGTAGAACTATAAAGTTAAATACAGGTTTCCTATTAGTGTTACAAGCGTGGTTGTGCTAGATAGAAATTGTATGCGCTGTAATGAAATGTAGACGGATAAAAGCATTCATAACGGACATGCTAGATGCAAAAGAGTATGTTAGATGAGACTATCATGGATTTACCTGTTTAAATATAGTTAAGATTTCCTTTCAAATATTTCTAGCCGACTTGGAAAGAAAGTGAAGTGAGATCTTTGTTACTTCAAAGTCCATCATTTATGAACCGGTTTTGGAAAATTATTTTATTCCAATTTAGGGGGATAAACCTATCGTTTCGTCTTATAAATTAGACCCTTTAAGACGGAAAAATTTGGGAATGATTCTACGTAGGTACAATTTCTTACTACTTTTTTGTAGGCTTCATCAATTGGTGATCCTTTTCACTGACCACGGCGAAGCCAAAAGAAAAGGTAATTGTTTTGGCAGTCTATGTATAATTGAATGTTCCGCCATCGTGCTAGAACTAAATCGATTTTAATGTCATTAATTATGTAAATACGTTCATATTAAATGCCCGGGTGACATATGCTATACTAATATTATAAAGCTGAAGAGTTTGTTTCTTTGTTTGAACGCGCTAATCTCAGGAGCCGCTGGTTCGATTTAAAAATTTTTTTCAGTGTTGGATATTCTTATTATCGAGGAAGGCTATATATCATCACGCTATTTCTAATAGGAGCGGAGCACCAATGAAGAATGTTTAAAAAAAGAGGGAAAATTTTCACGCTACGGGCTAAGACGCAAACGAAGTTGCGTGGGTCAGCTAGTGCTATCTAAATATCAAAAGCTTATAAGTTAATTTTTAGTTTTAAAACTTCTTTTTGTTCTAAAGTTCTTGCAATAAACTAAACCTTTCTTTTATTTACATTTAATACGACATTGTGATTTTTTATTTTACATGTGCACGTAAATTATAGTTCATGTAGGATCTAATAAAAGTGTTATTCTTGATTAAAAAAAATAAAAAAGTTGCGTGTACTAGCGTACACTCGTAAGAAGTGAAACTTCTTTATGACGTTATTTATCAGAAAATAAATATCATATGTCGACGTAAGGTATAACGACAAAAGACTTATAAACCAGCAATATTCGTGACAATTCTTATTTCAAGTGCAATAAAAGTTAAGGAGCGAGACCTGAGTAAATATTTCGCGATCTGTGGTGTGAATGAAGTAAGTTTGTGGAATGTGATGTGTGTAGTTATTTACATTGTGGACTAAATAAAATAATATTGTTTGTAATGTGATATTTCATTGTAGTATTAATTTGGTCCTGTTTGTGTTTGAAAATGTTTTTTGTTTTATTTTATAAATTTGACGCGTAACGTAACGGATAAATGTTACACGTAACGTAACGGATAAATGTTACGCGTAACGAAAAAATGTTACACTAAATTTTATTACAAGCCCGATAAAGAAGTTTCACTTCAAAAACTCGACCAGTCAATTCCTCTGATGAAAAATGATACTAACCACTAAAGAAATATATATAAAGTTTGTTAGTTTTATGTATATAGAAAAACGATTTTTTAATTTACCAACTCTATTAAATTTAAACAAAAACGCGACCGAAACTCATTTGGCTTGGTATAGTCTCTGTTAAACGAATATGAAATGCTATGAAAGGCGCTTTCATGCTTATTATTGATGCAACATTACTATGAATATAAAATTTAAAGCTGTAATTTGTATTGTAAATGGAATTAAAGCTACCTTTTGACTGTAGTTTAACTGCTTTTGAATCTAATAAAAACAATTGTTAAAAATATATAAACAATTTACTACTGAAAAGAAGTGCATTTAATGAATTGGGATGGTTAATAAATAAACAAAGTAAATGTAACAAAACAAAAAAACTCAAAAGCTCAGTGAAATATGTTGTTGAAATATTACCACGGGGGTGTAATTATGTTCCAGTGTTTGTATCTGCCTTTATTGCTTCCTGCAGGTGACGTCAAATCAGGGGTTCGATCAAAGTGAGTGCTTTTAATAAACCCGCCGGACGCATACCTACAATGTCTATTTAACATTGACCCCTTGTTATCAACCCTCCGACACAAAATTAAATACTTATGTGAAGCGTAATACATCGTGCTAAGGATTAATTTACAGTGATTGGACGTTGATGGTTTGTTGTTTTGTTTCATTTTAATTCGATGCAGTTACATTTTCCATTTGGTATTAAATAATCCGATGTTTCATGTCCATTGACTGAATTTTTGGTTGTAAATTATGTGGAAATTTCGTTCCAATTATTTCCATAAAATTTGTTGAGTGTTTATATAATTATGAACTGTTTAGCCGTCGGTATGCGCGGCATTTATCAGCCCACTATCAAGGGAGATATTAATAAAACTCATACATCAAAGAATGAGCTGATCCCCGCGGCGTTACCCGTGTTACAAAAGTAACCCCGAGTAACGATACGGGGCAAAGCTAGTCAAAAAAAGTAGCCTAAAGTTACTCCTTATATCATCAGCTATTTGCCAGTGAAAGTCCCGTCCACATTAGTTTGGTCGTTTTTGATAATACCCGGAATAAACAGACAGACACAAAAATTGGAAAAATATTATTTTGGTATTTGTATCGTGTAAACGTACATATGCATTTGGTAAAAAGCGGTTGTTTTAATATTACAAACAGACAATTCAATTTTATTTATTTGTAAGTATTGTATATATGTATAGAAGACGACGAGACTGAACTTCGAAAGAATTAATATTATTATAATAATATTGGAAAACGAAAAAAATACAAATTAAAAAATAATGTTAATGTGCCACATAAGTCCATTATTCAATACTAACTCAGAATACTTTATTCCTATGTTGATAAATCATGCATTAAAATAAATACTAAATTAGTATATTGACCAACGAAATATGGTCGAAATCAATGAACATATGGTTCAAATCGGGTAATTTCTAATTTTTTTTTTTTTTTATTAAATAGTGGGCAAACGAACAGACGTATCACCTGATGGTAAGCGATTACCGCCGCCCATGGACACCCGCAACACCAAAGGTGTAATAAGTACGTTGCCGACCTTTGGGGGATGGGAAAGGGGATGGGGGAGGGGTTGGGGTATGGGCCTCCGGTATCCTCACTCACTCGGTGAAACACAGCGCAAACGCTATTTCACACCGGTTTTATGTGAGGCCGTGGTATCACTCCGGTCGAGCCGACCCATTCATGCCGTAGCATAGCTCTCCCACAGTTATAATAATAGCAGTAAAATTTTAATATATATTCTCACATTAATATTCAATGTATATTATAATTATCTATTTCCTAGTGCTCGGTTCAATTAACACCCATCTGTGTGCGTCCGTCTGTATAGTTCATCTTTCAAAGCGATATTTGAAATAAAATCCAATGAATAGTAACGACACATAAAACCTGAATCAGACTTATAAGAATAAATTATTCTTATAAACCTATTATTTAGCAACACAACAGCATTACGATCTCATTGGAAAGTTCCCAAACTTATTTAAATAGGGTTGGGATGTAATGCGAAATGTTATAGAATCTAGTTGCGATAAAACGGGTTAGGCGAACTAGAGTTCTTTGGAATTAATGTATCTATGGGGCGAGATGAGAACAAGCGGGAACAAGCAAGAACAGGTGGACGTACAATGTGCGATGGGATTCGCAAGCTCGCCCCGTACCACGGTATCCGAGGTAAACGGTCACAATGTATCGAAATTTATATTTTTATGCTTTTATTGCTATTAGCTTTATAAGAAAACTTCGCTTGCAATACTAGAAGTATATTTATTGTTACCTGTGATATTTTAAACCAGGAATAATAAAAATAATACATGAAATATTAATAGACCAATATAAAATAACAATAAAGGTTTAAAAACAACTTAATTTATTCTTATATATTCAAAAATACACGAAAAGATATTACTTTAGTTAGTAAATTTTAGTATAAAATATTTAATAAATTGTTTTATTATTGAAGTTAATTATTAAGTCACAAAGAAATAAATGAACTAAAAAAAAAGGAAGTTTCTTATTAAATTAGAACCCAAAAATGATATTTTAAAACATAAACGTGATCGTTTTATCTCAGATATATCACTTGAATCATGGTAGAGGGTCGGTCCGCGACCACACCTGAATTATTAAACCGTTACAAAGGTTGATGAATGGTCGATTTAATTCACTGGGCGATATTCACTGGACGTTTCGCACTGGACCGATCCGCGACCTATCGCTATTTACATAAGAATCCGCAGCGCCCTCTTTCCCACGATCTCATTATATTGTTTTCTCTACTAGAATTTTCAACTAACATTTATGAAGTAATAATAGTTAATTAGACCTGACATTGAACGTATATTCGTAACATACTCGAGGTTTCATTATTGCAGTGAATATTTTCTGCTTCGTGAAGTTGTTGTAATGTTTGTGTGTACTGTATATTGTTCAGCTGTTTTATAAAAGGAAAAACGTGTTTTCTGAGTATTATGATGATAGGCGTTTTGTTGAATAAAATATAAAGTAATTTGCTCGACGTAAGTACGATGGAGTTTTGTTGTTGATGAACGAAACCTAAATATGTTGTGATGGTAATGTGTTCTTTTTTTATAACCCTAGTATTTTATCTAAGGCAGTTTTTGAAATGTTTTTCAACGGCTGACAGCAGGCGGCAGTTATAGAGATAACTATAAAAATACGCTTCGGCATAAATGGGCCGGCTTGACCTCAGAGAAAACCGATGTGTGAAATAGCGCTTGCGCTGTTCTTCATCGAGTGAGGATACCGAAGGCAACGCACTTATGACGCCTCTGGTGTTGCGGGTGTCCACGGGCAGCGGTAATCGCTTACCATCAGGTCGTCGTCGTTACGTCTGCTCGTTTGCCCCCTATTCCATATAAAAGAAACGCTGAGGAGTAAAGCTAGTTTAAAAAAAGGAGCCAGCGTTACTCTTTATATCATTAGCAACTTGCCGGTGAAAGACCCGTCAAAATCGGTTTGGTCCAGAGGTTGGTCGGAACAAACAGGCAGACAGACGGACTGACGGACAGACAATCAAAAATAAAAATAAAAATATATTTTGGTATAAGTATCGTGTAAACAAATATATGCATTTAGTAAAAAAGAGGTTATTTTAATATAACAAACAACTTTCAATTATTTTTTTTTAAATATATTAATTTTATTTATTTGTATAGACATAACAATAGAAAAGCAAACTAGTTATCTATTCAATAATAAGTAAAGCAATAAATTTGTATCCCTTTTTACAAAAAATATACGAACAGAGGAGTAGAGCACTTGTAATAATAAATTAGCATTTCATTCCGTAACATTTTTAGACATTATAAGCTAATTTATTATTACAAATTATCAGGACTAACATTTAGAGTATTAAAGAAAACAGGAAGTATATCTCTCATAAGTTAATTACAATTATAACATTAACACAAATCATTAATTTGTGCTATGTTATTGTTAAGTAACTTTATTAAATTTGAAAAGGCATTTATATAATTAGTAAATTGAAATAAAGAGAATGGCCTTAGTTAGTTTATTCTATTCAAATTGTTTTACATTAATAATATTACATAAATTTTGTACTACACGAGAAGGACCTCCAGATCATAGGGATATATTTTCCTATACCAGGCTAAATGAGTCAGGCATACTACTGTTACACATGAAAATAATACTGAATACTGAAGGCGGAAGCTTAACAACCAGTTCAGTACCGAACAAAAACATGGCCTTTAAAGTTCAAGACAAACGGCTAAATACAAATGGTTTATCGTATGAGCGTAGAGTGTACGTATAATACCTTGTGCACATGTGTGTGTGGTTGTAGATAAATGTGTGCGGTCCTTACTTAACGATACACAATATACAACGTAGCTGAATTGTTCTAAAGTCCAACATGTTAGGATTTACTGCTGCGTTGGCTACGAAACTACTACAGAGTTTGCGGTTGGTTACGTAGCGTAGCACTTGTATTGTTTTATTCTACGACGTAGCATGTGTTGTTTAAGTGCAGAAGTGTAATAGCTCTACAAAGCTCATTACGAAACAATAAGAAAGTGTCAGTAACGCTCGTTTAAAAATGAACGTTTTAAAATAGATTTTTCAGTTATGACACATTATGAATGCAAATACTGTTACTTCGATATTCATAATGAATCCATCTTTCTTTTTTGATGAAATGGCAACCAGCCGGATCACTCGGATCAGCTATCTGCCAATATCAAGTATTTATCGTCTTCAATTATCAAGTCTTCGAGTCTTCAAGTCGTCGTCGTGATGAAATTAATGATAAAAAATATATAAAATGTGGATGACATGAAATGGGGACCGTCTTTCGAAAAAACAAAAAACGATCTCCCCATAATGAATCCATAAGGACTTAAAAATTACTGTCAAAATTAATGACATTTGCTTAATGTCAAAACGTAAACATGAAACGACTTTAGTTTCAGGATTTGGCTGTTTGTCATCATATAGAATGTATCTTTGGCCCTAGACAAAAAAAAACATACGAGTACAAAGGGTTGCAGTATTAAATAAATATATTGTTTCTAGTCACATTCTTTAACAAATTAATCACTTGGAAATTGCTGTGACTAAATTATGACAGTTAATACATGCTCTTTTTTCTGATAATTTCAAAAAGTATGCTTTACTACTTTGTAAAAATTAAGGTAACTTTAAGAAATTATTAATTAATGAACAGGAAATAGGCAGTCAACCTTTTCAACTAAAAAAAATATTTTTTTGGTATTATTAACTTACCGTGCAAGCCTTAGGCCGTGCAGCGCTCGATTTGGCTTTGGGGCGGGCAGGAGGTGTAGGGGGCGCGGGCGGTGTGCCCGGCGGGCTTGAGTCGGTGCTCGAAATGCTCGACTTCTCTGACCCCGGATTGCTCGACTGCGTTATGTAAAAAAGGTTTTTAGTTGTAATTGTTATGATAATATTTCTATTGTGTTAAAGCTTTAATAACCCTTACTATGAGTAATGAAAGTTAGTTACCGGGCCGTTACTACCCTCTCTCAGAAGACCAATTTGAAATGATAGTATTCGTGCTGTTGTGCTCGTCGTTGAGTGCGAGAACAGAAACCTCCATAGTGTGGGTAACAATGCTGCATTGTCTGCATTCGCAATGAATATGATTTGATCACACTTTCCATCAGGCACAGTAGAGTCACTTTTCAGGTTCAACTAAAAGAAATGCCCCCTGACCACTTCACCCCATATTTTTTTGTAGAGGGAGAAACTCAAAGGTTACGTGAAGATATCCATGTCCCCTATGATATACAAACAAAGTTATCTCTTAAGATTTTCTTATATGACGATACCTTATCCTAATGTTTTAATAGTGTTACACAACTCCTGTGTAAAATAATATTAGGGCCCATTGCGAGTGACAGATGAGAAATAATCCATCAACGTCTCATAGTGAGAGGTGATATTTCCGTGATTATCATTGTAGGATATTGTGTTACACAGGTGTGCTATTTTAATAGAAATCTTGTACACATGTGACAAATACAAACTATTACATTAAACTTGTTCGATCAGTTGGATTAAGTAGTCGGAGTAGGTTTACGGTCATAGGGGTCTAATTTTACAAAAAATATCTCTCCTCGTCTGAAACTTGATGCAGTCTAAAATGATAATCTTACGCGACAGATATCAGGTGCAATGAAAGCAACACGTATACTTAGATGTGTTGCAAAATAAGCATATTTTTTCCCTAGAAGTGATTTTTTTTCTTTTTACTCGTAACTCAGGGTCTTGATTAGGAGAGGGATTAGGAAGATAATTATTCGTAAAACTTTGTAGTTGTTGTGTTCTTTTATTCTAGACTGACTTTATTTAAATACGTTTTTAATGGTGCAAAATTAAAAGAGCAGTCACAATGCAAATTTTAGCCTAATTGGTTAATTAATAAAAGCGTTTTAAGGGTAAAGTTAAAACGGCAAGGAAGCTGGAAAGCCGCCAGACATTTAAGTATAAAAAGCTAGATTAATGAGGCTACCTAGCTTTGTAGCTAAAAACTAGACGTGACAGCATAGTAACGAATTACTAGCATTTTGTACGTGGCACAAATCAGAGTGATTAATGGAACGAAGTATAAATGTACCATAGAAATAAATTGCGTAATACAGTCACGAGTGATTTTGTTTTCTTTATTATCCTACTCCATTTATTGTCAGGTTAAATGCTATTTTAGTAATAATGGCTAAACAAGAATAATTATTATTGTAAGAACGAAAGATTTCTGATTTAAATTTATCATTATCAAATCAACACAGCATTCTAGAATCAAACTTACTTGTCCTTATTCCAATATTTTAATCAAGTTTACACCTGACCGGTTTTGCCTTTTGGCATTATCAAAGGTTTGTATTGCATCAAGTGCCAACAATCGAGAGTATAAATCAATACAGCCGTTATTATTTAAATTAGTCCACTTCTAAACAAAGTCTTTTATTAGAAAGGAGATTTTGTCTACTATTTATATTAAACTTGATAATAAATAAGTGCATCGCCAAAATCGATCAGAGTAGCGTGCAATGGGAGAGGAATATGCAATGAATTATTTTTAGACCAATAACCAGTTTGAACAGGCAGTCTATAGAATTAGAAAGTCTTTAGAGTTTCAGAGATCAGAACTCACGTCTGAATGCGGTGGGTGTGCGCGCGCTGGTGAAATGGGAGACGAAACTCGCTGAGAGTTAACATCAGTGCCATTGCTGCTGGCAGTGCTTGTGCTGTTACCAGTGCCAGTACTACTCGTCGTGCTTGGTGTATCTGGAACAAAAGATGCTATTGTTAACCGATGGTAAGATTTTGTTCCTAGTTTTGTACTATATGTATAGTACAAGAATTAAACTTACATTTCAGTTTATGATTTAACTAATTTTAACCATAAATATAATTATTTATTCTGTCAATTCACTTCAGACATCAGCCTATCCCCGCCCACGATCTCCTAACAACTAATTAGATAACTAATAACTCAGGTATTTTTTGAAATAATACTTTTAATTAAAATAATAATATTTATTGAACAAAAATATTCACAACAGTAAAACATAATAAACTCAATAAATGTTTACAATATTGTATGATTTAGTTCTAATGGTTCTACAAAATTGAAATTCCTAAAATTTGATCATTGTTTCTTAAACTAGGGAATGCCTGTATCTTAAGAGATAGTTTTCAGCTATAAGGTTTCCCAATAACGATTTTCGTTGGGCCTTGAGACAGTAAAGGCACTGAGTTGATTATATACTACTTACTAATTGTGTACTGTCACTGTATTACATAATCTAGCAAAAGTCTAAAGCTGAATGACTTCGTCTTATTCTCTGTGGGGTAAGACTCGCAATTTTTATGTTTAACTAGCAACATTCTATCTAATTTGAGCTAAATATTGGAAGCCAAATTACTTACTAAAAGTACTTTCAGTCCTAATGTGCATAAACAAATACTGCATGAAGTGTTGGTGCTAAGTGACGAATGACATAACAAGATGATGAACTAAATTCAAGGCTTATTTTGATGAATTTGTATAAAAGCAAATCATATTTTATTTTATTTGGCTTATATCATTAAAAGGTTATTTCACCGCTTCATTTAATGACGGTAGTTACAAAGGCTTAGTCCTGGAAAAATAACAAAAACTTGTTTATGTTGCCTTTGTTTCTCAAATTTGACAACATTATTTTTAGAAGTAAATTTATTTTCTTATCTATTTTCGCGAAGTTAGAATACGTTACGTAACTAATGAAGTGCTGCAGTTTTCTTGAATATAAAAAGGGTAGAGCAGAGATAATTATAACATACAAGAAAGAAAAGAAATCTATAACAATATCGAGTCTTTTAATATGAGACCCTCTTAACCTTTCGAGATTATTCGCCGCAGGCGGGTCTTGTATAATGGCATTGTCGACGGTAAAGTTCCGCAGGGACCTACTTCTGTGAGGTATAACACAAAACCCTTGAACAGGAATGCAAACCACAATGGTAAGGAAGGCGGGGATGATCTGTACATCTTCAGTCGGTAATTGTCAGTATTGTAAGGCTTTGTAGCGGTGACAGCGAGCTTGGCTGTAAGAAAGGTCAAGAGAAGTGAAACTATTATTTTAGTTCTTGATACTTTAATTTAAGTAAGAGTAATTTTTAAAAGTACCTTATACAGAGAATTGCGATCAACCAGCATTTCGAAAGGACTTTTTGCAAATCAAATTAAATATTTGAATAGAAAAACTGATAGTTTTGCTATTAAGCACGGTAATGTGTCTTTTTTTATCAAAAAAGATCAAAAAGAAATTGGATTTTTATTGCCTTGGACCATTGTATTGGATTGTATTGGACCAGTTGTTACCGTTATGGTCATACCGATGAAAAATAAAACTCTTTGCATAATTGTAAATCAACTTTTGACACAGGTTCGTATTCTTATTTTTAATAAATTTAGACGCTCTATATCTGATAATACTAACAAAACCAAATTTAATATCCTATCCTATCTTACTTATGTTATTTTATTTTTTTTATTACTTTAATTACATTATATTAATAAGAGTATCGAAATTGTAATCTATAATTAAGTAGTATTAAGCTCCTTTACTATTTGTTTTTGTGAAAGTTACCTTACTCCTAACACTGTTTTGTTAAGCGTATTTTATTTTATCTCATATGGTGAATGTTGTGTGTACTTGTAATAGGCATGCATACTAGATAATATTATTGTATAACTTTTTGAAAAGTGTATCGTATGTGTGCTGTTGATATACCTAAAAAAATACACCTAAATATGCGTCGAAAATCTCCTCACGTTATAAAATATATATATAAATGTTTGTGTTTTATTAAGCAAAACAAGTAGCGTGTCCCAGAAACCTTGTTTGAAACTAATCAGGAATTCAAGGAGCAGGATTAAACAAATTGAAGACCCTTCAGTTCGGGGATCGATTAAAAATTGGTATTCCCCGGGATTACTACCGACCCTTCACGGATTTACGATTTCCCCGTTATGTAAAGGAGAAATTGGCAGACGTGTATTAATAATATCTTATTTTATGTCACAATTTAAAATTTATTTAACTAAAATAACATCTGTATGGCAGGTTTTGTATAATAAGTAAGCTCCTGTTAAATTATCATAAAGCTACCATAAACTATTATGTTCGTTATAATTAATTTCATTGTTAATTAAGAGACTATAGTGAACTAACTTATTTAGGGTTAAATAGGGTCAGTTTTTGCATACTACGGAATAAGTATATTTATAGCGGCTTACGAAAACCACAAAATATGATTATTATTATTTTTTTGTCTGTCTCTCTTTTAGAGTGTGTCCTCCAGCGAAAACATCTACGTACTCATTAACTCTCCTCACTATAAAATATCTCTTCTTTTAAAGCGCTTAACATAGCTGGATATTGTGAGTTGTCATGCAAAGATATTGGGGTGGGCTTTTACCCGTTTCCTGTATGTAGTCTTAACAAAATACAACAATACATGGTTTTTTTTTTTAAGATGTCAATCTTATTTACGCCATCGTTTCGGTTACCTCCGTTTTAGAGAGGGGGTCAATTAGAAGAAGGGTGGCTATGTTTCTAGCGATACATGATCCTCGTATACGTATATCGAGCCGTTGTATTCATACTATTGTTGATACGCATATAATGTTGTGATTTTATACTGAACACGGACAAAATGGTATATTTTTTAGGTATGTTATCTAATAGTTTCTTCTTTTAAGAAGCCACTGTTGTTTATTTGACTGCCTCGGTGGCGCGAGTGGTAGCGTAAGCGACTGCTGTGCTTGAGGTCTCGAGTTCGATTCCCGGGTCGGTCCAAATGTTTGTATGATCTGCAAATATTTGTTTCGAAGTTTGGGTGTTTTCTATGTATAATTTGTATGTATTTACAAAAAAAAAGTATATATGTATTTATATCAGTTGTCTAGTACCCATAACACAAGCTCTGCTTAGCTTGGGACTAGACGGCGTTGTGTGTTAAATTGTCCGAAATATTTATTATTATTATTATTATTATTATTTATTTGTCAATGTTATATAGCAGTAGTATATAATAATGAAATACTTTTTGCTAAATAATAATTATTGTCTTAAATTAAAAATTATGGATATTCATCATGACGTAGGTGCATTGAAGTAGATGACACTTTATAAAAGCTAATAAAAAATGAATAAATAAGTAACATCAACACCTCTATGGCGTTTTAAAAATCTTAAGGGCATTAGTTTGAAATATTTCAGCATCAAAAATATCTGTTCTTCTGTTTGACAACTTTAAAAAAACAAATTAGAATTTAAAGTATCACCTGAATATGTTGTGTCTTGTAAAGGTTTGATTTTATACATCGAAACTAAGTACTTACTGGCATTTTCAGGTGGCTGTGGTTGGTGATGGTTTTCTGTGTGCCGCCGCAAAGACCGAGCATCACAATACGATTTCCCGCAACCATCTGCTTTGCATTCGTACGGCTTCTTGTTACGATGTGTCAACATGTGACCATTCCTGCAACCAAAATTGATTATTTATTGATCATATTAACAGACGCATTGAGATATAACCATAAACCCAGGCGCAAATTTAATTACAACACGTCGCAAAAAAATGTAACAACTTTGGACTATGACGATGTAGCTTTGAAACCATTAGACATTTGAAAGTAAATATACGCATGTCTCACTTACACGCGTTACAAAAACAATAACGTTGCAACGATTAGACAAAGATAAAGCGTAAACATTATAATGGGGGATATGTGTTGACTCTATGAAAATATACCCATAAAAACCGAGAAAAAAAAAGAAATTAAAATAGTGTATTTGTATTTGAATGAAATAGGTATAACTAATAAAACAGCTAAACACTTTTTGTTAAAAAGTTTATAAAATAAAACAAACACCGCTGTGAAACATCATCTTCATTAACAATTCTCTCTTTAGATTCTTTTTGCCGGTTTGAGTGAACAACTTATTTTTATGATACAATTTTATTTTTACGTATGTATAAATAATAGCATAAATTAGTATAAATGTATAGCTTCAACACATGAAGCAATGAAATTTCGCATATATATAGGTATATTCATGCGTTCACGAAATTGCACGACTGCAATTAATTTGCCAATTAGGTATATTATCAATTATTATAACTATGACTGTGATGACCATGTAAGCCAATGTTAATTTTTATCATGTTAATATCAATATGTAATACGTAAATATCTTTATTATTTATGAATAAAACGAAATTATATAAATAAATGCATATTCTCCCACTAATTCGGGGGAAAAAACATATGTGAATAACAACACTGTATTTAAATTGCAATTGTTATCTTTTAATTTCGATTATAGAATATACTTGTGAAAAGTATTGCTTCTTGATTTGTTACAGTTTGTTGAACTTTTATCGCATTCTTTCAATACACAATTGCCCATTTTAATAATTGTTGTTGTCACGTGTCACTACGTCAACTTCGGTTGGTTCGACATTGAATGCTAAACTGATGTTTGCCTCGATTCAGAGAAATCTCTTAGTTTCAGCCTAAGTATTTTTGGTTCGCAATTGCTAATCTAGTGTGTACTAGACCAATGAACAGACGTGCTCAATATGATGTATAGAATTAGGTTCTTATTAACGAATTAAAATTAACTTCAGAGGCTTATAAAACAATTGAGCTACGTGAAATTCCTTTGTATGTACATACATACGTACTACAGCTTTCGTACGACATTACCTTAACTATGGTAAAAATGTAAACACTCTTTGTTTTTCAACACCAGTGCATGTTTTACTCTGCACAAAAAAATTAAACAATAAGCCATGCATAAACTCCATTTTGAGATAATATCTAACTTCGATGCAATACTATCTCAAGTACCCAATTCTAATTCCCATTCCGATACAGAACATATGTTTATGTACATACATAGGATATATGAGTATGTACATGCTTCAGATTTAATAGGTTTAGGAAAGTTACAATGTTACTAGTACCAGCTACTAAATTGTACTATAGGATTTGATACGTTTAAGCTTGCTGTACGTAACTGATAAAGTTTGAGGACAGCGTCTATCTATAACTGAATTTAACATTCAGTCAGAGTCTGTAAATCAGATTGTAATGGGCCAATGGTGATGATACCGACAATGTCTAAGAATATGTATTTGAAGTAATTTTTCAACTATAATTTTATTTAATATAAGTACAGTCATTCGAGCGTGATGCGAAGAAAAGTTATCCGACAGAGGTACTGATATTTTACAAGTTAAACTACAAGCGGAATCACGACGTTGCACGATGACTCATAAAAATTATAAAATCGAAAGTAAGTTCGTCTGTCTGTAAGTCTGTTACATTTTCACGGCTAAGCCGCTGCACCGATTTAGTAAAATTTGACATGGAGGTACCTACTTTGATTCTTAACGAAGGACATTTGCTAGTATTTACGCAGGTAGAGAAATGTATCGCATTAACTATTTTATTTCAGAAAGCATTAAAGTTGCTCTATCAAACATATCTCATTCATTAATATACATACTGCTTAAGACATGGCGATAAAAGTGACACCGATCTCCTGGACGTAATTCAAGTGACTAATTTTATCTTTTGACTACTTTATTTAATTCTTTGTTGTTTATGCACATGTATGTGGAGTATTATTAAAGCTTATTACTATTGTAGTTTTAAATAAATTAATTATTAATAAAAACTGTATTCCATTTTGTAATAAGCCTCAGTAGCAGCTGTAATGAAAAAAATTGTTAAATATTTAAAAAGAAACCAAATCATTGGGTAAGTGCATAGACTACCAAAAAAGAAATGCAAAAACATATCAACTGTCACAATTAAGACTATCAGAAGTTTGCAAGTTGCACTTTATTTTAAAGCGAGCCTTTACTTTAAGTAATTATAACACATTTTTAAATATTTGTACTTACAAATGGTCTTGCCTCTTGAACGCCTTAGCACATGTGATGCATACGTACTTGCGTTCATCGCTATGTGTGAGTTTATGCTTGGCTAACGCTGATGCGTTCCCGAAGATCTTGTTGCATACCTGGAACAAACAAGTTAGTATTAAGTTTTATTGGCAGTTATCATCATATTGACGAGACTGGGTTTAGTTGTTAGTGACCCTAAGTCCTAGAACCACCTAGAACAAATATTGATGTGATGATGTGATGAGTAGGTATAGTATTTTATGTGTTCTATTAATTTACAAAGGCTTAGCTGAAGTTAGGAGAATAGGGTGTAACATAGAAGAGGAGGAAGTCTTCACAGCAATCTGGAGGAGGCCCAAGTAGGGGTTCCTATCAAAGAAAATAACGAGAAGGAGGATCACAGCAGTGCTCCAGGCGATAGTAAATGAAAATAAAGTAAATTATACTTAAGATAAAATGTAAAACTAGTTGATGGGAAATAAATAAAGGATTTGTTATTATTATTAATTTACGAACATCATTTTTTATCAATTAAAAACGTAGAAACAATATTATATCTCATCCTTGACGTGACAAAATCGGAGTACTTTTAACATATATAATTGCTATTTAAAAAGTATATTTGTTTGTCGAAGATTTAAACAGAAATCTAGTGTGTTATTTATATCTAGACCACTATTAAATTGCAGGTTATTTTGTAAACAAATATTTTTTTAAACTCAAATGACAGAACACATATCTAACACTACTTTTCTCTGTCGACATATTTATATATTTGCATGAGAGTCATATCTGTACCTGGTAATATAACTTTAAGTAAAAGGAAATGTTATGTAGTTGGGACACGGCAGCACGTTTATATCCTACCATTTAAAACGTGCACAAACGAGACGGTAAAGACGCCTTTTCACGTAAACAGAGCTAACATGAGAATAAGGTACCGCCTCGGGCGAAACAGTACCCTGTAGTTAATATAATAATTATATTAAATTGAAGCGCCTATATTCAGCTACAATGAAAGAGGTCCCAGGGCGAGTGTTGACCCTAATCTTGCGTTTGTTTCTCATCTAATTAGGAGGTCTCTTCGTGGCTTATCTTGTTTTTATTTGGGTTCCGCCTCCAGAGTAAGCTTATTGATAACGCGTGTAATATAAGAATATGCAGGATTTTTCAAGTCTGCGGTTATTTTGGTGTTGTTGTTTACAAAAAAAACATTTTTTTTTACAAATTTATCATCTAAACTCCTAGTCTCAAACTAAGCCGAGCTTGTACTATGAGTACTGAATAACTAATATAAATATATTTTTAATTTAAATAATATATTTTATATAGCGAACACCCAAACTTCGGAACAAATATCTGTAAAAGATCATACAAGCATTTGGTCCAATCTGGGAATCAAATCGGAGACGTCGAGCACAGCAGTCGCATACGCTACCACTGCACTACCGAGACGGCCAGATACACGAGATGTAAGTTGAGTTGTGAGAAATATACTTGATATGTAATAGCTTAAGGCAAAAACTATTTACAAGGGTAGTACCTCTCTTAAGACGAGAGTAATGTAACTTTTAGGTTAATTCGAGCGCAACTATGTGCAAAAGGTTTCACGCTGACCGAACGATACTGCTAACCTTCTCTTGATTGATCATTGTGTGGTTTAAGTTTTATTGATTACTACCTTTTCTAATCATTCCTCCGATTACTCGTACTTAGTGTATAATACCTTGTTAAACCTTTAGAAACTAGATTTAAAAAAGTATGTATTTGTACGAAAGGGATAGAATATTATTTTCATACATTTATTGGTTTTTAACAAGCTTGATAGTGACTTTATGGAATAGAAGGTCGTGGTTTTCATTTGAACCTGGATCAAATAATTTTGTAAGAACGTGAGATATACGTATAGATACTTAAAGCAGAAACTTTGTACCCGTTTTTTCGAAAATTATGCTCACGTAGTAGTATAAAATTTACATGAGGGAAGAGTCCAAAAGGCTAAAATCAAAATCAAATCAAAAATATAATCATGATCGAATTTTGACCATTGAGTGACCACTAATTATTATTTTATTTATTTATTTGCATATATGCAAATTACAGGTTTGAACTTATGGACGGTTCCCGCACTAAGCTCGAGGCTTGTGTAGCGGCAACCAGGACTAGATTTTACATTATTCGTTGGTGCTAATTCTCTCGTTTTAAACTCTCCAAGAAACACCAGAATATAAACTAAAAATTTGTGTTTTGTCAAGTCAAACGACACACGTTCAAAAGAATGGCTAAAAAAAGATAATTTCGGTTTTTGCTTTGCTTAGTGACGCAACTACAGAAATTAGCACTATATCATAAAATAGAATAAAAATTGTTTATTGGTATGCGGCATGAATGGGTCGGCTCGACCGGAGTGATACCACGGCCTCACAGAAAACCGGTGTGAAATAGCGTCTGCGCTGTGTTTCACCGAGTGAGTGAGGATACCGGAGGCCCATACCCCAACCCCTCCCCCCATCCCCTTTCCCATTCCCCAAAGGTCGGCAACGCACTTGTGACGCCTTTGGTGTTGCGGGTGTCCATGGGCGGCGGGAATCGCTTACCATCAGGTGATACGTCTGCTCGTTTGCCAACTATGCAATAAAAAAAAAAAAAATAAGTAAATGTATCAGTAATCCGTTACGTATCAAACGTTGTCATAGCTTATATAAGCATTCAAACTAAATCTAAATAAAGCCGCAGTTTTATTATCAACAGATGTCTCTATCATGAATTATTTATTAGGACAGGTTGAAGTGCCACATATATATACAACCCCTATTGTTCGATGTTATTATGGCCCACATTTGAATATTTTGCGAGAGCTCTTTTTGTTAACGAGTTTTTCGCTGATACTTCTAGAAATTTTCGGGTATGTTGTTATAAGAAGTCTGTTACCATGCTGGCTTCGAATGAAAAAATAACATCCCTTTAGCAGTTTGTATTCCACGGGAATTGATTGAGGAAAATTGAGTGTATTGAAACCTGTGAGCTGTGCCATATTTGAGTTTGTCCACGTTATATTTGTCAAGTAGTTAGGTAGGCTTTCTAAATATATTTTGTATTACTGCTTTGTCAATAATATAGGACATCTAGTTTTTGTCTGACACGAATCTGTTTGCGTGTGTTTCGATATCGCGGGAATTATTTTTCGAGTTAATATACAGACTAGACCTCTCATAAGCAATGTGGCATTCATTAGTAAAATAATTTTTAAAATCGATTCAGTAGATCCAAGTATTACCTCTTACAATCTCACAAACTTTACTTCTTTATAATATTAGTAGATTCATGGATTAAAAATACAACATGAAAATCTTTATTCTGTGAAGTTTGATAATTTTTTAACAACTTTATGAGTTAGGAGGATCTTATTTTGACTGATGTCTTTTTGTATAACATTGTACCTACTTAGTATAAATTACCTCACGAAATAATTTACTCCAGTATTTTGTTGAAGTTAAATTATGTTGTTTTAATTTAAACATATCCATTTATATGTAAAGAATTTTTTTCAACTTTGAGCGTGGTTTATAAAAGGAGTAATTATGTAATGATTATTTTATTGCAGTTAGTTAGTTTGTGTTTACAATTTCATTCGATGATGCCTTTTTGAAATTTATATCTATACTAATATTATAAAGCTGAAGAGTTTGTTTGAACGCGCTAATCTCATGAACCGCTGGTCCGATTTGAAAAATTATTTCAGTGTTAGATAGTCCATTTATCGAAGAAAACTATAGACTTTATATCATCCTGCTAAGACCAATGAGAGCGGAGCCCCAATGAAGAATGTTTAAAAAACGGGGAAAATTATTACGCTACGAGCAATAGTAGACGTTAACGAGGTTGCACGGGTCAGCTATTATAATATATATATATATATATATATTATCATCTTCATTCGTGTAGTAAAAAATGAAGTATACGTAGGTATTGTCCTCATTCATCACTAGTCTAAAGTTTCCTAATTTATAAAAAGTAAGTTATTATCTAACAAGATAACGGATGTTTGCATATTAAACGGCGATACAAAGTTGTTTAACTTTCTAATATTTAAAATAAATAAATAAATAAACATTTTAGACATCTAACACACAACGCCATCTAGTCCCGAACTAAGCAGAGCTTCTATTATGGGTCCTAGGCAACTAATATAAAATACACATGTACAATTTTTTTTTTGTAAATACAAACATATTATACATAGAAACAAATACTTGCAGATCATATAAACATTTGTCCGACCCAGCAATCGAACCCGAAACCTCAAGCACGACAGTCGCGTTCGCTACCACTAAATAAAAACGAAAAAATAACCGAAATATTTGAAGTAAATATCTTTACGCATCTTCCAGATTTACGAGTCCGAAAATAATTTTTTTTGATGTGTGTTACAAGCAGAATACCTTTTAATAATTTAGAAATAAATTAAACTAATGCTCTTTTATTTAAATAAAATTACACTTGAAACATTTTAAGTTCTTAGTAGAATATTATGCGAACTCACTATATTTTAATCAGTTTCAAAGCATTGCTAAGTTGAATTTGCTTATCTTTAAATGTAACTCGTGCAGGCAAGAAATATTATGCAACACTTATTACTTATCATACCAAAATAAAAATTAACTCACACTATTCCAGGCATGACATAGGCTTAAAAGCCGTGAATTGTGTAAATAAAACACGGTACATTGTAAATATGCACAAAAGCGCTTTGAGGTTCAACATGTGAACCAAAAAAAATGTATCGGAAACCAAATTACGCTTTGTGATGGAGCTTATTGTATTTCGTCGCATAGCTCTGCAGTATCAAATAAATACGCGTGAGTGACTATTTTTACCCAACTTCAAAAAAGAAGGAGGTTCTCAATTCGACTTTTTTTCACTATGTTTCTTACCTCACAACGTTTCCATGTTCGTTTTTATTGTTAAAATTTTGTATAATTCAATATTAAATCTCAAAGTGACTGAATATTTTATGTGAATTTTATGTATTTTGATGTACAGTTTTGATTTAATGCACATGTTGCGTTATAGCAACATTTCAGCTTTCAGCAAAGGTATCCAATAAAAGGTAACATGAACTAATTAAATATATATAGTTTTTAGTAACTTAATTTTTAATCTAGTGGGCAGACTTTTGCCAAACATACGTGTTTCATTGTCACATTGTGGTGTTTGGCAGTAAATTAAATTGGTTGGTGATGTTATCGGAAACTGAAGGGTCTAGCACAAAGGTCCAGGAAGGGATCCATTGTTCTTCACCCCTGAGATACGCTTGCCTTAGTTCTCTATAGTAAGAATGGCTATTGTAATTAATTTTGTAAATGTGGTCCAGCGTATATTTATTTTGATAACTAAGTTTAGTGTCACTTGTTTTTGAATACATAGGAATAAATAGATAGAGTGAGGAATAAATTAATTAATTTATAATTGTTAATTTTAGAAACACACCAGACTCGTATTTTTTTCGATAATTGATGAAAGGTGCCAGGAATAAAATATTACTACTTTGATTTAGATACAATTCATTAGAAAAAAAAACCTTTGACAACATTTGTATTACGATACTCATATTCATAAATCATATATAGAAAACATCTTTTTACCAATGTCACGATATCTTTTAATTTTGTATTTACTGTACTGTATTGTATTGAAACCATACTATATAGTATATATACTATATATAGTGTTTGAGAAAAAAATATAAGCAATTGGTAAGTGCGAAATCAAGTGTCGTCTAACCAAAATTTTAAAAAATATTAATTGGCATTCTAAATATGTTTTTTTTCAGCTTCAGTAATACCTATGCATAATTCAAATTCAGAGGATTAGGTTCGGAGGCAGTGACTCTGTTTTTATGTAATTACTTGAGATCCACTCATGGAGATGCCCTAGATGAAATGAAAATATATACAACAGAATTTCTTAGAGTCCGAGTATTCGTACGACCCATTTGCGGTAAGTCCTCTGGGTTGGTAGTGTAAATAGTTTAGCTGAACTTAGGAATACTAGTGGTGTATATAAGTCGACCTACGCTGCCTTTGTGTGAAGATATTCAGTAAATTAATATAAAATGTTTGAGAGTGTCGACTAATGTACAGACTTGAATAAAAGAGTTCGTAAATATTATTGTAACTTTGTTAAAGTAAAAAAAAAGACGATTGTCGCATTAAAACCACAATCATGATTAGTATGTGTATTCAACTGTTGGAAAGCTTGGTTTCGACACAGATGTAGTGCTCAACCAGGATAAGACTAGGATTTCTCAAGCAATCAGCGACAGGTGAATTGTTAAACCAATTTCTTCTTTGCTTTTCACAGAGTGAATGAAGTTATCGGTTCCTGTCGTGTAAATCGCTTCTTTGTTTGTCGCCAGTATCAGAAAACTATTTATATATATTCCCCAGGTATAAAGGTATAAAGTCTGAGTAGGTACGGCGTCGATCCTGGGGGGGGGACCTCAAATAATATGGTCTGGGTTCTCCTCAGAGCAGGGTGCCTGAGGCCGGTCGCAGGGATGGCTTGTAGTGAATTCACCACATACCTGGCTTCTCAGTCCCAGGAGAGCCGGAGATCTGAAGGAATTTTCCGCTCCGTCAACAAAAAAAAGGTATTTGTATGTTATGAGACAAATTAGTATGATGGTATGAAGGAATGTTCGTTGGTCTAGTGGTTAGCGTAAGCGACTGCAGATCAAGAGGTCTCGGGTTCAATTCCCGGGTCGGATTGCTGTTGGGTTTTTTCCTACAAGAAATTTTTAATAGCAGCCCGGAGTATGGAAGATGGCGGTGTTTCCGCCCGTGCTTCGGATGGCACGTTAAGCCGTCGGTTCCGGTTGTCATGAACAGCTATGGCAATCGTTATTGGGAAGTCAGTGCCCTCAAATATACTGACAACTAGTTCAACCTTCGAATTCAGTTCGCCCTCAGGGTTGCGGAGGTCAGATGCCAGTCGCTCTGTGTAAAAACTGATATTCAGGTAAAATCGGTTGAACTGGTAGCCGACCCCAAATAATATTGGGAATAATAAAGGCTAGGAAGATGATGATGATGATGGTATGAAGGAATGTATGCATTACATATATTCATGGATGTTGCATTAATATACCCCACCAATATATATATATATATGTATATTTATGGACCTTTGAGTTGTCCTAATGTAGCGTTTTCTTGACTATCAATTCCTGATTTGTCACGATTTAAAGTTCATCATTTTCTCTCCAGTTTTTATATAATTGATCGTTATGTAATAAAAATGAATACTATATTTACCTATCTATCTATTTTATATCTTCATTTAAAAGTAGTTCTCGGTATCAAGTAAATCTGGCTCAGTCATCAATCAGTGCTCCTTTATTCAATAAGGAGTTGTTGCTATTTAAGGAATAGATAAATTGTCCCCTTTCGTAGAACGACTTCCCATTTCTGCCTCCATCTTAATTTTGAGGAGATATCAATATATACGCTATCTTTCCTACACTATAATATCTAAATGTATAAGATTTATATAATAGGGTTGGCCCTCAATGGAGTTCAATGAAATCGGAATAATAAATTCATATTGACTATTTGTTCAAAATCAATTGAGTATATGAAACAGTACAATAACAATTGTTGATAAAATATAAAGGAGAAAAAGATAGGAAACGAACAACAATCGATACGGAACAGTTATTCATCGAGAAATTAGAAAGGAAACAATAATTTTGTGCGGTGCTCCGGATTCTAACAATGTCTTTAGTACTTTTGAAATAATATTTTATGGCTCGACTTTTAGGGTTTCGATGTGAAGTGTGTCTGTTATAGCTTCAGTTTGAAAATCAAATTTATATCTTGTACATATTATACCTACTTATATGTATGTATACAGTAGGTTAGCTTTTATTTTAGGACTGTAATATGTATTTACAAAAATCTATACTAATAATAAAGCTGAAGAGTTTGTTTGTTTGTTTGAACGCGCTAATCTCAGGAACCGTTGGTACGATTTGAAAAATTATTTCAGTGTTGGATAGTCCATTTATCGAGAAAGGCTATAGGCTATATATCATCACGCTACTACTAATAGGAGCGGAGCACTAATGAAGAATATTTAAAAAACGTGGGTAATTTTCACGCTACGGGCAATATAAGACGCAAACGCGGTTGCGTGGGTCAGCTAGTAAAGTATGTATGTGTTTAAATCAGCTGTCTAGTACCCATAACACAAGCTCTGCTTAGCTTGGTACTAGATGGCGTTGTGTGTTAGATATCCGAAATAATTATTTATTTATATATAGGTGTAACTTAAACATAAAACGTACAGCTTTGGAACAACCATTACATTACAGGACAAGTTATGACGTCATTCTTGGTTTTATTGGAATATAAAACTGACAAGGATAGGACTGATGGGTATGTACTGGTGTAAACCGGACTTGAACATTTATAACGGATATTAATATCAGTTTTACGAGATCAAATAGTTTTACACGAAACGATTAGGAATATACAATTAAACATTTTAGCGTTATTTTTACTTCTGATCCAATGTTAAGTTTTAAAGTATAGTGACGTGTGGCCGTTATAGGGCGGCAAAGCCTTTGAGCACAAATCAATAGACATCTTGAACAGCAAGTGCCCGTGGACGGCGGTAATCATCAGCGAATCGGTTTGAATATTTTGTCCTATATCATTTAGGATCAGACGGCCATGTGTGAGATATCAAGAGTTATTGTTATCACTTCCTTACCAAATACAGGTTTGACATCATTATAAAAGTGACTAGTGTTGATATTAATTACATCCATTACTTAAAAATATAACAATATGCCAATCATGCATAATTAAGAAATAAAAGTTAAATACAAGTAACTAAATCACGAACGAAATTCTTTTTGAGGGAGCATGGCTGTTACCTATAGAATAATTTAAAGGATTGTTACAGTACGAATATTTTTAAAAGTATGCTTAAAAATGATGTATAATGAACATTTATCTAGTTTATAAGTTACCTACTCTGTATTTCATTTTAAGTGGACTATACATTTTCGATAGATAGGTGGTTATTTTACAAAATTTGCTTCAGTCAAAAGTGCAGTTACAGAGTAATTTGGTGCTAGAGGGTCTGCATTCGACATTTCTAAAGACATTTTTCTGTTGACCCAAATCTTACTGTGTCAAGTCCATGACCCACATTGTAATGCATCTTACATCGAGGTCAAGACTCGTAATACCGTGCAAACCGCCTTTGGGACCATATCAAGAAACATGTCGAGTCAAAAGTACACTTTTAAAATTAATTTAGGTACTTTTACAAAGAAGTAATAAAGTTTTATGGCCTGAACTGTAGAGTGAACATATTTGTTTAATGTATAAGAAATTTACGACAAAGCATTTTGCTTTTAATAAAAAACAGGATTACATCGGTACTTTCCAATCCAAATTAATTGAAAGTAGGTAGGTACTTAAGTTATAAATACAACTTCATGACTAATATAAAGTGTTAACAATTTGACAAGATTTATTTCATTTTAGGCATGTTTACAATGTATATACCAATGTAATGTGTCTTATTAGTATTCGTTACTGGACCAGCTGGAAACTTGTGCTTCAAACAACGCCTCAACCCATCGTCTATTCACATAGGTCAATTTCAAGTCTGTCCACTGTGTTTTTTCCCTAACTATAATAACATATATAGTTATCAAAGGCAAACTTACTAAAGAAAACTTTTATCTGTGTTCAACGTATGATAGTATCTTATCTTATACATCAAAAGAAAAGTCAATTCCAAAAAAATATCAAGTCAATACGTGACAGCCCTATTTTCCGTTCGGTTTTTATTTCCTTCACACCGCTATAGTTCTGTAAACTCGTGTTTACTGCATTTTATTATTACCGTTCCGCTTATGTTTTTCGGTAACTGCCGAGTGGATTTTATGGGTTTTACGAATAAGCCCAGGTTCACGGAAAGAATTGGTTTGTAGTTATTGGAATTTTATTAAATTTGTACGTAGAATTAATGATTCCTTTATATTAAAAACCTTAATTCTTTGTGTTTGTAATACAGCCCATAACTTCTCGAGGAGTTTTACTAATAGTTATTGATGTATACATATCGGTTTAAATGCTCCTGATTAAGTTAATATGCAGTCATTTCTCTTCTTATTAGTTTTATAAACTCGGAAACATTTTCACGAAATCTATAGTCAGCAAATCTGTCATAACAAATAACTGAAGCTTCGTAAAGCTGTTAAATCCGTTTTTTTCCGACACATCATCATCGGGAAGTGCGGCGGTTACGGATAGAGGACTCTGTTGGCTAAGCCCCGAGGGCGCGGGTCGCGCACGCTTCAAATTTTCGATGACTTAATCTTGTGGATTTGTACCCTCACTTCTAGAGGCGTGAGGTGCGTCGGAAAGAGGGCTTTATCGATATCTAAGTACCATAAATTGAAAGTTACTATAGTTAGACATTTATAGAATTATTTTTTATTCTCCTTAACACATATAGGTACTATGTTTGTATCTGTTTGTATGTTTCTTAACTTCAGTATATTTGTACCATATTCGCAATACCAACATCGTACCTCAGTGATTTCAGTATCTCCAGATTAAAATGATTAAAACCTTTCCAATACGTAACCATTTAAAAGGGCACGGGTTTACAAAATCAAAACATTTCATTCAGTTACTTTTGTAGAAAATGCAAGCAGATTCTTCGAAAAATTATTCATTACATTTCGTTAACAGTGTAAACTGAAGTATTAAGTGCAAAATACATATTGGAGTATTTCAGTTTAAAACCTTCCTATATAAATATATTTTGAAGAAGTCCTTTACATAATCTCGCCATGTACCGCCTCCGATCAACTGGATTTACCTCACTGCGTGGAGAATTGAAAGTGGGATGAGCGCTTTTTGTTTGTTTGTTTTTGTTATGAAAACAAATGAATGTCATTAAAAAGGTATTTATACTTTTGTAGTGAATACTGTTATCCCTGTAGCTTGATAAACAATACTGAGCTTCGATGTCACCTAGTACTTATATTCTGGAGGCCTGATTATAGTCGCTTCAAGTATAAAATCGTGGTTCAGTCGTAGTAGGCTTAATTAAAGCCCACCTTTAACGATATGTGTCATTCGTAAGACCTCAATGTAACCATTTCGATGTACTCGTATGTCCAATTTAGCGGGTTGGAAAATAATAGTGAGTGGAGTTGAATAGTTGCACATATAGCTATCAAAATGGTGCTGCACTTAAAACGTGACGTCGCATATTATTACGTGAAAATTGAAAAAATATGTTTGACTAGCTGACCGACGCAACCTCGTTTGCGTCTTTCATTGCCCCTAGCGAAAAATTTTCCCCCGTATGGTGTGTCGCGGACTTTTTTGTAGATATTTATAAGATCTACGATTAATTATAACATTTTATGGTTCTATCTTTTATAGTTTACGCAGCGTACGCAAAATAAGTAACTTTTCTGGTTGATTTTTTACACCTTGTGTCCGAAAAACCCCAATATCTTCCGGAACCCCATTTTTTTCCAAAATAAAATATAGCCTATGTTACTCATGGATAATGTAGCTTTCGAATGGTGAAAGAATTTTTAAAATCGGTCCAGTATTTTTTGAGCCTATTCATTACATACAAACAAACATACAAACAAAGTTTTCCTCTTTATAATATTAGTATAGATTACAGAGCATAGCTTTATTTTTTGTCAACTGAATATCGGAAAATGTAGCGTTTTAAGGTCTCTAATAAGGTAGTCCAACGACCTAATAAATATGGCGGAAAGCCATTGGATGTCGACGACATAGGACCGTTTGTTGTTGAGAACCTTGGGGAAGCCTTCTATGCTGCAGTGGATATCTTGTGGCTAATATGAAGATGATGACATAACTTTATCAAAAAAGATTGATTACTAACAAAAGCAAATTTCATTTTAAGTTCATTTCTCAAGTGAAATTAAAAGCAATTATTTAATTTTGGCATGTCTAAGTATAACTTCATACACTAGAGCTAATTAAATGAATTATAATATTTAAGTAGGCAGCAAAGGAATTCGTACTTTGTAGTTCACACGAGGCCTTATTAATTAATGATGAGAGGAGTTTTTTCTTCATACAATTTAGAGTGAATTTGCTTTTGATTATTATTATAATGCCTTTAAAACAAGGTCGCGTTTGTTTAACGTTTCATGAAAGAGCCTTGGAGAAGTATGCCTTTTTTTGTTTGAAACTTACACGAGTATCACTTTACTGAGTACTAGCTCTTGCATGAGGGTAGAATCCCACCCACGTAGATATTGGACATCGTGATAATCATTTTTCGGTTTAATATATGACCTATGACACTCACAAAAAATTTTACTCTCTATTTATCCGTATAAAATATTTTTTTAAATCTGTTCAGGAGATCCAGATATTACTTCCCTCTTTTTGTTAGTGGGGTGGAAAATCCCTTCAGATCTTTGGCTCCTCGGGGACCCAGGAGCATGTGGTGTTTCAACTAAAAACCACACCGGTGCCCAGTATCTGGCAGCTTACGGCCCCGTCAACGATCGGTGTCGCCTCCAACGTCCTCTACGCTCGGGATAGGACGTTACAGCTTAACAGAATTAATCAACTGCACCCCAGCCCTCCTAACCCATCAGTATGGCAGATATTACCCCTATAACTTCTCAAACCCGTAAACTATACCACTTTATTATGTAAGTTTCGGTAAGACGAAATGTTTTTAACATATGATAATAGGCCATTTGATGTGAAAGACAAACGTGTATGTATATCGTAGATGGCTACGAAGGTCTACGGCACGCTACGGTGCAGTATAAATATTATTAAACACTTCTTAATAAAGTAATTCATAGCATTTGCATATACACAAGAAAAATAAAAAGTAAAAATAATATCTGGTGTTGTGAATTTGGTACGCTTTCAAGCGTATTAAATTGTGCAAAAGAAGTAGATAAATCTACGAGTATCGTTTTAAACTTGTTCTGTTTATTTTGCAGTGCAATGAATTCTGTACATCAACAATAAAATCTATGCGCTATCAAAAATGAGCTTAATAGACCGCGAGTCTTTCAAAATTAGCAAAAGGGACCAAATGTAGATAATGAGTAAGCTAATCAATTTGATTTCTCCCACACATTGACTTCCTGATATTTTTAAACAGCTGTTATAGAAAAGTATGCAAACATACACCATTAATAAAGTTATTTTACCACCCTAATACTTAAATCCTAAATCTTAAGCATGTAGAATATATTATATTTTTCGTTCCTTTTATTTACTTTTCTATTTCTTCGTTACAAAAGTGAAATATATTCGTATTAGGAATAAAACAGCCTGTGTCGCGGGAAACTTTACAAACATACATGAAACAGATACAAAGAACACCCAGACTCAGAACAACAATTTGTGAATCACAAAAAGTGTTGTCCCATATGGGATTTGTACACACAACACTCAGCGCAGTGGGGAGTGGCGTGGCGACCGCTTAAACCATTAGGCCAAGCATGCAGTCCATTACTTGAAATGAGTTATACATTTGCTTTTGTGATGAACAATAAAACGTTCTACCTGTCCATATTATTAAATGTGTTACACGCATCCATAAAATCTTTTACTGGAGGAGTTTACTTGTGTCAAAACAAACTTTGATATATAGAGCAAGGCCGGATACCGCTGACTTCGAGCGAGGACGTGACAGCGCACAATAAATTCATCAGTATCAATACACAAATGAACCTCAACGCTCGCAGATTCGGGGATTAGATAAAAGCGATAGGGACTATCGATCGTCGCCATTTTGTATCACGTGACCCTCTAATTAGATGATGTTGTGTCTGTGGTCAGACTCTTCAATTAACAGCTATTGGTATCCCCTATGATTTCGTTACAAATTTGTTTTGCAATGAAAATGCAAATCACGTGTTTTTCTTAATGACGCGTGTGTGGTGAATACTATAGATTGATTATGTATGGTTATTTGTATGTATATGAGATGTGTTTAAGTTCAATAACCACCTCGATCATAAAATGAGTATCTTAAGCACCGAACGACACCACTGCGCGCGACCTATGTAGGTATGAACAGCTTTCGTTGATAAAGTGGGTAAGTGACAATAGCACGCAGCAATATTATGTATTGACGATTTTTTAAACTATACTGTCTTTTATTTTTGTTTTGTAAGTTTTTTCTATTTATTGTTATCAATTACTGCGTAGAAAATTAGGTTTATAGGTAATCGTCAGAACATACGTTCTCTGAGAGTAACCAAATTCTAATTCTGTATAAGCAATCAGGGCAAGTTAATTTTTTACGGAATTCTATACGGAATTGGTTTTTATGAACGAGGTGTCAATAGATGCGTAATATAACTTTTTAAATATTTTCTTGTTATATTAATCAGTTTATTTAGCAGAATAACTATTTTTTCTATAAAATTACTTGTGATAGTTTCTTTCAGTTCTTACAGGTAGAAGAGCCGTTTAAAGCCGTTTTAAGCACGAACGGGCCGGCTCCACTGGGGCGGTACTACCCTAGAGAAGACACAGAAGATCAATGTAAAATGACAGCACTCGTGTTGTCGTGTTTCGTTGGTAAGTGCGAGACCGGAGGCCCAAGTAGGCCACCTTGCTGCATCGTTGCAAAAAAAAGGCAGAGTCAATTTGACAATGCCATATATAAAAGAAATCAATATATTACTAAAATTTTATAGGTATGTCTAGATATATGTGCAAAATGTGATGATATTACAAAAGTGAAATGTTCAATCAGATCAGATTCTGACAGTGTTACCTTTTGTAATTCGATCGTATTACTTAGTAATATATATAATTACTTAGTGTTACTAGATCTATCAATAGATACGGTTTATCTAACTATACATTAGTTGACATTTTTTATTTTGACTTCAGAAGGAAATGTTCATATTAGGTATATCATACACCAATATGATATGTGGTAAAAATGTATTAAAAATTAATCTGGTTCTATTTTATCAGTCTTATTTGTATATATAATCTCTGTTTTGCGTCATTTTTACATAAAATGTGTAACAAAATACTATGCATACAATCTATGAAGACTAAGAGAACCGACCGGTCCACTTTTCTGAAAATGCAAATAGTTTAGTACTCGTACCACGCCACAACCCTTGCAGTCACAAGTACGTACTCCTATGATTGTGCAGTAAACGAGTGACAGAGGCAACGTTCAAAACATGTGATGAATTAAGTGTTCAACGTCTAACGTTAACTTAAATGACCTGAACGTTCTTACTTTCAATTTCTGTTTATTCATTGTAAAAATTGAATTTCAGAGCTTTAAGTTTCACACCTTAAATATTTTATACATTAAGATTAACCATGGAAGAGCTACGGTTGCGCACGTGCCGACTTATTTTAAAAGATATCACGGCTACTCAAAAAAACCATTGTCACGCAATTATTTCATAGTTTTATTGAGTGACTGAGATAACCAGAGGCGCAAATCCCTTGGTCTAGAGGTAATTATTAAGAGGCGATAATACATTTGTGTCTCTACAGGTTTCTTAGGAACTAGCAGATCAGTCTTCTAGGTTGCTACCTATACAACAATAAAATGAAACTATTACATTTCACAGATGTCAAAAATAAAGTATTAACAAAAAGATCGTATTAACGAATGAAACCAAGTCAAATCGCTAGATGTTTTTTTGCCTATCTATAAGTAACTGCCCTTTTTTACTGGCCATCTGAAGTTGTTAGAATTAAAATATTCCAATTTCAAAGGCTTTTGTAACAGATAAAGTGTCACTGATCAAAGGGAAATAAAATAAAATGTTGCCTCATTTTTAATGAGGGCTACGGTTTTATATAAAACGTATGTATGTTCCACGAATACAAAATATTTATTTGCGAAGTATATGAAATGAAAGCGATTCATGGTTGCGTCTACATTGGCTTTGAACTTGTTTTTTTCGCAAGGGTCATCGCTGTAAAGAAAATATTCAGTTCATTGAATAGTTACAAAATTTATTTACGTGAGGTACTCGTAGAAATGTCGAGAGGGGTTTGTTGTTATTTACTAATCGATTTTTATGTCTACTTTCATTTAGTTGATTCTTAATGTAACTGTCGGTTATTATCTTTTTTATAGTGTAGAATTTAAAAGTTTGTATAACGATAAAGATATTATAAATGATCTACATTTGGATATTTACTTTGAAATTATTCTTAAAACGATAACACTCCGGTGTAATAATTAAGGATTTGAACGTCGTATATCGTTCGGGATTAGGATTTATTTAACTCATAGATAAAACGGTTCCTCATATGACTGTATAATATATACTCGGTAAAAATTGCATTAAAAGATGTTGTTAATACTCTAATTAATAATAATAATAATAATAATAAATTTTATTGTAACAAAATGTGATTACAAGACACTGTACAGCCCTAACTCCCAAAGTAGCGCAAGCTGTGTGTAGGGAGTCAGTTCCTATTTACAGGCAAAAAGAACACACAGTAGTTACAATAATAGACAGTTACAGTTAATAAATTTTAAAATGAATGCTTAGATAATAAATGTTTGTGTGTGAATGTATGAGTATGATTTACTGTGTATTTGAGGTTATGTGTTTAGATTTATGTGTAGTGAGATGTGTGTGACATTTTTCAAGTTTTCATTACTTTATTATTTGTAATAGGCTTTCAACATTATCAAAATCCATTTCATTAAGCCACAATTTAATTATTTGCTTTAATTTAAAGTTGCTTAAGTTTCTTGTTTTATGGATTAAATTTAGATGGTTGTAAATTCTTGGTGCAAGATAATCATAGTGCCGCTGAGCAAATTTGCTTGCCACTCTTGGAACTGGACACTTTTCCATTCTTTTACCCGATGGTTTTAAATGTGGAACAGTTACTTTGTGATATCTGCGTACAGTCAGGTAGACAAATAACTTCCGTACTGTAAGCACATCAGCAGTTTTATAGACTAAATGTGTAGGGTGGCGGAATGGTAGATAAAGAAGGACTTTAAGGACGACGCGTTGTGCCCTTTCTAACTCTATTAAATGGGTCTTGGCCGCTGAACCCCATGAGCATATGCAATATGCAATTACACACTCAGCTAATGCTTTGTAAATTATTTGCGTTGAGCTAATTTTCACATCAACAATTTCTGTTAAAGGGGTTTACTTCATCTCCCTTTATCAATATTCTTATAAACAATAAGTCTTATGAAGAATTGTAATTCAACAATCAAAAACGACAAATCTGTACAACAGCCTCCATTCAAGTAATGCACTCCTTTAGTTGAGGGTTAGACAAATATCCTAAAGTAGGAAATAAAGCTTGGCAGCGAGTGACAAATGGTACGGCGCAGCTTTCAAAGCATTCTTTTGACTGCCTCGGTGGCGCGAGTGGTAGCGTAAGCGACTGCTGTGCTTGAGGTCTCGGGTTCGATTCCCGGGTCGGACCAAATGTTTGTATGATCTGCAAATATTTGTTTCGAAGTTTGGGTGTTTTCTATGTATAATATGTATGTATTTACAAAAAAAAAGTATATAAGTATTTATATCAGTTGTCTAGTACCCATAACACAAGCTCTGCTTAGCTTGGGACTAGATGGCGTTGTGTGTTAGATGTGCGGAATATTTATTTATTTATTATTATTATTTATTCTCCAGACGAAACAACCTTCGAGGCGAGAAAAATACTGCATTCTGTTTCGTTGCTTTATTATGTAAAAGGAATGGGAACTGAGCTGTGTGCTTTTAAATTTATTATTGAGCTTTCACAGGTCTTAAACTGTCATTGTAAAGGAGTTTGTAATTTTGGATTTCGACTGTCTCTTTTCTTCTAAATCTACTTATTTCTATTTGATGGATAGAATAGCAATAATTTATAATAAGGAGATAACACTTTTTACTAAAAAGTGTTATCAGTTTATCATTCATGCAAATAACCAGTATTCCTGATAACCAATCGGGACGCAGTCGTTCGTTTCTGTACATATTTCCTTATCCCCAGCTATGTTGAAATTTTCTTAAGCAAACAACAAAATATCTATATAAAATATTCCCTACAAAAACAAACTATCTTCGCCACATGCCATGTCAACTAACACAAAGTATCCAAGTGAAATATCTTTATTGAAGCAGCCATTTTATTTTCGCTTTTCCTTTACACGGGCCGAATTTATTAAAGAGCGATATAGAGGGACATAATTTTTTATTGCGAGAGCGACAATTTTCTTTGTTTAACTAACCGTCACACATTTCCTTGTACGTAATAAAAATGACCCTTTTTACGGTCCTGCAGACAAGCGGAGGATATAATGCGAACTCTTCGAGAAACCTCAACACCTAGTAGTTGGATCAATTCAACTTTTAGACAATTCACTGGGGAGTCTTGTTTTATGACGATTTATGACGATGATGACTGCACGGTTGGCCTAGTGGTTTAAGCGGTCAGTACGCCGCTTGCTACTGCGCCAAGTGCCGTGGGTTCAAATCCCACGTGGAACATCACTTTGTGTGATCCACAAAATGTAGTTTTGAGTCTGGGTGTTCTTTGTGTCCGTTATATGTATGTTTGTAAATTCCCCCGCGACACAGGATGTATATTCCTAATGACCGCATTCTGCTGTCTTTTTTAATAACATTTAATAACATATTGTCAGCTGCGTTTGTCCTTTCAATTTCAGTTATGTGTATATTTTTGATACTAATTTGAGTTGTTCAAAAAAAAAGTACTCACAAAGATTTATTTCTACTGCCTAAAGAAAGAAAGAGAAAGAAAGAAAAAGAAAGAAAGAGAAGATAAATCAGCAAATCTCCTACGTGATCAATATTAGTAAGCTAAAACTTGGCATAAAATTATTTTATTTATCATGAACATTGATTGATGTGCATTTGATACCAAATCTGTGCTCACAGAGTGAGTGGAAAGAGGGTGATGCGCATGAATACAAAATTAATTGAGCATCAACCTAATGAGACATGGACAGAGACGAGACTTGAATGGACCCTTGATGGAAGGGCTCGCTGGGGTGTGTTTATAAAAAGATCTATGAATGTACGCTGAAGAGAGCAAAATGCTCAAGGACACTCTACGAGACAAAACAGTACTTACTTTTCCGTTGCTAGTTTGGCAATTTACCTTTTAACAATAACTGATAATATAAGTATTCTGTATAGTAAATTAAATTCTGTAGTATTCGTTTTATTGTAAGGACTGCCACACTCGATGGATTCATAATTTCTTGGGAACTTTCACACAAATAACTTCTACGCAAATCATAACCTAGATGGGAACGACTTCTCTGAATATTGTTTCGAGAAAGATTTTCTTTATTACGTCTTAGTATAGTCAAAAAATTACAAAAAAAAATCCTGGCAATTTTAAATTGCGATTTACATTCATTTTATAATTATTTAAAAGCAAAGAAATAAACTTGAAGGAACAATTCTACGAATTAATCTATTCAGGAAAACATTTTAAATCTGTGGAATTAGCAATCATTGGTCAGTGACTCACAAAGAGCGAATTTCATTGCACTCCACACAGCTGCGGTTGAAAACACTGTTTATAACATTACAGATAGCCAATTACAGCACAAATCGAAATAACGCGTAGTAGGCAGGACAAAATGCCTCTAATAATTGTAACCGACACAAAATGGTGGATGATTTGCGCAGTTTAGTCGGACTAAATAACGCCTACAGAGTCTGTGGACATGACCGCAAGCATTTGTGGGATTACCTGGGGGCCGTTTGGCATTCATCCAACCAGTACACTACTTTTACTTGCAGTACGTACGTATTTATATGTATTACTACACATTAGTAAGTTTTTGAGATACCACCGATACCATTATATGGAATCTTTAAATTTGATTATAATTGAAAGGGAGATATATGCACATAATCCTACTACTATTATAAAGGCGAAAGTTTGTAAGTATGGATGTATGTATGTATGGATGTTTGTTACTCTTTCACGTAAAAACTACTGAATGGATTTGAATGAAACTTTACCACAATATAGCTTATACATCAGAATAACACATAGGCTACTATTTATAAAGATATAGCTTCGCCTCGCGGCGTTGCCCGCAGTTATCATCGTACCGCGGGTAGCACCGCGGGGTTCAGCTAGTATATGTTATAAAGAATAAAATTATGGTGAGGAAGGTTCTAATTTTTTTTTATTATATAGGGGGCAAACGAGCAGACGTATCTCTTAAATATATTTTTTATTTTTATGGCAAATCAACGTTTGCCGGCTCTGTTAGTTATGTAACGGGTGTTTTTTTAAGCTAGATAGAACTTTAAATTGTAAAAAGTAACACAAAAAATTAAATTTTGATGAAACTTTTTTTTTAATTTGTTTCAGTATACTCTGACAAATCATCATGAATAGACTCACGCTTGAACAACGCTACGAAATTATCCAAATTTACTTAGAAAATCAGTCGTCGATTCGCGCAACTTATAGACGACTGTTTTATCGCAAAATTGTGTTCAGCGATGAGGCGCATTTTTGGCTTAACGGGTTTGTTAATAAGCAAAATTGCCGCATATGGAGTGAGACCAATCCACAACAGACCCTACAGACTCCATTACATCCAGATAAATGCACCGTATGGTGCGGTTTTCACGCTGGTGGCATCATCGGACCTTATTTCTTCAAAAATGAGCTGATTTTCAAAGTAAATTTGGATAATTTCGTAGCGTTGTTCAAGCGTGAGTCTATTCATGATGATTTGTCAGAGTATACTGAAACAAATAAAAAAAAAAGTTTCATCAAAATTTAATTTTTTGTGTTACTTTTTACAATTTAAAGTTCTATCTAGCTTAAAAAAACACCCTATATATAATCGTAGAGGAGGTTTATGATTGGTTCCTTTTTCACGATTATTTCGCGTACACATTAATGTGAGAAAGAAAAATTCAATCATTTCATTATCAAAACTTACGATAAGGAAATGTATAAAAACTAAATAGTTGACAATAAATTTAATTTTTAGCAGTTTTAAAATTGTTATTCTGTGTTAAGATATCATTCAAATAAATTTTTCGTGTTTCAAAAATGACTGTGTTCTTAAATAAGTAAATATCATTAATACGTAATAGTATAGTCAAAAACTTACATATTTTTGAAGTGAAAACTTCTTTAGCGGCGCTGTGTACTTTTTTGGAATGGGTAAAAATGTATAAACTCGCGTCAAGTCACGTGACCTGATCGAAAATTCGTAAGACGGATGGAGAGAGGACGTATAAACTCGCGTCAGGTCACGTGACCTGATCGAAAATTCGTAAGACGGATGGAGAGAGGACAGGCGGCGCAGGGCGCTTGCGCGAATGTTCGTGTGTGCATGTAATATAAATTGACATGTTTGTGAACGATAGCGCAATAAATGAATATTGTATTCCACCACATAAGTAATAGTACTTTTATACTGATAATGAAAGCAATTCGTACAAAATTATTCTCTAACCATTCCAAAATATCAAAAATGCACAACGTTAATATTCAAGTTTTCACTTCTGCCGGCACTCCCGGAGTGCAGCCCGTCGATTTTTTTCCTGCATCTCCTTTATAAGTAAAGGAGCATTATAATATATGTTGCTATGTTCTCTCATCCCTTGTACTCTTGAAATATTATTACAAAGCAAAATTTAATTCGTAAGTTTTTCAACCTTCTTTGTCAAGAAATACGAGTCAAGTCTTGCCCTTACGAGTCAAGAAGATTTACTTGTTCCAATTTCGTGATCATTGAGAAGTGATTTTGTTACCATGATGTATCCTTATACCCCTCAAAAGCTTTTCAATACATTATTGTAAGTTGAATTCTGATATATGAAATCTAATCTTGGTGAATATATGAATATTATTTTTCCATATGACACAAAAGCTGATATTTACAAAAAAAAATGTATCTTATTTGTGGGGGAACGGATATCATGTTCCACCCAACACAAAGGGAGGATCCTCCGACCAGGCGAGGTGATCATGCCTGGCGGGCTACTGCCCAACAGTTGATGTTGGGATGTTGTATATATGCTAATCGGCGCGAGAACTATTTATTGCGCGATTCAGGATTTGTAGTTACTCCGTGTAGTCCAGTTTGTAGGTACAGTGCGTTACTTCGTAGTTCAGTGTATCTTCGGTAGATGGCGCTGTAGTAGGTTATGTTGTATGTGGAAGTCGCCACATTATTTAATAAGTTGTCGCCCAAGGTTTCATTTTTTAAAAATAATGGTTTTTTGGCAATAAAGAGAAACTTAGGTTTTTACATAAAACTAATAATTACCTTACACATGTCTATTTGATTCCAAATTAGGCCTCTGTCAACAGGCTCTCCTGTACTAAGGTAACCAAATCCGTAATAAACACTCTATAATTCCTAAATATACGTACATACATGTTAAAGATAAATATCACTCAGACTAGATGACAAGTACTCATCACATAATATATTAGTTATCCTTCATCGACATTGAACAAAAAAAATTAGCTTATTATTAAGGCCACTAGTTTCTTGATAAATAGGGCAGTTTTATTTTGCTATCACTCACTAGCTTTTCCCCGCGATTTCACCCACGTGTATATTGATAATCCTGGTAAATAGTAGTCTATGTGTTACTCTGGTGTATAAGCTTCATTAGTGAGCAGTTTCATCTAAACCCGATCAGTCGTTTTTGCATTAACAAGAAAAAAATTGCTACATATACACACAAACTTTTGCATTTATTTATTTACACTTAATTGTAACGATTCAAAGTGAAGCCTTCGGTTATAAGAGTGGGTGATGGGGTTAAGTAAGAAATATGTACCGTTATGTGGCACGGCTTATCGATAGCTGGTACTCACCCAAACGTTCAGCTTAGAAGCTTTGCGTCTCAGATCCTCACTAGAGGCCGGTCAAGTTAATGCCCTTATGTAGGTAAACGACAAAAAATACATGAAGAAAATGTTACTGAAGTGTGATTTCAATTTAGTGAGTCTTTGTTATGACGTGGATGTAGTTAGAAACAGAAAAAAAGTAATAATTGTATTATACTAACGATCTTTAATTAGGAATGTTACGAGAAACCAAAAATTCTGAGGTAGTACCTTAGTAATACACAATTAAAATTTGGTTAGTTCAAAATAAATTAATTATTACCATATACAAACAAGGAATGTTTTAACCTACAGCTCAGGGCTTACACTGTGGGTATCAAAATTATAACACTGTTCAGTTATTAAAGTAAAAGTTTAAATCCGATTTGTGTTCGATATCTTCGCTTTAGAGAGAGAGAATAAGCTCCTTAATTCATATTCATAATATATAAATGTAGCAAGATAAGTTAAATTGGATAATTCTTTTTCAAGAGAAACGATATTAAAAGCCTTACATACGCATACGCATATGCATGAGGGCCAATTATGTGCAACTGACAAAACGTTCGGATAACCGTGAGTACGAGTGAAGAGAAATAACATACTTGAATAAAATAATAAACTCCTATTTTTGCTACAGTTATATCTAAGTAGAGTTTGTGAAGCTAATATTTCAAAACGAAACATAACTTCTGTATAATACCCGTATGTAAACCCAAAACAATGATCCAAGTGAAGTTCATTACATCTAATAAACACACTGAAATTCCTCATAACAGTTTGATAACACCGTCTTGTAAAACAATTTTGATACAAAGTAGAAATTTAATTTATGTAAAACGTCTTCTAAGTCAATATCCGAGACGCGAACGGTAAACTCTTTTGTAATCATTATGCCCACCGAATGTTGGAGGGAAAACATAGAGCTTCAAGCATATCGTAAAGACTAAAGTTGTAAGAAGTTAAATGGTATTAAACATTTGCTCTGCGTCTCAACTCGTCTAACAAATCGTAAAATAAAATATATGTTCACTTAAGTTTTAGTAGTTGCGGTGCAATTGGTTTTAACGGACGGCAATTGTATGGACTTGAGGATGCAACCGACGGTTAAAATGACAGTAGTTTCTTCTTTGTCATTAACTCTTTTATTTTCTGTTCTTACTTACTGGAAATGAGCTTCCTTGTGTTATTATGTTGCTGAGTTTTTGAAACAACCCAAAAAGTTCATAGATGGAACAAATTGAATAGCATGACGATAATGTTTAGTGTGTAGTGGTTCCAACTTAGGTTGGGTACAAACGACCGTGTCTGAAATGTGCGAAGTAATTATTACAATAATCATGTCTTTCGTCCTCCTATTTTTAAATTATATATTATCACTAGCTGACCCACGCAACCTCGTTTGCGTTTTCTATTGCCCGTATTGTGAAAATTTTCCCCCGTTTTTGAAACATTCTTCATTGATGCTCCGCTCCGTATTAGCGTGATGATATATAGCTTGCCTCGATAAATGGACTATCCAACACCGAAATAATTTTTCAAATCGGACCAGTGGTACCTGAGATTAGCGCGTTCAAACAAACAAACAAACTCTTCAGCTTTATAGTATTAGTATAGATAAATCAATAGAGTTAAAAGTGCAACTAAATGAAAGATATTAAAATTACCAATATTTAAAAAGTTTATTTAAAATTCGTCAAGAATGGTAATAACAATTATGAAATTGAGATGAAATTTGGAGGCGAAGTAATTCATTGTAATTATTCGTTTCCAAGTTATACTCAGACAGGAAAATTCGCCTGTTTGGCGTTGCTATGGGGTGTTGTATTAGTTAATTATTTACTGCATCATATTCCGTCTGTGAGCACCCTAAACGTGGTGATCATCCGACTCTAATACCTGTCATAAAGCTCAATATTTACCATTATTAAAACAACCCCGTCAAGCGAATCAAATGATGACTGTTGTTATGAATTCAATGGCCAATTCTATAACCTGTTTGAGTGTACAAAAAAGGCATTAGTGTAATGAAAAAAATAATTACGTCTTTGATGGTGATTTTTCTGTAATTTTACGTAAGCTCTACAATGCCAGGGTCTGAAATATATCTTATATGACTACTAGCTTTTGCCTGTGGTTCCTCCTGCGTGTTTCGATTATCACAGTAATACGTAGTGTCTTTAGTATTTATAATATTAGTAAGGATAATATTCCAGAATTGTTGAAGAAATTAAATATGATAAATACACTTCTTTGATGCTGTTTAACAATACTGTGGTATAGTCAGGTACAGTACACTATTTCTTCATTTTCAAAATAAATGCGCAGAAGAAAATATTGAAAATGTGCCGGTAGATGGGAATCTCTTTTACTTGCAGATTCCATGATAGCAAGCGTGTCTTATTAAACTAATCGGCCTATAATAAATAAATAAATATTCCGGACATCTAATACACAACGCCATCTACTCCCAAGCTAAGCAGAGCTTTTGTTATGGGTACTAGACAACTGATATAATGACTTATATACTAGTTTTTTTTTCTAAATACATACATATTATTCATAGAAAACACCCAAACTCCGAAACAAATATTTGCAGACCATACAAACATTTGGTCCGACCCGGAAATGGAACCCGAGACCTCAAGCTTAGCAGTCGCATACGCTACCACTACGCCACCGAGGCAGCCAAATATAAAGTCTCACAAAGTAAGTAATTGTATCTAACTAATTAGTTCACATATCCCAAATGTTCTTTTTGGAAATTAATCCAGCCGATGTTTTACTTTCTAGAGAAACAATGTTGAGTTCATCATCAAAATAAATATCTTACAGTTAAATAGACTGTGAAATCCGTTCAATCTCAATTATAATATCTATGGAATGTCCCAAGTTCTTAAGTCGAATTAATCACCGTAAAATGAAGTCAAAGTGACTCCTCGTTAAGATACCTCTTTGTTTCGATAAAACTTTGTTCACAACAAACATCTTTGAAATATTTTATGTTATCAAAGTGGCCTAAATCTTTTGTGAGGGCTCTAGTGTCTACCTAGCTAGGCCGTGACTATTTGAAAATTTATCTACACTGTAGCATTGAAGAAATTGAACGCATATATGATACGTTCGTTCGTTCTCGGGCTCGTTCCCCGGACCGGCCAAATGATTGTATGATCTGCATATATTTGTTACGGAGTTTGCGTGTCTTCTATGTATAATATGTATTTATTTACAAAAAAAAGTATATATGTATTTATATCAGTTGTCTAGTACCCATAATACAAGCTGGGATAGATGGCGTTGTGTGAGATGTCCGAAATATGTATTTATTTATTTATTCTTCGGTGGAATAGATGCAGCAATTATTCATAAGTTTAACATTATTGTTTATATCAATGAAACTATGAAAAGAGTGCAAAACAATTTTGTAGACAGCAATAACACTGATAAAAGCATCAAAGCTTTAGTTATCTTCGTACTCCGTAGCGATATTCTTTTACAAACAAAATACGTATTTAATACCATCTAATGAGGACACATCGACATATAGTAGCTACTAATCCTGTATCGCGGAATGAAAGTTCTTGTGCTAATCTATTAGTGTATAGAAAACTACTCCTCAACGTGAACCAATAGCAAATGCTTTCACAATAAGGCTGGCGACTACTTTTGAATTTCATTCATCTTATTTATCAGGCAGAGTAGAGACATTTTGGTAGACTTATACACACCTGTGCAATATAATGTTATCGAAAATGGATTGTATGTTTTGGCCTCATATGGTGCTCAATATTTTCACTTCACATTTTATTTGATTGAACTAGTAGCCGACACCAAATAATCTTGAAAATTTGAAAATAATCAAGGCTAAGAAGATAATTATTTTATTTTATTCAGATATACTGTGAAAGACTTATCAATAGTCCTTTAGATCAGTATTCAGAAGTGCAAATTCTGTTTATGTAAAAGAAAGACTGAGCACTATTAATCACTTCATTATCACCAAGAATCCTATCCAAACAAACTACAATCGTCTTACAGTACCACCTCTTTCAATCTCACAATAAGTATTACGAGACAACTAAACCGCCCACCATCTTACTTAACGCAGTTTATAAGGATTCGTAACGAAAATATCAGCTCCGCTGTACGGATCTACTTAATTGCTTGATTAATTATTAGCAGGAGAGTTAGATGGGGTTAAAACGAGACGAGGGTCTTCGTCCCTTAAATCTACAGCCTACGACATCAATAAGCCTTAATTGGAGACGACCATCAGAGCTATTAGCCTGGCCCAATTAGTGATATCGGTTCAAATCTACGACGTGGCCTTAACAAGTTTAGTTGACGTTCGATTTGGCCTCTTCACCGAAACTTTGAGTATCTGTGTATAAATTTATAGCGGGTCACGACCAAGGTTAGTCGTGTCATTTTTATTCGATATCCAAAACCTCTTTCTATCTTTAAATAAACGGTATCAAGCTTTCACTAAACGGGCACTAAAATATTTTTTCTATATTCAGACGTAAAATATATTTTGTTTTTACCCGACTACGGTGAAACAAAAAGGAAGGGTAATAGTTTTGGCAGTCTATGTATGTTTGTATAATAGTGCCTAAACGACTGAGTTAATTTTTGTAATACAGGCCCGAGTGATTTAGGCTATATAATTTTATCAAAAGTGCTAACGTGTTATATACACAGCTTTTTAATTTAGTAAGTCATACAGAAGTATTTATTCTGTATCTGTCTGTGTTAGGCACAGTATGTTGCAAAATTAAGTTAGGTGCCTATTTCAGTCAGCAAATGAAAGAAAAATAAGGGTGTATTGGGGAAAATAGGGTGATTGCGACGCTCGTTAGGTTCGCGATTGCAACCTGTTACCGGGTAATGCTATCACACGTTGTTTTGATGTTTACGTAGATATACTACGTGACAAATTATTTTATATTTTTCTTTCTGCAGTTAGCATCAACTATTATGTGTTTATTAACAATTCATATAAAGATTATGCATATTCTAGGCCATTGACTTTTGTTACTTTCGGTTTTAAAAATATGAAAGTGTTAAGAATGTATGTATGAATGTACTTCTGGTATTTACTCATGTTTTTTAAAGTTATTTGTATTTAATTTACATATGGCTGGATGCTGACTAAGATTTTAGGCCTTTAAAAGGTAATGAAAAAGGTACTGCGAGAAATCAAATTACTTTACTCAATCAGTCTCAAAAAGCTTAATTCGTCCGTAAAAGTTTCAAACGTTTAGAGTATACACAAACTTTAAATTATGCGTTAATATTAACGTAGTTATTACTATACTAATCAAAATACATATATATGTTTGCGATATACATGAAAAGTAAAATTTCAAGAGCCTGTTTAGAAAAGCCGATTAAAGTTAGTCATAGCTGAGAGATATTTCATGCGCATTGAGCCACTCGTGAGATGAACCAGACAGAGATATCGGTTCATTTACAAAGCGCAATAACGTAGCAGAGGGCGCCACACACAATATGATGAATCGCTACTTTCTTGCAGTGGGGTGTTGAATCATGTAGGACAACCACAAATGTTGGACCTAGTTTAAGGACTGCTAATTTAAATGAGAAACTTATTTTTGTAACATGTATTAGATCCATGGATTGAAGAGTCTTGCCCGAGATTTCGATGGTGAATAAACAAAAAATGTCCAATAGGTCGACGCGGTGAAGTCTAGAGGAATTCAATAGTTAGTACTATATTTTTTATTTCAATACGTAAACTGTAAGTAGCATGACATAAGGTAAGCAAAAAATCAAAAATGAATGTATTTTTCTATTATTCGTTCTATCTATTATTGTTACTACTACTACTACTTACTATGTATACTTTGTGAGTCTGCTAACATTTTGATGCTGTGTACCTAATTTTAATTAAATACACATGTTTTCTTTATTATATACTTAAAACCTGGTAAGAAACTAACGTCTAAGACACAGACTCGGTCTAGTTTAAAAACCAATTGTATCATCGTGATATTGGTATTATATCAATAAAGTTATTATTATTATTTTAACTTTGTAGAGTAAGCCAGCAAGGAGATCTTAATATTTAAAATAATAAATAGAGAATAAATGATTGAATAGAGTCATTGTGGTTGTCGATAATCAGGACGATCCTCGAAAATAATTGTTAGTGGTTACCAAATCCTCCCCTCTGCGACGCTCTTTATCCCTCTTTTGTTGATATTCCGCTGACCTACAAACACAGTTTCGATCTCTACGAGTTCGTACGCACCCAACAATAATATTTTATATACTTTTAAATTTGTAGATGAGTTGCTTTTAGTAGGCATTTTAGTAATAAGAAGTCGTAAAAATAACAATGAACATAATTTTTTAGGGGTGTGAAAAACATTTGGGGGTTAGTCGTGCGAAACTGTGAATGGGAGGCTGAATTTTTTATAGAATTCATTGTTACGTTTAATCCATTAGAAAGGATTTTGGAGGTGATAGCCTCCTGTGCAGTCTAATGAAGCGTCGTAATAACTTATGAATACGAACGGAGACTGAGTGGTTTGACTTTTAAACCGCACGTTTAATAAATAATAATACTATATCTTTGTTTACCTTTTTTATGTCTTAGAAAATATAATTGATGTAAGTTATAAAGATAATAACAATAAATAATTCGGACATCTAACACAAAACGCCACCCGATCTCAAACTAAGCTATGTCTTATGGGTACCAGACAACAGTTATAAATATCATATAGTTTTTTTTTATAAATACAAACATATTACACAACTAAAATCCGAAATAAATATTTGCAGATCACATAAACATTTGGTTCGACTCGGGAATGGAACCCGAAACGTCAACCCATTTGTGCAAAAGCATCGCTCTCCCTATTTTATAACAAAGGTTTTGATCTACCAAATCTTAAATAAGTACTACTCATATCATTAGCATGCCTAAATAACCAGTGCCTATATGATCAAGCTTCTCCCGTTATTTTCTTTTTGATAATTTTTTTAAAAATGAATTCTCGCTAGATCGATTTATCATCTCCGAAACCCCCTGCATAAAAATATCATGAAAATAGTTGGTGTCGTATCCGAGATTCAGATAATATATTTATTTATTATTATTTAACAGGCGGCAAACGAGCAGACGTATCGCCTGATGGTAAGCGATTACCGCCGCCCATGAACACCTGCAACACCAGAAGCATCACAAGTGCGTTGTCGGCCTTTGGGGCCTTCTCCAAAGGATGTCAACGCACTTGTGATGCCGAGAGGGAAGGGGGGACGGGTTGGGGTATGGGCGTCCGATATCCTCACTCACTCGGTGAAACACAGCGCAAGCGCTATTTCACACCGGTTTTCTGTGAGGCCTTGGTATTACTCCGGTCGAGCCGGCCCGAGCGTGGCTCTCCCACGATACATAATAAATATGTATATACATAATAATTGCTTGTTTTAAGGTACATAATAGATGGATATGAAAGAAAAGTCATATGAAATAAGTGTCCCAAAACTATAATGACCTATAATACCAGTACTAAAAACTCATATTGATAAATCGTCTTGTAATTTATTAAAGTACTATTTTTTCACATCGCTATACTATTATAACGCGCAGACCCATGTAAACTAGATTGTACGAACACAAGCCGACACATTCCCTTGCCTTGCGTGACGAGATAGGAATAAAATCCCGGATATGAAACACTCAGAGCCTTTTAGTGTTTGCGATACTTACATTCCTGAGAATTTCTCCTATATTCCTACATGTAAGCTTCTATTTTAGTTAACACTTTGTGTTTTAAATCCTACTAATATTATAAATGCGAAAGTTTGTGAGTATGTATGTGAGGATGTTTGTTACTCTTTCGCGCAAAAACCACTGAATGAATTTTGATGAAACTGTACAACAATATAGCTTATACATCAGAATAACACATAGGTTACAATTTATAAAGATAATAGCTTCGCCCGCGGTTATTGTCGTAGCGCGGGTATCACCGCGGGGTTCAGCTAGTTGAAAATAAATAGAATAATATTACATTCAGCGACTATGAACTTATTAGATCAGACTACTCGGAGATATAGCGATTATGTTATTATAAGAACAGAGATCATTTAAGAAGACAGTTTAGAATAATCCAGTAAAATATATTATGAATGCATGATGTTATTTACGTATTATGTGTATTTTAATGAAATGAAAATGAAATAATAATAAGTTTATATCTCTGTATTTTTTTACCACCTGAATCGTGGTTCCTGTACCTAATGCTAATAATACTATATTTTTGTCATAAATATATTTGTGGCGACATCCACAAACATATAACACAACAGTAAAACTACTACAGCGCCACCTACCGAAGATACACTGAACTTCGAAGCATATATACAACATCCCAACATCAACTGTTCTTGTTGTGGCCCGCCAGTCATGATCACCTAGCCTGGTCGGAGGATCCTCCCTTTGTATGTTGGAGGGCAAGATACTAGTTCCTCCCCATATTTAAGAATCAAATTTATATCTAACTAACAATAATAACTTCAAATATCTCACACACGATCTCTGACCTAGCAGTCAAAAATACTAATCACTAGATCATTGGGCCAACAATTGTAAAAAATAAAAAAAGTATAATACAATAATACACTCCAGTTTAAAAACAGAACGAACAAAATCAATTAGAGTTAATGCACGTACCTCCGTAACTATTTAAAACACCGAACCATTGAAGTGTAGTTCTCTGATTAGTTTTTGGGAGGGCGGAGTAAGTGCCAATTAGGAGTGTTTACCAGAGCCTTCATCGGTAAATATTTACGAGTTTGTTACCTAACAGCAAACGATCTCGCCAATAAAATTGAGAACGAAATTTCCTGAAGAACATATTAGTTTATTGAAAGATCGTCTTGATATTTCATAAATACAGATTCCTCTGTAATACCAAATAGTTCAGTTATTACAGATTTATTTTATGTAGAAATTCTTGTTTGAGTATAACTCAATATGAGAGAAAATTGTGTTTTATTTTGGAGAAACAGTCTTTGTTTAATAGATATTTATTTGTGTACAGTAAATCTAATTTCGATGGAATTCATCAAAATATTATTTTTAATTCGATCATACTAGGTTTTGAGAGAGTTATATCTTAATGGTATGAGATACAGTCGCCTGTGAATTTGAGTAATTTTTTTTTTAAATGGAATATGGTTCAAACGAGCAGACGTATCGCCTGATGCTAAGCGATTACCGCCGCTCATGGACACTCACTCGGTAGGCCAGAATTACCGGAGGCCCATACCCCAAGAAAACCGTTTTAAACGGATGTGGGAGGGCCCACATCCGTTTAAACCGGTTTTCTGTGAGCCCGTGTATCACTCCGGTCAAGCCGCCCTATGCATGCCAAAGCGTAGCTCTCCCTCGGTAAGCCATGTCAATAATAATATTATGACATCTAATACATAAAGACATCTAGTCCCAAACTAAGCAGAGCTTGTACTATGGGTACTAGACAACTGATAGAAGTGCATTTACATTTTTTTCGTAAAATCTATATCTATATATAAAATAATCATATCTTGCCATAGAAATGAGGGCAGCACAGGGCCGATTCTTGTGTAGAGACCTAGGAGAGGTCTATTTCCAGCAATGAATGAATACAAAACATTTATATTTCAACACAATACATGTCGGTAACTTGATCGATAAATTATTAATATATTTATATAACTTCGATAGATTACTGATAGATTTGTCGATAGAAGTGTTATTTTATGTACAAACAGAACAAGGTACATAACAATAGATTTCGACGAAGATAGTGCGAGTGGTATGTATGAGACAAATGAGCGCGTGTGTGATCCTTTGTAACATGGCAAGACAAATGGAGGCAATCGCTACGGTCCATCGGCCTTTATGAGCCGGAAACTAACCGGAATACCGACGTAACCATGACGCATTTTACTAGATACCTATATGTCTAATAAAGCCTAGACGCATTTACTTCATGAACCATCACTCCATTGTTAGAATGATTTATAAGTTAGACATTGGTACGTTTAGTTAATAGGTAGTATCATACTTATATATAGGTATAATATAAAAAACACAATGCCGTAGAGTAACAATTCAGACAGTGGACAAGGCAAGTCAACACTGTTACACTTAACTCTTTAGCGTCTTATCAGGCCCACTGTCAATTTTAATTTAAAGTGTCTAAGGTGGTATCTAATTAACAGTCGGTCATGAATAACGTTCAAGTGTTCATGACGGAGCAAGACCATTAACTATCAAATGGAAAATAGTAAGATCTTTTTAAAAGTAAGTCCAATTAAATATTTGAGGATTTCTTAAATAAATAATTCTAACATTTTTAGTATATAAAACTTACTTGGCACTGCTGTGGCCCCTGTCGGTTTGGAGAGGCAGGTTTGGGGCGAACTTTCTTAGCCGAGAAAGGCGGCCGTGAATCCAGACCCGTCACTGCCACTGATACCGTTGTGATGGGTACCAAACCACTTGATGACGATGACGTGGTAGTACACTCTGAAACAAACGTAACTATGGTTATAAAATTTATCATGATTTGGTATCAAGTGTGTGGGTGTATATCTTAGGCACAAGAGTTAGGGTGCTGGAATCCAAATAAGATATGGAGCTTCAAACCTGATACGTAAGGATCTAAAATAATATGTTCAATAAATGTTTACCTTTAAAATACAACAATACCACCTGAAATGTTACAAAATAAAAACACTAAAAACTGTAATTATATATATTCTATTAATATTTTCATAGTTACATATGAACATACATTTATACGTTAACAAAATTATGATAACATTTGTATTTCAATTTATATCTTCATTGGTTATTCATAATATTGTATTATATTGTATATTATACAATTTAAAGTATGTTTGCAAGGTTTATAACGATGACGTTATAATCTGACCAACCATCGTTTTCGGCGTTTTAATTCATAATTTTGGTTTGCTCTTAATTTCCAGTGTTCGATATTAATTTAAAACGAGCCGAAAGCAAACAAGAGCTTTCTCTAAAACGTACGCCAGGCAAAATTGAGAGTTATTTCTCAATTTTCACGCCCGGGAAAAACTGTTGAATTAGGTGAAAGTAAAGATTGTTTGGGCAAAGGATCAATTTGGTGAAACTCGGAATTCGGGCTGTTCGTGAACAATCTAATTTCGTTGGGGTTTTCATTTAGCGTGTGCATAAGACTTGTGGCTTATGTTTTAGTGAACGCGTATTATCGCAATCTAGATTGTGAATTATTATCAGTGTCGTAGATAATTACTTTCAAACAAAAATCCTCTTACCAAAGGAGTTTTTGTTCAAATTTTCAATCATAGACATTCAAGCAATATGCTATTTTATTTTTGCATGATTTTTTTTCCATTAAGAGTCTGATAGAAGTTTTTTGTTTTTTTATTGTTGTTTTATTTTTTATTGAAATTCTCGATGAATTCAATAACTGATCAAAGTATAGTGTAAGACTTATTCAGGTAACAGATCAGGTCAAGATGGCATAGTGTGGGTCACTATGCTGAATTGTATGTCTTCGCAAAGAGTTTGATGATTACCACTCTTGGATTCTATTCCTGCTTTCCATCATTCAGATTAAAGTCACTTTGATAGGATTACATTAAAAATAAGTTTTTTTGAACTGTCATGAAACAAATACACGTAGAGAAACAAAAGGATAATGTGGATATTGTTACAATGAAATGTGTTATGTTTCAAAACATACGACGTAAAGTCACCGATAATTATATACAGGTATAACATTGTACATTCACAAAGCCTATCTCGATTCACTTTCCACCGCCAAAGACACAATTCGTGTTTACAGTTGAATTAACTGTATAATTGCTATTATTGTCCCCTCTCTGAATAGGTGTTCAGTGATGTTAGGACAAGATTAGGAACTACAAACACAATGCATACATCAAATGTCTCATATCCTGACTTTACCCGAGAGTGTCTACAGACAAGCATTGAGTATCTATTGAAGGTGATTGCTATCGAACTTAATGGTAGTCTGATCCAGAGACAGACTTAAACGGAATGGCGTCTGTACGAATCTGTATTGATTTCATCATTTGATGGTAGGTTCTTTGTCACTCGACATAGCCCATTACCTTGTTTATGTTTGCGCAGACCGCATATCCGTCTCAGCCGACCGATGCCGTCTAATGGTACCGAAGAAAAATGATTCCCGATCTTTTTCATGAGGGAACCTGTGCGGAAAGATATATAAGTAACAAAGTGGTCGCTTTTCAGCGATCCGTGTGATGAATAGGTAATGTCGTCGAAGAAAAAAGACGTCGCTCGTTCCACTCAAGGATAAGTTTGCTAAGCCCACTTAATTATGTTAGGCTTTTGTGCCTACGTAGCAGGATCATGATTTTTTTTCCTTTTTTCCAATGCTTGAAACGGAATTGTACTGATTTGTAATTGTAAGGATATAAATAAATGCTTATTGGTTTGTATATAGAACCGTATTACTGTATCTATAAACATACGGGTAACCTATTTGTAATTGATTAATGACATCAATTAAATATTGCGTTGCAAAAGTTACTAGTTCAGTACGCACAAATAGCTCTGATAACTTAAACTGATTATGAAAGGTAAAGATTTATCCTGAGAATTTTAGAAATGTCTATTAGATTCGCATCATCATCGCAGCCTCTAGTCTGTCCGTCTTCGGACGTAGGCCTCCTCTCCCAATTTTCATTTCTCTCGATCCCGTGCTATCGCCATCCAGTTCACTCCAACTCGTCCCCGTATATCATCGACCCATCTTTTTGGTAGTCTTCCTCTGCCTCGGGTGTTTGTTTGGGGTCTCCACTCAAGCATTCTTCGAGCTCACCGGCTGTACTCTAGTCTAGCAATGTGTCCTGCCCATCTCCATTTCCGGCGTTCTATTTCTTGCACGAAATCTATGACTTTAGTATTTTCTCTAATCCACTCATTTCCCTTTCTGTGCATCAGAGTTATACCAAGCATCAACCTCTCCATTGCTCTCTGTGCTACTCGTAGTTTCTCAGCAGACTTTTCGCTCAAAGTCGTAGTTTCCATGCCATATGTGAACAGTCATGACACATTGGCTAAATATCTTGGTTTTCAGGCGTTGCGTGATTCTTATAGTGAAAAATTTGGCTATTCGCTCCGAAAACTGATCAAGCTTTAGCGATCCTCCTTTCCGCTTCGGCCACCTGGTCTTCCAGATCCAGAGTTATCTTGTGGCCAAGAGACTCTAAGAATGATAGTAAGATCATCATCATCTTCGTTAATAAATGTAATGCTCCACTGCTAGATATAACCCTCTTATTAGCAAGGAAGCTTTCGCAGTAGATAAAAGCAGTAAAATCAGATTTTGACGTATTCTGTAAATCTATTAAAAGCAAAACTCATTAAAAGGCATAAGTTTTGCGCTTTGGCAGAACCTGATAAATAAGATTAGTGCTATATACTTATATCAAGTAGCTTCCTTTTCACTTATTTTATGAGGCTGTTAAAGTTGGATGAGTTAACAAGAGCTTTCCCGAGAGACCTGTTTTGGCCTCGCACAGGCCTCGGTTTGGCCTAAGGCCCTCGAAACCCACATTACGTGTTCGCCTGTTTCATCTTTAGTTTATCGAGCGCGATGAACAATGTTGTATTTCTTTATGATTCTAGTTACTATTGGATGTTGAAATTATTTAAATATTATGTAATTTGCTCATGCTAAAAATATAGTTTTATAAAATATATCTTCTGTAATGTATAGTTAATGTTGTTTTTATTATTTAATACGGAATACTTATTTACAGAAACAGCACAGTTATATCTCATATTACCGATGGATACTGAGAGTTCCCCTTAAAGCTAATTTGCGGCAGTTAATTAACAAAAAAAAATATTGTCAGGTTTTTATAAATCGTGTTTATAACTATGTTATCAAAACAGTTGTTATACAGCCGAGGTTTTTGGTCTAGCGGTTAGCATATGCGACTGATGATCAAAAACTGTTACTGTGGTGATATATGAATGCTTGCTAACAGCCCGGAGTTTGCAAGTAAGTGGGCGCCTCGTAGTCTATCCTGCGCCTGATCTCTCCCTGGTTGAACCTCCTGCGTCGTTGGCTCGTTGAGACTGGCCACCGTGTCCAGTACACTCAACCAAAAATATCTTTAACACTTCATAGTTGATTAGTCGTGACAGACACAATGCAAACAAATAAAACGTTCACCTATATCATTCAAAGATATATATTACTCTGGTGTTGTGGCATTACTGCATAAAAAGGCGTTTACGGTTCGTCATAAAATTGTCTTTGAGCCAAAAATGGCAGACAAAGGAGTGAATAAACGCCGAGATTGGAAAATTATTCATATTGGTGACACGGTTGGAGCACCCCGGGGCACCCGACCGCCTGGCCGCCCAACCGTCCCTTCCATACGTGTATCTATCGAACAATTGATGGATATTTCTACAAATGCTTAGAAATTTATTACAGACACAAACCTTTTTTATCTATTTGTTTTGCAACTATCGGTAGAGATTGTTTATACGACAGAACAGTATCGAGCGAACATATTTCTGTTCGATAACAAACCATTTAGATGTATTATATCTAAATAAATATGAGTTACGTATAATCTTATTAGGGTTGGTCCGACTTCTCATAACGAACTTGCCCTAAGCGGCTGCCGGCTTGGGTTTGTTTTGCGGAAGAGATTGCCGTAACAAGCTTCCAGCTGGACTATATAATACTGCAAAAGAGATTGATGGAGTCTTTGTAAATAGTTGCTTGAGGGAAATTTATTTTTGTACTTAAATGCAGTCCCTGATGCCGTGGTCAGAATTTAAGATTGAACTGAAATACACATAATCTCTGTAATTCGGAGAATCCTCCTCATTAGAGATCGATCTCGACCTAAGAGCTAGCACAACATACTATGGAAAAAACCCAGACTTCTATGTAAAACTTTCTTACAATATTTATATGACTACGTTGTTGTCGATATTTGCAGAGATTTTCAAGTCCTCAGACTTTTTTAATATGTTACCACAATATGTTGATATTAATAATAGTTTCGTTCATCAGAAGAAAATCTTTATCTCAGACTACAGAAACCATACAGCCATTGTATAGTCTGTGCCATTATAGATTGATGATGTAAAAGGGTATATAAGTGCTGGCCCTTTGTCCCACGTAAGCCCATCAAAAGATTGGTAAATCTTTTTCACAAAAGATACCCACGATCAGATAAACATAGGACGTTTACATAAAAATAAGCTTTAAATATAACTGTTGACATATAGCACCTTTAAGTACATTCACATTTTTATTTAAATTTAGAATAGTATTCTTTCCTTTAAGATGTAGAATATAAATTGTCTATTTCCAAATGAGATACATTTTGTTTAAGTCGTTCGTATGTTGATGCGCGTTTTGATTGGCTTACAGTTAATGCGGCGCCAACGTTCAAACCGTTGAGGTGCGTTTTAATATCACTGGTTTGCTTTATATTCGTTCACATAAACGCGACAGCGCAAAATTACCATAAAAGTAAGGACAGTTTAGTAAAAATCACTGTACTATTTTATTATACTTTATAAATTTGAAAGAAATTTAATGTAATATATTAAAAAATATATGTTTTCAATTGTGAACTTTATGTTAAAACCTGACACGCTGTAGAGCCATGGCTAACGACTGTCTTTTTTTAATGTTGTCTGTCATTTGTGTGTAATAATAAAATAGTATATATTTAAATAAGTAATAAATTCTATGTTATTGACTGCCTCGGTGGCGTAGTGGTACGCGTATGCGACTGCTAAGCTTGAGGTCTCGGGTTCAAATCCTGGGTCGGACCAAATGTTTGTGGAATCTACAAATATTTATTTCGGAGTTTGGGTGTTTTCTATGTATAATATGTATGTATTTACAAAAAAAAGTATATATAATATAAGTATTTATATCAGTTGTCTAGTACCCATAACACAAGCACTGCTTAGCTTGGGACTAGATGGCGTTGTGTGGTAGATGTCCGAAATATTTATTTATTTATTTATTATGTACTTAGTTATAGTACATATAATAATATGAAAAACAAAAGTTCACAAACAAATGAATTTCAACTTCAAAGTGAGTTCACATTTCTCTACTCGGTAGAAGAGGGAAGCGAGACAAAATATTGAATTAATTAATTACACGGATATGAGACACTGTGCTACATCAGTCATGAGTTCCACCGAGGGGAGATTTTAATCACATTAAAAGCACTCTCGGAGTTTCGAGTGACCTTTTGCGATGTTATTCACGACACAAGCTTTTATATTCACGTACGTAGGTACAATACTATATTCTAGTTTAGTTTGATATATTTTCTGAAGTGAGCTGATCTTCGTCCGAGTCTTTTCTGATGTTATATTCGTATCCAACGTTAAAATATTTTTTAATTCCAACCAATTGTAGTTTTACTGAAATTACCACGATCAATCAAAGAAACATACAAACTTTTCAGCTCTTAAATATTAATATTGATATGCCCAACGAGTACACTCAAATTCACAGTTTTTGCAACCTTATATGCTATGGACTAATTTTTATTATTTTATTAGACAAAAAATTGATTTCCCTAACTTTAATATTTCTTTAGACCGCTTTCTAGCCTTTGTGTTTTGGTTGCCTTAACTTGCACATATAAGTATTGTTGTCAAAAACAAACAAATTTTGTATGAATTATTTGAAAAGATGGTGCATTTGAGTTTCTCACCAGCTCTTCTTATGAATGCAATACCCATCGGAGCTGGTACTTGGATTGATTTCAATTTAAACCTTTGAGTTCAATCGAAATCAATCTAAGCTCCGGTAATTCAAATCATTGATTACTTGAGTTGCATCCTTTTATCACTGATCAATTCAGTACTTGAGTTTTATTTTATATTTTGTAATAATAATGTTTGATGTTTGTATTTTGACGTGTTCAAGTGCCTTTTGGGGCCTATGGAAATAAATGATTTGACTTTGACTTTGACAGTATCAAATTATTCTATCATCGCCAACATCTAATAAAGCAAGGATAATCTGTCGCATGACTAAGCCCGCAGTGACTCCTCAATCTTAGTTAAACATACCTATGCTTAAATCGATGTTCGAAATCATATACGAAAGGATAAAAACTCCAAACAATAAAAGAAAAAAAAATCACAGTACCCATGAAAAGTAAAAAAGGATGTTGTACTCTAATCCTATCAATAAATATACATTTTGTAACTTTTAAAACTAAGTATTAGTCCATTAAAACACAGCATAGTTACTCGTACTTTAGGTGCTATTCTTAGTATCAATAGTATTAAGTACTATTTCTTTAATTGGTTTTTAAATAATGGTTACCGTTTAAAATTCAAATCCTACCAAAAAAACCCAATGTTCTTTTATTGCATAGGGGGCAAACGAGCAGACGTGTCGATTGATGGTAAGCGATTACCGCCGCCCATGGACACCCACAACACCGGCGTCACAAGTGGGTTACCGACCTTTTAAGAAGGAGTACCCTATTTTCTTAAAGGTTTGAAGGTTGTATAAGAATTCATTAAAGTTTTTTTAAATTTATTAAAACAAAACTTTCAAAACATAATAGAGAATAATTTCTATGAGAAGTTATGTAAATGAACAAGCTTGTATCAGGATTCCCCAAAGAATCAATCGTGGCTTTAACTTTGCAGCCTGTGTTTTAGTGCAGACTTTCAGTGTGACAAGACAAAGTGTCATGACCCATTTTACGTAACTATAATACCCAAGGACCAGGCCATTTTTTACAACACTTGCTTTAAATTATACAACGAAACTGTACAACTTCTTAAAATTAATCTTTGACAGGTATGTCAGACGAAACAATATTGGTAAGGTGATTTAGAAAGATGGATAGCACGCTAACCTAGAGATATTATTCTAGAATACCTAAATAACGTAAAAAAACCACTTCTATACATTCATACATATTATATCATACAGGTAAATACAAATACACATGATACACGTATGTACATACTGATAGACATGCTCATTTGCACCACATTTGCATACGTGACAAACCTTATAATCTCACACATTATCACACCATTGCAGTCCATTGCGGGACATAGGCTTCTCCCAACACTCACCGCAGAGCCCGGTTTGTTGTTTTTTGCATCCAGTCACCGCAGTATGGATGCCCTCTGGCCAGGTGGTGGGACGACTATGTAAGAGGGCTGGCGGTGACTGAATCTCACACATAATTCGATGCAATTCGCATGTATCTCCGTATTCGTAAAGGCCTAAGTATAAGAATAAAATAATATTTCTTAGCCTGCACAAGCTTTGCTTGTTTCATTGTCATTGAAATCATAGAGCCGTTTAGCATGCTTGTAAAACCATCGTTAGTTACCTCTTATTTGAATAGTCAATCGCATATACGAAATGGTGCTCGCAATTGCCTGCCAAATATCGTACAATTAGTATGTAAGATGGAACGGAACTTGATGCAATTGAAGGCAAAGTGCCTGTATTGTCATCTTATTGAGTGAAACTCATTATAGAATGTATAACTAAAACGTGTGCCATATAGTTTTATTCACCCGACTGCACTTATGAACCTTAGGTAAGTACGTATGAATTGTAAAATAAAATAGCTTTTAATGAATATGAGTTTAACTAAATTATACGTAACTAGCTGTTGCCCGCGGCTCCGCCCTCGTTTTTGTCGGTTTTTTCGTGTTTTTTCACGGTCGCGGATATGTGACTGGTGTAAAAATTAAATAAAAACAATCCTTGATGCGGATCATACATCATTCTAAAATTTCAGTTTTTGAAGCGTACACTAACCAACATAACATTTTTATATATATAGATATGTATGTAGTGTTTTAAAAAATATACAGCTACATAATAGCCCACAAAAAATAATTTATCATCATTATCAACTTTTCATTGCAATTGCCACTGCTGGACATAAACCTTTCCTTCCAATGGAGGATTTGGCTTACTATACCACGTTGACCAGACAGGTGGTCTATATCATATATTGTCTCCCTTAGTGGCGACTAACAATATCTATGGGATGAATAAGGGGTAAAATAATTTATATAATTTAGTTTCAAACTAATTCCTTTTTTGAAGTTTTACAACACATTCCTCGTATCCTACAGCGTAATCAGCGCCTCCACGTGTACAGGAAAAAAGAAGAACACATTTATCTTTTGTCATTGTTATATAATTATACCGAAAAGGTCAGAAGCCTTAAAATTCTTTACAATAATTGTTTGTTTTCAATAAAGAATATCGACATCAAAGAAATCTTCTCAGTTTATTTTCAATTAAACTTTTTGTGATTTCACGAGATGTTTTGGAATAAAAGAGTTTTGATGTGTAATAGGGCATGGCTTTTAAATGTCTCGGGATTTTTTAAGGTTTTATTGGTTACGGTATGAGTTTCGTTGTGGATGGGTCTTGACTATGAGATAATTAAATCAACAGCCCTACTTCGACTCACAATCATATTTTTATACCGGGTACAATGGTTTAAATGAGTTGTTTCTAAAACAAAGTCTTATTAAGTACTACAAAATTATCATTAATATATTACAGTGCATTTTTTACATAAATATAGGTATATTCTAATATTTATAAAGTATATTATATGTTTGTATCTATCTATATAAATAAAAATGAATCGTCAAAATGTATGTACGCGCATAACTTATGACCGATTGCACCAAATACAATAATTATTTTTTCAAATGTTCGTTATTGTTAGGACAAGGTTTGTATAGAAGGAAATTAAAAGATAACCGTTTTTTTTCAACGACTGTACCTACCTACTACCTCTGGGAAGCGGAAACGGGCAAATTTACAAAAAAAAACATATTCAGAATTTTAGAAAATATTTAGAATAGAAATACGAAATTCGACGGGTCAGCTAGTATCTAATATCTATATTTCTATAGGATTTATTTTGTTTCATAAAATAGTAAAAACTTGTCTATAAAATATGGACTTCACACAGTAACTACTTAATTGAAAAGACTAAAGAGAAGAAGATCTAGAGATCTCCGGTTCGAATCCCGAGTCGGGTTAACCGTCCCATCAGATTATGAGAGAGAGGAAACAGAGTGCACCTGTGTTTGCGCACACACTTGTGCACTATAAAATCTTCTGCGTGGTTTGTTGGTCTACGTTGAGATTGGCAGCCGTGGCCCATATCGGCTAGGAGAACATTATAATAATTAAAAAGAAAATTTGCATACACTTGGATGTGACGTATAGTGCAAACTTATAAAAAGAAATCATTAGTGTAGTAAAAGTATGCAGTGATAGTTTGGTCTAATTGAAATCCTCAGATTACCTGGTGCCTCACTGCTTTCTTTGAAATAGAGTTTCTTAGGGCAGATAGTTTGTAATATTATAAGACAAATTATTTGCAAAACATGAACAAATATTTACCTTGTATTATATGTAATACAACAAACGTTACTAATTACCAAACATTGCATGCTAATGAGGAATGCAAATTAATACGATTCGCTATTTCATCTGACATAATGATAGGATCATTTAGTGTGAAAGGGATAGAGTAAGTAAGTGTAGAACATCATTTTGTGTTGCGATTTTACGTTATGCTTGAATCAGAGTTAAATACATGACTATTTCGGTCACTGTATCAATCACGATGAGCTAATTTAGCCGATGTTCGTTGTTTATAACTTATTTTATTGCCCTAATGGCACTCAATACTGACTTTAAATTAGGGTGGAGTTCTAGGATTGAACTGTCTATAACCACACGGAGTGCCATATTGCGCTGCAAAGGCGTGCGTAAAGGTGGGAGAGCCACGCTTCGGCATGAATTGGCCGGCTCGACCGGATTGATACCACGGCCTCACAGAAAACCAGTGTGAAACAATGTTTGCGCTGTGTTTCACCGAGTGAGTGAGGATACCGGAGGCTCATACCCCAACCCTCACCCCTATCCCTCTCCCCATCCCCCAAATGAAGATACGTCTGCCTGTTTGCACCCTATTCCATAAAAAAATAGAAGGGTCAGCCTAACAGTGGCATAATTCCTGTCAACATCAACAGATGACCTAATGAACGATCTCTTCGATGAATAGAGTCGAAATGGAGATACGCAAAGGTGTGATGCAATTCGTTTGATAAAGTACCAAAACATCTGAAAATCTCTAATCTACTAGGTTTTGTGTATATAATTTTAAATCTATAAAATAAATAAAAATGGAAGTGTCTGTTTATAATTTAAAATTAACAACCTTTCACTAAATGCATATGAAAGTGTGTACGACACTAACAAGAAAAATCATTTTTTTTATGCCGGTCTGTCCGTCTGTCTGTTGGAAATATGTACAGAAGTAAAATTTTTACGTTATTTATTCTAGAATAATATCATCCATATGGCGAATTTACGATACAGTAATATGATGGTTTAATCCATTGTATCTAATCCCGCATCTCATCGCAGGTGTTACTGACACTGGGGATAGACGGCTTAGCGTGCTATCCATCTTTCTAAATCACCTTACCAATATTACTCGTATATCGTTTGACATAATAGAAGCGTTTATCAACCAAAAATAAAACTTTTTACTTGACTTATAAATAGGCAAGATTTCTATTGAAATAATAACTTTCCGAAACCAAAACTTTCTGCTGCGCACAGCAAAACTGTGGAATGAGCTGTCGCCTGCGGTGTTCCCGGACCAATACGACCTTCAAACCTTCAAGAAAAGAGCGTACTCTTTCCTAAAAGGCCGGCAACGCACTTGTAACGCCTCTGGAGTTGCGGGTGTCCAAGGGCGGCGGTAATCGCTTACCTGATGAGACGATACGTCTGCTCGTTTGCCCCATATAATAATAATAAATATTCCGGACAGCTTTTAAGAGTCCACTGCTAGACAGGCCTCTCCTTAGCGAGGAGGTACTGGCCTACTACACCACACGACCCACATTTTTTTAAAATTCTATTCTAACAATTTTGAATTATTGCAATTATTCCGAAAAAAAATATATCGAATGATTGTCTGATTAAATATGTGACTAATTCAATATCTGTATAATACTTTCTAAATACTTAATAACACAGAAAAATGTCTAAACAGGTGAAATTCAAATACGACAGTCTTTCAAATAAATCAGTCAGAACTAAATACATATAAACAGTACTGCTTAGTTTTACATCTATTTGTCTCTTATTTTTTCCTAGAAAACGACCGGACGAAGTTTCTCAGTAATTTGCCTAAAGGACATATAAAAAAGTCTCCGCAAGTAGTTGACTGTGAAATGTTGCTTTGTAAACTTCTTTATTATTTACTTTAAATTTAAACTGCCCGTTTAAACAGTACTGGGATACTTTTTCTCGTACGTTACAATTTAAATTACGGACTTGAATAAACAGGAGAAGCCATTTTACAACCTTATTAACAAATATTTAGTATTCGTTTTTTTTTACAAAGTTTTGCGCCCGGTAGTTTTTCGAGGTAAATTTATTTTTCTAGATGAAAGCAATTCGTATTCGCATCTATAGCATTTGTTAGGACCACAACTGTTTGTAGGATATAACACAATTATTCTCCACCTTCTATCCACTAGGTACGAATTGTCTGATATTGATGTAATTATGTCTAGTTGTCATTGGTATGGACAACACAAAGAAGTAGATTAAGTATAGCTTCTAATATATTTATAATAAGGCATTGAAAACTAATTCTTATAATAAACTAAGATAGGTTTGTTTTCCGTAGAAGTATAAAACTAGGACTTTGTTTCTCTAATCTACTACGGCAAAGGCTTACTTAATCGAAGTATTTATGAAGAATGTGTACGTAATACCCACGATGATTAAATTATATTGACTTTTGTATGGCCTGAAGATGTTGCATTCCAACAAGGACGCAACATACTTGTGAGTCACTTATGTATTAATAAAATATAGGTTTGATATAGCCTCAAGCATTCGGTTCTAATTAGTTTAAATAGAGCTATCTACGTGTCATTTAGTCGCAGAAACTCGTTACATAAGGACGTTTTCAGTTAAAAATGATAATGTCCATTACAAAGTTATAGGAGCCAAGTAAGTAAGTAATAATAAAAATAAAAACCGAGCTTTACTTAAAACACAAAGAACAACACCAGTCTAAAAGGGGAATTTTACGCAGTACGGCTCTTGGTGATTTAACTAAAGCCTGTGAAGGGAAAACGAACGATTTGTATTCATGATGTCGTCCTTTGCTTAGGTTTGGGAGGTGCGACATAGTCAATTCGCAATTTTGCCTGATTCTCCAGAGGGAGCGCTGATTCGGTACGGTTATTGCGATAAATCCGGCCTTTACTCCGCTTATCGCAATAGAAATAAAAACGTTTGAACTCTAGTAACACGATATGTGTGTTAAATGGATATGTTGCATGAAACATTACGTATAATTTCAATTACATGATTAAATTATTATTATTATTATTTTTTTTTTTTAAAAGACAACTCCCACATTAGGAATAAACATCCTGTGTCGTGGGGGACTTTACAAACATACATGAAACGGACACAAAGAACATCCAGACTCGGGACAACAATTCGTGGATCACACAAAGTGTTGTAGGTACCGCGTGGGATTTGAACCCACGACACTCGGCGCAGTAGCAGGCGGCATGGCGACCGCTGACACCACTCGGCCAACCGTGCAGTTATTAAGTTATTAAGGTTATTATATAATTTTATATTTGCAATAAAATACATTTTATAGTAATGTCAGTTTTTATGGGCCTCCGGTATCCTCACTCACTCGGTGAAACACAGCGCAGACGCTATTTCACACCGGTTTTCTGTGAGGCCGTGGTATCACTCCGGTCGAGCCGACCCATTCATGCCGAAGCATAGCTCTCCCACGGTATAACGGTCCGCGTCGGATGTTTTGCCTGACACAATGCTGAATTGGGTCCATTTTTGGCCGTGCAAAATAGTGCTATGCTATCTTTTCTTTTGGTTTTCTGTTACTTTTGTTGCCAATATAAATATTTTTCTTTCTTTCTTAGAGTTGTACCAGTAACAAGATTTTACAGATACCTATTTTTCAAACAAATACGGCCATATTTAACATAGCAGAAATTGGAACAGGAAATCATTAAACCTAAAGTTACTTAACAATATAATGAATAAACAACCTTAAAATTAGTAATTCAGAATGTTTGCCATGTCGCTATAATCTCAACTGTCGTGTTGGAGTCCACCCGACCGCTGCTAAATGCGATAAATCCGGGAACACACGTGACAACTCAGATAAATAACCCTAACTTGAGCCTTTGTGGAAGTGACACAACATTGGTGCATAGCCTTACTTAATTAAGTTGTGTTTTAAACGTTAAAATAGGATCCAATTTATTTTCAAACGTTTTAGGTAAAGTTTAGGCAGTGCTTTCCATATGTGTAGGCAAATCTTTGTTGTATTATGTTTTAATTAGAAAATTTCGAGACAAACTGTATTTACATTTACCCAGTATTAAATATTTCTTATGAGTTTCATAAAGGTAATTTCGATATTCTTACCGAAATTGTAGGAAAATATTCGTTCATCGTTTGTTTCATCATCAGCCTATTGCAGGCGACTACTGGACATAGACCTCTCTCTGTCTCTTCTGCTATTTGTTTTTTTGTTTACATTTATCAAATATGCAGGTTTAAGATATAAACAATTTATAAAGAAAACAATTTCAGAATCGTGACAAGCTAATCATAAGCGATCACTTGTTCGCCAGAAGCGATGGCAGAACGTTCTCTTTGAGGTATAAACAAAGTAACTGTGTAAATAAAAGGCACTTGAAACCGACCGCCTGCAGCTATCTTGAATGAAGATGCTTTGGCTCTTTTACAGCTAGCGCATTGTAAAGTCATCCAATTTCAGCTTTGTAAAGCATTTGCATATATGGCGTTAGTTCCGAATAGAAACGACCTTCAGCCATCTGTTTATTGGATGAAAAATTCCTGGCCAAACTATTATTATTTAAAAATGACTTTTAAAAAACAGTGTTCTCATGAGTTTACCGAATTCTAATACCAACCGAAAGTATAAAGCATTTTTTTTATACATGTGCTACCAAAATGACTCTGCCCTGCCTGATGGATAACTCCAGCAGAATCCAAGAGTGGTGGTCACCATCCTCAATGCAAACAAGGACAGTGCAGCATGGCGACCAGCACTATGGCGGCCTAGTAAGATGCATTTTCACGCCCCGCTTAAAGAACCCGGGATCATAGTAGGACGGAAACACGTGCGCTGGTAGTGAGTTCCAGGTTTTAACCGCTCGGCACAGGAAGGAAGAGCCGAATTGATGAGTTCGCACTCTGGAAGAATTTTTCAAATTGGACCCGCGGTTCCTGAGACTAGCGCGTTCTAGTTCTAGTTGTTCCGTTGTCCGTTGTTCGAAAACTGCAATACAGGCTTCGCCTAGTGCAGCTTTCATTGATACTTGTAATGATGTACAATTGGACAGTTAATAAATATTATTATTATTCTCTTCATTTCATTTGTATATACATATAAATTACATTTATAAATATACATATAAAATAAATACATTTAAAAATATAAAAAATAGTAGACCACCGACTTCGGCTACAGGGACCAAGAAACCGGTGGTTAGAGCTCCAAAAACAGGAACCTCCTTACTATACGTGCCGTGTCGAGAAGGACTGCCTTCTGTATCAGGCCCTTGATCCAGCCCCCTAACTTGAGCCTCTTAATATGTTGGTCGAGGCTCTTGGCTATCAATCCGTGAGCAGATACGACTATCGGAACAATGATCACCGAATCCACATTCCACATATCGACAATCTCGTGAGATAAATCCAAATATTTTATTTGTTTTTCTTTTTCGACTTTCACGAGATTCTCGTCATGAGGAAAGGCGATTATTAGTATTATCATTATAACAAGGTTGCGTGGGTCAGCTAGTCAATAATATAATTGTCATATTAAAAATTCACTCTATGTGTACATCATTACTAAAACAAAATAAGAACAAACAAAAGAAGTTAGCCCACTATCATATCTAAAATCTTGTTGGAATTTGATAATACAAGCCAATTGAATTCAAAAGAGGAACAATATTACCGAGAAAACGGATACCCTACGTAGGCTTTTACTAGCAACCTTTTGTATACACATAACGGTTTCTTCCCAAGTAAGTCTTAGTATTTGATACCCCCGGGGACTTATTGTTTCGAATAGCGAATTGTCTCTTTTCGTTTTTGAATAAGATAATAGGTATTTGTAAGTTTTTTGCTAGCATGTTGTATTAACCATAGGCTAAATAATGTAACGTTCAATGAAGATATAAAATATTACGGGTGTGGATAAAATTATAGTATATTTATTTACAACTTAGAAAAGAGTCTTGTTTGAATAGAGGACATGATTTGATTTAAAATAGGTGGTATTTATTATACTGATAACTAAGGTCATGGGAACACAATTGAATAGAGTTTTTTTAAGTTAGAATAAAATCATTGGTCAATCATTAATCATTGTTATAGACTCAGTAAGATCGCAAATAGTCATAATAAATATTTCGGACATCTAACACAACGCCATCTAGTTTCAAGCTAAGCAGAGCTTGTGTTATGGGTACTAGCAACTGATATAAATACTTTGTTTCTTGTAAATACTTTTTATTTCGGAGTTTGGGTGTTTTTCTATGTGTAATATGTATATATTGCACATAGAAAAACACCCAAACTCCGAAACAAATATTTGCAGATCATACAAACATTTGATCCGACCCGGGAATCGAACCCACCGAGGCATTATAATAAGTAATGGTTAGAAGAGTTGTATCGAAAATATTGTAGATATTTTTGGAGATTACTTTTTAAAAAACCTTTTTTATAGCCCGCGATATGAAAATTTTATAAACAGTACGAGTAAAATGGGTCATTAACTACAAGTGAGGTATTACGCTGCATTGCTTTGTCATTAGCTATGGAGTCTAAGAAACTATTAAAAGATACAGCGCTAGAACGCTTATTATCAGATATAGTTTTCTCGCGACCAAAATGACGTACGTGCCTAGAATTTCATAATTCTTACGTGTTTCGTCCAACGTTGTTTAAGTGCACAACGAATAAAAGCGAAGAACCGAGGCTCTCGGACGGCGCATAACGTTAACTCCAGTCGTGTGTCGGAGCTGACACACACACATTTTCTTTGCACCATTCGCAGTAATGATAATTCTATTGCAGGTCATAAAAAAACAATTAAATGGATCTTATTATGCTAGTCTACATACTTTTAATTTAAATTGCAGACAAATATACCTCTATTTAAAAAAGGCAATTTATTCACACAAATGTTTGTGTTGAACGAACATAATATATACTCCTCGTCATATTTAACGAACCCAGAATTTACAGCCTCAATTTCAAAGTAGCCTTCGTGGAGCCGTAACACTGAAAAGTAAGCATAAATTAGGACGGGACCATAGTCTTGGCGGCTTTATACGTCATCTATCTGCGCCATCTGTGTTGGAAATTTACGGTACCCGCCCTGCTTATAAAGTTCGTTTCATAAAGGTCTTGCAAGCTGTCGCTACACTCTCTCAAGGTCATTGTGGCCTTTTCAACTAGTATAATGATATATAGTCTGAAAACTTGAAACTAAAAATACCGTCACATTCTATCAAATTTTCTGACCACTCTTTTTCTGTCCATGCAGCTCGACTATGGAACGCCCTACCAGTCGCAATAGGACGTGCACCAACAATAACTGCCTTCAAGAGACTAGTAAAAGAGCATTACCTGGGAAACATCTAGGTCCCATAACCTATGTATTTCCCTCGCGTAGTCAGCAGATCACCTTATCCCATAAAACTGTGTTAATAGTAGTTTATAGGTATTTCACTCACACTCTTCTTAGTTTTTATTTAATAATCCTCATTTTATCTAACCTCCACCCTATATATCGTGTATACTGCTTTAATTTTTTCTTCAAATATAATATTAATGACCGAGACACAACTTTCCCTATTTTGTTTTGTCTCCATCCTAAGGTTGCCTGTAAGAGAATGCCTCCGGGCGATAAGGCCGCCAATTGTACCTACTTATCTTAAATTAAGACCTTTTATAATTTACCTGGTGTACCATTAAGACAAGATTATTATTACTGATTTTTTAAAGTTTACGAATTATGACTTAGTAGACAGAGGTAAATAAAGATAGGTTTCATTTTATTTATTTCATAATAAAGGTAACATCTCGCTAACTTTAATATTTTTTTTTTTTTTTAATATTTTTTATTTTTTTTTACAACTCCCACATTAGGAATAAACATCCTGTGTCGTGGGGGACTTTACAAACATACATGAAACGGACACAAAGAACATCCAGACTCGGGACAACAATTCGTGGATCACACAAAGTGTTGTAGGTACCGCGTGGGATTTGAACCCACGACACTTGGCGCAGTAGCAAGCGGCGTGGCGACCGCTGACACCACTCGGCCAACCGTGCAGTCACTTTAAAAACTTTAAAAAATCACTTACCTTGCACGATTAAAGTTTTTTTTGCCAATTCTTTTATATTTACTTCTACGTACGTTCTATTTAAACATACTATGTGCAGCATCTATACTAATATTATAGATTCGAAAGTAACTCGGTATGTTTCGCTTTCACGTCATAATTTGGATATAAGGACATATGCTACTCGTATATATACATATAAATAAACGCGGGTAGAACCGCGGGCAAAAGCTAGGAAATTATTAAAAATATATTTCTAAATGAAATCATACACATGTGAAAAATTAACTATAAAATAAACATCAAGCGAATTATTAATATCCGAAGAGATTATTACAAACTATACCGGGAGCCGACCAAATTTATTCCCTAGCGTATAACAATATTAAATAGGTTTTACAACTCACATCATTTATATAGAGTAGAAACTTTGATCAAAGTAAAAGCCCGTATTATGAATGATGAAGGAAGTTTGGAACTGTAGGGTCTGAGTCGAACGAGGTTATTGTGTAAACAGGAAGCGGCGCGGTCCATCAACAGTTGTCAACAATTGGACCCTGCGGGCGGACTCATTACCATCAACTATAATAACATAATATATTTATATATAAAGACTAGTGTATAAGTATGTTTATATTTATGAAAAGATAAATGTAACCGTCAGGGTAACGTAATACAGCTTAGTGTCATCTTTTAGTAAACATGAAAAACTTGCAAGATTAGTTTTTGATTAAGTTTCGTATTATATAATTGTAGTGCCATTTTAAATGTAGGTAATATTTTATGATCACTCATATTATAATTTTTTGAAGTGAAACTTCTTTAAGCGCATGAGGGTAAAATTTTTACGGATGAAACGCGTCACGAAGATTTGCAGCGTTTTTGTCGAAGAACAGGAAGAGAGCGATTGAGATCCATTGAGAGAGAGAGTGAAAAAGGGCGAATTTTAATTTAATTTTCATCTGAGATTTTACAATTTTTTTTTTCTTTTTAAAAGACAACTCCCACATTAGGAATAAACATCCTGTGTCGCGGGGGACTTTACAAACATACATGAAACGGACACAAAGAACATCCAGACTTGGGACAACAATTCGTGGAACCCACGACACTTGGCGCAGTAGCAAGAGGCATGGCGACCGCTGAAACCACTCGGCCAACCGTGCAGGCAAATATTATTTTTAAACAATATAAAATAACTGTACCTATTTAATAATTATCTTTAATTCTTTTTATTATTAATTAGTTTGCCAAAGAAGTTTCACTTCTGACATGTGTACTTTGTACGCACGCACTTTTTTTTTCTCAGTGACATTTAAAAATAATATTGACAGTCAAAACTTAAACAAATATCTAGTTTTACATTAGTGACGTCAGATGTAAATACATCACTTTATGACTTACATATTTATGTAGGTTTATACTGATATCAATAATTATGTAATTATTCCCAATGTTACAGAAGCATGTCAACAGGTAACGGTGCCATAGTGTGGTTCACCAAGTCACCATGCATTATTGTTTTGTCTGTATTCGCAATGAGTATGGTGATCATTAGTCTTGCATTCTGCTGAAGCTTTTCATCAGGCAGAGTAGAGACATTTTAGCAAGCTCATATCTTAAAGGCTATTGCTAGTTGTCCGCTAATCGGACGACTAATTTATATTATTCGTCCGTAACAAACTGAACCGAAGAGGAAAGGAAAAACCAAATATATATACAGATAAAGAAAGAAGAAGTGCAGAACAAGGACTCTTGTCATGCAAGAGGAAGACAGTATTTATAAAAAAAAAAAAAAAACCTAACCTAACCTAACCAAAAAAAAATATTTTTTCGAACAAATTGACAGTGAACTTTATTTTGCCTAAAAAAAAAAAAAAAAACCTAACCTAACCTAACCAAAAAAAAATATTTTTTCGAACAAATTGACAGTGAACTTTATTTTGCCTAAAAAAAAAAAAAAAAACCTAACCTAACCTAACCAAAAAAAAATATTTTTTGGAACAAATTGACAGTTATCTTTATTTTGCCTATTTATCCGTCCGTTTATCGGACGACTAATTTATGTTATTCGTCCGTTTATCGGACGACTAGACACTTTGTATCTTAAAATAAAAATCTCATAATTATTATTACTTTTAGCACAGATATTGTACGTATAATTTTATTGTTTTAATTTAAACTTTATTCAGTAGCTATAGATTTATATATGTCTTCATAATACTTACTCTGAAATTAAGGATACAACTTGAATATAACAAGGTCTTTATATTCATAGTCTCAAGACATACGATTGTACTCTGAATGTGTTCTAGTTACAAAGTGTACTGTAAACTTCAGTAACTTTCCAATAAAACAATGCTTTATTTATCCACAATTACATATAATTCGAACCAATCAACAGTATACAATAATTATCTTTAATTCACCACCATCAACCCAAAAAACCTTCCGCGTCAAAAACAACGCCGATCAACCTTCCTTTTCAGTGTTCTCTCCATTCTCCGTGTTGCCAGTTGAAAATCTACTAGCTATCCGATTATAATCAATGTTATTTGAAAAACCTTACATAGCTATCCAATTATAATCGATTCTATTTGAAAAACCTTACAGTACTAATAAGATCAAATTTCGTCTGAACAGCATTCAAAAGGTACATAATAATTTTGGGTAGGTTACCCAAAATTACATAAGAAATGTTGAATAGTTGTGATTAAGTAAGAAAATTCGTAAATTCATTGTCTTTATCTGTATATAATATATAATAAATAAATAAATATTTTCGGACATCTAACACACAACGCCATCTAGTCCCAAGCTAAGCAGAGCTTGTGTTATGGGTACTAGACAACTGATATAAATACTTATATACTTTTTTTTTTGTAAATACATACATATTATACATAAAAAACACCCAAACTCCGAAACAAATATTTGCAGATCATACAAACATTTGGTCCGACCCAGGAATCGAACCCGAGACCTCAAGCTTAGCAGTCGCATACGCTACCACTAACCTGAATACGTAAAAACTTTTGATAAATTATATTTAAAAAGCCTATTTCACCCGATCCATGATTACGTATCTATTAACATTTTATTCATTTAAGTCGGTTCAGTATGTTAGGCGCTAAGGCTGTCAATATTATTACTTTTTATTTGGCTTCGCCATAGTTGGATAAAAATGAACCAACAGTACTATCAAGAACTCTGTCTCACAAAAAAAATTGAATTTAAATTTTGCTTGCAATTAGTTTATCTTCAGAAATAATTTCGAGGCTTCAATAAAAATAAATGTGGAATATAGCACAAGTAAATACTCACAGAGAAAACCCGAAAGATGTGACGATGGTGTACTCTCAATAATTGAAAGCATCTAGCTTCAGAGTTCAGATTCAAAGCCTTTATATTCAACAATATATTCGTGTTTGAGCAACGAGACATTCCTTCATTTGTTAATGCAATTTGTAGTGTTGCTGTTGTGAGCTCGCTCCTATTTGCTCAGTTTAATATGCAGCTAAATATAGACTTATGTTCCTTTTAATTACTTTGTGTAGATTTGCTTTGCTGAGGAATAAGTTATTTGTTAAGTTTACTTTAGAACTTTCCCTTCCTTTAATTTTTATACTTATTTCAAATTAAATGTTTTAGCTGGTAGTAAAGTAATTGTTGTAAGTATAGGTATATTGTAGTAGTTAAATATGTATACAATATTTGTCAGGGAAATAGTGAGTATTAATTAATGCCTTTTGAATTATCCTGTTGTTACTACTTCTGCACTAAATGAAGTGACGTTATAACGATTACTTTTAAAGCCCTTTAATGTTAATTTGACACGCATATTGTATCAACTGTGAAAATCATGTTTCAATTTGCAGCAGTTGCATACGCCACCACTGCGCCACCGAAGCAGTCTGGTGATTCTTGACCACAATGCACTCGAGGAAACTGAGAGTATGATAAAATACCTATCTACTTTTTGAAAAAGGCCATTTGTCTTGTTATTTCTACGTTCATTGTGTGTAAACGAAGCAAAAACATGAAAAAATTGCGTCACCAGGTAAAAAAATGTTACAATGTCAGGCTTCATTTTTGTTTCCATTCGTAGAACGATGTGAAGTCCCAAAACCCGACTCCTTCATATCCTTCAATTTGGACACTATATCAGAAAATATTTATTTGAATAATTACAAGAACACATTGTGTGACGTTCATAAACATATATATTCTAATGAGTCCTATTAAAACTTACATATTGCATTTAATTTCACATTCATATCCATGCATAATTATTGTTATATGCTTACTATAATAGACAGCTTATATTCGATATGTATATACAATAAGCTGCTTGTTCGTAATATTGATATCGGTCACGCGTTTAGATTATTGTGAACATCAAAGAGATGGCTACTCCACTGTCATTGATACATATTAATTAATAGTTATTGGTTCGCTTTGAGCGAGTCAGAATATACCTTTCAATTTAGTGTTTCATTTTGATTCATTTCTATTGAAACTAGGAATGATATAATATATTAAATATCACGAAATATACACAAATGTCTAAATATAAATAATGCATTGCGGCAAATTTGAATTGTGCATTTACGGGTGATGTTATAGAGAATTTTATTGGCAATAGTTACATTTAATGAATATTTGCTACAAAAGAATAGCTGATCATAGCATTTTTAAAGTTATAATGGGATTTTTTAATTTAGAGGTAGTAGAGCCACGCTGATTTCAGCACGAACGGGCTGGCTCGACCGAGGCTGTACTACCCTCGCACAGAAGATCAACGTAAAATGATAGCGTTCTGTGGTGCTTCGTTGGTGAGTGCGAGACCGGAGCTCCAATGATGCAGAAGCATCACTAGGCCGCCATAATGTGGGTCACCATGCTGCATTGTTACATTGTCTGCACGAGCAATGAATGGGGTGACCACCACTCATGGATTCTGCTTATGCTTTCCATCAGGCAGGGTAGAGTCATTCTGGCAGGGCTATACCAGAACCAAAACTACCAACAGACTCTACAACTTTCAAGAATATATCTTTTACGGTTCAAGCGGCACGCCTGTGTCACTCCTTACGGAAGCCAAAAGACAGGCATAGTCAATAAACAGTTTCAATAAACTTGTCAAGAATCACTATCTATCTCTTTATTAACTATCTGCTATCATATATTTATGTACGTATGTATTCATATTTACATATATGTTATGTAAGTGCATGAATGTATTAGTTCGACTATGTATCTGTGTAAATGTGTTAGGTAATATTCTTTCATACGCAAATTCTAAATATGTACCACAAACTACAAATCACTAGTATAGTCCATCTAAAGGTTGCCTGGAAAGATCGCAGTCTGCCATAAGGCCGCCCATTGTACTACTGTTTTTATTTTCGTTATTTTCTATATTATATCTTTCAAGAATATGGTGTGCAATAAAGAGTATCCTATCTATCTATCTGTGGAGTAATGGGTGTCCCTCCTCCACAAAGGGAGGATTCTCCGGCCAGACGAGGTGATCATGCCTGGCGGACCACGGCCCAACGGTTGAGGTTGGGTTGTGGTTGTAAATATATGATAATCCGCGCGAGAACTTCTATTGCGCGATTCAGGATCGGTAGTTACTCCATGTAGTGCGTTACTTCGTAGTTCAGTGTATCTTCGGTAGATGGTGCTGTAGTAGGTTACTGTTGTGTTGTACGTGGAAGTCGCCACATATCTATAGAAGAAAAACTAACAGTATTTAACAGTTCGCTGTTAGACATAGGCCTTTGCTTAGAAAGGAGGTTTTGATGCTAAACAAACGGATTGGTGCACGGTTTGTTTCAGGTTTTCCTTCACTTTATAGAGATGTTGTATTGCGTAGTTTGTCTGCCAGTTATACGACACCCTTGGGATGAATAGAGAGAGACATTCTTAATGGGATTTTTCAATCGTTAATATTTAATCCTGCATAACATACATTAGAGCAAGTATCATAGCGCTGCAAGGACAGATTTGACGGTCAAATGAGTCGAAAACGAGAGATCCATTAGTCGTAATAGATTGTCACAATGCACAGTATTCGTGCGTCAATCACGACCGCCTGAGGCTTAATTTGTGCTGACAATGAGGAGGGTCTTGGGTATATTATCCACCCGTCTATCTCAAATATAACTCGCTTTAATGATCTACATAAAAATAATAACAATTTATTGTTCGTGTTTACGAGAGTAATTGTGGTGAATGAAACTGTCAGTAGAAATATGTACCTATATGATTTTATAAAAATGTATTGTTACTGATTCATTCGCTCTCTGTTAGAAATGGGTTCAGTGTAATAATAATGTCTTTATTATACACCAGGTAAATTATAAAAGGTCTTAATTTAAGATAAGTAGGTACAATTGGCGGCCTTATCCCTGGAGGCAATCTCTTACAGGCAACCTTAGGATAGAGACAAAATAGAATAGGGAATGTAGTGGGTTGTATCTGGTGCATTAATATTATATTTGAAGGAAAAATTAAAGCAGTATACACGATATATAGGGTGGAAGTTAGATAAAATGAGGATTATTAAATTAAAACTTAGAAGAGTGTAAGTGAAATGTCTATAAACTACTATTAACACACTTCTATGGGATAAGGTGATCTAATGACTACGCGAGGGAAATACGTAGGTTATGGGACCTAGATGTCTCCCAGGTAATGCTCTTTTACTAGTCTCTTGAAGGCAGTTATTGTTGGTGTACGTCTTATTGCGACTGGTAGGGCGATCCACAGTCGAGCTGCTTGGACAGAAAAAGAGTGGTCGAAAAATTTGGTAGAATGTGACGGTATTTTTAGTTTCAAGTTCTCAGACGATCTCAGTAAACCGTGATTTAAGGTAAAGTGGGGTAAAAGGACTAAATAGAATGTTGTATAGAAGAGAAAGGATATGTGTATTCCGGCGAAGGCGGATAGGTAACCACTTAGCTTTTTACGATAGTAGGAGATGTGATCATATTTACGCAATCCGAATATGAATCTTATACAGAGATTTTGGAATCTTTCAAGCTTATTTAATTGGTCTTCAGTGAGATCTAAATAACTGATGAGGTTGGATGTTTTATCTAAGATAATTTTCAGTCTTTTTTTTTTTTTTTTTTTTCTTCTTAAAAAGACAACTCCCGCATTAGGAATATACATCCTGTGTCGCGGGGGACTTTACAAACATACATGTAACGGACACGAATAACACCCAGACTCAGGACAACATTTTGTGGATCACACAAAGTGATGTCCCACGTGGGATTTGAACCCACGGCACTTGGCGCAGTAGTGAACGTTTAAACCACTAGGCCAACCGTGCAGTCTATACATATTAATGCCATTATGTTTTTAAGTTTTGGTTTATTTTGCCTCTCTAGCAGGCAACTGCTGCACAAAAAAGGTTTCTTTTTTATACAGAGGAGTTATGTGACTGTCCTTAAACCATAAAACTTTTAGATGTACACAAACTATACTTTAATTACGTTGTGAAAAATAATAAGTTTTAAAATCTATCTATCTAAGATAGATATGCAGGATCCAATGCAATTCGTGTATTTGAAATTCTGTTTAATCAGGTGCTAGCGCCGTAAGCGTTAGCAAGAGTTTTTATCAAATTAATTTTTGAGGTTTCGGGTTCAATTCCCGGGTTGTATTGTCTGAAATATTTGTATGACCTGCAAATAGCTGTTTCGGGTGTTTTCTATTTATAACATGTATGTATTTACAAGAAAAAAGTATATATGTATTTATATTAGTGGTCTAGGTAGACCCCGCTCTGTTTAATTTGGGACTAGATGGCGTTGTGTTAGATGTCCGATTTTTTTAAAATTAAATTGACAGACACGCAATGGTACAGTTTGGTACGGTAGGCAGTTATTGCCCTTGCCTAACATTGATGTATTAACTACTAAAGTCCTTAAAATATGGGTTGATTTGCAACAGGTGACCTTTTCTTTTGATTTTTTTTAAAACAAAAAAATAACTTTGAACAAGTGATTGTAATTCGTATCACCTATATATTCATTCATCACGTGTCAGTATGACACGTGATGACGTACGACACTAATCGCGGGCAACGACGAGAACCGAAGCTAGTATCTTTATACATTGTCGCCTATGTGTTATTCTGATGTATAAGCTATATTATTGTTAAGTTTCATCAAAATCCATTTAGTAGATTTTGCGTGAAAGATTAACAAATATACTCGTACTCACAAACTTTCAAGTTTATAATATTATAGATTAAGTATGGAGGGTAGAGATAAGGAGTATCATCTGTGTACATGAAAAGTGTCCGTTGAAATGCATTAAATTAGGGTGGCGCCACATTAGCATCAGAGTAAACTTCTTAAAATCAATACACACACTTTTTCATAAAATTGAATGATAAAAAATCAATAAACGTACTATTCACAGTTCAGAAAATAAAATATATTTACTACATTATTTTGTAATACGCAAGTAGTGACAATAATGTTAAATTTTTACCTCGGCGTACTTCAATTCGTTCACAATTGCTACATTCATCAATACACACACTTTTTCATAAAATTGAATGATAAAAAATCAATAAACGTACTATTCACAGTTCAGAAAATAAAATATATTTACTACATTATTTTGTAATACGCAAGTAGTGACAATAATGTTAAATTTTTTACCTCGGCGTACTTCAATTCGTTCACAATTGCTACATTCATACCATAACCTGTGTCTACACCAGCGCCATTCTGGAAGGTTTTTGAACTGTTATTTACAGCTTATGCTGGACACTTTTTTCAATTTTCTTCCATATAAGATAACACTCCTTGTCTCTACCCTCCATAAGATTAAGGATACTCTTTTGCAAATAGAAAAAGTCAAACCTAAAATGTGCCTCGTCAGTTCTAAAATTACACAAGGGAGAACTGTTACAGAGGTCAAGCTATATTTTCAGGACTGTAGTAACACCTTGGTGTCCCTCACTCATTTGAATCATACCACTTGTAGTTATTTAGGACAACTTCAATCTCTATCATACAAAAGATTATATGTTGGAAATACTTTCTAACCCAAGGTAACTGCTTCAATGTTTCAAAATCATTCATTTCCAACCGCTAACTACGATAAACTTATTTCTATATATGTGTATAAGTTTGAAAACTTATTCGGGCCAACAGTTATGAATGGTAATATAGTGTCGTACTCAAAGATTCATGTAACAGGTTGTTACAAACAGTTCCTATATATTTCATGTCTCACAGGCCATAAAACTGCGAAGTTTTGCCCTTATCGAGCATTTCGCGGATGTCATTGCACGAAACACATCAATCTCCCGAAGTTACCTCGCTGAGCCGAGCCCCGACCAGCTATTTATCTTAATGTTTTAAAGCCACATCCATCAATCTACGAGCCAAAGACGTATCATTACAAATATATCTATTATATTTGTTTTTTTCTTTCTTTAAATACTGTATCTATAAATGGAATACACGTTGAAAGCATTTTATAAATAAAATATACTTTAATCTATACTATACTGTAAGTATTATAAATTCGAAAGTAAATCTGTCTATGACGCTTTCACGGCTGAGCTTTTGCACCAATTTCTATTATATTTGGCATGGAGATACTTTGATTTTTTAGAAAGAACTACTCTATACTGCTTAGTAAACTATATTCTCCTTAATATTCTAATAAACGAACTAAATTAGAGAAATCGAAGCACGCTATTCACCTTTGATTCAACTTATTACACTGTATACTCTCATAAAGTTGCTCTTCAGCGCGATAAGCTTGCCTCTAGCCTCTACGCTTTGTCATGATTTGCATCTACTATACTGCCACGCTCGTAAATAGATTTCATGTAAATTAATTGCTGCACTTTATCTGGAATCAAAGGATGGCTTTTGTCGTATATATCGTAGAACGGAACGCGGGAATATTAATGCAATTAGCCTCTGCTCTGAGTATTACATGTCCCTATACGAAATGTTCATTAATTTTTCATTTCACATATTTTTATGATGATGATAATGATGATTGCACAACAATGCATAAGTACATATAACTGTTTTATTTACTATCACAAGCACGTTCATACGAATTTTATGAATTCGAAATCAACTCTGTTCAAAATCAATTCTCGTGTCACATTCTTGCTCACGATTAACTCCGAAAGTATCTAACCGATTTTCACATTTGAACATCACAATTAGACCAATCGGAATCGGAAGCATGTTCGAAAAGGGAAGTAGATGAATTGCGTGGGTAAAATTTAAAATTATTATACAAGAATACGTGTTAATTTTCATTTATAATATAAGATCTTCTTGTTTAAAGAATCAGTCAATGAATATGTTATCGTGAGATTGTCAAAACCGTTAGATTGTAATCTATCTCGCGAGATTGTAAACTGTCAAAAGATTGTGAATTGTAACATCCTGCTTACAATTTAACGTATTATTTTTAGTTATATTATAATTTATCCGAGTAAAACCGTTAAACCACAATCTGTTACATGTGTAGTTGTCAACTGTCCCAACCAATCAGCGCGCTAGTTGCGGTCCGTCGCATACCATATCACAATTTGACGGTTTTACACCGATAGATTATAATCTAACTAAAAATAATACGTTAAATTATAAGCAGTGTATAACAGTTCACAATCTTCCGACAGTTTACAATCTTGCAAGAAATTACAATCTGAGGGTAACATATACAAGTGGTTATGTGAAGAAACTGTCTGCGGTATTCGAGTACCTATTTCTTTTCTGTTTTTTTTTTAATTTTATTTATAGATTGGTGGGCAAATGAGCAGACGTATCACCTGATAGTAAGTGATTACTGCCGCCCATGGACACCCGCAACACAAAAGGCGTCACAAGTGCGTTGCTGACCTTTAGGGAATGGGGAGCGGGATGGGGGAGGGTTTGGTGTATGGGCCTCCGGTATCTTCACTCACGCGGTCACTCCTCAACACGCCGGTTACACGCAAGCGCTATTTCACACCGGTTTTCTGTGAAGCCGTGGTATCACTCCGGTCGAGCCGGCCCATTCATGCTCTCCCACGGTAAAATATTATTTTCAATATAGTGTACCGTTATACGAATACCCATTAAATAAAAGTTTTAGGAAGAAGTTTCACTCATTAGAGCGTATTCTTGTATGAAATATGTATCTGTCTTTCATATTGTCCGGCCCCATATCGGAGCCGACACATACATACATTTTACTTTTTTTTTTTTTTTTTATTGAATAGTGGGCAAACGAGCAGACGTATCACCTGATGGTAAGCGATTACCGCCGCCCATAGACACTCGCAACACCAAAGGCGTCACAAGTGCGTTGCCGACCTTTGGGGGATGGGAAAGGGGACGGGGGAGGGGTTGTGGTATGGGCCTCCGGTATCCTCACTCACTCGGTGAAACACAGCGCAAACGCTATTTCACACCGGTTTTCTGTGAGGCCGTGGTATCACTCCGGTCGAGCCGACCCATTCATGCCGAAAAGCATAGCTCTCCCACGGTAAAAAGCTTAAAGCTTCCTCCGATATCAGATCGGCGTTTGACATAGATATCGGATCGGATAATCTGAAAACGCTCTTAGCGAAACGTAAAGCTGAAAGTGTTTAGTTTGCATAAAAAAAGGATATTATTATTTGTAAATCACTTGTAAGAAGTTGTCCACATTTATGTGGTTGTAGAAAACACGTTTTAGATTCGAACGGGCTTAGCACAACTAGAAATAATGGAATCAAATGTATATAAGTTGCATAGTACTTTTTAAGTGCTGCAGCGCTTTAAAGCGTGTTAGTATCACACACTATTCACACCACGCTTACCATTGTCGTGGTCGGGAAGTGGTAGGCTGTCGGAAGTATCTGAGGCTAGTGCTAGATCTGGTGATGTGGACCCTAACAGAGCTGTAAGCCCATCGTGTTCACCATCTGTGGAAATAATATTTTTGTACATAATTATTCATACTTATTTTATTTCCTTGAAAAATAATTGCTTTTATCACATATTTATGTCAGTACTCTCAGTATATAAGAAATATAACAATACAGATGTTAATCATATCTTTATGTTTACTAGTACAACTTTCATTTGCAAGGTCTATTTAGGTAAATATTTAGCTATATACCAGGTCAATGAGGTCAATAAGTCAAGTTATGATTTATAAGCATTTGGTAATTAAGGAAAATATTCATAGCATAGCCATCAATATACATTTAAACATCATTGTTTACGGGATGAACTGGCCGGGTTAAACAATACTAAGGTATTCCAACGAAAGCTATTATAATAATAAAATGTCTGCGAGGTCATTAACTACTGAAGACTCTTAACACCGCCTTTTAAGAAAGTGCTAATTTTTAGGTCGCCATCTATCGACGCTGACGGAACTAACTATTACTTTAAACAATCATAAAAGACAAAAGAAAATAATAACTCAGTACGTTGCATTCTTAATAAGGAATTATCTTTTAACTTCAACCGTACACGAATTAAATACTTTTCATTTCTAAATACACAACCATACCCTTTACTTACTAAATGCAGTATAACGAAGGTATCTGATTTTATAATAATTGTTTCGAGACTGCTTCTCTGAAAGTCCTGAAAACGTACCAAAGAGCTCTCAAAACTTCTACAGCTTCGAATCCATATAAATTATTTATGGCAGTTGAGCAATTTCCTTATTTCCTGATGTACGCCGGGTTCCCTAATTACGTAGGTTTTGAGTACCTCTTAGATGTCATACTCGGTTCTCTATTAACGCAAGTACTGTTTAATTCAGTTGTAATTTAATATTTTTAAGTGCTGTTGTAGGAAATGAGCAAAGAAAAGTTGAAGCTCAAAAACAACAGAGACCTACCCATTCGGTGTTTAAATTTAACTTTTTAATTGTTTGATTGTCACTTTCTGGTGGTAGTGAATTTAAATTAAGAATTGGGAACAAATAATGGGTTTAAATTTTTTTGTTTGTAAAAAAATAATTAGGATTAATAAGTAAATTTGAGTAATAACAAAATTCAATTCATCAATCAATGAAGCCGTCTGTATTTTAGTAACAAATAGTCGGATGAAAAGGTTATGATTTCTGTACACATGCTCCAGTTACCATCTTGTTTATTCACGGCCAAATGTGCGACATAATAAAACGCCAACTGACGTGGGAAGGGTGCAATAAATGGTAGGTACTAGCAGCTTCAATTTCAGAAATATTTTTCTTCATGCAACGTAATTCTGTATGATGATTCGTTTACACACCTGTATGTCGTTCCTGGAACATAATATGTTCCAAATTTAAGCATGAGCTTCTTTTATGATTGAAAATAATACACAGCTTTGCGGCAGTCTATCAGGTAGCGGTATTATAACTTGAAAAGTAACTTTAATACTACTTAACGAACAAATCCCTTATGTAAGCTGTTTTGCACAAATCCTTTTCTAGTATTTTTTATTTCTCAACATGTTTAATTTCATCTAGTTTAAACATTTTGTCAAAACAATTTCGTATTAAAATAGTGTTTAGTCGTCGGCGATCCCCTGCAGCGAATGACAAAGCGTAATTGAGACTCGAGAAATCTTCAAATTAGAAATTCATTGTCAGAAAACAACTTCAGTCGACAACAGAATAGTTGAACACAAGTGATTAGTTAGCGATATTTCGGTTGGAACGGTCAATATTAATTACAAAGTGTGCCAACAGGGCCCGACGGTCGCACCAAGCCGACAAATTTATTCAGCTAAATTAAATGACACTAAGTAAATAGCGAGTGCAAATTGGTGGCAGTCTATTGTGGCTCAAGTACCACAGAGCAGTTTCTAGCCAAGTTTAGACGGTAAGTCAAACCGAGTACGGTATTACTTTATTTGCAACTTTATGGTACCGCATTTCCCTTCAGCCGTCGGGTGAGGGATCCGTTCCTCAGCTTGTTTTATGAAAAAAGTCGGGGGCGGTTTTCTTAATATTATTATCCCGGGCCACCCCTCTTCTTTGTTCCAGATATAGTGAGGGGGAAATAGGTTGTGGCTGCATAACCGACATTTGTTATCATATCATTGTTTCAAAGAAAACGCTTATAACTAAAGTTATTTAGATATTGTTGTTTTAATTTAGGGATGTAATGAGGATGTGTCGCTTAATTCCTTCTCATTTAAATACCAGTTTACCGAAGTCCAAAAATAACAGAGCTACAACCCAGCTCTGATTAATAAGAGTAACAAAATCAATTTAATTTGTTATGTTCAAATATTCTTGTGTATTGATGCTTTATAGGCGTCTATAGTTCGTCGGCAACTTACTAATCATCTATCTAAAGGAAATTTTAATGCCTCTAAAAATTTATCAATGTTAAAAATATGGTTTTTAAATGTATTTAAAATAGTGATATTATGCATTAATATTTAAGTTAGTTAAGAAATTTAAGTAAATTAAGAAAAGATCTTACTAGACCGTCATTACTATATCCGCAATGAGTTTCGTCGCCTCCATTTTATAATTCTATTCATATTTTCAATCAGAAAGAATAGAGTCACTTACAATTAAATATGAAAATGGAAAACGGTAAAGACAAAGTTAAAATGTTTGATCTATAAAGTATTAAAAAACGCTGGCTGACTTGGCTGATTTGAAGCAAAACCTAATGAGGTTAAACGTTGTGTATATGAAGATACTACATACAAGGTTCTTGACATTTACGATCCTCTGAAATACCTACGCAACCGTTGTGTACATCATACATTTTTAGCATATCTGAAACAACAATATCTGTGGCACTCGCTGAAATATAACAGCGGCTTTAAACAACTTCGTGGAAAGAAAAAAAGGAAGAAAACAAGTAATTGAGGTTAAGGTTTAACATAATTATATTAAATAGATGATCCTCGTACAATATTTTGTTAGATACTAAGTCATTTCCAGCATTACATATACCGTTGGTATCTTGTTTCGCTTCTTTTGTATAGGATTATTTTTTGTGTATGTGTGTGTTTAAACGTACTATGTAGCAGTAGTGTAGATGATGTAGTTTTCCACTTTCACTGTTAACCTAGTTATAATAAAATAAAGGTTTTCTATTGATAGGATAGGATAGATATTGATATTTCGCTATAAATTATTGGTTACTCCGCGTTAATATATATTAATATAAATTATTATTATAACAACCGCGGGCAACGCGAGGCGAAGCCAGTATCTTCATAAATTGTAACCTATGTGCTATTCTGATGTATAAACTATATTACTGTAAAGGGTATCAAAATCCATATAGTAATTTTTGCGTGAAAGAGCAACAAACATTCTCAATTACATACTCACAAACTTTCGCGTTTATAATACTCGTATCACTAGGATTACTTGGTACTTATTTATTGTCAGATTTATTTAGTTATTGTATTAATTTATCATCATTCTCAACAACTGATTAGCTATTGTTGATATAATAGTTCACTGCTTGGGTGTTTTCTATGTATAATATGTATGTATTTACAAAAAAAATGTATATATGTATTTATATCAGTTGTCTAGTACCCATAACACAAGCTCTGCTTAGCTTGGGACTAGATGGCGTTATGTGTTAGAAGTCCGAAATATTTATTATTATTATTATTGAAGCCTATCCCTAGAAAGTAGTAGTTACCCTACTATACCACGCTCCGGTAGGATTGGTAAAGGTTTCCTATCAAGTTTTTCTTCTCTCAACATCGCTGTTGTCCTTGGTAGTTTGCTTCCTTAGTCGGCTCTTACGACACCCACGGGATGAACACGGATAATGATACTCCATATTCTTAATCCAGACTACTATGTTAATGTCTCATCATCGTCATGGTCTGGACATAGGCCTCCCCCAAGGCTTCCCATAACAACCAGTCCTGTGTTGCATACATCCAACGGTTTCCTGCGACCCTCACCAGGTCGTTGGACCATCTTATTAATGTATAGGATTGTTCTTTTGTAAGTTTCTTAAAATATTTTTCAACTTAAGTTCCATCTTCGCATTTACGTCTAGTTTATACATCAATCTTAGACAACGAATAACTTCAAATCCAAGTTATTGAAATTTGAAAACCAAAGCTAAGTTAGAACTTCGTCGTTTCATAAGTTGAACTTTGCGGCTGTGGCTTTTCTCACTTTATTAGAGAATGTCATGCAGTTCGAAACTTTTAACTTTAGGTTTTTTGCTGGAATTATTAAGTCTTACGGAGTTTTTCGACTTCACTTAGCAATTGACGGTGAAAATTTCACTCACTTATACCACTAAGGCACTTTTAAATATAATTTTGCATACAGATTAAAAGCAACTGCAACCATTCCAATTATTGCCATATTTTAAATAGACTTATCTATACTAATATTATAAAGAAGTAAAGTTTGTGTGTTTGTTAAATTGTAGGGGGTAATCTCGGGATCTACTAAACCGATTTTAAAAATCCTTTCAGTGTTGGATAGTCCATTTATCGAGGAAGGCTATAGGCTATATATCATCACGGTAATACTAATAGGAGCGGAGCACCAATGAAGAATGTTTCAAAAACGGGGAAAATTTTCACGCTACGGGCAATTGAAGACGCAAACGAGGTTGCGTGGGTCAGCTAGTACATAATAATTAAGTTTCGTAACTATTTGTTTCCTGTATTTAAGCTCATTACCTTGATTTATTTTTGTTTGTCGCCTTTCGCCACCGGTACTCTTGGATTCTGCTCATACCATTTTTTATCAGGCAGAGTAGAGTCACTTTGGTAAAACCATATATAAAAAATGATTTATAAAAATTTTGTTGTTATAACAGGTTTTTATATAGCATTCGCGTACTGTTAGTGTTGTTCTTTGACAAGTATTAATACATATTTATAGTATATTAAGCCGACGCGCGACGTTTGAATCTGTATTTCTGTAGTTTGTGATTATTTTAGGATATACATTATACAAATATAATATACATTTACTTTTAAAACAATTGTCTTTGTAGGAAAAATCTAATTATAGCACACTCAATACACGGATCCAACTTGCTCTTAGCTGTTTCTAATTTCGCTTTGTATTTTTTGTTTGTCGGATGTTTTTCTTTGTCTTTGTTAAGGAAGAATGTCTGATATTGAACATCAGCGGAACACGTAATATTTTATGAGTTATCCTAAACGGAATAACGAAATATCTGTATATTTTGCAAGAATACGTCTAAAAGCAATAGTAAATCATTCTATTAGATGGTTGGTAGTCCCGCGAGTGTTGAGACTAACTTCGTGAGCTGTCGATAAGATTCCCCTGTGGTCTACTTTGGTGAATGGATCCATCATCGAGGAATTAGATACGGTAATGTTAAGTGGTGAAATAGATGATAAATGTTTTTAATATTTTAACTAAATAGTTACTTCACTATGTGCTATATGTCTTGATATTTTAGCATTATTTGCCGCTGCTACGTCACAATATATGAAATATTAAAATTGCTCAAAATGTCGGAAACCTCTTAATACAAACTTCATGCATACACTAAACGTGAATAGTACTGTCGCCTACCTTTGTTTTCAGATACGGCTAACATCTGCCACCAATATATTATAACATTTATTAACAAAGTTATATAAGGGTTTGTGTTTGTCGTAAAATTTAATAGAAACAATCCCATATGAATTTATGAGGCCCAAAATGCGGACGATCGAGATGCCAGCCCGCTAATCGTGTCGGATACTCGAAAATTGTGTACCAACAAAAATATTTATGTTTGGATTTCATTCTACTGGATGGTTTAAAAAAATTGAATTAATTTTTTTGTGCTATTTCGCTTTATGAAGGTTCGCGAAATATGCTATTGTTATACGTAGATTTGATTTGTGTGACTTTGTTAATTTTATTCATTTTAATATAACAATCAAAGCCAATTACTTTTTTTAGTTCTAGTCATTGTTTTTGGGGTTTGTTATTATAATAGATTGCGAGTGGCGTGAGGGGTTAACATAACGTTTGTCGACCTCTTCGTGAATTGTTTTAAGAGAACACTATAAATAAAACTATACAAGAAGTAAAAAACTAATAGAGTTGCTCTTTGTTAAGATAGAGTCTGAATCGAACATCGAAAACTCAGTTAATGTAACTAGTACTACTTAAAATTAGTTATATTGAAAAAAAACATTATTTAAATTACGATACTTGGATGAACAAATGAGGTAAATGGAAACACAACCGTGTTTTCATTCATACCGTGGGAGAGCCACGCTTCGGCATGAATGGGCCGGCTCGACCGTAGTAATACCACGGCCTCACAGAAAACCGGTGTGAAATGGCGTTAGCGCTGTGTTTCACCGAGTGAGTGAGGATACCGGAGGCCCATACCCAACCCGTCCCCCCATTCTCCTCCCCTTCCTCTTAAGGCCGGCAACGCACTTATGACGCCTTTCGTGTTGCAGGTGTCCATGGGCGGCGGTAAGCGTTTACCACCAGGTGATACGTCTGCCCGTTTGCCCACTATTCAATAAAATAAAAAAAAAGATGATGATAATTTTGAAACAGAAAGTGTATTTGAAGTAAGAATATTACTAGTTTCAATATGACTAGGTATATTATCAAAATGAGCCTTTCAGTTAGCGCCCAGAGCCCAGAGACATTTAGGTTACGTCAACAAATTGAATGACCATTGAAATACTAGCACAGTGATATAACAATGCAGTTTACATTGTATTCGGCGGTAGACTGATTGTATGCAAATGTATGGTAATTATGCGCATACATTATACTCCTTACTTTACACATTATGTGAGGTCAGAAAATTAGAAAAGTGTTTGCTTTGATTTTCTTTGCTTTCTTTTAGCTTTGTATTTTATGAAAGAGCAGATAACATTCTTGAAAATACATAAATAAAAAGAAATAAAACCCTTGCGAGTTATACACATGATGTTTACAGAATTTTGTCAAAAAATATTTGGAATTTATTTAAAAAAATGGCATTACTTAAAATGCTTTTTTATTTATTACTTTATTTAACATATTTAAAAAGCCATTAATTTTGAATCTTTATTTGAATACAATATCAAACAAAAAGTACTTATATGAATAAAAAAACTGTATGTATATAATATCTATATTTTTATGAAATTCGACGGATTGACAGATATTTTTTATTTCAAAACAAAACCTCAAGTCGAACGTACGTGAGCTTCTCTGGAATGAATTGACAGCACAAACACAACCTTAACACCTGACTGTGTATCATATAGAAACCTATGTATAGTATTATATGTATGTAATATTCTTTTGTGAGTGTTTATTAATATAGTATATTAAGTGGTAAATTTATGTAAATCATTTATATTTAATGTAGGTTTATCTCTTACTTACTAAATTCAATCCCTTTGCACCTACCAGTTCTTATTTCTACATCACCTAAAGGTTGATTGGGAGAGAATACCTCAAGGCATTAAGTCTGACCAAACCTAGAAAGCCTTTGTTGGGTACTAGCACACTTTATACATTATCTTTACTATTATAAATTCGAATTATGTTACAAAGCTTATAGCTTTTATCCATTTTAATATTATAAATTTGAAAGTAACTCTATCTGTCTGCCCGTCTGCTGCGCTTCTACAGCTAAACTACTGCAACTGTATTGCAAATTGCAACATTTTAACTACAATTTAATTTGAATGAAATTTGGGTTGGAGTTACTTTTAAAGAGACTACTTTTTATGTTGTAACTGCCAAAATGACTCTACTCTGCCTGATGGAAAGCATGAGCAGAATCCAGGATTGGTGGTCACCATTCTCAATGCGAATAAGGACAATGCAGCATGATAAGCCACAATATTGTTGTCTAGTGAGATGCTTTTTCACGCATCGCTTAAAGTACCCGGGTTCATAGAGTAAAAGATTATTATTTACGTTTTACCGCGTTATCCAATTAAATACTTAGCCTTTTTTCTTTGTGTTATTGTACACTTATATTATTGGAATTATCCCACAGTTTTCAAATACGTCTGATGTGGGGGAGTAGGGCGAGGCCTTAGATACAATTTGCAAGAGTGACAATTCATCTTTGTAAGTGCCGTTGACGGTGTTTCACATGATATATGCAACTACTGTTTATTCATATTGTAGATTGCTCACAGCCCTGTTTTTTATTACTTCCAGTTTGCTGAGGTTTTAAGGAAAGTAATGCTTTGTTTTTCTGTTATGTGAACTACTCTTGCATTAAATTATGAGAGATGTATTTTTTAGTTGGATTTATTTTTTCCTTTGTTTACATTTTCCAGTGTATTTTTGTTAAGGATCCTTATTGGTCGTTGAATATGAAATTACACAGAACTATGGAGTAACGTACAATACGAAGACACCTACCAATCCTGAATCGCGCAATAGAAGTTCTCTCGCCGATTATCACATGTACAACATCCCAACATCAATTGTTAGGCAGTGACTCGCCAGGCATGATCACCTCGCCTGGTCGGAGGATCCTCCCTTTGTGTTGGAGGGATATGACACCCGTTCCCCCACAGGTTTTCTTTAACTATAATAAATTAAGTTAGCCAATTCCACTAAAACCACGCTTCGGCATGCATGGGTCGGCTCGACCGGAGTGATATCACGCCTAATTTTCGAGTCTCTCAAATGACAATAGACAAGATATTTAGTAGTCAAATAAGTTACAACGAAAATGTCTCCTTTTAACCGACTTGAAAACGAGGAGGTTATCAATTCGACTGTATTTTATTTTTATTTTATGTTTGTTACCTCATAACTTTCGACTGGACGACTTTGATGATTATTTTTTATTTGAAAGCTGGCGCTTCCCGTGTGGTCCCATTTTAATTTGGTCCAGTTCTTGAAATAGGTTGATCTTTTGTTAAAACTTGTGATTATTATTATCACTTTTATAGACAACTTTTCAATGACAAAAGAACGTCAATTTTTAATTAAGTTTTAAAGTCAATGAATAGAAAATATAATACCAAACCCATTTTACCCTTTGATTGTCAACACATATTTCGATATGTACCTAAAAATTCGAAAGAAGTTCTAGAACTCGAAACTTTGCTCAAAGCGTAAAGGGATAATGAGCTTGTTTACTATAATAATATGCCAATTAAATAGTCTCTAAGTGATTGGCTAATGGAATACAGAAATGTTTACCTACAAGGGTAGCGGTGCTGTAACTCGATGTTAGCAAACTCTTTTTGATAAAATGATAAAGTAAAGATAAAGCCTTTGAAAGACTGGTAACTACGTAATTAAGTTATCAAATGCTGTAGTTTAGTATTCGGATATTTTTATTTTTCTTTGATATTTTGTAGTACATAAGGAATGTAAGTAAACTACTTTTAAATTAAATTGAAATGCTAGGCAAATAAAAAATAAAAAACCGGCCAAGTACGAGTCGAACTCGCACACCTCGGGTTTCGTACAAACCTGTAGTTGCGATAACCATAAATTTTTAGTTACATCATTTAATGTAACTAAAAATTTATGCTTTTCGCATTTTTTCCTTTATGTGTGCTATTAGACGTTGCTTCTTACCAAATTTCAAGATTCTGAACTAGTTATCAGCATATTTAAGGGCACTGACTTCCCAATAACGATAGGTGTTCATTACAACCGGGGCTGACGGCTTCACGTGTTCTTTGAGACACGGGCGGGACAACACCACCATTGTCCATACTCCGGGCTGCTATCAAGAATATCTTGTAAGGAAGACCCAACAGCAATCCGACCCAGGAATCGAACTTGAGACTTCTTGATCAGCAGTCGTTCATGCTAACCGCCAGACCAACGAGGCAGTTATTGTTAGTTATTGTCAAAACTAATAAATTAAATAATAACTCTATAATTGAGATGCATAACGGTTAGTTCTTAACAATTTACGTGCTCAATAATAAGAAAGAAATTTTCATCGTTCGCTTAAGGAGATCTAATTCAATTAGGGGGCTTCGAAGCTCGTTTGCATGAGTTTGCATTTTTAAGCAAAATCGAGACAGTTCTCAAGTGAATTTTGACAAGTTGATGTCCTGCAATGGCGGCCTCCCTCGGGGCCTAATGGCGAGCGACGAGCTAGATAATTCAAATTTGGAATGTTAGCAAATTATGTTAGCTTTGATCTCCAACAAAAATACGCAGAGTAAGAATTGCAAGAAATAAATATTTGATGTTTTTGGCTAAAAATATTATGTTCACTGGATAGAATTCATTGATTGTTCAAAATATACGGTATTTTATTCAAGATGAGTAATTTCTCAGAATACAGTATGTATAATTACATTTATGTATTGTACGTATATGAGACGTGTTTATATATTAAGAGGCATATTGGGAAGCAAATTCATAAAGTGTTTTACTAAATACCTGTATTATTATAGTTGTAAATATATACATATTTCTCGATACATACCTCCGAAATATCACTCTGCTTTAAGAGATAGAGAGCCCAGCCAAAATGACTCTGCTCTGCCTGATGGAAAGCATAAGCAGAGTTCATCGGATTCATCAGATCATCAGATTTTATCAGACTTCAATCAGAAGTAAAATTCTTTATTCAATTATGTGCGAAAAATTCATTTGATTTGTAAATTTAAAAATTAATCATCATTTATTTAAATTGCTTCTAGTTGATAAAGTATTCGTATGGTATCATTATTACAAACCAGGTTATAAAGATTTCAGGTATGAACGAACATAAATACTGATTGATATTAAAATTTAATAGCTTCGATATCTTTCCAAATGATTTCAATTGGAAATTTAAATTTATAGTGGATTTTTAACGAGGTTCGCAATTACTGATTTGTGTTTGGGAGATAATATTCGTGTGATGAATGGACAGTATTGCGTTGTACATTCAACTTGTTATTGGCTTTATAATAATCATTTGTTTTTAACAATGATTTTCAGTTTCCAGTTATGTGTATTCCCTACTTTTGTATATTTAACAACACCGGTGGTCGCCTAGAGTCGACCATAATTCATTGATTTATTTAGGTTTTAGTTTTTTTGCAGTCTTTCTCTATATAAACTTTAACGGCGAATTTCATACTGTTCCCTTCCCATAATTTTCGTAAAATGGGGCACAAAGATTTTTCTTCACATATTAATATATACATCCAGGAGGATGGGGAAGTGGAAGGGGGAGTGGTTGGGATATGGGCCTCCGGTATCCCAACTCACTCGGTGAAACACAGCGCAAGCACCATTTCACAACGCTTTTCTGTGAGTGTTATAAAGGTACAACAAACCTTGCTCTTAAATCAATCTATTGCTGAAAACTGCATTTTCAAATCCGTACAGTATTTTAAAAGGTATAAGCGAACAGACAGCGGAAGCAACTTCTTTTTATATTACGTAAAGGTACATGTCTCTCTCACTATCTGACGTACCTCAAACAAAGTACTGTAAAACACTTGCACACACAAGATGTAAATGTCGATAGCGAATAACAGAACGTTGTTGCGATGTCCAAGTAAATTTCGAGCCAGTTTCGAATGCAAAACTTGAAATTTGAAATTCAAAGTAACCAACGTTGCATTCTGCTACTGTAAAACCATTCAGCTCCTGACTCTGCCAGTTAAATAGAATAAACTATTTCGACATCTGAATTCCAGTATCAAGAATTTTTATAGAAAAGTAATAGAACGAATAGTTTAACTGCATACTTATATTATGCAATTTTTAAAACGAAAACATTATATTATATATTCAAATCAGTTATTCGCTATTAGTTATTCATCATCTTCTGGCTTCCGTGTAATTGGGTGAAAATAGCGAAATTTGGAGATAATAATGACGCTATTTACAGATCAATAAAAAGTCTGCAAACAAACCGGAATGTCAATCATATTACGGTCTGTTGTATTCTGTCTTACTTTTTTATTTTTAATATGTTTATAATGCTTTAGTATATTTTGAAAAATATTAACTTGAAAAAACAGGCTGTAAATTTAGATTTGTATTGTAGAAATCTAAACTTGCAGAATTGTTAGTTAGGTGTTAAAACATAACATTAAATTTCTTTTCAAGAAGTGTTTGAACTGAGTAGTTAAGTAATTAAATGTCCCTTTCTCGGTTACTGGCAACCACAACTTTTGAAAAGGCTGTTTTATGTTTGTTTTACAAGAGTTTTTTTTATGATTGAATGAATTCTTAGATTATCTGGTGTCATAATTAATGCACAGGGCAACAGATATCAAATTTATTTATTCTTGCTTCTAACATATTTGTATTTTGTCTCATTATCTCAACGGGAATTAGGAACTTCTTAAAAATATTTTATTGTAACTTCTGTCTTTACTTTTAAGTCGATCATAGTTTAAATTGCCAATCGCAACTACGCTCTCAAAAGATTATAATCAGATAAGGTTATCTAGCTTCTATATAACTTCACAAAAGTATGACAATACGAGAACTTTTTTCTTTTTTCCTAGATTTTATAAATTCTTATTATAATCACAGTTTTCAAACGTTGCGATTATCAAAGGTGTCAGTCAAACGATTTTTATTACGAGAATATAATTTCTGATAAGTTTTGAAATTTTCTCTGAATCTAGTCTAGAATCTCTCTAGAAAAGATAGTGATACACATTTATTTAAAAGCGAAATATATATTGAGTGAATAATGTACATCGGTGGTCAACAGTGTAACTATAAGTTTAACTTAGAAAAGCACGTTATGTAAATACACTCTTTTGCAAAAAAAACGGGCACTTAAGCAAAGAACTATTTTATAGTTACTATTAGTTTGTTTGACAATTTTAGGTATTGTTATCCTCAGAATTTCATAAATTAATTAGGAAGGAATAGGTATCATCAGTTTTATCATAACATTTTGATTAAATTATTGAGAAATAATGTTTAAGCTCAAAACACTATTACTGTACCTGCTCGCTAAATAAAAATGAAACGCGTAAATTTCTTTGTTTTTCTTGAATACATTAAAAGCAGATAAAAGTTTAGTATTGAGTGTGACCCCCTCTTACTGAAATCACGGCTTGTATTCGTCTGGGCATGCTAGCGAGTATATCTTTTATGGTTTCTTGGGGAATACGTGCCCACTCCGCGGTAATCACATTCTTTAGCTCTCTCCGATGGTCTGCGGAGCCGGCTGCACTGATCTCACTCGTCGCTTCAGAACATCCCAGACATGCTCTATGGGATTGAGGTCCGGACTTCTAGCTGGCCAGTCCAAACGACGAATTCCGACTTCTTGCATATACGCTTCCACATCGCCAGACCGGTGAGCGCGAGCGTTGTCGTTCATAAAAAATGAGTTTTCGCCAAGAGCGGTTGAAGCGGGTTGTGCATAAGGAATTAGAACTGCCGTTATGTATCGGTATCCAGTCAGTGTACCGTTTTCGATGAAGACTAACTCCGTACAATCCATGGAATTTATTCTTGCCCAAAACATAACAGAGCCCCCTCCATAAGGTGTGATTTCTTCAAAACATGCCTCTGCAAAGCGTTCTCCTCGTCTACGTAGCACTCGCCGACGTCGGTCTTCACCATGCAGAGATATCCTGGCTTCATCGGAGAACAATATCCTATCCCAGTCTTCATGAGTCCGTGACACACAATTTCGAGCGAAGCTAAGCCTGGCAACTCGATGTCCACGGAGTAATTTAGGGCCGCGTGCCGGGCGATGACTGTGTATATTAGCAGCGAGAAGCCTCCTCCTGACCGTCCATAGACTAATTTGCACATTTCTTACTTCTTCGAAGCTGTTCTTGAGGTCCACATAAGAAGATTTGCGATTTCTCAACGCTTGACTAACTAGAAAACGATCATCCCGTGGTTCGGTACATGTCTTTCTGCCAGAACCAGGCCTTCTCTTGACGGAACCGGTCTCTTGATAGCGCTGCCAGGTCCTTTGAACTGTCGACCGACTCACATTTAGCCTGAGCCACGAAGCATTGGCTGCAACCTTCTTCTAGCAGCGCAATAATTTTGCTCGCTTTTATCACTTTATCTACCATTTTTGAGATTGCTAGACAGCAATAACAATACTTTTAAATGTCAAGGACATCAGATAATTTAATGAAAATTGACAAAAAGTTAACTAGAGTCGATATTAACTATAGGGAATTCGCGCCACAAAATGTAGTTAAAAGTTGTTTTCTTTGAAAACCAGGCTCAGTCAAAAATTTGAATTTGGAATGTACTCTTATAAACATTATGGCACTTTTATAACTGGCCAGTAACATGTTCAAATGATTAAAACCTTTTTGGTATTTTATTTTTTTCAGCCAGGAAGAAAATCGAAACCGCCCGTTTTTTTTGCAAATGAGTGTATTATAATTATAAGTATTACCGTTTCAGTATTGCTGACACTTATATTTTTACAGCAAGTTCAATCTTATATTCGATATAAAAGAGAGAATTTTTGTATTTAAGCAGATGTAAAAGTTTTATCGAATTTTTTTTGAAAGTGGGCGTCATGAATGTTAATATTTTAGTAAGTATCTCCCGACTTTCTAACAATATTTCAATGAAACAACTAATAGATTAAACTTGAAGCGAAAATAGCTTTTGATAAACATTTATACACAAAATAGCTTTGGATAAACATTTATACACAAAATAGCTTTGGATAAATGGATTTTTTTTAGCACTATAAAATCCCAGAGGATGTTGGTGTTTCGTCATCCAGACCGGACATATTCCTTTTCTCTAGACAAATTAAACACATAATATTAGTAGAGCTTACTGTTCCGTGGGAAACTAATATTCCTAAAGACCATAGAATCAAATTAAATAAATATTACGATCTAACAACTGAACTTAACAAAAATGGCTATGTGGTTAATTTATACGCGGTAGAAGTAGGAGCGAGAGGTATACCAGCTAAATCTCTCTATAACCTTCCTTGGCCTGTCGAGATCTGCAGTAAGTTCTATTTTAGAACGAGTATCCAAGGCTGCACTAACAGGTTCCTACCAAATTTGGCTAGGTAGGGCGGGAAACTCGAGCAGTGAAGGTGGCGTTGATGCGCATCTTAAAGGGGGCCTCCTTAAACCTACATCCAGGTCGTAAGTCCTGGGAACTGCTTTGAGTTTCTCCCTCTGCCACACGATGGACCCGGCACCCGCACGGTGAATCCATGGAGTGCTAAGAAGTTTGTCTCGTCTATACACAAAATAGCTTTGAATAAACATTTTTACACAATTAAATAATGTGTTTAAAATCTCTTACACTCTATTTTGCATAAGAGTTTGTTACGGTAATAGCAATAATTTATTGCCTTAAGTTACGCATGGAGAAACTTACAAGTTTAAATTAAGTCACGTATTATGTTAGGTCGGTTCTTTGACTTATGTACTTTAAGCCAATCTCATCAAAACTAATATTTCAAAAGTGAAAGTGTCTACTAAATCACTTTTAGCTAAGCCAACAATCCCACAGACTTGTAGATTAGTTAGTAACTTTGGAAATGTATAAAACAACTATTTGTGAGTTTCACTTGATGGATATTATTTTACATGAACACCACTCAGCTGGGCATGTCTTAAATAGCACGCATAAAATTGATAGCCCTAAATTTATAGAAATACAGTTAAACAGTCCATAGAACATGAAATATTTGGGAATCTGTCAATGTTTATCAGACCTATCCTTAAGTGTTAAATAAGGTTTTATGCAAAAAAAGTTAAATATTTAAATTGACTTTTTTGTTGGTTGATATCTTTGCTCTCAGAGGGCTGCGCTTGCGGTAATATTAATGCACCTTCCTAAAGTTAATATTTGAGAATGATGGCTAATTTTCCAGGTGACTTGAAACACGATAATTTGTAATAGTAACATTTTATATAGTACATTTATAACTTTTTTTTTAAATTCAATTTAGAATTCCTTCTTAGGTAAAACACCGAAGCAGTCATTTCTATACATTTATAATTTCTATGTCATTAACGTCACCAATGTACATTTCTGAGCATAAAACGGCAACAAACTAAATAAAATAATACACTCGATAATTTATTGAGCTAGTGTTACTCACCAATATCAGCAGCAGCATGCAACAGGTCTGCCAGTAGCTCCGGTTCGTGACAGGCTATAGCTAGCCGGTCATCGTGGAGCCTGACAGCCTCAAGGTCTGCGGGCACAGCCTCCCTCAGTTGGAGCGCCACAGCACCCTCCCTTCCTACAGACGCTCGGTACATCAGCACGGCTCGATGTGGAAACGACGACAGCGGAAATCTAGTTGTTTGGACCTGCAGACGAAAAGATAATTAAGTTATTTAAATATGAGCTTTCTGAATTACAGAATAGGGTTGATACTGTTGTTGTTGATAGATCACGACACTATTAAATTTTATATTTAAATCAAATCATTTAATGTAATTTATTACTTTGTTTTACAAGTTTCTCTTATTTCCTACTTATGTGTTTATTTTAAACTTTATGTACATTACGCACAAAGGCGGACTTAATGACATAAGGCATTCTCTACCACTCAACTTTAAGGTGATGTAGAAATATAATGCGGTAGGTGCAAAAACAAAGTAGTAAATTCGACAAAAATCATAACAGGTACGATCATAATAAAACCAATGTATACAAATTCACCACTATACGTATTTATACAGTTATACATACAATTTTAGTTCAGATTTAATGATATATAATATAATGACCAGACAATTCCTGATAATAACAGGTTGTCGATGCCGACCATACTAATAAACATTGTGTCACAGTCGTCATTGCCTTCCACCCTAGACTATTGATTACTTGATAATAAATAAAACTTGAGGTGTCAAAGGACATCCGGATGTTAACGAAGTTCAAAATAGAAAGACGAAACGAAAATATCTGGCTTGCTTTCTATAAGAGAGAGAGAGAGAGAGAGAGAGAGAGAGAGAGACAGACAGAGAAACATGCGCACGCAGCACGGCTTACAATAGCTTACTATGGCAAAAAGTGTCGTTACAACTTTTCGTCTTAATTTTTTCCGTCTAGCCCCTTTCGCAACGCGCGATAAGGAACTTCGTTCCAAAAATTGAACAAGTTGTGATGTAAATTAGATATAATATATACTGTTTCATTCCCATCATCTAAATGGTTGGCAGTTTACAACTGTGCGCTTTTCCCGAAACTTTCTGCCTCGCACAACAAAACTGTGGCATAAACTGTCGCCTGATGTATTTCCGGACCAATACGATCTTCAAACCTTCAAGAAAAGAGCGTACTCCTTCTTAAAAGGCCGGCAACGCACTTGTGACGCTTCTGATATTGCGGGTGTCCATAGGCGGCGGTAATCGCTTACCATTAGGCAATACGTCTGCTCGTTTTCCGACTACACCATAAAAAAAATATAAATAAAGATTAAAATAGAATGAAATTATTTTTTTAATTAGTGACTAATCTATTCTACGAAATATAAAAACATTATTTAAAAATATATATTTCGTGGTCTAAAGTCCCTAAAATAAGAATTTTCGTTGATAACATTAATAACTACTACCTACTATAAAATACCTACTATAAAACAATAAAAAAATTCGATGCCCAGAAATATACTATTTTAATATTATTAGTATTTTTATTTCTATATTTTGTTTTTATTTTACCTTTCGTATCATAATTATTATACAAAAATGTGCCTAAAGGCAGGTTAACTAAAGTAAAGAGTAAGTAGTAGTTACAAATTATACACATCTATGACATCTAGTGATTAATATCTAATAAAATTTAGGAATATTTATTTCAGTTCTTCAACAATAAGAAATTGGGGAGTACATAGTACTATATACATTGGTCTTAAGAACTTATACTGATGGTATTGTCAAGAACAAAGCATTAACATGTTCAATCGAATTATACACAACAACCGTTGAATTACGAAGCTTTTGGAGAATAAAGGAGAAACCATTAGCGATATTCATGATGAATGGCATAGCAAGTTAGTAATTTAGCACGTTGTTCGAATAGATCAAAAGCATATCCATCATAATCCAAAATACATAATTATGAATTGTGTCGCGTTTCTGTTCAGTAATGTGTCACAAATACGAAGTAGTTTCTGAATATGATAAATAAACAACAGTTGTAGGAAAACTATTGAAAGAAAAATAATTTCCAAAGGACGAATACCAAAGGCTTTCGGTAAATGTACACAAGAAGAAATAGAACTAAATCGATTTATTTAAGTGAAATATATTTGTGAATTCAAAAACTCTTGATTGATGATCACACATTCGGCATGAATGGGCCGGCTCGACCGGAGTGATACCACGGCCTCACAGAAAACCAGTGTGAAATAGCGCTGGCGATGTGTTTCACTGAATGAGTGAGGATACCTAAGGCCACCACATCCTCTTCCACCATCCCCCTCCCCATCTCCCAAAGGCCGTCAACACACTTGTGACGCCTCTGGTGTTGCGGGTGTTCATGGGCGGCGGTAATTGCTTACCATCAGGCAATACGTCTGCTCGTTGCGCCCTATTCCATAAAAAAAAACATTATTAGGTGCCGTGCAATAATTATCATCATTTTTAACTTCGTAACCTTTAGTAAACCTAATATTATTTATCTACTAGTTCAACCGTTGGCATCTGGTTGGAATCTTTACTAATATTATGAAGAAGTAAAGTTTCTTACTTTGTTTGCCTGGTTGTAGGCGGTAATCTTCGGAAATACTGATCCGATCTTGAAAATTCATTCCCAGGACTGAAATAGGATATATTTTATTATAATTGAACAAAAATTTCTAGTTCAATATATAGTGCAACATATACCTGTTATAAAACGAGAGAATATTTATGAAATTATACATATATCGTCTATCATCGTCTTCACCTATGTCCACTACTGAATATGCTGCTCTAATTGCATACCACTTAAATAAATAAATATTCCGGACATCTAACACAACGCCTTCTCGTCCAAAGCTAAGCAGAGCTTGTGTTATGGGTACTAGACTCATTGTGCTTAATATGAAGGTGTATCTTGAAGTTTTAAATGTTGTTTCCTAAATACTTTTCATTTAATAGTTTTTCAAACTCAAACCGACTTAATTTGAGCAGCAGTTATTAAATTTTCAACTTTTAATTCATTTATTTAACTAATTTACTAACTATGATAGCAAAATTATTTTCTTGAGTAAACTTTAAATTGGACCTAACTTTTTTTTTAATTAATCCTGGTTAAACAGCCATAACTTTTTTAAGATTTTATTGGGTGCTAGACATTCGAATTTTATTTCTATGGTATCCTAATCTTCGGAAAATGGAGTCTTGAATATTAAATCATTAAAACTGGACGCTATAAGACAACAAAACAAGGTTTTTCGTGTATTAATTAAATTCGTCTATGAAACTAACTATCATGTAATTTTGAAGTGAATTAGAAATGTAATATGTTATTATTAAAGTGTGCTGTGTGTGTGTGTACCTGTGCATGGTAAATTGTGCGATCACTCGCAGCAAACAGCTTTCATAGTTTAAATTGCGCGGGGAAAGTTTAATTGCACCGAGGACGGTTCGTGGATTTCAATTTCAGTATCAAATTGACTAGTAAACTACACATGTAGTTCGTTTCTACTTTGTTTTACAGAGTTAGAAGAGTTCGACATGTATATTTCCCTTTCAACCATAATGCATGTTTACTCTGTTTTAAAAAATATAGGCCGCACACTCTATGGCCGCGTTCACGAACACACAATGAGTAAAATATCTATATCTCAAATTTTATTAAATTGGTGCAGCGGCTTAGCCGTGAAAGCGTTACCGATAGACAGAGTTACTTTTGATTTTGTAATACATTAGTATGGATGTAGAAATAATTTATTAAACTCTATTTATTACATCTACTAATTCTTAAACAACACTAAACAATGACGCATTATAACAATTAATACAGAAATATTTCACGCCAGCGTAACACGGTGCGGTAATGTCGTGAAAATTGATACAAGGAGGCATATATACCAAGACGAATAGCTCTGACATAATTACAAGACATTGTATGTCCCTCGGGCACACTACGGTACCTTGATTACATCGCGATTGTCTCTCGTTAGGGGGTAATGACTGGTGCCAGTGGAGACAACAGGATGAAATTTGGGATTGATAGTAGGAAGGTACAGCTGAAAGAAAATATATTTTTTATATCATAGGTATATCCAGGGAAAATTATGTCCCAGTATGTTGGCAGTATGAAAATATATTATTATATGTGGTTATGTTAACATTGTGTTCTTTACGACTATTTTCGGTATTTTCGGTTACTAGTTTTACCTATGCCAGAAAGATAGACTAAATTTTAACAAAGGCGTAGAATACTAATTAAAAATTCCTTTGTCATACTATACATTTTTATACAATTTGTGTCAAATAAGTACGTGCACAGTTAAACTTTTGATAATGTGTTTTTAATGTAATTTTTAGAGGATCGCTTTTTTAGGTATTTTGCCCCTCACACTATAGAATAATCATGATTCAGGTATTTATAGTAGTTTAAGCCGCCACTAGTACTTTTATAAATTATTTATTATTTGTTGTTACGTGAGATTTGTTTTGAAGTACCTACAGAGGGACTGTAAGGTAAAACTCGTAACTCGTACTTTAAACTTTCAGAAACTCCGCTGAGAGACGTCGAACTTGAGAGAGGTAAAACTCTTGAGCTACAAGTCTCCTAAGATGTCAAAGGTACAAAAAATAAACTAGATTCGAAAATCAGTGGAACAAATCATGAACTAGGTATAGTCTTACAATAATAATTTATACGGCATCATCTGAACAATTCTGTAGAATCGAAATACAAAAATAAATCGCAATGAGATATCAAACGCGTGTTATTTTATTTAAATAAATGTTCAGGTCAGTGCCCTTCCATGTATCAGTCGACCACGTAAATCGAAGGAGTTATGCAAATTTGAATTCAGCCTGCATAAATATTTTCCTGTTATGAAAAGGTTGATCAAATATGATCTCTACTCTTATTCTGATCTCTTCATATTGAGGTTAGTAACGACTACTAAGGATCGAATTGTAGTTGACTGGCCGTGTTTCAATGTTTTAACAAAAGTAACCTATGTTATTGACTGATATAGCTTTACATTGATCAAACAATTTTTTAAATGTCGTTAGTGGTTTAGGCATGAAAGTGTAAGGATTCTTTTGTAATTCTTTGATAAAGTATGTGACCTTTTTCCAATGTAGATAAATTAAATCCAGTTTTCGGTTTTAAATTATAAGGAATTCGCTTTGGAAAAATACAAAGTTGTTTCGAAGTATATAAAAGATTAATTAAAGAGAAAAAAGGTATAGTCTACAAGGAAGTAAATTCAGATAAAATCTTGCCAGTTTAAGTCTCGACGACATTTTTTCAGATCGTTATCAATGTTTATGGGAAAGAGCAATCCCAATCTATTTCTGGACTTCTCAGGAAATCCTTTCCTTACAGCTGTTTGGTTTTTATCATTTATTAACTATTAAAGAAGGAGAAATAAATTTACTTAGAGTTTGCTACTTATTACATAAGTAAGACTAAAACAATATTAGCTAATACACACGCGTAATACATCTATGTCTACTAAACCCTGAGGGAATAAAGATGTTTAAGTAGAGTAAGAATTTTATTCGGTGTGCTGATAGCAAACTTAAATATAGTACTAAATATACAGATCTATTATCAAGTAAACCTTTCCTACAATTGAAACAGATTTTCATTAAATTTGCGCATCATTATGCTACTCGTATAAATAGTGTAGGTTTAAGGCGTAATGAAGACTAATTTGGAATCCCATCGCGGCAGGTAATGAGCTGGCAATTATGAACTGTTTACTGGCAGTAAAGACTTGCTTGAAAGGAGACTAAGCCACTTTGGTTCAACATAATTACGTGTTTATTTGGATACATTTTAGATTTAATTTACGAAAGAGTAAGGAAGGCTATTATAAATCGAGTTCTAAATATGGTTCACCTCTTTTGAAATTAAAACCTAGTCCCTAATCTAATCTCCGTCCTACATAAGCGCAAGCCTGAGGGTGACACATAAGGCCATGTGTCATTCCAGCAGAAGGCCCGGGTGACGGTGCGGACGTTGCGGAGCGTGCGCGCCCTGGGAGACAGTAACGGGAACATTGGTGTCCCCACACAGGAGGGGGCCATCTACAAAGCGTAGGTAGCCCGAGGTACGTCGGGGTTCCAGGGTTTTCCTTTCTAGGGTGCACCTGATTTCCCGGCATCTAGTACCCGAGACGGCGTGCGTTTTAGTCGGTTCTAGTCCGACATGCCACCAGCAGGTGGTATACAAGGGGATTTCCGCTCAAAAATACTCTATAAAAAAATGATATGAATGATAAATTATTAAAAGTATTTCAAGTAATAGATTGCAAAATTTTGCATATTTCACTGACTTAAAAAATAGAAGAAGTTCTTGATTTTTACCTATCTAACGGTATTTCTAAAATTGTTAATTTAATTAACGAGACTTTTATGACTTTCTGTTTGCTTTCACTAAAAAAATATAAAAAAATCTCTAGGGGCTTAAACTAAGGAATGGAATAAAAAATAATATGATTAAACCATGAGGTCTTATGTACTCTCTTGAATTTGGTAAGGTTATAGTATAAATAATAATAATAATAATGTCTTTATTGTACACCAGGTAAATTACAAAGGTCTTAATTTAAGATAAGTAGGTACAATTGGCGGCCTTATCGCCCGGAGGCAATCTCTTACAGGCAACCTTAGGATGGAGACAAAACAGAATAGGGAAAGTAGAGGGTTGTGTCTGGTGCATTAATATTATATTTAAAGGAAAAATTAAAGCAATATACACGATATATAGGGTGGAAGTTATATAAAATGAGGATTATTAAATAAAAACTTAGAAGAGTGAGTGTGAGTGAAATGTCTAATGACAAATGAAACTGCTATTAACACACTTCTATGGGATAAGGTAATCTAATGACTAAGCGCGAAAAAGCATAGGTTATGTGACCTAGAAGTCCTCCAGGTAATGCTCCCTTACTAGTCTCTTGAAGGCAGTTATTGTTGGTGCGCGTCTTATTGCGACTGGTAGGGCGTTCCACAGTCGAGCAGCTTGAACAGAAAAAGAGTGGTCGGAGAATTTGGTAGAATGTGACGGTATTTTTAGTTTCAAGTTCTCATTACTGAGATCGTCTCTCAGTAATTTGGGATGTGTATCGTGTAGAAAAGAGAACCGTGATTTAAGGTAAAGTGGGGTAAAAGGACTAAATAGAACGTTGTATAGAAGATTTTCTTTTAGTATATAGTCTGTCAAAGTGACTCTACTTTACCTAATGGAAAGCGTGAATATAATTCATTTATCATTAATTGGGGCTCACACTATGGTGGTTTAGTGAAATGATTTTTTAAACCCGCTTAAAAAACCCGGGATTATATTCGAAGGGTATCACGTGCGCTGGTACGGCTCAACTCAAACTTGTCAAGCATTTGAACTACATATAAAAGTTAATACTTCCTCAGTAATTAGTGTCCAAGGGATAAGATTTACAATTATTACATTAATAGCTGACCCACGCAACCTCGTTTGCGTCTTCAATTGCCCGTAGCGTAAAAAATTTTCCCTGTTTTTAAAATATTCTTCATTGGTGCTCCGCTCCTATTAGTATTAGCGTGATGATATATAGCCTATAGCTTTCCTCGATAAATGGACTATCCAACACTGAAATATTTTTTAAATCGGAACAACAACAAACAAACAAACTTTTCAGCTTTATTCTTAGCATAGATAGATTAGTAAACTATTTATTCTATTCCCCTTTTTAAGAGTTAACGTTTAAAATTATCTGTGTAATCAGCGCCTAATAGAGTAATAAAAACAGTTTTAAATTGCACCGGGAAAATGTCTACACATACCATATTAAAATGATATAAACTTAGTAACAGCCACGTTATACAGATGTGTTCTCTTTAATAATACAGCTACGAGTACATAAGTAATATAATAAAACCGTATAATATGATTCTAATCAACGAACATTTAGGGTGAAATGTCTAGTTGTCGTCCATGAGAGCACTACTTAAGTTTACCGCAACCTGGTCTCAGGGGGAAATCGTACCTGCTGATTATGACAAAATTATACCCTGTAGGTCGGTAAATAAACGTGTAATAAGCCGGATGAACAATTTGACCGGGACCGTATTATTACGCGTTTAGATATGAAAGTTCATTTATATTTGATATTATGTACGCAAGGATTTAACGGTTTGCTTTTATTTTGTTTAGTGGGTTTTATTGACTTCATAATGTTCTTAATGTACGTTAAAATACGTACAATTGAAGATATAGTTTAATTCTACTAATATTTTAAACGCGAAAGTTTGTGAGTATGTTTTTTGCTCTTTCACGCACAAACTACTAAATGGAATTTGATCAAACTTTACAATAATATAGTTTATACATAAGAATATCATATAGGCTACAATTTATAAAGATACTAGCTTCGCCTTGCGTTACGCGCGGTTATTATCGTACGGCGGGTAACACCGCGGGGTTTAGCTAGTACTATATAGAATTATAGTAATTATAGTACAATTGTCTGATCTTTTTAAATTTGTAAATTTAGAAATAGAAAATAAGAGAAAATTGTAAAACAAGAGATTAATTATAATTACAATAATTATTAATTATAATTATACTGTGTAATACTGAATCGTGTAAATAAAGTTACCTGAATATGACATATATACCAACTGACTAACGCAACTTCGATTGTGTCTCTTTTCAATAATATACGGCTCCTGTGTAATTTAAGCCTGATGTACTACGAGTAGGTACGTCAGCAAAATACACATTTAACAAAAAAGGTAAAAAATTGCCAGATATTGTTCACTTCACCTGGCCGTAAGTTTTCCACTTGTATGTAAGGTACACTACACTTATTAGTGATGCATGAAACTAAGATCAAGCTATTTTAAAATACCTGTTATCACCTGTATTTGACTTTTTTATATCTTACTGTAAAATCGTAATCATTAATACCTCACAGTTTCTGTAATCTGCCTCCCCATACCTAAGCTTCGTGTTCTATTCAACTAAGACAGCGAAATTTCTAATTGATATAATCCTAGTCAAATGGCTTATCAATATCTGAACTCCATAATTGGCATAAATGCTATTTGTGTTCATTAATAATATCAAATTTTGCAAACACTATAATAGACCCACTGAATAATAAAATTGATAATTCAGTTTGAAGTCAAATATAATATTCAAAAACAAAATATACCGTTTTCGAGATTCAACATTCTAGAGACTTCTCCGATCAAAATATTTCCTTCGTAATAAAGGCTGAGCGAAACGGTACTTCAAAGAAAATAATATATATACCCTCATACCCCGAACGAGGTCAAGAGCGTGGACTAATCTCGCCCGAAATTTGCGCATTCGTGTGATGATTGCGAACGACTAGGCTCATTTGTTCCCATTACGTGTTAAGGCAAGATATTACGAAAAACCGCGTGAGTGATTAAGCGAATGTATTGTGAGTAAATGGCTCTTCCGCGGTATGCCGACGATGCGTGCGCTCACCCTACCTGACGTATTTTTGTACGTAATGACACCATGTTTCGGATGTTTTTTTCGCATTATTACACGAGTAAATTAATATATTGCGTTATTGTACCAACACAATACGTGGATTTGAATTTAAATATACTATTAGAAGTAATATCTAGGATGTAACAAAGCTAAATTCGCTACATTTTACTAACAAAGTTCTCGCGTTTACTTACGTATGCCAGCCAATATTGAAATGTAATATAAAAAGAGAATTGATATCCCTCATGTACAAATTGATTTATAAAATGTGATATTGAAATATACTCAAACTACATATTTTTACATAGCTCTTTGTTTCATACTAAAGTTATATTATTTGCTACTGAAACTGAAGTATCGCCACCTTCATATTTATGAGTATCTAGACATAAACTAGACAGCTGTTAAGAAAAAATCGTAGGTGTTCCCACTGGAGCATAAAATATACACAGATATTTTTATGGCCAGTAAAATTGGTATGTGAAATGGTTTAGGTAGTGTGTGTGGATATCCCCCTGGGCGTTCTCTCATGCGTTTGACGCACCAATGCCTTTGTGATAAGTCGATTTAAAAAAAGGTTTTAAAACCTTGTTTTGTTTCGATTGTGTAATGTTTTTTTCGTTTTATCACTTAATACAGCAGGGAATCGTAAGGCCTAAACTAAATGTCGTTTAAAGTCGTATATTGTACAATATTAGAATAAAAGCTCCTAAGAGAATATAAGTATTATGAACAATATAGACATTTCAAGTACACATTTTAGTAGATTGTCACATTGCCTTTGCAAACTGACATGATAACTGCGTAGGACGTTGCTGTTTGCAAAACTTTGTTTTGGAACAACAGTAAATATCTAGGGATAAAAAACGTGCCGAATAGTCGTTCGTTGAGAAGTCGTTCGTGAATATTTTAATGGGCCACGTTTTGCGTGTTTTATAAAATACTTTGTTCGGTCATAACTATGAAATATTACTTTACAAATAAGTTAACAATTATCTGGGTATATCTCGAGATTTTACTGGCTATAGTAAATGTTATCTCTTAATCGGATTAGACGATGCTTAAAAGTTTAATTAATAAAGCATGTTCTTGACTAGTTATCCTAGTAAGTCCATGAGAACAATGGACAGTGGCTAAATTTAATTTCTCAGTAAGCGTTGTTTTGAAGTGAATGCTTTTGTTTTTAACAATGTACATTTTCTTGAGCCTACATAATCGTTATGATCTCTAGAACATACATAGATGTATTCAGTTTTATTCATCACATTCCAATGTTTGATGCTTATTCAGAGTCTATACTATATCTGTACTAATATTATAAGCTGAAAAGTTTGTTTGTTTGTATGCTCGCACTAACCTCAGGAGCTACTGGTACGAATTGAAATGTTATTTCAGTGTTAGTTAGCCCATTTATTGAGAAAGGCTAAAGGTTATATATTATCACAGTGCGATCAATAGAAGCAAAACATAAATGAAAAATATTTCGAGACGGGGGAATATTATTTCTTTTCAGAGCTTCCATTGCGTGCTCTGCGTAAGTGGTGAAAATAATATATGAAAGAATGGTTTCCTTTGAAAAGTTCTAAAAAAAATTCGCGACATAATATGTCTATCTTTTAATGTTGGCTTACTATAACCTTTTATGGTATAACACCACGCTATGGGCAACAGAAGACGTGGATATAAAAGTCCACTAATAAACATAGGCCTGCTCATAGAAGTAGAGTTTTGCCTTACTATATATACCACCCTGGCTTGAAGGGTTGATATCATTAATATCCAGAGGACAAACAATATATAAGTCACTAGCTGACCCACGCAACCTCGTTTGCGTCTTATATTGCCCGTAGCGTGAACATTTCCCCCCGTTTTTGAAACATTCCTCATTGGTGCTCCGCTCCTATTAGTAGTAGCGTAATGATATATAACCTATAGCCTCCCTCGATAAATGGACTATCCAACACTGAAATATTTTTTTAAATCGGACCAGCGGTTCCTGAGATTAGCGAGTTCAAACGAAGAAACTCTTCAGCTTTATTATTAGTATAGATTATTCTCGCAATACTCCTATTGTTACAGCTTTATACAATTAATATTTGAATCTAAATTGTTTGAAGATTTTTGCAATATTGACAAAGACTTAACGTGTGTAACCTGCCAATAGGGAGTTGTGAATCCTTTAAAGGCTCAAATGATAATTGTACCTAATCGTTTTCCATCATTCAATAAATGTGTTTGTTTACTACTTATATTAAACCTTTATTCTTTATAAAATATAACTATTTCATACAGTGTATGTCTTTTGTGATTAAATATATAACCGGAATTCTACTCTACTAAAATATGAGACAACTGCCATTTTAAATAAATACGGCTTTATTTCTTCTTCGTCTTATCATATTTTTAACTGGTCTCTCGTACTCAGTATATTTTTTCTATGTCGCAGGGTACTTTAGAAACACTTATGACATGAATGCAAAGAACATATAAACTCGGAACAACTATTTATGGATGACGGAAGTGTTATTACATGATGAGATTGAACTTAAAACTAGGTAACCGCTTGATCCATTTCTCCGTCCATTCATAATCATGTATTGTTTACTTAAACACTCACTCATACACAAATGCCAAACTAAACACATATACACGTACATAATATTTACAAACACTACCACTATTGTGATATATTATACATAATACATGTATAAATTTGTGTTTAAGCATTATTCCATTGTTATGCCAAACACGGATCGTTTTTCACCCACTACACAGTAATTAACAACATACTAATTGACATACCTAGATTTCAGCGCTGTGTAATTATCTAGAGGTCTAAATATTATCAAGGGCTTGTAAACAACTGAATTAGGGTTAAGTGTTGTAATTGATTATGTCTAAATTACAGATTAGTTTTGAAACATGGGAGGTAATGTATAGTATTTAGATAGTTTAGAACCTAAAGCTTTTGATAAAGTTGTGTTAGGAATTGTTTGGCTATAGAGAAGTAATTGTACTGTGTAATGTAAAACTTTTTGGCTGGCAGGTATCTGATTTAATCATTTCTGTATATCATAATCCACACATTTTACTGTCATAACATATTTTGTTGCTTAACTGTATTTTTATTTTTATTTATTAGTTTTGTAGTTCGGTGAACATTAAGTAACAGTCTGAAGACCACACACGGAGGGAACCTGATCCCCTCCACTACCTCAAGCCTCAAAGAACTTGTGAGTTGCAGATTTCCGTTGCCACCGTTCCTCACTTTCTATTAGGAGACCTGTTTGCATGTTTTTCCCATACATCAAAAACGTACCTTTTACTATTTACATGAGTAATCATGAGTTCCATGAAATCTTAATCAAACCCATTGCCGTCAACTGCTGAAAGAAGGTCACCCAAGGAGCGTCAACTATCCTGGTATTGGGCAGTCCGCATCCATCCAATCCTATCAACGTTTTCAGATCGTTGGTTCATTTTGCTACGGACACCCTACGTTTCACTAATCGTGGTCTCCGCTCTAGCATATTTCGACTCCAGCATCCAAATCCTTTCTTATTTTTTTAGGAATTTTTATTTAAAAAATACTGATAAGTGGGTTTGTAAAATATAATCATATAATATTAGAGTGTTAACTAATCATTTACGTAGACACACGATACCTGAATTATGAATATCGAGAGCATTGTATCCATTATGAAAAGAGCTTTTATCGTGTGGTTGTAAGCCCGAACCGGCGGGATAGAAAGCCCGTCAGAATCGGCTTTGAGTACCGATTAATTGAGGCTTACAATATTGATTTTGTATTACAGTAAGTCTATGGAACTTACAGGTATTACAGTGCATGCCTTTTATGTATTAAAATATTATGTATGTGTGTGTGCATTTAATGTATCTCTGTGTGTTATGTAAGGGGTTATAGTTCGTACGTTTTTAACATCCTGCAATAAATAATTGTTATATTCCTCAATTAGGCGTTGCCCTGCTATTAAAATGACATAAAGTAAAATATAGCTTTTTATGTTTTATCTTGATTTAGACACATTAATTTGGTGTTTATTAGTCCACCAAAGTTAAAGTAGATTAAATGGAACATTACAAATGGCGAGATAGGAAGAGACGAATATACCAATATGAATATGTTTCTTTATCTTCCAATTAAATATTGTAGACATCCATGCTAATATTATAAATTCAAAACGCCGTCTTTATATCTGTCTGTGAGGCTTTCACGGTTACTCGCTGTAGAGATTTAGATGAATTTCGGTATAGATATAAATTCGATTTTAGAGAAGGAAATAGGCAACTTTTTGCAGCGATCACCGACATTCACGGCGGAGCTGCGGGCAATAGCTAGTACCTTATATATTTATTACATTGAGTGTGTTTATGTTAAGATAATGCAACTTTAAATTTTACCCAGTTAGTGCAGTTAAACATGACATTATCAAAAGTTCTTGACCGCTGAATTCATCTGAACATCTTTCGTCCAAGTTTCAACAGTTATGAAATCACTTTATCAATATGATCAGGAATATTATTTTAATCATAAAATTTGAATCTTAACGATTAAATGTAATATAAGATTTGATTAAACGTGTAATAAGACACTACATATAAGGAGATGACAAGATTACAAACACTAAGATTCCCTTTAGATCTCAGTCTTGAGAGTCAGATTGCTAAAAATGTCTCAGTTTGCTTTAATCGAGTTCAAATATCTTAGTTGAAGAACTTTAACTTTACGGTAGTAGAGCTTCAATACTATTTATTTCAAGTGTTCTCTAAACTGCCACCTAACTTTGTTACCCCTTGAACTCACTTTTATCAAATCGACTTGTAACATCAAATGTATAATGAAATTGATAATGTGTTTTATACCAATTTTACTAAAAGTTTTAATATCAAATAAGTGGTACAAAATTTTAAACAACATTTTGTTTCACGAACATGTTTATTAAATTACTGTTCTAATGAAAATATTAAAATGATGATGAGATAGATTTTATACAAGAAAAGGTTTAAAAAAACATAACACGATACCGTGGGAGAGCCACACTTCGGTATGCATGGGCCGGCTCGACCGGAGTGATGCTACGGCCTCATATATATTAAAACCGGTGTGCAACAGCGCCTGCACTGTTTCACCGAGTGAGTGAGGATACCGGAGACCTTACCCCAACCCCTTCCCCCATCCCCATCCTCATCCCCCAAAGGCCGGCAACGCACTTGTATCGCCTCTGGTGTTGTGGGTGTCCAAGGGCGGCGGTAATCGCTTACCATCTGGCGATAATTTTACTCGTTTATCCCCATTGCATTAAAAACGACTACGTAACACTTATGATAAAATTTATGTTACTTATTTCACCTAGACGAATATTCCGAAATTATTGATTTCTCATTCATAAAAATCGATTCAGTAGCTCAAGCGCATTTCATTGAACAGATTGATGGTTATGTAACCCGACATTATCTGGACAAAACATACCTAAATAACCATATTTTTTAAGCTTGTCAGTTTGACGAATTAGTAAATGCCTTTCTCTTCAATTAGGTATGTCTTTCCCATCCTGTTTTTATGGCATGTTTTAACATAAGAAATAAAGAAATGTACTATTATAATATTATACTGGCTTTATTATTTTGTGATATAAAGCTTTTAAAATACTGGCCATTGTCAATTTATGAAACATTTAAGCCCCGTGCCCACATATAAACGCCGCCATTAAATATCGTATGAAAACCCTCGGCCTTGTATCCAAACATCCAAAATGTCATGCGAACGTTTTATAATTTCCCCAATTATACGAAATTAATTTCATTGCTGTCTTCGCTTGAAAAAAGTAACGAGTTTTCAAAGCGACACGGGCGCTTGAAAACGCTTTATTGCGGACTCGCTCGGACAAGGGTAATTCTCTAAATTTATTGGGTTAAATGGCCCGTACGAACGGAAATTCAAGCTAAATTGTTCGCTTGTCTAATTTTTGTGGATTTGATGGTTCATTTCACTGGCTGAATGTCTAACATCGACCATGAGAGACAGAATTTTTAATATAACGTTTTGTTCGAGAAGTCAATCGGAAATTTATTTGGACAGTACAATTTTCACTTAGGTTTGACAAACCTAACTAACATAATAGGTTCGGCTTTCAATATTTTTATGAAATGAGGCGAAAAGTCAAATAATGTTTTTTATTTATATTAAATGTTTCTTTAAACTGTTACAGTATAAAGGAAGTCAATAATATATTTTTTTAAGTATTGCAAAAATACAGTAACTCAAGTATTAACGAATTGTTTTACTAAAAAACTGTAGCCTACAGAAACCACTTCAGACTTACTCTCATAAAGCTGAAATCACAAGTTCTAGTGCCTAATAAAAAAATCCAGCGAGCCTAAAAGAAAATGGTAAGAAAAACAAAGGCCGGTAGACATTAAATCACAGTAAATTTGAGTCTGGAACACAATAACTCAAGAGAACGCCGCCATAACTGTCGCAAACATTGTTCGGATGATTCACGCATGCGGTAATATGATGTTTTTCTCGAACCACCGCAGTCCCACGGCATTCGAGATTTCTCGAGGTAAAATCACGTTGCAGCCTCTCGTTATGTGTCTCTGTCCCCCTTATTTATTGGTATTACCGATCTTATAACAGACCGAACCATTACCGTTGGTTACGTTCACTAACGACCTTATTATATATTCCACATCAAAGATTCATATACAAAGTTTATATCTACGAGTACTTCACAAAAGAATCTGATCCCACTCGTGGGCAGATCAAACATTTGAAGGGTTGTTAGTGGTTTTATTTGACATTTCAATCTGTCTAGACTTGTGTTTGGTATTATACTTCTAGAAACATTTTTCCTTTGAGTGACACCTTTATCAATGTATCAGGTTTGTTGCCTATAATTTGTTTTTCTTATTATTAATTCCTTTTTGAACTAAGTCAGTACAGTGACATAACACCAGTAGACAAATTATCCCTTCTGAACATATCACATGTAAAAAAAATATAAAATTATCCGTTTATATGAAATCTGTGTACTGTGTACATAATAAAGACAATAGAATGGGTATAGTTACAGCAGAATAACAAGGGACTGCTCGAAACAGTAACGTAAGGTGTCGGAAGGGCGGCCAGCAGTAAATCCTACCCAAGAATTGAATCAAACGGGCCTCGTGACGGCTCTGACGATAATGGCCAATTTATGCCTCGCATTGTCTCAACACACCTTCCTACCTGAATTTTTAATTCTGTTTTGTTTATTTTCCTCTATTCCAGTTCCAAGTAGCTATAACATCATGGACTTATCTAAAAACAGATACGATTTTAGACATTAAAATGATGAGATGAGAAAACGATATATTTATTATTAGATTATGATTAATGCTTGATGTGGTTTCAATCTTTGTTCCAGTAGTACAGCATGATGGTTACTACAGGTTTCGATTCCAGGAATCGAATTTGTGGAGATAAGAACCAGAATGCAGTTCACTCATTACACGCCTAACTATTACGGTTTCAAAATATGACTTTGTTTCTTCGAACTTAACACGTTATTGGAAGCATGTGTTTTCATTTAATGTATATATTGAACATATGTTACGTATGGGCTTTCAGTTGGACAATTATTGCAGCTCCATTCATAACTTGTGGTAAATTTGTGATAAACGGTTAATTCTCAGAAATTCTAAGAGTTCATGTAGTTTTACGATGACGCATTCGCGTAGGATTTAAAAGCCACCTGTTTTTCTGTAATAGTTATAAGTGCTAATTGTTAATTCTTGTAAAAAATGTGACCTAAAAGTGAAAAAATATCTCTGTCTTGCAACTTAATGTTTTCGACTGCACGGTTGGCCGAGTGGTGTCAGCGGTCGCCATGCCGCTTGCTACTGCGCCAAGTGTCGTGGGTTCAAATCCCACGCGGTACCTACAACACTTTGTGTGATCCACGAATTGTTGTCCCGAGTCTGGATGTTCTTTGTGTCCGTTTCATGTATGTTTGTAAAGTACCCCACGACACAGGATGTTTATTCCTAATGTGGGAGTTGTCTTTTAAAAAAAAAAATGTTTTCGATCCTGTGTTGAGCTTATTTTAGAAAAGATTTACCGGAATAGATCACGCGTGTTATTGTCCTAATCAACTGTCAATCACAATGATCACTAGCGACATCTACATAATCGTTATTTGTGTCGCGCATTTATTTCTTAATGCTCCCAAGTTATCTCACCAAAATAACACAACGGCCAAACATTATGCACGAAACGGCCACCCGAAAGGGTTTATTATAACATCAAACCGTTATAAATGAGTCCGAATTGCCCGTACTAAGGAATAAATTTGCGAAATTCCATCGTGAAAAGAATAGTGAGTCTAAGAGTAAATTTACGGGCCGAGAGAGGGTAGTAAAATCTCGTTAGATTGAAGTATGTGCCATAGGAGACTGTATTATCTAGTATCAGAAACTTTTAGCCACATTTTCTGAAACAATCGTTTGTTTGTGAAGAAGAATAGTGTAATATGGGATTCGTTTCTTTTTGTGTTGCCGAACATTGAGATAAGCAGCTGCTCAGCTTCAGAATGATTATAAAATTCAAATAGGTGTTAGAAATACGAGGATTGTTTTAAGTCGAGTTTTATAATATATCTACTTCAAGGAAATTATAAATCTATTTCTTAACTTTTTTATGGAATATGGGCATAATGGGCAAACGGGCAGACGTATCACCTGATGGTAAGCGATTACCGCAGCCCATGGACACCTGCACACAAGTGCGTTCCCAGCCATTGGGGGTTGAAGAGGGGGATAGGGGAGGAGTTGGGGTATATATGTAATACCGTGGTATCACTCCGATCGATTCGTGCCAAAGCGTGGCTCTCCCGTGATAAGTTATTTAAGGATTTTCTTATTTTAAGTAAAAATAATAGTTAAAAATTTGCAATGAAGTATTTAACGTTACATCTCAATAATGTAAAACTGAAAGGCGATTTTCTATTGCAGATTTCTTTTGTTTTAATAACCTCCTTTCTCTAAACTCTTGGTGCTATAGACAATGAATACTTAGTGGAATATGCTGTATCATTTAATCTGCATCTTTTATTGATTGAAATTAGTCGAGTTTAAGGGAAAGTCGGGTATGAAAATTCAGGCTTCTGTGTTTTATGAAAAGTAATATATTTTATATAGTATAGTATAGTAATGTAAATTTAAAAAGAGTAGCCAAGTGTGTGACATTTTAACAGTTTGATGTAAACAATGACCAATATATGTCACTACAGATAGCTCAATCAATCAAAAGTTTTCCAGATTTCCACAAAACATACAAATACGAAAACTTCACAACATTAGCAAACAAGGGCACTCAAACTGTCAATAAAAGTACACACATTCAATTTGATCGGATCATCGTCCATCAATCGGGCTGTCAATTATCGAGCCTGGCTGATCGCCAGTCGTATTTCTGAATGTAATTGTCAGTCCGTATATTATGAAATCTTAATAGGCATATTATTATTTGAGATATGGTGATCAAGAGATTAAGATCGGCTTGGATGTATTAGGTTTGAATTGTGTCTTGTTCGAAGTAAGGTTTAATGCGAAACACAGGGATTATTTCAGTATTATAATAATTTACTGTTGAAAATTGTATTACGTTTACTAAGACGTTACTTAATTAAGGTATTAATGTTGTGATATATTTTAAGTAGAAATTCAGAACTACAGATAATCAGACTACTCAAGTACCATTTCTATTTTGGTTGTGGTAACATTTAGGTAATATGCAACCTACTCGACAAGTAAGTTTATCATATTTTTAAAATTAGGGGCAATCAAACCGACGGGTCATACGCTTTTAGTAACTATATCGCCGATTGATAGCAGCTCTAGAGATAAAAATTTTTCATAAGATTTATATTTATATTTTTAAAGTTAGAGTGAGTGCAGTCTTCTTGGAATGCAATTTTATAAATGTATATTGTACAACTTGAGTCTTAAACTCAGCGTGGCGTGTTTGTGAAAGCATATACAAACGCTTTTATTATCATACTTACCACGAGAATGAGAATTTGAAACAATAAATTACATAAAAGAATATGCACGTATATTGTGGTTAAAGCATATACCTCTTATTTAGTCCTTGAGTGATATAAGTGAGACATTCTACGATGTAGCAAAGCTTCTCATGTTTCAAATAAAAGAATCTGTTGAGAATATTTTTTATTCAGTGTTGGGGTTTCCGAAATCCAGTAAATGCGGTAGGCTCGTTCACTATTATATTTGGGATCTAAAACCCATTGGGGAATGGTTGGGTTACAACAAGAAGTGTACCCTTTGCGGCTTGTTGTCCCTATAGTGAGAACTCGCTAGATTATCACAATCTCTTTCGTTGTTGTTACGTTAGCTAAAAAGGCCACAAATGATTTCTTTCGTAAATTCGACAAGAATAAAGAAAGAGAAACAGAATTAAGTGGACGTGAGATTCACAAAGATATTAGGTACGTGTTATAATATTTTCAATCAGTGACACAATTACATCATATCAAAAACCTTTATCAGTACATTGGACTCATAAAGGCTAGTAGTCAGTGACGCTTTACAATAAATCAATGACTAGAATAACTTATGTCCGGACCACGCAAGACACTCATTAAAGATTTTAAACACACAGTAACTATAAAAATAATAATTGAATAATTAAATAACTTGTGTACGTCGAAACCTGTGCTTTAGTATATAAAATGATATAAAGTTTGATGAGGTTTTATCTTTATTCTTTAGGTTTATCAACAAACTGTAGGATCTATCCTTATCTAGTTTGTTACGATTACATTTGTGTATTATATTATTAGAGAAGAAAAAATGGTGTTGTGGTTTCTCTAACATAAAGGTATCTTTTTAATTTCAAATAATACTTTTACTAGTTGTATATCTTGAAACTAGCTAATTTCTTTATTTCTTTCTTTCTTATTAATAGATTGGTTTCTGTTGATATATGTGTTTGTAGGCATGTATTTGCTAATATTTATTGCTGTCGTCACTCTATTAATAAACAATACCCAATGCCCGCTGACAAATTTACGATAAGCATTTCATTATAGTTCACATTTAGCTTGAATATTAATCTCAGAACTGAGAGCCATTTGTGTTGCCAACAAAACGTCAATCAAATATTCCAACATCAAAACAATGCCAAACATCAAAAGTTTCCATTCAAGACTAGCTCGTGTTGTATTTCCACGGTGAGTAGGGTCAGAAAAGAAAAATCGATTGGATGGCTATTCGTGTTGTACCCTCTTTAGTGACTTGGCATTTTGTGTGGTGTAACTACTAGACCGAAAGTCGTAAGTTTTACGACAAAATATAATTTTATTTTATTCACGTCTTTATATGTAGGCGCTACCCGCGGTACGACAATAACCGCGGGCAACGCTGCGAGGGGAAGCTATATTTTTATAAATTGTAGCCTATGTGTTATTCTGATGTATAAGCTATATTATTGTAAAGTTTCATCAAAATGCATTCAGTAGTTTTGGCGTGAAAGAGCAACAAACATACTCACTTATAAACTCACAAACTTTCGCGTTTATAATACGAGTATTAGTAGGACTGTGATAAATTTTCGAGTTATTCAGTTTTAAAGTTTCAGGCGTTAAATAATCCTGTAGTGAAGTTTAATGATGTTATATCTACTAGTATTATTGATACAGATGATCTGTGAGCAATTTCACGGAGTGCCTGATGTTACTTTAATCTCAATGTTTAATTCTGATGGGAGTACCTACTTAAAGATCATCAATACATTTTTGTGATTCTTGAGTTCTTGAGCACTTTTTTGTCCACTACCTTTACCATAAAATAATGATATTCTGTAACTTTTAAATGAAGAAAAATTTGAATAATAATATTTTGTGTCTTATTTTACCAACCTCTCAACTTCTTTGAAACGATTTTTACATAATATACCATAAAAACCAGATTACGATCCAATATTTTCAAATGACAGTCGCGTAACAATATTTTATTCTATACGGAAAATATAGAGGACAAACATGATTTATTTATGCACACTATATTCAGTATGACAACAAACGACGTACCTTTTTGTTTACATTGAAGTTTAAAACTCTATGAAAAGGTGTGTCTATGAAAACGAACATCATAGAAACATTTTTTTGATGTGCCACGCCTATTTGGCTCGTATTTGTTAATGCAAATTCAAAGGCTAAGACAAGGCTGTCTAAATAGCTGGGAGGGGTCCGGTCGTGTTAATAGCAGCAATTCCCGGACCCCTCCCTTCTCAGGCGCAGAGTTGGCACACCGTGTGGTTTTAGTAGGTTCGATTCCGACACACCATCCCGCCGCAAACCCCGGGTGACGGCCCGAGGGGGTTATTTTCTATTTAAAAAGAGGCTTTTTAAATAGAAAATAAGAAGTATACAAAGTACCAGCAAAGCTTAGTACATAAAACATGACGTCATCACCTTGACTGCTGTGGTGGCAAAAAAGGGATATCGCCGCGATAAATTGGTACTAAGTAATTTATTATTTCCATACCATTACTACTAATATTGCTGTAAAAAAAACGTAATGATTGATTTTCAAGTATCAGTTCACCTCGAGTTAGTTCACTGAGCTGTTGCCACTTAGCTTGGCTCGAAAACAGCCAGGTCAAAATAACCTAACAGTTTGAAACACATCATCGTAAGAGCATAACAGTGGCCTACATTGGGAAGTGACACAGTCATTTATCATTAGACGTTGGGGACCGAGGTGTATCCATCACGTTAAGTGCAGGGCGCCGGTGTTATCATTTTGAATGGTCCAAATGTGTCACGGAAATGTTCTCAATCGTTTTCGGATGCTTAAATCTGAAGGGGTGTTGTTTACACATTTTAATAAGATAGGAATACTACTCTAGGTGTTAAATTACAAAGAAATTATGTTTTTCTGTGTCTGTAATAATTGCAATGTTAGTTACACTATGTACCTTACGTATATTAAATATAAATATCAATAATTAAAAGCAGATTTTATAATTATGTGTTAATGTGTTACAAACGTATGCGTGTATTGTTTTAGTATAATTTTATCTTTTCCCAATTTATAGTCACCAGCCACTATTAGACATATGACTGAAATGAATTACTGTATGTACGAAAAGCCTACTGGGAAGGAATAACTTAAATTCTAACAATCTCAATGAAGCATTTAAAAAATATGAAAGTGTTCTAATGTGTTTGATATAATTGAAACTAGGAGTGTAAGCAATTGAAACTTAATATCATCGAGTATATAAACATAATAGCCAGCTAAAACGGGCATTCAAGCGTTACCGTTTGATGATAAATGTTAGTTTATATTAGTCTATTTATATATTATAGGGAGCCTCCCTGTAATATATAAATAGAAATCTAAATATAGTTGGAACTTAGATGCTATTTTTAAGTATAATAAACAGCACTGTTACTTTATATTTGTTGATTCCAAACAACTGTCTCCCCAAATAAATTTTTGGTATTTTCTATCACAGCAGAAATTTGATGTTCTACCTCTAGTCTCATAAGTTTATGTGACAAAGGGAGTCGTCTTAAATGACTAGTACAGTATTTCCTCACACACTACCACTTCCAATTTCTCTCCCTCTATTTCCATGGTCTTTAATAGATTGCCGCTTCTATAACTCGATTTATTTTAAAAATAATAAAGGAGATGCGAGAGGTTGTACAAGTATAACGACCATATCCTTCATTATAAATAGCGCGATTAAGCGAAGTATAGCAGATTTAATACATCTGCCAGTACCCGATCGTGTCAATATTTCATTCGCGAGGTGCTTTGAGAATTAAAACAGGTCACGTGTGGGAACCTGACGGGAAATAGCTAAGTCTTATTTTGTTTTATACTTAGTTATTATATTTAAAGGTCGAAATTTGCAAGGCTTTCAGGTGTTAATGTTACACGATAGTTTCTTTAAAGAAAATGTGATAGATATTCTAGTTATGATTATAAGGTGCTGCTAAATAGTTGTGTTATGCTTTATAATGTGTAGTAACTTAATAATGTTTATTTAATTAATTAATCTTTATTGTAATAATAGTTTTAATAAAAAAAAATTACCGTGGGGGAGCCACGGTTCGGCATGAATGGGCCGGCTTGACCGGCCATGACCTCACTGAAAACCAGAAATATTGCTTGCGCTGTGTTTCACCTAGTGAGTGAGGGTACCGGAGGCTCATATCCCATCCCCTTCCCCCACCCCTCTCCTCATCCCCCAAAGACCGGCCGTTGCCAGTGTTGTGACGCCCCTGGTGTTACGGGTGTCCATGGGCGGCGGTAATCGCTTACCGTCAGGCGATACGTCTGCTCGTTTGTCCCTATTCAATAAAAAAAATAAATAAATAAATAATGATCTCCTAGCTGATAACGGCCACGGCGGCTAGTCTCAACGGAGACCAGCCAAATATGCAGAAGATATTATACTGCACAAGTGTGTGTGCAAACAAAGGTGCGCTTTCTTTTCCCTATCTTTCATAATCCGATGGGACGGTTAATCGACACGATCGGGGATAGATGAAGCGCATTTACGTGCTCTCCGATGCACGGGAAATTGTTCTTTATTGTACACTCTTAACAGACTTATAAGAAAGAGAACTAAAACATCCAAACGTGACAATTGGCGTTCTTATCGCTTGGCGATCTCTTACAGACAACCTTTACACGGATAATAAAGCAAATTACTATAATTTAGGTAGTAGTAGTAGGATGTACAGATTTAAAATTTACTATGTTAATAGAAAACAAAAAAATCACTAGAGTTCAAACATATAAAATTCAAACACAAACTTAACAGATTTTAGTATGTCACTACTCACTGGTAGTGACATGATTATACCAAGCTGGCCAGACAGTGGCTTGGTCACTAACTGCCCAGCTTGTTGTCAAAGGACCAAGCATCTTTTCTATGTCATCCCATGTCCAGCAGTTCACTGTTAAAGATGATGCCAATAGAATATTTTTTGATTTTAATCATATATGATGTTTATTTTTACTAAGGTAATATAAAAAGATTTTTTTTATGGTTTGCCCCAAACGAGTAGACGTATTGCCTGATGGTAAGCGATTACCGCCGCCCATAGACACCCGCAACACCAGAGGCGTCACAAGTGCGTTGCCGGCCTTTTAGGAAGGAGTAGGTACGCTCTTTTCTTGAAGGTTTGAACGTCGTATTGGTCCGGGAATACCGCAGGCGACAGTTCATTCCACAGTTATGTTGGGCGAGGCACATAGTTTTGGTAAAAGCGCAAAGTTGTGGACTGCCAATCATCTAGATGGGGATGAAACTTCTGTCGCGTAGGATGATGGCGGAAAGATGCGGTAGGGATCAGTCCGAACCATTCCACTTTATTACAAACAGTGTATGGTTTTCACGCATTCCTATACTTATACTTTTCAAGAAGGAATAATTTGTCATTCTTTACAAAGGTGATTAATTTTTTAAAATTATCAATAGATAATCTCCTCATAAAGCTGACAAGTCGAACTCCCGAAAATAATGCACGTTTTATATCTACTTAAGATCTTTTATTTCAGTCTAAGAGGACAACTGTTCTTGATGGTAAGTCTGAATACTAAAACATCATATAAAACAGAAACCTTTTAAAAATTTAAATAACCACTATGTTACCCAATCAACTCATTACAAAGTCATACATATTAAGTCTACAGTAATTATCTAACTGACATACGATGTACAAATTAGTACAACTTTATAAACAACAACAACTATAGCATAAACCATTAAACTAAACGCCGCGCCGAGAAAAAGCTTAAGTATGGCTACCGTTCAAGCAGCCGTCAGACTAATAGGCTACATTCATTATATTAAACGACTCGATTAAAAGGGCCATAAGCCGCACTGATTTAAATGCGGAGACTCTCATAGATCGCACCAACACTCCTTTGATGATAAATAAGTGCTCTGCTTAAAATATTTTTAAATATAAAAACAAGTGTGAATTATAAAAACGTGTCAAAGTGAATTTATTTTTATAATTGTCTCACGTTTAATGGTTAAATAAATTTTACAATAATTATGAAGTGGCATAATTTCTCATAGGTGCATTACGTGCATTATAAACGATTATTGTTGTTCGTGTGTGCTTTTCTAAAATTTAATACGGTATAAGTTTTGATAAAATAGAAAGAAAGCAAATGAAGTACCTTTTATAAAGAACTAGCTTTGGCCCGCGGCTCCACCCGTGTGTATATCGGTTATGGCAGTAAAGAGTAGTTTTTTTCTCAAAATCAAAGTATCTCCATCCCATATTTCATTGAAATCGGTGCCCCGATTTAGTCATAAAAGCATAACTTAAAAAGACAGGTAGACTTGCGATTATAGTATGAAAGTATTCAAATCACACTACGGAATTAATTAAATGATTCAGTTTATTTTACAGTTGTGTGAATCTGTCATCTATTTGACTCTGGAATAAGTCGTATGAGGCAAGCTGTCAGCTGTAATTCACTTGTGTACAATGTAAAATATGATAAATAAACATCATATATCTTATTGATATAAAACGACATCTGAAGTAATCATTTGCCAAGTGGGTATTTTGTCATAAAAACATAGTTTGGAAACACACTACGAGTGGAAGAAATATTACATAAGAGCTCGATGAAAGCCGAGACAAATGGATGTCATAAATTGATATTGAAAGAGTAAACGAAACTGTTATTAGTTGCGTCTTCAACAAATAAATACTAGACAAGCTCTCAGTCAATTTTATTGTAGCTCTTGATGTAGTTAGCGAGTAAAACGTTGTGTACTTGTCTGAAACGATTAGAGGAGTTAATTCTTTTGGATACCTACTTCAATTTATATTCTAACAAATAGCCTAATATATCTCCAGACCTATACATCTCGGCGCAGTGGCATGACGTATCGCTTTCGAGATATGGTCCACAGTGGTTGAAGATTTATCTTCTTAACCAATTTGTGTTGCCTACCGGGATGTCGAGATATTCAGGTTTTATGAATACAAACGATATTAAAGTGATGTATTATTAAGATTGTACTCCAAATATCAATTGATATTAATAGAAATTTATTTTTAAATGGAATAGAATGTTTATGTTTTTTTGTTTTAGAATATGGATGAATAAATAAGAGCTAGGCTTGATCAAATAAAAAAGAAGTTACATAACGTTATCAAATAGTTACGACATTGAAAAATATAACAAATGTGTACAATTTAAAATATTATCTGTGGAACTCGCTACATACTCGTATATACATATCTTTGAACTTGTAAAAAAAGGAATACAGTTTTTTTTTACTGCAGAAGAGCGTAGTGGTTAAGTCGGACCACTCCTCTCTTTTTACTCAGCTGAGTGTTGTTTTGATCACCATATGGGACAAAACTATCTGTGATCTACAAATAGCTGACCTGGTTTTGGGAGTTCTTTGTGTCCGTTTCATGTATATTTGTACAGTCCCCTTGACACAGAAATATCCCTAGTGCGGGAGTTGGTTTTTCCTAGTGTGGGACATATGATTCAAATTATTGCAGGAATCACTCATGTTTTTTGTAAAAATACAGTGTAATGTTATTGCCGCCTAAAATTAATAAACCTCACTACAGTAATTGTGACAAGTCTAGTAAGTAGTTTTCTTTGTCGACTTTATGATTCTCATTAAAATATGACAAGCTAATTTAATCGAAATATTAAAAAAAACACTTGAAAAATATGTGTAATGTTCATTTACACACACAAATACGTAGGTGGGTGAACAAATATGTCTTCTTTAAATACTATAACTATTTTCACAACACATTATGCAAACTATTTCAAAATATTTGTTGAAAGTCTCAGAAGTAAATTTGTTTAGCGTTGTGTTTTAATATTTTGTCGTCATGGCCAGATTCCAGGCGATTTTTATTTAGTATGATGGAACTGGATAGACTCCAAGAAACTTCAGGCGTAAACATGACAACGTCCTTCTCAGTCAAGCGGTAAACTGGGGCTGAATAAAGGATCGTACCGTTCTAAGACTGACAGGAAAAACATTAAAGTTGGACCACGAGGAGGGGTACGCCTCCGCCGTCAGTTGTTTTAGACTATTTGAAAAATTGTTGCGGATAGTTTCTGACAGGTTTATCTAAGACACGTCTACCTGCTTTTCACCCGAGTTAGGCTTACGTATTCAAGTTTTCTGTAGAACGAATGTTGAACCCGTAAAAACTGGTTTTAAGGATTCGTAAAAAAAGGAATTGAATCATTTTTCTTTACACCGATATGCTTTTACATACATAAGTAGACATTCGTGTCTATGGCCACAAAGGGATAGTAATTTAAACAGTATGACTTTTCAATCGTAAGTTAGTCCCTTTCACTTAATATGGATAATCCTATTGCAATCAACTGAGTGCTTTGGAAATTGAAATAGGAAAGCGGGAATGTATTAAAATAGAATGGTAAGTAGGATTTTGAATGCGGCTCCACCCGCGAATTTGTAGATTATCGTGGTTATTCTTTGAACTCATAAATTACTTTTTGTTTGTCAACTGCTTGAAATGTAATAAACATTAAATGAATCTTATCCCGATACATTATATAAAACTGCATCCAAATCACTTAAAAAATTTCAGAGATTAGCGATTATTTTTTTATATGTGTGTGCCCACAAACACATATTTTGAGTTCCGTTACTTTGATAAAGACTACCTCTATGAAATTTCGACTTCTTCAATATACATGACGACATCGTAGACTTCTCACAATTACATGTAATGTAGAAATATTAAGAAAATGTCTTTTATCATAATTCTATAAAAAGTTTAAAAAACACAATAAACGAATATGTTTAAAAAATGTATTATTACCTAAAGAGCCAACGAAATAAAGTCTAATCGTTGTGTCAAAAAGATACTAGATGTAAATTGTGAATTGTTATTTACTCAGAAATAGAATTTTACAACTTAGACAAGTAAAGCTTCACTCAGTCTGTTAAGAGAACAAAAAAGCTCCTTATACAGCAACAGAGTATAATAAACGAAAAGAAACTATTTTCGTTTGAAATGTCTATACTTAAGAAAATGTAAGGGGTTCAAGTTACGAGCGAAGAGTTTATAACGATGTGCACTGATGCTAACTTCAAAGAGTTGGTATGGGTACTATCTTTGATTTAAACAGAACTTTCAGTGTAATTGAAATTTACTATTTATGCTTGTTAGAGTATATTTTACTGTAATGCAAATTAGTTATTTAATTAAGAAACAAGAAACTGAACAGAAAATAATTAACATGTAAGAACCATGTAGTATGTCAAAGGACAGCATTAGTGCTGTCGTTTTTCGTTGATGAGTGCGAGACCGGAAGCCAATCAATAAAGAATAAATCCTACTAATATTATAAACGCGAAAGTTCGCGAGTATGTAAGTATATTTGTAGCTCTTTCACGCAAAAAGTACTGAATGAATTTTGATGAAACTTTACAATAATATTGCTTATACACTATAACAAAGTTGTAAACAAACTATTTTGTCATCCTTAGCGCAACTGAACACTGTTTCCCAAGATACAGGCTTGGGCCTAGTTTGGGAATCAGTTCTAGTACCTACATTAATATGGTTATGTTAACGATGTCATACTATTAAAACTTACCTTGTAAATTTTAGAATCAATAAAACATTTTTATTTTATTTTTTTATTTATACATCAGAATAACACAAATCATAAAGATACTAGCTTCGTCTCCAGGCGTTTTCTGCGGCTATTGTCGTACCGCGGGTAGCACCACGGGGTTCGGCTAATAATAATAGCACATTTTTTTCAATATAAATGTTTTAGTTACAATATATTCTCAGTTCAACAATAAAAAACAGCTGATAAACATAACACTCATTCTTCATTAAATCGTTGTGAGAAAGCAATTCTAAACAAAGTACTGGATAATTTATTATTATAAGATTCTAGATAGAATGTTTGTTACTGTAACGATATTTATGTTGTGGTATTTTCAGTGAGAGCCCAATGAGTTGGACTTTAAAATTAAATTCATTTTAAGATTCTAATGTTTGTGAAATTTGTTAGACGTGCCAATAGATTTAAAAATATTTTATAGTGTTATTTTTAAATATACGACACGTGTAGTGTTATTTATTACCTGTATTATGTTTTAGCACGTAAAGTCTCTCCGGTCGTGTCGGTCAACCATACCATCGGATTGTGAGAGAGAGGGAACAGAGAGTGCGCCTGTGTTTGCGCACACACTAGTGCACTATAATATCTCCTGCGTAGTTGGCTGGTCTCCGTTGAGACTGGCCGCCGTGGCCGTAATCGGCTTGGAGAATATCATTATGTTTTATATTTCGTACAAAATTGACATGAAAGAGCATAAAATACTCGTAACACCATTTTAAAAAGAATGCAAATATTTACAAAGCACTCTAATCTTATTGTTTTAATTCTCTTTAGATAGTCAAGTCAAAAACTACTCTGTTTAGTAAAAAGTCTTTCTTAACTAACTTAAGCTTACGTCCAGCAGTGGAAGATCTCTGAATGAACTAAGATATGGATCTCAGCGTCATAGTAAATTTTATACAATTCAATACATACATGCAGCGATGAAGCACACAGAGATATTGAGGGTGGGAACAAATTTTCCAAATCGCTGAATAAATATGATTTATTTATTTTATACATCATGCGCATTTGGTGCATTGGCGGACTTAAAGCTCAAGGCATTCTTTAGCATTCAACCATTGTGATGCAGAGAAGGCAGGAAGTAGGTGCATTTTGGTTGGAATGTGGGTGAGAATAGAAATGTAAAAAAAAGAATTATAAGCAACAAAATAAAATTAAATGTATAATAAATATTCCTTCAAACCATTACATAGTAAATTTAATTTCGTAATATTCTACCTCAAAGCAAGTGTACAAGTTTGACTCAATTATTTATTTATTAAATGAAACAAAAACTTTTTTTATATTTCATTTATTATCATCAAAATTTTTTAATTATACTTTGTTGGACATAGCATCTCCTTGCTACTATATGACACACCGTCGCATTTTTACTGCGTGTAATCTGGTTCCAAAATCATAAAACAGAGACATAATAAAATAAATCAGAAGCAACATACCTCTCATCTCCATGTGAATTGTAACACAATAGTAGTACATCCAGTTCCAGCTACAAAGGCCAAAAGCCATCATAATAATACACACCCCAAGCACTATCTTCCTAATACCTGTGATTATAATCTAAGTCAGTGCGAATGGCTTTTCCAAGTGAAAACGGTAGGTACGCGTATATCCGGCGGAGATTGGGCCGGTACAGTGTTATTGTGTATCGGTAACTCGGCTCCGAGCCGGATATTGTGCTCGAGACACTGTCAAAGCTTTGAGCCAAGCGATTAGGTGATTATGTTTAGTCATATCTTGCTTAAATGTGCTCATAACTGAGCGTTGCCAAGCTTAGCGCTGACGGAGACAGGTTGATTTATTTTTAATCTTTGATAGGGATTGACGGGCTAAAAGAGAACTTATAACAAAACAGATGCATGTTTTCAGTATTAGTATTATTAAAAAGATTTTGCTGACAACTAAATTGAATATCTTGTTGTCGTACCTTATTAACTACAGTTAGCCGTCGGATATCAGTTCTACCAGATTGTGAGAGTAAGGGAACAGAAAACGCACCTGTTTTTGCGAACATGCACTATAATATCCCTGCGTAGTGGGCTACTCCCCGTTGAGACTAGCCGTGGCCGAAATCGAGTACTCCTAACGTAATTTAGTACAGTTACAGTCGAATGAAAATATTGAAATAAAAACGAATTACGACTTCACAGAACACAAACATAATATGGATACACTAAGCTTCAAACAAAAACAAAGAATGAACAGACAGACATATAGGTGTTCGCAGATATAATGATAAAACTGTCTCGCGGCCATGTCACAGCAAATCCCTTTTTCCGACACAAAGCCTTTTGCGTTGGTTTTTATTTAAAAAATATACGTTGGTATACTTGGCTTTTGTTTTCAATGAAATCACGGTTGTTTCATGATTTATTTTTGGGCTTTGTGGGTAGTCTCTCTACGGCTTGTACTTAAAGTAAAGTAACAGCTTTATATCTAAGGGTAATAAGGTTTAGTTAGCCTTTATATCCTATAAATACTAAGCTTACATAAATTATATAAATTTATCGAGGAACAGTATAAATCAAATCTTTCCGTGGGAGAGCCACGCTTCGGCCATGAATGGGCCGGCTCGACCGGAGTGATACCACGACCTCACAGAAAACCGGTGTGAAATAGCGCTTGCGCTGTGTTTCACCGAGTGAGTGAGGATACCGGAGGCCCATACCCCCAACCCGTCCCCCCATTCCCTCTCCTGATCCCCCAAAGGTCGGCAAGGCACTTGTGACGCTTTTGGTGTTGCGGGTATCCATGGGCGGCGGTAATTGCTTACCATCAGGTCCGCCTGTTTGCCCCTTGTTCAATAAAAAAAAAATACAGAATGAAAGATTCCTTTCTGCCTGTGTTGTGTGCCTACTTGTAAACAGCGAGACGCTTAGTTTTAGAACTATATGTGTGTAATTACACTGTAAGGCCCTGATGGCCACCACCTTTTGGTGACAGTGAGCACCTGCGGTGACAGTGACGAATTTTTTGCATTCGATTCGATTACGCGGAAGGCGATTAAAGTGTGGAATCCGCGGGGAGTGGGAGAGACGAAGTGACATTTAGTTGTTACGGCTTCCTTCGCGGACAAAACGTCACCCAATTGTCACGTATCCAAATAAGCGCACCTTCATTATGGGTGATGTACACGGTGACAGTGACGCGACATTCGCGGTGACAAAAATCAATTGTGCGCAGCCCGTCTTATAGTAGCAAGTATAAGCTGTTGGTCCTCTTACAAATAATGAAATAAATGAATGAACTATATAATTTAATGTATAATATAAAATAATTAAAAATGAAATGATAAAAAATTATAGAATGTAAATTTATTAAATTCTTATACAAATTCTTATGTGATTAAAGATATGTTAAATTCTTACCTGATTCTGAAACTCTACCGTTTTATCAGTATTTTTGCTTAAAATACTCAAAATTAAAATAAAAAATAACTGCAATATGAAAACAAAAATAAAATCACGAACAAAGAGAAGCATATTAAAAAAGTAAAAACCGAGTCGACTATAATTTGTCACTGAATATAGTGACAAGTACCAAAAAAACTTCGTAAGGGAACACGAGAAACATTATGAATAATTAAGTACAAGGAGCAAGTTTTTTTTGACATAGAATGCCTTTATAGGTCATTTTTCACGGGGAAAACGGAGCTATACGAAAAATCGTTTTTCAATTTCTTAAGAATATTTTTTGTTTTCTTTGAATTTGTATTTATTAAGTATGTGCCTTTTATTGCTCTTGTGATTAGAAGTATTCTTCTTAAGTTCTTCATTCGTCATTTAAATATCTATCGGCCTGGTGACATTTTCACCAGCATTCAATATATTTCAAATATTACAAAATGTAGGTGATTGCAAGCATTCTTTAGGTACCTCTTTGTATTCTTCAATTGTGACTTACTCATATCAGCTCTGTTCTAAATCTAAGTGCGTCTTTAAAGCAATGTATATATATATAACTTTTATATATCTACGTATATGCAAAAAACAATAATAAATAGCTGTTAAAATTATCAGAAAACAGTGAATAATTCAACTTCAAATCTTTCATTCTCACAATTCCCGTAAATTTCGTTTACCTGTTATTTCTTTTGAAACTTTAATATTGTAAACAGAGTTTAATTACTTCGAAAAAGATTCGATAATTGTACATTTCAAAAACACACTCACAAAACCAAAACAACTCAGAAACGTTAAGTTATTAAAACAAGTTGTTAAGATTCAAGGCGGGTTCGGCCATTTAATATTTTACATAAGTTTTGGTGCGAGTAGGCTTCTGCTCAGTTTTGTTCGTCTTGCCCTTCACTTATTTATTCATTCTGTTATGACGGTACGTCAAACTTTTATTTTTCGTATTGAAGACGGCCTTTTTTCTCAAGCACTTTTGACAGCATACTCGCGTTGAAAGACTTTAATTTATTCAATGTTTTATTTATTTTTTCACAATTATGAGAGTTGCACTTAACGATTGGGACACATAGTTAATAAAAGCTTTTATGCTTAAGAATAACGGTAGACATCTACAATTACGAGTATTCTTATCTAATATAAATATCTAAGGACATCAATAAATAAAATTAAACTTTCATGACAGAGAAAAAGACAGAAAAAAGCAACAAAGTATTACGGTGTGGAGTTGTGATCCTATTTTCTTTTTAGTAATTAAGATATGCATATATGTAAAAGTCTGTTCACCGAAGAATTCCTACAAGCACTTGAAGATCCGAAAGGAACCTTGTATTTTAGTCCAAGTATCCACTGAGGAGCTGAGCTTTCTTTAATTCAAACTTACTCAGCTTGCTTTCAAAAACTGGTTATTTTAATACGAGCTTTGAAAACATTAGCTAATGCAGCAAAATATTTAAATTCGATCTGCAAACAAATGATATCAAAGAGGTAATTCTTTTGTTTTTGGTTCAACTATCGTCACTTTTTCTTAAAAATTTACAAAAAGTGGGATGAGCTTTGTTGTTTTGTTCTTGTGTATTACATTTTATTATGAACCTTATTGACTATACTGACTTCTTATTGAGAAACAAAAAACTGATCTGTAGTATCTCCATCTGTACCTCCATCAACCCATCTGGAGATAAAAACCTAGGTTTTTAGACTCTATCTTAAGTTTTATAACTTTAGTTTATACGACTAGATATAATCAAATGCTAATTGTTTTCTTAACACTATATTTTACAAAACATACTATGTTTTTAAAAAGTTTTAAACATGTCGAGTGGCGCGTTGTTGGCCACAATGAACTCCGAAATTATCCAACCGATTTTCATGTTTTTTCTTAAATGTGTTTTTCTAGTGTGCCTAGGACATAATAGTTAATATCACGTTTATACCGATAGGAGACGAGCAACATAGACAAAGTGTATGGGTCAGCTAGTAGAAAATAAAATTATAAATGCTATCAATAAGTATAAAATGGTTAAAACTTTCAATCGGTGGCCACTAACGGCTACAAAACTTTGGGTATTAGTGCAAAACTATTTCAAAACAAAGCCGTTTGCTAAGTTACCAAACTCATCCATTACAGTATTATCGCACTACGATTAATAATTACTAAATGTAGCCGCTTTTGTTGATAGCAACTAGAATTATCGGCCCTTAGAAAGTTCACATTATTGATAGCTAGCCATTTATCTAAAAATATTTATATTCTGCCAAACTTAGAACTGCAAGAAACTTCAGTATTTTTGGTTGTTGATGACAAACAAGAATCTTATTTTGTCATCAGTAATACTCGTTTATTGATGAGAAGGTAATTAAAGAAAGATTCATAAATATGTAATAGTCATTGTACACTTCACTGCATTTTCCAAAGGAATTTCAAACTTACTCTCTCAAGTTGTGTTTATTATAAAAGGTAGATTATACTTTATAATACTTACATTTTATAATTCAATTAAGACCTCATTGTACCTAATACTTTCTATTGATTTTTGTAGCACTTTATTTTGTAACCCATCTACGGTCCGCTAAACAGTTTTAATATTTAAATATTACAGAAATTTACTGTACGGCCGACGTATGTCGGCGAGTCCGAACTTCACGCAGAAGGTTGCGCAATAACTTTATTGATAGTTTTTTGATATTTATTATTTTTTAAATTTAGTTCGGGCAAATAACAATTAACGTACTAGGTATATTTATAAATTTAAATTTTTTTATTGTACGTTATTGTACCTTTTTAACTAAATAAATTAATTTTGAATTTAATTTGTACTTATTGGTCACTGTATTAGGAAAATTTTATTCGTACATTGGTATATAAAATTATTACAATAACTGGTTTCTTCATGAGTTTACATACGCTAAAGTTTGCAGAGCCTATGTTCAAACTCGCCAAGATACGTTGGTCGTATAGTACGACAGAATTAATCATATTTACGCAGATCTAAACAGGGAGCCGAGACACCGGTATCTCATTTCCGTGATGCTGTGTGCGACGCCGCGAGCGACTTCCGTGACCCGGTACTCAGTTTCGACGAAATGTCAAAGAAAAATTACATAGAAGAAATTCGTGTGTTGCTCTTATTATAAAGAGTGGGGTTACTATTTATACAAATTTTTTGTTAAGCTTCCAGAGAATTTTGTATTGTATTTATTAGTTGGTAGAATTTAGCATGAGTAATGCCTGATCCATTACGCAAAAGTCGTGGAGTTGCGGAAACCCAGACCGCGAGAAATCAATCAATTAATAGATGGTAGTAATTTTGGACAAATTACCCAATATAGCTATATTATTATCAGAAATAATAACAATAATAATTTATTCAACTAATAATAGCTTATTTTTCAGTCAAATGTACAGTTCTGTCAAAATCTACGTATCAATCAGATAACTAAATACCTATATGCGTTTCTCCCTTTGCAGATTTAATATTTTACCATTTTTTGTGTACTAAACATATCACGTGTAGAGATGAAACTAAAGTGAGTAGAATAACTAAAGTGAGTCATCTCCTATATTACAGACTAGCTGAGCCATGCGGTGTTATCCGCGGTACAACAACAACCGCTGGCAATGACACGGGGCAATGCTAATCTAAAAAAGTAGCCTTAGTTACTACTTATGTCATAAGCTATCTACCAGTGAAAGTCCCGTTAAAATTAGTCCAGCCGTTCTAGAGATTAGGTGGAACAAACAGACAGAAGGGATTGGGATATGGGTCTCCGAAATCCTCACTCACTAAATAAAACACAGCGCAAACGCTATTTCACACCGGTTTTCTGTGAGACCGTGGTATCATTCCGGTCGAGACAGACCATGCATGCCGAAGCGTGGCTCTCCCATGGTAAAAAATATGTAAAATAATTATTCAGAAAAACTTTCAATCAACTAGCTCGATGTTTACAAGCGACAGTTCAGTTTCGTATTGTCGGTATCATTTCCGCATCACGGCTCACAGCGACAGGACACGACGGGTTTAGACGCCACGCTCCAATTGTCTTATTTAAAACATCAAATAACAACAAGTCGGACATGGGGAAGCGATTGTTACTCTTTTTTTAATTATAACATTTTCATGTTTCAAAGACGAGACAAACTTCTTAGCACTCCATGGATTCACCGTGCGGGTGCCGGGTCCATCGTGTGGCAGAGGGAGAAACTCAAAGCAGTTCCCAGGACTTACGACCTGGATGTAGGTTTAAGGAGGCCCCCTTTAAGATGCGCATCAACGCTCACCTTCACTGCTCGAGTTTCCCGCCCTACCTAGCCAAATTTGGTAGGAACCTGTTAGTGCAGCCTTGGATACTCGTTCTAAAATAGAACTTACTGCAGATCTCGACAGGCCAAGGTCTTTAAAGGTCTTAAATCCAAATTGTTATTTATGTATTTTTATACATAGTAAATAATTTTCTTCTGGTTAATTTCATTGCAGGTTCCAAGACATTTTAATTTTTTCTGGGACTTCCCGAGTGTCATAACTCGGTGTGTTCGTGGGTCACTGCTGTTGTCCTGGTGTACAGGAGTTATAAACCGCCGGAAATATCTGCAAACCTGGCTTAATGGCGTCATGCAAACTAGAGAGTTAATATTTCACAACAGAGAATCAATAAACACGAATGAGATTACGAAAGCAAGAATAATACACGTGGGTCGGCGCTTGCGTTGGCAACGGTACTAGATAGGCGAAGGCGGTTTTTCAATTGTGTTTTATTTGAAATTCATATTTACAGAGCTTAAGTAAAAAGTTTAGAGATAAAAACAGAAAAAAAAACTATTGTAATTAATTTCGTAGAATTTAAGATTTACAGAAGTAATTTTAGAGACTATATAAGTATACAACCATGACCATATTAAAAATAATGTTATTTAGTGTGAAATGTTTTATCACACAGACAAATAATGTACCAGTATTGTCTATAAATCCGTATTTCTGTGGAGGAACGGGTGTCATGTTCATCCAACACAATGGGAGAATCCTCCGACCAGGCAAGGTGATCATGCCTGGCGGGCCACTGCCCAACAGTTGATGTTGGGATGTTGTATAAATGATAATCGGCGCGAGAACTTCTATTACGCGATTTAGGATTGGCAGTTTCTTCGTATGGTACGTTACTCCGTAGTTCAGTGTAGCTTCGGTAGGTGGCGCTGTAATATGTAGTGTTTTTTATGTGGCGGTTCCACATTTCCATATTAATATTATGAACTCGAAAGTTACGCTGTCTGTTACGCTTTCACCGCTAAACCGCTTAACAGTTAACGCTAAATCTTTAAATTTACAACGAAGACAAACTATTCACCGCAGTACAAACGGGCAGAGCCGCGGGCAAAAACTAGTATCGGTAACTTCAAACTAAATCAATTGACAAATATTTAAACTCACAAATACGTGAAGAAGTAGAAAAAAAACAAATTTAAATTTAAATAGGCATAAATAAAGATTCTGTTCCTATTTCGCAAAAATCTGAGTGTATAACATAATTATAGACGTGCTTTGAAATACTAAATATTTTGTACAAGTTATTTAGAATTTACAAAATTGAGTTGTTACAACCAGATATTTGAAAAATAAGTGATTAATTCAAGCTTTTATAATATTTGTCAATAAAAAAATAACTTTAAGCCTTTTCATTTGATACCCATATTGGGTAGGTTGTTCAGAAATATGTACGCCGCAATTTTGTTACGGCGGCTAGTTTGGATTAATAATAAAACCGATAATATATAATTGCATTGTCATCAGAACTAAACTAAATAGGTGAAACTAAATAAATGCTTATAATAAGCTAGATTGAGTATCATATATACAACATACCAACATCAACTGTTGGGCAGTGGCCCGCCAGGCATGATCACCTTGCCTGGTCGGAGGATCCTCCCATTGTGTTGGATGAACATGACACCCGTTCCTCCACAGATATACGGATTTATAGACGATACTGTTACATTATTTGTCTGTGTGATAAAATACTTGTATAGTCTCTAAAATTACTTCTGTAAACCTTAAATTCTGAGGATGTGAAGCGCAACCGTTGTCTCTTTGAAGTACAAATTTATATGTGACTCATTTACTTTTTATAAAACAACATTTATTTTTTCAGTGATTATATTTTATGGTAACACACCCTAACATATAGCTAAAGACGTTAAGAAATACTCCATCGACCCAAATCACCGTCAACTGTGTCAGCCTATAATGGAACGTGTAAGCACAGATACATTATACATGGGACATGTATAAACCAACCTACATTTAATGAGCATAGATGTAAACCCTCAGATTATTACGGGAAGCGTAACTGACACCGCGTGGCTTTGATTTTATTTAATTAAAACACCGCGCCCTCTTACGGTGTATTAACGAACTTAAAAAATATGTTAATATTTTTGTTCGCCCTTCATTTTTTGTAAGTATTTTTAAATGTAATTTATTGATCGTGAATTTAATGGGTCCTTATCCTTCTCGTTAATTAAGGATGAATTTCGTGGAGATCAATTTTGTACCTCTTGGAGAGGTTTTAAGATTTTTTTATTAATTACTTTTGCTTTATGACTTTTAACGTTTACATTTTTATAAAATTGCTTCTACAAACAATCTTTGCAAGCAATATTTTTTTCTTAATTTCGTTCAATCAAATCAATAACATATCACAAAATATTGTGTTCAGTTATCGATTTTTAACAAGTTTTCATTAGCTTTACCTTTATGTAACCGAATTTTAAAAGGCGTGTTTCTCAGTTTTTTGAACTATATTTAATAATTCAGGGTAAATAATAAATAACAATAAATAAATAAATATTTCGGACATCTAACACAACGCCATCTAGTCCCAAGCTAAGCAGAGCTTGTGTTATGGCTACTAGACAACTGATTTGAATACATATATCCTTTTTTTTGTAAATACATACATATTAAACAGAAATCATCCAAATTTCGAATCAAATATGTGTAGATTACACAAACATTTGGTCCGACCCAGGATTTCAAACCGAGACCTCAAGCACAGCAGTCGCATTCACTACCACTGCGCCACCGAGGCAAAACGACGCTATATCTTTTCAAAAAGACATATCTGAAATGTACATTATTATTTCTAACACGTCCTTCTTTTTTCCAGATATTAGATTATCTGATTTGGATAAGTCGTAAATGAATTTTCGCAATATCGATTTTACGTTCCCAATATTAACAGCTAAAGCTAAAACATTGTTAAGTATTTTAATCAAAACTCAGAATACAATATTTCACGTGAATTGACATTACCACTAATAAATATATTTGTCTGTTAATAGTGTGAAAATCAGTGAAAAATACTCTACAGTGTTTCATATTGATCTGCTAAATAGAGACTTATCAGCCTGCGGAAAATAAGGTACTTTGTATACGTATCCATTTCTCTCGGATTGTGGAATTCAGAAATGAGACTTGTTTTCCGTATGCCAATGTGTTAATCCACGTTACGATCTATCTGCCTTTGAATTTAATCAAAGCGGTAAGGTTCTGTATAACGAATTTGTATACGTTCACGTTTTATTATGGTATAAGGGAGCAAACAATCAGAAGGTAACCTAATAATAAGTGGCAACCGTCGTTCATGGACCTCTGGAACTAAAAAACCTAAAAGTGACAAGGAAGTTGCCGTTTATTTGTCTCCGCTCGCCCCAAGTCAGGTTTTGGGGGAGGGAAGGGATTGGTTTTGAACTCAAATATTCTCACTAACTTATTAAGATATTAGCTGTTGACTGCGGCTTGGCCTGCATGATTGTACTCGTAGATAATCGTAATAAAGAGTATATTATGTTCTTCCTGAAGAATCAAAGTATCTCCATGCCAAACTCCTTTGAAATGGGTGTAGTGGTTAAGCCGTAAAAGCGTAATAGACCGGCAAGCAAAGTTCCTTTCGAATTTATAATATTAGTATATAAGCATGGATTTATTAATGAAAAATGAATCAAAGATCACAATAAGTTGTGTACAGAGTTCTGTCGTTCCAAGATCCAAGTTAGTTGACTTAATGTAAATACATTTTGTCGTCTAAGATGATGAATTCGTAAACGAAGGCCGTTAAGGCCGAAGGCGTAAACGATGCCAACAAAGTTATTCAACTTTCTCAACTCCACCCTTCCTATTAGTCAAACTAATTCATAGAATACTAACTAGTGAGTCGTAAACAACTTAAGTGCGGTAAGCCAAGGCTCGGTTAGGTAACGCCTTAGTACACCTAACTTGGTAAGTAGGACACGTTCCAACTAGTTGTTTGTGTCAAATTACTTATGTGCTTGGAACTGATTGAAGGAAATGTCATGTCATTGACATGTCTTCATTATGTATAGACTCGGTATGTCTATACGTAATGAAGACATGTCAATTAGGTTTGTCTATATTTATATATTTATTTATTTATTTATTTATTTATTTATTAAAACTTCCTGCAAACATGTTGCACAAGGCGGACTTAATGCCACAGGCATTTTCTTCCAGACAAACCTTTGGGTGTTGCGAAGTATTAAATTAAATATATAATTAATTAATTTGGGAGAACATGCAAAAGATAAAAAAGGCTTTGTAGGCAAATGAAATAAACACTTTTATTTTTGTTAATGAAAAGTTTTTAAGTATATTGTTTACGTTAGCATTTAGAGAACTGAACTCGTAACCCAAAAGTATGTTTAGGCCAAGGCAAAAATGTAATTAATATAAAAAAGAACACATTTTACTTGAAGACAATCATCGTGGTTTTAAAGCAAGTGGTAGATAAAAAGAAAAGTATAGAACAGGCATTCTTCGTATTTCAAAACGTGTAAACCATTATGTTTACTAATTTAAATTACATACATACCTAGAGTCACGCCTATTTCCTAAAGAGGTGGGTAAACACAAATGATCCCCACTTACTACGGTCCTCACACACCTCTTTTGCTTTACAAACATTTATCAAGCGCTGCATGCATGCTCGTCAATTTCTGATTTTTCAGAACATCGCTAATTTGGTCGGTAAATATTCGTCCTGGTGAAATTCCTTTTGTGAGATATTCGTGAATTTAAATTAATACATTTTGAACAATAACAGTGTTATGAAATATAAGCAAGAAGACAGCTGCGTAAGGGCAGTGAGATTGATCGTCTAGTCTACGGACTCACAGCCCACCAGATAATTGATATTCAGTAAATATTGGCGGATAAAATAAACTGAAAATTGAGTTTCCAAAACCGGCCTAAATTAATTTGCAACTTCATAACAGCTTCGTGTCGACGTAAAATTTTTATTAAAGGCTAATCCCGTCGCTTTTTATTAAGCTCTGTGTAGATATAGAATTGCCTATAAAATATGTTTAGGTAGTAAATTTGGAATAAGCAGCATTTTTAACCGATTTCAAAAAAGGTTCTATGTGCCACTGTATTAATTTTTTTCTGAAACTTATGTAACCTATTTTTGTTCTGTCAAGATATTTGCAGGTAAAGTAGTATTGATCAACACAGGGTTATTTTCGCCTTTTAACTTATTAATGATATTTAATTATTATTATAATTTGTCTCAATTCTAGGATGCGCATTATTGAACGTCATAAATACGGACTTCCCGACTGGAGGTGCTATTTACTTAAAAAATAGAACGGTTTTGCGCTTCTATATTAATCAGGGGTTTGTCAAGTACGTAGTCATAACTTTTAAATTAAAACTTAATTTTAATATGTATTCGTAACTTTTTCATTTTATTTTATTTATCTAACGGTTTTTATGTTTATTGCTTCTTCTTGGTAGTATAAAAACTTCTTTATTCTACATCAAAAGTTAAAAACTTTCACGACTCCAAAACCTTTACGATTAGCTGTAGTTTCTGTTCAGTATACCTTCTTCACCTGATTCGTAGAGAAAAATTTAAACGTACCTGCAAATAAAGAAAAATATATTAAGTAAATATGTACATATATATTTTCATGACTTCTGAACTTCTGCAAAGATGGTGTGTTATACCACATAAGCGGCCACCTTGCCGCTTGTCAATGTGCTGATTGTTGTGAGTTCAATCTCTATTTGAGATAATACTTTAGATGATACACAATTTATTCTTCTGAATCTAAGTGCTATTTGTGTACGTTTTGTGTATGTTCATTGGTTTTAAATCTCAAATTTATTCCTAGCGAGGGAATTGTCTTTTAAAGCAAAAGACAGTAACCGATTATTGATACTAATTAACTATTTCTAGAAAAGTTTTGTAATATGGATAACGGGGTTTTAAAATTCCAAAGGAAATCTTTTATCTACATCGTCTTTAGAAAATGAATGAATGACTCTATTATCAAATACATCATTAAAATTGGGGTAAAGCCTTAAAAATGTCCAATTTTATATAAATATCTTTATATAAATAATATTATTCTATCTACAAGCGAAAAAAATATTGCCGCGTATCAAATGGCTGTATAAGAAAATATACACGCATATGAAAGGGATTTCGAAACACTTCTCTGAGAATTCGTAGAACTGAATCAAATGTTATTCTTACTTAGAAATACAATATTTCTTTCTCAGAAAAAAAGGTGAATTTTGATTCTCAATAAAATCAATTATTATATTTTCGACAAATTGCATACTTTCTGAGAAATCTATTAAAAATTAAATGTTTCATGAAATGTACGTACTTCACTCTAGTACCGCACTTTTGTTTGATTATAAGCCCTGGCAATGGTGGAGGTATATAGGATTGGGGGTGACCCGGGGAGGTGTATGCTTTCACACATGGGCCAGTTTAGTTGGCTAGATGCTACAATATCACAGAATAAAATTTCTAAGCAATTATTTGGTTATTTTTGCATTGCAAGAGTAACTTATATTATAGCAACCAAATATTCAACTCTTTCACCGTCTTAATTCTAGTGGGGCAAATAAAAAAGCCTGCATCACACTTGTGACTTTTTACTCTTGTCCTTAAGTTGCGGTAATCGTTTACAGTTAGATAATTTGACTGCTTATTTGCTACGGTACGACATGAACCGCGGGCAACACCACGGGGTGAAGCTAGTCCAAAAAAATAGTTAAGTTATTCCTTGTATCATCAGCTACCTTCTAATGAAAGTTCCGTCTAAATTGGTCCAGCCGTTCGACATTAGCCAGAACAAACAGACAGACAGATAAAAAAATTAAGTATCGTATATACTTTCATTTGCATTTGTGAAAAGCTGTTAATTTGAAATTACAAACAGATACTTTTTACAGACTTTATTTAATTGTATGTATATATAGGTTGTTACTCTTTTCTGTCAGTACGTTATAAAAACCATTATATTTCCCACCCATCTTTTTAAACCGTAAACTAAATTCCCTTGCACAGTTAAAATTAAAAAGTATTATTAGACTTCCGATTCATCACAATAAAAATGTTGAATAATTTTTCAATGTTTGTGCAAGAAAAAGCTGTTACAATGCTAATTTGGCAATTTGCCAGTTGCGTGGGAGTGTAATGTTGGTAACTTTTTAATGAGCGGCCAGCGTGTAATGTCAAGTTAAAAACCCTATATTTGATGATAGAGGATATAAGCAAAAATATAAAATATTTCAACATTATATGCTTGAAATGTAATAGAATGGAAATATGGACTCAAAGGAGTAAAGTGATTCATGGAACTGCACATTTATGTGAATAAATTTGAAATAGTTTTACTGAATAATATTTCCGTTTGACCGGAACGTTTTATTTACGGGTGCATAGTGTGTTACTCAAAGGCTTCACGTAGAATTGACAACCTAGAGTTTTGACACGTATTTACTTAATCCATACTAATATTATAAAGCTGAAGTGTTTGTTTGTTTGAACGCGCCAATCTCAGGAATCGTTTGTGGCTGGTCGCAGGAATGAGCCATAGAATGTAGACCGAATAACTTTGTGACATGGCTTTACGAAAATAATACTCATTCTTAAAACTGATTTCGTCAAATATTGTTTTCTATTGTTTTCTTTTGTCTTACATTTTAAATGTAATATCGACCCAGTTGAAAGGTGACCCACTTTGACAATTATTCCTTTGTAATCATAAATGTAGTTAGGTTTTCTTCGCTATTTGCACATAGTACGTTTTAGATATAAACATAAATGCGTCATTACGGGTTAGATGTCAATGCAATTTAAACCTTTGTCACCACTGAACAAGATATATTTTTGAATTTCAAATAATATAATCGTTTATAATCCAAACTCTTTACATTGCGAAGAAAAAGTATTATAATTTGTAAAATGAAATGACATTATGTGTAAGATGTCAAGTAGTTGTCAATCTGAAAATATTAAAATAAAAATCTAAGAATATATTTATATCTATAAACGAATCGTATAATGGCCAATTTGGTAGAATAAAGAGCTCGGATTGTAGTGCTCAGTGAGCAAGGTTGCGGCGTTAGAGAAATATCACGTGAGTTAAATATAAGTCGTAACACGGTCAGAACCTGGATCAGACGGCACGCTGAACAGGGTATCCTTGAAGACCGACGACGACATAATCATGGGGTTCGTCGAATCACAAACCAACAGAGAACGGAAATGCAACACCATTACGAAGAACATCCTTTTACTCGTACCCGCTATTTTGCAGCACGTTACGACGTTTGTCTAGAAACAATTAGAAATAATTTGCACCACACTGGGCTGCATTACAGACATCATGCTAAGAAAGTTCATTTAACGGATGCACACAGAACTGCGAGATTGAATTTTACACGTAATTTTTTAGATTTCGACTGGACAAACAACATCTTTCCATGGCCGTCTAGGTCACCAGATCTTAACCCAATAGAAAATTTATGGGGTTTGATGGTTCAAATGTGGGATAACAGGAACGAGAGGACTAAAGAAGCAATCGAGCTGCATTGTAACGAAATCTGGGATTTCATGAGGGGAAGTGACATTTGCAGTCGTCTAATCGGGTCTATGCGTAATCGATTATTAGACGTTATTGAAAACCATGTCGCTTACACTCGGTTTTAGGTTTAACCAGTAATCCTACAGACCCAAACAATTGGAACCATTATAACCCACAAATTAACTATTGAGAAGTTTTCTTTTTTATTCGCTTTACGAAGTGAATGCCATTATTTTTAATTTAATAATATGAAATAAACAAAGGTCTCTAATTTTACTGTTTTATTTTACTAATATGTATGACTAGCTGTCTCGACAGACTTCGTTCTGTTAAATAAATGGTTATCTATTTTTGTTCTACAGTACCCTATGCTACCTTTACGGTACCTCTACCCTCCTACCTCAAGTCTACCCATTATCTACACTATCTACACTAATATTATAAAGAGGAAAGATTTGTATTTTTGTATGTAACGAATAAACTCAAAAAGTACTGGACCGATTTTATTTTTACCGACCGATTAAATAGGGTTCCGTAAGACATTTGCGTTTTTCGTTTATATAATAGGAGCGGAGCACCAATGAAGAATGTTTAAAAAACGGGGGAATTTGTTTACGCTACGGGCAATAGAAGACGCAAACGAGGTTGCGGGGGTCAGCTAGTTCGAAATAAAGTCAATCCTATGTCTCAAACAAATATACAATTAAATCTTTCCTAATATACCTATAGATAAGGACGTTCACTGGCTAACAAACTTTTTCGTGCAATACTTATCATAGTATACGTCTATGTCTATGTCATGGCTTTGTCAGTGTCTAGTAGAATGATAATGGTACGTCACTTATGAAATGTATGTTCAAGCTAATTTCAACCTAATGGTATAGAATAATTGTAGGAAAATGACTCTAAGGGGGGTCATGAATCACTTTGGTCCACTGTACATATTGTTATGAATAGACCGAAATAAACTAATATACTGTTTTAATCTTACAGCTTAGGGACATCGATATTTTAACCGCTATCAATGAAATTTAATATATAAATTATAAAGCTGAAGAGTTTGTTTGTTTGTTAGAACGCGCTAATCTCAGGAATCGCTGGTCCGATTTGAAAAATTCTTTCAGTGTTGGATAGTCCATTTATCGAGGAAGGCTACAGACTATATATCATCACGCTAATACTAATTGGAGCGGAGCACCAATGAAGAATGTTTAAAAAACGGGGGATAATTTTCACGCTACGGGCAATAGAAGATGCAAACGAGGTTGCGTGGGTCAGCTTATAAAGATTTTGAACTAATTAAAAAAAGGAGGTTCTTAATTTATATGAGTACTTAATGTTACCATTATTTGCGATTCAATTCAATTTTATTTAAAACATAATTAGTGACAAAATACCAACACCTAGTTTAAATTACATACAACCGAAATCACGGGCAAAACATATAATACTATTACATGTTGAATATCTGTTGAGAACTTTGTATTATTTAAGTGACTTCATAAGTATATAACCTTTGTACACCTACCTGATAAGATTTATACACCACACTAAGGATGACTGAATGAGAATGCCCTGGGCATTAAGATGTAAAAACTTAGTGCTCTAAAGTTTATAATATAATACATGTTTGGGTACAGTCAGTACTTCGTTCTCGTGTTACGTTGTTATATTCAAAATAAACGGTAAATTATTTTTTGCTCTGTAACCAATAGTCTATTTAAATGCAGCGTGCAACTGATATATTAAAAGCTCATATCAATATGTCTGGGTAACCTACCCTCTATTTCCTTTTTCTATACACAATTTGTGAAATTTATTTTCCTTGAAAACGTATCCGGGCACTGTTTTAATTAAAATTTGAGAACGATTTTATGAACTAGAAATTCAATTATAACTGCTTTGGACCACTTTTGTAAGTGTATCGACAGTAAATTTGTGCGGTTGTTAATGTTATTAAGTGCTGTAGGAAATATTAATTATAAGAGCAAGTCACTGCGGACAGCTGGTATTGACAATGTTTCACAGACGGTGTTCGATAGTCTTACAAGACCAAAAGTTATGTGACTTGGAATAAATATGGTTTTCTATCGGTAAAGTGTTTTAATTTGATTTTTAGAATTCTGTTACTGAAAATTACTTTAATGTTAGTAGGTAAATTAGATAGAAGAAAAAATGAAGGGAATTTAATTCACAAAACGTATCAATTTTTTTGTTTTTTTTTATCTTTAGTTTTGAAGGGTCTTTCAAGATACATAGTCATGATTATATGGAACAAAAATATAACCGAGAAACAAAATAATGCTTCTAATCTAAAAATTGCAATCCATTCGTTATGGATTCAGTTGAGGTTGTATCTGAAAGGAAAATTTTAATTTGGTACAAAGCTGGTGTCTTACAAGCAAAGGCATCGATGAAATTAAAGAGAATATAATAATTTGGTCACAAAACCCTAGAACTTCAGTGCCATTTATTGGAACTAATCGTGAAACTAAATCAGTTAAAAAATAACAAAGATGTTATAAAAAACTGTAAATAAAAATGTAATATGGAGCAAACGGGCAGACGTGTATCACTTGATGGTAAGCAATTTCGACGTCCATGGATACCCCCACCACCAGAGGCGTCACAAGTGTGTTGCTGGTCTTTGGGGGATGGGGAGAGGGAAAAGGAGGGTCTTCCCCCTCCCTCTCCCCATCCCATTGGTGTATGGGACTTCGGTACTCGGTGAAATACAGAGCAGGCGCTGTTTCACACCGGTTTCTATGAGGCTGTGGTATCACTCCGGTTGAGCCGGCCTAAGCATGACGAAGCTACTCCCACGGTAAAAACTAACTGTACTTATCTTTGTCATAACTATTGAATAAGAAGTACATATTCGTATTTCTCCCTCTGTTTTCTGCTAACGTAAACGTTCAAACCATTATGCCAGGTATAGAATTCCAGTGTTGGCAGTTGGCAAGTTGGCAACCACGATCGGCTATAATTCACAGAAATGCAATCTCAAGCCGAGTTCGCAGTAAAGCCTGGACGTTTAACTGTAGCCCCGTAAAACTTCGCCCATTGTTAAATTGCAGATATTATTCGGTTAAGGTGTGTGCTCCACAACTGGGTCGTTGGAATTTAGTTCAAGAGTTTACTGCTCCTTATAACAAATTTGTTATTTTTCATTAGAACAAACAATATGAACGGAAGTTAAACTTTGTATAACATATATAGTAATATTTAAAATTCTCGTGTCGCGGTGTTTGTTACCAAACTCCTCCAAAACGGCTGGACCTATTCGACATCTACCACTTTCATAAACCTATTTTTTTATCCAGTAGTATAGAATATACTACTATATGTATACTGCTAAAGCAGTACGCCACCGCGGGCAACGCCGTGGAGCGAAGCTAGTCAAAAAAAGTAGCCTAAGTTACTTCTTGTATCATCAGATTCCTACCAATGAAATATCCGTCAAAATCGGACACTAATTAAAAAAAAAAACTTTGTATATGTACCGTGTACACTTATGTATTTACATTTATTAATATTACAAACAGACACTCCAATTTGATTTATTTGTATAGATTAGCTACTCTCTAACAACGTAGATCTTTAAAATAAGATATTTAAAATTAACGTCATTAGTAAAAACTATTCACAATAAGTCAACCAGAATGTTAACTAAACAATACAAGTTATCTCCAAGAATTAGTTCACAATCTTCAAAGTTCTTTAAAAGCCATATATCTTCAGAGTCATTATCCTGGCACCCGCAATTCAAAGTTAGTTCCAATTCCAGTATCACTCACGGCCTGGAAATGGTTCAACGATGGGTAGGACTTTAACCTTAGAGGTTTTTAGCAAATGGTTTTTGAAACATTAATGCTGGTTGTGAAATACAGTACTTTCATACTACTACTACATGTTTCTTTTACTATTATTATAATTTTGTTACACGATAGGTAAAACAGGGTAAATATTTGTTTCAAGAAAGATAATTTGAATAAAGCTACCATAACATGTTATTATTTAAAATTCAATTTAAATCGTTTATGATTGACTGAGAAACGATTCGAAACTTAAGACTATTTAATATGAATTGATACAAGTCGATTTTGTTCGACGTAAGCATGTCTGTTATCGCGATAAATACCCATAGTAGTATCATATAATCTTCTTCAGGAATCAAAGGATCTCCATAATAAATTCATATAATATTCATTCCATATTTCATCAAAATTGGTTTTGCGGTTTAGCCGTGAAAGCATAACAGATATACAGATAAATAGACAGAGTTGCTTTCCAATTTATATTATGTAGTGTATGATATTATAATGACAGAAACGTACACCCTTTTGATAAATTGTAGTTCTCAGTATTTAAGTGTAGACTAGCTCATTTGGTTACAACAATAGGTATGTCAAGTACTACGCATACAGACTCCTGCGAGAACTAGTCGTCTGCCGATCGCCACCTAACAAGGATGCCTAATAAAGACTGAAGCCATAACGAGTGTTTTATTGGAAGGTTTACAATTTAATTATTACCACAGCATTACAATTATAAGTAACTAAGTATAAGTAAATTTGTAAAAGTATGGATAATATACTCAGGTGTCACACAACTATGAATATTTAAATATTTTTTTAACCAATCAGTTGTGGATGGCGCGTAACAAGTCATAGACCACCTTATACATATAGACATCATTAAGTAAAAGCGGGTCCACCATAAACGCGAACGCCTTTGTCTTGTGAAGTATATTTATATTCGACAAATCTAACACGTGTATACAAGTATTGTTCAAAACTTCTGAATGGCGCAGAAGTAGTTCTCGAAACGCGAAGTATGGCTTTAGTTTCCAACGATTCTCAGATAAGTTGTACTACTTAATGCGACTAGTTTCGATGAGTTCGCACTCCGAGGTGTTCATTTGAAATTTAAAGCTTTTGCTTTAACTACTTATTCGATATAATTTCTGCCGAATTTTGTAACGAACAAGCTTTTCACTTTCAAAAACTTGTTTTAGATAGAGTATCATATTCGAAAACATCCAATTTCAGTTATATCTGATTAACTACTTTATTTTACGTAATTGAACTTGATAATACGAATCTTTTAATGTTTGAAATATAATATACTTCTTAGTCTTTATTAAGCCCAAGATTATTTGGAGTCAGTTTCTAATTATCTGAATGTCAGTTTTTAAATTTAGCTACTGGCATCGGATCTCTGCAACCTTGAGGGCGAATTGAACATGAAGGTTGAACTAGTTGTCAGTATTTTTAAGGGCGCTGACTTTCCAATAGCCATATGATATTAGATGTTCATGTTACCAGGATAGACGGCTTAACGTGATCTTCGATGCACGGGCCTGAACCAAAGCTAATTTTAATGCTTCAGGTTGTTATTAAGAATTTTTTGTAAAAAAAATTATCAAGACTTTTATGTCTGACCCGAGATCTATTGATTGGTGATGATGATTTTTGTTTAGGTAACATACTCTACATCGTTCTTTTTTTTGACTTTATCTTTCAAAAACACGTTGCGCACACAGATATATAGAAAAAGTCTAGCAAGATTGTCGTAAAATATTACTGTTAAAACCAAAAGAGAAGATTTATCGGAGCAGACAGACTGATTCACATTCGTCTCAATTATGTAGACGGGCCATCTGTCAATCAGCCCTCCCAATAGGGTGATTCGTTACCAGATTTCATTCCAAGAAAAATAAGAAGAAATTATATATTGCATTCCTTGATTTTGATAGTCATCATGCTTGAGATTGATACGTATATCTATAGCTAAAATCTACTCATAGGCATATGTAGTATTCGTGCTTATATTTCTAGGAACCTGAACTCATATGAACTATCCGGGCTTGATATAATGTGTCAGTGTTATTGTTTAACAATCAAAATTTTGGTTATTTAGTGAGAGACGTAGTAATTTTTAATAAGGGTTTTAACAATTAGGTATATGTCTTAGATATTGCATATGGGAATAAGGTATTACCACGTTAGTCACATTTGTAAGTAAATGTATAAGCGTCACTAAATTTAGTGAGAATAAAATTAAAAATTTAGTGACGCTTAATACAGAACTTGAATTATTTTCAAACTAAAACGTTATAAATTGACTGATAAAGCTGAAATTTCACGAGGAATGCGAGGAAGCGAATGTAATTATTAGTAATTAACCAAAATTACATTGAAGGTATGTTTCACATGCTTCATAACATAGAATAAAAAAATACATTAGTTATTGAAAGCCATTATTAAGGAAAAGAAAGAAAATACGTTTCTTAGTTACACCAAACAAACCAAAATAAAAAGATATAAGAAAAATTTCAAAGCAAAACATTTCTAGTTATATTCTAATTGTAAGTATAGGTATAAATTTAGTAGCCAGGTTGGATTTTCTCAACTGAAATATATGAAACGTATAAGTGAAATTTAGTCAAATATTTTAATTTAAAAAAAATGTTCACATCTTCACTACTGTACCTGCACATAAGAGGTAAAGGAATGTTCTTTTTAAGCGATCCATATTCAATAAAAACGTTTTCGAATCGCATGATTGAACGGCAACGAGTTCTGCTTTGTTCACGATGGTTCCTATGAATATTCCTTTGTATCCAAACGTACACACAATTCAAAAGTAAAATTATAAGCGCTGCAGGTCAACCGTGACGTATATTTTGTTAACTGAATATTGCTTTGTATTGCTAGTATTGTTAGAACATCGTTTACTCCTAAAACTAAGTCTAGGTACTGAAAGGGTTTCAGTATCGTTAAGTTACCTATTTATGGAAATAGTTTAGAAGTTAGTTCATGTTCAGACATCTTTACAAATAAATAATATTGAAGTGTCGGTTTTTTATAGTCGTTCCAATAGTTTATTTAACTTTTGACAGCTCTAATACTTAATCAAATAGTGATACCCTGACCCGTTACCTATTCGATTTCTTTCATCGATCGATTTTATGCATTAAGAAGTTTTAATCGAATGTGTTTCAATGTGCGACCTCCTTTGTCAAAATAAAGAAGAAATGGATTAAAAGAATGTTGTTCAAATATGACGGTTCTATGTCATGAAAAAATATATAAAAGGAACTGAATTTTCAAAATGTATTATTGTATTGTGTTGTAATTCAGTGGTTAATATTGTATTTGTTAAACTATTGATGATCTTTATTAAATCTCTCTATGTCTATTTTAAAATAATCTACAGTATTTCAATGAGTAACCTTCAATATAGTTGAGTATTTATATTCCTCCGTATTGATTTATTTGTGAATTCTCACGTTTGGTTGAGTTGAGCGTATCGTTCCTGCCTTCGTTACTGTCAAAATGCCAAAAAAGAAAGTACTCAAAGGACAAACAAGAGAGTTTGTCTTGCGACTTCGTGAATACTTTGAAAAGGAAAGCCGTAATGGTGGGCCTCTTATACCAGTGACTCAAGTTAGAGACCGTGTTGCAGCAGCATTAGGTATTAGTGCTCCAACAGTGGCAAAAATAACAAAAGAAGGCTACGGCAGCAGTGGCATGGAACAGAATAAGCTATCTACACCTAAGAAAAAACGTCCGCCTAGTAAAGTTACAGCCGTTGACAATTTTGACGCTGATGCTATTCGTCGTCATATATACGACTATTACCAAAGAAAAGAGATTCCAACATTAAAAAAACTAACACAATCTCTTCGAAATAGTGGTTTGTTCCGTGGTCAAAAATCTTCTCTGACAAAGGTATTGAAAGACATTGGAATGTTATTCCAAAAATGTGACAAACGAAAAATTTTAATGGAACGCAATGATATTGCTTTGTATAGATGCGATTTTTTAAGACAAGCAAAAAAAATAGAAGATTGGTCGAATGTTGTTTTCACAGATGAAACTTGGCTCAATGCGAATCATACGCTGTCAAAAACTTGGACTGACAACACCGTTGGCTCCACTTCTACAGTACCAATGGGAAAAGGCGAACGACTGATTATTTGTCATGCAGGAACAGTAAAAGGATTTGTGCCAGGCGCTCTATTAGCTTGAGGATCAGGAGATTATCATGAGGAGATGAATTCGAACGTGTATGAAAAGTGGTTCAGAGAAATGCTTACATCACTCGAAGAGCCATCAATAATATTTATTGATAATGCACCTTATCACTCTCGTCAAATTAATAAAATACCAACACAGGCCAACAAAAAACATGAAATTATAAACTGGCTCCGTGACAATGGCGAAGAGGTGAATGAGTCCCTACTAAAAGTAGAGTTAGTAAAGATATTAAAAACAAAGAAGCTGCCAAAACGATACGTCATAGATGAAATGGCAGCAGAGCATGGGCATACCTTCCTCAGAATTCCCCCATATCACTGCCAATATAATGCAATTGAAATGATCTGGGCACAAGTTAAAGGATATGCTGCGAGGAACAATACAACTCCTCCTTTCACCGCAAGAAAAATGCTGAATTTACTGAAAAATGCGTGTGAAAAAGTAACTCCAGAAAACTGGGCGAATGTTGTAGAAAAAACAAAGAAGGTGATAATGTCGGATTGGGATCGGGATGTAATTAGAACTTGTAACGGTGAAGACACACAGCGTGAAAACCAACACGTCTATGAGTTTACGTCGTAACTAACAATTCAGTACAGAAGAATTATCTTGAATACAGAATATGGGTGTAGTCTCTTCAAAACGACTAAAAATCACCTTTTTTAAAATTTATAACAGTATGCGATTAATAACAGTTAATTAAAACGATTCAAATAGCAAAGCAAAAAAAAGTTCAATTTTTCTCCCTCTTGATGGATAAAATAATTTAAAAGATATGCAATGATATTACATAAAAAACTCATATGTTTGATTATGGTACTTTGATTTTATATCAAAGTACCTGCCTAAAACAATAAGGATTGCATGTTTTAGGAACATACTTTTTACTTACTTAAACTTTCGGGTGTTTTCGAGGTTATTTTTAAACTGAACGGGGTGTAGGATGAAATTTGTAAATAAACTTTAATGTACGAATGGCGTGATGTGTTTTCTTGCCTAAATTACAAAGAAAATATTATAACTAAATGCTAATTAGTTGGTGCAGTAAGTGTGGTATATTTAACTTATAATTTTATATAAAAGACGCCAACAGATAATTATGTCTCATGAATTGCACGTGTATGAACGAAAATAATAATTTTCCGTCAGGGAATCCACCGTAGGTTTAACTCTTCCTGTCAAGATCAATCTCGTTACAGAAATTATCAATTCAATTGATGAACATTTTATAAAGCCATTAAAATGTTTTCTATAGTTGAGGTTCTGCAGGTGTATGTTGTAATACAATCCTAGCACATCGAACTTACATTAACTGAACTAGCAAGTGTGTGTATAATTATAGCTCGTCTCTCAACCCCTTTGGGATGTACAAACATAATGTTAACTAGAGCGGGGTAATGAAACATTACACAACTAGATAGAACACGGTAACAGAGCAAGTTTGGAGCCCAGGACTAAAAACTAAATGAGAGGAGTTTAATTCTATTGCAAGTTGTCAGTAAAACAGACCTGTTGTGTTGTCACTTTTGTGTATCGTAGCTAGAGCTCTTAATTATTTAATTTATAAATTTTATGAAGAGTACAGGACACGGTGCAATAGAGGAATATAGCATAGATATCACAAAGACATCAAAATTATTATAACCTGTAGAATAGTGTGAAATATTGTATCGAGAAAAATATTTTACATGCAATATGATGCCATACTTATGATTTTTTTTTGATTTTAAAAGTTTTACTTTAGCTTAAATGGGTATGATTTGATGTAAGTTTACAAAAAAAATATATATCATTGAAAAAATAACTTGTATTATGAATATTATGTGAGATATGATTCGGTTAGGATTGTTTCAATATACTATATTAATATTACTTTGGTTAAATAAATGTTTTGATTTTAATTTACGTAATATTTCAAATCGTGATCGTTTCGTACTGTACTGTTAAAAGTATGAACACATAACAAGAAAATTTCTGATGTGTGTTAAATCTCTGCAGATAGTGTATATTGTTCGTGTTTTCAGTACACAGTGCAGATGTGGCGCAGATGTGTCGACCAACATTTGTTATTGCTCAAGTTTCATGATAAACACATGCGACTGATTGTCTAAACTTTGCCATGAGTAATGGACATTTACCGGTTTTAAAACGGTTCGTGTATTGTTGCAAATGAACAATGGATATAGCGATGAGGTATGCTTCGAAAACCAAAGGATTGTAAAGGATATTCTGAAAATATTAAACTTCCAGTTATGTAAGGAGTTAAATTGGTAATATTTTTGATTTATAAAATTATTACCAATTGTAAAATAGTAGTAATTGTTTTATTACATTAAACCGTTAAAATCATCATAACATTTGCCTAGTAAATTAATTATAATTATTAATTAGACTAGCTTAAAATTAACTTGAGTTTCAATGAAGAAAAAAGGACTAGTGAACGCCCAGTGGTCGAAATTCGACCATTAGATCAACTGATTTTAACAGTTCACTGTTGTTCAGTGTGTACATTCATAATACATTTTTTTATTATTTTAATAAGAAGGATTGCGTTCTGCACTTCTCCTGCATATGCCACGGCATTCCGTTCGCATAATGGTCATAAAGAGTTACCGTGTAAAAAGTTCAATTTTTTAATTAATATTATAAAAAGAGGAGCCGTAATAAATTAGACAAAGCTACCGTTGAATAAAATAGACATATTTTAATAGCGAGATAAACTTAGTTGCATTTAGAATCGTTGAAGAACTTTATGAAATAAGTAAAAGTTAAAGTTTGTGATGATGGTAACTTAATAATTCAACTTTCAGTATTATATACAATTTCATCGGCAATTTTCCTAATTCTCTCAACTTTAATAAAGCGTAGGCTTTGAATGTAAATAATATAATATCAATCAAACATTTCTTGGTGTGTTTCGAGTTTGGTATTAGTTTCAATGTAAATAATATACCGTGATATTGGCAACATAAAGTTCTATAATACAAAAATAGAACTTCAAAATCAGTTTTCAATGGGTAAACATTATACATAAACATCATGATAGGTTTATGAAATAAATCAAATCAAACCGACCCGTCGTGATTTGATGTCTATTAGAATATGAATAGTACTTCTTTTATGCATTACATTATAATACATACATTATTATATTACTTATTTGTAAATGGAATGTTGTAAGATAAATATTTTGCCTCATTATGAGATTTTCTATGTGGTTTTTTATTTTCAAATACAACTTCAGCGTTACAAGTATATTCTGTATAATCTGTATCACTAGAGACTTTATAATAAAAAGAACACCCGACTCAGAGCAACAACCATTTATAGATTACAGAAAGTGTTGTCCCATTTGGGTTATGAACTGACAAGACTCCGCGCAGTAGAAAACGGCACGCGAAGAACGATTATACACAAAATTGAAAGCACGTGTAAAGTATTAATATCAAATTTGGATTACCGATTACCCTGCGATACATGAAGTACTTAATTACATTGTAAAAGAGTCAAATATTTTTAAAATATTTTTAGTGAATTAACATTCTAGGCACAACTGATTTAGATATGTTTATTACAACTGCTAATTACATCTAAAGCTTTTAAGTTACGTCTTGATAACTTGAAACGAACTAACTCTCATTTTAGTGAAGCTAAGTTAAAGTTACTTACTAACTTTGAGTATCTGTCAAAGTCACTTGCAGCGGTTACGTCAGTAATCTACGCTAAACTGCCTCGAGGACTTCCTATAGTCATACCTTAAATAGGAGAGGCGCTTTCTTCTCTGTCTTCTATATAAGAACATTAAGGGTCGAAGAATCAAACCTATGTGATCAGGTTTGATAGGCAGTTTATTAAAAGTTAATGTTTACAAAATTATCTGCAGTTAACAATTCAGTGAGTTGAGATGCAGTACCAGTGGGTTAGAATGTGTTTTAAATTTTTTTGTTTAGTTTATATCTATCTCTTACATTATATTGTTCGACACTTTTGTGTAAAACCTACTCACCCAGCAATTGGTAACTCTTTAAATATAAGACTTATTGTTTTTGAAAGTTTCTGTAGACTATGGTACCGTATTCCATGAGTGGTTTTTCTGATTGTTGTAATGAATATCTATGTTAAACTTAATAAGAATTTTAGTAATGTAAGACTAATATGTCTAAATAAATAAAGTTTACAATAGCAGTGATTATACACTAACAAGTTATAATAAGCGTAAAAAGGTATATTTTTTATATAAATTTCTACAGAAACTACTATTCAAATGTTTAATAAAGAGAAACACATTTGACGGTATTCTGCTGTACTGCGACTTAAAAATTCTCGTTGCTATCCTGCTGTTCTGCGACTTAATAATTCTCGTAGCTATCCTGCTGTACTGGGACTTAATAATTCTCGTAGCTATTTTTCCTTTATCAATGCAATTCGTTTGTAAGACTCGTGCTCTGTTATATCAAGATTGATAGTGTTTTAAACTTTGTAATTATTAAATTACTTTGAAATAGAAAAATATTCTTTGTACAGAAGTACTGTTAAAAATATTTCCTATCTCAAAGTAGTTATCAACGTGCAAAGTAAAATCTTAATAATTTCAAGCTACTGAAAACTCCGAGTGCGAAAACATCAGCTTTAATGGTTTTTTTTCATGATTAATGTTTTTAAGCTTGCCGACAGGCGCTAGTTAGGTTTACTCTCATAATCCCTTTTGTTTAATATTCTTGTTGGAACGTGGCAAGACGAAAAAATTAAAATGTAAACGTGAAAATTATAACCAAATTTAATTTGTTTTCATTTCAGTGGAACGGGATTGACAGATGAGTTTTTTTCGAATTTAGACTTAGGTCTACAGAAATAATCTTTTTAAGTACTTGTAGAATTTGTTTCGGGTGACTTGGCAATTTTTTCATACCAAATATTTAAAAGGGCCGTCGAAGTTTTATCTATTTTTTAAAGTCTTGTTATACCTTGTTACATATTTCTGTTAAACGTTTATAAATAACATTATATTTCAGTATTATCTAATATAAAAAAAACTCGTGTCGCAGTGTTTGTTACCAAAATCCTCTGAAACGGATAAGACTATTCTTAAAAAATAGAGGCCTATGCCAACATCTATTTTTCATACCCCTAAATGATAAGGGTGACCCACCCCTAAATTTTTGAAGTGAAAACTTATTTAACCGCGTTAAGCACTTTTTGGTAGAGGAAAATCTTATGGATTCGCGTCACCGACATGCTAGTGTTTGATGTTGATAATTTTAATTTAAAGTTTATGAAATTTTAAATTTTACACATTAATTTCACAAATAATATTGTAGGTTATAAGTTTTCACTTCTATCGGCAGTCCTTATGACTGGCATTTTTTTATAGCAAATTAACGTTTTCCTATTTATTTATATACTTGTATAGTTTCTTGGTAAAAATGAATTTGTAATTAAAAATATGCAATTTAAGAGGTACAAGTGCATTGTCTTTGGTGGGAAGGGGGGTGTTAAAGCTCCGGTAACCTCATTTACTCAGTGTAAGCAATAAAAGAATTGTATAAACCGGTAGTATGTTTACAAGTACATCAACAGAAACTCCGAAGAGCCTCGGGCCAGATAATATGGAAACCAATGAATATTCAACGCTATTAATTTTGAGAGATGGTTTATTATTGAATTTCCAAATCAGATAAATCAACTTTCAGTTCAAGAACAGTTAGTAGGTTTTCGCAATTTCAATAATTTATGTACTTCACGCGAATGGAATTTTGATGAAATATTGTGAAGTTCAAAACTGGTTCATTTAAGTAACAAATATAATTTAATTATTCATGTATTTTATATTTATAGAATACTAGTGACCAGGTTCAGTTTCGCACTTAAAACTTCAAAATTCTCGGATTTCCCTTACTGTAATAATATATGCACTATTTTATTAATACCTGCACTATTTTATTAATTACTAAAATCGTTTGCGTCTTATATTGCCCGTAGCGTGACAATTTTCACCATTTTTTACAACATTCTTCATTGGTGCTCCGCTCCTATTAGTAGTAACGTGTTGATATATAGCCTATAGCCTTCCTTGATAAATGGACTATCCAACACTGATAGAATTTTTTAAATCAGACCAGCGCATCCTGAGATTAGCGCGTTCAAACAAACAAACAAACTCTTCGGTTTTATTATTAGTATAGATTAGTATAGATATAAACATTTCACTTAACTCGCTCTATCTATTGCTGTAAGCTGTATTTAAATCCGTTTAGTAATTTAAAAGATTTAAGCAAACAGACAGGGGAAGCAGCTTTATAATTCTATGATGATTAGTATAATTTTAAATATCATCTAAACATATTGTAACATTAGTTAACTATCTATAAGTATTTTTATATGAAGTTTTCGTTCTAAAACTGATAATGTCATGTCATGTATTAATTTATTTGATTGTTACGTAAATGTTTGTAAAAAATTACATTATTTAGAAATAATCAGAAAGGTTTTTTTAAACATACATTGTTGCTAATTAAGAATAAGGTACTTATTTACACACCCACACTTTTATTTACTATATCCACATTAGATATGTATGTATTTTATTAAATTTTTTTTTGGAATAGGGGGATAACGAACAACATCAGAGGCGTCACAAGTGCGTTGCCGGCCTTTAGGGAAATGGGAAGGGGGATGGGGAGAGGGGTTTGGGTATGGTTCTCCGGTATTCTCACTCACTTGGTGAAACACAGCGCAGGCGCTGTTTCACTCCGGTTTTCTGTGAGACCGTGGTATCACTCCGGTCGAGCCGGCCCAAGCATGCCGAAGCGTGGCTCTCCCACGGTAATAATGTATGTTTTATTTATAAAATTTAAATCTACTCTTTTAGTTGAAAATGTGAAATTATATTTATTTTAAATTTTAAAACATTTACTTTTGTATTAAAGTAGTAAGATGAATGCGAGTGAATGTTAAAATACTCACAGGTTTCTTTCAATAGTCACAATACTAGTTGAAAATTTATATTATAATCTTTAGTCTAAATCACATTGAAGGAACGTTAATAGAATGTTTACATTCAAGATTAGAAATATATTTCTTAAAGTAAAATTATATAAGTAACTGGAATGACGTTGTTATAATTATTGTTTTGGTTATTCCGTTGACGAAGCCAAAATTCGAATAGAGGAAATTTTCATTGGTTATCAGCACGCTCCTTGAGATTGTGTCTTATGTCTTTGTTTTTATTAAGTGTAATAGATTAGTTTATACGTTGGTATAACAATGATCTTATGATGAAACGTATTAGACAGTAGAATTCTTTCTTTTAGTTACTATCAATGATTTTTTTAGATGCATGAAACTGTAATTCTTCACCATATACTCGGTATACTCTGGCCCGAGAAAATATTTAGCGCTTATTTGTGGGATCGCTACAATAAAGTCCCGATCGCCCAACGAATCAAACGACGTAAATAGAGCTGTGTAAGGCCACACCTTCCGAAGAGATTCCAACCACATCCCAAGGCAAGCCCTAGTCTGGAATCCCAAGAAAGGAAAACGCAAGCGTGGCTATCGACTATCATCAATGAAGCGAAATCCATTGGCTAGACCTGGAGCGAAATCATGTGAGACGCTCAAGACAGAACGGGATGGCAATGCACTGTGGACGACCTCTGCCCCATCTAGGGGACATAGGAATTTAAGTCAACTAAGTCAAACTGTAATCCTACTAATATTATCAATGCACAATTTTGTGAGGATGTTTTTTATTTAAAATAAGTTAACAGTAATATTCCTAGCTCATACATCGGAACCACACATAGACTACTTTTTCTACCGCGACATCTGACATACACTGCCGCCAGAGTCCCGTGCAATAGCTAGTCATTATTAATTTTAATTTCTCTCAAAAACAAATTTACTATGATAAACTGTTTCGAAATCAGTGTAATACATTGGGAATGTTACAATATGATGAATTTTAGTAAACTATCAGTATTTGAAAATTGATCCGTACAGTCCAGATTAAATTCATTTCGGTGGAAGTGTAAACAAGCTTGCTGAATGTATGATATTATGTTTGCACGGAGTTAAAACACTAACATCAATGCGTTTAATGAAAAATTTGGGACTGAAAGCCCCGGGCGAACCTTTTGATATGTTGTTTAAAACATGTCCGTTACATTCCATTATTTACTTTTGTAGTTTTATATTTATTTGTGAATAATTTTTTTGGAGATTTTTCGAGTAAACATAAAAGCGTCAGTGACCGATTTATGTTGAGATTAAATGTTCAAAGAATTGATTGTATTTTGAATGATGTGGATATTTTTTTTTCCTTTTTATGTAAACAATTTTACACATAATGTATTTCATATACTGAGCTTTTGTTTACTTGAAAATTGTTGCCAAATATAATATTAAACAATCGTAAGGATTAAGAGTAAGGTCGATTTTTAAATGGACTTTATGATTCTAATTTGCCCAAAACATAGCTGTTTGATATTTTTAAAATGAGGAATGGTTTGACACAATGCTTACCCTTACTTTATAATCAAATGCCTTTTATTCTAACATTGAGTCTTGAGCTTGACTAGCTATAGCCCGCGGCTTCGTCAGCGCGTTAAAACCAACATCGAAAATCTACAAACTACTCGTATCTTCTTGAAAAATTTCATTGCAGCGGTTTAGCCATGAAAGCGTAATTATCAGTTAACAAACATTAACCGATGGATCGTGTTACTAACATTAACAATCTAGACAATATGACTGACTAGCACATATTGGCATACCCATTCATATTTGAGAGTGTTCATTACCCATTTCACTGTCAATTCCTGCTCATCGCTTCTGAATTGATAAACCACCATCCTTTAACTGTACGAACGCTTCAACTGAATGGATGAGCTCACATTATCATGGACTCGCCCTTTCAATATACGACTTTCATAGTGGGGTTGTACCCACAAATACACATGTGTTGTTTGGCATTCAGACTTACACAATACCAAAGTCATTGCAGTGCTAATTAATTCGGCTGGTTGCTTTTGTCAGTATTTTAACGTCTACGGTTTTAATATACCATGAGTTTGGTATACGAGTATGTATTAACAGTTGAATTAGTACGACATGTTATTGTGTTGATGTCTTTTATTCAAGTTGTATTGAGTATATTGGATAACAATTTTCTTGACCACCTTTATTGAATAAATGCTTGACTGCGCCAAAGAGAGAGTTGTGTTTTAAGAGTGCTAGGATGTTTCTTTTGAAAGCTCTGTAACTTAAACATCTTAATGGATTTGGGTGTTGGATGTGTCTTTAGACTCACCTTAATTTTGAAAGTATAAATTAGTATATGAAAATAATAAAAACTATTTATCAAAATAAACGATTTAAAAAATACGCATACCTTCATGTTATATACATATCAATCATAACAGATGGATTAAACTGATTACGTCGATAATCCGGTATTGAATTGAGTAAGAGACTTATTCTAATCAGACGCAATCGAATTTAAATAAGCTTCCCTTCACCTAGTCTCTAAGCTTTTGGTTCGAAGCAAGGATTTGGAATGTTATAATTAATTATAAGTGACATTTTGGTAATCGGTATAGCCTAAAGGCGGAGCAAGCTGTAGTGGTAGTTGGCTAGCCATATTATTCGCAAAGTTGGTTATCGTTGGGGTAAACGGGTTCTTGAGTGACGTCCACAGGCCGGGTGGAGTGATGATATGTGCAAGACGTCTGGCAGAAACTGGATGTGAGAAGCTAAGGGTCGAACCAAGTGGCGTGAAATTGGAGAGGCCTATGTCCAGCAGTGGACTGCGATAGGCTCATGATGATGACATTATTGTTAAAAATAAATACTATGTGCAACATCATCAACATCATGTATATATCAGTTATCACGAAAATTAGTAAGCCTATGTCCTTTTACATGGTCAAATCTAATCTTCATGGTAAAATTCTATACCAAAATTCATACAAATTGGTTCAGCACTTTAGTCGTGAACGATAAATGATAGAATTACAGAGTTTCTTTCGATTTTATAATATTAGTATGTAAATATAAACAGTATGGGTTATAAAGAGGTTTTTTAAAGTTTAAATAATCATTTTAAACTGCTTACTCACACTAAAAATTCATTTGAAGTCTATCTATTATACGAAAGGGCACATAGAGTACATACACAGACACAAAAGGTATCCTTTGTATTGTATACAAAAACCTATATCTTATGCGATAAAGGAGGGTCTAAAACCCTAATGAAATATTTTTGAAGACCGCCCTCATCCCGAGTTTAATGAAAATTTCATAAGGTCCTTAGCTGTGTCACTTTATAACCTTAATAATTTCGTAGTAGTACACAAATAGACCTTTATAGCTATCGCACATGTTAATTATGTGTTTTATAGGTATAAAGGATTTATTTAAGCAAAGCCGACTCAAGCGATAGGTTTTGTGTTCTAATATAACTTGAAACTCATTTGTGAACATTATTACTCAGAAGATCCATTGTGTTCAAGTAACTTATATTCTAGAACTTTAAACATTATTGATTAATTGTCTCGGTGGCGCCAGTGGTAGCGTAAGCGTTGCTGTGCTTGAGGTCTCGGGTACGATTCCCGCGTCGGACCAAACATTTGTATGATCTGCAAATGTTAGTTTCGGAGTTTGGGGGTTTTCTATGTAAGACAGTCAACTTTCATGTACACTGATATAACGAAATACTCTTCTAGCGCATTGGGGCAAAATGAAAATTTGAGATTAACTTAATAATGTGTACTAAATCACCTTGTAGCTAAATACTGTTCTAATCAATATATTGTATATCTGAGGCGATGTACGATGACGTTAATACTATTTATGTTGATACTTCATCAACAGTAGATTGGCTTAGAAGATTATCGTGGGGCGTGCGACTGACAAAACATTTGGTAGGTATCGCTACGCAACCACAAAGGGTGACATTGGATCAATTAATGTGTGATATATTTATATATATATATGTATATTAGCATTTCCCCGTGGCTCCACCCGTATGTATATCGGATATCGCACTTTTTTTTTCGGGTTAATGTATAACACAGAAATAATGTGGCTTTCTTTTGTTAAAATTAAAATGTATCAATAAGTAACCCTACAACAAACAGTTAATATTTCGTAGAAATTTGTCGAAAGATTCTACAACCATTATTATTCTAGAGCAGATACAGTCATGATGAATATTGCGAAACTTTCTTCCGAATAGTTCCTACTACTTCTACTTCCCTGATACTAGTCTATACTGATATCGGTTATCTTGATTTCCCAGAGCTTGGAGCTACTGCCAATCAGGCTTTCATATCTTCAAAATATTAAAGTTCATATTTGGTTTAATAAATGTGATCACGCAGTCGAATATCGTAACTATTTGGCTTCGAAGAAATACTCACGTCTTTCAACTTCTAACTCCTTTTTACGTCAAGGAACGTTTTAGCTAACTATGTGAACAATATTTGACTATTGAGATCATTATACTCGTAGCGTGTAGCTGTAAACTCTTACGCATGCTACGAAGATCGCTGATAAAGCCATTACTGTTGTATTACGTAACTCTGTAGCAGTCGAGTTGAGATATTAGAATCATTGCGGATCAATGAAGTTTGAAAAATATCTGGTTATGCATTTTGTTTATAATTTGTTTTTGCATTTATGTTTCTAAGAGTTTGTTTGAAATAAAGAGTATTTATACTCAGGCAAGTTCAGACAAATCGTAAAATTCTTCTATTTTGAGCACTTTCTCATTTGAATTTGCGTGACCATAATTTTATTGTTTTACCTCATTTGCAAAAACCTTATTTTTATAATAAAGCCTTGATATATTTTGCTATATTTTTCTGTAATTTGTAATATATTTTGCTCCTATATTTTCATGTATTTAGTAAACTTTTTTGATTCGTATACCGAAATAGTAAGAGATTGCCTCCGGGCGATAAGGCCGCCAATTGTACCTACTTATCTCAAATTAAGACCTTTTCTAATTTGCCTGGTGTACAATAAAGAAATTATCATTATTATTAAAAGAGCACTATTATTCAGATAATTGATACATGTAATTCTAACACAGTTCACAATAAACTTGTGCCCCGACTTTATCCCACATTTCGTGATGTGTGTGCACCGCTTAAACAAACATTAAGCCCTACAGGAACTTTAATATCCTTTCTATTGTTTTGTTAGCGCTCCGTTCTTATACCGACCCAGTTCAGAACAAGAATTGTGAGGAGTCATCCACATTGTTTTATTTGACGTCCAATTCTGAGATGAAATGAAAATATCTCGAAAGTGTTTCTTCGGAAATGTTTCGTTGGAAAGACACTTACTATATACACTAAGAGTAACGAATTGGTTTTCTTCAAATTATTTTTAGTTTAGTTATGTAACGTCGATGAGCATGACTATTACCATAATGTATATGTGTTTTTATTGTAATCTGCATATCAATTTGGCCCGCTAGGCATGATCACCTAGCCTGGTCGGAGGATCCTCCCTTTGTGTTGGGTGGAACATGATACGCGTTCCCCCACAGAAAGACCAAAGACATTTTAAGCACACAAAATTTTGTGAGTACAAATTCGATATAGTGAAAACGAGGCTTTATATAAAAATAAAGCACTTTTCTTGAATAAAATCTACCCCAAATAACTACAAATCAAGAGCCCGTTTCATTTCCATTTGACGGGCGTAATAGTAAAAAAAATATATTTCTAATGTTTGAAAAACTGTAATTTATTTTTTGAGACATGTCAAACGCAGATAGTTAAACAAATATTTCTATTTATTTGGTTATATAAAATGTTAGAAACAAGTTGTTTGCTCGGCAATAACGTAAGTAGGGACATCAAAGGCCATTCAAGCGATAGTATATACACAGCCCAATTAGGCAATTATATATAAGGTTGTTGTTAATGTAGTGTGTTTATTTTACGCCGTACCACTCAATAGTTTTGCACCAGAGTTTTACGTATATTTATGCTGATAGCTTAGACCTTAAGTAACTCAGTGTAATGTTACATGGCTTATAACCTTCTTGTGATACTGTCTTACACCTTATATGTTATGTAAAGACTAGTAGAAAGTTAGCAGGAGCTAGATGCAAAAAGCCCAAAATCGATCAAAAGTGCGTGCTATGGGGCAGACCTCATGTATCCAGGAAAGGACTGCAATAGACTGATGATGATGACGTCATGACTTAAGTGAATTTATTTATTAACTCGTTAAACCATCTCGCCTTCAATCCTAAACTGATTTTCGTGAAAAATGTTACACAAATTATCCGACTTTCAACAAGGACAGATAATACAAAAAGTATTGTGCCATAAACGTGTCGTTCCGAAACACATATGAAAGTGTTAATTTTTTTTACTTGAGAACTCTTACATGGTTATGTAAGATGTGTCGTTGGCTCTCAAATTAAAAAAGACATGTAGAAGGTAAATATGAAAAGACTACCGATAAAGATACTTTTATATTTGAATGGTCTGCCTAGTGACCACCGGAATAATTGTGTGAAGACGTTTATTTATTATACGAGTGCGATGTCCGTTGATACTTAGATACTGTGTATATATAAGCATGTTTGTCAGTCAGCAGTACTGGATCCTTGTAGTTTGATCCTAAATCAGCATGTGTAAGATATGTGAAGATTATTCCTATATGTATAGATATAAAACTAGCTTTTTGCCTGCGGTTTCGCCCGCGTAATGTTTGGTTGTAGCGGTGATTATTCTAACTGATATAGGTTTTTAATTTATTAGCCGATTGAAATAAAACAAACATTAAATTCTAAGTAGAGCAAACTACAAAGTATTATTGGAAACAACATTCAACAGTTAAGCTGTTTTTGAGATTAGCGTGCACAAACGTACAGACAAACAGACAAATATTCTAAAAATCATTCTTTTGGGTTCTTTTGGGTTCTATTGCGTTCCTAAAGCCCCCTATAATAATTTTTCTTATTTATCTTCCATGTAAAAATACCGAATAGTTACAATTTTGTTTAATGTATTTATATCTATACTAATTTATAAAGTTGAAGAGTTTGTTTGTTTGCTTGAACGCGCTAATCTCAGGTACTACTAGTTCGGTTTGAAAAAAACTTACAGTAATAAATAGCCCATTTATTGAAGAAGGCTAAGGCTATATGATCGATGAATAAAAAAAATGATCGCTAAGACCAATAAGAGTGGAACGTTAATGAAGAATGTTACAAAAACGGCGGAAAGTTATTACGCTACGGGCAATAGTCGACGTAAACAAGGTTGCGTGGGTTAGCTAGTATTAAAAAAAAATGGTTTTGTGTCTTAAATTTAATTATAATGCACTACATATCCAAAAAAATAAACTAATCAAATTGAGGGATAATTAAATTTAAAAAAAGATCATATCGCTTTTACAGTATTTGTCTGTACAGTGTAAAGACCGTCTTTACATTTTGTAGGCGTCTTGTTATAACTTAACCTTTACTCAGCAAACATACGCACACATTCTGCTAAATGATATTCTCTCTTACGACCTACTAAAGTACATTGAACTTGAACCTTTAAAACTACAGAGAATAAAGCATAGTTGTTAAACAAATTCTTAACACGCTAGCATGCCGATTCTAATATAAATTAACTACGAGTAATACTCCCACTTTAGGAATAAACATCCTGTGTCGTGGGGAACTTTACAACCATACATGAAACGGACACAATGAACATCCAGACTCGAGACAACAATTCGTGGATCACACAAAGTGTTTTACCGCCTGGGATTTGAACCCAAGACACTTGGCGCAGTAGCAAGCGGCATGGCGACCGCTGAAACCACTCGGCCAACCGTGCAGTCATACTCACATACTCAGTTCAGTCTGGTAATTTTTTGTTTAAGAATAAAGTATTGTATTAAATACAAGAGCTTATAATGTTACCTTTTAAACTAAAGAACCAACAAAATTACAAATATATTTTTCCTAGTTATATTCGGTCTAATAAACTTCTTCCAATATCTATATTATTATATAGGTATGTCGATTTTTAAATATTTTATATATTGTTTATATCTGTTTTATTTTAATTTTCTAATAACAATAAATGCAATGGATGTTGTGTGTGAGAATAATGGATGTGGATGCAATTAATTATTTATGTAAACTTCAAAACATTAAAATTCGTTAATCATACGTACACAAAACCAATCATGGACTATCTTAAAGTGAACTATTAGAGGTTAAAAACAACAGAATTATTTAACTAAAACATTTTGGCATGATAAAGAAATACTAATAATATTCTTAATTTACATTTCTCCAAACTTTTAGAGGGTGAGTTGAAATATAGAAACTTTGAAGAGAAGAAATATTTTCAGCGTATATGTTATGTCTGCATTATATACAAGCGGAAAACATAACACTCATCTCAAAAGCAGTCATGTAAATAGAATGACAGTTCTCGTGTTACTATTTACATACATTAATTTAAGTTCATTCTACACTATCATTAAGCAGTGAGCTACGCGTCTACGCCGTAGCCACTCATCATGACTTAGCTACGTAAGTGCGTAGTTTCGTAGCTTGAATGTTTATTACATGTTTATACTTTCATCTTTCTAAGTGTATCACTTTAAAACAAATTAGAACCATGTACTTAGTAGAGGTCAAATTCGATATTTATTAAAGTTTAAGTGTCTTAGGTTAGAGTGATGGTGATTATACGTTTAGTGAGAAGATGATTATAATTAATATGATTCTGATAGTGATGATTATGAAAAGATTTAATAAAGGAGATTTGACCTCTTTGATTTCTTAAGTTACATTAGTTTTTGTTACATGTTAATATTATAATTTTTAAGGTACGCGACTGCTGTGCATGAGGTCTCGGGTTCGATTTCTGGGTTGGATAAAATGTTTGTATGATATGCAAATATTTGTTTCGGGGTTTGGGTGTTTCTATGTATAATGCGGATGCATTTACAATTAAAAAGTACATATGCATTCTTATCAGTTATCTAGTATCCTTATTATAAGCTCTGACTAGTTTGGGACAACATGGTGTTGTGTGTTAAAATGTACAAAAATATTTATTTATTTTAACTGCTGAACCGATTTGGATGGATTTCAGAAAATAAATATATTGATCCTTGGAAAAGGACAAAGCCTACTTTTAACTGACATATACGCGGTACAGCAAACAATAACTAGTAGTTAATAAAATAACTTTAGCCAAAAGTAAAGATAGATAGATAGAAATCTCTTTATTTGTACACCATAATATTATACAGTTACAAGAGTACATAAAATGTAGGATGTAGTGTACAAAGAGCGCCCTTATTGCTAAAAGCAATCTCTTCCAGGCAACCTTAGGATGGATCAAAATGTTTAAGAGATACAGTGGTAGTTGACGGTGCAATGAGTTTTAATTCATTATATTATTTGGTAATGAATATAATCAAAAACACTCACATATATAATACATACACATACATATATACATAACTAAATCACGTATAAAAAAGAAAATATTCACAGCATACCCTAATTCTTGCCTATTTTAATTAAGAAGCATAATGTTCATGAACCAAAAGTGTCATTGAAATGTTCGAAATCCTACTACGTCTCTAGTGCAGACATAAGCAAGGTATATTACGGTTTATAATTAGAGATTTATGTGCGGATACAAAATACACTCAGACTTGGTGCAAATACATATCTTGTACAAATAGTTATCTCCGTTGGGAATCAAACTATACAAAAAAAAAACAGCACTATCAATTATTGAGAGAAATGAACCAGATTTTGCTGCCAATTTCCAAAAAATATTAGCATATTTATATTTTCATAATTTCGATATTTCTGTACCAATTTGTTATAAAGTATATGCATCTATCTCTCAAGCTAAATTGATGTTTGTGCGAACTTTCTTGTGCATGACGTGGTCTCCTGTAAGTGAGGAAACACATACTTTTTTATTTTAAGTATTCCTTGTTGTGGGATCCTTAAGTAAATAAATAAATCCAATCCCTATTTAGTATCAAATGGCCAGATGTGAGGTGTTTTTATATCAAAAAAATACGACGGGCACAAAGATAAGTAAGTAGTAAGTATTTAAAGTGTTATATTAAGTAGCAATCGTGTAAGTCTAGCGGTTAACGTATGCGAGACCTCCAAATCAAGAGGTCTTGGGTTCGATTTCTGGGACGGACCAAAAAGTGTTGTTGAGTTTTTGATAAAAAAAATTCTTAACAGCCCAGAGTATGGCAATCGTCATGATTTCACGCCCGTGTTTTCGAGAGCACGTTAAACCGTCGGCCCCGGTTGTTATAAACATCTATGGTTATCATTATTGGGAAGTCTAGTCTAGATCTAGTCTAACTTTCTAATTCAGTTCTCCCTTAGAGTTATGGAGTCCGATGTCAATGGCTCCGTGGCAAACTATTGAACTAGTTAAAAGTTAAATTCGCTTGAACTTGTAGCTGATCCCAAATAATATTAAAAATAATAAAGTCTAGGAACTAAGTAAGTAAGAAGGGCAGGATACATTTTATTGCTTTTTATTGTTAATACAATCATGTAATATTTTATTTCGACGGTGACTTCAACCTACGACGTTTTATATTTTTATGAAATAGGGGGCAAACGAACAGACGTATCACCTAATGGTAAGCGATTACCTCTGCCCATGCAACACCAGGGGCGGAGTGGGGGTATGGGCCTGCGGTATCATCACTCACTCGGTAAAACACAATGCAAGCACTAAATTTAAATGCACTATTTCACACTATTTTCTGTGAGGCCGTAGTATCACTCCGGTCGAGTCGGCCCATTCATGCCAAAGCGTGGCTCCCCCACGTTTGCCACCGTTTAGTTTAAAAGTAACAAAGTTATTCCGGTTTATGCTTACTTTAAGTATAGAGGCCAGTCAAATAAAGGACCGCTTGAAATAAAATAATATCCTAACAAAAAGCAACATTTATATTTTAGACAAACGTTCACGGAAAAGATTCACTTTAGGATAAATTTTACATTGTAATAAATCCTCGGAGTGTGAAATTTTTCATGTCTATTATTTCTAAACAAACAAAGGACGATAAGCAGGACAGGATAAACAAACTCCGGGACAGATAAACTGTTATCGCACAGGTGTGTTGGCTTAACGTTTTGTACGATTATTAAATAACCTTTGAGAACAATTGTACAGATAAAGTCTTTCAGTTCAGCTTTTGATACTCTTACGCATTCTTTCGGATTTGGTGGATTATCAATTATAGATAAATACATGTACCACATTAAACCATTTAAATAAAATATGTATATTTTAGTGACGAACGAAACTGGTTTTTAAGACGAAACCGAACCTCCGGCCTAGCTCCAAGTTTCGACAGAAACCGAAACTCGCTTTACCTTATGACAAACGCGAGCCTGTTCTTATTTTTTAGAAATTGTCTTGCAGTTGTGGTAATTAGGGTTACTAATTAAATTTTGATCAAAATTTAATAAAATATGGTTACTAAGTTGTGATGGTTAATAATTTAAAATTATCTATGCAGAACCACAAAAACCGTGTTGGTGGTAAAATAGTGACCATTGTACGTTTCACTTTATGCATGAATGTTAAACATTTTAAATTCAATAATTGTTTTTATTATTCACATAATAAATTTAAGTTTTGTGCGCCCTACTACTGCTACCCTTATCAATCTCACTTACCATAATATCTGTACAAAGGTTGTCTGTAAGTGATCGTCATGAGCGATAAGACCGTCAATTGTCACATTGGTATTTTGCAACTCTATTTTCTATTTGTCATGTGTGTACAATAAAGATAAATAAATTAATAAAATAATACATTAAAAATAAATACATTTAAGGTAATTTTTTTTGGTGATCGGTAATTTAATTCACTGGGGTACACCCGCCATTTTGACTCCTTCAAAATTTTTCATGTTTTTGGCCAATTTTGATATTAACTTGTAGCGATCAATGACCTCCTTGATGAGTTGTATAAAAGATATATAGAAAAACAAATGGTTTTGATGATTTCGTGGCGCTGATTATGAGATAAGTAGTTAGAACTGTAGAATTACAGTGTGAAGTTGTTTTGATAGTGTTTCAAAAATAAACCAAAATTGATGATATGACTAACCTTTTGGAATAAAATAAAAAAAAGTGCATTTTCAAACATTATTTGCGTATGCAATTATCAAAGTACATAATTTTACTTTTTTATGTAATAATAATGTATAAACAAAAAAAAAATTTTCACGTATATGTTAATAATTTACATGCAAACATAAACTTATCTCAATTCGATTAACGATGAACGGACAGGCCGTGCACTAAATTAAAACGGAAACTCACAATCACTCGAGTTTCGGCGAGGCCGAAAATTTCGATAATTTTTTGGCCGAAACTACAGCCAAAACTAGATTTTTTTCCCGAAACTGGCTAAAACCGAATCTTGGGTCGGTCACTAGCATATTAGTTGTAGGTTTTATCACTGAGCAATTCGAATTAGATACTAAATATCGTCCATTTCTTTTAATTTATTTAAAGTGATTGTAGTAAAGATACATAAAAAAAATTGTTTAATGATATATTTGAATAAAAGAGAATAAATAGAGAGCGTAGTAGAGAGTACAGTACTAGCAGTTGGATTTCGAAAAATATTAAATGTATATATTTTAAAATGTGTAAAAAACTTTCACGTTTCGATTGCCCTATGCAAACATATTTAATTTAATAAAAAACGCGTATTTTTATTTTTATCTATGCAAAGTGAAAATTACTTGTATAAGTTTTTTTTTAGGTCATATCGGTATCAGTTTCACAGATGCAAAGATCATCAATTATTGCCAAGGAGCCACAAATAATAGCAAAAACATCAACATTGCTAGTGATAGATTCATCATTCTGAGTATAACTAAGTCATGTGCTTCGTACGTACGTCCTTTATTCAGTAATTAAACACGCGGGTAGACAAAAGCCACTGCTCATCACAATTAGACGTTAACATGAATCGATACGAAATTGACAAGTACATAAATTGATCCGTCAATAATTTCACGTTAATTATCTATCAACGACCGAACATCACCCGATAATGAATAGGCACGTGTATTATAATTCCGATGTTCTTGAAGGTACTCGTATTAATGATAGGAAATCGTGAAACACACACTTATAAATATAGAACATCCTATTGAATGTACTAAATAACGATGTGTAATGTGCTTATTTAGTAATGTATTTTATTTTATATTCTTGTATATACTCGTATATAAAGACGTAGAACTATTATATGATTTATGTTTAGATTTTTCACGATGTCTTATAAAGAAAATGAACGTTGGCGACAAGAACTATTAGAAAACTTCTCAAGTGCTAGCTCCTGTGACTCTAAGAGTGAAGAAGTAATTGAGAACGTTTCTCAGAGAAGTGAAGAAGCACATGAACATGATCTGAGAAGACTTTTTAGTCCCTTTTTTATTTATAGTAATTAGAAGACACTATTGTTATGTTGATATACCAAAGAAGTTGGAATTTAGTTAGATTTTTATGCGAGAATTTAACTACCTAAACTCGTATTTTTTAGAAGAAAATTTAAATATTTGTTATTTCAATAAAAAATACCGCTTTTTGTTCTTAATGCTGGTATTTAACTAATCTTGTTGAATGGATATTATTATTAATATATCTCAAGTATAAATGCTAATTACATAATCATAGTATCAAAACTTGAACATCAAAATTTTGGGTATCTCCTGCCCACCTCATATCTGGTGTAACAATTTCTTACCTCATTCACGCCGGGTGAAGTATTTATCAGTAATTTGACACATTGACCATAATACAGATGTAATACTTTGGGATCATCGGATTATTTTTGTGATGTCTCATGACTTATAAATAATCTGCAGTACTTTAAATCTTTCTTATAAAGGATTCAACTACATCTCATATGTTATATTGAATTCAATTTCAACTACGACGGTTATTTTAAAACCTTCGTAACCGTATTTTATACAAAGATATTTATAATTTGAAGACTACTCATAATACCGTGGGAGAGCTATGCTTCGGCATGAATGGGTCGGCTCGACCGGAGTGATACCACGGCCTCACAGAAAACCGGTGTGAAATAGCATTTGCGCTGTGTTTCACCGAGTGAGTGAGGATACCGGAGGCCCATACCTCAACCCCTCCCCTCATCCCCTTTCCCATCCCCCAAAGGTCGGCAACGCACTTGTGACGCCTTTGGTGTTGCGGGTGTCCACGGGCGGCGGTAATCGCTTACCATCAGGTGATACGTTTGCTCGTTTGCCCACTATTCAATAAAAAAAAAAAATAAATAAAAATACACTACAACTGATTTTAACAATTCTAGTTGTAACGGTCACCTGTGAACTTTTCTTGAATGATATCATTTGTCTTTGGAAACAAACTCGGAGGCCTGTAGTGACAAGATTCTTAACTGTTTTATTTTAATTAAACCCAACTACCTAAAACAAAAAGAAATTACGCATTTGTACCAAGTGCTTTAATGCAATGCGTTTAATCTTAATGAGAGTTTGGCAAATAAAAGCTCTTAGTCCCGACTTTAAGTTACGACAATTTATCTGAGCCTGTATCAATGGGTGAAAAAAACTTTAACAATAAATTTTAGTGCTAAGCGTCGCGAGGTAATAAAGTCATTAATTCTTTGTATTTTTTTGCCTACCTTTCTCAACGAGCCGAGGGCCACTCTTTTTTAATTTGTTAATATTTTTTCTTTGTTATCTATTTACATACATTTTTATACAGTAGCATTTTCAACCTACGAGTATATTACATAACTCGTTACTTTAGTATTTCGAGACTGGAAAGTGGACAAGTTTCATACAAATTTAATTATTTAGATGGTTGATGGTTAGATGATTCCCTGAAGTCTTGTCGAGAGAGGTCAGATTAATATAATTTTTGCTACGACGAGACATCAAGTTTTCAATTTATTTAATAGCTCTATCGGTGAAAGCTACGCCTCGTTTTATAACTAAACTCTTTTTTTAGTTATTACAGTGCTGTTTTACTTACAACTACTCTATATTCATAAAACTATGTTTTAAACTTTGACACATGGCGAATTATCTACTAATATAATAATATTTCAATAAAAAGCAATGTTGTTTTGTATATCAATGAGTAAATTATGTATGTATATGCATATACACCCTTAAATATATTAAGTAGTAGCACATTGTCATGTTGTCCCTTGTTCCATGTAATATGTTCAAAATACTGTAGTCTTAGCTCTAGGGTCAGACAAGGGTCGGCTGTCTACCTCCATCCCGCTCATATCTTGCTCTGATAAAGCTGATAAAGCATTTTTATTGCATCTTTTTGCTCCGTTTTTCAATTACTGAATTAGAGGAAATCTTTACATGTCGATAACAGGTAACTGTAATTTATTTTATAGAAATACTGATTTAAAAAAAAAAAATATTAAGTTGTTGAATATTTTACTATTCAAAATGACATTTAATTGACATACTAATTAAATAATGAATGCTTTATGTCAATATAATTCGTTTAAAATAACACGATTTTAGTTTTGAAATGGAATTATGTAATGACTAGATAGTCCGCGTAAATGCATCTATTGCCTCATATGAAAAAAATGTCTTTGAAATTTTTGCATAATTTTTTATTGATAGCTGGTTAATAGTCTAAATCCTTCATTAATAAATGTCCAAGACTAATAGATTTTTTCTATTTGAACTTGCAGTTTATTAGATTAGAAATTTCTACCAAACAAATATTAGTTTATACATTTTTCAAACAATCATTATTTGGTTACTTTTCCTAACTTTACAAACAAATTCAGCTAGCAGCAGCAGCAGTGCAGATAGTAGAAACATATCAAATTACAAACTATTTTTTAACTTACACGAACATGATATGAAACTTGCCTGAATATAAACTGAATATTACCAGCTTATATTTACTGAAAGCCGTGTGTAAAAGAGAAAAAAATTCTTCATATTACTAGTAAAAGCTGTGTTCGCCGAAACGTGAATAAATTAGTGTAAACAGCCAAGTTGTCCGACATGACATTTCAAAACGATAGACAGACAATCCTGTTGGTTTGCATACCACTGTTGCTATATTAATGTTAATTAAATCTTTTATATGCCAGCTTTCCTGTCTATTTTCGTTGCAACTAGGACTTTTTATTTAATACGTTTCTTCTTTTATATTATAAATAAAAGTTTAAATTAGCCGTAATTTTAATTTATCTTTGCTTTCTAAAAAAATATCTTTATATTTTAAGGATTTATATTTAGACACACCGCGTCCCAACTAGACTCATAAAATTACTTGAATTGTTCCTCTTGTTTCTTTAGAGCTATATTAACATTCTCAGTTCAAGATTTCCTTTTATAGGACATCGTTTCGCTTAAACACTAGACTGCGTAACGACATGATTTCGAAAATATTTAGTAAATGTTAGTTTGACAAAATAATTTTATTTTAAACTTACTGAAACTGTTTATGGATGAATGAATAAGCGATTTTTCGTATAGATATTTATTTCATATTATTATGAAGTATAATCCTACAAAAAAATCATTACAACACCAATTTTTGTTTTGAAAACTTAAAAGAGCATAGATATATCATCAAAGACAGATAAAGTTAGGTTGTGAAAGAGAATATGCGAAATGCATGATATGCAGACTTTTAAGTGTTATTAATTCAAAAAGCGATACGAAGTATTTCATTCAGAGTTTCATACTTCACGTTTGAACTTTAACAAACTAACAAATTCTCATACTTCACCTCTTATAGAAGATGTAACAAGATGAATACAAACTAAATTCAGATAATTCTGTTACAGGGGAGTATCATTCAATTAACTTTACACCGCATTAGACGAGCTCCGAAACGTCTTTATACAGTGTAAAGGCAAAGTTTCCATTTGCCGAAGTCCTAGTTCAAACAGCGATGCGCCGCACTAAAGCGAATTTACATGTTTACATTGGGGATGTCGCGTGGCTACGGTGCTGTGAGCGGCACCGTATGCTCATTGAAATAAGTTTTCCAAATACAAGCCAAGTAAATATTGACGAGATATCGGTGGGTGCGGTTTTTGTTGACGCTCACTGGCTACGTGATAAACTCTCTGTTGCTCACTGTTGTCGGGCCTTGCCGTTAAGTTGTCGCACAGTCACGTCACCCCGATTTGCTAGATTTATTGTGTTTTTACTTGCGTGTTTGTTTGCAAATGTTTAGATGGCTTTGTTGTTATTGACATTCAGTTGAGGTTCAACGACTCCAGATTTTATGGTTATGGTTATGTGTGTTAGAAGATCAGTGAAATAACTTGGATCGTTGTTTGTGATATCTGATTTAGATACAATTATTTACGGTTTCTTTGTGTTCCTGTTTTCTTTCATTGCTACCTCTAGCTTTATCTATTTTAAGCTCGAAATAAAGATTGGTGGAAAAATAAGTGATAACGACTTGACTCTATTGGTAGTAGAATTAAAGATGTCCAGTTATAAAAGTACTGAATCCTATCTAATATGGCACCGAACTAGTCAGTGTAAGAAGCGTCGTGATGATTTTATTAGTAATAGATTTTTAATCAGTTGTAATCGCTTTCTCCCAAACAGGGCCCTATGGCAACAAAAAGAATATCAAAGTAGTATTTAAATTAAAAATGTAATGCAAAAGTTACTCAAAAAGTTTTGTCTTAATTTTAACATAAATAGCTTTCTGTTAAGTAGGTTGTAACCCTTTAGACTTCGTGGTAATATAATATTTAACAACCCGCAAGAAATAAAATTACACTTGCGAACTTTCTATTCCGTCGATTTTTTTCCTATCTTTCTTTTTGTTTATTTAAAGAAGGGTAATTTTGAGACCACCAGTTCTTCTTTGTCCACCTCTCTTTCCAGTTTGGCTGGGATCGAGATTCCTTGTATGTCTGCGCCAGAGAACTCTGTTCTGAATTGTCTGTATGCTCAGATTTTCTTGCTGGATCTCTTTTTGCATATCTGACCGCCAGGTGGCGGGTGGTCTTCCTTTTCATTGTGGGCGGTCTCCCAGACCTTTTTTAATTTAAGGCCTTTTTGACCAAGTGAGAGTTTCGTCTGATGATGTGGCCGTACCAGCGCATTGGGCTTGCTATCTAGCAAGGGAGAAAACCAAATAAATGCAATTAAATAAATAATAGATTTAACATACTGCATCTGAATTTTGAATAGTCAATTGGGAATAAATTTATAAAATCTATAGACCATCAATGTTAATCTTTATTTTCGAGTAAAGTCATAATTCATCTAAGCACCATATTGGAGTTTTTTTTTGTTTTTTTTTTGTTTAAAAAAGACAACTCCCACATTAGGAATAAACATCCTGTGTCGTGGGGGACTTTACAAACATACATGAAACGGACACAAAGAACATCCAGACTCGGGACAACAATTCGTGGATCACACAAAGTGTTGTAGGTACCGCGTGGGATTTGAACCCACGACACTTGGCGCAGTACGTGATTAACATCACTGAGGTAAAATAAGAAGAAATAAAGACTAAAATCACAACATACTACCTTTTCCAAGAATCTACTAACAAGTAAAAGTGATATTGTTTTTGATGTTATTTTTATCGGGCTATTTCTCAGAACTCTGGACTACTTAGTTTTAGAAAGAAATGTGCAAAGAGAAAACCCACTCGTAATTCCGGTGCCGTCCATACATTGTGTTACAAAGTACCGGCTTGGCTCGTTTTGTCCGACAAGCGGATAGACACGACCAAATGGTGCGGACGTAAACTGGCCTTGTTACTGCATCGCAGAACCGAAGAGGATTATACCGAACCGAATTTGTAAGAGTACAGTTATATCATTTTATTTTATTTAAAAAGAAATGAGTGTTTGTCGTCAAATTGAAAGTACAGCAAACAACTTACGTTGCGTTTCATATTTTCTTTTTTTATTACAAGCTACTTATTACTAGATGGAATCATTCTAAGAATGCGCTTTACACCTTTTTTTTTCCTCGTGCGGAAATCCCCTCGGGTACCACCTCTTGGTGGCATGTCGGACTCGAACCGACCGACTCGGGTACTAGATGTCGGGGAACCAGGTGCACCCTAGAAAGGAAAACCCTGGAACCCCGACGTACGTCGGGCCACCTACGCTTTGTAGATGGCCTCCTACTGTGTGGGAACCCCGGTGTTCCCATTATCGTACCCCAGGGCGCGCACGCTCCGCAGCGTCCGAGCCTCCACAATGCGTTTTATCCCTAAAAAAAATTGTCATTATTTGTGTATTGTATTATATTAATAATCTATATTAAAAAAATAAAATGCTTCTTAAGAAGTCTTCCTCGGATACATTGAATAAAGTCTGATTTACTTGTATTGTTCAATAATAGTTTAAAATGCCGCTAGTTTATAATTCCTTTCTAAATGATTATTTATTTTATTCTACCTTGTAATATTAAAAACACTACACTACCCTACAAATCAAAAAAAGCTTTAAACAGCATTTGCCAATCATAAATAAAAATAACTTACAAAAGCGTATAACAAATTCCTAAGCAGCTTATAGGCGTATAATGGAATACAATACGAAGTACCACCATAATGCGAACAACATATGAATACATCACAATTCAATACAATCTCCCATCAATTCCACTCGAATGAGTAGTACCAATGTCCTTTCAATTACAACCGGCTCAAAGATGGAAAATGAAAAGCGAACTCGCTGGTTTTAAGGCCCTGTGGGTGGAAAAGGGATCGTTGTTCGGTCGACAGGGCTCGATTCATTCACTATAGATGATGGAATATCTGTGTATGGTACCTATCGGGAATTATTCGGCGTCTGTTTTCGACGGAAATAGGACGAGTTAAATTTACGGCTGAAGTTCCCGAGGCCACAACCTCGGACCGTGGGGTCGATTTTAATAGTTTACGGGTAGGTACAAGAGTTCCTGTAACTTTCTCAATTCCTACGCCTTGTTTTGTGTGAATTAAAATTGATAACTTTTATTTTACCTCTTTCGTATTATTAGGAGATTTGTCGACTAGTCGATACTAATATTATGAAAAGGTAAATTTTGAGAGAAAGCAGGCTTGTAGGGAATAATATCTGGGCTCACTTTTTGAACCGATTTTGAAAATTATTTTTTCCATTAGAAAGCCACAGCAACAAACACACAGACAGAGCCGCGAGCAAAAGCTAGTAATACTTATATAAGTTTGTTGTGCCAATAGATTGGTGTGACCTTCATCATCTTCCTAGCCTTTATTATTCCCAATATTATTTGGGGTCGGCCACCAGTTCAACCGATTTTACCTGAATATCAGTTTTTACACAGAGCGACTGGCATCTGACCTCCGCAACCCTGAGGGTGAACTGAATTCGAAGGTTGAACTAGTTGTCAGTATATTTGAGGGCACTGACTTCCCAATAACGACTGCCATAGATGTTCATGACAACCGGGACCGACGGCTTAACGTGCTCTCCGAAGCACGGGTAGGAAACACCGCCATCTTCCATACTCCGGGCTACTATTAGGAATTTCTTGTAGGAAAAACCCAACAGCAGTCCGACCTGGGAATTGAACCCGAGACCTCTGATTTGCAGTCGCTTACGCTAACCGCTAGACCAACGAGGCAGTTGTCTAATTTAAATTTCAGGGCAGGATAAGTGTGAAGTAAATGTTACATCATATTAATATATTCATAACTTCACAGCTGTCTAATTCCAAACTAGATAGTTCCAGTATAATATCAATCAAATTATTAACAAACATAATGGTATTTTTTTATTAAATACGACTTGACATGAAATATATTTATATTATTATAAATATATAGAAATTACTACCTCTTATTTAATAGGGAAAAACAATAAGTACTGAAAGTTATTTTGTGATATTGTTTATATTGAATAAAATTTATTTTTTATTAGAAACCTTGTACCATTAAAATCACTGCATAGCAAAATCATAAATGTTTTCTATCGTTTCCTATAAAAATGAAAACTGGTACAGAATTCTCCATTATATCAATTTTATTCCTTTTATGCACAGGCTATGTCCACTATCTGAGGCCATGGTCTGTGATATAAGGGAGGTAGTGTTAGAGGTATAATGGCTATCGTTAGTTAGGTGGCCTTTGAGTTTCCGTGAACGTTTTGATCTTTCGTAAGTTTTTAAAGGTCAACGTTATAACAAGTAACATTTTGGCTTTTAGTCGGCTATTGAAATATTCTAAAAAGGTTTTTCATTGATGTTTCGATTAGTTAGGGTTGTTACTTTTTTGTTTTAATCAGTTACATTTTATTTCCAAATAGCTTTTGATAGTGACTTTGTTTGAAGTTTCATTTTCACATTAAGTATCTTTTTTCCTGATATGAGCAATACTTACACGGCATTTATGTTAACTAAATGGAAGATACGCAGAATATAAAAACGAAATAAACATGATTTTTAAATGTAAGAAAAAGTTTGAACTGAGTTAAGTGTTGTAGATATATTCGAAGATCTTTAGATTATCTAGATGATTTTTAGATATTATATTATTATATTAAATATCTTTAGATTAGAGTATTAACTTCATAATTATTCGATTTTACATTGGTAGCCCTATTTTAGTTTACTTCAGGAGTCTCTAGTGACTTTAATCCGTGAAAGGGTGGATACTAATAAATTAACTAATCACAAAGGAAAACTACAAGTTAGTAAGTGCTTATAAAAGTTCTTTTTTTTAGCGATTTAGCTCAAGCAGAAATCTGTACCTTACCATAAGTCAGAATACATTTCTTAGTTCTAAAAGCATTTTAGTAATATAATTTTTACAGTGATGGCGTAGCTTAAAGTTATATTTCTTTAGAGCACTTAGCTATAACCAGGGATGCATACGCACATTTTATTTCACGCCAGTACGGCCTAAAACTCGAGGGACTGTTTTTTACGACTCGGCAACTGACATAAAATGTTCCTTGAGTACCGATTTTTCACACATTATTACATAAAGAAGGTAAATAAACAAGAATATAGGGGCCTTCAAAAAGATGGATGGCACACGTTTCAAAATAAGAACCTAACTCATTATTACTTTAAGTAATGAACGTGGCTTTACAGCGCTTTATATACTGCGATAATGACTGTACACTGTGAGTGTGAAAATATAACCATTTCTAGTGTTGCAAGTAGTCGAGGTGAAAGGAAAAATTCCAAAGATTTAAACATGGGAGTAAATTGGGAATGATGTTTTTCTCAATTTATACCAAATCTTTGTTAGTAGTGAATAACTTAAACCTCTTTGTAGTATCTAGATATTAGAGGTTTAACTAAATTTAGATTTAAGGACTAGTCCTTAGCAAGTAAGTGCAAGATTTATCAACTACAATATATTAGCCAGTAAGCAGTACAGTTTCCACCGAAATCAGTTAATCTAATAAGGTTGAATGGAACCGCAGTAAAAACTGTAGCCGTAAAATATCGCGACCTATTTATGTCACTGGCAGAATTTCGCTTTACAGAAATAATTTCCAATAGCTTGCCTCGTGTGAATAGCGGGTGAATTTGTCGTCTTTGTTGTGGATTTGGCTTTCAACCGTCCTCTTTGACATTGACTGTTTACAGAATTTGGGACACTCAATTCATTGACACTGCGATTTGGAATTATCGTTTACGTCGAATTCGAATATTTTGTCCACTATTGCTTACGGGCTTCTGTTCTGAAGTTATTATGCTATATCCATTCGCAATGTAAGTATCCTATTAGATCTTATATTAGAACATGGTTCGAAATACAATAGTTTTTTTTTCATCACTGTTTAAAATATTCAACGATATTTTTTAAATTGTGTCAACTAGGTGTCTAGACTTTGAAGAGAGTACTCTTCGTATTCTTTATGTACCAATATATATAAATATATATATATATATATATTGCTTAGTAAGTCCGTGCAAATAGCTGCACATGCTTGTGCTTAGCTATAGAGCTTGCTAGTTTCCATGACTTTATTTACTTCATACATATAGGTACTAAAGAAGCTTCACAAAGAAAATTCACGGTTTTTTTTATTCCGCATAGGGTGAGAATGTAAAGCTTCTTATACACTTTCATTAATTGGTAAATATATAAACTATCAATAAAATTTATATAGGATCTTTGCTTGTAGGACTAGGGAGTGACATTAGGCAAATTGGAAGTTTCCATTTTAAACAGGAATTTTAAGTAAGAAGTTATTGTAGAGGACTCAAAGACAAAATAAAATAAACAAAGTTAAAAATATTACTTTTGAAGAAAAACTTTGTTAACTTTTCTTTAATATACGGATATGTACGTGTCCATGACGTATAAAAAGAGGCAATTAATGACAAGAATCTACACCTGATCTATTTCTACACATTTTTATTATAATGTTTATGAAATAATTTCTTACCACAACCTCTGGCTTTCATGGCTCAGTGACGTTGAATTCAAAGGTCTTACCTGAAAAAAAAACAAACATCAAAAAACCTGTATATCAAAGAGAACGGGCAAGCGTAACGTTTTTCTAAGGATTAGCGAGAAATTGCGTCAAATCTTATTCAATATTAAGCCAGAAGTAAATTTATATAAAACTTTTCAATTTACGCCCGCTATTCGAACGGATTTAGATCGATTAATTATTCAAGAAAAATCTTGAATTTCACGCCAATTTGGAATACTGCTTAATGTTTGTTTTCGTAAATCCTATTTGGTGCTGAATTCCTTGGGATTTATTTTACTATTTTGTCATTAATCAAGTTAATGTGAAATTGTAGTTGGTTTGAAGGTGTCTTTTTTATTCTTTTATCGAGGTACGTTTTCGATAATTTGTAAAAACCGTTATTCAGATAAAGAAATAGCTAGGAATACCTATATTATGAAAGTTATCAGAAGTTTTGATCTGAAACCTGAAAGAGAAATTGGATAGTACGAAGGAGATGGCATATGGTACAAACAGAAATAAAAACAACCACAAAATGATATATATCACCATGAAGAATATTATTGATTTACTGACTAAGGTTGTATATAAGAAAAAAATCCATTTAAATTAATATTTAAAAATTCTTTTCTAAGCGTCCCTTTTCAAGACGTCCTTTTAATGTTTTCTCTTATCTCCTTCTTTGCTCACTCTAAAAGCAGCGAGAGTAAGTAAAACGTTTCTTTTCTAAAAACAAAGTACAAAAATTCACAGAACTGTAAAACATTAATACCGTTTCTATTTCTGAAACAGATAACTTCCTTTAAAAAATACTTTTAAGAGCTGTTTAAATTGTACCGGAGCTTCTCCGGTTACTATTAATCTATCATTGTGTCCAAGTATGCTGATAGATACTGGACTATAGATTTTATAAGTCCCATTTCCTACTAGGGTTGGCCATTTACTTTTATATTTTTTAATTTAATGTACTAGAAAATTAATTAAAATCGTTTTGAATATATACATACGGTTATCCACTAGAGGGTATACACACAGACACAGATTCAATCTAGTTCGGGCAAATAACAATTAACGTACTATGTTTATAAATTTAAGAATTTAATTGTAAATTATTGTACCTTTTTAAGTACATAAATGAATTTTGATTTTTTTTATTGAATTATTTACAGCCGTAAATTAGTTTGATTTTTTTTTATTTTCTTAACAATAGTTTATGATGTTAATGTTCATTTTCGATTTCACCACTTTTATATAATGGCAATTTCATTCGTTAAAGTCGAGATTCTTTTAAGGAGTAGTTTCTATTTTTTTAAATAATTGAAGAGTTTTAAGAAGATGCATATACTACTATATAACTAATTATCAAGTTCTCAAATAAGAAAGAATGTATTTTAAATAGTTTAAATTGTGAAAGCTATTCAATATATCCTTAAATTGTAACGGGATATATTACAGGTGCAACCTTGCATTATTATAAACGCTTCGTCTCTATCCATTTTTCTTCTTCGGAAAATTATAAGCGTATAAATACAATTGTTAAGAGATTTCAAATGACACATTTCGTTCGCTAGAAAGAAAATTCTTTTATTTTAAAATTCTTTGAAATACTTTCTGTTTATTATCTTTTATTCAATTTATATTATTGTAGTTGGTCAAATAGTGTAGCACGAAATATAATTTTTCGATAGTTTGAGGTTGAACAAAATCGAAATTGCATAATAGAACCAATTGCTTACTGTATTAAATTATAAAGCTACGTCAAGATGTGTTAGGCTATACAAAGTGCTTAATTTCATTTATACAAATGTGTCACTTTTAAACACACAAATACAAAGTAACACACAGAGCGTATGCACTGAAAATTCTTATAAAAATATGTCCTTTATGTATCGCATAAGGTGATAATATCGTTATAATAAAACTTTATTTAAGATTTCTAATAATTTCAATATTGCGATTTTATTAAAGTACTAGCTGAACCCCGCGGGGCTACCCGCGGTACGACAATAATCAAAGGCAACGTCGCGAGGCGAAGCTAGTATCTTTATAAATTATAGCTTACGTGTTATTCTGATGTATAAGCTATATTATTGTAAATCGTAAAATAAGCAACTTTTCTGGTTGATTTTTTACACCTTGTTTCTTGAAAAACGCAAATATCTTACGGAACCCTATTTTTTCCAAAATAAAATATAGCCTATGTTACTAGTGGATAATGTAGCTTTTGAATTTTTAAAATCGGTCCAGTACTTTTTGAGTTTATTCGTTACATACAAAAATACAAAATACAAATCTTTCCTCTTTATAATATTAGTGTAGACTATAATTAGATTCCTGTGGTTAGTCTTTATTATCTATATTTTATCACATTGTTTCGATTACACATCTTCCTAGCTTTTATTATATTTAAGAAAATTTGTAGTTGGATCAACTGGTTTTCCGAATAAAAAAGACATTTTCGACTTTGCCCAAAATAAGATATGAGTTACATTTCTCGCTGACTGCTCATAATTTAACAATACGTGCATAGATAATATGGTTTAATTATGTATACATACGTCAAATACGAAACAAAAGCTCACATTTCCACATTATGCGAGTAACACGACGCTTGAAGCATACGAAATGAAGTAAAACCAACAAACCAAATTGGCACTGGCGTATGTTACGTTAAGTGAAATTTTATACCGTCTCATAAAAATCCACGTGCTAACGGTTAGGGGACGTGGCCTCGATTAAAATAGCACTTGTTCACGCCAGTGCAGAAACAGGCAAAAATAAAATGCAGTGCACACTAGCCTTTATGAAAACGGTCATATGGAGAAATGTGTGAATTTTAAGTGTTCTAAATTCAAAGCTAAACGGAAATTTAACGTTGACTTAACTTTATGAGCTATGCTGGAAGGAACGAAGCTTGATGATTGGTTTATTACTAGAAAGAATTATAACCAGTTCATTTAAAAAAGAAACAGATCCAGTTTAAAGTTAGTATATATTTTTAAATATATAATTGCATAAGATATTTTTTTATTTTAGAAACGACTATTGGAATAAAATATATTTTCAAGGTAGTAAAGCCACGCTGATTTCAGCACGAATGGGCTGGCTCAACCGCGGTGGTACTACTCTCTCACAGAAAATCAACGTAAAATGACAGCGTTCCTGCTGTAGTGTTTCTATGATGATTGCGAGACCGGAGGCCCAATGATGCAGAAGCGTCATTACGCCGCTATGGTGTGGGTCGCTTTGCTGCATTGTTGCAATGTCTGCATTCGCAATGAGTATGGTGACCACCACTCTTGGATTCTGCTCATGCTTTCCATCAGCCACAGTAGAGTCATTTTTGCAGGCCCATACATAAAAAAAATATACAGGTAATAATATTTCAACAATGGGATTACAACCTTCTTTTTACCTTTTCTAAACTGATTAACAAATGGGCTATATAATGGCATTACCAACCAGTACACTAGGTAGTATATACATTGTATCCAGTGATAGCAGTAGTAAACTGCCCTAACATGAAACTGAGATTTTATATTAAATATTCAAATTTATTTTACATAGTAGTTAAACTTAAATTTAAGAACTTGAAAACTGATTTTGAACTCAAAAGTATTCAACATTTTACATGTACTATGTAAAATTTTGAATACTTTGAATTTAAACTCATAAGTTGTCAGTTATCTTTTAAAAAGAAAAACAAATAAAGTAATATAATACGTTATTAATAGTAATGTAAGTTTCTGAATAATATACCAATTAAAGTTTACCAAAAAAATACCCAGCACAGCTCGGTCATCTAGGTACTCGTACTATAACATTATAAAACAATCTTATTTATTCACTTTCCATAATATTTTCGTCTCTTTTGTGATGAAAAATAGACAAGCCTGATATAAAGAAACTTATAGGATATTGGTTTGATTTTATTTCAGTACTAAAGTAAAATTATTGTATAGCTCCAATAAACTGTCTTAATTTATTCCAAAACCGTATATCGTATTTGTGACCATAAATATTTATGTTGTACTTTATTGTCACGATATATTCATGATCTACATTTAGGTTGTGGGTTGCGAATCTTTTGCGGTCTTTGATGCAAGAAATAAAGTAAATTTTCTAAGAAATAGTTTGTATTTAAAGAGTTTATTCGAATCATTTCGTTCAAATCCATACTAATATTATAATTTCGAAAGTAACTCAATTCATCATCAAATAAAGATTAAACAACTGCGCCAATTTCAATGAAATTTGGCATGTAGAGAGATACTTTGATTCTTGAGGAAGGACATAGGTCACTCTAATACAAACGGTTTTTTTTACTTTACTTTAAGTTTTATAATTTTCAGGTATTATTGTGTAGAGGCATCAATAGTTTTTGTATTAAAATATACATCGATTAAATAACACGTGTTGTGGAAGAGCGAAATGTTCTAATAAAAACACGTATTTGCTTATAAGGACGCTTCAGATTGCTATGTAAGTACTAAATTTGCGAATGAACATAAGTTATACTTGTATTTATTTATTTAGAGATAGAGAGATTTTATTCCCGGGTCGGACTGCTGTTGGGTTTTTCCTACAAGAAATTCTTAATAGCAGCCTGGAGTATGGAAGATGGCGGTGTTTCCCGCCCGTGCTTCGGAGGGCACGTTAAGCCGTCGGTCCCGGTTGTCATGAACAGCTATGGCAATCGTTATTGGGAAGTCAGTGCCCTCAAATATACCGACAACTAGTTCAACCTTCGAATTCAGTTCGCCCTCAGGGTTGCGGAGGTCAGATGCCAGTCGCTCTGTGTAAAAACTGATATTCAGGTAAAATCGGTTGAAGAGGTAGCCAACCCCAAATAATATTGGGAATAATAAAGGCTAGGAAGATGAGAGAGATTTTATTTCGTAAGGTATGAGTTCGATTTCCTCATGCTGTAAATGTTTTCATTTATAAACCGAATTGTGTTATTAAAACATTAATGTACAACAGTATAGGTATTTCGTCACTGCAATGTGTTAAGTGCATATTTAATAACAAAAACTATAGGAGAGAATATAATTCTTTGAATGAGAAAAACCTATGTCTGATGATGATACTAGAATCAAAACTAGGCCAACACAATAATGAACATGAAACAGTTGAAAAAAACTGAATCTGATACCTAAAAACTTTTGATAAAATTTACATAGCCTTAGTAACTCGTGCTTTTATTTTGCATTTATAGACACCTTACTAATTAAAATCGTTTCAGTAGTTTAGCCACTATGGTGGAATATAACCAAAAGTATTACCCTTCTATTTGGTTTGGCCGTCTAGTAAAAAGCGGTGTACATCAAAGGGTTTTATTTCCCAATTCTGTCGCAACGTCATCCCTCTGATGGATGGTTCTCTAATGAAGAGGCGGATGAGTGACGTAGCTGCAATTACGGAACGAATTAGTGACTGATTTTGCATTAGTGTAGGCATTTCTATACTGCCTAGAATTGAAACATTTGAATACCGAAACAAACGTGGATTTCATATGTATGAACACGAATATTATTAAACCAAAAATAGTTTCCAAATCTCTAATACTACAACGTAGAACTTACATATCCTTATCACTTTCGCTATTTTTGTGAATCTATGATATCTTATTTATTAATCAGTTCAATAGTTTAGGTACTGTTGTAATGATAGGTGTGGTAATGATACGACTAGCGTAAATATGACCTGGTTGACCTATAAAGATAGATATACTCGAAGGATCCGAAAAATGAAACCACAACTGTAATCTGATCTAACTAGTAAAGCTTATATAGCAGTATAGCTTGGCCTCTTTTATTAAAAAATATTAAAATATCTTATACTACTAGAAGTAATCAAATAACAGCGCGATTCAGGCAAATTGAACAACGCCATCTGTCGATGCTGTTTTGGTCGTGAACAATTGTCGAATATACATATTTCGACTATTACTTATTATACTCTGGATTTTGGCTATTATACTTTGTTATTTTCTGTAATACTTCTGATTTCAGAGTAATTATTTAATATGTATATACTAAGAAACGTTCCGAAGCTAATTAAGGCTATTTTAAAATCCGATACAATCTCCTAATATTCCGATCCTATCTTTTTGTATCTCTTCCAAATCGACTTTTGTACGTTGATGTGCCTTGGAATTGTCGTTTACTTGGCTAGGCGTTTTAATATTCAGTGTCCCGACAGAAAGAACTTTTAGCTTTATTTAGATTTCTGTTACAAATAATTATTTTGTACTTTGGCAAATACAAACTAACTGTTCAAGAAGTGACGAAAGTACTTGTACTTATAAATAAACTTTAAATAGTTATGGAAAAGTAGGCAAGTAATGTTATAGAAAAGTAGCAAAGTAGTAATAGTTACAACAAAGCGAAATCTTGTAAGTTTTTATCTACCTTCTATCGGTAGATTTGTTTATTTATTTAATTTATTAATCTTAGGGAAACTTACATCAATACATTTAACATAAGTTTTAAAAATAGCAACAATACGCCATTAACATGTCTGTAGAAATTATACCAGAATATAATTAGTTAAACTATTTTATTACTACATAAAGAATGATAAAATTGTGTGTCAAGAAATGATTCCACACACATATACCTACCTACCTATACAATATACAAAATAAAGCCTCCACAGAGTCTATTAATACCTGGACTCATTGCCTAGGTAGACCTATGTATATCTTAGGCCTTATCCAAATTACCAATTTTAAAAATTTGGATGTAACGCTGATTGTTTTCTGTCTGTTATATTTTTACGAATAAACGATTGAATCGATTTGGATGACCTTTGAGAAGGACATAGGCTACGTTTTATCGCAATAACCGATGTGCCGTGGGAAAAAGTTCACTGTGAGTACTTTTTTAATTGAAGCTTTTCTAAGTAGTTCAGGTTATTAATTGTAGAAAAAAAATGTGTATGTAGAAAAAATCCCAGGCATGTGCGAGCCGGACTCGCGCAACGGGTTCCGTACAAACCTGTAGGCATATAAATTTATGGTTTTCGCAATTTTCCTTTATCTGTGCCATTAGAAGCTACTTCGTAAAAAAATCAAGATTCTGAATTCACGGGAAGTAACCTGTAGGTTTTGATTCCCTTGCGAGTGTCGAAAATTTGCAGCATAAACGGCTGTATCTTTCGATTGCGTTAGAAGTTTGATTTTGTCATAGCTCCAAGGGACAGTAGACCTGAGTATTTGATATAAAATTCCAACCAGATACTTCCATGTATTCCTGAGAAAAAGGGTCTTGACAGACAGACGGACAACAAAGTGATCCTGTGAGGGCCTGTTTTCGTTCCTTTTGAGATACGGAACCCTAAAAATGAAGAATTACAAGAAATATAAAATAATGTAAAAGCACAAAAACTGCTAGCGACTATAATTTTGTCGCCAAGTAAAGCATGGATCATTAAAGAATGAATGGAAAAAGTGTTAAACTGTAGGCGGAGTAGAGACCGCTGTACTAATTTGTTCAGTAATTGCGATGGTTGTCGTCAGCATTAAAAAGCAATCTGTCAGACCAGTAGGACAATTCCGACAGATGATTCGAAAGCGATAAATTATACCAGACAATTTTTAAGGCATATTTTTTCCACTTCATTTTATTGAGAAGAGATTGAAGTGGTTAAACGCTGAATAAAACATAATTATACATTATGTTTTCATTTCACTATTTTTAATACCTTTTATTTAAAGGACTTAGAGGGCGCTTATCTATACTAATATTATAAAGAGGAAAGGTTTGTATGTAAGTATGTTTGTAACGAATTGGCTCAAAAAGTACTGGATGGATTTTAAAAATTCTTTCACCATTTGAATGCTACATTATCACTGATTAATTTGGGCTAATTTAATTGTAAGGAAAAAAAACAAAGAAAAACTAATAACTGCAGGTAACACCACGAGGTTCAGCTAGTACTTAATAAGTTAAAATTACAAATTTTAAAAACCTACGCAAGCGCTTAACCGGGTAATCATACGTCTAAAATGCCTTACATTATTTTGGCAAAGAGTTGATACTCTTACACTGCTGGACCCTTATTAACCAAACATAAACCACCGCAAGGAAAGTGGCTTTCAAATGAAAAAAACTGCATCGAAATCGGTCCATACGTTTGAGAGCTACGATGTCACAGACACACACAGACAGACGAACATCGATGTTGAACTTATAACACCCCTCTTTTTGGATCAGGGGTTAAACAAAATAGTATTAAGTATGTTATTTTATTTGAAACTTAATAAATTGTTCTTAAAAAAGTTGCTTTGTTTTCTTTGTGGTGAAGTCGTATTTCCTTTTCCTGAATACTAGCCATTATTATAAAATGAATTTCATGTGCATTTTTTGTAAAAATATTCTCGTCTGTTCCAATGTTACGTAGATACAAGGGTCCAATCCCAAGGGAGACTTTTGGTTCAAACTTTGAGTCAGGGCATTTACTGGGACAATGCACGACTCCAACGAATTTGTAAAATAAAGGTTTGGAAAATTGCAGTTCACCCAGATTCAAGAAGCGATTGAATATTCAATTTTAGGTCTTGCATTCGACCCACTTTATCCGTGTGGTTCAGAAAACTTTAACACTAACATAGATAAAGAAATACATACCAAATAAAGGCTATAACTAAAATTTTTATTTACAAGATATTAATTTTAAGAAAGATCTAATTAAAGTTATAGAAAACTAAACTTTCAAGGGTTAAGGCAAATAAGAGGTAACGTGAACTTAAAACCGGATATAAATCCCGTCCGTATCTGAAGACAACTCTGAAATCACGCTGAATGCGACTGGCAGGTAGAAGTTTCTTTATTTATTGTTTGACAAATCTTGTAATTAAACAAGATCTTATCTTAAGTGACTTTCTGGAATCTATTCAGTTCGAAATATAGGTTCTTGTTAAATGGTTTGGAAATTTTAATTCATAATTAGACGTATGTTTAAATAAAAAAAATTACCAATGTTTAGTAAAACCAAGCATGGTTTAATGAATGAATTAAAAAGAAAATAAGAGCTTTACTTTTCACCTCTCGGTTTTGTCATCAGAATTTCTTAGCATGGTTTAAGCATGGGTTTAAAAATACTTATTGAATAGTTTTAATGTACGCCACCAGGCTGGCTTTATCATATTTTCATTGTGGATTCATTAATCACAATCTTTTTTATATAGTCTGTTAATTGCAAATGAAGTTTATAAATGCCTGTTAAACTCTGTAATGTAGTAGTCTACAAATGGCCAGTCATTTTTAAGGTTTTTTTAATATTATGAAAAGCATAAGCAGAATCCAAGATAGGTAATCACCATACTCATTTTGAATGCAGACAATGCAACAATGTAGCATGCTAACCCACACGATGACAGCCAAATAACGCTTACCTATTATTATTATAGTTTATACAATAATTATGTTTTTCGTGGCAACCTATAGTTAAGGCAGCACCAATGTTTGTGCATTAATGTTATGTGCCTCTTAGCTTTTAAGGTGTATGTTCTTGTTGGTTATCCTAATAAAATAAATCAAATAAAATATTCATATAAATTCCAAATGAATACAATCATGTTCCTATAAAATAAATATATAAACAAATATACATATTACCTGGTTTTGATTATTTTAAAATAAACAGTCACAAGTATGTAATATTGAAGGAATGAGTGTTATTAACATTATATACACACGTTTTATTATATAATAAGAAGAGTTCCATACACTATGTGTAAAAACTTTTCGATCGAAGAGACAGTCAATGATTCTGTACTTGGACTTGCAGCTATCGAAAACTTTCTCTATAAAGGTTTCGAATATGTTGTGATATTTCTTGGATAACAAGCAAAGTTTTGTCCTTCAGCGGTCGTAAAAGCTATCGGGTGCTAGATATTTGTCCCTTGTTGGGTTCGCGCCAGAAATATTCGCTTACCTCATGCCATGTGCTTCTAATGAATGGAGAAAAACTTACTACATATTTATGATGATTCAAATTACGAAAACGTTGCTTGCATTATTAAATTGCAAAAAGTTTCATTAATATTTTAAATGATTAATATCATACATTTAAAAAATGATTGTTTTTCGTATAAAAATCAACAATTCAACAAACATACGTCTATTTATGTAGTGAACAGATATTACCTACTCTACTTGTTTATTTATTTAAATGCTATCCAATTTCTTAAAAGCGTTTAATAAGACGCGTTTTTGTCTAGCAGGTCAATGTTAGTATCTCTCAAAATATAATTTAATTAAACTTGAAAATGAAGCCGAAACCGTCGACGCCATGCTGTCAAATTGCGTTGGATTAATTTCGATTCATTTTGTGTAGCTTCCACCTGTTCTAAATTTAATTATGTCGGAGTTTGCTTCATAAGTAGCTATCTCATTTCACATGATCCCGAGACTTGAAAGTGCTAATTAAATTCTTTATACAAGCCTACAAATAACGATGAATTTCAGTTCGTCTTTCAGTATAATCGATTCAAAAGTAAAACGAAATCTTTGTACCGTGTAAATTAATGAAATATTTCTCTTGTAATTTTCTTAAGCAATGAAATATAATAGGTCAGGAGTTCGTTGTTATTAAGTCTAATTTGCTTCGGAATAACAAAACGTTTCCGTGTTTATAAGGTACTTACGTCCTACGCATAAGCAAATATGATAGACAAGATATTAGAAGATTAAATTTGCTTGGGTTCGTAAACAGTATTTAACAAAAGAAGTATATTCTCGTCAAGTGATATTAATGATAGGTACAGTGCCTTTCTTTGATTCCAAGCTGCAAAGAACTATGCAGTTAGTGAAAGTAAACATGTCTTCTATATCACTACTTACTTGAAATAGTACGGCTACGAGTTTACATGTCAACATGTTGAAATGTTTGAACAAGTTAAAACAAGATATAGACTTAGTTTTATATAATAGTAATTAATTATTTTAAATAAAACTAAGTACTTGTTGGCTAATAGTTTTATGTTTAAGGGTCAATAATAATTGGTATCAAGCGAACGGACGGTCATTTAGAGATCAGTACTTAAAAACTCAAGTTATTAATATTATCGGTTTCAGTCACTCATTCACTTGAGTTGGATAACTGAAGTAGTTCTATAAGTGCTTAATTCATTATCTTTTCTTAGGTAACAATTCCACGTAATGCTGAAGATAGCTTTAGAAAAGTATCTGTAAGTACCTACTGTTGTCTCTGATGTAAGTGGAATCCCGGAGAGGATTAGTTTGTTAATAAAATAGTAATTACAAGATTATTATTATTCTTATTTTTTTATGTTTTAGACTTGCGATCAGTCGTTTAGACTATAATCAGGTGTGTTAAAAGAGGTTGGAGTTTGGAGAGGTAGAGCCACTGCCCCATCTCCCCTTAGTGAGGCAGCACATCGGCTCTCTTGAGTCTTCCAATTGGGTTTGGCTGCAGGAGCATAATGGATAATGGGTTTGGGTGAGTTGTCAAACGGTGCTTCCGAGCATACCTGGGCGCCGAGGAAAGTACCCTTAGAATATTTTTTTGGGCTCTCTGCAGGCTCATAATGTTGGACTTACTGGCTGACGACCAAAGTTGGATTCCATATGTCCATATCGGTTTTATTATGGAACAATATACCCTCAGCTTGTTGGATAGTGATAACGCAGACTGTCTACCGAGGAGCCAGAGTAGGTTTTTGAATCTACTTTAACTTTGTTAATAAAATAGTAATTACAAGATTGAGAAAGTTATCTAAAACAGACTAAAATTTTTCATAAGTATCTCTTTAGTTTTGTATGCTTAATAATAAAAAAAGTTCAGGGTTTCTACGTTTATGTGCATGTTTATATGCAGGTTTATATGCATGTGTTTGAAATAAGTAAATCCATACTTAATCTTTTTTTATCGCGGGGAATGCTTTTCACACCATTCCCTTCGTGGGGGAATGAAGGGCGTATGAGGGACTCCTGGCGAACCGGTCTACCCACTAAACCACCACGGCGTCCTACCTCGGCAGTCGAGAGGAGCTCCAGGAACGGATCAGCGGCTTCTGGAGCCCTACCTACCGTACCCGCTATGAGGCAGATCCCGGGGCGATACTTAATCCTGTAAATTCGAAAGTAGTTCTGTCTGTCCGTGTAACTCCTATGCTTTGGCGGCTTAAACATTGATTCAATTTGGACGAATTACGGTACATTGATAGATCGGAAGCTGAAAGCTCTATTTACTATAGACTACTTTTTTTCACCATAATCGATATAAACATAAGGCAAAAGTTATGACCACAAACAAAGTTGTAATCTTTTTTAAATTAAGTTGTAACTCTAATGTATATATAAAGATTGTGTGATATTTCTACTAGCAGTGTACGTAATAATGTATTTTTATTACTATTTTCATGTTTTATGAAACATCAACTTTACTGTACTTAGTCTCTACATGCATTAAAATCTATAGGTTCTTTACCTTTGAAATCAATACTTGAATATCGCATCGTGTTATTTCAATAACTAAAGTCGTACCGTTAAACTGTAAGCTTTATTGTAAAGCAATGACATGACCTGTAACCGGCGTGTTGAAATCAATTTGTCGCTTGTCTTGTATGCCAAAACGTTGACATAATTAAACGGGTTTAGGTTTCTGACACTTTCGCGTTTACATGCTATTAACATTATGTAATCAAAAGCATTTATTGATTACATTCTGATGGTAAACGGCCAGAATAGAAATGTGTCCTTCCAGGGTCTCTCTACATGGTCAAATTTATTCGTTAGCAGTACTTTTAATCCGAGCCGTGTTTTCTTGGTCTGACAGGTATTTCTATGTAAAATAAAATAACTATTTGTTTCAAAAAATATAATACTGTTAATCTTTTTATTTCGCTACTCTATTTCTATGGTTTATTCTAGAGAAATATATTATTAAAATATGTATTTTTACACACTTATTGAGCTTTAACTGCCATCAATAATACAATACTATTATTCTTTTTATCTATTTACTCTGTTTTAAAAAAGAAAAAAGCAACAGAAAATTTGTACCTAATGGCCCTATGGAATAAATTTTCTGTTGCAGGATACTTAACAAACATTCAAGAAACGCACACAAAGACAACAACCAGATTCAGGTCAATACTTTTTGAATTTTAGTGTTGTCCCATATGGGGTTTGAACCTACAACACTCAACGTGGTAGGAATCGACGAGGCGGCCGATTAAATCACTGTGCTAACTGTGCAGTCAAAAGGCAATTCATATTTCACTCTACAAACAAAAACGCCTACTACTACAAAAAATAGTAAATCATAGCTCAGGAATATTCTCGAATATATATAATTCGTGGTAGCAGAATAATGTGGTCCCTACGTGACACGGTAGATGTCGCTGGCGTCACGCGTTGCCCCAATTTATGTAGATGACGTGCTCATATGAACTGCACACTTCGCTCAACTCGCAAATAAGGCACAGGCTAGTTTATACGAATAGCTTTTATTATAATAAAATGGAATAAGGAAAAAAAACTGAATTGGTTTGCTGATGATGGAGGTCGACTGCTAAATGTTTACTAATAATAACCTCACACGTAGACTAATCCTAAACTAAGCGAGCCTGCATTATGGTAACCGAAACGCTGATAAACATTCTTATGAATTTTATACACATGAGAAACACCGATCACACAATTATTTATTTTGCGGGCGAATCGAACTCAAGACCGACAGAACCATTAAAAAATAAAACGTCGGGACACTATGACATCACGTATACCACGCTAAAAAAGCCATGGCGGTAATTTATAAGACCAAATTATAGAAAAAAATAATCTGATCCTATCTAGACATTTTCAGGTTCAGTTTATTTATTACAAAGTTCCAACGCTGTGCAGTTGCAGCTTTTATTTCGCACTCTATTTTGAAACAACTTGATCGTGAATTCGCGTTTTCCTATTTTTAAAAAGTCATGGTAAGAAGCAGGTGTATTTTATATAAATGAAAGAAACTCACTGAAAACTGGTGTGAAATAGTGCTTGCGCTGTGTTTCACCGAATGAGTGAGAATACCGAAGGCCCATACCCCATCACCTCTCACCCTCCCCCAAAGGCCGGCAACGCACTTGTAACGCCTCTGGTGTTGCGGGTGCCCATGGGCAGCGATTATCGTTTACCATCAGGTGATATGTCTGCTCGGTTGCCCCTTACTCAATAAAAAATAAACTATATATTTTCTGGGATGTTGTATAAATTTCTTTGTTTTTCAAAATCGCATCACAGCACATTCACAGCCTGTAACAGTTCACTGCTGGTCACAGATCTCTCTTTAGAAAGAAGGATTTGGTTGAATACGGGTTGAAATATGGTTTGTTTCGGGTTGTCCGTCTTTATTTCGTGATGTGTCCTGCTATGTTATGTAATGATAACATTTTTTTAAAAAGAATACTCCGGCACTAGCGATATATCATATGTTGCTAGGGACTTTACACACGCACATGAAACGGTTACAAAGAACAACTATATTCAGAAAAACATGTTGATTGTGATCAGTGTTCCAGAAAGTGTTTTTCCATTTGGAAGTCAAACCTTCAACACTCATGACGGAAAGAAAAGGCAAGGTATCACTTAAACCGACCGACGACACGGAGCGAATGAATTTGGCGTAATATCAACACAACTGCTTACTAAAAGACTTAAGTAAAAGGTGATATCAGAGAACAACTTTAAGCTCAAAAATTGATATTTGTTGGGCACAGTTCCAAAGTGAAACGATTTTTCGTTCCAGTTAAACTAAATTAAATTCCAGCAATGTAGGCGAAAAGTCTAAAGCGATTGGAACTCTACATATTTACGCAGTAGGTATTTAAGTTTCTTTTCAATTTTCTTTTCTTTTAACACGAAGTAAAACATAACCTTATTCCTTTCAATTTGTTAATATTAGTGGTCCCCCAGTGGTCTAAATTCGACCATTATTCATCGAATTACTTTTAGCTATCTAGACTTCTTTTCCATATAAACTTTAACAATGTCAAATTTCATACTTCTCCTTTCGTAAAACAAATTATTATGTAGTATAGTAAATAAAAAGGGTCTAAGCGACCGCTAATGCTACAATAACAACTCTTGAATAAAATTGACCTTGAAAACTTGTAAACAGCAAATAATATAAGAAATTTTGATTGCATACTCACTTACACTGCATTTTATTTCGATATTTTTTTATATTTCTAAGAGTTAATTAAAAAAACTTCATTAATATTTCAATACTGCTGCTTAAAACACTATTACTTTTCTTTTAAAACGTTATAAAATGTAACTTTTGTAAGATGCCTGGTTGTGATTTTCAAAGAAGGCCACAAATATTGACCTACGAAAATAACATTCATGGTAAAAATATTGTTTGAGATTTATCGAATAAAGATTGTTAAATTTATTAGCTCAATAAGTTGTAAAATTCTAAGCCCTAATAACAGAATTCAAGGTACTTTTAACCATTAGCAGAAACGGCTCTCCGTTCGACGTTCGACGAACGAATCGCATACGTTCCTTATAAAATAAAATAAGTCTTACTCGATATACCAGTATAGGATTTATGTTACGACTGATTCATATTTCTTGATTTTTATTTTAGAAATAGTTGTTAAATGAAGTTTTCTTTATTTGAACCTGTTTTCTATACACTAATTCAAAAGTAACACAAATGTTATAAGATTGGATATCCCAAGTGAATTTTGAAATAAACTCTCTGAGTTGAAACGGATTTCACATAACATTTAGATTTGTCTGAGTAACCGTGCAAATTATATTCTCTTCATAAATAAAATTTATAAACTAAAAATAAAATAAAAAATCAAATAACCTTTGACCATAATATAACCATGACACTTCATTATATATCTTTATATTAATTTATTATACGTGTACAATAAATAACACACAAAATAAATACAAATAAATAAACAAATATAATCGAGCATCTAATATACCACGTCACTTAACCCCAAACTGGGAAGAGTTTGTACTGATAGTATACTTACTCTTTTTACTCGACTGCTAAAGAAGGAGGGTTATATTTTTCGAGTGTATGTATGTATATTTTTTGGCACGTATTTTAATGTGAGTCAATAGATTCGTCTTAGTCGCGAAAGAGATACTGGACATATCAAAATTAAAAAGAAAATTATACGCAGTCAAGATTTTTTTTTAAATTAAATAATTTATTAATTGTTCTTTGAAGTACATACATATTCTACACAGTAATTAATTAATTCCCCCAACACAGCAGTCGCACAACCAAGATAGTTACTATTTAAAAGATAATGTATTATTTACTTACTGAAATATATTCAGAACAATAACATTTAGGCATGCTACATTACCAACGTTTACACTTGGCGACTATAGACAGTGACCGAAATCAGTTCAGACTGTGAAACATTAAATCCTATTGAAAATTCGGACGACGAATGAAATTGTGACCCAGTTGTCTGAATAATCCGTACATAAGCTAGATATCCTGTTATCCCGAAGCACGCGAGTGGCGGGACACATTGCTGGCTCGGGTCCAACCTGTCCGATGCCTGCCTCATCTCGTTGCTACTCGACACAGTCCGTTAGGTCTTGTTGTATCCCGTCACATGGGACAATGCCATGCCGTCTCGGTGTCAACTCGCTATAACTTCAATTTGCCATAAAGTGGAGGCGCATAACACTTGCTTCGTTGCCATAGACCGTTTTGTGGTATTAATAAATAAATTTTAGAAACAAGCTGACATTACGCCGGAAATCAAGATCTATTTTTTAAATTGGAGTTCTAAAATTGAAATCTTTCTAATTTAGTCCACGGTCATAAAACATGACGTATACTTGTCACCTAAGACGATAGAAGATGGGTGACGTTTGGTTGCATTTGGCATTTGCGTCATCGGAAACGGAAAAGTAAAATTATATTTCAAAACAATCCCTAAAATACATATTTTGATGACTGTGGAAAATAAATTTATGCAAACAGTTGAGATAAAGTGATCAGAAAATGTTTGATTACTTTTGTAATCTATGTTTAGCTATTTAAAATTATTTTGGAAAAGGATAATCTCAATTAAAGTTAGGCAAACCGATTTCTGGCATGTTTCCAAGGCGGTCGGATGGCTGGGAGGGTCGAGTCAACTCAGCGATTGCGATCCACTCACTCGCTAAAAGGGTAGAAAGGATCCGTCGCCCACTTGGTGGGTTAGAGGCCCTTGAAATAGTTTTCATGTCTATTTTAGATTTGTATACATATGTTAGAGATTTTTATATTCATATAGGCGTACTGGCTGTTGATATTTTTGTTTGTACCTTGCTTTAATACTCGTATCTTATCTGAATCAGAATAGTGAGTTTTAAAAAGAGAAAATATCATAAACGCATGCAAGATATAATTTCTTAAACATTTTTAGATACAGAGTATTAATTTTTTTTTGGGATTGGAGGCAAACGAGCAGACGTATCGCCTGATGGTAAGCGATTACCGCCGCCCGTGGATACTCGCAACACTAGAGGCTTCACAAGTACGTTGCCGGCCTTTGGGGGATGGGGAGAGGGATGTGGGGAGGGGTTAGGGTATGGGCCTCCGGTATCCTCACTCACTCAATGAAATACAGCACAGGTTTTACACCGGTTTTCTGTGAGGCCATGCTATCACTCCGGTCGAGCCGGCCGATGCATGCCGAAGCGTGGCTCTCGAACGGTAAGTATTCATTTATTTAATTTATGCTATAAAATAGTATGCAGTCATTTGAAATATTATAAATTGTGAATTAGTGAAGTGTCTGAACATTGTTTCTGTCGGTTACAGCTACTTTTAATCTAGCAGTAAGCGACAAGACTATGATAATCATTTTTAATAGAATAATCAAATGAAAAGGTAACCTTAAATATATTAAAATGAATTATGAATACAAATAACTAGTTTACATTAAAATACATCGAAAACGCGTTAATGGGTTAATGTTAATAAAGAGATAATAGTACATATTTTACGAGTGCTTTTTTGTAACCATCTTATTAAATTAATAATAATTAGAGGCCTATGGCCAGTAGTGGACTGTTAACGTCTTTTGAAGATATAAGTATTTCTTTGTAATCTATGTTTAGTTGTATGTCCATGACTTGAGGTATGTACATGATTTTAATTTAAAATTATCATCGTACCATATGTTTTTCACATGATAAATAGTGACTAACGTTAGTGATATCTATGATATACAATTCTCGTGTCACGTGTTACGCGTCTCGCTCACAATTAACTCCGAAACTATGTAAATGATTTTCACGTTTTTAAAAATATGTATTAGCTGGCGTACCTAACATACGACAGTTAACATCACTAATAAGAGCCGTACATGATTAAAAAGATATGCAGACTAAGGTGCGTGGGTCAGTAAGTAATCTAACAAAATTAACAAACTGTGCCAACCCATCGAGTGTCATACGAACAAAGAATGCTGTTCGTTGTCGGAGATATGTTTGGGAAGCGGTGAATAGCGCTTGATACCTCCATTTTATGCCCATGGGAGCTGTAGTGCGGCTCATTATCTGCAGCATTGATGGTTCAATCGCCATAGCGAGGATGCGATAAAAGCTCTACATTTTATCTTCCCATAAAATGCCTTGGAAAGAGGCGTAACAATATTTTTTGAAAGTGAAACTAATGAAGTGACGTAGTTAATATAATATAAGTTAGTACTTATATAACCTTTAGCTCAATGGACTAGTTATGTTACATTAGACAGCAGTGGTCTCAAATATTGACAACTTTATATCGAGCGCTCTAAGTTTGATTTTCAATTGGATTATCAGCCTCTGAACTTAAGACGTTCAGAATTAATTAATAGAAAATCTATGTAAGTTTTAGTTTTTATTCTTTGTAAAAATGCAAGTAATAATAATATTGTTTGTTAGCCTTTTTTATAACCAAAGACCACCCTAATCTAAATGCTAGAAATTAATTAAAAAAATCGGATAATGTAAAATGTGTGTAACGTAAAAAATCTATTATACTAGATTTTTTATTCGCCAAGGCGTGTTTCTCGATAGTAATAGAAATTCACGATTGACTAAATCGAGGTGCTTTTTTGAGGTGAACTCTATGCCTTAATTTTTTTTTTCTGTGTTTGTTTTTGTTTTGTTGTAATCTAAATATCAGTTATTAGTTGTATGAATACCCTTTATTAAAGTCTTTGAAACCGTTTTTCTAAGGATGGAGATGTAGGTACTATTATTTCGAGAATGAAGACAAAATGTAGAGTTATCGCACTCTTTTATTTACAATGTTTTGTGTTTGTATCTATTTTTATAGTTGAGACTATTATTAAAGTTCTTATTCAATTAAATATAGCCGTCTCGTCTCATAACAAGCATACCTTGTACCACACACAACGCCATCTAGTCCCAAACTAAGCAGAGCTTATATTATGGGTACTAGATAACTGATATAAATACACACATACTTTTTTTTGTAAATATACACATGTTATACATAGAAAACACCTAAACTCCGAAACAAATTTTGCAGATCATATAAACATTTGGTTTGACCCGAAAATCAAATCCGAGACCTCAAGCATAGCAGTCGCATACGCTACCATTACACCACCGGGGTAGTCAAGTCAAACCTACTCATTTATCTAAATTATCATCATCTTTCTCGCCTTTATTATTCCCAAGATTTATTGATCTAAATCCATAGCTAGTATGAATAGAAGTATTCTTTGAGAATGGGTTATAGTGTACCTACGATGTGTTTTTTTGTATTCGCAATCATCACAAGTCGACAATATAGTCACTAAACATTATTTACAACTACTTGAACTGTACTTAAATACGTATGGATAGAATAGAACATATTAGGGCTGGTACGGAAAGCTTACCGTTACTCAAAGGGTTAAGGACGTAAATCCCAGCTGTCATTAGACGAGATGAAATGTAAATTACGTTGAAGGGAGGAAAATGAGATACAGTTGCACTTTTAGTTATCAACAAGCATAGCTTGTACGTGTTTACATTGAAAACTAAGAAGTAGGTAATCAATTAATATACTATTTGAATTTCAGGCCAGGTATTGTGAGTCTACTGCACAATGACATGTAAGAATAAATTCCAACTAAATAAAAAACACGTGGGTAAATTTTATCAAAGTTTTGGCCTAGGATACTACACTGGCCGGAATGGTTGGTATTAAAAATTCTGCTCCAAATTTTTTTTTTCATTTCAAATTGCAAATGTTACTTATTCATTGATTAATTAATTATATCCTTTATTTACATAGTTCCACAAATTTAAACGTCAGAATGATTTGTAAAAAATATAAACTGAGAAATCCAGGTGTTCAATTGACTTCATTTCTATGAAACAAAAGATGCAAAAAGAAAATGTTTTACAAAACTGCAGACAAATAAATCGGGTCATTACTCAAATCAAAACAAAACACTCAACGATCATTAGGATTTGATAAAATGGGCCTTTTAATGGGCAATCGGTGGGGAACAACATTTCTACCCTTATTTTTAATTAAATTGAAATATTCATTCATTCCTACTTACCGACATTTATCTAAGGACAAAATTCCTTGTAACAGAGGGTCCTCAGGGAGATTAAATTTCCGGCGGGTCCACTCGAGCCCTAGAATGCCCTTTATTACCCGTTACAAAGGGCTGTTAACACTAGAATTTTCGAATCTCACTCGTTTATTTCCTTGTCGATGCTATTGTTTATTTAGTTAGGATATTGAACACAAATATTGTATGTATGTAATGTATACCTTTTGAAATTATTGTTTTAATGAATTTATACGCTTATTAAAAACAAGAACTTTGTGTCTTCAAAATGATTAAGATTTTAAAAGCCTTGAACTTTTCTCTTTTGGATTCACATTATGTTTCTGATACATTACAAACTCACATATTTAAGCGACCACGATTTCAAACCACGTGCGGTTTAGGTATTCTGCATTTTTGGTGAAGATTCGTTTACAGCTGATTTGACGCCAGTGTCAACGACCGTCAGATACGTTCGCCACATGTTTTATGTACTTCGCATTCGTGTTTTGTGTAAAAATGTGAACTGTTATTATTTATTACAGACAAGGAGTTCAATTATGCTTTAATTTTATCAAAACGGTAAGTTTCTTAAATGGTTTTTTACTAATTTAAGGTCTCTAAGCAAACGGATAGTCACCGACTTGACACTAACTACAAAGTGCGAATAATCAACTTTACCTACTAGGCGGGGACTAGCTAGAACATTTAGAAAATGTAAAAACTATATGTTTGTTGTAGACAAACATTAATTTAAAGTTGCCTTGAAAGTCGATTTTATTATTTTCAAACGCAATTTTTACTGTTTCAAGTTTTTCTTTTAAAACATCAACAAGTGATCAATTTCATTTTTATTTCATAAAAAACTTTTATTACTTTTTAATAAAAAAATAACTTTAAGCCCTTTCATTTTATACCCATATTGGGTCGGTTGTTTAGAAACATACGCCGCCATTTTGTTACGACGGCCATTTTGGATTAATAATAATACCGATTACATATAATTGCATTGTCATCAGAATTAAAGGTATATTTCAAATTTAAGGTCCATCGGATAGCGGGAAGTAGATCAAATTTAACTTGCAATATTTGATTACAGACAAACATCGGGACAGGTGAAACTAAATAAAGGCTTGTTAAAATAAATAATAGCATATACAAAATAATATAAAAGTGTTAGTCACTTTGCTGTCTACGAGGAGGCGCGGCCATCTTTTATATTTATTTTACTGCGTGCGACATATCTTTTTAGAATGGCGTTATTTCAGAGGACAAGTTTATTTTGGGAAGCGGTAACGTCTTGCAAACGGCCACTAAACACTTTATTATGTAACAATAAAAAATGTGCTTAAGAGAAATAGTGCATAACGGAATATTAAAGCCACTCAACTAGTGAATCCCTTATCTCACAAAAAACATCGGTAATGTTCTATGTTTTTATAAAGGAACCGTTTTCACGACTGTATTACTAAATTCAAACTCAATTTCATTTATTGAATTAAGAAACTACTTGTCATTTTTTAATGTTTAATTGTAGCTTCAGTTAAAAATCATAGATCGACACAAACAATCGCCAAAGTATGTACTGGATTGTCAAAGTAAATTAGGTGAAAACACCAAAATCTACAGCAAGCCTGTGTCGATCCATAACTTTCAGTTTCTAAAATGCGTTGAGCCTCATGAGAAGAATACTGGCAAAGGAGTGGCCACTCTTTTTAAAAGTCAGATCTTCAGTTACAAAAGTATTAGTATCACATGAAAGGTAAACAGTATGCAAACTGTTGCCACTTGAATTTAATTTTATTTAAATGCTCCAAAAGCTTACGTACCAACCGTTGAAAGTTTGAAAAATACTCATATCTTCCACGTGTAAAGTAGGATTTCATATGTAATACAGTTTAATGTTTTCATAAAATATAATATAATTATTAACTTCTTTTATTATGAAGTTCTCACAAATTAATTAAGTCTGAAATCAAGATGTCCACAAACCGGCTCACATTCAAGAAAAAAGTACTTACGCGATCCCGTTAATTTGGCAGAACGAGAGATCTCAATTGTCTCCCTACCGTGTCATACGAGTTAAACTAAGGGTTAACCAGGAGATAATGCCTCATGGTATTAAGTCCGCTTTTATACAGGATGTGTATTATATTTTAAAGAAACTATAGTCACTTTACACCTACTATGTGAGGTACTGATTTCTAATCTAGTTAAAGGTATGAGAACCCTGTCGTTTTTACTAGCACTGTACTAAATATAATATTGATACTTACTGTTAAAGTACTTATAAATTGATCACTCACTAAATTGTTTTAACACAAATCTCTTTTATTGAATTTTCCTCGGAAGCACGTGCTTTTTCTATCGGACGGATCTTCCAAACATAAACCCTAACGAGGTAACCACAGTAGGTAAGGTCTGTATATTTTATGAGCGAGAAAGCCGATGCTCATTAGCCTAATCCGGTTCGATCTGTACAGCCTCTGAATAAGTAGACAACTCAGCCCTCTCTTCGTTTTTTATGTCCCTTAAATGGCAAAGCTTCGTGATTTCTCTGATAACTTGTAAAACATTACACAGAACAAATGTTTTATGTCCCTCTTTGTCTCGCGGAAGGATAAACAAAGTTCCTTGCTTTAAGATTCAGTCAAAGTAATAATTTTTCCCTTTTGTCCGTTTTACGTTTTTGTATCACAGAATTCTGTCATAATGTGCTTTTACAGTAAAAGGTATTTTTTTTTATGAAAACTTATTTCATAATCCTACTAATATTATAAACGCGAAAGTTTGTGAGTATATATGTGAGTAAGTTTGCTGCTCTTTCACGCAAAAAATACGAATGGATTTCGATGAAACCTTACAATAATATAGCTTATACATCAGAATAACACATAGGCTACAATTTATAAAGATACTAGCTTCGCCTCGCGACGTTGCCCGCGGTTATTGTCGTACCGCAGGTAGAACCGCGAAGTTCAGCTAGTAATCTTATCTATTGCTACTATTTCACAGAATTTTCTCAACAATTAGTATTTAATTGTAATTTACGATAGCGCTCATCTCAATTATGGTTCAATACTCATGTAGGCAGTTTTTTTAGTTCAACGCCATTTCACTTTGTTCTTATATTTTTTTTTTTTTTTTTTTTATTGAATTGTGGGCAAACGAGCAGACTTATCACCTGATGGTAAGCGATTACCACCGCCCATGGACACCCGCAACTCCAGAGGCGTCACAAGTGCGTTGCCGACCTTTGGGGGATGGGAAAGAGGATGGGGGGAGGGGTTGGGGTATGGGCCTCCGGTATCCTCACTCACTCGGTGAAACACAGCGCAAACGCTATTTCACACCGGTTTTCTGTGAGGCCGTGGTATCACTCCGGTCGAGCCGACCCATTCATGCCGAAGCATAGCTCTCCCACGGTTAATTTATTTTTGTCCCTGCAATTGTATGTTTTTTATTCGACATCATATAATTTATCAAATAGTACTGTATAATTTCATAACCTAGGTAAAAGTCTGTTCATTTTCCTTGCACCCTACGAAATTAAAATTAACCAATTCAAATAATCTTCACAATGGACACCAACAGAAACAGAAATTCGTAAAATAATCAGCTTTTACTAGAAAGTCTAGTTGACTCAAAATATTTATCAAGGTCAATGCAAATGTGCAAAGTTAATTGAAAACCTTCAACATTCAAAATATCTAACAAGAAAACAAAATGAAGAATACTAAGCAAGCAAAGTAGCATATATTAGGCGAGCAAAGTTACACCTACTAAGCATACAACAACAAGCAAGTGTTTTGAATCCCATTACGCAGACAGACTTTCTTTGATAGCACGTTCAAACAGTAAACTTTTTGAAGGCGCTGAAACACTAAGTACTTTTCATTATTACTCTAAAAAAAACTAAGGTACATTAATCTCGTCCTTGTCTTGAAGTTAAGGGCGAAAGAAGGGTTTATTCGAATGTGGTAATCCAACGCCAAAGCCTTAGAAACGGTTACAAGTTAAGTCTCTTGCGCGGGAAATTATTTTATTGCTTCGTGTAGATTGACAATTTAATTCATGAGTTCTATGAGAGGAAGACGTCTGTAATCTGTAACGTCTGATTTATGGAGACTTCAAAAGTATGACAGTGTTTTATGATGAATTTAATCGTGATCTGGAAAGGACTTTAGTTGGTTTAATATCTATAAAGTCGTAAGTCAAATATATACTTAGATGAAATTCTATTGTACTTCAAATAAAATAAGGTTCAGTTTTTCTTTCTATTTCGTTATAATATTATGTAAGTACAATCAAACTAAAACGATTATAAGTTTTTAGTACTGGGAAGTGAAGCAAGTTCTGTTTTCCTTTGTGGTTAGATAGTAAGCTGATCTTGATCTAAAACTTTAGGAGTTTAGTTTACCTGGTTTAAAATTTAAAGGAAATTTATATATCACACTAATTCTGTAAATATACTAGAGGATACATGATTATTTCTATTATTATTTTCAAAATGAAATATGTGTGAATTCATCCTTAATGTTCATAGCATTTTTCGTAAGTTATTACGTTTAAAATACTGCCATTTGTTCCCTAAATCAAGTTGTGTCAATAAATGTGTTCATCATACAATACGTCACTGGCAGAGCAGGCTGGATAAAAAGTAACTAGACCAATAGTCAAATCAAATTGCTATAAAAATATTTTGAAGTTAATAGATACCGACTGTAATAAATATAATACGATAAACTGGCGAGGCTTTTGAGTATTTCTTAAATCGAAAATTATAAGTGGTGCCAACAGAGTAAAAATATTCGGATTATATGCCAATAAAACCGTTAAACAACTATCGCTGAACTGCAGTAGCTATTCAAATGCGATGTGATTTGGAAGGCGTCCATGGTGAAGCGGCCGACGCCAGCACCATTATAAGGCATCCAGTATAAACGGAGCTATAACAACCGTACAAAAAAGTACTTTAAGTTGAAAACTAGACAGATCTAGTTAATCTGGGCACGTTATACCTGGAAGAGAGCACTGATGAGCCAACTCGCAGTTATGTACTTCTATCGCCGGCTGTAAGGTCTAAACGAGGCCTTATGGTCGAGAAAAAATATGGCAGATAAAACAGTAAGCAGAATTTCGGAGCGCTTCTGTTTAGCTGAGTCGATAAGGGCGGCTGGGATATCTTGTGAAAGTTTTATGTGTTCTGAATCCATTTGTATGAGTTCTGAGGGCAAATTTGAGTAAAACCATTCTTGGTTTGATCTAATTAAGTGAGATAATTTCTAAAATAGGCACTTTACTGTTTATATACATTTCCAGTCTATTAAGGTTCCACAAAAATGGATTGATGTAATAAAAATACTCTAACTTAGATTAATGTTTATATCCTGTCTCATAATAGTTTCATAATCGGTCGACTAGCAGAAAATGCTTTTGGCATAAAGTCCGCCGATGCATGTATTTGTGCATAATGTTATAAATAAATAAAAGTCAGTTGTAGTGTCAATATTTAAACCGAAATCAAAAACATTTCCGTAAATATAAACTATTCCAAATTAAACAAACCGATACACAATAACATAATGTAAATACATATATTCGACACGTCACCATTTTGATGAATGTATTTCCAGTAATAAAGTTGTCGACGCTGTTAAATTTACAACATCGCAAAAGAAAAGTCCTGGAGCAGAAACGACGCCAATTAGCGAAGTGTATAATGGACCAGATTTTCACGACGAATTGAACCTTGTTAATGAGATGACTACGTTCATGTAATAACTGTACTACGATATTAATTTTAAGCTGAATCCCTGACTGTAATATGAAAATTATTTTGAATTGTAAATCTCCGTGGTGTTTGGTATTCATTGAAGAGGTAGGTGTATATCGAGGCGAATGTACAGACAAATTAAATGGTATGTTCAAATTAACTGTGAATATTGTAGCGATATTGATCAAAAGATTCAGTTTTATGTGAAATAATTATGATAAAGGATATTTATTTTGTAAGTAAATCTTTACATATATTTTTACACATCGGATTTTACAGCTAGAAGAAGAAATGCCTTAACAAATCAGAGAGGTGTCTTTATTTCGTTTCTATTATTATTGAGTTGACAGATAAATATGACATTAATTACATAAAAGTAGAATCAAAATTATTCCATAAAAAAAAAAAAAAAATCAAGCAATGTTCATAATTGTGTCTATTCGCATAACTTAGCCCAAGACGAAATGATCAATTGAATGCGGTCTTCAGGTTTATAAAGCTTTAAAGTAGCTAAATTTTGAAAGGCGTCACCCTTTGTTATGTAAGTATTATGATCTTGATCTACGTCAAAAGTAAATGAAAGTTTATTTTAACATGTACTAAATACTTATTAATAAGATAATAATTGAACTATGAATCTATCGTTTAAAATATATTTGGAATCTTACCGAGTTTACGGCCGCCATCGCCTCATTGGGTCCCAGTTATTTTGTTACCAGCTCATTCTGAAACAATTAGTATATTTTTATAATAAATCTAGTAAAAACATAATAGATAATTTGGTTGTCTTAAATATATCAAGAATCGTAGAACAATATAATGGATAAGACTGTGAACATTTTTAGAATATAAATATAATTTATTGAGGAAAAAGTACAGGCAAATCTGTATAGAGTATTATTTTTGTTTCTTTATTTACTACGATCTGTCACACACTGGGACATTGAATAGTAAGTAGTAGTAAATATAAAATTTAAAACAATAGAAGTACGAACAACTAATTAGACTAATAGCAATATCGTGTACGAGTATGTTGGCCCTGTAACAGATCGTATGACTCAAAGTTGTCTCGACACGTCTCAGTCAATAGAACTGATAATATTTCTGAATTAGATCCAAGGTGTTTCTTAATACTGTAAAAGAAACAGATTCCACCATAGATATCATTATGAAAAGAAGTGATACTGGTGGTACTAGTCAACACGAACGATAACAAACGAAAAGAAAGTGAGTTTTGTAAGTAAAACAACTATAGTTGAAAATATATTTAGACATTAAAAGATAAAATCATCTATGCTCTAGAAATTACGGCATCAATACTTGACGGGTTCTGTAGAAAACCATAAGTTTCATTTTGTCATAGGTGATATTAAATGTTTTTGTTTTGGTTACGAACAAACTTTGATCCGGCACCATGCAACTTTATGAGATATATTAAAATAAACTTTATTCTTGGATTGAATTGAAATTGAAAAAAAAAACAGAATCTAGAGCTATTTAAGAAAAAAAAACCTGAAATTCGAATTTTTACAATTCAAGTGTTTGTATTTGAAAAATTAAAATTTTAGTTAAAAAAAGTAAAAATTATTGAAAAACTATTTAAATTTGATTGATATTATTTCATATTCCTGTATTATATTTTTCTTGTTTCGAATAAGACAAAACAATAGTACCTCTTTCTTGTCAAAAGGTACTAGTACTTTGTCTAAATCTTTTAATTAAAACAATAAATACTACATACGTTACTGTTTCTATTAAATTTAATACAATCACGACACGTGTTTTCTCGTTAGAAATAGTTTCCTTAACCAATAAATTACTTTACAAATCGTATTTGTTCAGACTCGTTCTAAGTGATTTCGCTTTTATTATCGTCGTATATGATGTGTTTATGTGTGGGCGCTTCTGGATACGTTTCTTAATCTCCGGTCTATCGCAGCCCTATGACAAACATTTTGTGTGGTGCAACGCAAAATCCACCTAAATACGGGGGGTTACGTTATGGAATGATTTAACTATTGTTAAAGATGTGCGTCTTGCGACAAATAGAATGGTCGCGTTCACAGTCAGTAGGGCAAGCTTCCAAGTCCATTAATAAAATTGAATCAGACGGACATTCCGAAGCACAATGTGCACGTGCGGGATAAATAAAACTCGATGATATAAGTTTCAATACAGACATTTAGAAAATATGCTTACTTTTAAACTTGAATACATACATATCTAAAAATATAATTAAGTATCTAGTTGGGACTTAGCACAGGACCGGTTGCCGTAGAGAGCGTTGGGAAAGATACGGCTAAATAAATTGTCTAGTGTATACTAATCAAATAAATAAATAAATTAATAATAAATTTTATTGTAACAAAAATTGATAACAAGACACTGCCCTGACTCCCAAAGTAGCGCAAGCTGTGTGTAGGGTGTCAGTTCCTATTTACAGGCAAAAAGAACACACAGTGGTTACAATAATAGACCGTTACAGTTAATAAATTTTAAAATTGAATGCTTAGATATGTATGAAATGTTTGTGTGTGAGTGTATGAGTATGATTTACTGTGTATTTGAGGTTATGTGTTTAGATTTATGTGTAGTGAGATGTGTGTGACATTTTTCAAGTTTTCATTACTTTATTATTTGTAATAGGCTTTCAACATTATCAAAATCCATTTCATTAAGCCACAATTTAATTATTTGCTTTATTTTAAAGTTGCTTATGGTTTTTGTTTTATGAATTAAATTTAGATGGTTGTAAATTTTTGGTGCAAGATGATTATAGTGCCGCTGAGCAAATTTGCTTGCCACTCTTGTAACTGGACACTTTTCCATTCTTTTACCCGATGGTTTTAAATGTGGAACAGTTACTTTGTGATATCTGCGTACAGTCAGGTAGACAAATAACTTCCATACTGTTAGCACATCAGCAGTTTTATAGACTAAATGTGTAGGGTGGCGGAACGGTAGATAAAGAAGGACTTTAAGGATGACGCGTTGTGCCCTTCCACTGAACCCCATGACCATATGCAATATGTAATTACACATTCAGCTAATGCTTTGTAAGTTTGAACTAAAAGTGTAGTATCTTGTATCAGTCTTAAATCTCTAAATATGTATATAAATTTTCTTAATCTACTACTGACCATATTTATATGTTTCTTCCAATTTAACTCGTCATCTATGTTTACTCCTAGATATTTAATGTCTTCCTTCTTCCGTCCTTTCAGTATTAAGGAAAATAAGGTCGTTTTTTGTTGTATTGGGATATTTTGTTGTAAGTGATTATTATCACCCACCTGTCCTACAAGAGCCTTCTTTCTGGTATTAGGAGGAAGGAGGAATTCCCTTTGTCTCACTTAATCAGTGAAGAGCCATAAAACATACGCTGGCCTTGAAAGTCACTACTTTAAAGTTATAGACATACGCTCTCAAACTAAGAGGTTTGGCTCTTCCTTCCTGTGCTGAACAGTCAAAACTTAAACGTCACGAATACGTATCAACGCATATGTTTCCTCTTACTATGATCCCGAGTCCCTGAAGATCTTTAAGCGGGTCTCTTGAAACCACATTCACATCACTCTTCAATTCTATTGATTGAATCATTCTTGCTTTTCATCAAGCAGAGTAGAGTCATTTTGGAACCTATTACATAAAAATAAAAAGGGATTTCTGTTTGTTGTGAGGCCGTGGGCTAGTTGTTCGTGAGTCAAGTTTTGTTTTAACACAGGAACTGTACTTTACTTTTGCAAATATAGTGTTGTAGTCTTTCGTACAATAGTTAATAAATTGCTAAAAGTAAATTAATTGCTAAATTAGCAATAGCTAATCTAACAAAATCAATTTAAAAAAAAATACGAGTAACATTTGAAAATACGTACAAAAACTACTTTATAAATTCAATATACCTACTCGTACACCTACAATGTATACAACAAATAAAAAATCCTTATCACAGATCAATAAAAGAAACCTTTTGTCATTCAAGGGTTTCTTTAAGAACGTAAATTGTATTTATTAATAGAAGCTTTTACAAGCAAATAAGTAAGTCTGGATAAACATGAATAAATGGACGATGGAGTAAACATATTATTGCCAAATTTTACCAAGAATAGCGCGTGACACTATTAACAGCAAAACTGTTCAGAAAACTGTCTCTGTTAACGTCAGCTTCAAGTATTTTCACACCCGTCCACGCTTGTTGCACTTTAACGCTACTTGCATTACACGTTTCATTTATTATGTCAATATTATTGACAGTTAGATATTTGTAGTTTCTCGTTTTAAATGGACTGTGAACGGTAAAATATGAACTGTTAAAATTATTTCAAGAATACTCGGCATTGAATGTATTGGACATTGGTGCATTTAAACTTCATTAACGTCTTTAGTCTTTATAAATAACTTACATTTAAAACGAAGCGGAAAGTTTGAAAGATGCCAGAATGCATGAGAGGCAAATTACGGTCTGTTGGATAGACCTTGAAAACGCATTTGGTTCTGTACAGCATGAACTAATGATCTTCGCCCTGAAGTGGTATAACTTTCCTACTGTGGTTATCGACATAATCACATCTTATTATTCTCAACTACAATTTGCCATAGCAGCAGACAAGGAACACACAGAAACATTGCATTATAATGTAGGGTTGTTCCAAGGCTGCTGCTTGTCACCAATAGCTTTTAATATAATTATAAATATTCTTATAGATAAGTTAATAAGTCATGAGAAAAAATGGGGCTATCGGTTTAAAATAAACAACAAATACACAGAGTCCATCTTAGCCTTTGCAGACGACCTTGCCATACTGACACGTAATCCAAAACAATGTCAGAAGTTATTAATTGAAGTGGATGAGTTTTGTACATGGACTGACGGACTGAGGGCAAAACCAAGTAAATGCCACTGTTTATGTCTGGGTAGACGGAATACCAAATATACCTCATATGATCCGGGAGTCTCAATAGAAGGACAATGTGTAACCACGATTGCTGAAGCAGTGCCTTTCAAATTTCTTGGTAGAAAGATTGATTACAAAGGACGTACACCATCCTTAGAGATAACTGTCGAAAATTTTCTTAGTGACTTGAATAAGGTAGACCAACAACCATTAAACAATATTAAAAAAGTTTGGATATACGACAATTATCTTACGTCGCGTCTGACTTGGCCTTTCCTTGTATATGACATCGGTAAAAGCCTCCTGGCAAAACTAGATGCAAATGTCAAAAAGATATTGAAGTCATGGCTCGGAATTGCACACTCAGCTGACCCCTCAACTCTATTTAGGGATCAAAACAGTTTTGGGATGAAATTAAAGAAGCCATCTGAACTCTATAAACACCTCAGAGTGACCAAAATGCATGTCTTGGGACAATCCCAGGATGAAATAGTCTCATCACTCCCAAAAGATAAATATGTTACAGAGCTTGAGTCAAGACTTCAATTCCATAAACAATTTATGGCTGGTGCACAGTTTAATAAAGTCGGGCTGGGTTTCGCAAAGAGGAAGGGAGACCGAGAAATAATAAAATCCTTTATACAACAAGATGAAAATGATAAATATAAAGTGCATGCAATGAATCTAGAAATGCAAAGTGAATGGTTAACTATAGGTGAGTTCTGCATCCCGTTAGCCCTGAAATGGCGCACCTTGCTATATGATTGGTCTCCTGCCCTATTAAAATTCTATCTGAATGCCTTCCAAATGACCCTCCCAGACCAAAGTAACCTAGTGAGATGGGGGAAAGCATCTGAAAAATCTTGCTATACGTGTGGTGAGGCAGTAGGTACTGCTAGGCACTTACTGGTAGGTTGCAGGGTGCTGCTTGATAGGGGTTATTACTCACGCCGACATGATAGAGTACTAGAAATCATACGTGAAGCAGTAAGTCTTTCAGTAGCTAGAGCCCAAAAAGGATTGACTACAAATAAACGAGAAATTAACTTTATAAAGGATGGCTCAACTACCAAATCTAAAAGCAAGCCTTTCTCAATCCTAGGTACTGCACCTGACTGGACTATTTTGATGGATACGTATGATAAGCATTATAAAATCCCAGAGGATGTTGGTGTTTCGTCATCCAGACCGGACATATTCCTTTTCTCTAGACAAATTAAACAGATAATATTAGTAGAGCTTACTGTTCCGTGGGAAACTAATATTCCTAAAGACCATAGAATAAAATTAAATAAATACTACGATCTAACAACTGAACTTAACAAAAATGGCTATGTGGTTAATTTATACGCGGTAGAAGTGGGAGCGAGAGGTATACCAGCTAAATCTCTCTATAACCTTTTGAAAGACCTTGGCCTGTCGAGATCTGCAGTAAGTTCTATTTTAGAACGAGTATCCAAGGCTACACTAACAGGTTCCTACCAAATTTGGCTAGGTAGGGCGGGAAACTCGAGCAGTGAAGGTGACCGTTGATGCGTATCTTAAAGGGGGCCTCCTTAAACCTACACCTAGGTCGTAAGTCCTGGGAACTGCTTTGAGTTTCTCCCTCTGCCACACGATGGACCCGGCACCCGCACGGTGAATCCATGGAGTGCTAAGAAGTTTGTCTCAAATTATTTCCCTTTTCTGAATAGATGGTGGGAATGTTAGGGTTCCTACACAGGAGGCAGACACCTACAAGCAGTGGGTGGCCTGAGGTACGTCGGGGTTCCAGAGATTTCCTTCCGAGGGTGCTCCTGGTTCCCCGGCTTCTAGTACCCGAGGCTGTGTACGGTTTTAAAAAAAAAGTTACAATTATTTGTTAAAGATCGATCAATCCGAATCAAACCTAATCTTATTGTTGACGTTCTATCTTTTTATTGGTACTGCTCTAACAATTGTAATGGGAAACTTATCCACTTTAACAAAAGAATACCTTATATTCTTGACTAGTTATGCTCGTAACTTTATATTCGAGCTTTTAACGAGTATCTCAGCCAATATCACGTTTTCTTCTTTATCAATATTGATGGATAAACTAAAATTAAAGTGATATGTATCATGAGAGTTATCTACTGTGACACACCATGCATCATTTTCGCCTGTCCCTTGGTACCGGTGCACTTGTTATCTCCTTCTTATATATAAAAATCTGTTACTGTTCGTTTGTCTCCCTAGAACTCGATAACGGCTGGCCAGGAAAGGTTTAAACGGTGAAAAATTCAAAATAACTTAAAATCCAGATGTTACGTGTACAAAATAGTGTGCACAGCTAGTAATAAACAGACACATAAGAAACATAACTACTCGTATTAAAATACGGTCAAGAATAGGCTTGATTGTCTAGACCATAATTTATTTAAATGATATATAATTTAATGAGAAATATACATTTGATAAAAAGGTCTATAATAGAAAAATATTAAAAGAATTGACTATACCTTGAATATTATGGTTATGTATGGCATCAAAGCGACAACTACACTTTATTTAAGCTTAGTTAAGCATTCGTGTGCCGAATGTATCACAATATATTTTTAGTAGACATAAAAGCGGAGAAATTCACGAGTTTAGTTGATACGTGCATACGTAAACCAAGTTTGTATGAAGATAGGACAAGTTTAAACATAAAACAGGGATTTTATTGTTTGACTTTGTGTGTCTAAACGTGACTAAAGTTTCCATTTTATCTACCAAATTGCTTTAAGTAGGAATTATGGGTTTCGAATCACTTGATATTATTACATAGGTTGTAAAAGTCTTGTAATATGAATTCTTTATATTGTACTACTTTGTTATAGAGTATGCCTTAAATTAATTAGGTTACAATAAAAATAGATCCTGGAATTGATGAGACATTAGACGTTTTACGTTGTAGAGCCTAAAAATGGGACATTAGTACTTGAAATATTAAGTTGACCATTTGCAAAAGTATACGAATCAAATGGCATAACAATCAAAATATTTTACCAATATTCGGTGGTCTATGCAGATTAAATTGCGAGCATAACAATTGTGACAGAAAAGTTATGGTCACGCGATTTCATTTTATTACCTCGTTTTATTGATGATAGTGTGATAGAGTTAGTTTAATTTCCTAAGGTCTAATTAACTCGGCTAATCTGCCTCATCTGATAGTGATACTATGCCTTAATTATTTAAAAACCAGTGACGTCAATAAACAAAATTTACAGCAAAGAATTGAACTTTCTGTCAAAATCTGTACAATTTCTGAATATATTATTTTAAGAAAAGAGGGCAGGTCACTGGCATCTTTTAAGAACTTACTTTTCATTTAAATAAAAATGATTCTTTATTAGAAAAAGGTATTACAAAACAAAGACAAAGCGTCGACGTTATGAAGACCCGTCATTTTTATCACTTTCCAAGAAAACTTTAATAAAGCAAGGACACAAGACAACATTGCAGGTAAGTTATTACATTTTATACACAAAATGTTTGTTTTGTTTGTGTATTTTTAATTTTGTCACGTACAACAGAGGTAGGATGTGCTTTTAGGTAATAAACCATAGAAAATTTATGATGTATGTTTACGCAAATAAGGAAGATTTGATCTGCTTGAGGTATTTAGGTTAAAGAGTTACATTGTTTTTCTTAATGCGTGAACTTCAAAAGCATAAATAATTGTTGTTCATAAATTTGGTTTCAATAAAATATGTAATTATTTTTAGTATGTTTTTTTTCTTTTATACATAACCCATCTATGTGAGATGTGTTTTAACTTACTCAGAATATTAAAATAGAGATACTTATTGTTAAATCAGAATGCGGTGAGGAACACTTTGTTGATGTTCACTTTCAATTTCATTGTCATCTGTGTTGTCACTGATATTCGAGTCAAAAACGAAAAGTTACCATTGCAGTTTTGATTTACATCGAGAAAACTAAATTAATTTCATCAAAAAAAAAACATTTGACTAGTACTTTTGAAAATTTTAGAGTCACGTATATATTTCATTCGATTCGAAAACAAAAAGGTTTACGTCATCGTGAGCTGTATTGTAAAATAAACTTTATAAGCAGACCAACCTTTATACCACGGCCTCACAGAAAACCGGTGTGAAATAGCGTTTGCGCTGTGTTTCACCGAGTGAGTGAGGATACCGGAGGCCCATACCCCAACCCCTCCCCCCATCCCCTTTCCTATCCCCCAAAGGTCGGCAACGCACTTGTGACGCCTTTGGTATTGCGGGTGTCCATGGGCGGCGGTAATCGCTTACCATCAGGTGATACGTCTGCTCGTTTGCCCACTATTAAATAAAATAAATAAAATAAATAAATAGACCGAGTAGTTTCATACAAAATACTCTCTCTCTAATTGAGTATAACAAAAACATAAACAACGGTTCTAACAGCAATAGAAATTGACAAAAAAGAAGCTTTAATAAATTTACTCTCCAAGAAATTCTTGGTATTGACGATGATGTTTTATTACCAAATTAAAAAGACGTACAAAAACAGAAAAATTAAATATTCACTCTAACGATTTCATTTATCAATCTTCTTTTGGCCTCAAATAATACTTATGAGGAAAATATACAATTTGCAGGAAAGTAAAGTGATATTTACATTCCCTTTTAAGTTTTTTATGTCACTTTGCTAAGTAATTCAGCTTAATTTAGGTTCTATTTTATTTGCCTTCTTGTTACACGTGTCTTCGGTCTTCTAACGATAGTCTTTATAGAACGTTCTTTACCGAAATTTTAAAATATGTTTTAAGTGGCGTCTTCGCTACCCACTAATAAATTTAAAAAAAAATGTTCATTTGAAAATGATATTTGTACCTATTTAGGGTTGTTAAGGGCAGAGTTGACTAGAATAAAGATATTGACATAACAATTACGAGAATATGAAATACTTACAGTTATTTATTTTTTATATAGAATCAACAACTGATATGAAGAACAAAATTCATTGTAAGATATACATAACGCAAATATTTATCAGACTAGTCTAAAAACTGATTCTATCTACTAAATGTTTTGGTAAATAGATATATATTGTCTGTCTCGGTGGCGCAGTGTTAGTGAATTTATCGGTTGTCTAGCACCTACAGTATTGTTAGTTGTTTGTTTGTTTGTTTTACCGGGCCATTTCCGCACTTAGCCTCTTGATTGGGCCGTTGTACGTAAGTTTGTCACCTTCCTACTCCAGCCAACCTTGTTTGTCCCAGAAGCTAAGCAGCCTTTTCAGGTTACTACATGCTTCCGGGAGTGATGCCGATTGGAGGATGTCCGCCCGTTGGTCTGCCACACTTCTATATTCTGTGAGAAAGTGCAGCGGCGTTTCTTCTGCATTCATGCATCCCCTGCACAGAGGGCTGTCTGTTGCACCTATAGTGAATAGGTGCTTGTTCAGGAGACAATGCCCTGTCAGGATACCTGTGACCTTCCTGAGATCGTCCCTTTTTAGTCTAATCAGGTTGCGGGCAAGTCTTTTAGGTGCTACCGGAACTGCACTTTTTGTTTGCCAGCATCCTTCAGTGTTTTTCTATAATGTTTTGTTTTCTTTCGGTATCGGCGCGCAGCCATGTTTTTGTTTGGTTTTGGGGCAGGGGTAGTAGTGGTTCCGATCCACAAACTATCGTTTCCGATCCCCTCGTTCGTCCGCAGCGTCGTAGCACCTACAGTATAAGCTCTGCTTAATTTGGGACTAGATGGCGTTGTGGCAGATAAAAAAACTTGATAATAACAACACATATTAAATCTATTTCTAAACTATACTATTAAAAGAATATTAAATAGTAGGTTTAAAGACCAGTCAGTCAGTGTGATTTTGTAAGAAAGCAAAATGTTATTATTCATTATCATCTTAGCCGAGAGACGTCCATTGCTGGACATTGGCCTCTCCCAAGGCTTCCTATAGCAACCTGTGCTGCCTGCATTCACATTTCTCTCAGACAAGGTGGCCAACGGAACTAAAGAGTTCTATAGTGGCGCCCACGTACTGGTAAACAGACCGTTACAAGGTAATCTGACGGCCTGGTGAAGATCGCAAAAAACCGCTAAACGTTATTACTAATGTCGATAAAATATCACAACGTAGACTACAAACTTAACTAATGAAATACCTTTAAGGTAACAAAAATAGGAACAAATGTTTCATTATTCATCAAATAATGTTTGATAGTACTATAAAGTAGTTACGAAGTCAATAAGAATGGACAAAGGGATAAACAATCGAACCTTTATAGTCATTACTCCTAAAATTAAGCAGACCAACCCGACAAATACATACAGTTACAAAATCTTGACATACTATTGTCCTGTTGTACTTTTTGAATACAAAAGAACTAGGTCTGCAATGAAACATATTCAGTCGTACCTCCCGAACGCTACCATACTAATGTACAGAAATACAAATACGAATTGATAAAGCAGAATAGCTGAAGCCATTACCGAAATTGCATTAGTGGTCGTTATTGGATGACAATAGTACTTCACTGGCGCACACAAAGCTATGTAATCCGTAAAAGAACCAAATTCAGCCAAGCCTCTCAATACGTATACTTAATACAGTTTCTGTTTGACAAAGACTAACATACGAGGATTAAAAAGGTTTGAATGTCTAGATTAATAAACGTGGCTTTGTCTATGTGTTTTGTTTGGCTTTATTGTGCTTTTTTATCTTTTTGTTTGAGAGTTGTGTTTTTACTCCTCTTTTTAGTGTGTAATAGTTATGGCTTGCTATGAATGTTGTTTAGTAAGTTTCTAAGTTGATAATAATTCAATAACCAGTAGGATTGCTGTGTAACTATCTTAAAAAATCTAGTTATATGTATTCTAATAGGCTTATGGTAAACATTATAAGAATGTAGTTCATAATAAGAACATAATGTACGAACCCAATATTCGTGTCAGAGAAATTCGACACACATGGATCGATTTTACCGAAGAAAGTTATATTACGACCTTAGAAATAACCGAAGTTAAGCAAGTTGTATGGGAAGAAAAGGCATGTTACTCATCATCGTGTTAACATTTGAGCCAGATGTGAATGTATAAAAGTAGATATATACACATATACTCACTAGTTCGCACGTAGCCATACACACAACACAGGTTTACAAATATTAATTTAAGATCAAACAATTATTTCAATATCCAATACTAACATTATGTTTGTTTACGGTCTTTAGTTTCAACCTCTATTGGCAGTCCACATTACTATTTTGGGTTTCTTTCGAGTGATTTTCATGGAGTAAGTTGTTGTGTAGTGTAATTCCTAGAGCCCATTCTCCCTATTATTCTAAAGGAATTACTAAAGGCTGCACCACATTAGTAACTTTTGAGTTGCATGAATCCATAGGCAGTGGTAGTCGCTATCTGGTGATCTCTCTTTTTTGTTCTCTATAACTTGAAGAAAGTCAATAGTTCTAAACTTTAGGCTCGAAATTTATATGTACTCGTAGTCAGCTATTTTTATCCACAAAGAAAAGTAATACCTAACAAAAGCCATACTGAACTAAGCCAAATTACGGTGCACAAATGTGCATTTACGTTGGTAATTCGTACGAACATAAAGTGCTCATTAATGTATAAAGCAGTCGACGAGACGGGGAGTTTATTGCACGACAAACCAAGTTTTATGACAGAAGTCATATTCATAAGCATTACTGTCGGTTGAAAGTTCTATCTGTGGCAAATCAGGTGACATATAGCACTGTGAGTTGTTGTATTACCTTTAATACTAAATTTTGTACTTATAAAAATATGGTATATGAAACATAGGTTTGAAAACCGCCACTTTGCTACGGACGTGGTATATTGCAATCTAACCGACTATCAATAAAACCGCATTGAAGGTGGTCTCTTCGTTTAGAAGCTAAGACTAACTCATAACACAATTCTTTTACGTCGGGGTTCAAAAACCATACGATGTACCCCGCTGTGGGCCTTGACTCACTGACTGTGACCGGTATGAGCTAGTGGTTACCATGACCGACCGACTGAAAATAAGCTTATTATTTCATGCGTGGACAATGAAGATGAATATCATTACAACAAGAAACTCCCCTAAAGAACGCCAACTACATCGGTGTTGGGTTGTCTGCATGAAACTTCTTTAGAATCGTTGTGATTTCAAATCGGATGCAACGGAAAAAACGACAGGTAAGAGACACAAATACAAAAAGTCGCCTGTAATTAGTGAGCCAGAGCGAGAGAGCAAATGCCGGTCCCATTCTTTTGTCGATTTACTGAAGTTTCACTTCTATCGTGTGTAAATCGCACACACACCTTTTTTATGGAATTGAGGGCAAACTAGCAGACGTATCACCTGAGAGTAAGCTATTACCGCCGCCCATGAACACCCGCAACACCAGAGGCGTCACAAGTGCGTTGCCGGAATTTAGGGGATAAAGATGGGGATGGGAAGAGGGGTTGGGGTATGGGCCTCCGGTACCCTCACTCGTTCGGTGAAAAATAGTGCAACACCATATTTTTTTTTGTTACCTACCTAAAAATGTACATTTTACTTATGATGTACGTATATACTGCACAAATAAAATTGTGTATAAATCTCAAAATAAACCATATACTACATCATACATATAATATATATCTGTTTCAATAGACCTAATAGTTTTCGAAATAGTTGTTACAGCGAATTCCACTCAAGACATCGTCGGAACTAATTTCTAGAAACTCTAACATTTGATGTAGCTTTGCTCGTGTTCTGATGTATTTTTGATTATATCAATGATGCTATAGGACTGTTCTACTCTAGTGCTAATACTAGTACCTGAAAACTATGTTTCATTTAAGTAATATCTATCACCGTTATAATTCCATATCATAACGGTGGTATATTATGGTACATAACTAGTAACTTACAATAGGTAAATATGGGTTTCGTGAGGTGATGAATTAATAATACGGAGACTCACTGTCTCTATTAATCCCGAAAAACCTCCTTGCCTTTAGCAAGGAGGTTTTGACGCCTAAATTTATCAGTGGACATTTAAGGTTCTAGATAATGATAATTAAATTGTTGATTTAAAATTCAGATATTTTTAAGGTAAGGTTCCTATTTGGTAACTAACAGATAAAGTTAACAACTCATGAGATAAATTGACCGCATTGACCAATTAACCGATGACCAATTAAATTAGGTTTTATCTTTAAATAAATCCAAGTTAAATTATAACTGACTTCAAAACTAGTATTTGCTAAAATAAGCTGTGTGTTTAATTGATTTGTTATTTAAACCTACGTTAAATAAATTCTTTTTTTTTCTGTATTCTATCTGCTTTTGTCTCAAATTTTAATAAATTATTTTATTGCAGTTCCTCATGATGTAGACGCGTTGAAACTGATGAAAATTTTGGGTAGTGAATTGTTTATGTTATTTAAATATCTAAACCTTTAACAATTCTAATTTTTCTCAATATTCTGTATTAAAGATCATTTAATAGTCATCTATAGTTCATTCTTTAACAAAGGCATTTCTTCAATAGTGAGTGAATACCAATTCCATATTAATCAAATATTCCTAATAGTGATCTAAAATAACCAAAATAAGTCGGAAATCAACTAACAATAGATCCAGTGAATGAGACCAATATTTCCATTGACAGTAACAAATTCTATCTTTTGAATAATTTCCGCCATTTCGCAGATTCTCACAGATTTCTAATTTCGTGGCCTGCCTAGAGGTTTTGCGACAATAGGATGTTTTTCTATTGGGGGTGGTAGGGGGATCCCTCCCACATAATGAATAAAAGTGAAGGCTTGTTGGGCTCCGTGTTACAAAGGGTGCTAACCTTGTTGCCAACTTCGAGTACGAACTCGATTGTGATTCTTGGTCGGGAGGAATTTGTTTGTTACTTTTTAATTTTTAAGCTTCATTTCTGTATGTGTGCAGTTAATGTTTATATTTTCAAATGTAGTAGTAAAATCACACTTACATTATAAATTAGAATGTTTGTATATGTATGTGTATATGTTTGTTCCTTCCTCACGCTCAAAAAGCTGGACTAATTGTGGTACAAAGGAGTAGGAGGTACCTAAGGAAATTTGGGATGGAGGTAGCTTACATCCTAGATAAGTTATTGTTAATTCTGGCAAAATATGGTGTAGCTGTAAGGACACAGATAATAAATTATAGAATGTATTATTTACTAGCTTTTTTTTGTATACCTGATGACATGATGATTGCAGTCAAATTTCACGTTTTTTAAATTAAATGCGAAGGTACTAGTATTATGTCTTTGCAACATAAGTAAAGGATTCTTCTGTTCTACATAGTTCGGCTCATCTTCTCATCTTCTTTGTCTGTTAGTAGAAGTTATTTGGAATATAATGAGTGTCATTTGACGTGATTCTTTGAAAAGTTTAACTAACATAAGAAACAAAAGCAAAATGGGTGAGTAATTTTATCCACATGTACCTACGATCATTTTAGAGATCCACTTTCTTAAATTGTTATTTGTGTGTACATTTGTGGTTTTAATCGGCTGTTTAAACAACTATTTGTTCGAATTGACTAGAATTATTTTTTAATTTTATCATGTTTGCAAACAACAATCCCGTAACGAGTTTTTTGAAGAAACTATTGCATTTTGATATAAAAACGCTATTGTCGGTACGATTACACCACAATAAGTTCAGAATGCTTTGAACACGGAAGTAACATCCATAAAGCTTTATTAGTTTCCTGCGTAAACCGCCGAACGGTACATGTCTATTCAGACTTTGCATGTATCTATGTAACATGTCTATAACAGCTTTGAATAGTTTCCTCATTAATTAAACAACGATACCTGAGCTTGGGGTGCCATACTGTGATACCTGTTAAGGTTCAGGCAACTGTATTGAGGGTGCGGCCAACCGAAGATGTGTACGTACAGTTCTAATACATTAGACGTCGTGGCAAGCATCGAATAATTACCACATAACGTGTATATGTATTGGTTTGTATTAGTTAACTGTACTACATGTTTGGTTATTGTAATTTTAATTGAGTGAGTATTGTTCGGTTCTTTTAAATAATAACAATAATCTTTATTCATACAAAAGTTTGTTCATAAAATAATATACATAATTTATCAGTAAATATAACTATTGAACCAAAAATATCTCTGGTCCCCACACTAGGGTTCCCTGTATCGTGGGGACAATGGAATGGAATGGGGAAAGGAAATGTTAAAGTTTTTTTATACACAAGAGATTTTGGAATGTTTCCTGTCTTACAAAGTTAATAGCGAGGTTGAGAACTTTCTTTGTATATTTAAAAAAAAACTTATAAAGATACTGGAATTTTCCATAGTAACTTGAGATCAGGAAAATAACAAACCGTGGTACATTTAAGGCCAAAGTTAAAGAACTTTTCAAGAGACAACTATCAGATATATCTTCATAATCTCATTACTTCAAATACAACTTTATTCTGTATGTATATTATATAAATATTAATTTGAACATGTATCTATGTAAAGTATGCTAAAGGTTAATTGTTATCTTATATATATATTGTTCATGACTTTTCTTCATAAGACAAGTGGACCTGCTACTTCCTTTACTAAACCATCCAAAGTTTGACTGGTAGAAAATGCCATTCGGCATTAAGGCCGTAAATTTAACCGTGGAATAGCCACGCTTTGGCATGAATGGGCTGGCTCGACCGAAGTGATACCACGGCCTCACAGAAAACCGGTGTGAAATTGCGTTGTGTTTCACCGAGTGAGTGAGGATACCAGAGGCCCATACGCTATCCTTTCCCCCATCCCCCTCCCCATCCCCAAAGGCCGGCAACGAACTTGTGACGCCTCTGGTGTGGGGTGGGCAGCGTAATCGTTTACCATCAGGCGATACATCTGCTCGACTTTTATTGTAAGGAACAAACATGTTTTAAAGCTTTATATAAACAGTAATTTAAGTTTTAAACTGCTTTCATAACATTAATAACCTCCCGTCCTTCCCTCTTAATCACGGCTGTCTGATTTTAAACTAGAGCAGAGGTAGTCTGTATTCTGGTAACTGGAGGGAATGTTAAGATTTGTGACTGTCTCGTTTGCACAGTGGTAGCGTACGCGACTGCTGTGCATAAGGTCTCGGGTTTGATTCCAGGGTCGGACTAAATTTTTGTATGATTTGGACTAGATGACAATGAGATTGTGTGTGTGATGTCCAAAACTTTTTTTAACTACATACGTTTTCAAAATAACATATTATGATTATGTAACCCTGATATTTTTAGTGATAAATAACTTCGCAATTTCGTTGGTGATCGAATAAAATCACAATAACATCACCAAGTGCAAGTCGCACTCGCTCACGAAAGGTTGCCTTAATATCGCATTAAAAACGCGAAATAAATTACATTTGTTGTATTTAAGCCCAATTCAAATATTTATGTTAGTCTGTTTTTAGTATTTGTTGTAGGCCGATGGTATTTGTTGTTTTTCAACAGAAATACAATAATCTGTGATTTGAAGCAAGCCTTTGCACAAAGCAAATCTGTAGACTTGTTCCATGTCAAGGCTCATGCGGGCCTTGTGGGCAACGAGCGCGCCGACGATCTGGCTAAGGAGGCTGCACTGAAGTGCCGGAGGAGACCTGACTACGATCGGTGCCCGATCGCGTTCGTCAAGAGGGGTATCCGCCAGGATACCCTGGACGAATGGAACCGGAGGTTCCAGTTAGGCGAAACCGCCTCCGTCACGAAAGTGTTTTTCCCTAACGTGGTGGATGCGTATCGCACTGTTAAGCAGATCAACATAACACCTAAATTGGCCCTGGTCCTCACGGGACATGGAGGATTCTTACAGTACCTACATAGGTTTAAATGTAGGGACAGTCCGTTGTGCGCTTGTGACAGCAACGCACAGGAGGACGTCTTCCACTTGCTTCTAGAATGCCCAATATACGCAAGGTTACGATATGATCTGGAACATAAAATAGATGTCAATTTAAGTAGGGAAAATTTAAGCAAAATAATAGCATGTAAAAACAGTAGAGTACACTTTGTGAAATTCTGTGAAGAAATCGTTACTAAGGTAAATAACAAAAATAAATAAGTAAATTAAGCAGTTGATATAATATATATTGAGAATATATAGCAATCATCAATGTTAAAGCCCCTAGTAAATAATAATATAGTGTAATTAGATTAAGTAACAAATAACATAGTATAATAGATTAAGTAACAATTGTAAACAGTATATTAGAGAATAAGGCATCTAATAGTATATATGTAAGAATTGCGCGGGATAGCGTGCGATGACAGATTCTTAGAAATAGATATAAATAATAGTAAGAAAAAATGTAATATAGAGACTAGCTGGGCACAGGTTGGTCCGGAATGTTCATGGACAGCTTGTAATGGATTATAAAGTAATGGAATGGAAAACTTAATGAGTAATAAGGAACACGCTGGCTCGGAATGTTCAGGAGCAGCCTGTTAGAACATATGTAAGATAAAAAATGATTAGATAGACTAGGACCTCTTCAAGGTCGACTAATCAATAAATAAATTAATGTAAACATAGATTTAAAACCGCGGAAAACAATGTGTGACACTTACACGAGTCACAGGATGCAGCAAAAAAGAAAAACTGTGATTTTTTTAACTATCTGTCTATCACAGTTCACGAGATACAGCCTGGTAGCAAACAGACGGACAGTGAAGACTTAGTAACGGGGTTCCGTTGTTACCATTCGGGTGCGGAACCTTAAAAATCATAATATATTTTTGTAACATTGTTACTACTCACTGTGAATATTCCAATAGCTTATAATGCTACATTATAATTAACACATATTATGCTCTACCTTCTCATATATATAAACATGAATTGCTGCTCGTAAGTCTTAAAATATTTGTCCTAGTCCTTGAGACGGTTTAAGAGGTGAATAAATAAAAAAAATAAAAAATGTTTTTCGAGCGGAGTCAGTGAAGAATGTTACAAGAACGGGGGAAAATTATTACGCTAAGGGCAACAGTAGACGTAAACGAGGTTGTGTGGGTCAGCTAGTTTAATATTAGGTCTTTACCTATGAAATTGCCGTTTTGTATGCAATAAGTGAAAGTACTTATTTTTTCAAACTTTTTTATTTCTGTTATTCGAAGTAATCACCCATGCAATCGACGCATCTTTGCCAACGCATTGGCAGTTTATTGATGCCCTTCTTGTAAAAATCAGCTGGACGGGAGGCAACAAACTCTTCAAAGGCATTTTGTACTGCCTCTCGGGAATTGAATTTTTTACCCACTAAAAAGTTGTCTAAATTTTGGAAAAAGTAATAGTCGGTAGGTGCAAGGTCTGGTGAGTATGTCGGATGAGGGAGAGCTTCCAAGCCCAGCTCTTGCAGCTTGGAGACTGTCTGTTGCGCAGTATGGGGTCGCGCGTTGTCGTGAAGGAGCAGTGGGGACGACCGATTGACCAAAGCTGGTTGCAGATGTGCAAGCTTCTCCATCATTCTCTCCAGTTCTTCACAGTACACATCTGCATTAATGCTCATGCCGTTTTGTAAAAAGCTGTGGTGAATCACACCCGCACTAGACCACCAAACAGTGACCATCACCTTTTTAGGGGTCATTTTTGGTTTAGGGCATTGCTTTGGTGCTGAACCAGGGTCTAACCAACTTGCTGAGCGCTTTCGATTGTCGAACAGAATCCATTTTTCGTCGCACGTAACTATTCGTTTCAAAATTCCTTCATTTCTTTGCCTGTTGAGCAGCGAAAGGCAGGTCTCGACGCGTACGTTGCGCTGGCGATCGTTAAGGTCGTGGGGCACCCATCTATCAAGCTTTTTTACCTTGCCAATTTGTCGCAAATGGATCAATATTGTTTTGATGCTTACATTAAAAGCTGCTGCTAGCTCAGCTGTAGATTAAGTTGCGTCAGCTTCCACAATCGCCTTTAATTCATTATTGTTCACTAAAGTCTCCGGACGACTACGAGTTTCATTTTTAAGTCAAAATTGCCAGAACAGAACCGGGAAAACCAATAAAGGGTTGTGCGTTCGTTTGTACAGTTCTCTCCGTAAACGTTTTTGATGTTACGTGCCGTTTGTGTCGCGTTGGTGCCACGACGGAACTCATATTCCATAATTACACGAATTTTTTAAGTATCCATTATGACGAAAAATGTTCAAATGTAATAAAAATACAACGCTAATCAAAAAACAAAAGACTGAGTTTGTAAATAGAATGTCATGGTTTTAAAACAAAATTAATTTGAATTTAGAATACAGAGCCATTACAAACTTTTTTTTATTTGAAATGACCAGTACTGAAGAAACGCAATTTCATAGGTAAAGACCTATTATTAACTAGCTGAGCCACGCAACCTCGTTCTTCTTCATTGGGCTCTACTCCTATTGATCTTAGCGTGATGATATATACTATATAGCTTATATAGGAAGACTATTCTTCCTCAATAAATGAATTATCCAACACTGAAAGAATTTTTCAAATCAGACCAGCGGTTCCTGAGATTAGCGCGTTCAAACAAATAAACAAACTCTTCAGCTTTATATATATTAAATATTTTATATATATATTAAATTTCATTGATAGCGGTTAAAATATCGATATCCCTAAGCTGTAAGGTTAAAACAGTATATTAGTTTATTTCGGTCCATTCATAACAAAATGTACACTTAAAATGTAAGACAAAAGAAAACAATAGAAAAACAATATTTGACGAAATCAGTTTTAAGAATGAGTATTATTTTCGTAAGGCCACGTCACATAGTTGCTCGGTCTACATTCCATGGCTCGTCTTAGCGACAACGGTAAAAAATAGTACGTTAAATATTTTATTTTAATCGTGTTTTGTCATTGTGACGGAAATGTGGACGACTTGTACGGAGAACAAATCAGTATTATGTTACGGATCTACAGAGTAAATGCTGATGTTGGATCGTAAATTATTTTCATTTTCTATTTGTCTCTTTGCTTTTTACTTTTGTTTCTTTTTACGTGTGTTTTCTGCATTTTAACAGAAGGGTGCACAGTTCAAAAGGATTTTGTTTATTATGGGCCTGCCATAGTGACTCTTCTCTGCTTGATGAAAAGCGTGAATAGAATCCAAGAGTAGTGGTCATTATACTTATTGCTAATGCCGACAATGCAGCATGGTTACCCACACTATGGCAGCCTATTTAGATGCTTCTGCATCATTGGACCTCCGTTCTTGCACTCATCAACGGAACACCAGCACAAATACTGTCATTTTAGATTGATCTCCTATGAGAGGGTAGAACCGTCCCAGTTGAAATGACTGTGCTGAAATCAGTATCGCTATATTACCTATGGATGTTATCTATGGAACAATATTACAAAAACGGGGGAAAATTATTACGCTACGGGCAATAGTAGACGTAATGAGGTTGCATGGGTCAGCTAGTTTATATTAAACTAGCTGACCTACGCAACGTCGTTATTCTTCATTGGGGCTCTGCTCCTATTAGTCTTAGCGTGATGATATATATATCATCACGCTAAGACCATTGTAATTTATTGACCACAATTTGAACCACAATCCAAAACTGAAAGAATTTTTCAAATCGGACCCGCGGTTCTTGAGATCAGCTCGTTCAAACAAAATCTTCAGCTTGAAAATTTATATATATATATATATATAATATATATATTAAATTTTATTGATAGCGGTTAGAATATCGATGTGCCTAAGCTGTAAGATTAAAACAGTACATTAGTTTATTTCGGTTCATTCATAACAAAATGTACACTTAAAATATATGCTTCTTTTCAAGAAAATTGTATCCGAGGTAATTCTCTGTTATTGGCATTTCAAAAGGTTTCTGAGTAGTGTAACATCAAAGAAACAAGTAGCAAAGAAGTTCGCGTAATTGTTATCAACTGTGTCTGACTAGGTATTGATGGAAACATATCATGAAAAAGCCATGCTCCGACTCATGTAAACAGTTACATGATCTTAACTTATTGATTCCAAGATTTCTCAAGAAAAAGTATTTTTTGATATACCTATCAGTTTTGGAATTCATAACTTTTTTTAAACTAGATTTTGCAGGCGTTATGTATAACCTTTAACCTTCCTCAAATAATCCATGACTTTTATTGAAATGGATGAGGCGGGTTAGCAGTTTACTAACTTAACCTGGCAATTTTAAACGAGCATTTCTTAGATTTAAATAGGAACATTCCTATGCTTTGATGTCAAATTTAGTATGAAATATTTCTTGTCTACCTAAAATTCATAGGCAACGGTTTTTGCTGGGTGGTATAAGTTTGAGATTGTGCTGTATGTATGCGAATTCTCGGCATCGCTTATAATATAAGAATAGATAAGAAAAATAGGATACGTTTCAAGATCGGGATTGGAGCTTTGCCAGGTAGAGATACGTTTGTCCCCATCGAGACGACTTAATAAATGTCAGAAGCTTTCTATATAAGAGATTAAATCTGTGGTTGCTTGAGCGTTCGACATCGCTAAGATCTATCTGTATTTAAATCTGATACTTTTAGGCGCTTTAAATGCTATACTGTTATGATTTAAAATTCAACAAATATCTTTTCTGTATTATCTCAGGCAACAAGTCTTCAACAAGAACAAAGGTTTATGACCTGACCTTTCAAAGTTTACGAAAACTAATTTTTCAGTTGACCTACCAGTTTGTTATTTCAAATGTACCTACCAAAGTCGGCTAGTATGGTGGATGGTGACCCAATCCTGAACTATGAAGACAGGATTGTAATTTATTTCTCATTATATCTTTTTTTTTTTGTCATATTCCGGACATCTAACGTACAACGCCATCTAGTCCCAAGCTAAGCAGAGCTTGTGTTATGGGTACTAGACAACTGATATAAATACTATTACTACATAGAAAACACCCAAACTCCGAAACAAATATTTACAGATCATACAAACATTTGGTCCGACCCGAGAATCGAACCCGAGACCTGAAGCTTAGCAGTCGCCACCGAGGCAGTCAAATCTAAAGATCTAAATGACACCGTCCTACACTTTTTTCCTTCTAAATAAAATACTATAATAGAGCATTAGTCTGCAGACAAAAATAATATGAAATTAAATGCTAACATAAGTACGTAGCAACCTGACAATAAAAGTTGAAAGATGAATACGATTCACCACAGCGTGATAATAACTAAGTTCCCTCATTATTAGGGGTAAACAAATATTTTAAATGCTTTGTAATCCTTAACATAAATTACCAGGCAAAGAGACATGAAAGAGCCGTATGTTGTTATTAGAGTAATTGTCAACCCCGTCGTTTAATTTACAAAACGAATGAGCACATGATGTTCCACGCGAATGAATAAAATCAACTGTTCGCAAAGTAACTCATATAATAAAATAAATTAACAATTAGTACGGGCTGCTATTTGTTTTAATAACTTATTAATACATATTACAATCAGGGGTGTTACGAATATTCGCATCCGCATCCGTAAATGCGGATTATTCGCATTAATTCAGACATCCAAATCCGCATTCACATTCGCATCAATCAATGCGGAGTTTTTATGGATGCAGATTCACATCAACAAAGTCAACTAAAAACCTGTGTAATTTTGTGCAACAAAATTTGTTCTAAAAATATGATTAAATAAATAAAAAATTAAAATTAAATTGATTTTCAGTTATTTATGCACTTAAAATTTAAGTAATTATCCTTTTAAAACCCCAAAATCCGCATCCGCATCCGCGTCCGCGGATGCGAACTTCTAATAATCCGCATCCGCATCTGCATCCGCGGATGTCTAAATTTTGGCATCCGTAACAACCCTGATTACAATAATTCATTTTGTAGGAGATAAACAATTATATCGTTTGATTGAACATATTTAATTACATTTGATTATTAATCTGCTTATGAAAGGTTAACTTTTCTTTACAATATTATTTTCTAAGGAAAATAACTGGCTGGTAACGAACTGTTTATAAATGATGGTAGGCGTTATCCATCAGTGACTTATCAGTTAAAAGATTTTAATAAAATCTCTATTAATTGGTTAACATCGAAATCAACTTCGAACACGTCAAGTACTCGAAGTTCATTTATGCAAAATACATAACAGACCTAAAGTAGTATGATGTCAAATAGTGTAATAAACTGCTGCTAAGGAGGCATATTTTTATAAAATAACAAGGAGAAACAGATTAAATTTAAATTAAACATCTAAATGGTATTTCAAAAGAATTTTCAACAAGATATTTAAGACAGTCATTGCTTTTGAAAATACAAAAATTTGGAGATAGTGAAAATAACACATTGCCAACAAAATTTCAAACAACAATATAAGTATTTGGAAATTTTTGTAAATAAGTTTATAAATTACAGAGGTAATAATACACAATCAAGATGTATTCAACTTTCAGGTTTAAAGTATATATATTTCATCCAGTATTTTACAAGAGCAAAAAAATTGAACGCATAAATTTACCTAAACACTCACTTGATCACACATTCACGAAATAAACTGCATTATATACCAATATGATTCTTTTTTTTTTTCATCAAGTTTTCGCAACTGTCATATTTTTATTTCTGCATAAATTATTTTAATTTGTTTTTGTTATTAAATGTTTGTTCGGTATCATCAAACTCGCATTGCAGATTTTATAACATTTATATCCCAATCAAGAAATGTTATGGCGAAATTGGTCATTTTAAGCGATATCGATATCCGATCGTGATAAAACAGAAAATGTGGGCTTTCGTATAATGAACGTGTCACTGTAACATATTATTTTGTAATGGTTATATTTTTCGAGTATTGAATAAGTAGATGTATGTTTTGGGGATTAAGATGGTATCATACCGCAGTATGTCGAATATTTACTTAACTTAAGAATATCAGGATTTAGATACAAAAACCACTTAATTTAAGTTTATACGATCGGACCTTCTGTATTAAGACATAACTTGTTTATAATGAAAATAATATGTATGCAAGAAGCATAAGAGTCAACTCGATTATATGGACCTATAAATACTTTGATCAGCTAGTAAAATGTTGGTCATGAGAGCCAATATTCCAGACCCGTCGTTGCAATTACGGTAATTTATCCAATACTGCTATAATTTATGGATTGGCCATGTAAAACGCTAAAGGACTTTAGCTTTCATGAACGTGCTAAGCGCTTGATTTATTTTCCATATTATACGCTAAGTTTGTTTGTTAGAACTTGTCGTCATTCATCTATAAATGTAAATTGATGCTCGGAACCATTGACCTCACAAAAAGCCTCCCAGTAAACTCTAAAATACGTGATGTTCAGTTTATTTCAGGTGTCAAAATTCTTAACTTATTTTCTTCTCAGAGACAGGTTACCCCAGCTACCTAGCCCTATATTATTTAACCGTAGAAGAGCCACGCTTCGCCATGAATGGGCCGGCTTGACCGGAGTGATACTACGGCTTCACAGAAAACCGGCGTGAAATAGTGCTTGCACTTTGTTTCACCGAGTGAGTGACGATACCTCCCCCATCCCTCTCTCCATCCCTCAAAGGCCGGCATCGCACTTGTGACGCCTCTGGTGTTGCGGGTGTTCGTTTGCCCACTATTCAATAAAAGAAAAAAATAAAAAATATGGTGTACTTACAATAATTTATAATTTGCTTTATTCTGCCTAACACAAGAAAATAAGAAGTATAAAAGAGGCTAATAAAGTTTTTGTTAAATAAAAATATATCTTATATATAAAATTTTCGTGTCACGGGGTGCGTAATCGAACTCCTCCGAAACGGCTCGACCGATTTTGATGAAATTTTTTGTGATAATCCGGTATCTATGAGAATCGGTTGTAATCTATTTTTCATTCCACTAAATGTTAGGGGTAGTCCACCCCTAAATTTTTTTTTTATTTTTTTGACAAAATTTTTAATTTCTATTTTTTTATGATGCAACATTAGAAAATACATACAACCCTAGATTTTCAACCCTCTACGATCAACCCCTATTTTTCCATCGCGATTTTTATTGACCCACCTCTACAACATATATTCCCTTTTATGGCAAAGCAACGTTTGCCGGGACAGCTAGTATATTATAATATTATTCTTATATTAAGCATCATAGCTAGAAGTATTTTCTCAGAGAAAATACTACTAATATAGAAAATATTACAAATAAATCGGGCCACGGCCACAATTAGAACCTTGAGATCCATAACAGCCTGTAAAGGTAACCCTGGTTGTTCATAATTTCATTTAAAAAAATAAGGAAACTCTTTTGTTTCAAAATTAAGTTAGGCCCGTAATTAAAACATAATATAATTGGGCCGCGTTTATGAATGGGCTATTAATTTTAAGCCTGAGTCAAAAGGATTTTAATGTAAGAGTACGAACGTTTATTTGAAGGAAGTTTAGCAACTGTGATTGTGCTGGGATCACCTGTATAGGGGATTCTGAACAACTTAATCCGTCGAAAGTTCCGGTTTTCATTACTAGTGCCGTACACGCGTCCGGTTTCTAAATGGATTGTGTTGAGCTAACAGCAGGCTTCTAACTTTGAAAAGAGTTTGTGTGCAAAAGTAAAAGTACGATTAGGATTTATGGAATGAATACCAGTAACGCCTGAAGGTAAAACTATTTTTGAACAGGATAATAACATAATTAAATGTGTTCTCACTTAAATAAATGACTGGAAAATTTACGTAAACGTCTCCTAGCCGATTACGGCCACGGCGGCCAGTCTCAACGTAGACCAGCCAACTACGCAGGAGACATTACAGTGCACAAGTGTGTGCGTAAACACAGGTGCACTCTTTGTTCCCTCTCTCTCATAATCCGATGAGATGGTTAACCGACACGACCGGGAAGAGTTCAGGAGCAGGACCGACAGCTTTACGTGCTCTTCGAGGCAAGGCAACTTCCAAACTCCGAGCTGTTAATAAGTATTTCTATAATCAGAAAAACTCAATAACATTTTTGGCCCGACCCGGGATTCGAACCCGAGACCTCTTGATTGGCAGTCGCATACGTCAATCGCTAGACCAATGAGGCAGTTAAAGTTAGATATTACGTAAACGTAATTTATTACTGTAGAACAAATATTAGCCTGAAAACTGTCAACCACTGTGACATGTGATGCAATAGTGGTACAAGCTGCGATATTTTCCAGGCAAACTTTACTTCAACAATTAATATAAAAACAGACTGACCGATATTTACACTTTCATCAGCATTATATTTAACTTGTATCACATCGAACTACCCTCAAATTCAAACAATTTAAGCAGGCAAAGTTCAAATTAGAGAACATATTCTGTTCTAACAAGTTACGAATCTCAATCAAAACCAGAGATTTAGGAAGGTTGGGAATGAAAACATAAGAAACATACATTAGGAATAAACATAAAGTAATACAGATCAATATCCTAAGTTTAAATGGTATAGTAACGAAACTATATCGAGGGTATATCCCTCCCTGAATATGTACAGAAATCAATAAATATTTCATTTATAAACCTTTTACCACACAGACGTAAATAATCTTTTATTTCGGAAATTGATGAATATAAAATCCTCTAATTAATTATTAAAATACAAGGCGGAAAAGTTACAGATAACCTCCATTTACTAGCATAAAACTGCTATATAACGCTCTTTTCAAATGAATACCTAACACTGAATATTATTTGGATATGCTCTACAATATATCTGTTTAAAAACTTTATGGCATTATTATAATAATATAAATTTATGCGTCAGCTTTTAGCATTGGTAAACTTTAAACATGTGACCAGCATATATGAGATAATGATACGTATAACTACCCCAAAATATGGGTTTTAGGTAACATTCCGTACGCGTGTTCATGGTACGACGTGTCCCGCTTTTTAACGAGGAGGGAGAGTTCGATCTTCTGAACAATTGGGGCAAGGCTACTGAATATTTGTTGCTAAAGTCGAAGGACAGTAACTATTCTACAAGAATATAGGTGAGCTCCCGACCTTAATCCATTTCTCTTCCTCTTTAGAGTTACTTTGGTAGGTACGAAAATGCACATGCAAAATTGATAAAGACAGTGAAATTATCTATTTCGATAGCAGATAGTGTTTTCATATTTGTTTGGTCAGTTCATCAGTTGACATACTTAGTTCTGTTAGTTAGTTAGTTCTGTTCTTTTTGCAAACATTTATATTTGTTGTTGTACTAATATTTTCACTATGTGGAAAAGGTAACAGTTGAAAGCTCACACTCTGCACGTCATAAAAACTATCGTATTTACAACGTAAATGCCTTGGATGTAAATGTCTAAATTCAATTTATTAGAACAATGCCATGAGTTGATCAGTTGGCATGGCACCAAAACGAGAACCATTATTTATTTAGTGATGGAAATCTTATATAAGATACTAGTTTTTGCCCGCGACGCCGCCCGCGTGTATGTCGGTTATCGCGTCAAAAAGTAGTCTATATCCTTCCTCAAGCATCGAAGTATCTCCATGTCAAATTTCATTATAATCGGTGAAACGGTTTACGTTTCACCGAATATAATCAAATTTGGCTATCTGGCTTTCGAATTTATAATATTAGTATAGATTGTCCAACATTCATTATTTTAAATATTGTAATGAGAGGAATGAGACATTATTAATGAAGTTGATATTCCTTTAACATAAAGGAAAGGTCTTCCGGCCAGACGACATGTTTATTCTTTGTTATGGTCGATGGTTTTTTAAGTAAAATGTGTTATAACTGTTGTCTGCAGATGACCATCACAATCTTGCATGGAGTTGTGGCAAAATTTGCTTGTGGGCTACGAATTTCGGCTTTGAGCGTTACTAGCAAAGTAGTGTGACGTAGACCTACATTTCAAAAGTGAACGTGGGGTTATTCCAGCCCAAGCGGCGGAAACTTTCTAACCGATATTTACCGACGATTCATGGTATATTTGCGAGCTGTTGCGTATTCAATATCGAACGAATTTGATGGTACTCGTATTATAACTCATCCGAGCATATTTGCATATTTGAATGCATGGTATAAAATTCGTATGTAGGTATAAATTTATAATTTTGAACTAAAATTACTACTGGGATTTGGCCAATCAAAGCTACTAACTACTAACCGGCGGTTATGGCTGAAAATTTAGTTAAATGTATATATCATATTTATTATTATTTTATTTTTAAGAATTCTCGTGTCGCAGTGTTTGTTACCAAACTCGTTCGAAACGGCTGGACTGAATTTTATTAAATTTTGTGTGCATAACTGGTAGGTCTGAGAATCGGCCAACATCTATTTTTCATACCCCTAAATGACAAGGAAAGAAAGAAGAAAAAACGTTTATTCTGACAAACACAGGATAGTGTATCGTTTTGAACAGAGTTAAAGTTATAGGATGTAAGCAGTTATAATATCCTGTGTGATGCCAGAAAAGGCGCCTATCTCAGCATATTGCTGCAGTGCAGCGCTGGTCTTACAATAGAGCCAACGCCCGGTGTCGTCAGTCTGCCCGTGTCCAGTGCTGTATATTTGTGTGTTAAATTAGATAAGAGTGACCAACTTCTAAATTTTTTATTTATTTTTATGACAACACAACAATTGCCGGGTCAGCTAGTTATTATTTATATAATTGTGTATGTTGACTTTGTATTAGGTCTTTTCTAAATATATATTTTATTTATACACGTGACATATTATGATCTTGATTTAACAAATTCCGATACCTATATACGTTTGACCCTAGTGATATCACGGCCTCACGCAAAACCGGTGTAAAACAGCGTCTGTTTCACTGAGTGAGTGAGGATACCGGAGCCCCATACCCCATCCCCCAAAGGACGGCAACGCACTTGTGACGCCTTTGGTGTCGCCTTGGGTATCCATGGGCGGTGGCAATCGCTTACCATCAGGCGATAGGTCTGCTCGTTTCCTCCTATTACATAAAAAAATAAATAAAACAGTTTGCGTAAACAGAAATCTTCCAATTTTTCATATTTTCTCTATAATGTTGCATTATAGATTCAAACAACACTATGTCCGATCCAAGATAAGAACAAAATAAAGCAATAAAATATAGAATAGAGTCTAGCCAGATAAGCCAGGGTCTCGAAAACACGAACCAGAGATAACTTAAGTGAATACTTGAGAGGGTTTTAGTTGACGACACCCATTGGACTAAGAAAAGATAAACCTAAAGAAAATAAAACATAAGAAATATAAACTTTCAATAATTTTAACGTTTGATTCTTGTTGCTTATAAATAATTAATATCAGGTTATATAACATATCTTATCTTTTTCGGAATAGATTTCCTGATGGTGACAGATTCAATGTGTCACAACCCCTATTTGTCCCGAAAGAGTCGACTTAGAGAGAAAACTGTGTAGGACAATTTCTCTGTAAAGAGAAGGAAAACTCGACATAAGTACTATATCAACCGTTCTGGCCTTGGGGTATTGTAGAACGATCTCCGTCCTCCATAAGCGCAAACCTGGGGGTGACAGACGAGGCCATCTGTCACCCTAACAAAAGCAGGCTCAGGTGACGGCGCGGACACTGCGGAGCGTGCGCACCCCGAGGGACAGTAACGGGCAACTGTAGGTGACCCGAGATACGTCGGGGTTTCAGTGTTTTCCTTACTAGGTTGCACCTGGTTCCCCGGCTCCTAGTATCTGAGACGGCGTGCGGTTTTAGTTGGTTCAAATCCGATATGCCAACAGTAGATGATATCCGAGGGGATTTCCGCATGGAAAAAAAGGGGGTATAGTAGACAAAAACCTACTTTCTAATTGAGGTTTATGTCCAACATTGGACAATTAAAACTGTTGATGATTCATGGTATCGGGATAGAGGAGAACAAAGCAACTAACTACACATTACACTACACCACTTAATACCAATATTTAATCAAATACATTGTTTTACCTCATATTGAACCTTCTTTGTAGCAAATATTGTTTTTGTAACTCTGCAGTCACGTTGAGTGGATAAATTTATGAAATAAATATTATTACATTCTGAATATTACTCTAGCTAAAATATTTAATACTACCTCTATAACTACACGCTACTGTAATTTTATTTTGGTTCGTAAACTGGCATTATAGTTCAAAATAATGTGTAAATAAGCACTGTGCGGCAGACCAAATATAAATTCAATGAAAATGATAACAAACAGCATAATACAACTGTGCTGATTAAACAGTAATCACTGTAGCATCAATTTGAACTGAATATACATTGCATATTGTGGGCAATATGTTTGTCAGTATTTGTGTGTATTGATTTTTAAAGGGAATTTTGTGTTCTATTGTTTACCACGCGGCTAACATTATATTTAGTTACGTTTACGGAGTTGAAGTCTTATTCTTTTAAAAAATACAATAATAACGTTTTTATGGCTTCCGATCGTGCAATACAATCCTACTAATATTATAAACGCGAAAGTGTGCGAGTATGTATGTGAAGATGTTTGTTGCTCTTTCACGCAAAAACTACTCAATGGACTTTACTGAAACTTTACAATAATATAGCTTATACATCAGAATAACACCTAGGCTACAATTTATAAAGTTACTAGCTTTGCCTCGCGGCCATGCCCGCTGTTATTGTCAGCTAGTATACACTTCTGAATGTAGGTCTCCTCCAAGGAGCGCCAACTATGACGGTCTTGGGCGGTCAGCATCCATCCACTGCCAGCCACTTTCTTTAATACGTGAGTCCACCGTGCCGCAGGGCGCCCTACACTACGTTTGCCTAATCGCAGTCTCCACTCAAGCATATTGCCGCTCTACCGGCCATCGGTACTTCTCTCTTACCTTTAAATATATAAATATTCAGTGCGTGTGTGTGTGACTAAACTCCTCCTAAACGGCTGAACCGATTTTAATGAAAATTTTTGTGTCTACTTTTGAGGATTCGAGAATCACAATTTGGTCCAATGGATAATGTTTATAAATTTTTTTAGGGGGTATATGTGGCGGTTCACACGAAACGCGCCGATGCGGTGCCTTTGCTGGACGTCTTGAAAAAGAGTAAATAAGGCCGTCACTTTTCATAAAGAAAAATACAAACAGTAGAAGTCGGTTAAAATATATTTATGCAGCTAATTGATTCGATCCGCGGTGTTATCGCGGGTAACACCACGGACCTCATCTAGTTTATTATAATAAGTAAAACTATTGGTTTATTTGTCTGATTTAAGACTTTGATTAACAAAAAATCAAAAAGTTATTGTGTGTCCTTTCTTCATGTTCTTATAATTGGTACTACGATAAAAGTACCAGAATCACCGAACCTCACAGAAAACCGGTGTGAAATAGCACTTGCGCTGTGTTTCACCGAGTGAGTACCGGAGGCCCATACCCCATCTGTGAGACCTCGCGCCATATAATCGGCGACCGCGGGACAGGTATGGCTTGCCACGAGCTCCGTCTCCGTGGCAACCACTCTCTAGCAATCCCCAACACCCGACCTAGTACTGGAGACCTCTAGGAGATCGACCTCGCTAAGCACAGGTTTTCACACTGAACAAGCCCGTCCGGGACGTTACTAGCAAGTCCCTGTTAGTTACAACCCTCGCACCCGATCAACACCCCGGGACTACCAAAGGCCCATCGGGCCCAACCCCGTGACCCACCTGTAGTTGCAGGCAACGCGGATAATTACTTCAACAGGCCATAAACCTGAAAAAGTTACCCCGAGACCCTACGAGGTCTACGAGAAGAACCACGAGAAAGCTAACGCATTTATTCTCTTGTGCTATTGGTTAATATTTTTCTACGGTAATCAATAAAGAAAACAAATTTATTTACCTCAACTGCTAATACACTAAAGTGTAATACAAACGAAAGTTTGAAAACAATTCGCAATCACGTACATTTACAATTCAATAAACATCAGGAGTACTTATAAACTGAATCCATTTACCGAAGAGTGCCAGTAACAAATTCGATACACTGGTAATATGGTAAAGCTCTCGAGTCTCTCCAGTTGATTTTAGCTCGTCGGCCTGCTCACTGATCCGTAACACTTGTGATTGGATAAAGGGTTCTGCAGAATTCGTTAAGGGTGAGAGTGCAGGACGGATGGTCTTTGCCGCAGAATAATTTATGATGTACATTAAAGGGCCCCGATATAACATAAGGTTGGTGATGCAAAAGGAATTGTTTATTTTTTATATGATCGTACGGATTGTTCGCATTAGGTTTTAAAGAGAGCTTTTGTTTTTCTTTAGTTCGTGTAGATTTTTATCTGAATTTTATATAAGGTATTTTAGAGCCGTATTGAATTTAATACAACTATTGAATACCAGTTTACACCATGCAATTTAACCTGCACAGCACACCTGTTGAAATGTGAACCAATCACAATTCAACAGAGTTACTTTGCATAATATTTACAGTAAACCGTAAATAAATAGATGCTTTTTGTTTAAAACTATATTTTCTCTTTAAGTGATTATTGTAATCTTTAAAGAAAATAAATGTATTTAACCACAAACTGTAAATTAATAATAGCTATCATATTATTGCCGAAATATTTTTTGAGAACCACAAGTATAAATAGTAAGTATTAGTTTCCTACATACCAATATTATATGTTACTTATATATATTCAAATTGCTTTTGTAGTAGATAGATATGCCACAACAGCAATGTGAACATGTCCTATTCAGTTCTTACTCTCTAAAACTATAAATAGGTTCCTAACTATATTCCCAACGTATATACATATATACATTCTCAACCGCATAACATGATTTTAGGTACAAACTTCCCCAAGTTCGTCACAGCTGTCAATTTGCTATTTCATGGATATTGAATAAAAGCATTATCGCTCTTCTCAGGTCTTACTGACTCAATTTGAAGTAACAGTATTTCTACCGCATCAGTTTCCGCTTATTGGTTTTGTGTGATATTTAATTGAAATATTTAGTCATATCATTTTATGTTAGAGCATTATTAATACTATATCATCCTCTTCCTAGCCTTGTTGATTCCTAATATTATGTGAGTTGAATATTTATGTGAAAATATTATTGTACTAGCTGACCCACGCAACCTCGTTTGCGTCTTATATTGCCCGTAGCGTAAACATTTCCCCCGTTTTTGAAACATTCTTCATTGGTACTCCGCTCCTATTAGCAGTAGCGTGATGATATATAGCCTATAGCCTTCCTCGATAAATGGACTATCCAACACTGAAAGAATTTTTAAAATCGCTTTAGTAGATTCCGAGATTACCCCCTACAATTTAACAAACACACAAACTTTACTTCTTTATAATATTAGTATAGATAAGATAGTATATTTAATATAAACTTCATATGCCATATAACTGCCTCGGTGGCGTAGTGGTAGCGTATGCGACTGCTAAGCTTGAGGTCTCGGGTTTGATTCCCGGGTCGGACCAAATATTTGTACGATCTGCAAATATTTGTTTCGAAGTTTGGGTGTTTTCTATGTATATATTATACATAGAAAATACCCAAACTTCGAAACAAATATAGTATATAGTATGTATTTACAAAAAAAATAAGTATTTATATCAGTTGTCTAGTACCCATAACACAAGCTCTGCTTAGCTTGGGACTAGATGGCGTTGTGTGTTAGATGTCCGAAATATTTATTTTATTTATTTATTTATTTATATGCTAATATTTTTCACAAATGTTCGGGATTTCAAGACCGTTCATTGACATAGTGCAACCTTGTCGCATCATAATGTGCGTTAAAATTTACACTTAAGATGTATCCCGCAACTTCTAAAATGTCACTTTACTTACATATACAAATGTTACTTACATCAATCTATATTTTAAGGACTGTAAGCATCTGCTACTAGGTTTTCAGTGATATTTGTGTTCATCATGGTCCAGAAAGTCTATGTATAGCAAAACATGACGCTTCCTTATAATATTGCCCAATGATAATAATAAGCTCTTAAATGTATAATCTATTAAATAAATGTGACTAAAGTTATTGTTCTAATTGTATACAACGGTTTAGTTTCTCGTGTCTTTCCTTCCATCAAACATTGGGCTCCCTGCCAAAGCTGCTTTAAATATTATTGTCAAGTGGACGAAATAGTCTCCTAAAAACCGTCTATTATTGTACTCATTAGGAAAGATATAGAGTCCGCTAAAATCAGGAAGAATTCAAACAACAAGTCTGAAATTAAATCGATTATTAAATAATGACTATTTATAACTCGACTCAAATAAGGCAGCTTGGCAAGGTACGTTAAAAGCATTTTATGAGAATAAATAGGAGCTGGTGGAATATCGTTGTGTGTTAATTTAACTAAACTTGTAAAATGATAAAATTATAGTATCTTCAACTCCATAACTGAAGTTATTTGACCGACAGAATTATGTCAGATTTCATTACATTCATCAACATCAACAGCCTCCTATGGTCCACTGCTGGATAAAGCAAGGAGGACGTCTTCTTAGCAAGAAGGTTTCGGCCTAATAAGTATAACAATACTACGGACCCACTGAAAACTGATCTTAAGCCGATTCTTCCGAACACTTCACCCAGTATGTTAAATTATAATTGAAGGCCCAATTTCGGGACATCAAAATGACGATGATTCACTTGAGTTGCATGTCTCGGTGGCCGTTTTTTATATTTATATATACCACCAAAATACCCCTTTATTGTGTTGCGGTTTATATTACAAAATGTTTTAGAATATAATAAATAATTACTTAAGGTCTTGCAGCTACGTATGCGACTACCGATCGAGGTCGATGCTGAGTATGTCGATTTTGTAAAAAAACCAATAGGATTTTTTCTTCGAGACACGGGCGTGATGCACCTACAACTTCTATATTCTAGGCTAATGCCGTTCTTGTAGGATAAACCTTATATAGAGTTTTCTTTACAGCGCAAATAAAGCAGTCAGTTCCAGTTGGCATGATCGAATCGTTATTGGGAAGTCAGTGCCCTCAATCATACTGACAACCTTCATTCTTCATCTTTGAATTCAGATCGGCTTTAGGGTGGCCGAGATAGAAGAACTGATATTCAGATAAAACCGGTTGACCTAGTAACTGACCGTAAATAATATTGGAAATAATCAACGCTAGGTAGATGATATTCAGAGTAGCAACGGTTTTGAAAGTAAAACTAATAAAACATTCCTAAAACACAATTTCTGGTAAACTGACGAAAAAATAAAAAGATTTATGGAAGGTCTCGGTGGATATAAAATAAACATCCCATGAAAATATGCCTATAAGTTTAAATAGAACGTTATTATTGGTGAATTTCACGTACGTAATCACAAATACTTTTAATTTATGTACTTATGGCGTTTCAATAGTGTAAAATGTATTACAAACAGACTAAATAATGGCGAAACCATTAGAGTACAAACGTGGCTGTGTGTATATAATGGAATAATGGGTATTATGTTTGGGATAAATTTGTTGATTCATTATTTCATGTGTGATCGTATTATGCGATGAACTAATGGGTGTGTTTCTGATTGGATTCATTTAATGTATAATAGTCACAGAAGTATATCTCACAGGACAAGTTAAATCGTTTCAAAATTTCATATGTCTGAAAGAAGTTTAAATAAAACCGACCAAATGCGAGTCAGACCATACCATTATCTAACTTACTAACATAAACGAGCAAAAAAATCATGGTCTTTGTATGGGACCCCTTTAAATATTCGTTTTATTTTAATCACATTTTTTTTTGAAGTCAATATATATTTTAACATTTTGTGAATATTTTAAGCATCTACCTGTTGCCGTTATCAATATAGGTAAAAAAAAAAGTTTCTTGTATGTCCCTTTGATATTTTGTTTTTTAGTATTTGTTGTTATAGCGGTAACAGAAATACATAATCTCTGAAAATTTCCATTGTCTAACTATTACGGTTCATGAGATATAGTCTGGTGATAGACAGACGGATAGATAGCCAGACGACAGCGAAGTCTTAGTAATAGAGTTTTACCTTTTGGATACAGAACCCTAAAAAGCATGTTTTTTTTCGAATATCGAATTTTATAAATAAGTTTTATCTATCGTGGACATATTTGTTTTCTTATTATTTTTAAACAAAGACAACACTCGCTTAAAGAGCATATCCTGTGTCGCGGTGGATTTTAACAAATCAACAAGAGTCGATCACAAAGAACAAACAGACTCAGAAAAGCAATTTGTGGATTACACAAAATGTTGTCTCATATGGGGTTTGAACCTACAACACTAAACGCAGTGGAAAGCAGAGTGGTGACCGCAGTCAGCCATATGGACTAGGTTAAACTGTCAGTCTTACAATAATCTGAAGTTTGAACAAAAAAACAGACTTCAAGAACTAGACCAAATTAAACGAGATCACACGGGAAGCAACAGCGTTTAAATAAAAAATAATCATGAAAATCGGTTTACCTAGTCGAAAAATACGGAAGAATTGACAACCTTCTCCTTTTTTGGAGTCGGTGGAAAATCGGTGTAAAACAGTTAATTCAGTACCTTTATTGCGTACTGTAACTACACGTTTGATGTAATCCGGACCTGGATACCCACTACCCGTACGACTTACGCTAGTTTTAGAGTCACGCCGACTCTGACCGACCGCCATTCGAATTCACAGTTCGCGACCAAAATTCATCCCTGCAATTTAATAGTCATAAATCTTTTTAGTAAATAGAACTCTATTTTTAAAGACCAAAGGTCTTCTATTTCTAAAGGCATTCGATACACTTCTTTGTACAATATCTATAGGATTACATAATATAGGAGAACTAATAGTTGCAAGCTATACCTCAGAATTCTTTAGAATATATTCCAAAAACAATTTACAAGTTTGGACTATTGGTCATAACTCACATGAATGTTTTATGGTAAAGGATCAAAGCAAAAGAAAATATATAGGTTTAAAGCTCTTAACATAACGTTCAGGATACTTTAAGATTGCATTCAAATGTATCATCTAATTATTAGTAAAAAAATGTGCCTATCTGTCATTATAATTTATATTGAAACAGTGAAATGTTTTAGTTAATGGTTTCATCACAAATCATTGTGACCTATCAAATAAGAATGCCCGTCAGAACAGTTATTAACAAAAGGTAATAAAAGCTATAAAAACAACATCAGACTTGGCTTCTATCAAAACTATAAATGTCGATAAAATATGAGTTTTGAAATTTATTAGCAGATCAGTAACGATTAGTCATGAACTACAAATAAAAAAGACGTCTCCGTAAGAATCAATAAAACTGTATTTAATTATACCTTCACCATAAGGTATTTGTATAGCTGCATAAAAAACATAGTTGTAAATTAAATTACAATCATGAGTCATTACCAACGACATATAACGGTACCATTTTGCAATTACTAACAAGATTTAATTTTATATTCTTGTATAGATAATCAAAGGTGAGCCCGGCTTTGGTTTGCTAACGATCTAGTTCAGACATAACTGACCTAAAAAACATAATGTATATTCGTTGCTTGCAGCACTGGTTTCAATTATGTAATCTATACTAATAATAAAGCTGAAGAGTTTGTTTGTTTGTTTGTTTGAACGCGCTAATGAATGTTTCAAAATCTGGGGAAATTTTTACTCTACGGCCAATATAAGACGCAAACGAGGCTGCGTGGGTCAGCTAGTCTTTAATATTTTCGGAACCTTTTGTCTATATTAAGCTTTTTTCTTGAATGCATTCACATAAAAAAGAACGTCGACATACACTCACGGATTGCCGTATATCTTTAAACTCTTGGTAACAGATACATAAAACAACGATTTAGTTAATATAAATTGTTTTTTTATTTATTTAAAAAGACAACTCCCGCACTAGGAATTATTCCTGACTGAGACTTTACAGACATACATGAAACGGACACAAAGAACACCCAGACTAAGAACAACAATTTATTGATCACACGAAGTGTTATTCCATGTGAGATTTAAACCCACAACACTTGGCGAAGTAGGGAACGGCGTAGCAACCGCTTAACCACTAGGCCAAACGTGCAGTTTAAATTTATATACGTCATCGTTATCTACGTGACATTTATGTTGTTTTAATTTTTTAAAGCGAAGAAAAGTAATTCGCATGTAATAAGAACAACGTGTTTCTAAAAGGATGAATAAGAGATGCGTATAACGAAGCCACTGACCATGTCCAATATAGCAGGCATTTGATACTGACTTTATTTGACCCTGAATAGCATCTTCTTTCAAACAAAGATTTCAAACGCGTAAAGGTATCAAACTTATCAATCAAACGAGCGATGTCCAGAATAACATTGTTTATATAAACAGACGTTCAGTGGTATCGTATAGGACCGCGTGCACTCGATCGACACTTAAAATAACTTTATTGAGGCAACGTAACCGTTAAAGTTTGATGGCCTCTATCATAATAGTTGTTGTTTCATTTCATTGATGTTTACATTGTCACACTCATTAAATTGGTACATGCTAAAGCAGATCTATTTGCATTCAGTTGGCAATTTCTTACAGGTTAATTTTTATGTATGGCCTTGGCGAAATCATGGAAAGCATGAATAGAATCTAAGAGTGGTGGTCACCATACTCATTGGGCATATAGGCAATGCAATAACGCAGCATGGTCACCCACACCATGCTAGCCTATAGATGCTTCTGCATCATTGAGTCTTCCGTCTCATACGCACCAATGTAACACGACAGTGCATACGCTGTCATTCAACGTTGATCTTCGATTCGAGGGTAGGTACTACCACCCTAACTAACCTGTGAACCTGATTCCCCAACTCATGGTACGTGAGACGGCGTGTGGTTTTAGTCAGTTCGGGTCCAACATGCCACCAAGAGGACCACCTCTTGGAAATTCCCTCGGATACCAATACGAGGGAATTTCCGCACGGACAATAAAGGGTAGATACTACAACCCCGGACGAGCCGGCCCGTTCGTGCTGAAATAAGCGTGGCTCTACTACCTGTACTATTTTTAAATGAATCGTATTAATTTCGGTTAATCTATTCTAGACTATTCAAATATCACCATCATCAGCCCGCTATTGTAGTCCACTGCTGGACATAAAATTACCTAAATTAAATATTTAAATTATATTAAATAAATAATTTCAAATAATACCAAGTAAAAAACTAATTAACTTACTAATTTAAGCAAACACATTTCAAATATTATACAGACAATAGCTAATTCCACAAGACCCTGACCCACAAGTATTATTTGCTTCAACTCCCCAATCCGTGAAAGCAACGAAAAAATAGATAAAGTATTTCTCACACTTCAAAATGAATTTTGTTTAAATGAAGTGTATACATCATTTACATATACAAAATATCATTCAAAGTAATTTCGATTTTGACGTGGAATTTAAGCTCATAAAAGACTTCGCAAAGAGCATCATTCAGTATTGTTTAATAGAAAATGTTGTTTAAGTATAATAGGCTACCTAGTAATGATACCTAGTATTGAAATGGAGCCAAGTCAGTGTACACTACGTAATATCGAATTGTTTTTACTATTATGTGAAGTTTAGTACCCGTAACAGATGTTGTAACTTTTTTATGAACTCTACACAGCCTTGAAGTTTTAGACGCACTTACGAGATCTAAAATATGTATAGAGGTGAATTGGGAATGTTAACGGGTATCGTTTTTTACCTATCTGTATACCCGTAAAATTTAATAAACGAATCACGTAAACAAGTTTATTAAACCTATTAGTGCATGTTTATGAAATTTGAAGTTTTCTTCTACTTGAAGGTATTAAACACGCATGAAATGATTTTTGTTAAAGGTTAAACACATCCCATGACACCATTTTAAGAAGAGGCCTATCCAGCATCCAGCAGGGAACTTGTAAAGGTTCTTAATGTGATGTGATGTTGATGGTTACGAGAATTAACCAGTCAACCTGAAAACCGGTCAAAACGTCAAGAATATAACTTCCATTGCCCGTTAATTCTCGTAAACATAATTTTATACGGTTTTAGATGACTTGCTAAAGATGAAACGCTGTTTAACCCAAATTTCTTTCACGAATTTCGCACAATATTATTCAAATTAATTTATGAACACCTTTACCCACGTGTTGATTTTCTTCAGTTCTTTTAAACATATTTTTATACAAATAGTTTTTAAATTTACATTATACGTATGTATTCTTAGTATCATAATATTTTATGGTTAGGTGGACATAAAGTATTTGAAATAGTGTTTCGTGTTTAATAAAAAATGGTTAAGTTTATATAATGTCGGATACGAATACGCTAAAAAGATTTTTATAGCTGCTAAATGGAGAAGTGCTGTATGATTGAGTTTGAGCCATACACAGTTTGTATTAAGGTAACGATCTGTTTAAACTCAATATGTTTTATAATCTTTTGTAACTAATATGATAAAATACCTATATTCTTTTCTCTTTTTTTTTTAATTAAGTCTTGCACTAGGTATTTACTTGATTCTACTCTACTTTTGAAACATACATGAAACGGACACAAAGGACATGTAGATTCAGGACAACCATTTCTGGATCACTTAAAGTTTGGTCCTGTATGAGTTTCAACCTACAACACTCAGCGCAGTAGAAATTGGCGCGGTGATCGCTTTAACTACTGTGCTTTAATCCGGAACATAAGTTTATTATAATTTGTTTATTGTGCCGAAACACATTTCATTAAATAGCGCTTTACGTTGCCCTCCCAACAAAAAACAACGTATTCCGTTCAATGAATGTATTTCAATTGAAATCATTTGCCTAATTGTATATTATTTATCCAGTTCATAGGAATTAATGGCGTGCGATTTGAGAATAATGATATTAATTTGAAATTTTATCAACCAAATTATAGATTCATTGTATGTACGAGTATGTAAATTTAGATCGTAATTGTTAAAATGTGTGTAAACGGATTGTGGACGATTTGTTTTTAGATAATATGTAAAACCTTTTTTAATTACAGTTAAACCTTTTCATTGAATACAAAATAATTAGAGCTTACTTCTCATCATATTCGCATTTTTAACGGACTTAAGAAATAATTGATGTGACAATTTTTTATTTCAATATTAATACAAATAATTATTTTTTAATATTATAAATTAATATGTTATTGCGTGTACTGTTATTAACATAATCAAAACATCAGTTCACCGTTCATGCAAACATCTACAGAAAAATGAAAAAAAAAAAACGCTCAAAATAAGTACTTTCTTATAGATAAGTTAAAAGATTTCATTTTATGTTAAAACAACTTGTGCAAAATGGCAGTCCAATTTAAGACATCCCACTCTAAAATCTTTCCGAGACAAAACAACATTTATTCGGACAGCACCTACAAAAACAAGACTAAATTAAATGAAACAAGCGTCTTCCGAGAAAGTCCGCTAAAAGCCCACGGTGGTTTTTTTTTATATTATTTATAATTTTCTCGTTCGAGAACTCAAACTCGGCGTCTTAATTTGCGTCCCGTAACGAATTACACACTTTTTCTTACAAAAAGTTCTTTTATAAAGTGCCTCGAGGAAGATTGATGTCCATTAGTAGCTAATTTCCTAAACAATTTCGCCAAAGGACACAACGTTAATCGAAGCAAAAGATGATTGTTCTGTGTTCCTGTTATTAAAAGAAAAATATTTGCTTTGTTTTCGTACCGGCTATTGACTAATAATATTCTTTATTACTTTTCAAGTTTCTCATTTATTACTAACAGATGTCTATAAATGACCAACGTGACAATGTAATTTAGAAGTTTATATTCGCCTGTAACCTACATTTTAATGTTGGAGTAAAGCTGTGTTATGTATAGAATATTATCTTATAATTATCATAATGTACATAAAAAGAAATTAAAAGTAAAGCAAAGCATCATAAGTTTTGAAGGACTTGAGGATAAAAAGAATAGTGAAGGTGCTCGTAGTACACATTTATATCCCAGAGCCTTATTCTTTGACCTTTTGAATTTATTTCCATTTTATATCGACTATATCAAAGTTTTTACAATATAGTCTATGTCACACGGGTCTTTATTGCAAATCTATTGATACCTTATTAAATGAGAACAGTTCAGTAGTTTAGGCGCTGAGTTGGAACATACCAACATACATAGACTGCTTCACCTTAGTCGGGTAATAATATGTTAACGCTAATGGGTTTGCGTGATAGGTACGGAACTGGCTTTACTCATACCTTACGTTCTAATTTTTTTTAATATTTTTAGTTAGTTTGTCATAAGTAAAGCTCAAAGAAGCGAGGTAAAAATATTTCGACGAGACAGCAAGATAATTCTACTACAAAATTAAAGATAACGTAACAAACGAGATAAAACACAGACAAAAGATTTAGTAAATTCAAAACACGACAAATTTCAAAGATAATATCAGAGTATGTCACTCATCTTACATTCTTTCCCGATGTTCACTTTAACAAAAATATATTTTTTACGATTTTCACTAATGATTGTTCTAGATTTTCATCAGACAGAATTTTGTAGCGTGAATATTTTAATGAAAACCCTTTCTTTTAAAAAGAGCATTGAATTAAAACGTTGCTGAAACTGCTTCTTCGGTGTAATTGAAATTTTGAAATAGTGCAATTGAAATTTCATAAAAACAGGAACATTTATCTCTATTACCTAACAAATTGTATTGAAAAGTCCATTCATACAAATACATATAGATATGTCCCGTAATCTATACTATACTAATATTATAAAGCTGAAGAGTTTGTTTCTTCGTTTGTTTGAACGCGCTAATCTCAGGAACCAGAGGTCCGATTTGAAAAAATATTTCAGTGTTAGACAGCCCGTTTATCGAGAAAGGCTATAGGCTATATCATCACGCTATAGGCTAAGGCTAGGCTATAGGCTAACACCAATAGGAGCGGAGCACCAATGAAGAATGTTACAAAAACGGGGGAAAATTATTACGCTACGGGCATTAACAGACGTAAACGAGGTTGCGTGTGTCAGCTAGTTTTAAATAAGCCTACACTAGACATCGAGTTCTAGAAAATATACCATGAACAGTATATCACAACTCACATACCTAACTATTTTTCATCACAGTGTTCGCATAAAGTTTGACAGATCACGACATTTCACAGACCTCTCGGCTGATTGATAACCCTGAATGTCATTACAAAGCGTGTCACACATCAGATTTGTTTGGTTTTGTATAGATGATTGATAGCGATCAGTTTTTTAACGGTCACTCTAGATTGACATGTTGTGTATATGTTGAAAAAAATTGAGTTAATGATTTGAGAAAATGGAATCACAGCAGTTCATCGTTGTTTAATTTATTTATACATCCGTCTAGTACTCGATGTATCTAATAGTTTAATGATTTCTAATAAAATAACTAAGAATTTTCTATTATTTGCAAAAGAGAAGACAAAACAAATAAATTTTCAACTAAAAACTTATAGTTCTAGACCAGATGACCTATATGAAGAGTAATGATTAGAGTTCAAACCACGTAAGTACGGAAACGGCGTAAGACTACCTAATCTTACATATATATTTATTGTATTCCAAACATTGCTTATCAAAACGATCAGTGACACAAAGGTCACAATCAAAATTTTCTATTTGTATTTTAGGCGTTCATTGACCTACATTCAATATCGCTTCCTGATGATGCCAAGCCTTCGCATCCAAATTAATTTAAATAGGTACATCCTTGTCTTTTCGCTTCACTGGGCATGAGGCCATTTGCAATTCCTACACCCCAGTAGTTCCGTTTCGTTCCTTGACTTAAAATTACTACGAACTTTGCTACTTTGTGTTGCTTTTTATTTATTTCTTTCGGCTAGAGAAGCTGAGTTAATACCTTTTACGTTTTTTGCTTTCAAACCTCCGTAGTTGGTGACTCGGAAAATCTTTGACTCCTTGACTGTGATAAATTACCTGAAAAAAATAAAAAACTTTGTTCCATTACATGCTTTCGTAAGTTATGTAGCTCTATGTGTTACGTGCGAATTGTTTTAAAATTGGTGTGACTGGTCGTAAAATTTATATCTAATGTTCTATTTTTTTACTATTCTAATCGTAAAAATACTTAATAAATAAATATTTTCGGACATCTAACAAACACACAACGCCATCTAGTCCCAACCTAAGCAGAGCTTGCGTTATGGGCACTATACAACTGATATGAATACTTATATACGTTTTGTTTGTAAATACATACATATTATATAGAGAAAACACCCAAACTCCGAAACAAATATTTGTACATTTGACACAAACACTTGGTCCGACCCAGGATTTGAACCCGAGACCGCAAGCACAGCAGTCGCATTCGCTACCACTGCGCCATCGAAGCAATTTCAATTACAATTGAATTACAACTTTTAACCTTACCTATCTGTTATTATTATCGCAGATGTTAGGTTTGGTACAAGTTTGGCTGTACGGTATTCTTTGTGTACGATATTAAAATCAAGAGGAACGAAGGATGCACATAATACTTTTTCTAGTTTACATCGTATGATATCTTTTACAATTTCAATAAACGTTTCATAAACATTACGCAAACGTATCAACCATGGTGCCCAACCCGCACTCGGTCAGCGTGGGCACGTGTGGCCTAAACCCTCTCATGAGAGGACACCCGAGTCCAGCAGCAGTATATTATGAATGGAATGTATCCATTACCCCAAAAACTTATCAAAATTTTCCAATAAATATTTAGATGTGATCGTAAATCCACGAGACAATGTTTAGAAAGCGGAGATACGTATATCGATAGGTTCGTACTACGAATAGTAGCTAAATGTTTCAACATATTTTTAAAGAAATACGGACTTAGTATAAATAAATTAAAGTAGTGAAATGAAATCATGTGACTTTATAAAAAAGCGGCAGTGGCATTGAAAATCGCACTTAATTTATAATTTATGTTTCCAAGCTGTAGAAATAAAAATGCTAGTCAAGTAATTATTGTTTGAAGTACGTATTCTGTCGTTTTATTTCATGAATAAATAATAAAAAACACAGTGCTACAGACAAGTGGTGCAAGATTTTAAAAGCGGTTATTTACGGCCTATAAATAGTTGATGCATCTTGAAAATAATTTACTTCAAGACGTTCTTTATTTAATTTAAGTGCAGTTACATCAGTTTTTAAATCATTTCTATGCGAATTCTACGATTATTATTTTACTAATCATCTTATGTAACATAAGCAGTGAACAACAGGTATAAATATGTGACATCGTTAAAAGAAAATAAAAAAGCATGGTAATGACAATATCTACATCAAACGTATGTATGTTTTTTTTATTAATCATCGAACTTTCAAAGAGTAAATTTTCAAAAACAATGAAAACATAAAGACCTAGGCAAACTGAACGAACTTGGATTTCATATGTGCTTATTTTATGCAACACAATATAAACTGACTACGCAGATGTTCACAAATCTATTTAAATAAAACGCCTATATTATTAGTGTCTATACTACGAATTGTTCTAAATATTTGACGGCTGTATATTCGCGTTCTCGCGTCATCTACGAATAAACATGAGTACGCACTGAAAATAAAACACTAAGCGATCGCATTTGAAACGCATGGACCAAAATAACGTAATGTGTCACCACTATGCCGTGTTCACAGACCTAGTATGGCAGAAGGATGGGTGCGATTGTCTAAGAACTTTCATGTAGCGGTATCGTATTTAATATAAAAGACGCTTATATGACATAATTTGCTACTCTGAAAACGTAGCAAATCTGATTGTGACTAATAAAATGTTATTGCAAATTCAACTTTAATTCTGAGAGATCAAAGTAGTAGTTGTTGTGTGGAAACCGCTACAGATCTTTCCAGAGGTAAATGAAATGATAATATTGTGGTAGAGTCGAACAGATTACAGGGCCCTGAACAACCAATGCCTTATAGGGTACAAACCCTGAACTACGGCAGATCAGAAGATTGTGTATTAAAAATTTGTCAACTTTTCAATATCCTACATACTTGTGTAGAGGACCAGGCATATATAGTTACGTCTTAAGTAGTAGGAAAACTACCGCTAACACGGTGTTTATATTTGAAAATTGGTTACACGTTGAAAGAAAACGACAACGTTTCGTAGTGAACGATAATAATAAATTGTAACATTGTAATGTATCATAACAATACATTATGCTGTCTTGGTAGTAACCAGTCACAACAATGTGTGACTGTGACCTAAATCTTAGGAATTAAAAGGACTTCAGTAATTTTACGGGAACGGAACCCTAAAAACAAATGAGAATTAACACCATTCAGTATTATGTTAATGATGATATTGGTATCACGTATAAACTAATATACTCGTATATAAGTCGAGTTAAATGCCTTAACAATTTATTTAATTTTTTTAAGAGTTACACAAATCAACAAACATTATTATAATTACGAAAATTCATTACATCACAAGATACCATGTACATGTTTAATTTTTCACATAATATATCAACTTATCTATGAAAGAGGACATTATATGAAATATGTTCGGATTAAATTTCTCCTTTGAATGGATTGTTAATGCGGTGTTTTCATTTAATGTAGTTCAATTGCGGGTGAATTTATTCTCTATACGTTCAACCTATGGTTCGTTCACTAGACACAAGTATTAACTAAATAAAGTGTGACTGTTATAGTAAATGATTCAAGTTTTCTCCCAAATTGTTTAATGCTGTACTCATTAACTAAATTGTAGGATGAAAGATTTTACAAACTAATTAATTACCTCTTAGAAACATAACTTTTCTCATCTTCATTAACCAACGACAGAAGTGTAAACGACTTTTAAAAAAGCTTAGAAAGAGGCAATACTCTATTTTATAATGATTTGTAGGCCAACATCTGATGTATAGATTTATACGTAAAGGAATCCTTCGTTATTTAACAAATTATCAACTTTGGATATAAGTTTTAAAAGCTTTAAAAATATAAAGACGTTTTCAATAACTGTAATTCTTTGAAAAATATAAATGATATTATCTGCTGTTCATCTCCAGACGGTCTTTGATGATAAAACATTCTACGACATTACCTATTTACTTATTTACTATGTACATCGATGAAAGGAACTTCCCACTAAAAAGGATCTATTTACGACTGTCTATCAAAACAGCTCTGCTTTAATCTTTTCAAATGGCGTATTTTCCAGCCAAGACTGTGTAGGTATAGAATTATGTTCAAATATAGAATTGTGGAGGAAATTGATTTCACAAGCAGCTGTCTCTTCATATTTCCGCTTGATGTATATTTACGTAGAAATAATAAAACGTAGGGCGGGTGTCATTCATTTTAGCGAACATCGACTAATTAGGGTGATGTTTTGCCGGCGAAAATGTGTAGTCGTGCCACAAGACAAATATCATAAGAAATAATAAAACAAACGATTACTTAGGTAGTATGGACCCGAGTTATTCGATGCGGGAGCGTCCGTGACATGCATGAAGCAGTGCCGAGAGGCCTCAGGCGAACCCTTTCATGTAATTTCTATTCAAGACCTGTACTAACATCACGAGACCTAAGTATTAATAGTGATAACGGAGTATGTAGCAGAGCCGAGCCCAATCAATAACATCGGCCCAATTATATTTGACCTCACTATGATTCGGTTTATTTTATCTGAGGGATCGGTGAAGGTTTTAATTAGAAAAGTAAACTGTGAAGGTAGAACAAAGGCTGTCTGTTGAAATACTTTGTTTGAAATTGTTTTTTTATTCAAATAGAATACGATGTACTCGTTGGAATAAAGTAAGAAAGAGAATTTTTTATTTGACATTGGGTTCAATGAAGGTTTACATATAAGATAATTAGGTAACATAATAATTAATAGTATATTTTGTTTTAAGTTATTTTTAAAGATACGTGGATCGTTAGATTCAAGTAGTAACGTTCCGTAACGATACTAGGTGTCATACTTTTATCATTGTATGTTTTACGATAGTCACAAGTCGTGAACAAATCTAGAAACTCGATTTGATCCGGTTTGTAATGTATTTTCAACATATAGTGTAATTATTATTCTACAACTCTCAATAAAAATCTAATCACATTCACTTGTGACCCAAACATAGTTGATTTGGTTATCAGTTTCGCCGACATGAATTCTTTCAATAAGATAAACTTAATGGCACAAGATACGAGTATAATTCGGAAGATTACAAATGAGCTGATGATGCAGCCACTATCAACCTGATAGTGGTTCACTATTTTTAGTAGCTACTATTATACCTATTGAGTCAGGGTTTATATATTTCAATGAGTTAAAAAAATATGAACCTCCTCAATTCCCGGGTCGGACCAAATGTTTGTATGATCTGCAAATATTTGTTTCGGAGTTTGGGTGTTTTCTATGTATAATATGTATCTATGTATTTACAAAAAAAAAGTAAATAAGTATTTATATCAGTGGTCTAGTACCCATAACACAAGCTCTGCTTAGCATGGAACTAGATGGCGTTGTGTGTTAGATGTCCGGGGTATTTATTTTATTTATTTATTAAACATACACTTCTTAAAAGATATTTGCAATGATATGAAAAAGTATTTATTTAAAGTAGTAAATAGTATACTTTTTGTTTTTATAGTTCTAAAAGTGATATCAGGGCGCCAAAATAATAGCCCATAAAGCAATGATCACACTAGTATGTTTGCTTACATCAGTGACATTCGTGCTCATATATATGTGAGTCGGTGGGCGGCTATTGTGTTCACAATAGGGTTGGTGACAATTTTTTGCAGAAAAAACTGAATAATATTCATAGATCTATTAGGGCTATGGCTTTAAATTATGCATAGTTTTTTTCTGTGAAAGTTTTTATTGCTCCGTACTTTGTAAAACATAAAATTTATATACATACTGGTTTTCAAAAAAATAGACCTAGACATAGGCCTAACCCGAGATTTGCCACAACAAACAAACAGACTAGATTCCAGCGGCCTGCAACAAGTATTTAGACTACCTTGTAGGGGACCACGCTTCGTTTTACGGTATGCGGTCGCCATTTAAGAACCTTAAGGTTTAAATAATAGTAATAAATTTAAAAAGAGTACCAAAATTAATATCTGAATATATTATTTTTTAAAAACAAAAAGCATGGCAACCCTGCGACCGCCACTTAGTCGTAGTGTCGCCGCTGGCCTACAGCCAGAACGAATGCGGAGCTATGAGCAATCCTCTTAATAACCTGTATCGGTTAATCAACCCAATACTGCCGTTGTGCAATTAGATCCGACAGTCACCTCGTGTGCAAGCCTCATCAATTCACCCGCTCCGACTTGGGGTGTTCTGACACCTTCTTTTAGACGTAATATTGGGCTGTCAGTGCATATAAACATGTTTCATGAGGTTTATTAAAGGAAAATGTTAATGTAACCCTATACCTATTTGATATAACCGCATTAAGTAAAATCATTGAAAATTGTTGTTATAAATGGTCTCAGATTAATAAATCTTTAATAAACATATTTTTGGTAACAAGTCATTTATTAATCTATCAATAAACTTTCCATATAAGAAGTGAACCATTTAGTACTCGTATACTAATCATAAAACTTCACTTTTAGTTTCTATGCATCTGTGGGGGAACGGGTACCATGTCCTACCAACACAAAGGGAGGATCCTCCGACCAGGCGAGGTCGTCATACCTGGCGGGCTACTGCCCAACGGTTGATGTTGGGTTGTTGTATACATGATAATCGGCGCGAGAACTTCTACTGCGCGATTCAGGATTGGTAGTTACTCCGTGTAGTTACTTTGTAGTTCAGTGCATCTTCGGTAGATGGCGCTATATGTGGAGGTCGCCACACATCTACCACATTTTACCACTGCGGTGCCCCAAGGACGACTCACCGGTTCAAAACGAAATCTCTTGGCATTAAGTCCATCTTTGCCACGTTTATATTATGTGTGTAATGAACATATTTGTAGGGATTAGTTCCCCGTTTTAGGAGTGTCGGTAGATTCCATATTATTTTAAATGAGGGTAGACGTGAGTTGTCGGGCGAAGAGAGTGATAGTAATGGTTTTCCTCACAATCGCTTTGTTATAATCGCTTTATAATAATACATAGTGAAATACAGTCACGATAATCAATAATGGTATACAGGTTACAATTTAGGTACGACACTCCACCGAACATGTGATGCTACTGCGAGATGCTAAACGATAATCCTTACCCTCCGGCTGCGTTCCATTTTTATAACTATCTCCGGCTGCGTTCAATTAATAACTACCCACAGTTCTTTAGGGAGGGGATCAAAGTCACTGTTACCCGTAACTAATCACATAAAATAATCGACTCGAATTATCTTAACGCGTGATTATTATTTTTAAAGTGGCAATGATTTCCATCCCTATTGTCATCGGTCGCACGCTTCAATGCTCGGTGTTGCGTCAGTGTCTAACTACCGACACTTGTGTTACCAAAATAAAATAAGTGATGCGCCGTCATATTATATTATAAATGAAAGCATAATAAAAATGTTTTAAAACTATACCACTATGTAAAAACATTTCATAAAATTAATTTTTAAATCCAGACTGACTTCCTGATCTTATAGTGCTTTTTATCTCACTTTGATAGAAGTCCACTAATGCTTGCCACATGTCCAGAATATTTATATTTATATTTCAGAACAACCCGCCCAATACGGGTATCATACGAAAGGGCATAACTTGTAGAATACAATACACCTTAAAAATTCAAATCCAAGTAGCCGCTAACACAAAGCGGTAGATTAGGTACATATTTTTGAACAACTCACCCGATTCAGATTGGTGTTAGATTGTAACCAGGGTCTTATGATGAAGCTGGAAGATGACTTTAAGAACTCGGTAATTAAACAACACAACCTCAACGAGTTTGGATTCGTATGATTTGTCTTAATGAGTACGTTGATACTAGATGGTAACCAGTGTCTAATGATGTAGCTTGAAGATGGTCATAGGAACTCGGTAATTAAACGACAAACCTCATCGAGTTTGGGCTCATATAATCCGTCTTGACGATCACTTTATGTTTTGATAGTATCTTTTGATAGTATCCAGGGTCCCATAATGGAGCCCAAAGGTGGTCATAGAAACTCTGTAATGAAACGATGGAACCCATTGACTGTCGTTTGATTCATCTTGACGAGCACTATATGTTTTAATATTATCCAAGGTCTGATGATGAAGCTGGAAAGTAGTCATAGAAAAGCTATTATAAAACTACGCGATCCATCGAGTTCGAAATCGTTAGATACGTCTTAACGAGTTTAGTTAGTTAGTTTATTTACAAATATATGACTATATGAAAATAATTGAATACAAAAAGTATGAGAAAGAGTGAGTATATGACTGTTACATTTAAAAATCAACAAAATAGATTGTTTAAAATACCCTCTTGAGTTATATATGTATAACTACATAAACATTTGAAATTTTTCTTAAAGCATTTCAACCGATTTTGTTGTTGTTGATGCGTTTAAAGAAACAAAACATTTCGCTACTTTAGACATTATTTGTATTTAAAGCTGAAATAAGAATCAAAGAATTAGCCAACAGCAATAACATATATCGCAGAAACAAACATATTTATAGTGATTACAGCTAAGTACTTTGGATTAGTCCCAAAACCCGAGTAATTAATTAAAATCTCGAGATTACTGCGACTGAAATATAAAGTGACTGGATTTTAAGTCGAACTTGCTTTACATAATTCTGAAGGTTCAAAATTTAACACAATCGCACCCTGTGACGTCACGTAGGCGAGAGAACACACGTGATTGTATTGCAAATACTCTACGAAGCCCTAGGGATGTTCAAGCAATCACGCTCACTGGAGCTCTTAGTATAGGTACGTGCATACTAAATATTGGACGAAAAGCGAACGCGGTCAGACTACGCGACGCCTATTGAAAGTGAATCCGATTTTTACGTTTTCCCCTCTAGTTTGTGTTATTCGGTGAATATAATATTATGTTCCAAATTTATATCATTGTTTTTGGCTAAAGGTTATTTTTGTTATTGTGCTAGTTGGTCTTAATTTATGATATCGTTTGTTTTAAGAGCTACTAAAACAGTGAGTTCAAACACATCAAAAGGTTGGGTATACAGCTTACTAAACTTATTCCAAAAACAATCGAATAAGTCACCGTACATGTTTGCATGTTGTAAAACTGCCATGGAATTAATTAATTGAAAATAACATGTCTTAATCTACGGTGTAAGTTACCTTTGTGGCTACTTGTGAGTGGTGGAGCGGTGTTATCATATTATAACATAACAAAATGAAAACAAAGAGACCGCAATACTTCTCTGTACAATTTCAAGAGTAACATTCTCACGAAAACATTTCAAAAGGATTTCCACATGATTTCATACTACGCATAGAATAACTTCTAACGAATACGTATTTTGAGAAAGTTCCTCTGGGGTTTTGTAAGAATATTAATTTCATAGCACACACGGTATAAATACAGTATAAATAAATAGCACGAAAAGGAAAAACTGTTGAAAGCAACGTAGAAAAAATCAAAGAATACTTTGTAAAAAAACCAACCACATACAAATGACACAACTGATTTAGCATCAAGTTGATTAATATTGTTGATGTAAAATTACAACCGTAAACGGGAATTGTACCAGTCAAATTACTTTGCAAGATTCGTCCTCGGCTTCTCCGTTCGTAATTTAGTCGACGACAAACTTTACGAAATTAATGTATTCAATTTTAAATACGCGTCGCAAAATAGGTAAATCGCAGCCAACGTAAATAAATCTACGTCTCCTGGTCGGCGAGGGATCATAAGTTTCTAAGCCACTCGTAATTAAGTTGACCGTTTCGATCTTATAATTTTAATTTTCGTAACCTTCAGAACTATTTCTTAACTCTTTAATTTCATTTAAATTATAAACTGTGCAGGCATGGGATGAATTATACAAACTTGCGATCACAAGAAATACACCAAAACTAGTTTTTCTATTTTTGTATTTTTATCATAACCTTCTTAAACAACCCATAATGTCCCACTGCTAACCTCGGGTCTCCTCTCAGGAGAGGGTTAAGGCCGTACGTCCCAACGCTGGCCGAGTGCTGGTTGAGGACTGGCAAGACAACGTTCTGGCTACATAATCTTGCCGTTGGATGTTTTCAAGCCGCCCAAAGGCCTCCAAAGCTTCACGACTGTTATTCTACGATAGCAACCAGTACCGACTGCTTAACGTGACGATCACGAAGACGCTCATGGTATCATGTCACTAGCGGTCACCCATCCAGGTACTGATCGCGCCGTCGTTACTTACCTTGCTTGGAACTGTTCTATAAACGCCTCATTAAAAATCAATGTTTTTAGAGTCTTTTATAACGGTGCTAGTAATAAGTTCTTTATTTGTACTGTATTTTATTAAGCAAAATTAAACTTGATAAGCATGATTAAAATCCAGCCCTCTATACTTTTTACCAAACTTTAATACTTTTAGAAATTAAGAATGAAATTGTGAATAATTATATCGATAGTTATAAATAACTCCAATACTGGTCTGGTCAGATAAATCGAGAGGTAGTAAGATGAGATATTAATATGATAACTTAATTAACAGAAACTGGGGTGACTGGAGCAACGAAACATGGGTAGTAATTCACTTAAACCAGCAGTCACGAGTATCCACGTAAGAAATACAATATTTTTCGGATATTTTTTTCGGACATCCCACACACAACGCCATCTAGTCCCAAGCTAAGTAGAGCTTCTGTTATGGGTACTAGACAACTGATATGAATACATATCTACTTTTTTTTGTAAATACCCAAACTCCGAAACAAATATCTGTAAATTACACAAACATTTCGTCCGACCCAGGATTTGAACCCGAGACATCAAGCACAACAGTCGCATTCACCACCACTGCGCCACCGAGGCAGTCATACAATAAATCCAAACTATAAATATTAAAATATACTCGTACTACATTGTTTTTTTTATGTATGTCCCGACAGGATGATTCTCCTCTACCTGATGGAAAGAATAAGCAGAATAAATAAATAAATAATAAATAAATAAATAAATATTCCGGACATCTAACACACAACGCCATCTAGTCCCAAGCTAAGCAGAGCTTGTGTTATGGGTACTAGACAACTGATATAAATACTTATATACTTTTTTTTTTGTAAATACATACATATTATACATAGAAAACACCCAAACTCCGAAACAAATATTTGCAGGTCATACAAACATTTGGTCCGACCCGGGAATCGAACCCAAGACCTCTTGCTTAGCAGTCGCATACGCTACCACTACGCCACCGAGGCAGAATCTAAGTGTAGTAACTCATTGCGAATGTAGACAATTTGCAATGTAGCATGGTTGATCTACTGTGCGAGGGTAATGTCGCCCCGGTCGAGTCGGACCGTTCTACTACCCTGACTGTGTATAATAATATAATACCGGAGATATCGTCAAATCAATCAAATCAAATGTTATCAGGGGATCTAACTAGGTGTAGTTAAATTTTTGAACGTTTGTTTTTTAAGAAATGGTTGAAATACAGGCTGACCACAACATGTGACCAAACTCATCTACTAACAAAGTATTCATAAATGAATGAATTAATAAAAAGGTCGCACTACTAAAAGCTTGGAACTTGCAGTGTTAAAATATTGCAAAATGGTGCGACACGCTGCCAAGCTGTATAGAACAATCTGGGTTCCATTTTTGGTGGTCGTTTTTAGTGGAACGCTTGTTATAAAAGCAAGGCAATTTCGCTTATCGCGCTTGCCTTGCAAATGGATACGAGAATATAAAGTAGACAACACTACAGTATTCCTGTTATAGCCTCAACATCAAAATAGCTTTTTTTTACTATTTTGAATATAGTTAACAGAAATTGTTTTCTGAGTGCCTTATCGGGTTCAATTTTGTGTTCGTTCAATACGTATGTAAACTCACGTCTCTGTCTCATACATATTGAGGCGTATTAAACACAAAAGAGCTATCTTTCTCATTCGTGTATCGTATGTATTAGTCATATTAAACGCTAGTTATTGCCTGTGGCTTAACTAGCGTTATTATTTTTTTAAAAACGGTAACGACAAATTTTCATCCGTCAAAGTCATTTGGGGTGAGTATTTTTACATGTATTTTAAGGTTTTTGCATAGTTTTATGGCAATTAAAATATTAGTTTAGTTACAAATTTTATACATTAGATAAAATTTCAATGAACCGTGTACACCGGGGATAGTTAAATACTAAATATATTTACTAAAAACAATTGATCATTTAAAAATGTAAAAGTCGCAAGCGTAATTTGAAAAATCTCTCTGTTTATATTTTAAAAATATTACAATATAAATCATTTTATTTTAGATCATTTGACACATCCGCTACCCCGAACCGTCCAGAATGTTCCATTACCATAATTTTAACAAGGGAAAAGATCAAAACGTGTGGTTATAATAAAAACAACGGAGCATCCCATGCGTTCGTAAATGTTTTAGCGGCCTGGACCCTTGCTTTCGCACGCGCCAAACATTTTTAAATAACTTATTTTCACCACAGAGGTTTCTTTTGAAAATAACTTAGTATAATATCTGTCCGACGAGAAATTTTATCAAAACATGCTGCAGTTGCTTTCAGGTACGTTTTTCTGTCTAACGCTTATCTGTGGTATTTTTAAGTTTTATTGCAGAAATGTTCCGTGTGGTGAGAGATTAAGAATACGAAGTGTTAAAACGTCTATTCATTCCGTATCGTAAGGTCCAACTAGGGAACTAATTCTGCAGGACAAAAGCACTGCCTAAAGAAAGAAAACTTCAAATAAATACTTTACTAATCGTCTGGCCAGTGTGGTATAGTCAACTATTAAAGGCTGCTGATAATAATAACTCAGATGACTAAAAAAAACAATTATATCTAATAATATGCATATAAAAATGATTTTAAAAATCAAAGTTTGTTTCTGTTTGAACGCGCTAATCTCAGGAACCGCTGGTCCGATTTGATAAATTCTTTCAGCGTAGGATAGTCCATTGGTTGAGAAAGGCTATAGGCTATATATCATTACGCTACTACTTATAGGAGCGGAGCACCAATGAAGAATGTTTCAAAAACGGGGGAAGTTTTTCACGCTACGGGCAACATAAGACGCAAACGAGGTTGCGTGGGTCAGCTGGTCAATTAAAAGAATTTGCAGAGAAAAGGGTGATTTGTATAGCGTATAGTAGTATTATGGATGTCACGTAAACAACACTATTAGGTAAAAATGAGGATGGTCATCCAACGAATTAACTAGAAGCCTCTGAATGTTCAAGACTGTAATTGACATATACCGAGAAAGTTTTAAAGATTTAGAAAAACAAGCGATTACTATTACCCGACCGTTAAAAATATTAAAACAAATCTAAATATATTAAGATTGTTGTATACTATGTCTTTGTGAACATATTTTTGAAGAATCGTAGCCTCTAGCGTTACTGTGTTCTATTCTTATTATAAAAACAAAGTTATATATTAAATAAACATTGCCTTGTACGTTCCGTCTCTATTGCCACAGGCAACTATGTCACACAATACTTACGATCTCTTTATATTCCTGCAACGAGGTTGTATTTCTTCAAACATATTGTATATATGTATACATATTTCGGTACTTAAATATATCATAGTAAAATAATAGAGTTAAGAAAAGTTCCTTTTTGTTTGCTCGGTACACATGGACGTAAAAGCCATAAAACATACGATATAACGATTGGTTTTAACTTGAACTTTCACACACTTTTAAACTTACATGTCATGTGCTGTTTTGAAGATGTTTCTTTTACGAATAGTCGTGAAAATTTAATGTCAGTGTGGTTTTCAATGCCACGTTTCTAGTGAACTTCAAATGGTATTTTTATACTTTGCTATTAGTAGCTAAAATATTCCACAATACCACGGCCTCAAAGAAAACCGGTGTGAAATAGCACTTTCGCTGTGAACCGAGTGCGTGAAGATACCGGAGGTCCCCAACCCCTGCCTCCATCCCCATTCCCATCCCCCAAAGGCACCTATGAAGCCTCTGGTGTTGTGGGTGTCCATGGGCGGCAGTAATCGCTTCCCATCAGGTGATACGTTTGGTCGTGTGCCCCCTATTCCAAAATAAAAAAACATCTACTATTTTTCTACATTCGTTTATTTTTTAATCGTTTATTTATTTTATGTATTTTCACATTAAAGAATTATTATTAGGCAAATATATAACACGGCTCCTAAAGAAAATGTGTCGAACAGGACTCAAATATGTATTGGCGCGTCGACATAGTAAGCCATGAGTCATGGATATAAGTGAATTGGTCGTTCGCGCGACTATCTTCCATATTGGAATATGAAATCCCTACGCGCCACGCGACTGTGGCTTTTATTGCCCGAATTTTCCCGAAAAGAGTTGCTGATATCTACCCTCTTGATAAATAGTGTTGTTTTCGCCAAACCCAGTCGTGTCTGTTCCCGCGGTTGGGTTCACTATCATCCGTATCCTACCTATTATGGAACGCCACAGTTAACAAGAAAACATCGTCGGCGCCAACATCTTTGTTTATGTCTGAAAGCCTCGATTGGTTTATAGCCCACTTGATTTCAATAAAAAAAATGATGAAAAACAAGAAATATTATTGTGTCATAAAGAGCCTGTTTTTAGCATTTATGGTTACGACTACGGCCGTAAGTAAGGTGTTTGTTATTCAGCTATGTTTCCATTAAGTATATAATTATTGTACTATTTTAGTATCACAGTTATCGAAACTATTTTAGTGATATCCGGCATCTTTCTAAATGAAACAGGCATTCACTGATGTTAAACAGCGCTTGCGCAGTGTTTCACCAAGTGAGTGAGGATACCGGAGGCCAAAAACCCAATCCCTTCCCCCACCCCCTACCACATCGCCCAAAGACCGGCAACGCACCTGTGATGCCTCTGGTTTTGCGATACGTTTGCTCGTTTGTTTCCTACACCATAAAAAATAAAGAAATTTTCTAGCTACTAGTACGTAGTACTAGTAGTTGTGTGACATTAACAGTATTTCCAAGCATTTGCATTTCTGATTTAGAAATATAAAGAAAATAACAACAGGTCTTGACCATTCATGTTATGTTGATGGTGTCCGCAGTGATGTTTGTGTAGACACACGTTGCATTTACATACATACTATACCACCCACAAACATTATTTTCGTAACGTATATTGTTTTTCATCAAGATTCTCTTTGTGTCTACTCACTTTTTTTGTAAAAATACATTTCCCGCGTTAGGAATCTACATCCTGTTTACGAACATACATAAAAGGAACAATAAGAACATCCAGATTCAGAACGACAGTTTGTTAATCAGATAAAGCGTTATCCTATGTGAGATTTAAACCCACAGAACTTTGCGGCCAGTGCAGTCATTTAAATTGATTTGGAATCTTACAAAATCTAATTTATACCTAAAGTATAATATTGTATTAACTACATTAAGAGTAGGTGATACTATTTATTCTTTACTACAAAATGCTTTCATAATAAATAATCTTACTAAAAGGAATATATTAGGAAAAATGTAACTAGTACCGAAAAATATTAGCGGCTACATTTCTTAGCACCAAAAACCTAAAAGAAGAAAATATTAGCAATTACTTGGAAGACGAGTAAGTACATAAATAATATTTTATATGAGGTGGTTACAATGGCGACGCTGGGTGGTGTAATGAATCTCATAAATAACGTTGCACGGGGCCGACACGCGAACATTGTTTCAATTAATCTTGCTTCTTTTGCTTTATGAGACTATTGGAGATTTTGACAGTTCGGCACGTGCTACCGTTGTGGCAAATTGATGAAAGTGGGTTAAGGAACGTGCCCTCTTGACTGACGGTTGAAGGATTTTCTTTACTTGATTACAATATACGAAGTGGAAATGTTTCTTTGAGCTAAATGGCCTTTTATTCTTTTGTATTATTAATATTTTGCATTACATTCAGGTTTTTATGTGTAGAAAACTAAGGTAATGATTGTTCAGGTTCTAATATATCCTATAATTGGACTATGGTGATGTATGCTACTTTGACGTAAATGCAGATCTGCTCAATAAGCTAGATAGTCTTCTCAAAAACTGCATTTCATAATTGCATTGTTTTTAATTTACGTAAATATGATCATGTATCTCAGTATCGCCCCCTATTGAAATGGCTTTCAATTCGTCAACGCAGGGAGATACAAGCATTAATTGCCTTATTTTCTTTACTCTACTCACCAAGATCTCCTTCTTACTTAATTTCCCAACTTCAGTATTTAGGTGTTAACCACGCAAAAAACCTTAGATCGTCAAACAATTTACTTCTTCACTATCCCACTCACCGCTTGTACTTTGTACATTCTTCTTTCCTGGTTCAATTTGTCTTGTTATGGTATGCGCTCCCTCTCAAAGATCAGGATGGCAAATGCACGTCAATACTTTAAATATTTGTTGCGGAAACATTTCACAATCCTATTTTTATCCTCTCTACAACAAAAATATATAATGTATTATGTGTGTACATACAAAGTATGTGTATGTGAGTGTTTAAATACTTAAATATTTTGTGTACCCTTAATAATTATGGTATTCGTAATTATATAAAATTATTGTTATGTAATTTATGTATCTAAACTCTCTCTCTTTCTCTCCCTGGAAGAATGATATACTATAATATGAATTATTATTTAAAAATACATTTCTGATCATTGTGTATCTACCATGCTTAGCTCTGCATCTTCTAAGGTCGACTGGCAGAATACACCTACGGCATTAACTCCGCCTTTGCAACATTTATGCATAAAGACTTAAAAAAATAATATCATTTTTATTATTAACTTGATTTAACTAAAAATAACTATATAACAGGTTACAAGAAAAAAGGCTAACTTTAGTTATTTATTTTATAGTATAAAATGTTAGTTTTTTTACGCTATACAATTTTTTTTATATTGTTTTAGCAACACTAACCATGACACCCTTTTTAACTTTTTTTCTATAGTTTTAACTTTTTAGTTATCATAACTGTTATTCGTAAGTTATTTAATAAGAATCAAAAAACAAAGAAAGAGGACTTTTCTCTAATACATCTTGTTTCTCCACTTACGATTCTATTCTTATCTTAAGTTTGCAGAAAAAAACTTTTATCCGAGGTATATGTTTTCTATTAGCTGTTGTGTTTCAATTTCATCTGTACGGTTTCAAATAAATCCTCACCCTGTTTTACCGAGTTAGTAGATTCTGAATCATGTGCCGTTAACTGAAGCTTGATTATAAATTCTGTTAACGTCAAAGTCAAAGTTTTACTAACTATAGTTGAGAACATAATGTGCCATTTGTATCGCTGAGTGGGATTTGTAGTATGTAGTGTTAATCGCCATAGCTCAACAATTTAATAACGGGGTTTAACGATAATGGGTCACTTGAAACATTAATTGAGAAGATACTTAATTCAAAAGTGACTTTCAGAAAATAATCATTAAAAAAATTAAATCGATATGATATATTTGATGGTCATATCTACTTTCCTACGTAAGCCACATTTGCTACACACACCTAAGGTAATTACGACATACAGACAAAACTCATTTATTGTTCGAGCGAGTTGTGTGTCCAATGCGGCATGCCCGAGTGCAGATATGGACTTATTTGTGTATGGAAACAACCAGCTCAATAAAACCCTGACTGACTCCTTTCTTCGCTTCTTGCAACCGGGAGTAATGATGTCTGTTTATCGATAACGTTTTTCTTGCTTGTACCTGTGTTGTCACGTGAATGAGTAGGTATTTATATTTATTTCCACTTATCTATTCTGTTAACTGTGAAAACTTGTTATAGGCCTTCTTTTTTCTTATTAAGTTTGTATAATGTAACAATTCAGCTGTAAGTTTTCCCATATTTGTAAAATAAAATATATTTGCAGCTAGTGCCTGTACAGTTCCATACAACGCTCTTTCCGTTTACTACAAAGATGATTTTAAGGTGTTGGTAGGGCTAAACTTTTTATGCAAATTAATGCAAAAGTCGCTTGTTTGTTTGTGTGTGAAGTGAGACCTCTTATGTGCAAGGTGTAAAGCTTCAAACATTTTAACTAGTACCGAAATTAGTTGCAAATATGTGTCATAATATATTAGTATATAGCCCATGATATATAGCTTTGGAAGAATATGTACACACACTATTTTAAATTCTATTTCAGTTTAGTATTTAGTACATAATAGTGTTTACGTTTAATAAATTAATAAGAGTTGTATTACTTTGAGTTTATAATTAAATTTTATTATAATCCACTTGTAAGTTATAATATAACTAATCAGCGTCTAGTCATTTATTCAATCTAAATTAATAAATATTATATTGTTTTACTCTATAAACACAAAATATTTAATAAACATCTAATCTTGACATAGACTACAAAACAGTAATAACCTGAATTCTATAAGATTACACAAATTTTCCATTCAAATATTAATCTTTATAAGCAAACAGACTAAACTTGATCATTGAGCATTAAATATTTTCGTGTAGCTTTTTGTTTGTTGAGAAAACAAAAACGGATCTATAATTAAAGACTGGCTTTAATTAAAGACAGCTTGACATTTCAAAGAAGGAGGACATAGGTTTAATTATAATCGAACACAAATATCATTGGGACAGCGTCGAGGGAGTGATTGCAGGTCGTCGTGCGAAAGGGATAGATGATGCTAGACATTTACCAGGGCTATCAACAACTGATTGAATTAAAATAATGGTAAAATGAAATATTTCGAGAATATAAAAAATAAATGTTGTATATATGTCAAATATTTATTTTGTTCATCTTTCTAAAGAAAACGATCACAAACAACCTTTATTTGTTCAATGCTAGATATGAGCCTCTCCTTAGTAAGGTGAAAAATAACAGAATATCCTAAAATTGTTATGGAATAGAGCGTTGGGAAAAAACTATTTTATTTTACTATTTAATAACATAAAACTGTTTATGAGATATGGGTTTTAAAACTGATATTTAAAAATATTTTACCAAGAATACTACTTGAAAAGTTTTTCAAACTCATTGTCAACTAAAGCATTTATTTCTTGGTACAAAAACAAATTAAAGATTCTTGATAATATTGCCCGTGAAACTTTTATAGTAACTAAAACTTAGTAGCTTTGTAAAAATTAGTTACGTTTTTATTGTAACAAACGCTTTAATCAGGTTTATTCCAGCAACCAGCTCTTAGTTTAAAAGTGATTACAAAGAAGCCATTAATCCCACAGCTTAACAACCCTACGAGTGACAAGGACGGATGCGAGGATTGCCCTAGTTTAGAAGCTATCAAAGCATTGTTTGTCGTACAGAACTACGTAATGGGTACAGACGTAATGTCAAGCAGGTCGACGGAGATAGCTTGTCAGACTGTCTGGAGACCAAAATTGGCTAGTTTTGTCCCTTTGGATAATCCAATTGTAACACATCACGTTTGTGACGTGAATATCGTGAAGATACAGAGGCTATTAGACGATGATGTGCTTTGGCTAGTTGTGATATAAAGTATTTCAAAATGTTTAGTTTGATTATGAATAATTTGTCAAGAAGCATAATTATCATTGTTATCTGCATCCATAATGAATAATTTAAATTATCCAGAAGAATTAGAAATAAAGGAAGAATAGCATTAGTACCGTAGTGTTAGTAAATCGCTGAAATTTCACGTCCATACAAAAGGGGACGTGTTTGATACTTTGCCAAGTTATATGGCCTATTTAGGCTTGTTTTGAACAGTATGTCAAAAGAGTACCTTTCAAACACTTGTTTGTTCACAATGCAAGTAATAAAGTTTATACTGAAATTCATTTCAAGAGTTGTTGCTTTTGTATTTTTCATCTATTCCAAAGTTGAAAACTGTTTGACTAAAAGACCAGAATTCAATATTCAAATTTGAAAATTGCATGTTGCATATAAATTGAAAACGCTCCGGCGTAAAAAGTGGAGAAGTACACAAGTTGTGGTTCATTGCATTTGACAGCTACGGATAAAGGTTAATTATTTTCTTGAATCGAATCCTCCAATGCTAAGAACTTTTCAGAAATTCTTAAACATAAAAATTAATTGTAAAGTATTGTTGTGGAACTCATAAACAAGTTGCTTTTTAAATATCCATGATTAAACACTTTCGAATAACTCATTGGGTAGGAAAACTCTGGAACTCTTAATTTTCAATTGTGTTGATTCTTCAGAAGATTTATAGCGATAAATTTATGGATAATTGGAAAGTCTTAAAATTAATTTTAAATTTATCATCTCCTAAACTTATTCTAATCTCTTTCATTTTTATTAACTATTGGTTAAGCAGAAAATGTAGTTTATGAAATCATATTAAGTAATATATATGAAATTCAGATGTTAATTAAAATTAATTAATTTAGATATCCACAGTGGCGTAATGCTTACGTTGTACGTCATTTACTTTCAACTTCAAAAGCTTGCAAAACGCGCATATGCACGCGTTTTAAAGAATATTTCTCTTACATAAAAATAAAATTTTCTACTTAATGGATACTGAGTGACGGTGTATAAAGTTTCTTCTACACAAAGAAAAGATCTTGCGAAGCTAAATATTACAAGTGTGGAAGCGTAAATATTTTTATTATGAAATTAAGCGATAATATATGAAATGTACTACACATAATTATAGTTAAAGTAATAGTATAGTTAAAGATTTTATTTCTTCCTTGATTGACTACACGGTTGGCCTAATGGTTTAAGCGGTCCCCACGCCACTTTCTACTGCGCCAACTGTTGTGGGTTCAAACCCCACGTCAGATATCTAGGTGTACTCTGTATGATCCACAAATTGTTGGTCTGACTCTGGGTTTACTTTATGTCCGTTTCATGTATGTTTGTAAAGCCCCCTGCGACACGGGATATATCCCTAATGCGGGCTTTATCTTTGAAATAAAAATAAAAAAGAAAGAAATATTACTTTTGCAAGTATTCGATTCTTCCGACTCCAAAGTAAACATGTAACATTTTATACGTGAACCCACTACCACAATTTCTTTAAGTTAACACACTTTAAAAACAAGTCGTCCTAGTACCAAGCGCTGGAAGATAAATAGTGCCACGGACCAACTTTTATAAACTAACTTACAAAGTGTACCTCCCCTAACGGGATGTCGTGCCCGCAGCCATATTCCATAAATTAAATCCTTCCATAAAATAAGTGAAAATGGGGAAAGCGTAACGGAAAGAACACGAACGCCACACACAGAATTCGTCATAACGCGAACCGAGACAACTTGGAAACTTGCCGAAGAATATATTAAAACTTTATCAAAGCTGAAAGTTCCATTTCCTTTCGGAGTGTCGTGGGAATCCGGGCCGCGAGGGGACCTGCCAATATAGCTTGTAAAAGGTGAAAATTAAATTAACTGCAAATCGATGAAGAATATTTTTAAGTATGTACCACTGTCATTGTCTAAACGAAATACGTTCATACAATTGGATATTTTCATATATCTGCAGTAGTTAAATATTTTCCATGGCCCTAGCTTTAAATATTTTTTTTGTATCAGAAATGACCCTACTCCAAAATGCACGAATATTTTATATTCCTATTAAAATCAATCTTAACGAAAGGAGGTACGTACGTACGTACTTACGTGCAAACTAGGACCCTCTTGGTTTTTGTGACTGAGTGGGAGACAGCTTGATCGAGGCGAAAATTAGGCAACCCATAATCCTGGAATACATATTTGTACTAAATAATGATTTAATAAACAAACCAGATGGTTTCAAAGTACTTAACATTTATCCTCCCATTCTATATATTAATGTATGAATTATATCTTTAATCTGTATTAAGACATAATTCCTACAAGTATTAAGTTATTCTTTATTTGTGTAATCTACACTATTCTACCCCGTCTTAGCTGGATAGACAATTTCTTTGTTTTAACATTGAACTAATTAAATCAGTAATAAAGAATTCATTAATATCAAAGATAATAGAGGTACATCGAAGATAGCTTTCATATTTAAATTGAGATTTTACTCGCCAAGATTAAACAATTCTATCGGAACTAGCACATTGCTAGTTATATAAATATTCATGAAAGTACAAAGTTTAATTTCTCTCAGGTTTTATGTCAGCAGATTGTCGAGTTAATTGGTGTCCCATCCGTATGTTATGAGCCATTTTATAACCATACCAATAACATTTTTATGACTTCATCGCTCTGCCACGAACAATCCACTCAATAAAACATCTGATTATATAAAACTGAAATTGTCATAGTAGGCTTTTTAATTTTACAGTATTGCCATTGTGAACAGACTGTTTAAAGCGGTTCATTTAATTTTATTGGTCGTTTACAAAACTGAAGTAAACAAATCAAACTGCTTTCGCTTGTGAATTGGGTTTTCTATAACGCGTTGATTATGAACGAATCAAAGCAACTGCTATAAGTGTTGTGAAAAATGGGATTAACGTTTACTGTAGGTTCTATATGTCATAGTTTAATGTTTGAGCCACCATTATGTCCGGTGGATTGTTTGAGTTGCTGACTTTGCTTGAGCTCAGAAATAATAAACTAAACGTGTAGCAAATTTTATTTTTATTATAAAATGTGTATTTTGTCTAAAACGAGATTGGAGTTTTAAAGTATTAAGTTTAAATTTCCTACATGTTTTTTTTTACATAATACAGTCCCGCTGTAAAAAAAATGAAACTATGTATTTTGTATTCAAAACAAGGGCCAAGGAAATTTAATGAATTTGTGTGTACAACTTGGAGTAACTATTACTCCTTGTAACAACAAGGAAACAACATTAACCAGAATTGTTCTCTCTAGTCTAATTACTCGAGACTCTAAGAGGCAAATAGAGATCGTATACAAGCCTTCGTCGCCCCAAATCACACACTCGGCTGCTTCTCAAAAGGCACGGAGGCTAGAAAGCCGACTTTACGAATGTTTAATTAGAACACTATCGGCTTGAAATCCATTGTGTTGAAATACTGACATTTAGTTTCTAAAAAAATGAAACAGATGTGGATATAAATACTTTAATAATAGGTAGTTTTTTTCCGTGGGAGAGCCACGCTTCGGCATGAATGGGCCGGTTCGACCGGAGTGATACCACGGCCTCACAGAAAACTTACTCGGAGTGAGGATACCGGAGACCCATTCCCTCTCCCCATCCCCAAAAGGTCGGCAAAGCACTTGTGACGCTTTTGGTGTTGTGGCGCGGTGTGATGCGTCAACACGTTTGCCCCCAATTCAATAAAAATAAAAAGTTTACTTTTTTTATGATAATCATAAAAGATGGTTCAATGACCCGGTGAAAGTCGCGGGAAACCGCTGGATGCTGGAAGCAAAGGACTCCGTGTACTAATGCTTTTAGATAGGCCTAAATGGTTTAAATATAACGTATTTTTACCCGACTACGGCAAAGCCAAAGGAACGTGTCACTGAATCTAATGTGGCGCCCTCTAGCAGTCATAAAGTTCTGAGTTATTTTTTAACTTTTTAATTTGAGATAAATATGCCGTGTTTGGAATCATTGGAAAGGGCGTTACTCGTACATTTCAAATATATATATATTATTTACTCGTGACTTTGTCCGTTTTTGTTTAAAATTTTTACGGTATTTAAAATATACTTTGCAGAGAAATTAACACTATAACGGCACCAGAATATTTTAAATAAAAATAAAGTAAAAGTCACACGTTGTTAAAGTGTTGTAGTACGTTTCTATGTAACGTGTGACTAGGCTTTTCAAACCTGTTTCATTCTTTTTCACCGTCGTCTTTTGTGGTAGTAGGGTTTTAGTTTTTACTTTATTTTTATAGTATTTAGATCAGTAGTGAAATCAGTAAAATTCTTGTTCAGTATCTAGGTGTTTTTTGAATCACTCGCTACCGCGGGTAGTGTGAGTACTTAAAATACAAATATGATTATTTATGTTTTATTTATAAATATGTTGTTACGTTGTACGTTAATCATGAGGTCTGGTTTTCATAGTATGTAGGCTATGCATAGTTTGGGAACAGACAGTCATTCGTTATTTTAACGCATCGAGTTTACGCACAGGATTTCGCTTCGCATTTAGGAACTCAAAGATCTTTTAGACCTATAATCATTTATTATTTAGTCGATTATCACGGCAAAAAGTAGCGTACAGGTGTGTTTCCTCAAGAATATAAGTATCTCCATTCCAAATTCCATTGAAATCGGTGCAGTGATTTATCCGTGAAAGCGTTATAGACAAAGTTAGGTAAGTTTAATTTGTAATACTAGTGCCGATAGCTTTAATTGAGATTCCAAAATGCTCAACAATTTCTACCTAAATTGCATTTGCTTCATCAAATTTTAGAGAACATTGTGCCAATTTTGCGTTAAGGCGATTTATGATCAGCTTGCTCATCGAGACGCTCGTTCTTGGTTATGGTGTACCTTATTATGTGTTAATTATAAAGTCATTTTACTTCTAATAGCTTTAATGTATCGCAAAACGTTTTATTCTTAGAATGATTTAGAAGGGAAGAATACTTTTGAAGTAGAAGGGAAGAAGCTCTTAGTTGTTAGAGGAATTTTAACTCAAATAGTGTTAAATGTGGTTGCTGTCGTATTAATTTTATTTTTATTTCATTTGGGGATTTTTGAAAATATGCTCTTTATTTCTAACTACATTTTTTTCGTTTGGGGAGACCTTTATGAAGCAGTGACAGTAGACAGCAATTAATTGATATATATTGTGGTCAATAAAATATCGCGTGTATTAATTAATCAGTACGTTTTTTAAAATTATGTTTTTTGATTTTCAACACTTGACATGGATTTATATTTTAGTTTCTCAACTATTTTCATAGTTTTTAGTATCACTCGTACAAGTCCTTCAGGCTATAATAAACCTCCTTTTTAAGAAGAGTAATATTATTAAATGCTATTGATGTGATGATGTCTATAATATGATTTATTATACTAATTAAATCTAAATTTCAAATCACAACATAAAAATATTTTATCATTTACACAACAATAGCTCGTGGTTAACGACTGAGATACGCTTTATCTACCCAATGTTAAAGGAGCTTTATTGACTTTCATTCTTACTGACTATTGAAGTGTGCAATTACCCACTATAGGCCTGTTTATGACATATTTTCTAACAATAATGAACAAGTATCTTTGATAAAGGCGGTATAGAAATTTGCTGTAGTTGTACAGATGTTTCAAATACAAATACTTTCTGTATGAAAGATTTAGTAGCTTAATTAGTATTGCTACTTATTTGTATTTTTCTTACAGGCTTTTTTTATTGTATAGGGGGTGACCGAGGAGACGTATCGCCTGATGGTAAACGATTACCGCCGCTCATGAACAACAGAGGCGTTACAAGTGCGGTGCCGGCCTTTTATTAAAAGGTCGGCAATTCAACAATCATTTGTGTCGTGTAACACAAAAGATTTAAAATAATTTAAAAAAAACAACTAATTTGTATAAAATAAATGATGTGACAGTTAATTTTTATGCTGAGTTTTCGAAGTCAGCGGGAAGCGGAGCGGTGGCGGCAGCGGAGAGGAGCGGTGGCGGCAGCGGAGCGTACAGCGGTGGCGGCAGCGGAGCGTACAGCGGTGGGGGAACGTAAACTCCTTTTTCGAAGCCAGCGGCCTGGGCAGCGGGCGCTTGAGCGTTTTAGTGTTGTGTTTGGAGAAATTAAAACTCATAAAATATAAATTCATATCGATGACAAATTTCACAATAAATTAACGAGTGATTGAAATAACTAATGAAATCGATCAATGTTTAGTAATATTTTGTTAAATTAAGGGTCAGCTTTTATTAATTTACCGTACATAATAATTATGATCTTTTTTCTAGAAAAAAGTTTATATATAAATATATAATATATATAATTATAATTGTTGTATTTAAAATTCAAAGGAGTTTTAATATTATTAGCGAAAATAGTGTAGTTTATCCATAGCTATAACCAACTAAGTATTATTCTTTTCTAATAATATTATGTGCCACTAAGTCTATTCCGAACTTTTATATAACTAGATTGAAACAATTTCAACAAAGTTAGTTCTCTCATTTAAGGCACTTATTGTTCCATATTGTACGTTCATGTTGAACGCTATAAACGCTTATTATATCCACAAATTACAGCAGAGATGATCTAATACAAGGGGTTTATCAGGCAAAGCAAACGAACTGCTGATTATATCAAAATAAACAGCAACATCTTGATCAAAGTAAAATTGTTCGTTACAGGAAAACTCATTTCCTCCGAGAACTTCTGTCGACAACCTTATTGGGTTTCGTCAAAAACACCAGTGTAAAACGAAACGCAACACATATATCCTGTAATAAACGTAATAGAAGAGACACATTACTGATTCCACACGGCGTTGAACAAATAAACCCCCTGAATGCAGACGAGAGCTCCTATGAGCTTCCGAACTGTGCCAAAACAATAGCTGGCAAAAAGAAAACGAACGATCCTGTTAAAACCCTCGTGACGTCACCTGAACGAATTAAAACTTCCATCCTTTTCCTGCCCGATGATCCTGCGTCATCTCACTCCCTCGCAGGAGGCAATTGACCTATTTTCGGGCGGGCGTGCAATAATTTCACGAAGGGCGGTCTACGTAGCTTTAGTTATAGGTTCCGTCGGCTTGCACATTCTTAGGATCGCATCGACCGAGTTATACTTTCAATTTGGCCGTAGCTTTGTAATCGTTATGGCCGATTGGATACAAAGTCGCCAGTTTTGCTTTTATTGTACGCAGTTTCCGTTTGTACGAATACATTGTTTTGATAGAACCGTTCGTATATCACACTAACCATAATCACTGTTGTTTGTTTAATCTGAAATTAGTTGCCGTCTATATTTCGCAACGAGGGAACTTGGCCTCTTAATATCGTTTATACTTAAGATAGAAGCATATCCAACTTTCATTTATGTGTTATGGTAGGTTTATTTCAAGTTCAAATTAAACAAAAGTGTCTTTATGAAGTTATTAGTATGGTTTAAGTAATGGTTGAATGAATATTGTAGTTGTGTTTACTCATAGTGGGTCAGGCGGCTCGAGGGAGTCAAACTCAAACATAAGAAAACAAATAACAAATCAACTGCCTTTTGAAGTAAAAAGTTTGTTCGTTTGGTCCCTGTGCTGGAAAATGCGAAAGAAAGAAATAAAGTATTTATCTTAACAAGTTTGTAATGTGTTGTAATAAAAAGAGGAAGAATATTACGTGTAAATTATATGCTTTTATTTAACGCAGTTTATTTATACCCATATTTATTTTATGAAATTATAGTAGAAATCATGACGTATTAAGGTTTAAGGGGTTGCTAAAACCTGCCTGTCTAAACTAAGATTTTTGGGAGTACCCACTACATTGGCATACTAACACAAGGCTCTGTTTGTGTGCGTGCGAGTCTTGTACATGAGATATACATAGTGTCAAAAGTAAATTTAAAAAGTTATGTATAGTCAGTTCTTAGGAGATAAGCCCACTACGGGGGAACAGAACCGGGAGAGATTTAAAACTCGCCCGGTCCGCCAAGCCCGGGATACGGGTCAGGTACCGCAGACGACTTAGACGCCAGCGATCGCAAAACGATTTTCGTCCTCCATACGCGCCTTCTAAGCCTAAGGGTGAAAGGTAAGGCCATCCTTCACCCTATCAGAAGCAGGCATGGGTGGCAACGCAAGCGCTGCGGAGCGCGCGCCATCTACAACCGTAGGTTACCCGAGGTACGTCAGGGTACCAGGGTTTCAGAAAATAATATGATAAGTCCACTAACGTCCTTTGACATTTTTAAGCAAGTGTATTGGATGGTTTATATATGAGATGTTTAAATGAGGTCTTAATATCGATAATAGTTGTACAATATCTGTTAACGGCATAAATGGTAAACATACTGATGGATCTCTTGTGGTAAGTGAACACTGCTGCGTATGGACATCTTAGGCGCAACAGTTACAAATTTATTGTTGGCCTTTGAAAATGAAGAATTGGGGAGAGAGGAAGGCAGCGTAAGTAAGGATTACATTTTAAAACTAGTTCTAGTTTCCTGCTAACAAGCTTAAGAGTTAATATAATAGACCTTCATAGTTATTACCATTGTATTATTTAAGTCGCTTCAATTTAAGAACATTTATAGGGACACCAATTGTTGCTTAGACAAAATACGAGTACGATAAGCTACTTGTGTCGGACAGCCTGTCACGGCAACGTTCGTTCTACACTTACATATGTGTAACGAATAAACGAGATTCTTTTGTTGAACAACTCAAAGATATCTTATACACACACCCATATATAGATTCATAAAACAACATTAATTTGACACAGTTAAACAAAGAACACCAAAAAGTGCCAAGATAAAAATCATAAAATGACAGGACACTTCTTGACTTCTGACTCTGCCTATTACACGAAAAGTATCAAGTACGTTTATGCGAGCCTTGAACGTGCTCCTTTAAATTTTACGATTGTCAGAAGCGCTGACCCAAAACATACTTTGGCAAAATTTATCATTTATATTCAAACAAATCGCATAATAATCCAGCCAAGTTTGTCGCTCAAGAAGGCCAAGTTACCATACTTAATTTCCCTTTTCAATACACCTAAAGTACAAAGTGGTGTATACGAGTAAAAAGCCGTCAAAGCTTTAGCGGTTACTTACGCAGTATACCGTTACATTTCAAATAAAATTCGTGCCAGCCCAAGGGCGTACCATTGGGCCATTATTATATTTACATAATATGCCTAATAAAAGGTAACTGACATTACAGCAGCGGGGGTGGTGGGTACGCACGAGTGACTCTGTACGCGAGTCGGGGCTCAGCTACGGTTAAATTGCAGACCGATATTGCCAACTATGAAAATAATGTGCTATAACCCGTGAAACTCGGTAGGTGAGCTTTTTGTGTCCTAAATCGAATGTATTTTTCTAAATAACATGGTGTGAAGCTTGATTTTTACTAGGTTGTGTTTTTATTTGAAACAAGCTTTTGAGGTTAGTTTCGCTCAAGTTGAAGTGATGTTGTTATCCATACCAAAGTGGTTCTACTGTACCTGATGGAAATCATAAGCAGCATCCAAGATTGGTGGTCACCATACTCTTTACGAACTCAGATAACACAACAATGCAGCATGGTGACCAACACCATGGCGGCCTGGTGATGCTTCTACATAATTAACGGGTAACCGGTACAGCGGCCCATTAAAAGAATAATTTTATTTTTAATCAGTGTACAATGATTGAGGTTCTTTAGTCGTAATTTTTTAAAAGTTAATGTCTTGGAGGTGTGGTGGGTAGGCGTAGAGATCTAGTAAGGTAGGTGCAACCAGGTTACAGTTCAAAAACACAAATATGCATATAAGTATAAACATACACATGCAAATTTATATAGCAAAAATATACCAAAATACCTACATATATCTAATAATCGTACATCGGGACAGTTGATTTCACTAATTACATGAGAAGATTTTGGCAATTTATCCACATCCCTTTTAATAGAATATCTATAGATTAGTACAACACGTCCTCTTATGAAATCACGTGAGAATAATAAAAAAAGATTTTGTTAACGATCATCATAATCACTTGTAGCAAATTACTATCAAGTCTATATCAACAGCTTTTCACAGTCCACTGTTAAACACAGATCACGGCGAAGTTAATTCAAACAATTTAACAATAAAATTAACTGTTCGTCGAAACAAAATCTAGTTCGACATTTCAAAATAACTTATTTCTCTATAACCATATCAGTTGTTAAATAACAGCAAATTAATTTAAAAGAAAAACAAAAGAATAGGACGATACCTGTTTTTCAAATCAATTCAGCTGGAAGTGAAGCTGTAATCGCTCCGATGTAACATCCGGCCTCTCTATTACTGTGAAGGCGATGCCGGCATATTGAACAAGCATATTTACTTTAATTCGTTTGGTTGAACATGATTTTACAACCCGGGTGATAAACGTATTTAGCTCTGTATTTGGAATTTTATGAATAGATAGGTGGCCTTCGAGTATTTAAAAATATTGTTTCACTTTTTAAATCATTGAATACATTTGAGACAGGTCATGTGGTTGTTTGCCTTTGTAACATAAGAACATGCAATTCGTGGTAACTAAATAAAACGATTGTATTTTCGGATTTTTTTGTATGAAAGTAGGTACTGTAAACAGAATAGAAAGATTTATAAATTTGAAAAAAAACACTAATTGATACATAACCATAAACATTTACTTTAACATACAAGTAGTATAGGTTTTTAGGTATAGGTACCTTTATTTAAGCTACTTACCTACTTGAAAATTCTAGAGAAGTTTGATTAGCATCGATTAATAGAAATCGATGACAATTTCTGTGAAAACTGTGGTCCCTGTACAAATTATGTAAACTTATGCTATTAGACACTACGCCTAAACGAAACAAAACTTTAAATATACGTGACTAAAACTTAAACTTAGAGTAGAGTTACAATTTTTTAACCATACCATTTATTTAAACCTGTACCAACCTGTAATTACCCGACTGCGAAAGAAGGATGGTTATGTTTTTCGAGTGTGTGTATGTATATTTCTTTGGCACGCCCTAGACCCTAAACGGCTTGTCGTATTTTTATGTGAGTTGTGTCAATAGGTTCGTCTTAGTCGTGAGAGTGACACCAAAATTAAAAAAAAAACAAAATAAAGATACATTTTTTAAAATCTTCTCTTTTCAGATCTTCAATGAATTCTATAATAAAGATGGCAGATAATGAAGAAGTCGGTTTTTTTAAAATAATTCGTTTCTTCTTTACTTAAATGTTTTACAAATTTGCTGTTATATTCACTAACTTGTGCCATGAACTATATATACCTATACATAGATTATTATTATTATAGACCTATACATTATACATGTATAGGTAAATTTAACTCTGATAGAATTTCAACATAGTCTCTACCGAGGTCGTGACCGTACAGCTACGTCAGCTGTAAGCGGTAACCTATCTACCTATGAAATCAGCAACTGCATACAATAATTCCTCACGCAATAATGGCAGATAGATCTCTTTTTAGTAAATCCAGTGTGCGTACGTGTTGTGGTTTGGCTAATGCCCTGTTATCCTCGTTTATAAATCATTCACGTCGATCGCTCGCTTAGCTTAACGGGGGCTTATCGTAACGCGTAATGGTTGGAACGTAACAATTGTATTTTTATAAGCGACCGTAAATACTGGACGTGAGCTTTATGTCTAAAATTGCAATAAAGGATTAGCTGATTATACAACATTATAATTCGTTCTACGGAACCCTTGGTCTACAGTTGACTCCCGCGCCTGTCTTAGTATCCGACGTAAATTGTGCATAAGAGTAGTATAAGTATACTAAGGTCTGTAAATTAGTTAATAAGCAACATAAAAAGGTTTGTGTATTTCAGGAAAGTACACATGGCATATCTCGTTTTCTCTGTTTTATGATTAAAGAAGTTTTTTAAAAGTAAATCATGATCAGGGTCAGTTTTGTTGAAGTAAGACTAAGGAGCCAAGCAACGTTAACGACTCCATTGAATGAATATTTACGTTCTCCCCCAACGTTTTTTTTAAATTCAAACATTTAGCGTTCTGTTAAAATCGCTTGCTTCAAAACGTAGCCATCACTTTCAATTTGTATCCGAGTAAGGGAAGAGCAAACAAATCTACTTAAAAGGGTACTCAAAAACACATGTGTTAGATAAAGAATTCACAATTTTACATCCCCACATCCCCTGTAATATAATTATTGAGTGATCAAACAGTTTGCGAATACACCGGGAGACATATCTCGGTGTACGAACACGCACTAGTAACATTTCGTAATAGACATTTATCATGAGTGGAGCGTCTCGAAGCAACAACATAAATCATTAGCCTACCCCCCGCGTGGCGTCGCATACCGCTCCCCCTCTGTTCTGATTCATCAGGCCATCGTCAAGATAGATTTAGACACAAACATATTAACAAGATGTATTTCTGTCGTAAACTGCAGACACAGTTATATTACGAGTTAATTTCTAATATATGTGTTTATACGTTACATTCTATTGATTATCTTCAACTCTTGAATATTAGTGTTTCTATACATAATTGTAATTTTCATTGGTATTTATGATACTTTTTTGAATGGTGAAGCTGGTGGTCACACGTAACATATGAAATAAATTTGTATCCAAGTATATCCAGTGTGATATACAGTACTTATACTTTTACTGGCCAAGAATTACTAAAATTTTTGAAGATTCTGTTATTGCCATCTCAATTTGAGAGTGTTAGTTTGATCTTAATTATAACAAAAGTTAAAATATACCTATTAATAATGCCTGTAATTGAATTTATAAAAGTAAAAAAAGAACGAATCCTGAAACTAATATGGTTTTGAAAAATCACAAAACTTTTCGCCATAGGACTTAATAAAATGGTTTATATTCATTCATTACTAGTAATCGTTTTCAACTTGTATGTGAACTTCGTTGTCAGGAAGTATGTCTCAATAAATTGTCGTCTCCCTACCAATATCGTAACCACGGTTGATGTGATTCGATCGAAACGTGTTGAACTACCCCACCGTGATCATTATTTATTTGTGATAGATTTAATGTGATTAAATATTACAATATACTCTCCAAAACTATCTGAAAATAATGTCGGACTGTAATTTTGAGTTATATCTACTCATATTATTCAGCAATAAAAGCTGAGCAATCATTGCATAAGCTTTACAGAGCCGTTAGTAGCAGCACGAAATGTTCATGGCGCTCTTAAGTGAGAACAGTGAAGTAATTTTCGACTCACATTTACGACTACTAAAAGTAAAATGGACTAAAACATAGATGTATTGCTGGAAGCTTGTAATTAGACCTATATTAAAAATAAATTAAATCTAACCGATCCTAGAGAACAGAAATGAACGAAATCGTGTATTGCACTGTAGTCATTAGTCTGACTATAAAACATTTTTGCCATCTTGGTTTGTATGTTTTATCTATAAGAAATACATATAAGGAAAATCTATCAAAAACCGATGATTAATAATGCAATAGAAAACTTTGAAAACATTGATCAAACCATAATTCCATGCGTTTTTCTTTCATACTCTCGTATATGGTAACTGAAAGACGTTAATTTAATGTTTCATTATTTATCGTCTCTATCATTGTTCTTTTGCAGTCCAATGCTGGGCATAGGCCTCTCCTTGCACGCCACTTGATCCAATCCTCGGCGCCTCACATCCAGTTCCTGTTAGCCATCTTGCGTAAAATCATCATTCAACCTGGACTGTGGACGTTCAACACTATTATTCCCAGTCTCAGTCAGAAACTTATTGCAAATGACGTACAAAAGCGGACGTAATGCCATGAGGCATTCTCTCCCAGTCAAACTTCAGGTGATGTAGAAGTATGATGAGTAGGATTGTATTACCACAACGATTATCGGTTTTGCGGCTAATATGGCCCGCCTATAACTTACGAGTATTACAATTCTCAATCAATACTTTTGGTTATACAAAAACATTTTGGTGAATCCAAGATGCCCTTGTAGAAACAATGGAATAAAAAAAATACTCCTGTAATATTATATTTATAAGATATTGATATCTTCGTCATCTAAAGCAACCCTATAAACGTGTCGACATCCGAATCGATTTATGATCCCTCATAACCAACCGTCCCACAGCGTCTGTACATTTTATCTTGCCCCGTCACCTGTCATTTTATTATAGGAAATTTGAATAAGCGATTACCCAACGATAAAAGATAAGGTATACAAATTTCAGTTACAAAATAGCTTTTACATGGGTTCGATGCGATGTTTAGAAACTAGAATTGATCGCGGTGAAATATTTTTTTTTTTGTTAACCCCGTTCATTTTTTTGGGGTTTCGATGGAAGTAGAACATTGAAATCATAGCCTTCAAAGCGGTTAAAAGCTATAACATTTGAAATAAATACAAGTTAAAGCTGAAATTCGGTTGCAGACACAAAAATACATGGTCCATTTCATTATTATCAGCCCATTACAGTCCAGTCCTCTTCTGGGCATAAGCCTCTCCCCACAAGAATACCACAGAGCTTGGTCTGTTGCTTTTTGTATCGCTGTCGCTGCCAGTTCTCTTACGTAAGTCGTCCCACTATCTGGCTAGAGGGCGTCCCATACCATGTTTGCGAACCCCATCCGTGCATTTTAAATATCTTTTGATTACCGCCGCCCACGGACACCACCAGAGGCATCACAAGTGCGTTGCCGGCCTTTGGATGATGGGAAGGGGGATGGTAGGAGGGGTTGGGATATGGGCCTCCGATATCCTCACTCACTCGGTGAAATACAGCGCTAAAACTATTTCACACCGGTTTTCTGTGAGGCCGTGGTATCACTCTGGTCGAACCAGCCCATTCACGCCGAAGCGTGGCTCTCCCACGATTTACGTTTAAGAACATGCATCTAAATATTCAGTTTATTACATTTCAAAGTAATTAAAAATCGAAGATATCAGGTTTTCAAACTAAGCAATTCTGAGGAAACTTTGTTACAAAGTTGGGAGCGATCAAATTTAACTCAGCGGAGTAATTAAATTACTGATCATTACTAGTAACAGTTAATTAATGAATTTGAAGGTTACTTTCATACTTTCAAAGTTAGAGAGTTGGCAAAAAGTAAATATACGTACCGATTTCTAATCCTGAAACTTTCCTGGAACGTTTCGGCCCAAATATTTACAGTTATGTCGATATCTACGTTATGAATTTAGTCTGGATTTTCTTATGAATACATATTTATTACAATACAGTACTTTTTTGTGTATATTACATAATTCTGCCAGTTTTTGTTTGTAGTTTCACTTCTGTTTCGATTCAGTTAATTAATTTCAGAAATTAATAATCTTTGTCCCACTCCAAAATTTGTCCTTATCCTTTTAGCTATATGTACTAGTTTGATTAAATAAACAAAATAGCAATGCCAACAACAAGCTAAGTCCAGACCATTCTATGGTAACCAGAGTATTTATAAACATTTTTATTTCTAAAAACGTACATATATTAATCATCCCATAATTACATTTCCAGAATAGAAAATTAATGGTAATGATCTCTCTCCACTCAAATAACGATATTATAATAACTCTTAGAGTACCAAATAGAACACTGAATGTGATCATCACCATTATGATCACCAAAAAAAATAAAAAGTAAAATACTTATGCAACAATGTATGTATTTATTTTATTTTATTTATATGCTTTATTGTGTACATACAAAATTACAAAACAAAACATAGGATGAGTTACAAAATATGCAAAATACAATAGGCGGTCTTATCGCTCACTTCGATCACTTCCAGACAACCACGACACGGATTTTCGTTATCCAAAAATTTTTGGTACAAGTAACACACACACATACATATGCATACATATACATATACACACACATTATACACACACATACATTGTACGTATATGTGTGTATATGTATATCTAACTGCGATATTATAAAAGGTAAATGTAACTCACATATAACATAATCCAGCGTTTATCAAATTAAATCGCATACGTTAAAATGTATAGTATTTTAATAAATATTCCAGAAGGATGACATCTAACTTGGGAATCTTGCGCTTTCATGATACTTTTTGGTAATCTATTTTATTTTGAATAGTATCTCCTTGTGGTTCATTGTGTTTAGTTCTGAACTGATCATGTTCTAACTCAACCAGCTTTTTCTCATTTGTGTTACAACCATTTTTTTTATATTTCTACTAAATAACTATTATGATTGGCTACACTGTACCGACAGATGTTTGTTAACAAACATCTATCAAGAGATATCCGAGTCTTAATGGATTTACGTAACATTTTCGCTTGTGACTTTTAATATCAATGACTGAGTAACACGTGACCTTCAAATTTGCCCTATTTAACACTATTGTGTAGTTCTTATTACAAATAATCATTTCAAGAATTAACCACTATTGCAGATCAAGTTTGAATTTTATAAATTGAAAGGCAATCTAGAGAAGTTTATCGTCAGTTAAGGATTGATTGAAAACGAATAATGGAGGTATATTACGCCATTCCTTTCATTGCCTTCTTATCACATCATACTAATATTATAAAAGTGCTACTAAGTTTATTTGTTACGCTTTCACGCGAAAACCACTTAAACGATCATCATGAAACTTTATACACAACACATATTCTTGGAGGTATTACAAGTAACATAGGAACTTTTTTAAATATAAATTTGTACTTATACATAACACAAGTCAAAACATCCTTTCTTAGGAGAGTTCTAAGTATAACAGTGGGCTATTATAGGTTGTTGATCATGATGACGTTGATTCAAACATCATTATGGTTCACTTCGTAGTTTTTTACTGCGCTGAGTGTTGTGGGTTTGAATTCAACATGTGACAACATATTGTGTGAACCACAAATTGTTGTTCTGAGTTTGGATGTTCCCTATATCCTTCATGTTACGTTTGTAAAGGCCCCCGCGTCACAAGAAAGGTCTTTAAAAAGATCTTTATTTAGTTAGAGTTTGAAAATAGTTAAGTCGTTTGAGATTCTTGACTGAAAGTGTAATAAGTTGTACTTAGTTAAATTCGAACTTTAGTCTAATTCTGCAATACGATCCTAAGTAACTTAGCGCTTTATAACTTAAATACTTTCTGTTACGTAGTTTTAAAACCTATTTGTTTATCTTTCATACTACTTATTGTATATGTATACATGTTATTTAATAGTTTTAATTAAATAAAGGGCAAAGGCCTCAGAAACAAAGTGACGTTTTATTGGATGATGGTGACATGGCTCAGAATTTATTGTAGATGGAACACGGTACCATGTGTATGTTTAAAAGTAATTTTTTCAGTAATAAATAGACCTGTATGAAAATCTAAAAAGTCCAGCTAAATTTATCTTAACAAGATATGTAACCTGAATAAAGGATATATCTGTATACTTCCATTTACATACAGTCACTGCAAAATCCATGAAAATAATATATTATTGCAATATTTACTACCTACAGTAAATTTTACAAAACAGGTACATATCTCCCAGTAGCATTGATTTCATTCTAGTTTGTATCTAATTCAGAATCGCCTTTGCTCCAAATTTGTTATGCCTAGAAATCTTAATAAAATTCCATTTCTCAGAATGCAGAGGACGCAAGGACCAGATCGGATATAAATCATTGGTGTCGAACGCTTTCTATCGCAGTTGACACCTAAATCGCAGGAGGCATTACTCATCGGGGACACGGCACGAATAAATCCCAGTATTCTTCCCTTTTTCCTTAACGACATTCCACTTTGCGCCTCGGCGACGGTTTCAGAGTTAACGCTGATTTTTATGTGTTGTCAAATATAAGCAAGACGTCGGCAGTTCTTCTGGTAAGATAATGATCACATTTACCGTGTGTGTATGTGTTTGTTCTATTTTTAATACAAGAAATAACAATAATTTAACATCATGCGTAAAACGAACATGTTTTGATCTACCGAAATGACCAATCTACTTCACGTTTGTTACATCGTTTTCCTAGAATGACATGCCATATTGTACATACAAAATACAATCAATTTTTAAACTGAATTAAAATATATATATATTTTATATAAATATTTTTCTAACATGCCAAGAAAATTTAATAACGCAGTTAATAATTCTACTAAAATAATAAACGTGAACGTTTGTATGTTTGTTGCTCTTTCACGCAAAAACAACAGAATGGATTTTGAGGAAACTTTACAATAACATAGCTAATACATCAGAATAACACATAGGCTACAATTTATAAAGATACTAGCTACGCCTCGCGGCGTTGCCCGCGGTTATTGTCGTACCGTGCGTACCCCCGTGGGGTTCAGCTAGTTTTACAATAAATGCAATACGCAATTTTATACGTGATAAAAAATTATTTTTTTTGTCATAACAATCCAAAGTTCTTGGTTATGCGATATTTGCTTTAATTTCTAAGTTTTATCACTAAGGCTTGATTTATACTTATAAGGGCTGGCAAATACATTCTAGAATTAACCTCACATTTACTCGTTTCAATATTTATTCTACCTAAATCCTGACCTTTTTCGCTCTATAGCATTATCAAAAGTTGTTTTTAATTCTAGAATGTATCTTAACAATTGCCACCTAGTGCAAATCGAGTACACATTACATAAAGACAACTACCTAATTAAATGTAAATAATGTAATGTAATGCATTCGTGTAAAATATGTGTATGTTTTTTTAACATCACATTTTCAATCTAAATATTTAAGTTCGAAAACCGCATTGAACTTTAACCAAGTTGAATATCTACTGAAACTTCATCGAACCGAAGCAGATCCCGATTCAAAGCAACTGCGATAAGATAGCCCAACTTTTTTCATTTCAAACATCGAGAGCCAACATGAATTCGCATCACATTTAAAATATGGTATCCTTGGCAAAGAGAGGAGGCGTGAAGCCTTGAGCGATAGCCGTTTTACCAGCGAAACAAGTGCTTGCTCATTTTAATATTTCCAAGTTTCCTTGAGCGTGGCGTCATTACGCGAAAAAAGTGCCGCAAGCGAAAGTGGGCCAGGTCCTTTAGAACCCCTCGGTCTATTGTTATATTTTTTTCTTGCGCCGGCCATTTTATGAACCTAGTTTTTCTTATAATGTTTCTCTTTTCAATATTTTCCGGGATAATACCTATTGATTTTAAGGTGCGTTAAATTTCGTTTTAAAATAAAATCTTCCATTAAAGATGGTTCTTTTATTAAAAGTCGTGCCAGAACAATAAAAAATAAGTAATTAAAATGTGTTTTTAGTTTAAGGAGGTTTTCAATTTAGTTTGATTAGAAATAATCACCCAGAGGAAGCAACGACGGTGCGGTCAATACCTGGATGGGTGATTGCTAGTGATATGATACCATGAGCGTCGCCATTCGGAGGTCATGTTAAGCAATCAGTTCATAGGATAACAGTCGTGGATCTTAGTTAGAGACCTAAGACCGGCTTAAAAACATCCAACGTCAAGATTATGTAGCCACAACAACCCTGTTCTAAGAGAAAAATCGACAGTGGGACATTATAGTTTATAACTAGTTGTAAGAAGATTAGTTTCAATATGAAAATATAAATATACATTTAATCGTTTTATAAACATTCAATGGAACCGTACGAATTGCGTTAATTGTTTACGAATCAGATTGTTTTATATGCTGGTGCTTATACAGATATTATAAAAAAAAAATGTTCCTAAAAATAATACACCCTGTCGCTAGAAGCAATCTTGTTCACACCACCAGGAATCTTTTAAAGTGATAGTAATATAAGGTGTATAACGAAAACTTTATCTAAGCAAATCTACTAAAAACATACCATTTAATTTAATAGAAAAAGTTCTTAAGCGATGTCTCATTCTTTGTCATATAATATGTAATATACACAATAGTGTATAAATTTTGATCTACAGTGACAGATAATACATATACCGCGTAGTTCAAAAGATGGGTAAATTGAGGACGTCTGATATCATTTGGAAATGCATTCTATTTCCGTTACCACTGAAAGCTTAAATTAGGATGAAATGTCCTGATATTTTCAATTACAAGTTTTCTAAAGATCTTAACTTTTTGTAACATGACGTCAGAAATTACATCTAAAGACTTAAAAAATTCCTTTGAAAACATTTGAAAACAACACGTCACCGGACAGAAAACGTCGCCTCTGTGGAAACTTTATTTAGCCGTGGCGTGCGACCGTCACTCAAAAGAAACTGACGTACGAAATAATATTTTTTCATATTTGAAATCACACTGAATCATATAAAGAATAATGAATCATAGTTACTAATACGTAAGGACTAATATAGACTGTAGTCGAATAAAAAAATCGTCTAAAATACTTTACTATCAAAGGTACTATTTTACTTTTTAGTATAATATTTTAGGCTCTTACGTTCGTAAGTCGTATATAACGTATAATTATAAAGTCAGAACGGTCTTCAATTTCAAAAAGTTTATTTATTTTCTTAGGTATTTCTTTCTTCTTATACGATTTTCCATTTTTGCATGTTGGATACAAAAATGATAATGAAGAAGAAGTGATGATGGGTTGGAAAACTCATGGATAAAAATCATTGATAGGTTTTGGCAAGCCATGAATTCATAATTCGCAATATACTTAAAATTTCGCATCAGTAACAGATAATTGTAAATGTCTACTTACACATCGTAATAAGGATATTTATATTAACGTAATGTTTATACATGCAGTTGATAATAAATAAGTTTTCCTCATGATAACTTTTTAGAATAATTGTTTACTTGTTTTTTATTTTAAGAATATCATATATAATGTTTAAGCTTTTGTACAAACATCACTTGTAATATTTTTCTAATTATCCCACGCAGTTCCATCATAAGAACAAGGAATTTGAAAACAGACTTGATGAAAGTTGAACCTCATTGTCAATCTTTTTTTGTTTTATTATTTATTTATTTAATACATCATGCACTTTAGGTGCATTGGCGGACTTAATGCCTAAGGCATTCTCTACCAGTCAATTTCACTATTACAAAACCCTACAACATTTTTCACCATACATACATACAGAATCCCGTTTTTTTATAGCATGTACGAGTAACACGTATACACATAGCAGTTTTCCCCATCATTCTCGATGAGTTGTGTTCCGTCAATAAATCAGCGCCTTGTCAAACAACTCGGAACTTGCCAGATATATTGCCGTTCTGAACTATGTTCTGCAGGAACTCCACGGCTTGCTAAAAATTAGCTTACTGTCTCAAATAACCGTAGTTCTGAGTAAATCAAAATATAGTATATTTTTGGTATGTGCAAATGTTTTAGTAACGTATATGTCGTAATCAAAACTACGGGAACTGGCACAATTCATTACTTTGTCGAACATCAGATTGCTAACATCATAGTTTGAGGAGAATAACAAAAGTTTGTTATTGAAATATATACTACTCTCCTTAAAAAAATTAGTTGTGCGTATGATAATGGATTAGAACTTCTCTGGAATTAATTTTGAAGTGTTTTTTATGTGAATATACAATTATATATAATTATATGGATATAAAGAAATATTTATCGTACCCTATTAAAAACAGGCAATAATATTATTCCGTGCGTACTACATTGATCTTTTTTCAATTAGTTTTATTGATAAAGCTTTAGCTTGACTTCAGGTCTCTAAGGCATCACACAAATTGTTAACAGTTTTAAATATTCTTCTGAAACTACTTGCAGTGTTTTAAACGAAAAAAAGGCGCAATAACATAATTGTATTTTAGTCAAAAATGTTTGTAAAGGTCATTACGACACACGTACGAGTATATTGCATACACAGCTAAAGCTGTCAAAAAACTAGTCGCCGCATATTTTAGTCTCCATGCCGCCCACATTTCAATTTTACCTACTCGTGTTATTTTTAAAACTCCAACCACTGATTCACGATTTCCTAATGTCTTAGTTTATTACGTTAATTAACCGGTTATAATTTTACCACAACTATTAACAACATTCTATATAATAAACCTCTGTACTTCAAACCTCTGAATGAAGTCATAATTTATTTTTCTCAAATTAAAACTGACTAGAAATATGTTTTCATTTTGTAAATTACAGTTTCAATGTGTAAATTGCGATATATTAGTTTGTAATCTGAGAGATTCGGCAACTGATATTATTGAAGATACTGCTTGTTTCTTTTAATCAGCATACATTGTAAAACTAGATTTTGACACAAATACAGTAACTGAACTTTTTCCTATCTAAAATGCCGTTAGTTATCTTATTTTTTAATCTTTAATCAGCCAGTTTGAGTTTTTTCAAATAAAGCCTACATATTCTTGTATTTACTTAGACCAACTAGGCTCAATTCAATGACATGGTACCTACTGATAGTATTTTGTCAATTAATATTTATTACTACAATAACACTTCTATTTTATCATCAAATGAATTACCAGACTGTCACACTGTGCAAATATATTTTTTATATTAATTTATACCCAATTATTTAGATGGTTAAATTTACATTTACTTAACAATTTCAATGAGTGATACATCTGTATGTAAGTACCTACTATTATTATTCCATAAAGTAAAATGCTCAACCTCGACTGATTACATTCGTACCAGATACAAATATCAATAGTAATCGTGCTCGTTTACAGGAAAGAAATAAATTCCGCTCCGTCATAGCAAATATTCGGCGTGAACCATAAAATAGTTTTACGATCAGAACCTAGTTAGTTATTACACGGTTTAGCTACATGTTACAGATCACGTTCTCGTAAATCTGCATTGCGTCAAATTTGGAACGGTTTTTAAACGAATAAATACTTGGGCATTAAAATATATCGTATAATTTTCTATTGATATGCTTCCATCTGATGATACGTCAGCCTAATTATCCTGCTCGAACGTTATTATTTCGTTTGTAAATAATTTTAGGCGAACGAAGGTCGATTTTTCATTAAAAAACTTTGTGTATAAAGGTATGTACGTGCTAATAAGATTTGCGATAAACAGAGTCGGAGACAATGCTAGATGCTAAGTCAAATTTGTCAGTTATTAGGTTTTTTGTGTGTTCTAATCGGTATCATATTGTGAATTTTATTGTAGACTATTTATAATTAAATACATTTGTATTATATTAAATATATTGACTGCCTCGTTGGTCTAGTGGTTAGCGTAAGCGACTGCAAATCAAGAGGTCTCGGATTCAATTCCCGGGTCGGACTACTGTTGGGTTTTTCCTACAAGAAATTCCTAATAGCAGCCCGGAGTATGGAAGATGGCGGTGTTTCCTGCCCGTGCTTCGGAGAGCACGTTAAGCCGACGGTCCCGGTTGTCATGAACATCTATGGCAATCGTTATTGGGAAGTCAGTGCCCTCAAATATACTGACAACTAGTTCAACCTTCGAATTCAGTTCGCCCTCAGGGTTGCGGAGGTCAGATGCCAGTCGCTCTGTGTAAAAACTGATATTCAGGTAAAACCGGTTGAACTGGTAGCCGACCCCAAATATTGGGTATAATAAAGGCTAGGAAGATGATGATGATTTGTGGTCTATGTTAATGTTTTGTTAACGTGTCGCTTGGCTTATTAGTGACTAACACTTAATAAAATACTATTTAAGAAACCAAATTAAACAGATCTCCATTATAGGAGAAATACGATAACATACAATAATATTTTTATATTAACTACGTCGTGTGAAACACACAAAGTCGAAAGTTTAGTCACACAAAAATATTTAAAGCTTGATTACAAGTCGAAACATACTACTTATTATTTGTCACCCTTGCACTTGATGTGGTAACTTAGTAACACATACTTGTCTACTGTTAAGTCATAAAAGCGTAAAATTTAGACAGAGCTACTTTCGTATTTGTAATATTAGTGGAAAATATAGTCAAAACATACTATAAAACTTTGATAAGGGATAGAAAAAGAGTTTTAGTCCATATAATTTAAAATAATAATAATAATAAATAAATATTTCGGACATCTTACACACAATGCCATCTAGTCCCAAGCTAAGCAGAGCTTGTGTTATGGGTACTAGACAACTGATATAAATACTTATATACTCTTTTTTTTGTAAATACATACATATTATACATAGAAAACACCTAAACTCCGAAACAAATATTTGCAGATCATACAAACATTTGGTGCGACCCGGGAATCGAACCCGAGATCAGTCGCATATGCTACCACTACGCCACCGAGGCAGAGGCAGAGCAGTAAAAGAATGATTTTGGTATGTATAAAAACATAGTGAGCATAATAATCGATTCAGTTACAACAAATTAGTAATCGATCAAATTGATGATCGATCTTAATTTGAAAGAATTCATTATTCCTGTTTTAAAAGATTATTAAATTATTTGTAGAAATGAAACTGAAATAATGTGTCCTATTATATTCATTTCACTCAGTAGTATAGATTAATAATTAAATAAAAAAATATTTTACTTAGATTAGAATTATTTTATGATGCGTACGCATATTATTTCGAATAGTGCACGGTTGCGTTCTCGAGTCACAGAACGTCAGTTTTACCTGTCAAAATTACCTTCTTAGATTATTCAAGGAGATCGTTTTTTGTTTTTCCGAAAGACGGTCTCCATTTCATGTCATCCACATTTTATATATTTTTTATCATTAATTTCATCACGACGACGACTTGAAGACTCGAGACTTGATAATTGAAGACGATAAATACTTAACATTGGTAGAAATAGCTGATCCGAGTGATCCGGCTGGTTGCCATTTCATCAAAAAAGAAAAAGAAAGAAGATTATTCAAACTAGAATCAGTTATTTACTTGCATCCAAAAACGTTTCTGCTGAATTTCTGACTTTACTTGTCATATCTGAAGCCATTTTGGATTATTTTCAGATGACAGACGTCAAGCGCGTGTTTTGATTACACCTTCAACAGGCGGGCATGCGGCATTTTAAGATTTCACGTCCCACGGCAAATAGTCTGTCCTGACGTACATAAAACGCGCTTGTGATGTGAGCGTATGCCTTATTGCAAATTATGAAAACAAATAAGGATTATACGTCACGTATCACCTACCTTTAATTACATATAAAAGGTTACAGAGATGGTCTTTTCCGGTAATAGCCTGACATGTTAAAAGTAGTGATTACTTTCTCCAATTCATTCCTTTGAGCCACATATATATTTACAACGTGGGCATTATCCGACTGCAGTGTTGGTTTGGTAGGGTGTTAACTGTGAAGGAGTAACTGAGCTATATTTTTGTGAAAATGGTATGAAATCATTGGCAGAAGTATATTAAGATACCATTCATGAAAAGTTAGTTCAGCCCTTTAACAACACAATGTACAATAACTGAGAATTGTCCTTTCAACAAGACCCGGTGCTGGGTCATAAAGCACGACGCACCAAATCTTGTTTAGAAACCAGCGTCCCAGACTTCATTAGAGCTGAAGGCTGGCTGTCATCTAGTGCTGATCTTAGTGCAATGGAATATGATTTTGGTTAACTTTAGAGAGTAAGAAATCGGTCCAGTTGTTCCTGAGATTAGCGCATTCAAGCAAACAAACTCTTCAGCTTTATAGTTAGTATATAGATAAAACAAAAGAAAACATAATGTAAGCTATGACAATTTATACGAGGATACAAAACTCATAATATTTATAGCCTTGAGTTATAAATAAATTTGTACAGAGTAATGGACGTTTAAACAAATATAAAAAAAAAAAACTTGTTTAAAAATGCTAAGAAAATTAATTTATCTGGCGCTTGTTGTTGGCAGCCGATATGTACTTGACCGAATTCTTTCAGCAAACGAAAGAAATACGTAATTACGTTCATTGATATTTCGATGCAATATAAAGGACCTTATCAAGGTAGCTGTCTAGTCCGCTGGTTTCAAAATCGGGTTAGATTTCAGCCGCCGCGCTCCTCTGCCGCTTCCCGCTGACTTCGAAAACACGGTTTACGCACTTGATATTTTCATTACACTTTTCTATTTCAATTTATCTGAATAGACCGGTTAACCCATATAATTTTTCTATTAATTCCTTGTCTTTTCCCATCTTTACTTTTCATATAGAGCTTCCAATATTCCCGTCTTAATCCAAAATTTCCCGATCGCTGGTAGTTGGACAAGTTCCTTTTACAGAAGTAGACCTACAATTTTAGTAGATAAAATGTCAGTTACCTATTTAAACCCTTACAGGAGTTAGAGCATATTAAAATTAAATGTTAGACATAAACACACGTATAAATATTATACATACTCATATATTAACTCATTAGAAAGACAAGCATCAATGCTTTTTCATTAAAATTTCCAACGTAGTTGTTTCGTCTAGAGAAGAAACTGTTTTTTGAAGATGAGGCAATTTAACGAGCTTTTTATATGTTTTCAATGGTGGGAGTCTCAGCAAACATTGTTTGTTATAACTGAAGGTACAGTCACCTACACAATAGTTGTCACATTCTACAATTAAATAGGTACATAGCTTATTTGTGTGATAAGAAAGTTTACTTTTAATAATATTTCATTCATCTTTAGGATTCGAGAATTTTCAGTCAGGCGATAATTTACTAACGAGGGTGTTTGATGTGTATGTCTAAACACTGGAAATAATATTACTTTTTGGATCTCCTATTCTTTAATAATAGTGTGTTCCTATGTATGTTTATTCACTAAACGTTTGTTTGAATCTTGAAAAATTATCTTGAAACTATTTTGTTGATTATTATAGCCTTAATATAATTCTTCATAATTCGTTTAGACTGAAGTTTATAAGTGCTTTTTAAAATTGCAATACAAGTTTTACTATCGATAATTCACTTTAAATTAATAAAACAACTTTGTCTAAGAAAAACAATAAAAGTGATATATACGGTTAATCTTTATAAAAATATTTATAGTGATGTACTAGGTTTTGCTAGCAAAAAGTAGAATTGACGAAAAATAATATTTTTGTTGTTTTTTTTTTCTATGTAATTAAATATATAATTATACTCGTAATTACTATAGTCGTTCCAATACTTTATTTAACTTTTGACAGATCACGCACATAAAGTTTTGTAATAATTTTTGATACAATGTACTACAGATAATACTGTACTTTATGGGCGGGCTCCGCCTACTTAGGGATGTGTCATTCGTAATTAATGACCACAGACTATAAAAACGGTTTTGAAATAAATCGATTATCGATTACATTAATAAAACATACAATAAAATTATTGTGATTATATTTTATATCAAATCACGTAAAAAGCTTTATTATTTTGCATTAAAATGCCCTAAATGTCTCTGTTTCAATGCATAAATAATTTGCGTAATGAAAACAGTTCCATCGTACTCGTACCTAGTAATGGGATCGAATGTATTCGCCGCAAATTAATGAATCTAAAATAATTGTTTAGACTTACTATAGTTGGTTCAAATAAAAACTACCTGCGGTACCTACTTGTAATGAACAGGTACAAAATGTTGAAATTCGTAGTAATTTACGGATTAAAAATAAAACAACCAAAAGAGGTACTGTAATACTAATTTTAATTATAAAGAATCGTCTTCTTCGTATGACCAGGAATCATCATCACTTGACAGTTGTTTGTCCTTTGAGTACTTTCTTTTTTGGCATTTTGACAGTAACGAAGGCAGGAACGATACGCTCAACTCAACCAAACGTGAGAATTCACAAATAAATCAATACGGAGGAATATAAATACTCAACTATATTGAAGGTTACTCATTGAAATACTGTAGATTATTTTAAAATAGACATAGAGAGATTAAATAAAGATCATCAATAGTTTAACAAATACAATATTAAACACTGAATTACAACACAATACAATAATACATTTTGAAAATTCAGTTCCTTTTATTATATATTTTTTCATGACATAGAACCGTCATATTTGAACAACATTCTTTTAATCCATTTCTTCTTTATTTTGACAAAGGAGGTCGCACATTGAAACACATAGAAATATGAAATACGAAATTATCTATAAAATAATGAGTTTGTTAAATCGATTAAAACTTCTTAATGCATAAAATCGATCCATGAAAGAAATCGAATAGGTAACGGGTCAGGGTATCACTATTTGATTAAGTATTAGAGCTGTCAAAAGTTAAATAAACTATTGGAACGACTATATACTCGTTTGCCATCGCATTAATTTGATTGTAGAAAATATAAAAGAGTTCAAACGTCGAACTCACTTTATCGTAAAAGAAATAGATGTAAAGCTGTATAGCTTCGTCTGAGCTGAATAAAGAAGTGTTAGTGTTCTTTGTGTACTTCAGTTACGCAAGTATCTTGTATACTGTTTTGTTACTTTCGTAGACATGTGAGTTGCTAATTACCATATTATTTTAAGACAATAAAAGGGACAGAGTTAAAAGCCGTTGACACTTTTATATTTTTTTTACTAAACAACCTTGATTGGATGTAACGAGCAATGAGTGGAACGTTATTTTATCTTTACTTTAGAAAAATCGTAACTTATAAATATTTGGACCTGCGACGAAATTCCTCAAACATTTTTAGTTAGATTCTTACAGATTCATTTTGTCACTTAAAATACTTTTTTGTACTGTTTCAGGACAGTCTACTATGCTTGTATCTAGATAGTTTTTATTTATTTTAAAAAAGAAAAAATATTAGTGTTTCACTTTGATTCTTTGTTAAAGAAAATGTACACACCCCACATCCCTACCCAAAAATAATAGGTAACGCTGTGTTAATATATCACTTTAAATTGAATGGACAAGTCGCTGACACTCGGGGAATTAAATTTGAAAATATTGTAAATTTTCGTTATGCTTACGTAAGAGAAAAAATTATTGAGAAGACAATCTAATGGAAAGAATCTGTAACTTAAAATGATTAACGCTGGAAGGACCATCGCCATCTAACTTGAAATAACAACAAAAACAACTGAACCTCTTAGAATATATTGCTTTATATATCCATTGCTCCAACAACACCATTAATAAACGAATCTCTATTCCGAAACCATTTACAACTCGACTGTACAAAAGAAATGTCCCAGTGTCGGAGACAATAGAAGGTCAACGGTGTATCATAGCAATAGAATTCGCCTTGGCAGTACTAATGCATTACTGGGGCGCGATTTGGCTCGCTCACAACATTAAAACCGACAATAACAACCGCTCGACTCGAGCGTACTTTGCCATCATTATTCGAGTTTTGACTATTTATTTCTTTTCTGAAAGAATGTAAACAGCCGTGAACTACGAGGGTAGTTGATGGGTATGTTTTTGTGTAGCTGCTACGCCGGAGGTCAGAGAAATTCCTAATTTGAAAAGTTTGACGTTCAATAGAACATAATGCTAAAAAGAAATAGAAATAAAAACTTCTTGCTTGGGAATAGTAAATAAATGTAGACAGATAAGATGAGAGCGAAACTTTATTTTATTCTGTGTCTACGTCATGTAGTTGTTTCTTTTGTATATATTATATCAAAACTCATGGAGCTGGAGATTTGTAGATTATAAGTTACATAATTATACTATATCCTACGTATTCACCCGTGTGCGAAAGAGTCTGAACTCTAACTGATCAAAAGTATTTACGAGTACACCGCAACATCATTCTTTTATAACCTCATCTAGCCTAAACGAAAACACCGACAATAGAGCGGATGCGGCGTTAATGGTCACTGTTTTAACCTTACCTAACCCAAGTGATTCAATAAAAGTAGACGACATTTCATGTAGCAGTAAAAAGTTAAAGTACTATACTCAATGCCTCTTAAAAATTCTTTTGACCGATCAAGAGTTTTTCGAGAGACTGAAACTAGTAATATTTATCCTATTTGTAATGCGATGTTTTAATGGAATAGCACCTGTAGTTGCTAGAGGGGAGGAAATTACAATCTTTTATTTATGTTTCATAACTAATATCTAAACGGTTTTAGTATTAGACAACACGATGCATTGTAGATATTACTGTAGAACACGAAAATAAAAATGTTATGTTATTATTGTTAAGGAACATTTTTCTTGTGATTGCGTATGGCCTAATGTTTTAAGCGGTCGCCACACTACTATTTTCAATAGAAGAAAACAAAGAAGTTAGAGAACAGTAAATAAAATTAGTACAAAATAATAAATTCATACAAAATTATTTAATATATAACTACTTTAATTAAACTATATTGTAACGTTGTCCAATGAGAACAAGTAAAAGTCGTTTGAATAACTTCAAATCTTTAATACAAATAATATATTAACAGTACATATGTAATAAATACCTGCCTACTTTCCTATATCTCCACACCCCCTAAAGGTTGGCTGGTAGAGAATGGCTAAGGCATTAAGTTCGCCGATGTACATACGTGCATAAAGTTTTAAATAAATAAATAAATAAGTAATTTGTTATGAAAAAAAATTGTAAATATCGATAAATCTCACCACTGCATTGCTAAACACACCTGTATCCTGAATGTTGCAGTTGATGAGAGACGTATGCGTTCAGTATCAATCTCTCATCACCTTATCTCGTGCAACTACGATTATAACTAAAAAAACCGTTTCATAATTAGGTTAACGGTAGGAAACTTTCTCTCTATTTTAGCTGACTTTAATTCTATGTTTAAAGAATGTATAATGTTTTTATGATGAGTACAAATGCAGTTATTAAATTGGGTAGAACTATAGAGGGGGTTAGGTTTTTTTAGGTTTGGCCCTCCCAAAATGTTTCTACTCTGCCTGGTGGAAAGCATAAGCAGAATTCAAGCGTGGTGGTGACCATGCTCATTGCGAATGCAGACAATGCAGCATGATGACCCACACCATGGCGGCCTAGTGATGCTTCTGCATCATTGGGCCTCCTGTCTCACACACGCCAACGGAACACGTCAGCAGCATTTTCTGTGCGAGGATCCGTTCTTGCTGAAATGACCATGGCTCTACTACTTTAACATGTTATATTATTGACTGATAACTTATTTTACACATTTTTATTAGTTTTAACCTTGTAACCTTATTTCTTCTATTATAGTTCAGGTGATTTGACTTTATTCCATTCATTGAGCATTTTATCACCACCTTTAGTAGCCAAGTTGTGGGCAAAATCAGTATTCTATAAATTGCATTTAATGGCGCCTCGATGCGTGCATTATACTGTAAGCGGTTCACAATTGTTGTTCTGAGTCTGAGTGTCCCTTGTGCACCAATAAAAGGAAACTATTTATATTTAAATCGAGGCAAAGTCAGAAAGTTGAATTTCAGACTATTTTTTTTTATGGAATATGACGCAAACGAGCAGACGTATCGCCTGATGATCAACGATTACCGCCGCCCATGGACACTCGCAACACCAGAGGCGTCACAAGTGTGGTGCTGGCCTTTGGGGGAGGGTGAAAGGGTTGGGGTATGGGTCTCCGGTATCCTCGCTCACTCAGTGAAACACAGTGCAAACGCTATTTCACACCGGTTTTCTGTGAGGCCGTGATATCACTCCGGTCGAGCCAGTCCATTAATGCCGAAGCGTGGCTCTCCCATGATAAAAAAAATTGTACAATTTTTACATTTGCAAGCAAAACTGTAAACGATCTTGTTTGGACCATAATCGTTAGCGGCCGTTTTCAGTTCATACAAAATATAGAATATACGCAGTGACTCAGTACCTACAATATATTTATCTACATTCAAATAAAGTGCTCCTAAATATATGATACGAATGGAATGGGATTTTCACACCTCATTCTGTATTTATACCTACAAAAACGTATAGCTATGCTAACAACCTATTTTTATGGCAAACTGCGACAAAATATGGTAATGTTTGTCATAAATCTGTCACCAGTAGAATCATAGGTACTTAATATTTTGCCTGCTAAGTTTTTATACTAAATGTAGTTACTATTATCGGTTTTACGAAAAAAAATTTGAAATATTTTTTTTTTATTTAAAGGTTGGTAATGTTTACTGCTGGGCATGTGGGCAAACCTAAGATAAATATGACAAGCTTTAGAGGTGCGATGATAGTGACAAATAATGTATGCGGTCATTCACTGCTCTAATATTAATAACTGCCTCGGTGGCGCAGTGGTAGCGTATGCGACTGCTAAGCTTGAGGTCTCGGGTTCGATTCCTGGGTCGGACCAAATGTTTGTATGATCTGCAAATATTTGTTTCGGAGTTTGGGTGTTATCTATGTGTAATATGTATGTATTTACAAAAAAAAAGTATATAAGTATTTATATCAGTTGTCTAGTACCCATAACACAAGCTCTGCTTAGCTTGGACTAGATGGCGTTGTGTGTTAGATGTCCGGAATATTTATTTATTATTATTAATGCATTTGATAAATTATATGAAATTCATGATTAGATTCTTGTAAATTAAGAGAGTTGGCGCTGCTTGGGGAAGACCTTCGTTTAAAAGTGGACTTCGATTGACTGATATAAAATTATGGGAGTTTCTACGAAAAAAGGAATAAATAAAAAAAAAACCGAATACAGCAAAGAAAGTTATCCCAATTTGCTTTTGATTTGTGAATTAACTAATAATAATATATGATAGTTACATTGTAAGGACCCATACTTTTTTGTTAAATTTAATAATATAGGTACATATCCAGAACATTATATAAATAGAAGGTTATGATGTTGTTTATGTTATACATCTCTGAATTACTGATGAAAATAGTGCATCAGCTGTTGTCAGTTTATTTACGTCATAGTGAGAAATATTTGCAGTTAATGTTCGCAACTAAATGAGCTCAAAACCAACTTTAGGCCCGCGTCATACTTTGAGGACAATTTTAGTTCAGTTGTAAGGTAACAAAGTTTATTTTGTAACTTTCAGTAAATAGTTTTTACGTGTTCTAATTTATCTTAATTAATTATATATTTCAAGGATTTTTTTTTAGATAATAATCTGTTTCAATGTACTATGTAGTAACCGAAATTAATTGCAATATAAACTTATGTAGTGGAGTAAATGTAATTTCTCATTTCTTGTTCCTTAACTTTTTTATTTTGTTTTATTTATTTTTGTCACGAAATATTTATCTTATACTAATGTACGTTCGTCGGAATGTTTTGTAGATAACAATGTATAAGTTCTCATTTAAGTGAATGTATAAATACTTATGAGAATAATAATTTCTAAAACCAAAGAAAAACAAATAGAAGAAATATATTTTAAATCGTTAAATTTTAAATGTATAGCTCTGTTGTCCTCAACTTGAAAAAGTAGATACAATGGATTTAATACATAAGGGGGACTGAGAAATAGTATTCACCATTGAAATTAATAATATATCTATTAAACTAAATAGTATCTTTACGAGGATCATCGGAACTCCTCTCAGAAAAGTCGAGTAACTATTACTATCTGTTGCACTTAGATCTTACTTTAGTTACTAGTCATACCATATTTTTAAAATATTGTTCTAAAAATCACATATATTTATATGTATGTATATATATTCTCTTCTGTCTGCTTCAGCTATTACGTCATATATTTATTAATATCACACCAAGAAAGTCATCCAATTTTAACTAAAGCGAAGACCGCTATTATAAATGTTTCATCGCTTGCCACCGGTGGGTATTTATAGGCCCCAGATTACGAGTACGCTGAAGATTATACGCATTCCTTATAAAATGTTTACCTTAATAGAGAAAAAAGGGTATTGAAAACTAACCTCTCGAAACACTTAGCTGCACTTGAAATATAAATAAGCTACTTTTTGACTAAAAAAGACATATTTGACATTTATGTGACAGAAGTACATTTATCCCCATCCCATCTCCCAAAGGTCGGCAACGCACTTGTGACGCCTCTGGTGTTGAGGGTGTCCATGGGCGGCGGTAATCGCTTACCATCAGGTGATACGTCTGCTCGTTTGCTCACTATCCAATAAAAAAAAAATATAAAATATGTTAAGGTCTTAATATAAATTCTGAATTCCGTTTTACTTATTTCAATAATTCATTTCGTATTCCTTATTTTGTATTAAATAAAATTAAACTCGACATTGGCTGAATGCACAAATCAAGCGAAGCCAGAGAAGATAAAAAAAATGTTAATGTTAGAAATTGCTACGCTTATTTTTACAAATAGAAATTAGGTCGTAAATCTCTAGTCCTCACCACCAATTAACACAAAATGGCATCCACTATTGAGCCACTCATATGACCGCAGCTAATGTCATCTGGTTAAAATGTCAATTATATCATAAAGATATAACAATGTTCGCTAAATAAATAACTATAAATTTAAATTGAATAGCTTAAAATAAGACGTCATAAATATTTAGTACATTTTTCATACAAAATTCGTCGTTCTGAGAAATGATAATTGTGATTATTCGGCTAAGGTTTCAGTTATCCTATTCATAAGTACACAATAAATTTATCTATTACGTATTCTAATCAATTCACATATTTAAATCTTAAGTAATGTAAATTTCTTACATAATTGAAAAAAGAGTTTATAACAAAATTACGTCACCACAAAATGTAGGGCAAGGAAAACCGCCAAATTTCTTCACCATTCAACAGGATGTTGAGATCAGATTCAGAATGAGATCAAATTTGATTATTCATGGCTACACATATGTTTTCAATCACTTGTCTGCAAGCTAAATTGCGAATGTCATGTACAAAGTTACAGTTTCATAACAATGTGTTAACAACAGTACGTATATCACTTGGCACCTAATTAACGTTTGAAAAACGAATACTGATTTTTCATAATATCCCGCCTAATTCAAATTTAGAATGTAAGTTGTTTTTTTTCCTAAATGTCATCGAACTGCCATGCCATGACTTTTTACCTTTTTTATGAAATCTCAATAACACTCATTTGTAAATTATATATGATACATTCTTGATATATTTTAGACTGAAACGATAAAAAACAATAATATTACAAACTTCGAACCAGTTACAATTAATATAATTTTGCACAGATTTTTGTCTATGGTTACTAATATTTTTCTGAACATAATTGGATTCAATGCCAGCCGCATGTGAATCATACAAATATTTTTAAAATGTTTATGACAGTAAATGTCATGATAATTTAACACCAGTTAATTGCACCAACATCAATTCTGCTTTGCTTTCCGCTATATTTTTTACAGACATTTATCGAAGTGGGAATTAAAATACCCGGTAGCAATCAACACCGATTCGGTGCTATGGCACAACGCTACGTCATTTTATATGGAATTCTCTAGAGAGGTAGAGTAGAGAGGTATTAGCACATGTTTATAGTATTTTGAAATTCTCAAACATATATTTTTTTATCAATTGCTATTTTTGGGACTTACTTTTGCTTCATTTATTTGATTTCCAAAGAACTTGGAGCTGTAAATATTATTTTTTTAACTAAACGCCTGTTTCGGTTTTGTATTCTAAACTACTGCTGATAAATTTCTCGTAAACCTAAAACCACGGATTCACAGGAATCGCAAAGTTTCAAGCGATACTATTAGATAGTAACAAAGAAAAACATCCGAAAATCGATTATTTTTCTTTTGCTTTTGTTTTTTTTTCAGAGAATTAAGATACATTTTTTTTAGAAAGCTCTTCTTTCTTATCACAAAAGACAGTGTTCATATATTGAACTCAATCGAGCTATCACTTATCAAAAATACGTATCTAACCTGAATTTTCAATGCCTCCCATATTACAGACGGTTCTTGGTCATTTCTGTGTTAATACTTATAATATAAAAATAGATGATGTGACTTTTACTACAAAAAAAGGTCGGACGAAATTAACTGTTGTTTGATTCAGATTTATTTTAATAGAAACAACATTTTTAAAGCCTGATATTACATTGTTTTTTTTATAAGAATTGTGTATTGATAATCTTTATTAAATACATACGACCTACTTAGAATATGTACTAATATTAAAAACTGAAGAGTCGAAGCTCATATTTAAAAAAAAACAGTACAACATACTATGCGTAGCTTTAAAGGCTGGCTCATTAAAGATTTTATCATTAAACATTTGTTCATGACACGGCCAATGGCAGACTAAAATGAGTTAGCGTTGGTCACTTAGTTTCTTTATACAATTACTTTACTTTGTGTCAGTTATTTCTTTTGTTTAAAAGAAAGCATAACAACAGTAATAATATATTTAATAGTTAGTACATGTAGTGTTTAAAAATATCATATCATTACACTTTCGATTGCATAAAGAGCACTTGATGCTATAGGCAATTTTTCCACTGAACGTCTGGGTGATGTAGAGCTGTGTGTACACGGTATATTTTTACTTAATTGGATGATAGACTGAATGAATTAACGAGTGGAAGGAAAATAAATATTGAACATTTCGGAGCATATTGGCTTTTCTTATTCTTATTTACCGAATAGCGTCAGAACGAGGCTAATGTTTGCGAGCATATGTACAATTTGTATGAAATAGTACTTTGTTACCTATTGATAAAGAAAGATCTACCAAAACTACGCTTATCACCACATGCGGCACCATACAATATGTAGTTTGACTAATTTAAATATACATACATATGCATATTGTAATAGTTGTTTTTCTATTTTCAGTTAATTAGTTTTAAGCAGTTGAGTTTAAGTTTTACAATTTGTAAAAGTGTATAATAAATTTTGTTTTAAGTTGTCCATTTTAAACTCTATTAAATATTTTTACACGTAAATAGTCTTACTGGTGTTTTATTGACATACATATTCTATATAATTTAGAACATCTATCTGTTATTTCAATAATAATATCATAAGTCGAAAGTACTATCTGTTTCACTTTCACGGCCAAATCACTTTCAACGATTTCAATGTAAATTGGCATGTAGATACTTAGATTCTTGAGAAAGGACATAGGCATATGTAGATATTTTAGGAGAATCCAGCATAAGTTAGAATCTATACTTGTTACAAAGAATCAAGTGGAACACAAAATGTAAATGACAATTTCCTTCGAGACACAAAGCTTATGATCATAAACAATAAGTAATTTCAATTCAAGCACAACCCTTCATATTTACATGTGAAACGAACATTACTGTTACATATTATGTCCAACAAATCATATGAAGCACGCAGTAATCATTTACGACTGCAAAACTCATGACAGAAACTCATGGGAGTGCAGATAAAGAATTTTTATTACCAATATCCTAAATACATATAGGAAGATATAAAACATCAAAGAGTTAGGCGAATATAATATTTTGTAAGAGATACTAAACTTAGCATAAATATCAGTATTTATTTTAATATTTAACAGTAGCTGACCCGACTCGGAAGGAATGATTTTATTCCGGTTTTTGTACCACTTTTCATGGATGCTAGGCTCATATTTGTCGTAGCGTTATGTTTTGTAGCCTATAAATGGGCTATCAAATATTAGAAGAATTACTGAAATTGGTCCGGCTCACCATTATTGGATTTGAATAAGTTAATTACTTCACCTATATACATTTTTTATTGCTATTTAAAACCATACTGTTCCACTTGTAAGTGCGGTCTAAGAAAATAAGTTTTATAAATATTCTCTGCGATCTCTCTATTTTTTTGTATTATTGAATGCAGTATTATTTTAGATTGATCGATAGTAGTTTTTTTTCTTTTGGTTATGGAATTGAAGGCAATCGTGCAGACGTATCGCCTGATGGTAAGCGACTACCGCCGCCCATGGACACTCACAACACCGGAGGCGTCACAAGTGCTTGCTGGCCTTTGGGGATTTGGGAGAGGGATGGGGGTAGAGGTTGTAGAATAGGCCTCAGGTATCCTCACTCACTCGTGGAAACACAGCGCAGGCGCTGTTTCACACCGGTTTTCTGTGAGGCCGTGATATCACTCCAGTCAAGCCGGCCCATGCATACCGAAGCGTGGCTCTCCCTCTCTCATTTTACGAGTATCAAGACTGTAACTTAATCGCGATGCTTCTTCAGGTTTTATATAACACATATATGGCTGAGCTGTTAAATATTTGGATTTCGACAAACATTATGATGAATTTATATGTACATTATTATATGTGAATCATGTAATATGTCTATCATATCAGACTTTCCTATTCCAATAATCTCGTCATCGCTACAAAATTTACTCATAAAGACACTTCTTGAACCTTTGATGACTCAAAATATATAGGTTAGGAGTCGGCTTACTCGAGATGTACGAGTGTAATTAAGTCTATTCGGATTTATCATATTATTCATTTACGAAATTTTAAGTAAAAGTTTATCGTTAAAAGAAAAAAATTATTTTTATTTTCTAGTTTTTAGTTTTTATTTATATATATACATATATATATATAGTATAATGAATAAACATAATTGTATTGTCACCAAAATCCAAAGTGTATACAAAATTTCAGATTAATCGGTTGACAGGAAGAGGGTGAAATTTGAATTACTAAATTAGATTTTTTGAAGCAAGAATAAAGAATAAATAAAGAAAAAAACAAACGGGGTGAGCTAATTAAAACCGTTTAAAAATAACATATTTGTATAGGATAAAATTTAACTTACGCTACAGATGTAAAATGTCTTAAATAAGAATGAAATCAGCTGAAGATGATAACAAAAATGCTAAATATAAATATTAATTTAATAGGAAGATCTTACTTCTTTACGCGAAGCAATTTCGTACATCTTTCTACGAAAATTATGTATGAAATATATATTATGTATCGAGTATGAAATTTAGCACAGTTATAGTTTGTACGCAGATGGAATGAAGAAAGCAGAAAAGAAAACTAAAAAATATATATTATATATATGTCGATGTATCCAATGTTTATCAATGTAAGAAGGTATTTTAAAATACTACATAGTCTAGTAACTGACTTAAGTTATGTCAATAATTTATTATTTTATTTAAAAATCGAACATTCGAACATCAGTTACAAATTGACATAGAACATTTGTGACTGATGATACCTGCGGATATAATAAAACTATGTCACAGGTATCAACACTCTCTCTTGAGATACATACTAATTCCAAAAGTATGTTAATTCTGCTACAAGGAACATGGAAAACAAGTAAGAAATTAATTTAAAGAAAATATGTGTGTATTTGTGTGTGGTCGTATTTGTGCGTGTATATGTGTGTGTGTATGAAAGGATTACGAGTAAGTGTGAGTGTCAGAAAACTCAAATGTTGTGTTCTAGCCTCCTTCTTAAGGGTAGAGTTATTTCCAACAGTGAACTGTTGTCTGTTATATTATATTATATGGTTATGCCAAAACCAAACTACAAATACATCTTTGGCATTATATATAGGACACATTGTCTTTTAATGAGTTCAATGTTGCAAATATTATTTACATCAGTTAAAATGATAAACAATTTCTAATTAGCTAGTTGTTGTATTTTAATTTAATTAATTAAATAAATAGTACCTAGTATTTATTTACTGTAATAAGAAAAAATGTTATTAAAAGCATAGTTCGTCCTAAATGTACTTACTAAATGTTTTATAAAAAAGCGTTTATGAAAATTTATGCGCATTACAAGTGAATCGTAATATTTTACAAAAAGGAAAGTTATAATTTAAATTGAAAGCTGCTGGTTTTCATTGATATGAATAATTACATCGCATTCTTTTAAAACTTCTAAAAAAATTGGGCCATACTGTTCAAAACGTGTACCTGCCGAAAATATAATATCATATACACAAGTACCGTCATGAACGTGATTATAGCAATCAACATCTCTTGGGAAATCGTCTGTTAATTGGTACTTTACTTCCGACGAGTCAAGCATCCAATAAAGTTGTTAATATAAGCTAAAACGCTTTTAGTAGCATGTTATCGCGTCATAAAAAATGCGACAATTATCCGTCTCATAAAAATTACTCGAAAGAAGGTGCATTATAAAATGTTTTATAAGATACATTTTTAAAAGGATAATTAAAAAGTGAAACAAAGACAAAGAAAATTAATTATGCCTAAATTTCAGTCCACCACATCGTTCATAACAATTATAGGAACAAAAGAGTTCGGTTTTGTGTACAACTCCTCGACTAATAAAGAATTACCATGCTGCTAAAGATTATCAGTGTTACGTTGAATAGTCCTATATACATAGTTATGTATAGTATTTAATACTAAATTTTAATATAGTAGGTATACCAGGCCTCTTAGATATTTGTTTTTTTTGTTTTTGTTTTGTTTTTAAAAAAGACAACTCCCACATTAGGAATAAACATCCTGTGTCGTGGGGGACTTAACAAACATACATGAAACGGACACAAAGAACATCCAGACTCGGGACAACAATTCGTGGATCACACAAAGTGTTGTACCGCGTGGGATTTGAACCCAAGACACTTGGCGCAGTAGCAAACGTCATGGCAACCGCTGAAACCACTCGGCCAACCGTGCAGTCAATTTCAACTGTAGTTCAATCTGAAATCCATTATTAATCCGTAACAAACAAATATAAGGTGAAAAAAAAACTTTCTATATAATAAACTTTAAAAAAATAAACATAAAGAGAAAACAAACAAAAACAATAAAATAATGACTAAAATAAAACTCTCACCTGAATAACTTTCTGTCGCCTTTATCGTGATGAACAGTGAGTCCAAAGAAGTGCACTATTGTATTTCACTATGGCACAATCACATCTGAATGAGAATGGAACTTGCGAGTTTTTGCCCCAGTTTGTTTATTGTAGTCACAACCTCATGGGAAATTATCCGGGGCGAGTTACCAACGCCAGACAATCTCTCAACGTTTGTAATGAAAATACAGCCAACACTACAACAGGTAACTAGCATGTGTACATAAAATACTTAATTTTCCATATTATTTGTTCTTACATAAAATAATTTTGCTTTCCTAGCAGTTAATCACAACATACAGGAGTATTACAACCAGATTATTATAAGTCTTTCTATGATCGAAACGAACGCACATATTCTTGCATTCTTTTAATTTATCACAACCATTTTTTCCCATTCGAAGATAGTTCAAAAGTTCTCGGCGAGACACGGCTACATCGTTTTCACGTAAGTTTTGTACACTAAACTTATTTAAGCATTATTCACAACACTGAAGAGGTAAACATTGATTATATTCAAAGGCTTTACATTTTGCTAACTTTTCACGTCTTTCAAAAAGTTTTAAATTCCATATCAATTCGCGGTTACATCATAACATGAGCACAGTTAAGGAGTACGAACATATCTATATATGACTTATTCGATTCATTTTGGCACAGTCAACTTCGATGGTCTTCATATTAAACACGTGGAGTTTGACACCATTACGCGGTACGCGCGTTTTTCACTAAAAGTTTCAAACTGTCCACTGAACACACGCCGCGACCAATTGTGCATTTATAAATAGTTATATGTATCCATGACGAAGTGTTTCACTAATACGCGGTGCCGTTGTTCTAAGGAGGACAGTGGTGAATGTCAGGTGATGTCGGAGATGTCAGTGAAACTGTGTTTTCGGTTTTCCAAAGCGACGTGTGTTCCTCGTACTGTTTGTGCTCCGTTACTAGAGGCACGCGTTCCACTGCAAGTACTGAAAGGCGAAACCTGTTGAAATAGGACAGGGGACTGTGTGCGAGGGAGACGACACATTGTCTCTCGACCTTGCGCCAAGTTTCAGGCGCTTATTTTGTTCAGTGTACGCGTGTGCGTGAAAATTCGCATGCTTACGACTAACGAATCGGTGTTAGTGAGTTGTGGAAAACTCTCTTTAGGGCGCCTACACACACACGAAGATTTTCATGATCACAAACAGATCTTTGTGCGTATTTTTTATTGAACATCTTGTAGTGTATTTATAAATAATAATTTAGTATCTCTATTTATTTCTTCAGTTGCCTATTGTGGTATTATTTTATACATGTATTTATATGTATGTATGAGTTTTTAAATTACAAGGAATATTTTACTCTATAGAAGACTTAACAATAAATAGAAAAGAGATTCAGTCAACTTGCAGTTTATTTTATCAGTAAATTGTTAATTAATTAATACAATTAATTGTTTAACAGAAATACATCGGTCGAAATTATTTCTCAGAAGCGAAGGTGTCGTTATAAGAATTAATCAATTTAAAGTGGCATCAAGTCTAATATAAACAACGTGCCACACAGACGCATGGCATAATCAAATAGCACGCAACTTTTGTAGGCTGTGTAGGTCGGGAGGCGAGACACGAGACCGGCAGCCGCCTCAGAGCGGGCGAGATGACAAGAGGCAACGTGGCTGCGCACGCAGCGCTCGATACACCCTACAGCCTCCACACTCATACCCCGATCAAATCTATGCCGAACTGGGCGACCGCCTCTGACAGCTCGCTCCAATGTAGCGATGTACCCTTCATTATATCGGGAATCAATTGACAAATGGGCACCGTGCGTTTGTGGTCGCTCACGCACTAACACGCGCACGCACTAACACACGCACGTCTTGCACTTTTCTACGTCATAGGCCTTTTGTTTATCTTTTTTAAAAGCCTCCTAATGGAGAGACGTTGTGCCCGAATATCCTGAAGGACGCTTGCTTTGACGAACTACCTAAAATTTTTACGTAAATTAATTGAATGTACCTTACCTTACCTCTAAAATGTTCATCATAACTAGACTATATTTGATATAAAAAAAACAACATTTTCTACGCTATTATTTTTGTCTGTATTTGAGCAGAATAAAAATTAAAATTAGTTTACAAATTACCCCAGGCGATATAATAAATAGTCGCCTTTATTAAAATAATTTATTGGTTAGTGTATTTGAGGTACATAATGGAGTTATTAAATTTCAGTTTAACTTTGAGAAGTTTTAAGTACTTTAAAGCTTTGATGAATGTTTAGGCAGTCTAGCTGAGAATTCAATTTAATTTAATTTGTTTACATTTTTCAATGAATTCAGTTCCATCTTTAAAAACTAATAATCTCATCATTAAGGAATCTATAGCAGCGGCAGGGATTTAAAATATATATCAAACAGACAGCTGCTAATCAAATAACATAGAAATAAATAAATTAATTAGAGACAGAACAAATAAACGTGCTCGTAACACAGTTACTTCTCATGAATAGGAATCGAACCCACATTTCTGGTTTTGCATTCAGGGTTACTAGTCGTTAGGCCAACAGCTTCTACTTTCTTCTTATGTTTTCTGTACACCTAGTGACGTGTGTAAATGTAATTTTAATAGTGACCCTCTGTTTTGTTGTGAAAAATGAAACGTATGGCCATACTGACGTCGCACTATCAAAAAATACTTCTAAGTAAAAATATAATGAAAGCCGACTCTTTTTTTTATGGAGTAGGTGGCTAACGAATACACGTATCGCCTGATGGTAAGCAATTACCGCCACCCATGGACACGCCGGCCTTTGGGGGATGGAGAGAAGAATGGAGGGCGGGGTTGGGACTATCCTCACTCACTCAGTGAAACACAGCACAAGCGCTATTTCATACCAGTTTACTGTTAGGCCGTGGTATCACTCCGGTCGAGCCGGCCCATGCATGCCGAAGATGGCTCTCCCACGGCAGATTCGTTCCAATTTCAAGTAACCAAAAGCTAATAAACTGGACGATCTATTCTGTATCGTTTGCTTTTCTTTACAATATAAGTAACGTTTACAGTAATATATCTCCATATATAATACAAGATAAAAACCAGTTTTGTCAGTAAATATAGGTAAATTTAATGACACTTAACATTTACATAATTATACAGTGAAGTTAACCGGTAACTAAATGCAGTAACCTTTTTGTATTCTTATAGGATAACCCCTGCACTAGGAGTTAGGAATATAGTGTCAGGAAGACTTCACAGACATTCATGAAACGAGCCCAAAGAACACCCAGACCGTCAGTCTCAAACTTCTAGATCACACAAAGCGTTAACCCGTGTGGGGATTGAATCCATAACACTTAATGCAATAGGAAACGGTGAGTCGGCCGTGTGAACCACTAGACCACGCAGTGTAAATATCTGCAGTTTTCTGTAGTAATCTATACAAATAAATGAAGGTGAAGTGTCTGTTTGTAATCTTAAATTAACAGATTTTCATTTAATGTATATGAAAATATTCACGGTACTTAACACTTATATAAAAAAATAAAATTTGGTTTTCTGTCTGTCTGTTTATCCCGGCTAATATAATGTGTAACGGCTTGATTGATTTTCACGGTACTTTCACAGGTTTTCACAGCTTAGTAAAGAGTAACTTAGGCTACTTTCATTTAAGACTAACGTCGGAATCAATCAAGTAACAATTAAAATTTCAAATTGTAAGGAAATAATATAAGTATATTTATAGATTTTAAAGAACAAATAGATTTTGAGAATATTTTAGGACCCAAATGAAAAATAAACTGCTAATGTTTAAATACAAAAACCCTATGGGTTACTGAGAAAAAGAACCCTAACGGACATACAGGCAAATCGATGGCCAAAGAACAAAATCGAACATAACAACGTTACAATCATTTTATGATAATTAAAAAGCATAACGTTTTATTTTTTTCACGCAAAGCTAATAATTTTTGAAATTATAAAATTCGATTGTTTTTTTAATACCCATACAATTATTATTATGTAGGTTAACGTAAAGGAGGCTTATGCTCAGAAATGGACTGCAACAGGCCGATAATGATGATGACATGGCACGACGTATAATTATGATTTGGAGACGGTGTGCTGTTTTTAGTCGGTCCGAGTACGACATAGCTACCAGTCGATGCTACTTGAGGGGCTTTTTACACAAAAAAATGCATAGTTTAGCAGTTACTCCATAGTTTGGTGTATGTTTATAAAGCATAATCATTCGCACTTGATAAATTTCGCATCGATACATTTTAACTATAACCTGTTAATTTGTTTTTCGGTAACCCGTTTTTTTATTATAGTATTTGAAGGTAACAAGTACTTTGAAATGAGTGTGATTTGAACAAGTGGGACAGACCCGTAAATGCAATAGTTGAAATTCAAGTGATATATGTGTAGTTTTTCTGAGTTGAAGATTCCAATTAATATTATTTTCTATCTCGTGCAGATACTAGAATGTTCGTTCTACTTAAATTTAAACCTGTTTTAATTGCATTAATGGTTTAAATCACGTGCATCGGCTTTAATACATTAATAATTTGTATATTTATCTAATTACATAATAAAAAATAACCAATGAGATCGATTAATTGTATATGCAAATAAAACAACCTCTTAAAAAGTTGTCACATTGCCAACGTGGACAGTAATTTGGTCGGTTCGTGTCCACGAAAATAATGGCTATGTCGCATTCCTCTTTCTGTTGTTAGTTGAGCATTAGTTGTACACTTTAGATTTACTCTACAATGTTTCTCTGTGGCACAATGGTTGTACTGTTTAGACGTGGGGAACAAAACTATCGAAACTGGTTGTAGTTTGTAAAATTTGAGCCCAATTAATACCAAAAAATTTGAATATTTACTTTGGAATCTTCACTAACAAAGTTAGCATTTTTATAAAAGCAGATGACAGATTTTAAAAAATCTGTTATCCGCTTTTATAAAAATATGAAAAATATGATAGCGACCGAGGTAAAGAAGGTTTACAAAGTAATTTTATATTGATCTCATTCATATATTCGGGTCATATAAGTTGTACTATAAATCATCTAACCCTAACTCTTCCCATCACACAGAATACAACATAGCTGTGTTCTAATTTACTGTCTAGATAACGTTTTACAAGACACCGTTAATTACAAAAATAAATTTTATAAATGTGTCTGATAACTTTATTAGTAGTAGTATCTCTAAGTAATATTATCTACACAAGATTTTTTTCTTACTAGAAATTCATGGGTTGTCTGGAAGAGATTAGATTTGGCAAGAAGACCCTTGGTACACCACATACGAGTATTGGATATTTTATGTATTCTCTTTTAACTCGATAATATGGTGTGCAAATAAAGAGTTTTCTACCTATCTAGCAGTTTCATCTGCGTATGCGGTTAGTGGTTCTTTACCAGTGGTAATGTTGTATTTCAGCATGTATTGGTTACATGTGTACTGCATTTTTTAATTTTAATGAAAGTCGACAGTTCTCCCCAGAGTATCTACATGCAGAGACTTGTAATTAGCAATAGGGTGATTTAATTGTACTTATATATTAATGTTATATGTCTGTAAGTCTTTCCAAGAATAAATAAATAAAAATAAATTAATAAAATATTCTTTGATAAACATTAATGAACTCGAAATAATTTACTTAACTCTTCATATTTTTTTTCAACAAACCAAAAAAAGGAAGAGTGTCTAAATTATTTTTCATATGTTATCTATACTAATAATAAAGCTGAAGAGTTTGTTTGTTTGTTTGGACGCGCTAATCTCAGAAACCGCTGGACCGATTTGAAAAAATGTTTCAGTGTTGGATAGTGCATTGATCGAGGAAGGCTATAGGCTATTTATCATCACGCTACTACTAATAGGAGCGGAGCACCAATGAAGAATGTTTCAAAAACGGGGGAAAATTTTCACGCTACGAGGTTGCGTGGGTCAGCTAGTTCAGTATATATTCCCATCATGTGTGGACCGATTTTCATTTAAAATAGCAGGTTAAAATTGATTTGATAGTCACACTGTAGCTGTTTAATCGCAATTTGGAATGACATTGGTATATTGTTCTGTATTATGTAACAATGTCATGGCTGTCTCCTATGGTACATTTTAATTTAAAATTAAAGCATGTAGCTACTACACGGACAATTCAACAAGAAAAAATAAAATTAACATATAAATTGGTTAGCTCAACAACCACATATACATATAAAATATCTCACTTGTAAATTTACAGCAATAGAAAAGAATTATTTCCATGGCTAATGAGGAATGTTTAACTAAAACGAACGCATATATTACGAAAAGAACGCGTTGAATCACAAAACGACGATTTGAATGTATTTTTAAACAAACAATTTGCTGTCACAAATCCCACGTCTATTTCCGACAGAATATTTTTCTTCAAACTTACGCCGAACACGACGCTACAAAGATACTCGTACGTTGATCAAATTCGTCGGTGTAAGTCCAGTTTTAACTCAAAGGCAACTAAACATAGCGACCACCAACGTGTACCGCAAGAGATAGTTTATAGAGCGCATTCCGCTTGAGTTCTGCACTTTGTTTCATCTCGATACATACATCAAGTGTTTCCGGAGATGTGTGTGAAAAATTGCACTTAGAAACGTAGACGTAGAAGTTCTGACGTCATTGTTTGCGTCGTTAATGTGAAATAACTGTAAGATAAATTATTTTTAGGCTGACTACGTACTTGTTCGTAAAGAAGCTTTAAATGAGTTCTTTCAAAAACGTATCTTTTATGCTAAATTCTACATACAAATTGAGAAATCAACCTACAACAACTACAAACAAAACTTATTTGATTATTTTGAGTTGAATCTTAGTTCATATGATAGTTTCCCTATCGCAAAGCTGTTAAGACATTTTTTTATAAATATTTTTTATTGATTTTTTTGTTCGCAGACAAGTCTATACCATTAGATTACTAAGCAAGCCTATTTAGGTATATTCTCTACATTGAAAATGAACATTTGGAACTTTTAGTTGGTTATCAATACAGTAAAATGGATGAAAAAAATGTGTTACAAATTAATTGAATTTTACATTGCCATTATAGATGTGTTAATTAATTAATACAATTTAAAAAAAAGTATGATTAGATTATCAAATTACACCCATCTGATAATCTAATCATACTTTTTTTAAATTCGATCTTCACCGGCTCTTGTACTATATGTAGAATAAGTTTATAAGGAATGTCCTTGAAACTAAGGCTTAACCTTCCTCGACAATTTAGGATAAGTTGTTATTAGTTTACAGACCTCAAAGTAATATAATATTATTTAAATTATAGCAGTTTCAAAGTATATCATTGAATATCCAACTTCAAGTACCATACCCGCTTGAATGGCCTAAGTTACCGTGAAATAAGTACACGTAATATCTTCAAGGAATTCATAAAGGGTGTTAGCGCACTCAAGTTGCGGGTGGAATACAGTGCAGGGAGTTATTGGATTAGGAACGACGTAAAATTTGGTGTACGTACGACCATCAGCTAACCTTTCAGTTAACGTGTTTGGTTCTTGACAGTCAGCGTATTCTGCTTTTCTCATATGGATGAAAGTTTATTGTGTGTATTTTATTGGCTAAAAATGGGTCCACTGTTATCCTACTTTGTTGTTAAATTAACAATACTCTTAGAATTCGATTTACTGTATTTTATTAATCTTATTTATGACAGTTTACTATCTTGGTAATTGATTTGTAGTTCCTACTAAATATTTTACAGGTAGACTTAATACTAGGGACATTTTCTTTCAGTTAACCTCTAAGTACCACTTTTCGGTAAATAAAGTTAATAAGATAAATGGTACGTACTTGATTAAATTATTAATACACCCATTTTTTTTAAAAAAGTACTCTTGCAGTTGCAATATTGGATTCAATATAAATAGCAAATGGGACCCCATTAGTTAATATTTTGTAGCTATAAATAATAATAAAAAATAAATATTTATTTATCCAAAAAATACAACAATCATACACCAAAATATTTTTACAAGACATTTGAAACAAATAGTTTTGAAACACTGATACCCATGATAAGATCTAACTTTTTTTTTTTTTTTTTTTTTTTTTTTTTTTTTTTTTTTTTTTTTTTTTTTTTTTTTTTTTTAAAATGCTACACCTCCAACATTATCGGAGCCTATGTATAATCTGGTTCACTTACATACAAGTTCTCGCTGTTGTTCCTCTCGCACTTTTATGCAACATCCTAGTTCTTTCTAGCATTCATCATAGTTCTCACTTTTTACGGGTGGGACTCCCGTCTACCATTCTACTCTATCCTATCCTATAGTTCGTTCTCTATTTATATTTATATTTTAGTCGTGTGGGAAAATAAGGGACACTATGTTTTTTATTTTACAGCTGCTTATAAAACTAATTACAATATTTACTATATGCTTACATTTAACTGTCGGGTACATGATACTTATGCTATTACTTATATTCTACTTCTTACATTTTTATATCTATTTCTGTTCTATTATATATTAATACTAATACATATATTAATACTAATACATTTTTCTTATTTACTACTTAGATTAGATGATTTTCTATGACTACTTGCTTATTGTCTATTAACATTTTTATTTATGCTTGACACTTATATACTACACTATATTGTGTAAGCATAATTTGTTACACAGTTGTTTTGTTTCTCTTAATTACCTTATTTGCTATACTTATGCAGTAATCTAGGAATACATCCCTATTCTTACTGTTTATTATTTTACAAAAGTTTATTTCTCTTATATCGATATCTATTTTACTTTCACAGGTGTGCCGCTCCAGGGCGAAAATGGGACAGTAACACAAAACGTGCGGTACGGTCTCCCTCTCACCCGGGTCGCAAATACAGGATGGGCTCTCCTTACACCTGAACCGTTCCAAGTACTCGGAGAACCCTCCATGCCCCGTCATTGTCTGTGTAAGTATGTTCCCTATTTTTATTTCTCTGATTGTTTTGTATGCCGATATCGCGTCCGGGAAAAATAATTTTGTGATCTTTGCGGTTTCACCAATTTTGTACCTGTGGTTCCACTCATCAAGCGTCCGCATACGCAGATTCCGCTTGATGAAAGAAACCGGGCACAGTTCGTAGTTTGGCTTTCGTTTCGACTTCTCAGCGGCCTCCTTGGCCAGTTGGTCCGCTCGTTCGTTCCCATCCACCCCTACGTGGGCTTTGACCCAGGACAAGGTAATAACTTTGCCCTTGAGAGACTGGGATTTGATGTTCTCTCTTGTTTCCACTGCCAATGGGTGGAGGCAACTGTAGTTTGTTACTGTCATTAATGCCGCCATGGAGTCGCTGAGAATGCGAAACGTCGATGCCTTTGCCTTTACAATTTCCCTGGTCGCGACACATATGGCCAGGAGTTCGGCCTGATATACTGTGCAGTACGCTGGTAGTGTAAGTTTGATCGTTTTTATTTCCTTTCCTCTGTCCCATATCGACAGCGCTGCTCCAACCTTTCCCGCGATTTTGCTTCCATCTGTGAAGATGCTGAGGTCAAAATCCGCTGTAGGCTGGTGTTGGTCTACCAGATTGTCGAACCCCAGGTCAACTCGCTCCGCAGGGTGTGGTGCCAGTAACGCAGAGTCCATGCGCTCTACCTCCCTGTCTCCAAGAATATACTGTGGTACTCCCCTCTTGGCCTCATAAAGTGAGGCCGCCTCACGGACTCGGAGGTCGAGGGGGAGCACCCCAGCCAATACGAGCGAAGAGTTCAAAGAGACAGTCCGATACGCTTTGCACATTTTCTGTGCAATCCCCCTTTGTACCGCTCCCAGCTGCTTCTTTACTCCCACCTTTTCAGCGGCCGGAGCCCATACGCTGGCGGCATACAAAATGATAGGTTCTATAGCCGCTGTGTAAATCACCTTGATCACTTCTGGCTGTAAACCCCACGTCGTCTTTGCAGCTCTACATAACTGTTTGAATATTCCGGCTGCTCTGCTACAGATGTTTGCGACATGTTTATTAAATGTGAGCCTCTCGTCTATTATAACTCCCAGTATTTTCATGTCTTTGGACATTTCGATGTCGATCCCGCCCATGCTCAGACGTGGGGTGTCAAACTTAAGCCTCCGCGTGATTAGCATGGCGTTGGTCTTATGTGGCGCGAATTTTAATTTATTGTCGTGGCCCCACGCTAGAGCACGTGCAAGTGCGGCGTTCGCTTGTCCTTCAACTTCCTGTGCCGTACTGCCGTCGAAAACCAGCACAACGTCGTCAGCGAAGGCCTGACAGTAAGTCCCCTCATTTTCCAGGTTTTTGAGGAGAGGGTCCAGGAGGAGATTCCACAGCAGTGGCCCACTGATTGAGCCCTGCACGCAGCCCTTTTCAGTACACTTCTGGTATTCAGTGCCAGCATACCTCACTCTGACTTTCCTATCCCGCAGGTAACTGTCCATGGTGCGTCTTAGATTTTGCGGACATTCTTCCTCAGCCAACCGGACTCTCATAGCCGGCCACCAGGCGCTGTCGAAGGCCCCCTCTATATCCAAGGACACAATCACGACGAGCCTCTTTTTGTCGAGTCCATCGCGGATGCGCTCCATCAGGGTATAGAGGGCGTCTTCGGTGCCCCTTTGTGGCATGAATCCGTATTGGCGAGTACTCATCCTGGGAAGCAAATGATATTTGAGACGCGCCACCAGCATTTTCTCGAAAATTTTCCCCATTATGGGGAGAAGCCCAATCGGTCTGTAAGCTTTGGGGGTCGAGTAGTCAGCCTTCCCCGGCTTTCTCAGAGCAACCACCGTAGCTTCCTTCCAGTCTATGGGAAAATGGTAGAGCTCCAAGCATTTGTTCAGGAGAGCCAGAGTAAGTTCAGGGTCATTACGGATGAAATGACTGCATATATCGGCTGTAAAGCCATCGGCTCCCGGTGCCTTCTTCGGGTTGAAGGACTCAAAAGCCACTCTGAGTTCCGACATGGTGAATGGGGGATCACACGATTCGTCGTGTCTTTCCCCGTTCACCATGTCTGCCTTTGATCTTATCAGGGTGTGGTGCGCGCTGTCGTTGTTGATGTGATCATCGGGATAAAAGGTTTCCGCTAGTAGTTTAACCGATTTTTGCGGATCCAGCACTACACCGTCCGCCTCCAGGGGCAAGTCCTCTTCCCTCTGAGCCGTTCGACCTATCACCCTGTAAATCCCCTCCCAGACCCCTTCCCTGTCCTGTTTTCTACAGAACTCCTTCCAACTATTGGCTTGAGCCTTTGACGCTTCCAACTCATATTCTTTTCTTTTTTCCAGGTAATCTTCTACGACCATCGGCCTGCGACCCGGACACGCACATCTTATCCTTCGCTTCTTCGTGGCGACCTCTTTCTTCAGCCTGTCGAGACTCTCGGACCACCACGGCACGGTAAGTTCCTCCTTTGGTTTTTTCTTAGGTATTATATTATTACAAGTGTCTGTCATTAAATTTTTTATTGAAGTTACTGCATGTTCTAATTCATGTATATTTTGTATTTTTTCTAATTCTATTTTATTTATATTTCTTTCTAATTTCAGTTGATTGAGCTTGTTATAAAATTCAGACCAGTCTGCCTTTCTTGTGTTGTATTTTCTCGTTGTTCTATCTATCTTTAAGCCTTTAGATTTTTCCAATTTAATGAAGAAGACCACGCCGTTGTGGTCCGAGCTCGTGAGGCTTTCGTCCACTTTCCACCCTTCCACTCTATCTAAGATGTCCGTAGAACAGGCCGTGACATCAATGTAGCTTTGGAATCGCTGGCTTCCTCTGACGGTGTCGAAAGTTGGAGTCGCACCTCTGTTCAGGATATGGAGGTCCAGTTCCCCCAACGCTCCCGCCAATTCCTCTCCCCGGTTGTCGGTTGTAGGGCTTCCCCACCACAGGCTCTTAGCGTTGGCGTCTCCACCGACGACAAGACTCCTGGTGCCCACAATTGTGGCGATCTTCCTCAGATGATCGAGGTATGGCTCAATAGGTTGATCAGGCTCAAAGTAGTAGGAGACAAGGGTGATCTCCCAGGCGCTAGTTTGGAGTCCCACCACGACGATGTTGTTTGTGGTGAGTTTCGGGTACTGTCTTATGTTTAGGTCTTTGTTAAAGACAGCGATAGCTGCTTTAATAGTCCCCTCTCCCCTGTTAGCGTTCTGGAAGACCCTCATACCCCGACAACCTTTCATTGCCTTCTTCGCGCCCACGTATGGTTCTTGTAAGAGCGCCACAGAGATGTCACGTTTTCCGGCTTCAATAAGGAGTTCTTCGGTAGCCAATCTCTTTCGTTGCAGGTTCGCCTGCACCAGCCTATAATGAACCGGGACGCCCTTAACAATAGGCTATTGACGAGCGGGCCAATTCATCCCATTTTAGGCGTATTGGGCATTCAGGGCTAAACGCATTGTGCCCACTGCGGTCTTGTCCCACCTTGGTGCAGTTTCGACATTTTGGCGGTGCGCCTGAAAGCCAATCCTCGCATACTGTCCTCAGGTGAAGTCCCCCACAGTGGCTGCATATATCCTCAGTGTCTTTACAAAAGCGCTTGCTGTGACCGTAACCTAAACACCGAGAACATTGAATCAGCGGAGAGTGGTCTTCCACTTTAACCCGCAGCAAGTCAATGTGCACGGTGCCCGCCCCTGTTAGGCGGCGCCACAATTCTGGTGGTACGGTCAGCACTACGTGAGAGACATGTTTGTTTCTGGTGCGCCTCCTATACTTGATTTTGATGGCCTCTATTTTTGGTTTGGGAATATCTTTGAGCAGGTTATTGTTCTGTTTTATTAAGGCGCCTAATATTTCCTCATCGGTCAGGTAGTCCATAACATATTTTATTATGACTAAAGGATCCTTGTTCGTGATTTCTTCTATATTAAGGTCTCCTCCTGATCTTTTCAGTTTTTCTTTCACCTTGTCGATTTCCTGTTTCGATTGGCATCCCAAAATAACCTTATGGTCCTTGGCCTTTCTCACACTGTCCACCCTAATGCCCTCGTCCTTTGCGTTCACCGCCTTTCTTACCCTATCCAGAACTTGTTCGCCAGTTTCATTTTCCGCTTTCGAAGTAATAGCGATGGAGTGCATTACCTTTCCTTCTCGGGCGGGACGCTTTGTTTTCCCGGTGACCGTTTCTGCGTAAGTGGCTAGTTTTTGGCTGTCCTGTACAAGGGTTCCCACTCTTAAAATTTCCTCCCTATTTTCCCTCAACAGTCTCTCCTGTTCGTCCATTCTTTTTAGGAGTTGGCTCTCCAGGCTCCTCAGTCCTTGTTCATTGGCCTTTTCTTCAGTCTGGGTTTTAGGCTCAATGTCCACGATCTGTTTGGGCGCCGACTCCGCATCCTTGAAAAGGCTATGGAGACGGTCGACAGCCTCCCAGATCTCCTTTTTGAGTTCGGACTTGAGGTTACGGCTGAGGTTTAGGGCGCTCCTGATTTTGGTCACTTGGTTCTTTGCCTCGTTGGCCCTGTTCGTGTTTTTGACCGTTTCCCTGGCTGATGGTTTGGCCTTAGGAGGGGTGGGGTTTGGAGGACGGATTTTGGCCTCTATGGCGCCGACACTATGTCGCACCTGTACCGGTGCCGGGTTTAGCGTTGAGGGACTCGCCTTTTCCGTCATTTGCTTATCACCAGGAGGTGACTTTTCTCCCGTTTTTACAGGGGAAGCGGTCTTTCGTGGTGTTCGATCTGCCGCGTACATTTTGTATAGTCTATGTTGGAGGTGGTTGTCAAAGTGTAAATAAATGTGTAAAAATGTGTAAATAATAGTGTGTAAATATGTATTTGTCAATATGTTGTTTGCTAGAGAATCTAGCACCGTTTGCTCTGTGTCGCTAAGCGTGGAACGGCACAAATATGATTATAAACTCTTTCGAGTTCTGGTCTAGATATATTACACACAGAATAAAAGAAATAAAATAAAATATCCTGAAAAATCAGGGTCACTCTACCGAAGAGTCAATTACAGTTTTTCAACGACCTGTAAAGGGGTCGAAGAAGTCACTTATCCTAAAAAAGTCGCAATAAACACAATAGAAAAATTTTTAAGAGGCTTTAAATTTTTTAACTCTATGTAGAGCCGGTCTAGGTGCAGATTATTAGAGGTCTCTGTGAGCCCTCCTCAATGATGCCAAACACGGCAAACCTAGCCCAAGGGGTCCCCGAGATATAAAGGTCCAGATTTTGGCAAGATGGCCGCCACGCTTTGTTAAAAGCAGGATATCTGGCGAACCACCGGTGCGAAACAGGCCGTGCCTGGTATTACCGCGCTCGTCTCGTCAAGCCGCGCCCGAATTTCCGGGTTTCAGCCCGAAAAATTTTTAGGCGTCCGAAAATACTGAAAACCACCCAGGAAGACGGATACTGTCCGGCCAGTCACCCAGAAACAAACCGCGGTTTTCTACGACCTCAGGATCCGAAGTTATGGACCGCCAAAACCCAACTTTGACAATTGAGAACTGTCAAAGTGGAAATTCGACAGGCCGCCGAATCTCTCCCCGAAGTCGCAGATATGCGGTGTTTGGGTTTTTTACAAACGCCCCGGTCCGCTCTTTCTGCCTATAGTACTTTCAGCGCTCCAAAAACGAGAACGCTGAAAACGCCTGAAATCTACGACAACGGTTTCAGGGGCCTCCACCAAGCACCCAAAAGAAAACCGCGTTCGCCTACGACCCCCCAAACCGGAGACACAGGCGTCCAAACCCTGAGTTTGACAACTGACAATTGTCAAAACTCAGTTTCAAACCCCGATAGCGCGGCAACCGGAGGTCGCAGCGAGACCGGGTCTTGGATGTGCCTTTCAGCTCAATCTCCTGCAACGCTCCCTGACACTTTCAGGCTGAAAAGGTCCAAGTGTCTGAAAGCTCCTGAAAATATATTTTCAGGAGAGATAGTAATGTGGGGCAGATTTCTGCGAAAACCCGAAGCTCCTAGATCAAACGGTGACGGAGATATATCAAACTGAAAATTTTATTCTAAAATATAAAATGGCCAAAAAAGTTTATATCTCTTAATTTTAAAGATAGAACGCCCTAGTTTGGGCTTAAAAACACTTAACTAGGCTATAAAAACACATATATGACCTAAAAATCTTATTATTTCTATTTATTATCTATTTATGAGCTAAAAACATTAAAAAATCTATAACTACGTTAATATTAGACTGAAAATTCTGAAAAAATTTGGATAATTTATGTTAAATAACGGGCTTTAATACCAAAAGATAAAATTCTGAAACTTTCAGGTTTTTCAGTCAAAAATCTCAAGTTTTCCAAAAATTTCAGTTTTTTAATTTTAATTTCTAAACTAATGCTTCTAGAATCTAACTTGTTTGCTATTGCTATCAAGTGGCATCCAATGAAAATAAATCTATTACCCCGTGCGAAAATACATACAAGAAATTCTTGGACTGGGTAAGAGGATTTGTATCCATTTTAATTTCAAAAAGCTTTGTACTCTTTCTTAAAAGGTCGACAACGCACTTGTGACGCCTTTGGTGTTGCAGGTGTCCATGGGCAGCTGTGATCGCTTACCATCAGGTGATAATTCTGCTCGTTTGCCCCGTTCACATTAAAAAAAAAACTACATTTAAAACCACAATATCAAAAAACACGCAAACACGCGATAAAAGTCGTTACATATTTACATTATGGTTTTTGAACCAAAATTATATTACAAAAGGGATGGGTAGAGACGTTCAAGACGTCTAAACTGTGCAATTTTACATTTAGTCCCACTTACGTAATAGGTATTAAAGTTATTTACCAGGTACTTTGTTGAATATGTAGACTGATCACAGGGACTAAATTAAAAAAACAAACAGATACGACTTGGATACCATAGTAGAAAGGGGATATTATTAATAAAAATCATAATTACTCAACCTTGCAATCGATATCGGAATTATGTAGTCATTTAGTTTTTGTACATTTAACCCTATAATATCTAGAAATTACTTGTAATAAATTTAGTTTAAACTAATTAAAGTATTGTTGATGTTGGGATGCCGCCCAACAGTTGATGTTGGGATGTTGTATATTTGCTAACCGGCGCGAGAACTATTTATTTCGCGATTCAGCATTTGTAGTTACTCCGTGTAGTACGTTACTTCGTAGTTCAGTGTATCTTCGGTAGATGGCGCTGTAGTATGTTATGTGGAAGTCGCCACAATAATAATAACTAAAAATGTGAATAATTTTGTGTGAAACCCGTCCGACAATGGATGTTTCGCTAGGAAGATGTAAAAAATCATCATATCGGTTTATCGAAAGTAGAATCTATGCTGTAGAGATACGTTGCCTAAGAAACATGTATGGTGTTGATAACTTTAGTGACAGAGTCAGGAATTTAGTGATAAAAGAACGTTGTGAGAGAAGATGTAGTAACAAGGATTGAGGTGTGCATGTTTTAATGGTGTATCCTCGTAGAGACGATGAATGATAGAAGTCTCACGAAAGAAATGTATAGAGCAAATGTCTGTGGAAGTTTTGGATGATGTCTTCGACGTCGAACTTTTACTGACTACATTGGTAATGTTTGAAGAACGGTCCTGTGAAAAATACCTTGAACTGGCGAAATGCATGCAGCGGTTGATAAATGTGGACGAAGCAAAAGAGGTGTGGCAGGTCCATGTAAGATGGAGATCAATTGTCTCAGTTCTGGAAAATAAATTACGTTAGAAATGTATGTATCAATTCATCACTGAGAATAATACAATATTTAAAAACAATACATTTATAAATCACATACCTACCTGGTATGTTTAAAATTATAAACACAGTATTTAAACATATAACACCTACCCAATGCAACTGACAAAACAACTGTTAAACAAGTTTTAAATTAATACCCGACTGCGAAAGAAGGAGGTTTATGTTTATCGAGTGTATGTATGTACCTATGCATATATCTTTGGCACGCCCTAGAGCCAAAACGTATTTATAAGTGAGTGGTGTCAATAGATTTGCCTTAGTCGTGAGAGTGACATTGAGTACATCAAATAAAAAATAAATAAAAAATCATTTCAAAAAAATATTTTTCCTTAACTTCTTTCTATCGTTTCAGTTCTTCAATGACTTTAATAAAGTTGGCAGATATTGATGCAGTCGGTTTTTTTTAATAATTCCTTATTTGTTTCAATCAAGAAGTCATTTCATGTTACGTTATTAATAACGAATAACAGATTACAATACTACCGAATAATTATACCGATAACAACATTTACTATTGAAACATCTACACTAACTTACACATCACACGAAAAATTAAGTCGAAAAATACTGTAAGTGTAAGCAAGTGTACAGGCGCCTTAATCGAAAAAGAAAACGGGGTCAGTGTCGTGAAAGAAATAGAAATATCCACTAGTGCGTCTATATTGAATGTTACCCTTTTTATCTCCATTTGAGCAGAACTAAAACGTCACACCACTCACGAGTTGTACTACAAAGGCTTATATTTTATTGATAAAACATATCTATCTTACAATATGTGGTAACATCCTAAAGGGGAATAAAATATTATGTTTTGAAGGGAAACTACAAAAGTTGTTTGAAGGGGAACCCATGAAAGTTTTCTATATTTAGATACAATTATTGTAGGTACGTTAATCTTTCATAAGTACCTTAAATTTTTATTTATTTATTTATTTATGTATTATAACATCACCTTTACTATCATTACTGGTTTCCCTAATGCGATAGAGAGGCTAATTTATATTTATATTATTACATACACAGACATACACAAAAAAAAAACACATACATAAACGAATAAACTCAATAAAAGTAACAATCTGCCTTAATATTAAAAATATAAAACAAAATATTGCAACTCTTTTAGGTTTCATAACAAATTAAATTTAAAAGACATTTTGCGAGTACACTCAATTGACACGAAAAAATATCTAAATCTTTGTGAACTTCGTTAATTAGATGGATGATTCGCGTTAGGGGTGCTTTCTCAAGTAAGTTAGTTCTGGCTACTGGTAAAGCCAATAGAGGCGGGCGTCGACGCCTCCACACGTACCGATCAGGCACGCACAGGTTCAGGTGGCCCAGTACCCCAGGATTATGTTCTAGACCTCGTAGGAGTTTTACTACATACACAGCAAGGGTGTATTCACGTCGCACTCTTAGTTTGTTATATCCGACCATACCTAGCACAAACAGAGTTGGGTACATCAATGGGTAGAACGGGTATACCCCGTACAGTTTTAAATATAATTGTCTTGTGAATTTATTCTGAACCCGTTCTAACATGTCACAATATTTTGCTTCATGCGGAGCCCAAATGACTGCACTATGTTCCAGGTGGCTACGAACTAATGCGTCATACAATACCTTTAGAGTTGTAATGTTGGTAAAACCATGAGACTGTCTTAGCAAAAACCCGAGGTTTCTGTAGGCTTTCTTACATATATTTACTACATGTTCTCGAAACCTTAGATCCGGAGTGAGATGTACCCCTAAATCCCTCACCTGCGAAACATGTTGCATGGGCGTGCCTTCTATTTTGTACTCGTACTTTATGCATGTTCGTGCGCGAGAAAAAGTCATCACCGAGCATTTAGACGCATTTAAACATAGTTTATTCTTAAATGAAACGACCTTTCTTTACAAGTAGATAGATTGCTTGCCGCATTTGCGGTTTTAATTGATTTGAATAACTGATCAAGTAATTGAAATCTTTTGTTCCGGGTCGAATATTTTATGATTGCAGTTATAAAATTCATTAGTAATATTTTGGGTGGGTTTGATTGTTACGCTTTCCAGCCACTGAATAGATTTTAAATTTTTTTCACTTAATAGGAAGCTACATTGTCAATGTACGACATAGGTTTTTTATCACAATAAACGCTACACATGCGGGTGGAGCGGTAAAAGTTATCTTGAGTTTAAGCTCTGCTGACCTCTCTGGTAAGTGTAATATTATAAATAATATTTTAAATTGTTATGATTAGAATTTAAAAAATATCATTTTCCACGTTAAGTTTAGTGTTATTCGTTTTCTTTAAGGTGTATTAACATTAACTTTACGGTTAAGGAAAATATCGTGTGGAAAGTTAGAGCGGACAAGTTACTTTGAAGTTGAAACGGTAAAGTTGTTGATAGTGAGTGAACCAGAGGGAACTACTGGTCCATGATTGATTAGCAAGAAATATTATTATGTGCGTAATTTTAATCCAAAAATTAATTAAAAGAGTCATGTTTTATTTTATTTTTGTAAATGTATACATGTTATACATTGAAAACACCTAAATTATATATATATATATTGTAGTGGTCAAGGTCGGGTAACCAAAACCACTAACTAATGTTGTGTTCGCCACCAGTGTTAATACCAAACCAGTTATAAATGTAGACGACCGTAGCAATGTATTGAGTAAAACAGCAGGATGAAGATAAAAGGATTGTATTCAAAGGTTGACTGATGACTAATTACTTATGACTGATTATATACATATATACAAAAATGTAGATGTAGGTGTATGACATCTCTCTCCGTTGCACATTTTAGATGGTGTAGCCTGACGACGCGATGTAACATAATATTAAGGAGAGAGTGAGTCAGGTAGCACGCATAAATGTAGGCGTATGACATCCCTCTCTGTTGCACATTTAGATGGTGTAGCCTGACGACGCGATGTAAAAATATATAATATAATAATATATTATTATTATAAATATAATGTTATTGAATCCGTGACCGCTACAATATTATGATTCTGCCAAAGTGACCTTACTCTGCCTGATAGAAAACATGAGCAGATTTCAAGAGTAGTAGTCACCATAATCATTATAAATGCAGACAGTACAACAATGCAACATGGCCAATGATACAGATGCTTTAGCATCATTAGAAACATCCTGTTTGTACTGTTAAGACTATATTTTGCATTTTATTTATATTTAATAAATAAATAAATTACACACTACAATCAGATATGTAACAAATAATGCTCATTACATGATATGCGTCCTAAAAGGGGATAAAATACACGATTCCAATAGAATAGTCAAATTTTTATTTTCGGAGAAAAATCTAAAGTTGTCACTTAAAAGATCTAAAAACTACTAAAAGAATAACATGTCATTGACAATTACTGAAAATCTTTTGTTCTACACAATAAATATATCTGCTTGTAAATAGGCTTTCCATTTACATTTAGTAATATTAAAAATAAATATTTCCGACATCTAACACACAACGCCATCTAGTCCCAAGATAAGCAGGTCTTGTGTTATGGGTATTAGACAGTTGATATAAATACATATAGACTTTTTTATAAATACATACATGTCAATTATATAAAAAACACCACTCCGAAATAAATATTTGTAGATCATACAAATGTTTGGTCCGACCCGGGAATAGAACCCGAAACCTCAAGCACAGCTGTCGCATACGCTATCACTGTGCCACCAAGACAGTAACTAGTATCATATAACTAATATGTCTAATAAATCATAATAATCTTTATAAAATGAAAGATTCTTACAATATACAACTGAACCGACAGCGCCATCTAGAGGAAAATGTAAGTACTTTTACAATAACACTGTTTCACAGTTGCGACCTTATTACATTATTCTGGAAATAGCCGCAAGGTGGTGATGCTTGTTTCACCGACTAATAATAATATAAATGTCATTTCTGTATGTCAAAAAAATTGTAAGAAATGAAAAATCCGATTTAAAAAAAAATATTTTTTTTGCAATTACATTAAAAAATAACTAGACATTAGCAAATTTTGAAAGGACTTAGACACAATAATTATATTAAATAATGTCCTTATCATTTTCATCATCACAGCCGAGCCACACATGCGAAGTCCACTGATGGACATCGCATGGGCCTCTCCAAAGCTCTTTAGAACTGGACTAGAACCGGTATACCTCAACCCCTTCCACTATGCCCCTCCCCATCCTCCAAAAGCCAGCAACCCACTTGTGACGCCTCTGGCGTTGCAGGTGTCCATGGGCGGCTGTAATCGCTTACTATCATGCGATACGTTTGCTCGTTTGCCCGCTATTCCATAAAAAAAAATGATCATCAGTCGTTATCAATCGAAAGAATCATGGTCATTTATCATAAGAAGATTTTTCGGCTGATGTGGCTATAGGCATCCTAACATCCTAAAAATTGGCAATTCCAAGTTGTTACCATGACCTATTTCAGCTAACGTCTTCAAAAGTTTTCTACTGACTTACTTTTCTAATTCTGACACGATAGAGTCCTAATTCCAATTGTTGTCCGTTGGTTTCTGATGTACAAGTACACTGGTAATGGTCGATGATTCATGGGGTTTTCTATATGTCACCGAAAAAAGGAAAAAGGGAAACTACTTGTCCTTAAAACTATGACGTACGAACGTTATAACACAAATATGTAACACACTCATTCGCTCACTGCATAGTCGACAATAGTAATGTCATCAAAAATGTCAACACTATCTTTGAGGCCAAAATACCAATTGGCTAGCTAACCCATATCAAAGCCGAGAAAAAACCACGAGCCAACACGCACGACTTCTTATATATAGAAATACATTATTATTTTTTATTTAGAGACATAGAATTTAAGAGCAAATACAATACCGTTTGCCCGTTTTTGCAAGATTTTCATTAACTTGTATTGCTCCTATTGAAAGTAGCAAATTACTAGCCTTCTTCTATAAAAGGGCTATCCAAAACTAAGAGATTTGTGGTTAACCAAATAGACAAACTCTATAATAACTAATATATTTTTAAGTTACCTTATCACACACTAATTCGTGGTCAAAATCCAAAAGCTTTCATTTCAAGTAGGCACTTTCGAAACGTTGCATTAATAATTCTAGTTACTCGGGTACAATATGTCATTCCTATGGAGCACTGGGCAGAAACTCTTATTGTCGTTTAATATAATGTAATCATTATGGCGCTGTAGTAGAATGTTTAAAAATATTAAGAATATTTTATATTTCATGGTTTGATTTTTAATATTGTTAATTATTCAACTGTACTAATAAATGAAATTGGAGTGTGTTTGAAATATTAATATAAACGCTAATTAGTATTGTGTCTGTGCTATAACACATTAAGTAAGAGGTTGCCGTGTTGACTACTGTTACACAATTTATGAATATAAATTATGTTACAGACATCAATGCCTTCCACCTATTACCATTACATTAACAAGAAATACTTTTCTGTGCAAAAAGTTATTTCTAAATATTAAAATAATAACGGTCGTCAACGGCAATCTCTTACCTTTGAACCACGAGAAAAAGAAAAAGGGTGTTATACAGTGTTGCCACTTAAAAATAAAAATAACTGCAGTAATAACGTAATATCGATGAAGACAAATTTGTAAAATTATCTGTTGAATAAACATTATTATTATTATTTGAGAAGTTGTTAGCGATTTGTCAATTCGTCGTTGGCGCTATGTTGTTTGCCAATTGGCACAAAGTCAATTGTCGATAACAAGATCATTAGTCAATATCGAAGTTAATATAACCTAGCTATTGTCAGCAGCGTCGTTTGTGTAAATATTTCTTAGTATTTCTTATTTTAAAACTGACAAAATCGCATTATTTTTCGGGTGAACATAGCTACTACACTCACAAACCTCTTCCTTCCACTAATACACAAATGGTTATTTTGGCAATAGAAAACCACGTTGGTTTTCCATTTGTAAAAGAACTTTCAAAATCTGTTCAGTAGATCCCAAAGCATAGCTTGTATATAGCATAGCATATATACAAGCTGACAAACTTACAAACTTTTCTTCTTTTTATTTTAATATTAGTATAGATAAACGGATATCTTCTATACTGTCTTCTGTCGGTTTGTACCGGCTAATCTCTGGAACGGCTGTATCGATTTTGACGGGACCTTCACTGGCACACAGCTGATAGGCTACTTTTTTTAGTATAGCTTTGCTCCGCGGTGTTACCCGCGGTTGTAAAAGTACAACAATAACCGCGTGTAACATGCGGGTTTCAGCTAGTTATATATATGCATGCATGCAACAGTAAGAGTCGCCGACGTAAGCAAGGATGTGAATTTTGGCAACATTTTCTTTTATACCTATCTTACCAGCTTTTGCCCTTGGCTTCTCCCGCATGTATGTTGGTTATTGCGGTAAAAAGTCTATGTCCTTCCTAGAGAATCAAAGTATTTAAATCCCAAATTTCATTGAATTCGGTGCAGTGGTTTAGATTTACAGACAGACAGAGTTACTTTTGAATTTATTACATTAAAAAATATATAAATATTTCGAACATCTAACACACAAGGCCATCTAGTTCCAAGCTAAACAGAGCTTGTGTTATGGGTACTAGACAACTTACTGAATTCCCAATAACGATTGTTATAGGTATTCATGTCAAGCGGGACCGACGGCTTTTCGTGCTCTCCGAGACACGGGCGGGGAACACCGCCATTTTCAGAAAAACCCAATAGCAAGCCAACCCGGGAATCAAATCTGGGACCTCTTGATTGGCAGTCGCTTGTGCTAACTGCTAGTCTAACAATGCAGGATTTATTGTATGTGTTACATGAAGATTTTATGCACATGATTGTTTATGACCTATTCACAAGTTTTCCTTAAGCATTCATTATTTTGTTGTTGTAGTTAAATATGAAAGATACGTGTCCATATATATGTATTATAGCATAGACGTTATTTATGTATATGTATTTATTTAATAGGATTAATGTTATTTATACCATTATTTCGGAAATGGCTAGGACAAAGAAGAAGAGCGTATCTCGCTAACAAGCTGTGTAGCTTGGCGAGGAATTTGTTTATTCTTACTTGTTTTATAATTTAATGAATTTAAAAATAAATTCCTAAATAAAAGAAATACAAATGGACTAGTCACCCTACGCATTTTGACGGTTCCCCTCAAATTTTCTGAGATGCCATCATCAGATCCTAACTTAAAATCGATTCGTAAACGACAAAGTTTACCGCGAACACATATAAAAAAACACGTCGGTTAAAAACAAACAGGATAATACAAAAATTCCTTGTCCTTTTGGGGTATTAGATATGTGTATAGTGTGTTTTGTTTATTTTTTGATGCAAACCATCATTGTTGATTATATATTTATACTCGTATACTGGAAGCTAATAGTGATATTGACTAGTTAGTGTACATATTTTCCCTTAAAATTTATATTTACATTGTATTCTTTACTGATTAATTGATTATTAATTAACTGTTTATTTGTTACATTGTTTTTTTATGATATTACAGACAAACAGAAATTTTGTAATTATGAATTGAATTGCCTAAAGTTTTTATTAGATTGATCACACGAAGTCCATTTGTGTATTGTTGGTTTTGTGCACGGTTTTGCGTTTGTATAGGAATAAATATATACCTATCTATATTTGACGAACTGACTTAAAACCCTATACTCGTACATAGGAATTATCCGAAGAAACTGCGGACAGACTTTAGTCCATTAAAATGTTATTTTTTTTTGGCTTAGCAAGCATTTCTCAGGTGACTCAATTTAATTTTTAAGATATGAAGGAGGTGTACATGTATAGTTAAATTTAAGTTTGTGAGGTTGCAACCCTTGTCCACCAGTCGCCATCTTGGAAAAAGGGGTGCAAATGGTTTATCAAGTTTATTAGGGGATCAAATAGTTTTAATCTCTATTAAAACTATTTGATCCCCTTTTTCCAAGATGGCGGCCGAGAAACAAGGTTTAAACCCGCAAACTCAAATTTAACTATACACTAACACCTCCTTCATATCTAAAATATAACTTTTCAATTGACTACCGAGTGAAATGAGGATTTGATTTCCAGTAGAAAAAAAAATATCACAAATGACAAGGTAGAATGGACATTAAAACGTTTTTGTTTTGTTTGATATGTTTTAATTATTTAAAACACATGTCTTTCCTAGATCAGGAAGATCACTGAATTGAAATATTGACCTTACATAAATTTAAGAATTATAATTTGCTAGTAAAATCTATGAAATATAGAAGATAGGCAGACAGATGATGAATCAGTATTTCAGCATGATTTATCGAATTGTCCGTGGGAGAGCTATGCTTCGGCATGAATGGGTCGGCTCGACCGGAGTGATACCACGGCCTCACAGAAAACCGGTGTGAAATAGCGTTTGCGCTGTGTTTCACCGAGTGAGTGAGGATACCGGAGAACCAAACCCCAACCCCTCCCCCCATCCCCTTTCCCATCCCCCAAAGGTCGGCAACGCACTTGTGACGCCTTTGGTGTTGCGAGTGTCCATGGGCGGCGGTAATCGCTTACCATCAGGTGATACGTCTGCTCGTTTGCCAACTATTCAATAAAAAAAAAAAAAAAACCATTATTAGGTACACCTATTTAGTTTGATACAGGGCTCATCGCAACTGTCCATTTTATACACTAAAATGTCTATATTCTAATCTCTCAAAAGGTAGAGCAACATCTATCTGCTCGAACTGAATAAAGTTGTAAGTCGGTGAATACCCAATACATCAAATAAAATGGTTTTTACCTTCCCATCATAATAAAGACATAGTTTATTTGTGTATTTCCTCATAAACGTAAAACAACATAGAATAGTGCAATATAATGTTTCGTTTACGCATTCAATTGAAAATAAAATGATAAATAAAAATATTTATTGTATAAATACAATTTGTTCAACATAAAACTAGCTTAACTTACAGATTAAACATGACATTATGATTATTTTGCACACAATCTCATTTTTCATGCTCAAGAAAACGTACTACGGACAACATACAAAAACGTTCTAAAAAATTTAACTGACCTGCTGCTAAATATGGTAAAAGGAAAAAAGATAAATAAATGTAGGTAGATAATACTCAAACACATTTTTTATATAGGACCAATCCTTTCCATACTCCCACGCTTGTAGCTCCGTTAACCATGACCAACTACAGTTGGTCTCAGGGAAAATTAAACTGTCTTGGAACCCGCAACTAAACTAATAAAGAGAAACTGGAGGAGTTGAAATATAATAAGTTTGATTCCCTCTTTAGAAAAATGGTAGACAAAATAAAGCAAAAATAGGCATACACAAAATATAATGGGTCTTAAGTGAATATCAGCAGAGTTCCTACCTAAACGGAAATTCACAGTAGTTGAGGCTAAGTCCTAACAGTATACGAGTATTACCCTAGATGTTACTTGTAAGCTATTCAGCATTATATTACGTACAATGAACATCGTGGGTAGTTTATCAGATCCTGTAAGAATTAAATGCAAATATCCAGACTTCAATATTAAAGAAAGAAGGAAATAGTAGGCAATAAATATCCTATAGGTAGACTTAGAATAAGGAGTGTTAGAAACTTGAACTTTGAGTAGGTCAGTACCAGTAAGTAGAAGTGACTCTTTCTGGAAAATCCCAGCCATCTAACTACGGAAGTACTACGTACGTCAGTGTTTCATTACTCGTGCAATACCCTACACTACGTCAAATGAGTCGTTCTTACAAATAATTATCAAGAAAATTTTATAGGGGGTATTATTTATGTCACCTGGTCAACACGTCATATTGGGTACGATAAAGTGTAATAATCATCATCAGGTTCATGCGTGTGTTCAAGGCAATTTAGTCATTGTTCACTAGAAAATACACCATATTTAGTCTACTTTATTAACTTACTTTAAAATTACTAAAAAACTACTATTTTGATAATAGAGTAAAACCTATAGATGAACCTTTTTGAAATACCTTCATTTTAAAAATATTAATTATAAATGAATAATTACTGTGCATGTAGTTAGCTCAGTCATTTAAGTTGAATTATTATTTGTTTTTGCTGACCTATCAATTATATTATAGATTTTGCACAATGAAGGTTTCAGTGGAACGCTTTTTTGGGATAGACGCCTACACAACAGTCCATTGATAAATTAGGTGCAGGATGACAGCGGCTCCTACTTATACTATTAGTTCTTAGTTGCGATTTCGGGAAGATAGTTTTTTTTGGAAATGAGGCATCTATCCCGTTGCGGCATCTGTACCGGTTTTATCCTATTTAATAACTATTGTAAGATGATAAATGATATTTATTTTATAAGTAAATCATTACAGATATTTTTACACGTCGGATTTTACAGCTAGAAGAGGCCTTACATTATTATATTATTATCGGTGGTTAATACGACAGTAGCGCAATGGTTAAAGCTCTACATCTTAAGCCAAGATGCGAGTTTTTTTTATTTATTAAAATAAATAAACAATGACACAATATATAGTTTTTAAATAATTGACATAACGATTATAGTAATTATGGCACCATAGACATTGGGTGTGACCACATATTTGGGTTGGGTGGTTGGGCATATGAGAAACAGTGAGTGTATTCAGTGTAACTAACAATCAATCATCTTAAGTACAATCATCTTCACGTTATATACATACATATTTAAATATGTATAAAACAAACAAGCTAACAAATTATAAAGCACGCAGCAACTTAAATCTATAGATTAGAATGCTAGCCTCTAACAACAATCGCATAAATACGCCTGGACGCGTCGCCATTATATCGATACAATTAAATTAAGTATTGAACTTAGCGATACATTGAGCGCCTACTAGCATTTTTTTTTAAATACCCATACCATAAGCATGGCCATTTTATATCGATACTATATTATTTGTCACTTGTTCATTCCAGTTCTCTCTCTCTCATCCATGCTTCTCGCACTTCCACTCCACATTGTCCGTCTTTTCCTCATCATCTTTCTTCTTATATTTGGGTACCAGCATTGGATCGGCATATGTTGGTGTAATTTTTTTTTTGTGCGTTAGGCTATGTAATCTAGTGGGTATTCTGTAACATACTTTTCTGGTGAGTGGAATACAATCGTAATGATTGTGGCAAAGGTCATACAGTATTATTGCTTGTATGTTTTAATGTTACATCATTATATTTCAATAGTAATAAATAAATAATAAATATTTTCGGAGATTTGTCACACAGCACCATCTAGTTCCTACTAGTAGTAGTATATCTGTATTACATGTGTATATATCATACATAGGATTTTACATAAGTAGGTACATTATTAAACAAAATATTATCAGGCATCGTTCGATTTCACTATTTTTTTTATTTAAAAACTTCATGCACAGTTGTACATTGGCGGACTTAATGCCCAAGGCATTCTTTTCCAGTCAACCCTAGGGTGGTGTAGAGATCTAGTAAGGTAGGTGGTGCACAGAGGTTACATAATCAATACACAGAAGAACATATACATATATATATTATAAAGGATACACAGTAATAAATACATAAATATTTACATTCATAAAATATACTTACACAAATACACTACGTTCGTACACGATCATAACCCGAATATGAGGTGAAGCAACTATCAATTAGAAATTTCTGACGTTTCACTGAGAGGTCATGTACCTTTGAGATTAAGAATGAATCGAATGCAGTCATTAAGAATGCAGTCTAGTTTATTGAGGAGATCTGCATTCAGGTCGAAATAACATACATCACCATAGTCAATTATTGGGATTATTAAGAACTGCATGAGAGTTGTTTTGCTGTTAGGTGGTAGGAAGTTTTTGAGTCGATATAACGTTCGCATGTTTCCAGTTACCCTCTAATCATTTGGCATCACTAGTCTTTTTTTGTGATGTCTGTCATCCATATCGAGCTATATTTTATGAGGCATAATTTCTCATAACACAACATTAAACCGCTCTAACACCCGCTGCCTAGCCCGCTGGTTTCGAAAACGGGTTAGAGGTACCGCGCTGCTGCTCGCTCCGCTGCCGCCGCCTCTCCGCTCCCCTCTGACTTCAGAAACGTGGTCTAAGTGACACACATCTGATATCATTTAGTTGAAGGGGTAAGCCGCAATGGTAATTAGTACTATCAGAACCTGTGTAAATGTGTCATAGACTCATAGAGTATTTAACGTCATCTGATATAACCAAGTTAGGCAATTGTGGTCATAAAATTTGTGCAGTATCATTGTACTTAATGCGTTAGTAATAAATTCCATCAAGCGATAGTCACATTGATGAAGGTGAATCACTAAAAGGATATTATCCAGTTCTTAGCCCTTATTAATCGAATCGAATAATAGCTATATGCTATTATATTATTCATACAGGTGTAGCGACCTCCTCATACAGTGCCATCTACCGAAGATACACTGAACTACGAAGTAACGCACTGTACCTACAAACTACACTACACGGAGTAACTACCAATCCTGAATCGCGCAAATAAAGTTCCCGCGCCGATTATATCATATATACAACATCCCAACATCAACTGTTGGGCAGTAGCCCGCCAGGCATGATCACCTCGCCTGGTCGGAGGATCCTCCCTTTGTGTTGGGTGGAACATTATACCCGTTCCCCCACAGTGGTAGCCCCGACGTGATTGGAAGCAGCCTTCAAGCCGCGCCGCCATCATGTTCACTCCCACAGCAAGTCTCAAGCCAGCCAGCAACTTCGGCCTCAACAGGGATATACCACACGCAGGACGCGACCGCTCCAGCCTGGTAACCCCTACGGCCTCTACAGCGTCTAGGCACAGCACAATGCACCTACGGTCCATGTAAGCAGAGCACATCTCTCCCGTCTACGCAGCAGCCAGCCACTACGCAGCAATCGCCCCGACTCACTGGGGACCTCACCGCAGCACCGCGCACCGCATGCGATCCCGACTCACTGGGATCAGCGGACTTCAGCCCCGACTCACTGGGACTAGCGGCATTCAGTTCCGACTCACTGGAACTTGCGGCATTCAGTTCCGACTCACTGGAACTACTCACTCCTGGCACTGGCAAGCTCCGCATCAGAGCACAGACAGCTGACACAACATATATCGACCTCCAGTCTTGGAGGGGAGTGATGTAGCGACCTCCTCATACAGTGCCATCTACCGAAGATACACTGAACTACGAAGTAACGCACTGTACCTACAAACTACACTACACGGAGTAACTACCAATCCTGAATCGCGCAAATAAAGTTCCCGCGCCGATTATATCATATATACAACATCCCAACATCAACTGTTGGGCAATAGCCCGCCAGGCATGATCACCTCGCCTGGTCGGAGGATCCTCCCTTTGTGTTGGGTGGAACATTATACCCGTTCCCGCACACAGGATTATACATTCTGTATCGCGAGGGACTTTGCAGGGCTCGCTTATGGAGGGCGGAGAGCGTTCTGAGATCTCCGGCGCCCGAGTCGCCTGCGGTACCTGGCCCGTTCCCGGGCCTGGCGGGCCGGTAGAGTTCTAAACCTCTCCCGTCTCCTTGGCAAGCATTACTTGCTTGCAGAAAGAAACGTCGTAGTTCTACGCGCTCTCGCTTCGCAACATGGCCGCAATCATGTTATCAAGCAAGAGAACCCACACCAATGGCCGCCACGAGATCATGCCTCGGCTCTCCCGACGCCGGAAATTCTGGCAGCGTGTGGAGCGCCATGTTTACTGTCTGGCCATCGCAGTGGTGGCACTCAGGCGTTGGCTCCTTGCAGAGCAAACAACACCTTTTTTTTTTTTTTTTTGTGCGGAAATCCCCTCGGATACCACTTGTGGTTATGTCGGACCCGAACCGACCAAAACCGCACACCGTCTGGGGTACTAGAATCCGGGGAACCAGGTGCACCCTCGGAAGGAAATCCCTGAAACCCCGACGTACCTCGGGCCACCCATTGTTTGTAGGTGGCCCCCTCCCGTGTAGGAACCCAAACATTCCTATACTATAAGAGAGGCGCGAGCACTTTACAGAGCTCGCGCCGCCACCCCGGCCTGCTTCTGCTAAGGTGACTGGTGGCCTCACCTGTCACCCTCAGGCATGAGCTTATGGAGGACGGAGATCGTTTAGCGATCTCCGCCGCCTGAGTCGTCTGCGGTACCTGGCCCGTTCCCGGGCCTGGCGGGCAGGGAGAGTTCTAAACCTCTCCCGGTCCCGCTCCGCCATCTCCTTCGCAAGCATAACTTGCTCGCAGAAAGAGACGGCAGAGTTCCACGCGCTCTCGCTCCGCAACATGGCCGCAATCATGTTACCGAGCGAGAGAACCCCCACCCCGATGGCCGCCACGAGATCACGCCTTGGCTCGTCCCACGCCGGACATCCTGCCAGCGTGTGGAGCGCCGTGTCCACGGTCTGGCCATCGCAGTGGTGGCACTCAGGCGTTGGCTCTTTGCGGATCAAACACAGGTGATCTCCGAAACATCCTTTTCCGGTGATCACCTGCGTCAGCCGGTATGAGAGGCTCCCGTGATGCCTCTCGAGCCAATCCTCCATAACGGGCCTTACCGCCGAAATAACGGCGTGCCCAGCGCTCGGTTGCCCAAGTCGTTCCTTCCATTCCTCCACAAGGACCTGGCGGAGTTGGGCTTTCTGATCTTCGATTTCTCGAGTCTCAGGACTCCTACCCCACTCCCGCGCCTCCTTGCGCCACTGGTAAAGGGCCGCAAGGGCTCTCGCCTCCAGGTCCCATGGTGGAGTTCCGGCCAGGAGACTTGCCGCCTCAAAAGAGATCGTACGGTACCCCCTTATGATCCTGATGGCCAGCACCCGCTGCGGTCGCCGCAATAGCGCTATAGTGCTATAGTGCTGGCCTTCAGGGCCTCCGCCCACACTGGGGACCCATAAAGGGCCATGGACCGCACAACCCCCGCGTAGAGTCTCCTGCAGGAGTCATCGGGCCCCCTCATGTTTGGCAGCAACCGTGCCAATGCATGCGCTGCGCCAACCAGCTTGGGGACCAGACTTCGGAAGTGGTATCCGAAGTCCCATCGGCCGTCGAGTACGAGCCCCAAATACCTCATAGAGGGCTCGATGCCGATGCGAGTGCCTCCTACTATGAGGCTGAGTCGATCAGGTGGCTTGCTCCGAGGCCCGTGAAAAAACAAAGCCTCGGATTTGTGCAGAGCCACCTCGAGACCCAGCCGCCGGATTCGTTCGACGACTTGGGCAACCCCGGCCGTGGCCCTCAGGGTTGCCTCACGGTGCGTCCCGCCAGTCGCCGTCACAAGCGTGTCATCCGCATAACACGTGACGGCGATACTATCTAAGAATGCACCGCGGAGCACCCAGTCGTAGCCAATGTTCCACAGGAGCGGACCTAAGACCGACCCCTGCGGGACACCGCACGACATTTCTCGTCGACCGATACCGGTCCTACTCGGGTAGATAACGGCTCTCTCCGACAAATATGCCCCAACTATACGGCGGAGGTAGGGAGGCACTCGGTGATACACAAGTGCCTCCCTGACGCAACTCCAGGGCAAAGTATTGAACGCGTTGGCGATGTCTAAGGACACCGCCAACACCACTTCACCCCGGGAAACTGCTGCCTCCGCCAGGGCCTTCACGCGCATGATCGCATCCACGGTGGAGCGCCCCTGACGGAAACCGTACTGGTTGTCCGCCAGATCCGGCCCTACTCTGAAGAGGTGCTTGACGAGGCGCCATGCAATCACTCTTTCAAAGAGTTTGCACACCTCGTCAAGCAACACTATGGGCCGGTAGGCGGATGGTGAGTCCGCCGGGCGCCTCTCCTTTCGGATGAGGACCAGTTTCCCCGTCTTCCACAATGTCGGAAACTGGCCCTGTTCGAAACATGCGCTGAACAACCCTCTCAGTCGGGGCTCGAGAGCCGGCGCCTCATCGTCTAGAGCCAGGACCCACGCTCGGCTTGGAATGCCATCGGGTCCTGGGGCGGTGCTTTTAGCTTTTAACCGTTGCACCGCCAGCGCTAGTTCTGCCCGAGTGACCTCAGGCACGTCGTCATTATCCACGTTAGGCGCCTCAGGCACCGTAGGCGGAGCCATCTGTGGTGGAGTGTGCTCCACCAAACGCGATGGAAACAGGGTGCCGACGACCACCTCAAGCAGATCTGGCTGAAGACACCGGGTCAACGGCGGGGCCCACGGGCGCATCTTGCCCCTAACCATGCGGTAAGGGCGCCCCCATGGATCCCGCTCCAGTGTCTCCAGCAACTCGCAGCGGGCCTCGCTCTTGGCCCTCTTTATCGCTGCCTGAAGGGTCCTCTTGGCACCCCTGTATTCCACCAACAGCTCCGCCTCTCGGGTGACCGCATCTTCAGGACGGCGACGCCTTCTGCGGAACCGGGACCACCGACGGCGCGCGGTCACGCAGGCTTGTCGTAGCCTAGCGATCTCCGGCGACCACCAGTAGACCCGGCGCCTCGCAGTATTGGGTTTAACCCTAGGCATCGCCGCATCGCAGACGCGGGTCATTGCCTCCCGAAACCATTCTGCCTCGGCATTTACATCGACAGGCCCTTCCGGCGTAGGAGCCCAGGCCTGTACGATGGCGGCTTCTAGGAGGAGCTCCCGATTCAAGTGCTTGAGCGCCCAACGCGGCTCAGGTGGAATCGGTCCAGCCGGCACGCCATCCGCGGGAGCGGAGACCTCAAACCGAACGTATCGGTGATCCGAACCTGTCCCCTCTCCCACAACGACGCGCCAGTCCCGAATACGGTTCGCCAGCGAGGGGCAGGCGAACGAGATATCCACAATCGAACTGCCCCTCACCGTCACGAATGTGGGTACGGAACCCCGATTCAGGACAACTAGACCGAATCTTCCAGCCCAGTTCTCCAGTGCCCTACCCCTCGGGTTCGTGCGACGGGAACCCCAGGCCTCCGACCAGGCATTGAAGTCCCCGAGCACAAGAACCGGATGAGGGCGACAGGCGTCAACAACGACGGCCAACTGAGTAAGCCATTGCTCATACTCAGTTATGTCTCGGTTCGGCGTGAAATAAGCGGCCACGACCGCTATATCCCCAACCACTGCCGCTATGCAACCCCGTTCCCTTGCAACCACAGCAAAGGGAGGGGTGCCAGCAGCGGTGCCGTGCACCAGTGCTGCCGAGCCATCTAAGTCGGTAACCCAGGCAGACCCCAGAAACCGATGGGTGTATGGCTCGGCAACAGCGGCAATGTGAATGGACCACTGTGCCATGCTCTGGAGCAGAAGATCCTGAGCGACAGCACCGTGGCCCACATTCGCCTGGAGGATGCGAAGATGTGAATCCATTATTGGATTTCCATCTCCGCATTCCGCCGCGAACCTTGCCGCGAACTGGCGGCACCCTTTGCACCCTCCGGAGGGTAGCTAGAAGGCCTACCTCCCGGCTTTGGTCCTGACAGAGCGCAGGCTTTACTGCCAACCCTATGGTCGGCAGATTTGCCCCCCGCTGCGCACCTAAAGCACCGCAGCGGTGCGTTGCAGCTACCTGCCTTGTGACCGGGTTGGCCACAGCGGAAGCAGAGATCACCAACGGTGATGTCCGCCGTGCACTCTACGCCCACATGACCCACCGACAGGCACCGGTAGCATCTGGCCGGTCGGGACTGCAGGAGACGTGCCTGCGCCCTCAGGAAACCTCCAACTAAAAGGGTACGCCCCTCAGCGACCTTTTGGGCCGCCGCAATAGGGCAGCTGACAACCGTTGCCCTCTGTCCACTGAAGCCGAAGCGTATAGCTCCGACCTTTACGTTTTCCAGAGGGCAGCCTCCAGCCTCCCTCACAGCGAGCCTAAGCTCGTCCGCTGAGACAGAGTCGTCCAAACCCGTAATGCGTACTTCAGCGCATTTTATGTGCCTGGACACTCGAACGTCAGCTGCATCCAGCGAGTCTCTTATCTTAGCCGCAAGGGCGTCGGCTTTGGGGCCACTGGTGGCACCGGGGATCTCGAGTAGTCGGGCTCCTGTGCGTGTATTTTTACACCGGACGCCCGGTATCTCGAGAGCCTTGAGGTTTACCTTAGCCTTGACTTTCGCCAAGACATCAGCGTACCCCAAGCCCCTCTCCACTGCCTCCGCTGTCAGGGTAACGACAACGGCCGCAGAACGGGGGATGCGGAGTCTCCTCGGCGCTCCTATCGCAGCGGCGTCGGCTGCAGCCTTTTTGGCAGCCTTCCGCCTCTTCTTATTCCCGACTACCAACCAGCCCCCCTCCGATGGAGGCTGCGCAGAGTCAGCCAGGGTCGAAACTTGGGTTGAGGTTAGAGTTTGGGCTGGATTAGTCGTCGACTTTCCCTTTCCCTTTCTCTTTCCTTTCCCCTGGATGGCCTTTTGAGGCACTGTTGTTGACGCTGCTGCTGGCCTGGCTGCCCTAGCTGCTAGCTGGGTTGTGAACCCCGCTTTAGCAGCGGCCACATATGTCGCCGTAGACCGCCCCTGACCTAGAAGAGGTCTGGCACCTCTTTCAGGGAAAAACCTATCTAAAAGCCCGGACTGGAATCGAGCAAACTCTCTATTCATGATGACCTCAATTTGCTCCCAGTCCGGGTGGTTCTTTCTTACCGGGTGAGCTACTGGTACAGTTCCCGCGGTATCGCTTGTCGGCTTGGTTCTCGAAGTTGATGGAGGCGTTGGGATCTTTCTTGGCACCTTTGTGATCGGTACGGCTGAAGATGGCGCCGTCGCCTTCGCACGGCTGAGGGATTGGATTTCTTGTTGGAGATCCTTTAATTGGTTCGCAAGCTCACGCTCGCGTGACACCGCCTGATTGCAGAGCTCCTTAACACCGCTCTGCAGAGTCTGCAGAACTCGGCGTATGGAGCTCATTATTTCCGCCTTTGTACTGCGAGGTTTGTCCAGGATTTCTTCCACATCAGCCAGACTTCGCAGCATGTGGGCGCTAACCTCTTCTGAGCTACGGTTTTTAGGCTCTGCATCCGGCTCACTGTGTGCTCGTTTTGCCATAAGGCCAGATTCGTCCTCAGTATCGGACCGCAAGATCCCGCGCTTCCTAGACTGCGGAAGTTTTCCCTCTCAGATCTCATGGAGGCTGAACTATCGCTCTCCTCAGTTCGGTCCCTCCCATCCAAAGAAAGTGGAGTGGAAGGCCTGGAAATAGTTCTAGACGATTGCGACCGCTGTCGCAACCGCCGTTCCACCCCCTCGCTCGCCTTTTCTCTTCTTTCCAAAAGTCCTTTTTCATTGCCAGTTTCGTTGTTTGATATAAATCCGTCCGTTGTTTCATTTAGGTTTGAGTTGCAATTCATTTGTAATCCCACGAGTATGGGGGAAATAAAGTCCATCCGGGCGGTGCCCCCTGCACCCGGATAAGCCTATATACTGCAGAGGTCGGCCGGTATCCACAGGTTTTAACGACTTTACTGTCGGGTTTTATAGACTGTCCTTGTCATGGGCCGGCCAATTAAGGCAAGCCCTTCGGCCAACAGGTTCTCAGCATACCCTCCTGGAGCCACCAGTCGGGTCGTTGTTGAGACTCTGTTGGTTCCGAAATGCGAGAGGGTGGCTAACCCTCCCTCACCGGCGACAACGCTAGCGCCTGTTGGCCCTAGCGAGAGCAGTGAGTTTATCCGCTCCTGGATTCCATTCCGGCTCCTACCTTCACTCGTCCAGTCTCTTCTGATGAGCTGAAGAATACCGAATCCTCTAAAAGCTACTCGCTCTCTAATACGCCTTCTGCTAGATCAGAGGGACGCTTAGAGCGCGGCATGACGTCTGCACGTCAACGTCACGGCAGTCTAAAATTAGACTCCGTCAGGTATCCTGTTTAGTCTGGAGTCTCCTTCTGGGCCAATCCGGCATGAGTGGCTCTACCGTAATAGCCCCAGAGATCATTGACCCACGCAAGCCCCGCCACGACGACAACGTAGGGATACAGTTGGGGGGAGCAAACAACACCCTAACTTAATAAGTGTTGACTATTTTATAAGCTTTATTTTTTTATGTTTCTCTCTAATCAAATCTTGCAAGTTAAATTTGAACCACTTCCCGATTTCCGGTTGAGCATAAATTTGAAATATACCTTTAGTTCTGATGACAATACAATTATATATCAATCAGTATTATTATTATTATAAAATGACCGCCGTAACATAATGGAGGCGTACCTATTTCTGAACAACTCACCCAATATGGGTTTAAATGTGACTTGTGTTTTAATAAAAGCCTTCCTCGATAAATGGACTATCCAACACCGAAAGAATTTTTCAAATCGGACCAGCGGTATAGATAAGTGTCCAGGTCGATTTATTTAAAGTATTTTTTTCATAAACAAATACTAAAAATCACTTCTTAAATTAATCACTTGTTTTATTTTTAGTTTCACCTGTCCCGGTGTTTGTTTGATCATCTTAATTATCCACATATATAAAGTTGGTAAATTTACATCAACGCATACTTCACGTCTTTGTGCAAGATTGAATTTGCATCATTTAATTTTTCCTTGTATTTACGCATTTGCGTTCCTCAATATAAATATACACACACAACTAATAACTATTTATTCATAGATGCTAATATAATAACATTGACACCGCATTATGTTAATATTCTATTCTTACCGTGTATTGCTAAAAGGAAAATCAAGAAGCAATCTCGATTACATATTCAAGGTGGTAATCCGATAATAGTTAACTAGATTCTGTCTGTGGTTCCGCCCGCGTGTTTGTCGGCTATTTTACCACTATAACCGACATACACTAGATATGTCCTTCTTCAAGAATCAAAGTAATCAAAGTGATTAAAGCGTGAAAGCGTAATAGATAGATAGAGACATTTGAATGTACGAGTATAATCTTAGTTTGGATATGTAATCACACACACACTACCAATGTCAATGTTTACCTTTCTTGTTTGATTTTTAACTACAATATTCTTCTTTCGGCAGTTAAGGGAAGAACTACACTATTAGTTTCCTTTAAAAATGATGTCATAAGTTACTAATTAGTATATTGTAGTAACTGTTATAATTCCACAATTACTCACCTCCTCTTTTGTAAATACCATTTTTTTTAAAGACAGCTTCCGCACTATGTAATTCCTGTGTCGCGGGGGAATTTTACAAACATACTTGAAACGGACACAAAGAACACCCAGACTCAGAACAACAATTTGTGGGTCACACAAAGTGTTGTTCCATGCGAGATTTGAACCCAACACTTGACGATATAGGGAACGACGTGGTGACCGCTTAACCACTAGACCAAACGTGCAATAATTTTTACATTACCTATAAAATATTTTGTTTAGTTTCCAACTAGCCGTTTATTTACGTCTTCAGTCATGTTTGCAGCATCTTTTCTCACTTTAAAAATTTAACCATCCCGGTGTTTTTATGAATAACTCACAGTAATTATTTTTATTTTGCTAGTTTTATTTATTTGTAACATAAAAATAAATTGAATCTTTAATACTTTCATAGTCATTTTGTTCAAAGTAATATTTAACTTTATCCAATTAAATACATTAGATATGTTGTAGTACATTTAATGTAGACACACATGACCATTTACAGCATATTATTAAAATTAATCTTAGATGACATTAGAGGATTTAAATGCAAGGCAGAGTGCCCAATGCCGCTGATTGCATTGCCGTGTCGCTAGTCCTATTAATATTATAAACGCGAAAGTTTGTGAGTATGTAAGTGAGGATGTTTGTTGCTATTTCTCGCAATAACTACTGAATGGATTTTGATGAAAGCTTACAATAATATAGCTTATACATCAGAATAACACATAGGCTACAATTTATAAAGATACTAGCTTCGGCTCGCGGCGTCGCCGTCGGTTATTGTCTTACCACGAGTAGCACCGCGGGGTTCAGCTAGCTTTTTAAATAAATAGATAAACACACTAAAAGGCTTGATTTGATGGACAATTCTTTACTATTTAACATAATGTAGCATAAATATCTTTATTAAAGCAATATTAACTGTGGATTGGTGTTAGTAAGGAGGAGTCTTAATTGAAAAACATAAATTGACTTGTTACGAAATCACATTATTTTATTCAGGCTGTTTACATTGGTCTTTTACAATTTAAGATTAAACATAATTTGCTAGACACTAACTGCACTAACTAGACAGGTCTTTACCATCATTAAGAATAAAACAAATTCATATTCTATTACATACTAGCTAAGCCTAGCGGTGTTACACGCGATACAACAAGAACCGTAACCGGGTAGTGAGGTTTGAAACCAAGTTAATGGTTTGAGGTCGTCGAGTTGCGGAAACCCAGCCAACGAGTTCAAGTTCAACCGCGGGTAACATTGCGGGGCAAAACTAGTCTCCTCTTCCTTATATTATCACTTATCTACCAGTGAAAGACCCGTCAAAATCGATGCAACTGTTCTAGAGATTAGCCATAACAAACCGACAGACAGATAAAAATTGTAAAAAATGATATTTTGGTTGGTACATGTACCGAGTATACATATATATGCATTTATTAAAAGACGGTTATTTTAATATTAGATATATATAGACACACCAATTTCATTTATTTGTACAGATTTTTTTAATCCTTTAAGTTTTTAATTCACACAACTACTATTTATTACTAACTATTCTAACTCAGGATCTTCTTTAACACAAAACTCATTTACTCTTTCATAACCTACTGGACAGAATGGCGACTGAATAGCAACACGTTTTTCAATGGTAGGGTTGTCTGATGAAATTTGTAGAATATCAATAGGAGAACCAGTCGTTGTAGTTGCTGAAACTGCTTGCTGCTGGTTATCGACGACTGTCTTCATAGTTGATGTTGATTGAAGTTCTTCTCTTAACTCCATGGTAGTGAATGGTATTAATATTTGGAAATTTTCTAAAGCCTTGGCGTTGATAAAAACTATCAAAGAACAGAATATAAATCCTTTTACAAACATGTTAGAAAACATTTTTAATTGTAAGCAAGGTCCGATCTATACAATCAATGAAACGATAGTGGCTGTGGGAGTGCAAGAATTGTGCGTTTTATGCAGGTTCAATAAACCTGTCCTCTTTAATGATTCATATTTTGGGAATACCATTATTGTAGCTTTGTTTGATTTTACCTGTAATTTAATTTGTATCCTTTTGACATTAGTAATACCTGATTTTTCTTTCGTAGTAAGTATAATAGAAAAGCAACTCAAATTACTTGAAAAACCGAGTAACTATTATTTTTACTGCCATAATGCGTGTTTATATTGTTGTAGTACAGTTTCATAATTTAAGCAACTGGCTATGAAGAAATAAAAAAAAATTTTGAAATAATAATAATTGACGCGTGTGTCAAAGGAATCAGACTTAAATTATATCATATTAATTGTACTTTAAAAATTTCACAACAGTCTTCTAAATTTTCGAATAAATATTTCACGTGTTTAGACACTTGAAATATTGTCTAATTATTCAACAGACATTGGTGCGGTTTCTAGGGACTTATATTTATATTTAAAAACACAGTCAATCAAAAATATGTTGCGTGTTCTTTTAGAACACATATTTGACTCACTGTTTAATGATAATAACTATTTATTAAACATAATCAAGTTTACAAATTTTCTATCTTCATACATGCTAATGTTATATAATTTAATTTATACATGACAAATTTAAGATAGAGTTAACGACGATATCTGTGCTAGTATGAACTGTGTGACAGACACCGACGCCTTCCTCCAATTATTAAAACTATCTAATTTTAGAACATTTATAATAATGATATAGTACTTTGTTTATAAAAGTTCAATGAGAGATGGTATGATGTGAAATTTAATAAAACAATGAGAAAAAGTGTATAGAAATATTTGACTTATTTTAATAATCAGAAATTTTTCATAATCGTACTGACATTAAATATATAAGGTTTACGAAATCGTAAATATATAAATCATAAATCAGCCTACTAGAGTCCACTGCTGAACATAGGCCGATCTTGGTTCGATCTTTGGTTTTTTTTGCGTATTTAACCACATTTTGTTGCTAGCCAGTCGATTAGTTACAATATACACCAGTATAGTTTTTACCGTGGAAGAGCTATGCTTCGGCATGAATGGGTCGGCTCGACCGGAGTGATACCACGGCCTCACAGAAAACCGGTGTGAAATAGCGTTTGCGCTGTGTTTCACCGAGTGAGTGAGGATACCGGAGGCCCATACCCCCATACCCCCTCCCTCCATCCCCTTTCCTATCCCCCAAAGGTCGGCAACGCACTTGTGACGCCTTTGGTGTTGCGGGTGTCCATGGGCGGCGGTAATCGCTTACCATCAGGTGATACGTCTGCTCATTTGCCACTATTCAATAAAAAAAAAAAAAATAATAATAATAATTGTTAGAACTGTCGTACATTACCCGTATTAGGGACGCTATTCACATGCGCATAAGTGCATAAAAATCAGGCCCGCTTTCCTGTACATATTTTACGACGCACTGTAATAACGTGACGTCACTAACATTTCCCTGAATGCATTATTATATTGGATCCACAGAGCACTGAGATACTTTTTCGTATGGCTGACTCATATAGCAATTATATGCCTCGGTGGTGCAGAGCTAATGAATGCGACTGCTGTGCTTGAGGCCTCGGGTTCAAATCCTAGGACGGACCAAGTGTTTGTGTCATCTACAAATATTTGTTTCGGAGTTTGGGTGTTTTCTATGTATAATATGTATGTATTTACAAATATAAATAAATATGTATTCATATCCGTTGTCTGGTACCTATAACACAAGCTCTGCTTAGCATGGGACTAGATTGCGTTGCAAAAAAAAAAATCTGTATAAAAAATATATCTACAGCAACATTGTTACCATTGTACAAGCCTTGTCTAGTAAGGAATGAGATGGTGGTATTCCAGTAAATAGTCGGGAAGATGTCAACTACACAAACTTGAATATGGTTGACGAAAACTTATTGACAATGTTACCATAACTCTATAAAAAATCTATTAACTCATCCACCCATTTTCCTCCAGACAAAAGTAAAAATTTTGGTAGCCTTGCAAAGTCAGTTTTTAAAAACTTCTCTTTTAGTCTAAAAATGCTTAAAACATCTTCATCATACCTCAATCTCATTTGCATATTATCGATTAACAATAAAACAAACGAAAAAAAAAAACGAAAACAAAAATACCAGAGATAAGTAACACATGTTTCTAATGCGTGTTATCACTGCGTTTGGTGATGAATAAATAGTTTCATGAAAAAAATATTATGATAATAAGTTTATCGTTATTCTCAGAAAAATCGGGGTATTTTATATTAGTTAATATGATATGATAATATTATAACATTCATTAAAAGTATATATTGGGTTATTATATAAGCAATATTTTATTTTCTAAAGTTGGAAAAGGTTTCTAAAGTTTAAAAAAAACAACATAGTTATTATAGCAACTAAAACAAGATGAGTTTTCAACATAAATTTTCGTAGTTCAACAGTGAACTACAGTTAGAAAAACCCTGGTAAAGTAATCAACGTAAGACAGGGAATAAACGAAACGTTCAAACATTTGTATTGAATCAAAAATAAAACAAAAGTATTTAATATGTAATATAATTTTATTTAAATAAACTTTGGCTAATGCTTACAAAAACAACAATTCATTCTTTCATCACATCTGTTTCTTACTCAGTATCGTAAACATAAAGTTCAAAAACACACATAGCCACTTCGGCACATCTTGATGTCACATTATACAAAAGTATCATAAACTTTAAAAATTGCTTTCTTCTAATGTATCATAGTCATTAGGAATACAAAATTCACCAAATCTTTCGTACCCAAACGCACAGGCACTTGAACCAACAGCATCTCGGTTTTCAAACGTTGGTAAGTTGTCTTTGAAAATATTATAATTTTCTTGCTTTGGTTCCACCCGTTGAGTAACAGTTTCACTGAATAGAAATGTTGAATTCTCAGGATCTTTTAAAATCCAACCGTTAATACAAACGGCTAGAGCGAAGTAAAGTAACGCTCTTAGGTACATATTGGAAAACATGTTTTAACTAGTTTCAAGTGCGATCTGCTTAATTGACTGTTCAGTAATAACAAATGAATCGGACTTCATTAGTCTTTTATTCAGTTTACAATGTGTCACCTATTCAGGAATGATTCAGATGTGGAAGTAAAGCTTATTGTGCAATTTTCGGGAATTAATAGTTTATTCTTTTGTCATATTTTTTTCATTAGAATCAAAATGTTTATCAAAAAGTAAATTTACCCGATAATTAGAGTCTAGTTATCTATGAACTGTGATTGTTCATTGGTGGTCACTAATCACAATCGCTTAATTTCAATTAGAACTTAATACATATGCGCATCTGTACAAAAATAATAGTTAATTCTACAATATCGGAGGCATGTATTGTGTTATCCTAAAGTAATAGTTTATTCAGGGGTTTTTGGAGTATCATGTATATATAATGGATGAATTACCATGTTGTAAATACTGGCTGTACCTCGCTATGGGCAATAGGAGACGTAAAATTATATATAATACTAATGTGTCACTGCAAACCATAGCGGGGTATAGCCAGTATTTTATTTACTCTTTTTTTTTAAATTTTGATTAGTGTGCATTGTTTCATTAAATGTATGTGATTGCTTATAGATATTTGCTATGATTCACTTAGAGAGTATTTAAGCTAAAACATAAATGATAGTTAATATAGTAATTCATCCATAATACATACTACTCTAAAAACTCTTCAAGAATCTATTACTTTAGGACACAACACATGCCTTCGATATTGTAGAATTAACTATTTTTGTACAGATTGAAATGGGTTATCTAATATTATAAGAAATTTTTAAATAGGACTAGTATTTCTCGAGATTATCGTGTTCAAGCAAACAAACAAACTCTTTAGCTTTTTTATATTAGTACGGAAAACGAGAACCAAAACTATAGATAAAAATAAACTTTAACGTAGAATGTATTAAGTACATGTCAAAATTTGAGCTCAATTGATGCAGAACTTAATGACTTCTAGAAGTAAACAAAAAGTAACTATACATATAAATAACATATTTATGTACATATAAATTTACAGTATCTGGATGACCGATCTTTGTATAATATTTACGAGTATTTTGTAAATTTTCTTAAAATTAATCCTAGCTTGATCAATTTATCGCCGGTGCCGTTTCTGAGATTCAGGTTGTATTATAAAGATATTAGATTGGATAAAATGATTCAAAATAATCTTGCCTTAAAGCTGTAACAAACAAACAAATATAAAATACTAGCTGATCCCCACAACATCGTCTGATATTTAAAACATATCATTATATAACAGCGTGATGTGGTATAGATTGATAAGTTAACATCTCAGAATTTATTACTTTAGGATATAAATGTGTAAAATTTTGTTTATTTCATCTACCCGAATAATTAAGTCAGGGACGAACGAAAACAAATTAATAGATGACTCAAAGTCAACTATAGATTTGTTTTCGTTTAGAACGGTGAATATTCTTGTGAATTTTAACAGGATCTAACAGTGGAAAGTAAATTGGCACAGTAAACAATTTTAACTTTTTGCTGTATCTAACCGTAGCTTCTGAAGATAAAATGTTGAAACAATTGAACTTAAAGTTTACAAACTGTTTTCATCTTTCTTAGTAATTTACCCTAGGGAACGAATTGCATTTTCGCTTCATTTCACTGTTATAGTCGGAGATTGAACCATTATTATATAATTGCTATTTATTGGATTTCCATGTCTATGTCTATAAATACGAAAGTTTTTTTCGGAAAGATTCTTTATAGTTATCCTAATAGCAAATTTAATCCTTCTAGATGACAAAAAAATGCTTTTATTTAATTTAATCTTATTTTTATAATACTACTAATATTATTAACGCGAAAGTTTATAAGTATGGATGGATGGATGTTTGTTACTCTTTCATGCTAAAACTACTAAATGGATTTTGATGAAACTTTACAATAATTTAGGTTATATATCAGAATAACACATAGGCTACAATTTATATAGATAATCGATCGCAGATCGCAGCGTTGACCGCGTTTATTGTCGTACCACGGGTAGCACCGCGGGGTTCAGTTAGTAAATAATATTTTATCAAAGCCTCACAATTAACCGGAGTCAATCAATTCCTTTGTTACATTCTAAGTTATCAATGAGGTTACAGGAGGTACCTCGGATGCGCTTTTACTAACTAATATCTGTTTCCAGATCTGTCCTATGTTATGCACAGTATTGTGATATCATGACATATCATCATAGCTCAAAACTCGGGTGACAGCCGGAGCTTCGGCATACATGAAAGAAAAAAAGGCCAAAAATATAACCGTCCTTTTATTACTTACTTTATTTACCTATTTATTCACTACAGCATATAAGTAAGTCTCATATAAACCATTTATTTTGGTTTATATACTTGCTCTCTTTCTGATTAGTCCCACATATCTGAGAACCGTAGTCAGTACCAGGATTGCATCTGGAACGTATGATCTCTCTTCACCGGCTCTTGTGTCATGCGTCTCTCATAATATACAAAAGCCAACAGGCCTTTTGACCTTTGGTTTTAAAATTTGTAGAGCATGACAAAATCATTGTTCCAAAAATTTTATGCTACAGGATGAGATTGTTTACTTTTTACAGTTTAAAATGTTACGTTTTTTTGACTGAATGAATCAATTTCATCTTACAAAAAACATCAGATAGAAATATTCCCTAGATAGTGATGGATAATGTAAATTTGTTGCTACTGTTTAGATATAAACATACATGTGTTGTGTACGAATGTTTGACCTTCTACTACAGGATAACAGTTGACAAACAAGTCAAGGCCTATTTAATAAACATCAAACTAGTAGATATTAAATAAACTTGCATAAAATTACCATGTGTGATGTCATAATTTAAACTTGATGATAAAGAAATAAAACAATATAAAAATTTAAAACATTTAATATTTTTCATTATTCTCAATTATCATATAATTTTAGTTTTAAATATTAATATGATTTTGTATTAACACATTACTACCAAATTCAATTTCATAAAATGGGTTTCAAAATTCTTCTACATAATTGTAACAATAAAAAAAAAATATTAAAATAAAACGACTTTTAACTTGGTAATGGATTTAAAAAATATTTAACCTTTTCTAATTGACTAGATTATTCTAACAATTATATGTAACAAACAAATATCATATTCAATTTAAAAAACATCTCATAACAAATATTTAAATCACATGACTTAATTCTAATTTAATCTATTTCAATCACTGATTTGACAACAAACTCACAAACACATTTTTTAAACTGATTAATTAATAGCACTTTTTTTTATAATTGGTTAAATGAATACTAAAACACCCCAGAACTCACGTTGAAAGGACGGTTTCTGATAAATACAATAATTGAATTAATTAATAACAGATTCTATCCATATTTACATAAAACACTTGATTTAAATTAAAACACAAGGCTGGAATTAATTCCATCTTCGTTTTTTGGTTAACCTCCACGCTTATATTTATGATTTCAAAACCTTAAATATCAATACACGATTTTTAAAACATAAGTTGTTTTCACACTCAATCGTAGTCACTAGGAACACAAAAGCTACCCACTCTATCATAACCCACTGGGCAGGTTCCAACTTGGATGGCAACTCGGTTGTCAATTGCGGGAATTTTATCTTTCGACGAATCAATAACACTCACCAACACTGGTGGTGTCAGTTCCTTAACATTCGTCTTCGAAACTGGTGCTGTTTGTCGATTTTTAAATTCCGCGCTATCCAGGAAAGTGATTTTATCCGGAGATGATGTCAGTTTGTTTAAAGCCTTAGCATTGATGCAAATAATTAAGGCGAAACACGTTAATACGAACAACTTTGAAAACATTTTGAGACTTATTTGATAACGTGTGCTGTTTACGATCGACGATTCGATAATGACGAAGGAAGTAAGGTGTTGCGTCTTTTATTCTATTATACGTCTTTGAATGACTCAGCTACGGGAAATACCGCTTTGTGCAGTCTTTGTAGCACCATTGGGTTCAATTTACGAGATATCTCTATGAATTACGTGTACGAAAATCGGTCAATGGAATATTTGGGTCATTTGTTTTCAATATTCTGAATCTAAAATGTGGAATACTTTTAAGATTTAATGAAATAATTCAAACAATAGAAATCTCGCAACTAGTATTCCGAGCGAAGTCCAAAACTTTGTCATAAAATTATCCGTCAGTGCAGTCAGAGAATCAGTTTCTTCGATTAGGATACGACAAAATCTTGTGTAATAATATTCATGGAAAATGAATCAGCGAAATAATTGCAATACTATAATTATTTTGTTTACGAAAATATCCGCTTAGGTTCAGAGACTTCAATAAACCAAAAGTTGATAATTATATTATGATTTCATTTTAAACTAGCTGTTGCCCGCGGCTCCGCCCGCGTTTTTGTTGACTGATGCAAAAATTAGATAAAAACAATCCTTGATGCAGATCATATATGATATATGATCTGCATCAAGGATTGTTTTTATCTAAAATTTCAGCTCGATCGGTGCAGAACTTTTTGAGTTTTTGAAGCGTACATAAACCAACATAACATTTTTATATATATAGATAGATAGATAGATTGCGAAATAAATAAGAATCAACGAAAGTTGCCTTAAAAAAATTCTGTTGCCGTTCACTGTACGATGTTTAGTGTTAACTGGAATAGTGTTTTTTTTTTTGAAGTGAAACTTCTTTATCGGGGTTGTCAAAAAATTTCGTGTAACATTTTTTCGTTACCTGTAACATTTATCGTTACGTTACGTTACGCGTCAAATTTATAAAATAAAACAAAAAACATTTTCAAACACAAACAGGACCAAATTAATAATACAATGAAATATCACATTACAAACAATATTATTTTATTTAGTCCACAATGTAAATAACTACACACATCACATTCCACAAACTTACTTCATTCACACCACAGATCGCGAAATATTTACTCAGGTCTCGCTCGCTCGGTAACATGATTGCGGCCATGTTGCGGAGCGAGAGGGCGTGGAACTCCGCCGTTGCTTTCTGCGAGCAAGTTATGCTTGCCAAGGAGACGGCGGAGCGGAACCGGGAGAGGTTTAGAACTCTCCCGGCGCGCCGGGCCCGGGAACGAGCCAGGCACCGCAGGCGACTCAGCCGCCGGAGAGCGCAGAACGATCTCCGTCCTCCATAAGTGCAAGCCTGAGGCTGGTGAGGTCTCGCTCCTTAACTTTTATTGCACTTGAAATAAGAATTGTCACGAATATTGCTGGTTTATAAGTCTTTTGTCGTTATACCTTACGTCGACATATGTGGCCCTGGGATCTTACTATAATAGAAAAGTGGTTAATTCTCCATAAACTGCGTTCAGTAGAGAATTTGACGATGCATATTCTTAACAAATTACTTTATTTATACTTGATGAGTAATTCAAACAAGGAAAACCCCATACCACGTAATGCATCAGAAGACTATCACATTTATTTCTACTGTGTTCTTAATTCCATAGTGTTGAGAGTACTCAGGGATAAAAAAATATTCACAGTTTTTCTCATTTCAACACTATAGAAAAAAATATTTAATTCATAAATAGCAGACAAAATAATATAAATAAATAAATAAATATTCCGGACATCTAACACACAACGCCATCTAGTCCCAAGCTAAGCAGAGCTTGTGTTATGGGTACTAGACAACTGATATAAATACTTATATACTTTTTTTTTGTAAATACATACATAGGTATTATACATAGAAAACATCCAAACTTCGAAACAAATATTTGCAGATCATACAAACACTTGGTCCGACCCGGGAATCGAACCCGAGACCTCAAGCACAGCAGTCGCTTACGCTACCACTTGCGCCACCGAGGCAGTCTATAAAGCTAAATGAAAACCTCCTCCGTTCTTGAAGGTCGTCAAAAACTGGCATTAACTTTTCTGTCTGGTTTTAGTGAATCGAAATATCCAGGAAGCAATCAAACGATATAAGAAATTGTTTCACATATTTATTTTACATATAGTTAAGTGTTATACCACCGATAAATCAGAACAATATTATCTATTCATGTACAGTGCCATACTTCATTTTTGTATCCAAATTATATTCAAATACATCCAGCACTTGATTTTATAGTATCAGGAGGACACATTTTAACACGAGTCTTGTTTTTTTTTCCAGGTTTAACTGTGGAAATTACCCCAATTTTATTTTGTGTTGACCAAGTAATAAGCGCATCTCTCTCATAATTACCAAGGTTCACTCCTGGATATGCTACCGGTTCTCCTTTTGGACGTTTTAGACGAATTCTGTAGATATCCTTCAATTCTTTGGTATTTATATTGACTGTTAGAATTAAACAAATCATAATTTTTCCGCTTAAATTCGCGAACATTGCTAAATGTTGAACTTGATCACGTTTGCACTCATTAACAAATTATTCAACTAACAATTTTTTAACTACTAATCGGCAATGTAGTGATGTGTACTGTACATGTGTGTACTGATAACGTGGATCATTAATTTATTTAAATAGTATATTTGAAATATTTCAGTATAAGCTGTATGACGATCACAGCTAAGGTATCAACTATGCGAACAAAAAATAACACAAGTGTTTTATACTACTCCTTTAATTCATTGATTGATTTATTCTCATAACTTTGTTATGGAAATATGTTTTAAGGAAGAATGGACAATAACATATTATAATGCCAAGATAAAAATGTTTACAAGATTTCTCATGACCTAGATGTTTTTAAACAATTCGGAGGATATTTTTTATCGGAAGTGCTAAGCATAATAGGTATAATAAGTATTGTAAGATATTAACTCGTGATTAATCTGTTTGATACTTACATACTAACCTATCACCGTCAACTGCTGAACAAAGGTTTTCCCAAGCAGTACCAACTCTCCCGGTCTTGATACTTATTACAGGATGTAAATTACTGCCTCGGTGGCGCGAGTGGTAGCGTAAGCGACTGCTGTGCTTGAGGTCTCGGGTTCGATTCCCGAGTCGGACCAAATGTTTGTATGATCTGCAAATATTTGTTTCGAAGTTTGGGTGTTTTCTATGTATAATATGTATGTATTTACAAAAAAAAAAGTATATAAGTATTTATATCAGTTGTCTAGTACCCATAACACAAGCTCTGCTTAGCTTGGGACTAGATGGCGTTGTGTGTTAGATGTCCGGAATATTTATTATTTATTATTAATTTATATATATCAACTGCCTCGGTGGCGTAGTGGTAGCGTATGCGACTGCTAAGCAAGAGGTCTTGGGTTCGATTCCCGAGTCGGACCAAATGTTTGTATGACCTGCAAATATTTGTTTCGGAGTTTGAGTGTTTTCTATGTATAATATGTATGTATTTACAAAAAAAAAGTATATAAGTATTTATATCAGTTGTCTAGTACCCATAACACAAGCTCTGCTTAGCTTGGGACTAGATGGCGTTGTGTGTTAGATGTCCGGAATATTTATTTAAAAAAAAAAAAAAAATATACTAAAATGTTTTGATACTTGAATGATGTATATAACAAAGAATTGTGTGTAAATTATCGTCATAAGTCGTAAATAGGTTCCATGCGCGTCATGGCTGTTCGATTTTCACAACGCATTACAGTCATATAACTTGACAGCAACGACGCACACAATATACTTAAACTTTTCGTAACGGTTGTGACAACAATCACTACGTTTTCTTACCTTATATGGATGATATCTAAACTAGCGATAAATACTCAGCCCATTTTTTTTAAAGAACCTAACGATAATACGTTTTGTTGTATTCTAATTTTGGTGTTGAATTTGGCTTTAAGCATCATCATCAACAGCTAATAGTCCACTACTGGCAATAGGTCTTTACTTAAAAAAAAAATATATTTGGAACATCTAACACACAACGCCATCTAGTCCCATGCTAAGCAGAGCTTGTGTTATGGGTACTAGACAACTGATATAAATACATATATACTTTTTTATTGTAATTACATACATATTATACATAGAAAAAACCCTAACTTCGAAACAAATATTTGTAGATCACACAACTACTTGATCCGACCCAGAATTTGTTACTTGCTGCTTGAAGGAGTCGTAATATGGTCATTGTCAAGTTTCCTTCTTTTTAGCAGTGTTGTTGGCCCTAAGCTGTTTGCGTAGTTGCTCCTTTATATAGCTCTTGTGTCTACTTGTTAAATATGGCTATATTTATAGGACATGAATCTATATGAACAATAGTTTTTCCCAGGTTGTTCAAATCACTATCATAAACATACTATCAATGAATCATACTTAGATTAATGTCCCGTGTGAATATTGGACAGTGAAATTAAAAATAGAATATATAGTGCCTGTGTATTATTTTCAAATCTGTCAGTGCTATGACAAGTGCAGTCGAATCACTTACAAAATTAAAGATTATAACTTTATTAAAAACAATATTCAACATAAAGTATACAAGTTAGTTCATGTGATAAAAAAATATTGAATTTTATACAATACTATTATGTATTTCAGAACACATATGAAGTTTATTTTATGCCTGACGCTAGCAATTTATTCCAATGCAAGAATAATAAATGACATCTCCAGTTTGCATTACACAAAAATAAAGAATGAAGGAAAGGCTAATCCAGTGAAAAATCTTGAGAATTGGGACAGTAGTGTGATAATAGCCTGGTCAGAACAGAAACAACCTCCAGTAACACCTGCAAATCGCTCAAAGGATAAATATTCCGTAAGGAAACCTCCGTCTACAACAGTCAAGTCTACAACAGTCAAATGGCTTCCAAGGACAATATGTCCGTAATGATTTGTACAAATAATAAAAAAAGTATGTAATAAAGTGTACTGACATTTATTCTCTTGATAATCCCTAATTGTTACATAGATAAAGTGGCCAATTCAGACTGCTAGTAGTGTGACTATAATTTTTATTGTTATTTTTTGGTAAATCTTACTTTTTTTCATATTTTTGGTTTAAAATACAGTGCTTATTGCTTGATTCTCTCATCGAGATGATAACACCATGGAATATTATGCGGCTAAACCAATGTCTTCTCAAGTTATATACTCGTACTTCAGGTCAAAACGAAATACTATTTAGATCTGTTTAGCAAGCTTTATTCGGCTATTTTGATTTCACAATTTAATTATCAAGAAAAACTAAAAAATCATAACTCAACTACATAAAAGTTTGGATAAAATTAACTTATGTCACTCATGCCATTATTAGGAACCTATTGAAACGTCATTTATCGAAATCGGTATAGTAGTTTCAATGCTATGGTTTAACATATAATGCGTAGCTTTCAAATGCATAGTCTGGCACAATTAAAATCAACAAAAAACATTTACAACATATCTACACTTTTACCACAAAACTAAAGAGTTTAAATCGCAGAAATCTCTAATTGTAAAGATGAAGATCAGATCAGATCAAGTTGTCCGGGTCAACTAGTCTTCGACATGTTGTAGTAAATATATTTAGTTTAAAAAACTAAAGAAAGGTGATTTACTAATTAAAAAGGTTACTTATGATTAACTCCTGTTACGTAAGCTAATTAGTCCTTTTGAATCATATTTGATTAATCGCTCTTAGGCTGTTGTTATATTGGTTTAAGCGCCCCTCTGGTGTTCTACAGGGATCGCACGTTGGTCCTCTTTTCTACAACGCCTATATTTTTGACATTAATCACCTCATTAAACAGCCACATTATCTTCTCTACGCTGATGATACAACGATTTACACATTCGTCATCTCTTTATCTGACTGTATTTTGCTTCAACAGGATTTTAACTCTGTATTCGACTACTACAATAATAACACAGTTAACTTTAAAAAATGTCAAAGCATGATGAAGAATATTATTCACTCGAAAAAAAATCCCATCATTTATTAACACAGATTTAACGGGGCCAATCAAGCGGGTCAAAGTTGTGCAAGGCCTGGGTATACATTGTTTGTATTACATGTATTTTTTTTAATATATTAAAATACCTATCCAAAGTCTAACTATAAAATTTTAGCATCATTCATAATTATTTGTTTACCTCGTTCATATTGTTCATCCACCTTATGTCCATCTACTGTGGATAACTATTATTGGCTACGTAATTATAGTTTAGTAAATTAAGTTAAGTGTTGCAGTTGTTGTTATCCCTATGAAAAAATGAAATGATAACACATTTTTATCGACTTAAAAAAAGAGAAGGTTGTTTGTTCAACTGTATGTATTTTTTATGTATATTAAATAAATAAATAAAATAAAATAAATATTTTCGGATGTTCGGATTTTTGGACCGATTACTCCGTCAATTGTGAACCGATTTTAATTACCTTAGTAGTTCTTAATTTGACTTTTCAGTTATTTACATACGCTAATGATAGAATAAAAACGACTAGGGGTTAGTTAGAGGATGATTCTTTAAATACGATATACACGAATAGGGCATTAGTTTTTTTTTTTTTTTTCTTTTTTTTTAAAAGACTACTCCCACATTAGGAATAAACATCCTGTGTCGTGGGGGACTTTACAAACATACGTGAAACGGACACAAAGAACATCCAGACTCGGGACAACAATTCGTGGATCACACAAAGTGTTGTAGGTACCGCGTGGGATTTGAACCCACGACACTTGGCGCAGTAGCAAGCGGCATGGCGACCGCTGACACCACTCGGCAAACAGTTGTATGCTACCAAGTTGTTTAGTAACTAAAATAGTTCAGAATAACATAATACGATAAAAACAAAAAAAATAACACCAAAAACGAAAATGTTTCTAAAAAAATCATCATTATAAAGCCAAAAACGAGAAGGCTATTAATATTAAACACACGTTGAATACCATTTCATAGTCCCAGGTGGACATATCCACACGGATACTCTACTCTTTAAGTAATTATTAACAGTTGATGTATCAGGAGCTTGTTTTTTTCCGGACCAAGCTGTTAACAAGTCCTTGTCGTAAAAATCGAGGTTTATCATAGAATTAGCTTTTCCAACCTTCACTGAATTGAAATTATCTTCTTTAAGACATGATACCAGTGTCAAATAAAAAGTAATACTTTTACATGAATACATCTTGTAAACGTGATTTTTTGGTACTACTGATAAGGTCTCTCTCTCTCACAATTTAAGAGCCAAGAGCAATCACCACTCTTTTCTGTTTTCTGCTATTTCTTTAACCTCTTGATAGGCCACGACTCCCACTTTTCCTTCACTTGCTGTGCGAATAATAATAATAAATGATATCAATTATCCGTAATTGAATAGAGACGAAAGGAAATGTGTGGAAACTGTGCACGTATTTTATACTATTTGTTCAATGGTCTAATACTTTCTCACAAGCCATTATTGTAATATGAATAGTTAATTTGATTAATTTACTCTGAATAAACTAAGGCTTGTTTTTAAAAACGTGAGTATCGATTTTCAATATCCCTTTAAGACTAACCATTAAAACTTTTTTGCAGCGCCCACAAACTGAACCCATGGAGAGTTACTACGTAGATCTTTTTACATATTTTATGCAAAAAAAATGTAGTTCAAACTATTAAGTTGTCATTCTAATCCTAATAATCACAATCCTTTCTATATTATAAATGTGACTGTAAGTTTGTTTGTTGTAGTTTTCAAGTGAAGTGTATTCACGCGAAAACTACGTATAATCGATCATTATGAAACTTTGTACATTTAATTCTTGGAGGTATTAGAAGTAACATAATTTTTACTTCATACCGCAGGCGATAGCTAGTTTTGTATAAAGTAAAAGTTATGGGATAGCTGTCTTTTCTTTCTACTAATTTTATATTTTCAAAAGTATTTTTTAATAAAATTTGGCGTAAAAATACTTTGAATCTTTATTAAGAACATTTAAGTTTTAACAAATTTTTACCGCAATAACCAACATACACACGGGTGGAGTAACGAGCAATGGCATGTTTACTATAATTCAGACAAAATAGGTCACACAGCCTTAACTCTATTAGAAACGTTAAGATCAGAATATTCATAATGCTCCCGGAAAGTCCCGGATCCTAATCCTAAGACTTACGCCAGTGTCGCAGCGGCCAAACCCCGGCGCCAGCCGGCACTTCACTCGGTGGCGGTTACCTCGAAGGATAGACAGGAGACGGCCGGCGAGGTACTCGCCAGGGTGGAGAAGGCGGTCGACGCCAGGAGTACTGGCCTAAAAATATCGAAGGCTAGAAAAGCAAAGAACAGTGTCGTCATACTAGACTGCGACACGAAAGAAGAGATTGCCAAGGTGAAACAGCAAATTGAAAGCAAAGGTGATGGGCTTGTGGTAGAGCCCATGAGGAATAAAGACCCGTTGGTCGTCCTTAGGGACGTCCATACGGAGAGCGACAACGACGACATGATTACCGCCCTTTACAAACAAAATGCGGAAGTCTTCATGGGCCTACCACAGGAGGAAAGGGAGGCCAAAATAAAGTATAGGATAAGAACAAGAAATCCTGGGACTTCCCACATCGTTCTTCAGGTGGGGCCAAGGGTATGGCAAAAGATGACGGAGGTTGGAACTCTCTACTTGGACCTGCAAAGGGTCAGAGTGGAGGACCAATCTCCGCTCATCCAGTGTATTAAGTGCCTGGTATTCGGACATGGCCGTAAGTTCTGCACCGAGAGTGTGGACAGGTTTAGCCACTGTGGGGGCCTGCACTTGCGCGAAAAATGCGCAGACTATAGTGCGGGTAACCGGACCGCGGTGCCGCAACTGTTCGCATTCTGGGTTGCGGAAAGTTGGCCATAACGCCTTCAGCGCCGAGTGCCTTACCCGCGCTAAGTGGGACTACTTCCCGCGAGGGAGACGACGGCGTATCTATGACACATCAACATACAGAAAACATACATATACACACGCTGATTTGATTAATATATAATGATTATATAGAAACATATCAGAACATGCACACAACATTAGATACTAGATTTACATTGATTTGACAGATATACATATGACTGAAGCAGTTCACAACTAGGAACGCAACAATTATATATATATATATAATGTATATATATATATATATATATATATACATTGTTAATAGAATGATGTAATAAGAAAGTGTGAACTGTGGAAGGAAACACACACATACAAAACACTAGACACAAAAACATGTATACTACACATAAATACGTGTCATGGATATCGAGTCTCCCTGACTGGTGGGAGCGAGTGGAATGTCACCTGGATAGGCAATGGACTAAAATAAAAATCCCACTACAAACGGATTAGAGCTGGAAATAGAAATAACAAGTAGAAAATAAATATATTACTAGTAAATAATTAGACAATTGAAAACAAAATGTAGATATTATATAAATGGATAAATAAATAGAATATATGTACAATAAATACAATAGATAGAAAAATAGAATATATAAATATAGTGTATAAATGAGTAGTATGTATATAATGAATACAATAAATGTATAAATTAATAGAATGTAAATGTTGTAAGTATATATAAAAATTATCAATGATATCATCAAAAAATATAGGTGAAAAATAAAAAAATAAGAATTATAAGGTCCTGCCGTTCTTATGGAAGGGGAGAAGCAGAAAAAAAATAATTATAAATAAAAAAATAATAAAAATAATAAAATATTCATAATGCATAAGACTCACTTAGTTACACCATTTCCATAAATTGTATCTTTTGCTAAATATTAATAAGGAAGTCTTAGGCTTTTCTATGCTTAGCGGTTTATAGTGCATACTAAAACTCTGACCACTATTACATTAGTGTGTTTTTTGTTAATATTCAAACCTCACCATAGAACTTAGAGAGAATAGAAAGAGAGACCGCTACCGTAACAAAGTCTTCATGTTATCTTCTGTTTATGAATGTAGTGTTTCTGTAACTCATATAATAGCACCAACATTCCATCTCTCTGCTCACCTTAGTAATGGTGAATGCACGTCACCATTATCTTCCTAATATAAAGACTAATGGAAATACGAACTAATGATTCAGTTGATAAAGTATAAATTCAAGAATCAATTGTTTGTATATAAAAACCGATAAAACATTTAACTGATTCCAATATTTAACAATATATCAATGAAAATCAGTAAAATGTAATTTTTTTCAGTTTAAGTTTTTATAGCATTGACGAAATACGCCTTTTGCGACTAGAACACTTAACAAAAGCGAATTCGTTAATTGAAGAAATCAAACTGCTTAAATTCATACAATTCACTTTAATAAGCAAATAGAATACATTTGTAGAAAACTTCACGTCAGTCGTTGCACAGTCGTAGTTATGAATTTAGTAATCAGCGTCTACACAGTATCCCGATCGTCGGACTTGACCTGCTGGGCAATGACCAACACGAACGCCATGACGGTTTTCAAATGATGGTCCAAAATCTTCAAGAGGTGCAACTTCTTCGATGTCCTCTTCAGAGTCAGGAATTAAATCGTTGGTCCTTTTCACGTTATGCTGGTCGTCGATGTTGTGTTTTAGAACTGAAGTTGGTGGATGTTCTTCTGCTTTATTTTCCACTGTAGTTTCAACGGCAATGCCTTTAGAGTCCAGTGGTTCTAAGCTAACTGAATGGTATCTCAATACGTGAGCGTTGATGGAGGCGACCAACGCCAGGCAGAGAATGATCTTCACACACATATTTGAATACATAATTGTAATATTAATGTGTGGAATAACCACTTGCCTATTGATGACTGTAAAGCTACCAAATCCACATTGCGCTTTTATACTAATCCATTGACGTAAGCTTGTTGTCCCTATGAAATAATTACCATAAAAGAAATACTGCAATATTATAATAAAACATGTATTTTCTTATGGCTCTTTCCTGTTTGTTAATAGAAGTACGTCAATAATAATGATGTGTCAAAGCATTGATACTTAATTTAAAACATTGTAAAACAAGTAATAGAGCAATGGCAAACTGACTAGAAATTGTGATGAGTCTCCGCATACTCGTGACCTCTAAAATCCCTAAAATTCCAAGATTATTGTTGAATCAACTAAAACGGTTCTAATTTGAGTGGGTTTCAACGTAAACCTTATGTTTAATACCTACTTTTAAAGTAAGATTAAATTTCAGAGGCGAAAAAAAACAAAGATGAAAGAGATATGTACTTTTTTATCCGCACATTTGCCGTACTAGTAATGTATCATGTGTGGCTTTACAAACATACTCGTAATTCAAAATAAACACCAAGAACACCTTGACCCAGAAAATCTATTTTTGAATCACACAAAGTGTTGTCCAATGATCAAAACCACGACAGTCAGTGCAGTTGGAAGTAGTTACTTGAACACTTAATCCACTACGCACAAAGCAAGTGCAGGATTTTTTTCTTGTGTCTTTTAGTGACGTGTTCTTTTACGAGATTCTAAGTGCCTATTACTAACTGGAACTTAAGATATTTAGTAAAAATAGTTAATGTTTCGATTAAATTTTACCCGATTAAGGCGAAGCCAATAGGAAGAGAACTAGTTTTGATAGCCCATGTGTTTTTGTATGTTCCATTATAGCGTCCAAAATACTGAACTGATTCTAATGTATAAGGCGTCAATAGATTCGTAAAATTGTTGTAACAATAGCTTACCCTTTGCCAAACTAACAATTCCCACTAACAATTATTGTGGCCAAAAAGGTAAATTTGATACTTTGTTATGAATATAAACTGCATTATGGTATAGTTCAAATTATTATATATAATGTACAGTTGTAAAGTGAATGAAAATTTGTCAGCACAGCGTTAAGCCAGCATGAATTAACCAAAATGCACAAGTTTCACAAAAGATACTTACTCTGTGGTCTCTTACTAATTAGATCTGATAAAATAGAAAAATAGATAAATAAGAATGTGTGTATCTTATTTTGGCTCAGGTTACAGTCATAGCACGAAAAAATATAAACGGCATCTATATGAGTGTTATACAAACAACTATTTCAGATTAAATTAAAGATAACATCTATTTCGTATCGAGTCATAAAATCAATATAGTAACATCGCTTCTTATTGTCTTTGGAATGAAATACTGTTTATTTAAGGTAAGAAGTGAATTTGACTTCATTCCTGTCAAATCTCTCGATCAAGTCATGGCGCCGAATTGGATTGTTGAGCGCGCGTCGGCTTTTGGTTATTTTCACTGGATTTGTAATAAATTTGGTTTGGTGAAAGCTTTGGAGCGTTGGAAAACGTTTCTCATCATAAATAGCTCCGTTTTGAGGTCAAATTGTGAACCAAGTATTGGCTATGACACCAGCTAAAACTGTACCGCGTGGCCAGTGTGACTTCTCTTAGTTAACGTCGACTTGTAGCGAAACTGTTAAATTTTGGTGTATTCTTTGAACAATAATTCCCATTTGTAGTGTAAACATTGGCACACGAGGCTTAGTGAAATACTTTTGTGAAAATATACAATTGTAATACGGCAGTGAAGAAGAGCACTGAAGGTTATCAGGGTTACATTAGACTAGATTCTGCGCAGTAGTTTAGTTTTTATTGCATCTTGTAACTTTAACATGATGGAATTTCAGAGAGAGAAATCCACCTGCCTAATTTAAGCCGCAATCGCGGTAAATGGGTCGACCGAGACCTGACCTATGGGCCCAGCAGAAGTTTCACTGCAAAAACATCAACAACGGTGGTCATATCTGAAAGGGTTGAATAACATCAATTAACTTATATATATAACTTTATGCATAAATATTAAAACTAAGCCACGCGGTGGTACATAGCACCGCGTGGCGTTTGTTATTGTACTTTTACAAATAGACACTTCAGTTTTCTTTATTTGTATAGTTTTGTATAGATATCTTTATTTCATATTGATCAAGCAAATCAAAAGTATCAAATGTTTATTTAAAATGTGATCGCATAATTCTGTCTATAAATTTACAAGAGGAATTCTCGGACTATTTTATAATTCATATTATATATCGTCGAAATGAGATTGAATAAAAAAAGTGACCGCTATTGCGGTACTTCTCAGAATCCCATTTTCTTTGTGAATTTTAATGCTATCTGTATCTGCATGATTGTGCTGAAATCTCATCCCGAACCCTGATGATGAGTAATGATAAAGATAGTAAAGACACATAAAATAATAGGAAATTTGAATTACTTTTCAATGGATAAATTCATGGAACATGAAACCTTTTGTTTTAATATAACACAGACATTCTATAAGACTCGCCATATCAATGCAATTTTTTTGGTTAATTGAAAATTCTGATTTCAAATTAATTTTGTTTTATAAACGCGGAACATTTTTTTTAAATTTGTTTTTGGAAACTGATAAATCTCAGTGAACGGCTGAATGACCGTAATTTTTATATTGAGCCTAAGCTTGACAAGTAAGGCCTGAGTTTGCATTGAGGTGTGTCTTGCACTGCTCAACATCACAACGAAAGGTTTGTGAATCGCATTGTTACGTGTGACGAAATGAGGATTGATTTTGATAATCGCAAGCACTCAGCAAGTTGTTTGGATCCTGATTCGGCGAATCATAAAGAATGCCCTTAACAAATAATCGCCAATACAAAGTAATGGTCACTTTTGGCGGCCTATCAATGGTGTGATTCATCATACTCGTAGCTTCAAACTGGATAAGCATTACTGCTCAGTACACATTGTGAAGAACTAAACACAATGATGAAAAATCTCGTATGTTTCTAATCGGCTATGACCAATATCGCTTCTCAAATTCCCAGAGCTGGAGCCACGCTTCTTCATGAATGGGCCTGCTCGACCGGAGTGATACCACGGCCTCACAGAAAACAGGTGTGAAACAGCTCTTGCACTGTGTTTCATCGTGTGAGTGAGGGTACCGGAGGTCCATACCACAACCTCTCCCCCATCCCTCTTCTCAGGCAATGGCAATCGCTTACCATCAGGGGATGCGTCTGCTCGTTTATCCCACTATACTATAAAAAAAGCTTGGATTGGAATCTCTCTGCAATCCGCCGTACTCACTTGACCCTGCAACTGCAATATCTACTTTTTGCAGAAGACTTTTTGGAAAAAAAACAATACCCGAGTGTCAATTTAAAATGCCTTTAAAGAATTTATTGCCTCTCGTTCAGTTGATTTCATCAACACAATAACACTCTGTTTGCAAAGCTGCATCAATTGCATGGGTGATTTCTTTAATTTGTATTTTTTTTTTATAAAATTGGCACTTTTATATGTGACCTAATAAGTTCGTCCGAAATTCGAAAATATAATTAATTTTTTTTTTTTACCTGACATACTTAATTTAAGATAACTATTAGATATTAACCCTAAATTAGTTAAGTTAAGAAACCTTTTTTTTATTATCATCTTAATGTTATTTGTTTTTTATTTTTTAATCATAAGTTTTGATGTCGACCGTAGTTACAGGCACCCATAGGACAGGCTTGCCTAGTGTGGGGCCACTGGATACAACAAATACTGTACATGTTAGTAATTGGCAATTTTTTTTTTTTGTTATTTTTTATTCAGCGAATAAAATTCGCTAATTGCAGAAATAAAACCATTTAAATTCATATAATTCACTTTAATAAGTAAATAGAAAACATTGGAAGAAAAATCACGTCACTCGTTGGACATACCCAGATATAAATTTAATAATCGCTGTCTACACAGAATCCTGATCGTCGGATTTGTCCTTTTGGGCAGGAACCAACGGCAAAAGCGATTCGGTCTTCAAACAATGGTGCAAAATCTGTCAGAGGCGCAACTTCTTCGTCGTCCTTGTCAGAGTCAGGAATCAAAACTTTGGTCTGGTTTTCGTTATCCTGGTCGTCGATGTTGTTCTTGGAAATTGAAATTGGCGGATACTCTTCTGCTTTATATCCCACTGAAGTTTCAATGGGATTTTTTTCAGAATCTAGTGGTTCCAAGCTCACTGAATGGTATTTCAATACGTGAGCGTTGATGGAGGCGACCAACGTCAAGCAGAGAGTGATCTTCACACACATATTTGAATACATAATTGTAATATTAATGTGTGGAATAACCACTTGCCTATTGATGACTGTAAAGCTACTGAATCCATATAGCGCTTTTATACTAATCCATTGACGTATTCTTGTTTTGATTATGAACAAACTACATTAAAATAAATACTGAATTATTATAGTAAGGTACTTTATTTACTTATATATCTTTCCTGTTTATTGGATAAAATGAATCAAACGTAAGAGTATATTGAATCATAATAAAGTGAAAATATTTGGATGGTTCATATCAATTCAGAAGTAACATAATTATATCAAGTGCAAAGTCGATGACTAAGAAGCCTTGCTGATAGGATATTCTAACCTGGACATAACTTTAAAACTTGCAATGTAAGTTTGTATATTTAACAAAAAAGAAATATAAATACCTTCTAAGCTTTTCCATCGGAAATTCAAGGTTATAAAAATAGTAAATAAATATTGGTCAAATTGAAAGCTCAATTTATGTAATAAAGAATGTTTTAATAGGAACCTACATTTTTGGCCCTTTCTTGGAAGTTAATTTACTTGATTGAATAATATTGATAATATTGAATAATGAGGCATAATTTATGTTGTACCACCTAAACAGGAAAATAAGTTACTGATTTCCGCTGCCCATATATCCATGGAACAAAAAGTCACAGAGAATGACTGTATTGCATTGCTGCTCTTTTGCTGCCAGAAGCCTCAGCGCACTAGTACCAATGAGAAGAGGAGGTCGGGCTCCACTTACCTCATTCGCGCGGTGAAAAGCCACAGAAGATTTGCTTTACGCTGGTTTTCTCTGAAACTGTGATATCGTACCGTTCAAGTCGTCTCATACATGTCGAAGCATGGCTCCTCGACTTAGTATCTATTCATTGTAAAATTAAACTCACTAGTATTTTTCCCCTATTTTATTATGTTTAATCCTGACCGGTTTCGCCTTATCATTATCTATTTAAGCGGTCGCCACGCTTTGGTCGTAACGAACTTCGCCAAATGTTGTGGATTCAAATCTCACATAGGACAACACTTTGTTTGATCTACAAATTGTTGTTCTTAGTCTGGGTGTTATTTGTGTCCATTTTATGTATGGTTGTAAAGTCCCCCGCAACATAGAAACTATTTAAAAAAAAAGGATATGCGTATTGCAAACTGCTTTACGCAAAGATTTTATAGTTAATTAGGTGCCTAACCAAATTAACTATAAAATCTTATATATCTTGGCGTAGCAAACCAAAACTTACCGACGAAAAACACATATCTAGCAAAAGACTAAGAAAGACAGTTGATAATAATCTATAGACAGGTGCATTAAAAATGATTTTTATAGTACCTATTTTCTTAGTCATTATCGTATGTGAATACCCTTATAACAAATAAATAATGTTTTCCAAGAACTTACCTAGTTTAATACCTATGAATAAATATTACATGATGTTATTTTGCAATGACTAAACTACAATGACTTTCCTAGTAATTGATTCATTTATCATTATTTATTTCATAGTTTCTCTTATTGTGTTTACAAATTCATATAAATCTATAAAATTAACCATTATGTATCTTTTGTCAAATATATCCCATCTTTGACATATATGGTTGGTTCCAGAGTCTACGGTCTCTGATACTATATTTATTATTTTGTCGAAATTATATTTACTTCACTTATTACTAACTAACCAATCAAATGTTACAATTTCAACCTACTTTGAAATCAAATTTCATCAAAATTATTGTGAAAATTCTGACCGAGTAAGTAACAACCATCGTGACACAGTGCATTTATAATAGTTAGTTATACCTAATTTGTTATCACATATAGCCGAGGTTTATATGTATTTAAATAAGCAAAAATACAGGTCACAAAACTACCAGGGATGTACTCTGAAACTTTACCTTTTACAATAATAATCATAAACAAGGTTTAAAAGAAAAACTATAAAACACGTTTACAAATGTCGGTTACAAATAAACCAACTAAAAGATAAAACTAATAAAAGCATTTCAAAAATATAGATTAGTCTAAGGAAGTATCTTTTATATATGAAAATAGATAATAAGTATTGATTAATTTCATCTTTTACCAAAACAACTCCAAAACTTTTTATAGCAGTACTGCAGCTTATCTTTGATAAATTACAATGGACATCAGACGGAATCATGGTAAATGGAAAGCGATTAACATATCTGAGATTCGCTGACGACATCGTCCTCTTTGCCGAAACGAGCCAGAAACTCGAAAACATGATAAGGGATCTAGGAAAAGAAAGTTGGGCTCCTAATGAACCAAAATAAGACCAAATTAATGACAAACAGCAATACTGATAAAATCAGTTTGTATGATAAACCATTGGAGTATGTGCAAAGTTACGTATATCTTGGTAAACAAGTATCATTCAGCAACAATAATGAGGAAGAAGAAATAGAACGAAGAGTGAACATCGGGTGGAAGAAATTCTGGTCTTTAAAGGAAATTCTAAAAGGCAACTTCCCTCTCCACCTCAAGAAGACTGTTATGTATATTCTATATATACGTGCGTTCTACCTACTCTCACATACGGCTGCCAAACATGGACCTATAATACAAAAATAAAAACGAAAATAGCGAATTGTCAGAAAGCAATGGAAAGAAGTATAATGAAAGTAAGAAGAATTCAAAAGATAAGAAGTGAACACATAAGAGCAAAAACCAACTTAATAGATGCGCTTAAATATGCACGTACACAAAAGTGGCAATGGGCAGGACATGTTGCGAGGTGTCAGGACAACAGATGGACACTAGAAGCAACGACATGGAAAGGACCAAGCGGAAAAAGAAAAAGAGGTCACCCAAGGAATAGATGGATTGATGAGTTAATGGCAATAGCGGGAACAGACTGGAGAACAAAAGCTAAAAACAGAAAAACATGGAGTAAGCTGGAGGAGGCCTATACTCAGAAGTGGGGTTCCAACAATAGATTATAACTAATATTTAAATAGCTATAGGATAAACTATGAATTTTTTTTAGGTTTTTGGAAATAAAAAAGGCTTATTATTATTATTAATTTCATCTTTTAAATGTCTATTTTTAGGAAAATAAATTCTTATTGGTAACACAAAAACAATAATTAAATTTCTTTACTTTTTGATTATTAATTAGACAATACATTATTTTTAGACTAAGCAGATTTATTTACTATTGTATCAGTTTTGATAGAGTGAGATCAGATTTGAAGCAATGATATACCGGTGGCCATCGATATCATCAATTTTTGAAACTCAAAAGTAGCTTTAAACTTGGCAGTTATATTTGCCATAGGATATAAAGTTATATATTCACCTTTAAACACACTCTTTAAAACACAATGTTGCTTACTTACTTTCAAAGTGAACATATATTTTCTTAACTGCTTAACTTTTGATTTGATTTAATAGTCATACGTTTCGTCATTTTCCGATCCTTTTACTTCAACGCAAGAATCTCCTTGTCTTTTATATCTATAGGGGCATCTACACACTAGGGTTCTATCCCAATATGCAAAAACAGAAGGTTCTGTCATGGTGCGTTGTCTATGTGTACGCGTCGGGATTCGGAAGACCTCAGTCGAAGACCTTGGTAAGCGAGTTGGGACTTTCAGCTCTTTTGAAATTAAACTCTTTTCATCGAGACCGATATTCGCTTTTTCCAATGGGTAAAACTGCCCTCGGTGATATCTTATAGTTCTGGCGTTGACACAAGCAAATATTACAAGAAACAAATTAAATATCACACATATGGTTGAAAACATTTTCTATTGTAAAATTAAATGCGTGGATTCGCTGCAAGTCTTAGAAGAACTATGAAGCGCCATTGTTTCTTCTGATGTTTTATAGATTACAAATATTGACTTAATAACTACATCGTATTCCATAAATCAATCGATTCCCACCTTAACAATGTAATAAGGCGCTTTGTGTAATTTCTAACAAGAAAAGTATTTAAACATTTTCTTCTCTAGCTACTCATCATTAGTTAAAATATTACAGTTTTTTTTTGTTTTACGAATAATAATTTTGTCCTGTTAAAACCGAGGCCCCCGCTTTTATAGTCTTTAATTATTTCCTTGGTTGACTATGGTGGTGTGTGTTATTTTAACCCGAATTCACATTTCCTCATAAACTAGACCATCTACTTATTGCTCCTGGAGGTATTCAGGACTCAATAAGCCTATAGGCTGAAGTGTTAATGGAAGGAAATATCTGTATTTAGACAAAAGAAAACTGTTTTTATATCAAGAAACGGTTAGGTTTAAACGAGAATGATCTGTAATCGTGAAAGTTATTAGCAGAGTTCAGTTTTCTGTCTGTTCATTTTGAACAACCCGACTTATTTCAAACACTACTAGTTTGAAATATATTTTCAATCAGTATTTGTTGAATTATATTTTATGTTATATTGTGTTTTGTAAAGAGAAATAAATACATATTATTATTACTATATTTGCAAATGTCATAATGTGTCACCAATAGTTTAGCATCTAAATCTTTTCATGTTGTGAGCCAACTAAGAAAGGATTTTCAAAGATTCCACTCCCAAAGGGGTAAAATAAGAGATGAATGGTTGTATGGCATCTTTTTATTTATTTAAGAACCAGCTATAATGAATCTACTCTGCCTGATAGAAAACATGAGTAGAATCAAAGAGTAGAGATTACCACACTCATTATAAATGCAGACAATTTAACTTTATGACCTACACTACGCCGCCGGTCTGTTGAGATGATACTACATCATTGAGCGGTCTTGAATGTCATTTTAAAAGTTTTAAAACACAAAACAAGCTACAATCAAGGAAAGACGCGGTAAACAGCAAGTCTGAGGAAATATGCCCGTATACATATATTAGTATGGTTATTTCCAGAGCATATTATACATAACATCAGCTTATCGTAATAATGACCAAACTATCAAACGACACTATAAAAGCGCAAAATCACCAACATGTGTCATTTACTATGCAGTGTTTCGTTGGCTAATACATCACATTTGTAAATATCTATATCAAAAATGAGTTTGTTGAATATGTATATAAAAATAGTCTTCTGTTTAATATTAGTTAATTATATCGAAAGCGGTGTACCATCAGCTTTAAGAAGAAAACAAGAAAAGTTTGAATTTGGTCTTCCATCCGAAGGGTTAACTATGAACATAGTGATAGAAAATCGTGATACTCATGTGCCAGTTGCAAAAATTAAGTTTGACATCAACGAACAGAATAAGAAAGTAGTGCTGTCCCTATCACCATCAATTCCTACTGTGTTACCTTCAGTGGATAGTCGTAATATTATTAATGTGGCTACGTGCCCAAGAGGATACACCAGGGCTGGCACTTTCTGCTACCAGGATGATTTCGTCTACGAATAATATCACACTATCACTATCAATAATGTATAAATAGTATATTAATATAAAAATGTATTATCTCAAACTATTTATTGTGGAAATATAGAAACAATAGTGGCGTTTTGTCGATATGTTGAAAAATTATCAAGTGGTAAACTAGTTCAGCTTTATAAACGAACTAATTTATTTTTATTGATTTAATGCAAAAAAAAAATTGTATCATTATTGTAACATTTTAAGTAGAGCTCTGTCTCCTAAACCAGGTTAATGAACCTGTATCATTAGAGTCAGTTGTCTTCCTTATTTCAAAGTACAGTGGTTAAATTAGAGTTGAATTTGTATTTGTTTATTCAAATAATTAAATAAATGATGTAATAATATTATTTTGTTTTATTATTTTGATATTATTTGTAGAACAATCATATTTTATGTAACTACAGGATATGTTTATATATGTCAATTTATCAGCACCGTACTCTGTTTAATGAGTCAAACTGATAACTAGTGATTATTAGTGCTGGAAATAAATAACGTTATATTTTGTGGCAAAATATCAAATACTTGGAAATTCCAATAAATTTGAAATTGATATTAATTTTTACAGTTATTTTTAGATGTGATTCTACATTTGAATTGTTTATAGAAATAACTAGCTGATTCACGCAACTTTATCAGCGTCTCTTTTCAGTTATATTCGGCTCCTATTGGTCTGAACGTGATGTTAGGTAACTATTTTATTTTAGGCACTCCAGCAAATCACACATTTACAAACGTAAAAATCAGTTAAGTAGTTTCAGAGTATATTGTGAGCAGCAACATGACACGAGGATTATATAAAATAGATTATTATTATCACTCAAAATCATAAACTGATGAACATCAGTTTATTATTTATACAATATACATTACATACATTTATATAATACAAAATATTAATTTTAAAAATTCTTAAACTTTTCTTTCTCTTCAAATCAAACTAAAAATGCTCTTGAGTACTTAATTGTTTTTATAAAGCTAATTTATCTCTCACGATCCAATTTAATTTATTTGTTTCATCCATGGTGATTCAATAAGAGTACACTTTTTAAATTTAGTGTAATTTTTTGAACTCTGGAGTTTTTTAGGTGTAACATATATTTATTCCAATTATCATCTACAATATACGAAAAGAGCGTGATCGGCAAAATTTCATGAAAACTTTAGAAACAACAAACGATAAATTGTAATCATTTAAGTATTTTATTGGTGTTTGATGCTTTATGCTAATACCACGTCCAATCTTCATTATTGTCTATAATCGCTTGGAATCTTCGCGGTATACTTTTTGCCATTTTTTCAGCATAGTCTAGCTTCACGAAGACTTCACGAGTAAGGTCAGCGACGGTCACTACATTTTTTGCTCTTAGTTTAACCTTCATTCAAGCCCAAACATTTTCAATTGGATTGGCATCAGGGGACTGTGAGGGCCAATCCAACACGTTAATATCATGTTCTGCTTTCGAAGTGGTGCAGAGCCGACTTCGATGTTTGGGATCATTATCATTTTGAACCTTCTAAGAAAGATGAACTACACTAGAGAAACAAGATGGTTTGGAGTATGTTTCAAGTTTTTATTTTCTTTGCTTTAATGTCGTCCTGTATAATTTGTGCCTTAGTCACCTCTTACGATATCTGTGTAAGAAACAGGAGTCGTGACACTCCGCATTCTTAATCCCTCACTTCATGGTCAGGGTGCACTTGGTCAAAACTAAAAATGATTTTTTTATCTGTTAGTATGTGAGCATTGTCTGCTTCTTTTCTTTCATAATTACTGAAGGTTGACAATATGTATCTGTACTTAGGGTGCATAAAACATTAGAGTGGTTAAACCAATCCTGTAAAAATACCAAAAAAGTAGTTACAAACCCATGACTAGTGTTCAAAAACCCCTTAAAGGAATTTACTCTACCTACCTATAAAATATAAATATAGGAACTCTATACGGAAAATATAGTTAGAATTTTTTTATGGGAGTTGCCCATAAGTAATAAATAAGGAAACATAATATATTATATGTAACTGTATTTGTATGTAACTGTATCTATTAATTTAAAACTGTGCTGTGATAAACTATTACTAAACAAATTCATTAATTGTAATAATAAGTTACACACAGAGCATGTGTTTTATTAACTACTGATAAATAATTAAATTGTTGATTATTTAATAATAAATTTAGATATCCAAATAATATTTTAATATAGTCATAATATTAAAATGATCATAAAATTTTGAAAAATACATTAAATCGCATTATGAATATGAATATTTTAACACACAAGGTCATATAGTCCCAAGCTAAGCAAAGTTTGTGAAGGGTATCCCAGTAAGAATACAACAAAATATCCGCCAAACGGGCCCACGGCTCTAATGAGAGGCCATAACTTTTTCATGAAATTTGCCATGACTTATTCTGGATATGGCTGTATCTCACCAATGATGCGTTTGGATTACAAATTATATTTATGGAATAAATTTATTCATTTGACAGTCACGGTGGCGCAGTGGTAGAGTATGATCTGCAAATATTTGTTACGGAGTTTGGATGAGTTCTATGTACGTATAAAGTGCGTACAACAAAAAAAAGTATATTGTATTTATATCAGTTGTCTACCCATATCACAATCTCTGCTTAGCTTGGGACTAGATGGCGTTGTATTTTTTTTACTTTTCTTTAATAGATGGCAAGCGAGCACACCTGTCGCCTGATAGTAGCGATTACCGACGCCCATGGACACCCGCAACGCCAGAGGCATCACAAGTGCGTGGCCGACCTTTGGAGGATGGAGGAGGGGTTAGGGTATGGGCCTCCGGTATCCTTACTCACTCGGTGAAACACAGCGCAGGTGCTGTTTCACGACGGTTTTCTGTGTGTCGAGCCGGCCCATGCATGCCGAAGCGTGGCTCTCCCATGGTTTATACAAGTTTAGTGATGAATTTTATAATCTTGTTGAACATTTTTATTATTATTACGATAATGTGACAGTTGGCACACCTATACGTATGTGACCCTAAAACAGTAATATACGTATAACTAATATAAATTTATAACATACTAAAAAAATAAAAACTAAAATAAACATAAGTTGTTAACTCGTAATTAGCATGTTGTGTTTACCTATAAGTGTTTGTTGCACATTATTGAGATCTTTGTGGATGTACTTTATATAAGTTTTAGTGTAAATAAATATTGGTGAACCTAAATAAATAAATACTAGCTATTATATAGCTAATCTAGCAATTTAACTTAGTAGAATAGAAGCAAAAGGTCTAAGTGTCAGCTAATGGTTGGAATACCAAGCGCTGGTTTTCAGCTTAAGCCTTTGACTCTTGTTTACAAAATACTGTTTAACTCATCACAGGAGGTATCAACAATATTATAATATATACTAAGTATGGAGAAAGGGGCATCCAGTATATGACTACGAGACTAGAAAAAACAAAGTACAATTATTGAAATTTTAATTTTTTTACCAGGACGTTAATAAACTTATATTCATACATTACAACAGATAATTTAATACTGTTAATGATTTGATATTATACTATAATTTGTATCCATAATAGTTGAGTGTTATGTTTTTGGATTTCACTTATAAATTATAATCGAAATCAAAAAAATAATATAATGTTAATATATCAAAAGCGCATACAGGCGTTTTGGACACATTGAATTAGTTTTTGGTACTTTGAAGGAGTCGGGGTCCATAAACAAGATCGCAACACTTTAAAAATGAGAGAACCAACAGATCCGAAAGTAATTACCATACGTCCATATAAAACCTTCAGTTTATAGAAAGCATTCCTTATAATTCCAATAGATTCACTATTGATATGCTCTGAAAACCGTAGCTAATCATGCACTAGAATTCCTAAATTTCTTGCAAAATTCTTCTTGACTCTTTCAAGTGTTTCCCCATTAAATTTTGTTGACAATTGAAAACTACCTGTATATAGTAAGATCCCAGGGCCGCCAGACGTCACGTATTTTCTGACGAACGAAATGTGGCTGATTGCGTAGTGGTAGTATGTACTAAGAACGCATGCCTACCTGCTAACTTGATTAGACGGCCAATTTTCAGGTATCAGGTAATCAAGGTACTTAAAAACATAACGAACCTCACGTAAATTCTGAAAGCTGATTTCCACGTATATTTTAGGCAATATCCTTAAAAATGAGTCGCCAATACTCCCAGACACTTTCCGTGGGCCGATTTGCTTAACAGACGCTTTCAAGCTCCCAAAATAATGACGTAACTTCACGTAAATTCTGATGCTCCATTTTTATATATGTCTACCAGACAACTATTTTAAAACCTCTTACAAAAAGACAGACCGATCCAAGGGGCCAATCATCCCCTAAATTCAATTTTAATATCTCTGTGGGTAAGAGCGCGAGGGCATTATCCACACGCATGAGACTGAGTCAGACATGTATTAGGATATATTGACTTCTCTGTCTCTCTGTCTCTCTCTTACAGTTCACTCATATCAATTGATTATTAATTTTAAAATAAAATCAGTTAAAAAATGAAATAATCAGGTAAATAATTAAAAATTTACTTGTAAAAAAATGCTCATTTGACTACCATAATTCTTGAATTTTATCCTCCCGGGTAAAAAAATTATATATAATTACGTATGGAAATTGGCCCTATATAATTATATGTAATGAATTTCTTCGATTTTGTATAATTATATTTAATTAGGAATAATTATACGAAATCGCAAAAAATCGTTACACATGTGGTGACTTCCACATACAGCGCCATCTACCTCAGATACACTGCACTACGGAGCAACGTACAACACAAAGAAACTACCAATCCTGAATCGCGCAATAGAAGTTCTCGATCGTTCGCCGAAGTTTTGATGGTACCAGCACTGCGGGTGTAGTCTATACGCCGAATGTGATAGTGTCAAGTTTGAGCGGGGGCGGCTACGAATACTATTTTTCGATCTACCGCGTTCCCGTGACATTCTGTCGATTTTTTCTGTTGACATCGTGACTTGCTTGGTTAACGCGGCCATTTCAGAACATTCACTACTGCGCGACGTAGAAGCGATTGCTAATGTTGAGGCTGCTGGTGCTTGCAAGCCGATGACGTCGTTTATCCGGTCAACTAGGTCAGCCAGGTCCTCCATCCTTACAGAAGAAAGCAAAGAGAAACAAACAGGAAGTAGCAAGTTTAGTTAGCACGATTCATTGGATAATTTTACGAAATCGCAAAAAATCATTACTCAACGGACACAGTAGAACACTGAATACTTTTCTTGTGAGCAGTGCTGCCGGATACTGAGTCAACTGTAAGAAAGAGATAGAGAGACAGAGAGGCAGAGAAGTCAATATATCCTAATACATGTCTGACTCAGTCTCATGCGTGTGGATAATGCCCTCGCGCTCTTACCCACAGAGATATTAAAATTGAATTTAGGGGATGATTGGCCCCTTGGATCGGTCTAACTTTTTGTAAGAGGTTTTAAAATAGTTGTCTGGTAGACATATATAAAAATGGAGCATCAGAATTTACGTGAAGTTACGTCATTATTTTGGGAGCTTGAAAGCGTCTGTTAAGCTAATCGGCCCACGGAAAGTGTCTGGGAGTATTGGCGACTTATTTTTAAGGATATTGCCTAAAATATACGTGAAAATCAGCTTTCAGAATTTACGTGAGGTTCGTTATGTTTTTAAGTACCTTGATTACCTGATACCTGAAAATTGGCCGTCTAATCAAGTTAGCAGGTAGGCATGCGTTCTTAGTACATACTACCACTACGCAATCAGCCACATTTCGTTCGTCAGAAAATACGTGACGTCTGGCGGCCCTGGGATCTTGGACTAGTAGTCTTTATTTGATGCTTGGTACCCATTAACATCCATTTTGTTTTTGAGGCGTTAAGCACTAAATAGTTTCTCTTCGTCTAATTAAGAATTCGACCTAAGTCACTTGATATATGGTTTATGGCCTGAATGGTATCAGTAGGTCTAAATGACATATAAATTTTTGTGTCATCTGCATATAGATGTATTTTAGAGTACTGTAAAATGTAAGGTAAATTTGCTTTATAAACTCCAAAGAGTAAAAATAATCCCTTGCGGAAGCCCTCTTACGATGGGCTTTTTTTTGGACTTCGTTTAATTACTCTTGCCATCATCTGTTACAACCTCTTGGTAACCTGTTCGTAAGATAAGACCTGAACCAAGAGGGCGTCTCTTTAGAGATTCCAGAACGTATTAGCTAAGCAAATAAGAGTTCTCTATTTAAGCAATCGAAAGCCCTGGAAAAGTCCATCAACACTAAAAATGCATTATTACCGGCATCTGACTCTGACAGCAAGTCATCTGTAACTTGAGCCAGAGCTGTTGCAGTTCCGTGTTCCTATATATAGTGTAGTTTAGTATACCGTGTAGTGAATCTTTTATTCACCAAACGGTATTTTTATGGGAATCTTATGTTTGTATTTAATTTAAAAATAAAGAATAAAAATACATCACGAAGTATTCTAAAATATAATAAAATAACAAAAATGTTTTCCTTTTCATGTTTTTCGCAATAGTTACAAAAGTCATGCTTAAATCAAAGGAAGAGGCACTGTAGAAACAAGTAAAATAAAGTGTAAAAAAATTAATTTCAGAAAATAGAGTAGTAACTGTTATTGTCGCAAGATTATATTAACAAAGAAATTAAAACATTGATAAAGCAACACCTTTTTCTAGACAGATTATTATGAAAATATAGTACAAGAATGATGAGAAGGAAACTTGACATATTTGTTTATAAATAACATCTGCCAGTGGCCCTAATAGACATCGATAACTTTGTACCATTTACCATTCACTCTCCATAGAAGAGGCAAAACAGTAGATCACCTTATACGCTACGATAAGATTATAAGTAACATCATAGAAGGAAGGAAAGGAAAAGTAAGACCGAGAAATAGTTATTTCGACCAGATTATGAAACAAGTAGCGGTCGTGACATATAAGACGGGCAAGGAAACGGTTCTTGATAGAGTGAGCTGGATAAAGGTGCATTGACCAGATCGTAGCTGTTAAATGAATGATGATGAGTTTCTCACATATAGCATATTTACTACCATCAGTTTTATGCGAATCATGCTGGTTGTGGTAAAACGGGTTTTTCTTTTTTTTGCATGAAATAGGTGAGACAAACTAGCAGATATGTCACCTGAATGTTAGTGACTACCACATGGACACGTACAGCTCAAGTGCATTACAACTCTTTTAGTCTGTCCCTCTTTTTTTGTGCAGCAATCCCCTCGAATACCACCAACTAGTGGTTATGTCGGACTCGAACCGACTAAAAACCGCACACCGTCTCGGGCACTAGAAGCCGGGGAGCCAGGGGCACCCTCGGAAGGAAATCCCTAAAACCCAGATGTACCTCGGGCCACCCACTGTTGTAGGTGGCCCCCTCCTATGTATTAAAGTCTGTCCCCCTAGAACCATAGAGACTGAGAGGGTTTGGCCTTGGGCAATATCACTAACTCGTTGAAAAGCAACGGAAGAACTGCTTCATCATCATCAACAACAGTCTCTAGTAGTTCATTGCTAGATGTGGACCTTTCCTTACAAAGGAAGACCACAGGCCTACCGTATTAACCTGGCCAGACGGGTTATCAAAGAGTTTGTATCAAGTTTTCTTTCTCTTTGCAGTGCTGTTTGCCTGCGTAGTTTGCTCATTTCATCAGCTTAAATAAACTGATTTTCCCAATTCTACCCAGTCATTAAATATATTAACATTGTCATTATTTATAAATAATGATTGGATTAGGGTAAGTACTAAGCTATCATGCAGTTAAAAATAAAGTTGATGTATACGACAAGAATTATAATTTGTTACTAGTTTTTCCCGGAGTCAATCAATGACTTGTTTATTAATGTTGACGTTGTTTCGACGTAATGATTGAATATGACCTTATACGAATTTGAAATTCAACTTGTTTACCTTTGGAAGTTAAACGGGCTTAGATTATTCGGGGAACGTTGTAATGACCTACTACCATATCAATGTTTATCCTTTTTTCAAGGATTAATTAGAACGTTTCATTGGAACGAAATCTTGTCATCGCTTTATGTAGAAATATAGTCTATTCTACTTTATTACATGATACTTATGCGCTAGAGGTCGCAGAATGATCTTCGTTCTCGCTTATGGACCACGACCGGCTTCTGCTTTTTTCTGCTAGGGTTATATATTAGGTGACCATCTATCACCCTAGCAGAAGCCGGTTGGGGTGGTATCACGCACGTTGATCATCAAGGTTCCTACTCAGGAGGGGATCTTCTTGAAGAGTAGATAGAGGTATGTCGGAATTCCAGGGTTCCTTTCTAGGGTACATCTGGTTTCCTAGCTATCGTTACCTGTTACGGCGTGCGGTTTTGGGCCGATTCAAGTCTGATATAACCCTTTATTCAAATTATTATTAAAAAAATCGAAGTACATTATTATACATTTCTTTCCTCTAATCACGACAGAAACCTCCTCTCTACTAGTAAGTTGCTTCGCCTATGTCCTTCCCACACCTCCGATTGCGTAAACGCCTCATTCCTTGTGCAAGCAGTGCTGCTTTGGAATGCGCTCCCACTCGAAATCAGGATGTCCACTAACCGTAACATTTTTAAAAAGAGCGTACACAGTCACCTTCTTTATTTATTTATTTATTTATTTATATCTTTATTGAATACATACAAAATTACATAACAAAAAACAAAATTACAAAATTTCAAACAAATGAGTTACAAAATATGCAAAATATGTAACAATAGGCGGTCTTATCGCTCACGGCGATCTCTTCCAGACAACCATGATACGGATTTTTGTTTTCCAAAAATTTAGGGTAGCTTACATACAAGTAACACACACATACATATACATACATATATATCAATATACCTAAACATATATACATACAATATAACTACATATATTTATATACAATACATACACAGATTGAATATAATGCTAAAGAGAGTTAAAAAGAAAAGAAATCATAATGTCTGCCAGCGTAAGTCCCATAAAATCAGACCGACAGATAGACGAACTAACAATACACATATTACACATATAGCATATACGAGTAGGTAACGATATTAAAAACTGTTTTGATGAAACTACTGTAAATAAATACTTGTATATGCAGATAGTGTAAAGCTGTTCATTTGAAATTATTGTGCATGAAATATCATCATCACTTGTGACATGTCCACGGGCGGCGGTAATCATTTACCACCAGGCCATACGTCTGCTCGTTTGCCTCTTTACCATAAAAAAAACATCTTAGCGATGTTCCCGGTTATGAGCCCGGTGTCCGCTTTTCTGCTCTTTCTTCACCACTTTTCCCGGTCTTCGGCATCCCAAGACCTTTACGACGTCAAGCCAACACATATTGGGTCTATCCCATCTACCGGACCCGGTTGAGGCGGCAAGGCCAGAAATTTGTTTCGTAGAGGGTGCTGTTACCAGCGCAGGTGGCTCTCCTGCAGTTTGTCTGCGATATCAGGGACACGAAAGCTGCCGCGAACACGGGAGTTTCTCACGCAATCCCATCACGTGATTCCACACATCCACTACGTTCAGCACCGGAGACGCTTCACAGACATGTAAGAGTATAGACCACTGCACTGTTCGAATTAAATATTTTAAAACATGATTTTTCTGACATAAATAAAATATACATGCTAGTATACTATTTGATTTTATACCCTTAGCAATGATTAGACAGTAGGCTTTTAATTTAAAATTTAATAAAAAAAAATTAAAATAATATAATAATAAGTAACACTTTAAAAACAGATCTGTGAGAAATGGAATTGATTATCAAGCCAATACATGTTTTTTTTTATAATTGAGTCGTGGGCAAACGAGCAGACGTATCACCTGATGGTAAGCGATTACCGCCGCCCATGAACACCCGCAACACCAGAGGCGGCACAAGTGCGTTGCCGACCTTTGAGGGATAGGAAGTTCAAATGTTTAGTATTTACAAGATAAGAACCCGTAATTCTAGATTTAAAAAGACTGTTCCAATCTCCTTAACAACTCGTCATGATATCACGATGTAGGGAATATTATAATTTTTTCATTTTATAAACTGGATCGGACCTTTGTTAGCACGCCAAATTGTGCACAAAATAAAACTGTGACGTAATTTATTTTTTTCTAAATGTCGAAATAACAAGAAATGGTTAAAGATCTCTAGGATATTCAAGAATATGCATATTGAAAAATAGAAATGTATGATATAAGAATGTAAGGGTTTTTGTGGTATGTGTTCGGTATTTCGGCAATACAATATATGCTTTGAGATTAAATATTATGACTAATTTCATTATACGTAAACAATCGTAGTTGTTGTTTCTATACAAGGTTATCAAATTTTAATCAAAATTCAAATTAATTTGAATAAAATTCCATACTGGCTTAACTCCGCTATTTTAAAACTCAAACATTAACGCCATTTTTAATTCATTTATTATGTTATATTTTAAACGATATAATAATTTATAAAATAACAGTGAATGATTTCAAAGATTTATTTAGGAAATAGAAGCAACAATATCTATTAATATTATAAATTTATTTATTTATTTACAACTTCATGCACATGTACATCAGCGGACTTAATGCCAAGGGCATTCTCTACCAGCCAATCTTTGGGGGTTGCAGAGATCTGGTAAGGTAGGTGCATCGAGGTTAAAGTTGTAATCTAAAAACAAAAAACAAAAATAAATATAGACACATAATACATATACTTAATAATCGTACACTGTGGAAAGTAGACTTTAAGTAGGAGTACTGTTAAATATGTTATTACACGATCTAAAGAAGTCCGTCTATCTGTCGGTCTGATTTTATGGGACTTACGCTGGCAGACATCTGATGCTATGAGAAATAATTTTTGCAACCTTTATTTTAGATTAGCTGTATCCTGTGGTGAAAAACATGGATGTTGTGAAATATAAAACAATCATCATTTTCATCAGCCCATCGCAGTCTACGGCTGGACATAGCCCTCTCCAATTTGACGCCACTTCGTTCGATAAAACACTGAAAAATAATAATATCGTGAGATGCAGTTAGTATATAATAAGTTGAAACATTATTGTCAAGTCGATTTACGTTATATCAAATCTTCAAATGTAGGTGAATGAACATTTGAATGAGTCAAAAATTGCGTAATATAAGAAATAAGTGGTGACGCTCATCAGTTGACCAAAAAACCAAAGGGCATGACTTCATTCGTATACCACACATAACGTAATCGCGTACCTATATCAATCACTGTGCTGTCTTAAAGCGGAAAAACACTATCACAACCCGTTGCTCTGTTTTATAGAGCATGCATAGTTTAATGCTTACCGTCAAAGAAGTGACGTGTCAAGATTTTGGTAATTAGTTTTGAAACTTGAAGTCTTTAAAACAAAGTTGGCTGCACGGTTGGCCGAGTGGTGTCAGCGGTCGCCATGCCGCTTGCTACTGCGCCAAGTGTCGTGGGTTCAAATCCCACGCGGTACCTACAACACTTTGTGTGATCCACGAATTGTTGTCCCGAGTCTGGATGTTCTTTGTGTCCGTTTCATGTATGTTTGTAAAGTCCCCCACGACACAGGATGTTATTCCTAATGTGGGAGTTGTCTTTTTAAAATAAAAAAAAGTTTCATTTAATTTGAATAAACTTGCAGTTTTATTTTAAAGTTTTGTATAATTTTTACTGATTTGTATTGCTAAAACTTTTGATAAACTATATAGCGCAGATAAAGGTTATGTGTCCTGTGTGTCCTATCCTGTCCATTTACTCCAATGCAATAGTAGGTGGACGCATCAGTCTTCGCATGGTTGTTACAATTCTGACACTAAAACCTTTACCTCACTTTAGCGTCAGGCATTCATCATTTCTCTAAATAAAGGAACTAATCCCTGAACACTCTCGACCAATTTCTATATTTTCCTTCCTGTGTATATAAGCAGCTCTCACAGCTTATAGACAGTCACTAAAATTATATACTGACATTAGAACTATATATATAATAGATGTATATGTACATATGCACATATTTATGGTTAAAAGAAGAATCGAGCACATAACATTGTTAATATCAGAATTGTAAGAAAAACAACGAAGTACAGGGTGTCTCAAAAGAAATTTTATATTTGTTTAGCTTACTGCGTGAACGCTGCGTACTTGAGGGGTGCGGGGGTTATGTCAATTGGTAGCTTGGCTCTTGGGGATTCAGTCGCTATGGAGCGTTTCTTGGGAGCAGACCGCGCGTTGTGCGTGCGAGAGTTTTACAAGAACGGTGATTCGACAACTGTCGCGCGTAGAAAATTCTGCAGTATTCGAGGTTTTCGCCACTTAAATGATGCGCCAAGCCTTCCTCTCATTCGACATTGGGTTAAAAAGTTTGAAGAGACTAGATCAACGCTGGATAAATCAAAATCCGGGCGACCTAGGTCATCAAGAACGGTAGAAAACGTGGAGAGTGTTAATCAATCTGTACGTGACGACCCGAGCCTTTCAATTCGGAAGCGCGCGAGTGCTTTAAATGTGCATAGATCATCATTACATCGCATTATGCACAAAGATCTAAAGCTGCACCCCTACAAAATTCAATTGGTGCAAGAATTAAAGCCCCAAGATGCCGGTCAGAGGCTTAATTTTGTAAATCAGATGATTGAGCGATTTTCAACGTTTACCAACATTTTGTTTTCGGATGAAGCTCATTTTCATCTTAATGGCCACGTAAATAAGCAAAACTGCCGCTACTGGAGTTCAGCCAATCCGAAACGCAAACATCAGAAACCCCTACACTCGCCTAAAGTGACCGTATGGGCTGCCATGTCGGCGCGAGGAATTATCGGCCCTTACTTTTTTGAAGACGAAATGGGGCGTACAGTTACAGTGAATTCAGAGCGTTATGTGGAGATGTTAGACAACTTCTTGGTACCTGAACTGCAAAACTTTCCTGGCTATAACCAAAGAACATGGTTTCAACAGGACGGAGCAACTTCACACACGTCCAATATATCTCTGCCACGTGTTCGTGAAATTTTCTCAGGAAAATTGATCTCCCGGAGAGGTGACATAAATTGGCCTCCACGTAGCCCAGATTTAACCCCTATGGACTTTTTCCTATGGGGTTATCTTAAATCTAAAGTTTACGCCAATAAACCAACTTCACTGGCGCATTTGAAAGAAAATATCCGTCACGAAATGGCAGCCATCCCTCACTCCACCTGTCGAGCAGTCATAAGTAATTTTACTGTTCGATTAAATGAGTGCCAACAACGTGAGGGTTTACATTTAGACGATATTATTTTTAAGAAATGAATTCCCAAAAAGTGTATTTTAACAATAAATAAACATTTTTTCTATATACCGCTTCCTTTTTTTTTAATCAATCCACTAAATATGAAATTTCTTTTGAGACACCTTGTATATGAAACCAAGACAGGGTCCGATCAGATCCGCAGTAGTATCGATAAAGTTAAAATACGGCATTCTGAGATTATAGTCATAAAATATTACTGGTAATATCTCGTGTTTCATAATGGTCTCCCGATCGAGTCCCACGGGATTGCCTTTATAATTTACTGGCATTGTGTTATAAAACTATTACTCGGCATGTAGAATGGGAGTCAAAACGAAAAGAATTCATGCTTTTTAGTTTTGCTTCTTTTTTTAGGATAACGGCTTTTCTAACTAGTAGACAAATATTTAGTTAACTAGAAAAAGTTTAAAAACTGTAATCCGACTACATAAAAACTATTGATAAAATTTATATGGCCATTTTCATCCGAGCCTATATCTATACTAATATATAAAAGCTGAAGAGTTTGTTTGTTTGTTTATTTGAACGGGTTAATGTCAGAAACCTCTGGTACGATTTGAAAAATTATTTCAGTGTTGGATATTCCATTTATCGAGGAAGGCTATATATCATCACGCTAATACTAATAGGAGCGGAGCATCAATGAAGAATGTTTCAAAAACGGGAGAAAATTTTCACGCTACGGGCAATAGAAGATGCAAACGAGGTTGCGTGGGTCAGCTAGTTACAAATACGAGTATATTGACACCATTAATTTAAATCGTATCACTAGTAAAGGCTACAATGTAACATCCATACAGACATACATACATAGACTGCTAAAACTATTTGTCTTTCCTTTGGATTCGCTGTAGTCCGGTAAAAAAAATTGTGAGTACTAGTTCATTTTACACAAAATACGATTGTCGTAGAGGTACACATAAAATAAAATTGAATAGCAACTTCACATTGTAACATAGCTAAGAATTTTTTACAAGGCGGTTTGCAGACACATTTAGTATGTAAATACTGTGTGCAGAAAAGAAATGATGTTGTTATATTGACAGTAAAGATTTATTTATCTTTATCTAGAGGACCAACTGTAATATAATGATGAATGTATTAAGATATACCATAGGGAAGTAACAAAACCCTAAAATATTCCGTTACTTAGCTCAGTTGGATATAATAAAGGTTTGATAATTGTTAAGACAATACCATTTTTTATAATTTTAATATGATGCTAAACAATGTAATGTTTTTAATTTTATATATATATATAATTAATACTAGCTGAACCCCGCGGTGTTATCCGCGGTTATTGTCGTATCGTGGGTAACGCCGCGGCGCGAAACTAGTATAAAAAATGTAAGCCCAAGTTACTCCTTGTACCATCAGCCACCTACCAGTGAAAGTCCCGTCCAAATTGGTAAAGCCGTTCCTGAGATTAGCCGGAACAAACAGACAGACAAAAATTAAAAAAAATATATATTTTGGTATGTGTACCGTATACCGTATACAACAAACAAATAACAAACAGACACTCCAATTTTATTTATTTGTATAGATAATTATTTTAGGACACTATATTAGTTTATAAATATTAGCATGCCAAAACAAGGCAGAATATGACATGATCAAAAACCACCAATGTACTAAACCTATATTCTATACAAATATATTTCATTTTATTTCAATAATATTGTAAAAAGTTCGGTTTGCTGCAAATATTCACTTAGGCTTCACCCTTTACGTTAAATTAAACTAATTATTGCCAGCAATTACCAAGAAGTAATGATAGGCAATCAAGAACGATATCATTAAATGTAAGGAAATGTTAATATAAAATGAATGTATCTATTTATATTATTTCCTTGCAACTATGGAATTTTGTTTGACATAGATTCTAAAATCAATAAAATTATCATTATTTTTTTTGAAGTGAAAACTTCTTTAGCGGCGCTGTGTACGTTTTTGCAATGGGTAAAAATGTATAAACTCGGGTCAGGTCACGTGACCTGATCGAAAATTCGTAAGACGGATGGAGAGAGGACAGGCGGCGCAGGGCGCTTGCGCGAATGTTCGTGTGTGTATGTAATATAAATTGTCATGTTTGTGTACGATAGCGCAATAAATGAATATTGTATTCCACCACATAAATAATAGTACTTTTATACTGATAATGAAAGCAATTCGTACAAAATTATTCTCTAACCATTCCAAAATATCAAAAATGCACAACGTTAATATTCAAGTTTTCACTTCTGCCGGCACTCCCGGAGTGCAACCCGTCGATTTTTTTTTTATTGTCTAATTGTAAATTGTTTTCTCTATAATGAAATTGTAACAATCAGTTTTTTTTAAATATTTCGATTTAACATAGAGCAAAACATTGAGAAAAGATTTATTGCTACTTCCCCTGTATTTGATTCTTCCCATCCCACCCGGTTGGGGTATGGGCTTAGCCAATTTAGCCAAGGCATTTTATAGGAGAACGAACACATTTAAACAAACAGTGTAACGAAATTTTTAGGTCAGTAAACGAATAAACAGTTAGATTTGAATTCCCTTATTTAACAATACATACAAGTGGCCAGTATCGACGGACACCATCAGGAGATATTCGAAACAACCAGGGAGAGTTTTAGAACCCTACTTTCAAACACCAGGCTGTTTCTATAATCAGAAAATCTTTATTACACTTTTTGACCCGACCCGGATATCGAACTCAAGACCTCTAGATCGGCAGTCGCATACGCTAACCGCTAGACCAACGAAGTAGTTATACTTACACCCATTGAAAAATGGACTGGATGGTTGCTTGTTCACTAGCGTATATAATAATGATCTTTACAAATTACACCTAAAACCATCTAAACCACATACGCTTTCTAATAAAAAATCGCTTCATACTAATACATTCGCTTCTGAGCTAATGTGCAACATATCTGTTAAAATATCCGAAAGCACAATTAGCTTCCTTAAAGTCCGGTGATCGGTCTGCAAGGGATGTCAGTTCTAGTAAATAGATTCATTTTGTTTCATATTTACATAATATCTACTATACTCTTCTACATTTAATTATTCTTCGTTAACGCCCTTTTCCTTTTTGTGCAAGCAGTCTGTTAATTTTATTTTTATCGTTAGATTTCTTAGATTTGTTTACATTGGTATTTGTTGTTTTTCTATCTGACGTTTGTAATAGAGTAGCATAGATTAAAGATCAACTCATTCACTCATTACGGTCAATGCTGTTCGGATACACTGACTGTGATACAATGTGTTTAATAGTCTGTTGTTAATGATATTCTCAGGAAATTTTTGTAAACTGCTTTACTTTTTAACTTTTTTACATTTTTATTTTAGTTACAATTTTTATAGTGATGTAAGCTGGCGGGTGGTGCAGAGATACAGGCAGTGTACCATAACATTTGCACGTAATTTAATTTATATATTTTAACTTGAATTTTATTTATTTTATTATATTTTTAGTTGTATAGTATTCATGTCCTCAGATAATGAGTATTATGTATCTGCCTGTGAGTCTGAAGTCTCTGTTAGTGAAGAAAGCTTCTCTTCTATAACGGATACTCTCGGTGGTGTTTTACGCAGAAAATTTAATAATAACAAAAACAGCCAGCTATTAAATGTGTGTCACCTTAATGCTCAAAGTATTCCCAGCCACTTTGCTGATTTACATGAGGCGTTTTGTGATGCGAATATTCATGCCGTTCTGATCTCCGAGACTTGGCTCAAGCCGCACCTTATTTCCACTTCTTACCCTTTACCTGGCTTTGTTCTTATCCGGAACGACCGGGTGGGGCGGGGAGGAGGTGGTGTGGCAATTTACCTGCGCAATGACTTTTCCTACAGAATTATTTCATCTTCTTCTTCTAATTATGACGCTTCAGCAGAATTTATATTCTTGGAGGTTTGTGTCAAAGGTGTCAAAATCGTACTTGGTGTTGTTTACTGTCCCCCTTCCATTAACTACTTCACTGATTTCGAAACAGTTCTTGAATCTATGGGTGCAAAGTACGTTCACCATGTCATCATGGGTGATTTCAATACCAATCTCCTAGCCCATAACTCCAATCGTTCCTGTAAACTCCAACTCCTCCTTGAATCGGTCAGCTTCCATGTTCTCCCATTACATGCCACTCACCACAATAATATCGGCGAGGACACTTGGCTCGATCTAATTACCACTTCCAATCCTTCCCTTGTTTCATCTCATGGTCAACTTGACGCGCCTGGTTTCTCGCATCATGACCTGATTTTCCTCTCCTACATCCTCAAAACCCCAAAACCTAAACCTAGATTTTTATACAGGCGTTGCTTTAGACAAATGGATATAGATAAATTGAGCGACGATGCGTCAAATATTGACTGGACATCTCTGATTGACTCCACCTCTGTCGATGTAAAGGTACACGTTTTCAATAAAATAGTAATTAAACTGTACGATACCCATGCACCGGTTAAAAAGGTTAAGCTCAGACGACCACCAGCACCCTGGATGATGAAAGGTATACAGTCGGCGATGAGACGCCGAAATAGGGCTTTTGGGACTTACAAGAGGGACCGCATCGATGTCAACTGGCAACTGTATAAGTCTGCAAGAAATCGGTGTAACCAAATGATACGGAACGCCAAACGCCGCCACATTTTAGATAATATTACCTCCTCTTCTCCTGCTGACATCTGGAAGTTCCTTGGAACTCTTGGGATCGGCAGATCGCGACATGTAGACTTTCCACAATCCATAAGTCTCGATTCCCTAAACCAACACTTTACTACTTCCTTCACGTTAGACAGTCTATCTGAACATACTACCAGAAATTACATTAATAGTCTACAGCGCCCTGACTTAAACCTATTTAATTTCAGTTCAGTTACAGAAGGAGAGATCAAGAAGATTATCCTGTCTATCAAATCGCAAGCAATTGGCTGTGATGGCATTGGTCGGAGAATGATCACAACATTGCTAGTCCACCTTCTTCCTGCTATCTCCCACATTGTCAACTTCTCCCTCATGTCTGGTATATTTCCTTCTCTGTGGCGGAGAGCGTATGTGCGTCCGTTACCTAAAATTTCTAATCCATCTCTTCCTACTCACTTCCGTCCAATCTCCATCCTGCCCTTCCTCTCCAAAGTGCTAGAAGCCTGCGTTCATAAACAGTTCTCACATTTTATTTACAGTAACAACTTACTCAGCCCTCTTCAGTCAGGTTTTCGACCAGGCCATAGCACAGTTTCCGCCCTTCTTAAAGTGACTGGCGATATTAAGTCGGGGATGGAGAATACTAAGGTTACTACCGTAGTATTGGTTGATTTTACCAATGCCTTTAATACCGTCAGTCATGAACTTCTCCTTGCTGTCCTATCCCACTTTTCGATCTCTCAGGAAGCTCTGAACTGGTTTTCCTCCTATCTTCGGGATCGTCAGCAATCAGTCAGTATGGAAGATACTTCCTCTAGCTGGCGTGGTCTGGTTGCTGGCGTCCCTCAAGGCGGTATTCTCTCACCTCTCCTGTTTTCCATCTTCATTAACCTTATTACCTCAAGACTTCAGTGTTCCTATCATTTGTGTGCTGATGATTTGCAGCTATACTACCAAACAGAGTTGTGCAATGTATCGTCCGCGGTTTCGGTTGTAAATACTGACCTAGCAACTATCAAACACTGGTCTGACATGTTTGGTGTATCAGTAAATCCGGATAAATGTCAGGCTATTATCATTGGGAGTAGCCGTAGCATGAGCCTGCTAGACCTAGCCTCAGTTCCACCACTTATCTACGATGGCATGGTTATTCCATATTCTGAAAGTGTAAAGGACCTCGGATTGTACATTGACACAACTCTCAGCTGGCGAAAACAAGTCGCATCCGTGTGCCAAAAAGTCACAGGCTCGTTGCGGGCCCTCTCCATACTTAAAAACTTTCTTCCATTGAAAACTAAGGCAATGCTCGTCCAGACCCTAATATTTCCAATAATCGACTATGGTGACATGTGCCACTTTGACCTGAATGCAGATCTGCTCAATAAGCTTGACCGTCTTCTCAACAATTGCATTCGATTCGTTTTTAATTTACGTAAATATGATCACGTTTCTCAGCATCGGTCCCATTTGAATTGGTTTCCAATTCGCATACGCAGACAGATTCAAGCATTAAGTACCCTTTACTCTTTACTCTTTTCTCCAACTTCTCCTTCCTACTTAACTACTCAACTTCAGTATTTAGGTACAAACCACTGTAAAAACCTTAGGTCTTCAAACAATCTACTTCTTCACTGTCCCACTCACCACTCTCACTTTGTACATTCTACTTTTCTTGTTCAGTCTGTCCTGCTATGGAACGCGCTCCCTCTCGAGATCAGAATGGCAAAAACTCGGCAGAGTTTTAAATATATGTTGCGGAAACATTTTATAGACACATTCTCGGATCCACCACAATCTTAGCCTCTCCCCTTCAAAATTGTATAGTATTCAGTTATATTTATGTATATGTATATATGCATATATATGTATTTGTGTTATATAATAGTAGTATATTTAAGCATTACTTAGTGAATACATTTGTTAAATATCATTTACAATTGCCGTGCATCTACCTTATCTAGCTCTGCATCGCCCTAAGGTTGACTGGCAGAAAATGCCTACGGCATTAAGTCCGCCTTTGCAACATCTGTGCATAAAGTTTAAATAAAAAATAAATAAATAAAATACAGACACATAGATAAGTCAAACTTATAACACAACACTCTGGCATTCTTGTAGATATGCATGTTAAACATTTTTTATGGCATGTACGTAATGTATTTCTAATTACTTCAAAAAGATAATCCTTCTATACAAAATAACGAGGAACAAAAAATAATTACGGTATGTAGTAATAACGAGTAAATGTTATAATTCTACTGAGGTAAGTGTTAAATAATCTTTTTTTTTTTAATTTCGATTGTATGTTTCTAAATAGCCCTGATGATGATGCTCTCACAGCAAACTAGTGAAAAGAATATCTTAAATTGCTTTCTACTTAGTGAGATCAAGGAGGCTCTATTTTAATTCTTAGGTTTGACCAAAAAATGTTAGCCCGGAGTATGGAAGTTTGATATTCTTTTATGTGCTTTGCCTTATAGAATGCGTTATGCAGTCGGTCCCGTTTGTTATAAAAATCTATAGCAATCGTTATGGAGAAGTCAGCACCTAAAATATACTTAAAACTAGTTCAAATAATTCGAATTCAGTTTGACCTCAGGCATATGGAGGTATGATGCCAGTCACTTCATGGATAAATTGTTAATCAGGTGAATCACCCTGAACTAGAAACTAACCCCAAAAATATTAAATATTAGAAGAAGAGGGCAGGCTAGTCCGGCCCACCACCTTCTGCTTTATAAGGCGCAGGCTCGGCGTCATATGGAATACTGTCCTCATCTTTATGCAAGGGTACCACAGTACCAGCTCCTCCCTCTAGACCGCATTCAACTGAGAGCGACTCGAATCGTCGATTGCCAAGAACTTCCAATTCGGCTAGACTTCCTAGCGCTGCGTAGAGAAGTGGTTTCGTTGTGTATCTTCTACCGCATTTACTATGCAATAAAATCTAAAATGCAATCTAAATGTTTGCAATTATAAAAGGAATTTGGCTCCGGCAAGTTTGGGCCCCTTTTTTGTGGTATAGGGGGCAAACAAGCAGACGTATCGCTGATGGCGATTACCGCCACCCATGGGCACCCGCAACATTAGGGACTACAAAAGTGCGTTGCCAGCCTTTTAAGCACTGGGGAGTGTTTTTTATTTTATTTTAAGAAGATTGTATGAAACTCAAAAGGGACGATAATGCCTGATTTTTTTTCGTATTTTTTTCTCAGTGCTAGACCAATATCAACTATTTTATAAAAAATAACATGCCAAACTATGTAATTGAATCGCGTCAACTTTCAAATAAAAAAGCAGCATCATAACTGGTTCATTTGTAACAGAAATAATGTACTTCAGATAGATATAGTAAGCCTGTTATACAATTCTTTTTACATCGGGCATTATAAGTGAATCACTCTGGAATGCTTCTAGATATAATAGAAATGTACGGCATTTATATTTAATTACCTGCGATAGATAACAGTTCTACTTAAAACTACGTGAAACAGAAAATTATTACTAAATGTAATAATGCTTTCACAAGTATATGTCATACTGTTACTGAGGTAAGAGTGAATTTATCGTATATTTTTTTACTTATGTACTTACTTATCCACATATATTTATACTTGCATTATACAGTTTATGAGCCATGCTTTGGCGTAAATGAGCCGTGTCTACCGATTGATGCTACAACCGATAGCAAACCAGTGATAAACATAACTATCGTTGTTTTTGACTCCCTAACTGAGTCAAGGAACCAAACTGACTGCATTGTTGGTCTTACGGTTAGTCTATGCGCCTACTGGTCCAGAGGTCTTGCCTTAGATTATCGTCTTAGAGTCTGGCATTATAAAGGTTGGGTCAAAAAGTGCTATAGGATTTTTCTTACCACAAATTACTTATAACAGCCGAATAGAACAGCAGAACGTGTCTCGGAAAGCACGTTAATAGTCAGAGCTCGTTAACGTTAAGCATGTTTCTATAAATAGCGCAATTTTTTATACCAATGGAAACGTCAAATGAGGAGCAGGGCTACCTAATAGTAACTCGTCTCTACATTTAGCCACTGTACTATTCCGTAAATGACATATATGTAACAATATTTCAGTGCAATTGCGTTGAGCAAATTTCTTCCCAACGATGATCCACAAGCAGGCCCCTTAATATTAACGCCTTATATTGAAAATGGACAAATAGAAGAAGCTAGAAACTTGTCTAAAGTAGACCCGTTGACAGCTGCTGGACTCAACAGCCACGCAGCCTACTTTACTGTAAATAAAATAAAGAAATGGGCTCTATTCTTCTGGTTTTTTCCTGCTCAAGACGTTCCTTTAGATAGTACTCCACTTATTATCTGGTTACAAGGTGGTCCTGGTGGTTCTTCTATGTTTGGTTTATTTGAGGAAATAGGTCCAATACAAATAAGGGACAGTAATGGTGAGTGTGCATATTTATCAATCATGAAAGGACCATGCTCTAGAACAGAGGTAGGATAAAGTTGATTTTAAAAATTCACGATATTTATTCATTTTATAATAAACAAACTGTACATCAATATATTATGAAATATGTTGGATGCGTGTTGTTGTACATCTTGAGCTCCGATTGAGTAAGCCCAAATAACCCAACTTAATATTTTTACACAGACAGATAACACTTACCAAATTTTAACTTTTACTATTTATTTTTCAGTGGAACGAATGCCAATATCTTGGGGACAAAACTACTCTCTGCTCTTTATTGACAATCCAGTTGGCACTGGGTTTAGTTTTACGGAATCTCCTGATGAATACGCGATTAACGAGGATATGGTTAGAAAAGCTTTTAATGTAAATATCTGGTTATAAATAATTGTACCCATAATTACATTAAACTTACGATTTTAGGTGGGTGAATGTCTTCTCATTTTCCTTCAACAGTTTCTACAAGTTTTTCCAGACCTACGAAAAGCCCCCCTATACATTGCCGGAGAATCCTATGCTGGCAAATACATTCCAGCCTTTGGACATTACATACATAACAATAAAAACGACTCGATGCCTATTAATCTGAAAGTAAGTGGTAATTTATTGTTAAACAAAATTTTATTTTCCAAATTTTTTTCATGAATGACGACAGACGTGGGCATTATTATTTCTGAAAAGCTTTTTTATAAATAAAAACTTTTACAATAATGGCTTGCGGAGATAGAAATGTAAAAATAAATTATTTGTTATTATTATTTTCTTCACATTATCTGTATTCTCTCACAATTTAAACTTGCTCAGACTTTTACACACATTTCGAGATGAACAGTATTTTTTATTTTTAAATAAGAAGATTCACGTAAATTTTTAAATAAATTGAAATTTCCAGGCCTTAGCAATTGGCGACGGATGGACGGATCCACCTACGCTATTGCACTATTCAGAATTTGCTCTACAAGTGGGACTAGTAGATCCTGAGCAAGCTAATGAAATACACCAACTGGAGGAAGATGCCAGAAATTGTTGGAATAAGCACGACATGGATTGTTATGCAAGTGTATGGCTTTAATAGTTTCTTAGTTTTCTCTTTTTTTTAAACTGATTTTTTAAGGAACTTCGAGCAAACTAATCGCCTGATGGTAAGTGATTACCGCCGCCCATGAACACCCACAACACCAGAAGCGTCACAAGTGCGTTGACCGCTTTTGGGGAATGCGGAGAGGGGTAGGCGTATGGGCTTCCATTATCCGGTATACACCAACTGGAGGAAAATGTTAGAAATTGTTGGAATAAGCAAGACATGGATTGTTTTGCAATTGTATGGCTTTAATAGTTTCTCAGTTTTCTTTTCTTTATAAACGTAAATAATAAAAATGCAATAGACACACTGGATTCTCTTTAGTTTGAAAGTACAAATAATGATAATAAATCTCTTTATTGTATAGCCGCTTATATAATTACAAGATAAACTTAAAACTATTAAAAAGTATGTATAAGTGGCAGCCTTATCGCTCCAAAGCAATATCTTACAGGAAACCGTGGGATAGAAAGAAGAGTACGGATGAAAAAGTATATGGTAGTTGCTGGTGTATTGTTGGTGGAAAGGAAATTAAAATAAAGTTTACACATAACATTATACATACTAATATAATAAATGCAAATAGATGAGTGAAACATACAGGCTTTCCATGTAGCATAGCAAACTATGGGACATTGACATCTCTCAATTAATATTGCTTTACCTGTCTCTTAAAGACAGTTAATGTTTTCGCTCGTCTTAAATGACTGGTACAAAATGTAATAAATGTCACAGAATAAAACTTTTTTCTGTTATATAATTCATATTTGTTACTTTAATTTTTAGAATTTTCAAGAAGCTTACGATAAATTATCGCATTACGCACGCGTGAACCATTATAACTATTTGGTGGATCCAAGTGAAATCAATAATGATAAAGATTTTGTTCGCTATTTAAATACGCCAAAAGTACAAGATTCACTTCATGTGAAAAAGATGAATTATTCCGTATTAAGCAATACTGTTTATAAATATTTAAATTATGATTTCTATGATACTGTTAAGCCTTGGTTAGAAGAGCTTTTGGAACATTATGGTGTAATGTGTTACAGGTTAGTCACTGAAAAAGAATACTAATATAACTTACGTAATAATTTATTTGTGTTTTGATTATATTGTTCATAATAGATTCAATTTTTATTTTGCTTACGACCGATAATAATATTTATACTAATTAATTTTCTAAATATCTAGTGGACAACTCGACGTAATAGTTGCTTATGCACTCTCAGTTCACACGTACCGAAGCCTGAAGTGGTCCGCAGCGCAATCATACTGGGATTCCGAAAGAATTGCTATTTACGATGAATCAAATCCTAAGAAAGTTAACTTGTGAGTACCTTCATTCTATAATAACCATTTTTATATTTTGTAGTAGTTCCTATATATATATATATATATTTGGGTTGGTGTCATATGAATTCAAATTTAAATATTCAAATGTATGCATATTCTAACACATCCAAAAATTTTGTGAACCAAACTTTTATTTTACACTAACTTCTGTCCACTGAGACGCTTGTATGTCTGTTATCGCGATAAAGAGTAGCTTATGTTTATGACTAATTTCATTGAAATTGGTGCAGCGTCTTATCCGTGAAAGCGTAACATACAGTCAAAGTAACTTCCGAATTTATAATATTCTACAACTGCACTATTGCATTGTCTGTATTCACAATGAGTTTGCTGACTACTATTCTTGGATTATGTTCATGCTTTCCATCAGGCAGAGTAACGTCTCTCTTGTAGTCTCATACATAGGTATCTATACTAATATATAAAGCTGAGGAGTTGGTTTGTTTTTTTAAACGCGCTAATCTCAGGAACCGCAGATCCGATTTTAAAAATCTTGCAGTGTTGGATAGTCCATTTATCGAGGAAGGCTATAGGCTATATATCATCACGCTAATACTAATAGGAGCGGAGCACCAATGAAGAATGTTTCAAAAACGGGGGAAAATTTTCACGCTGCGGGCAATAGAAAACGAAACGAGGTTGCGTGGGTCAGCTAGTTAAAAATTAAAGTACGTAATTGAGGTCATCAGAGCACATAAAATATAACCTTTTCTTTATCACTCTATTGTCCATGCATCTTATCAAAAAAAAGGTGCTACTACTACACATAATATGTTAACCTGAATAATGGCTATTTGTTTCGATCCTACAAGTGTTTTATTACAAACTAGCTGCTTCCCACGGTGTTACCCGCGGTAAAATAATAAACGCGGGTAACGCAGGGGCGACGTTCATATCATCAGCTATCTGCCAGTAAAAGTCCCGTCAAAACCGATCCAGTCATTCCAGATCTTAGCCGAAATAAACAGATAGGCAGACAAAAATTTAAAAAAATGACATTTATATCCCAAAATAACATTTTTTTAAATACATATGCATTTAGTAAAAAGCGGTTATTTTAATATTACAAACAGACACTCCAATTTTGTTTAATTTTATAGATATATTCGACATAAAATAATAATTTTACAGTTATTTAAAAGCAAGTGGAAACTTCATGGATGTCATGGTGCGCAACGCAGGGCATATGGTGCCTGCAGATCAGCCACGCGCTGCTAAACAGATGATAGACATGTTTATTAATCATTTTCAATAAACATTTCATTCAATATATTGTTTTATTGATTCATTGACTTCTTACTTAAATATATCAAAATTAGAATTATTGCGCGAATGATGTATGTGATTTAGTATTGTAATATATCTTAACTAGCTGTTGCCCGCGGCTCCGCCCGCGTTTATGTCGGTTTTTTCGTGTTTTTTCGCGGTCGCGGATACGTGACTGATGTAAAAACTATATAAAAACAATCCTTGATGCGGATTATATATCATTCTAAAATTTCAGCTCGATCGGTGCAGAACTTTTTGAGTTTTTGAAGCGTACCAACATAACATTTTTATATATATAGATTTAATGTATCGTATTATTAAAATACGCCTGCCTCACACATTTTTGCAACACCCAAAGGTTTGACTGGAAGAAAATGCCTGTGGCAATATGTTTGCAGGAAGGTTGTATTAAATTAAATTAAATGTGAAAATGTGGTATAGGCGGCCAACTGCGCTGAGAGATATAGGTTTCCCGCATGGGACAATACTTGGTGTGTTCCACAAATTTTGTTGTTCTTCGTATTCGTTTCGTATAATTACGCCTCTTGCGATACAGAATATATTCCTAGAGCCTACCAATGGTGGGTAACCATTTACCTATTATTCCATCACCGTTAAACATTCTACATCTTAGTTAAATTTTTCTATATTGGTGACATAAATTGACTACACGGTATTATTCCAATTATATTTTATATACTTTATAACAAACATAAATAATTACAAATTGTTTCTTTAACACGTTCCGGGACACTTGACTTTTTGCAAATATCATGATATGACACTTCAAAATTCCATACATTTTATCATATCGTCTACAGCCGTACTACTATATTGCATATATTTTTAATTTTTTGATACGACAATTACGACTACAACCGTTGATGGTTATGAGCGGAATGTTATATGTTGTTTGATGTTGATGCTAGTTTCTTTCGTTTGGACGCCATCTGCAAAACATTATAAGTACTTACAATAAAAAGCCGTACAAAAAAAACACAAATTAATTGAATTTAATTACAAATTTACCTTGTTTTTGCCGACAAAATTTGAAACTGCACCAAACGTGAGGACTACACGCCGGCGACGCACACGCCGTGACACAAATTTTTGCGCGGATGAACTTGTATGGTTTGTCTACGCCTGTCCGCGGTGTAAGTGTATTGTGTTGGTTCATAAGCACTGCATATGTATGTGTTTAAAACTGACTCCAAAAGAGTTTGCTGTGACACCTACAAACGCATGAAGCAGCGTGATGTGACACTAGATTATGTGCTTCCTATAAATGTTATGGGCAAGCAACGGCTAGCGACGACGGTTTGCCAAATTACATGAAATAAAGTTCACCGCCCTTAGCAGTACTGTCACATCACGATACACCGAGATAACGTCGAGAGGAGGTTTGTCCCGGAAAGTGTTAAAGATAATGAATACTTAGAACCAGAAATGAAATATGTCACGTAATATAACAACAGTCTTATCCTGAAACTGTGACTTCTTCGCCAAAGAAAATAAATTTACTGCCGTAAATCTAGTAAACATATTTGACTATATAATATATTTGATATTTGACACACGCAAACACGCAAGTGCACAATACTAAAACTGATCCGTGGTAAAAAATAATTGTTAATTTTTAATATTTTATTCGAAAATAACTAACAATTGATAAATTTTTAGTCTATCAATTGTTAATCATTAATTGTTTACACAATTAAAATTTGCCCAACACTGATTAGCACCTATTCTTTATAGACAAAACGTGCGTTTTGGATTTAGTATCGACTGCAATTACATTGTAGTGCACGCACGCACATCAGCATGTTGAAGTATTAAATTAACATGGATTTGTTAAACTGTTTAAAAAATCATTAATAAATGATAATTTGATTATTTGTCTTCCAAAGTAACGATTATGTATTTTCTATTTATGTTAACTTTATCTCTAAATCAGCGCTTTGAAATAATTAAAAGTTTGGTGGTAAACAGTTGTAATAATTAACGAGATAACCTAGTTCTGGTTAACGAATTGATAAAGCTAGTTAAAATAAATATTGCTGAAAGTAGTGGCGCGTTATTAAGCTGTTTATTTTTAGTTATTTAATGTTATAGGTTAGGTACTTTCTGTCTTGATTTACTTTTTCTGATCCATTTTTTTTTGTAGCAGTTCTATAAAATCTAAAGTTAAAAACAGAATGACTTCAGCGATCACCTTTTTTTCAGCCAGTATTCGCATATAAATATGTGATGGTACTGAAGGTATGGAATGTTTTTTTACATATCCTACATGTGTACTCAACAACGTCATTTAAAAATATATATTTAAAAAGTTATCCCTGCCTTTTTAAATAAAAACTGGCATGTACTAACCACAAATGCTAACTGCTCAACGCTCAACCATAAAGAAATAAAAATTATAGTCAAGCAAAGGTTTTTCAATAATGTTTAACTAAATTAGATCAAAAAATACTAAAATCCATAAAATTTTAATAACTTCACACACATGTTATAACTACGCAAATAATTAAAAATTAAACGTAAACTATAGTTCCCTTCCCCCATCCCTTCCTCATCCCCCAAAGGCCGGCAACGCACTGGTAACGCCTCTGGTGTTGCGGAGTCCATGGGCGGCGGTAATCGCTTACCATTAGGCGATACGTCTGCTCGTTTGCCCCCTATTCCATAAAAAAAATAGTATATGTATATGTACAGTCTTTATGCACACAGCTTTATGAATGTGTGTATGTTATCCCTTTGGCCAATGTGCTATAAAAGTAAATTTTATGCATGTACAGGTCAATAAGCATATGCAATCGTAACAAGCGCCATGCTTTACCCGCCAGTTTTTGTTTTAATTTTGAGAGTGAGTTCTATATATAGCTTCATTATATTCAGTAAGTATATAAATTTACTTATATTTTTAATAATAACGGAGTTTGTTAAGTTTTTGAGGGAAAAAATCAAAAAATATGTATATTCTCTTTCTCTTTAAACAGATAACCAAGAAAATGAATTGCCTTGGCCTTTCGAGTATCCACTCGAAGCTGAAATATCTGATTCTGGAACAGAAGAAACCGATATTTCTGAATGGTAAGATAATCTAAAATACCACTCGGGATAAACCTATTTTTTTTTTTTTTTTTTTATCCTATTCTGTATTGGAATTTTTACGCACAGCGTATGCCAGATCCATCGTATCCTGAACAAGTAAAAATCTATTTTGTAATCTTAAAGAAGTTAATTTATCGATACAAATAAATAAAATTTGAGTGTTTGTATGTAATATTAAAATAATAGGCTTTTAATAAATGCAAATGTATGTATACACGGTACATATACCAAAATACCACTTTTTTAAATTTTTATCTCAAATTTTTTTTTGGCTAATCTCTGGAACGGCTAGACTGATTTTGACGAGACATTCGCATGGCATTCAGGTAGCGGATGATGTAAGGAGTAACTTGGGTTAATATTTCTTTAATCTATTTTTTTTTAAGCTTAAACCCGCTGCTGATCTCCGCGGTTTGCTGAACCGCGGAGCTCAGCAATTTATTTATTTATTTATTTATTTAAACTTGATGCACATTTTGCACAAAGGCGGACTTAATGCCATAGGGCATTCTCTGCCAGTCAACCTTAAGGTGATGTGAGAATATGATGAGGTGGTGCGTAAGAAAAAATATACATAATACATTTGATAAGATGGTATTGGATACAACTACTATATACAATTAAATACTGAATATTATACATAGATACATAGAAATACAACATACCCTACACAATAAATAAGTATATACACACACGTAAATATAATATAATATATAATTACACAGTCGGAGAACTATTGTTGAGACTGTTCCGCCAATTCAATACGGAGTAAATCTCGTACTTTCATCTTAAATGTGAAGCGACTTGTGGACATCCTGATTTCGGTTGGGAGCGCGTTCCAGAGAAGAACTGACTGCACAAAGAAGGATGAATTAATGAAGTTGGACGTATGAGGGGGGCATAGCTTTTTATTTATATATAATTTAATATTAACATTGTAAATATTATTTATTTTATGTTTTCAAAACAAAACGTTTTAAGCTGAATAGACTTCATGACATATTAATATTATAATAAACATTTTTTTCTTTTAGGAACAATAATACAGAAAAAGGGCCTTTGATTCTCACATCATTTATTGAAAGCGGAGATATTGAAAAAGCGAAAAACCAATCAGTAGTAGACCCAAGTCACTTCGCTGGCATCGACAGTCATGCTGCGTACTTTACTGTTAATAAAACAAACAAATGGCACTTATTCTTCTGGTATTTTCCCGCGCAAGGTGTTCCCCTTGAAAGTACACCGTTGGTTATTTGGCTGCAAGGTGGTCCTGGATGCTCTTCTTTAGCAGGGTTATTTAATGAGATAGGTCCAATACAATTTAAAAATGGAAAAGGTAAATTTGGAAATAACACAGAATCATTGCTCAAAGTTATTTTGTTAAATTAATCAGGGATTTAATTTTTTTTTTTGTTGAATAGCGGGCAAACGAGCAGACGTATCGCCTGACGGTAAGCGATTACCGCCGCCCATGGACACCCGCAACACCAGAGGCGTCACAGGTGCGATGCTATGGGGAGGGTGATAGGGGACGGAGTGCGGGCGTCCGGTATCCTCATTCACTCGGTGAAACACAACGCAAGCGTTATTTCACACCGGTTTTCAGTGAGGCCGTGGTATCCCTCCGGTCGAGCCGGCCCATTCATGCCGTAGCGTGGCTCTCCCACGGGAAAAATTCTGTACTAAAATACGAATAATTTACAGTGGAACAAATGCCTATCACATGGGGAAGCAACTATTCACTATTGTTTATTGACAGTCCTGTTGGTACTGGATTTAGTTTCACTGAAGACGAAGAAAAGTATGTAACTGATGAAGACATGGTAAGTATAAAAATAGTTCATTAGAGTTCATTTAAGTTGACGTTAGAGTTCATTGACGCATCAGTCAATCCGGGTCCTGGTTTGTTTAATACGTCGACTTTAATCAACTTAATAAGTCAATTTACATCAATCATCAACAACTCATAATGTCCCACTGTTGGGCTCGGGTCTCCTTTCAGAAGAGGATTAAAGCCACGCTAGCCGAGTGCTGGTTGGGGACTGGTAAGACAACGTTGTAGATACATAATTTTGCCGTTGGATGTTTTCAAGCCGCTCAAAGGCCTCTTACTTAGCTTAACGATTGTTATACTATGATAACATCCGGGACCGACTGCTAAACGCTACCTTCGAATCATGGAGACGCTCATGATAGCATGGTACCAGCAGTCACCCATCCAGGTCCTTACCGCACCGTCGTTGCTTACCGTCGGTGATTGTTTATAAACAGCAAGTGCAACTGGGTTATGAGCGCCGGTCAACAAGAAAGGTTTGATTGATACGTCGCTATATACGCGAAATGCGTATTTTTTATGTATAGGTCTGCCAAAGTGACTTTACTTTGTCTGATGGTAAACTTAAGCAGAATTAAAGAATGGTGGTCACCGTATTGATTGCGCACTCACCAATGAAACATAACAGGAAGAATGCTGTCATTTTAGGTTGATCTTCTGTGCGAGGGTAGTACTGCCGATCTGTTCGTGCTGAAATCAGCGTGGCTCTACTACCTAATATTTTTAAATAAAATAATATTTTATCGTAAATGGTAACGTACATTTTTTGTTATCAAAGGTGGGTGAATGTCTACTCAGTTTTCTTCAGCAATTTTTGCAAGTGTTTACGGAATTAGAAAAAGCTCCTATATTTATTACCGGTGAATCATACGCCGGTAAATATATCCCAGCGTTCGGACACTATATACATCACCACAATTCCAAAAGCACAACGCCAATCAATCTTAAGGTATGAATTTACACAGTGGTAATATACCATATTCAGAAGATAAGATGAATGATTCATAAAACAGCCATTTTATGTGATATGTTGTAAAAAAATCAATAAAAAAATTGCACGGTTGGCCGAGTGGTTTCAGCGGTCGCCATGCCGCTTGCTACTGCGCCAAGTGTCGTGGGTTCAAATCCCACGCGGTGCAACACTTTGTGTGATCCATGAATTGTTGTCCCGAGTCTGGATGTTCTTTGTGTCCGTTTCATGTATGTTTGTAAAGTCCCCCACGACACAGGATGTTTATTCCTAATGTGGGAGTTGTCTTTTTTTACAAAAGTAAATAAAAATAAATAAATTATCAGTACTTATTACCCGTCGGCTATATCTGCGAACCCGGCTGTAACGCACTTCACCTAGCCTTCGCCTATCTAGTACAGTTGCCAACACATGCGCCGACTCCCGTGTTGTATTCTTACTTTCGTATTCTAATTATTTTTTATTGTTTCTCTATTCAGTGAAGTATCACATTATAACAATAACTTTGTAATAATCTTATCCTAAAACGAAAGTAAAAAGCTAACTTTTCAATACGAAAGCAAATAAAATAAACGGAACTCAACAAGAATAATCAATGTTAATTATACTGAGATTTCAAACAATCAATTCAGTCGTCGAGAGACTACATTAAACATTAACAATATTTATATACTGGAAAACAGAACTAATTTGTGAGCCCAATTATTATGATAATAAATAGATTACATTTCTAACTCGTTTTGGTAATATAAGGTAAGGTTTTACATTACAGGGTCTAGCAATTGGTGACGGATGGACAGATCCACCGACACTTCTCCATTATTCAGAGTGGGCACTACAAGTGGGACTACTAGATCCCGAACAAGCAGAAGAAATACATCGAATAGAAGAAAATGCAAGGAAGTGTTGGAAAAAACACGATGATATATGCTTCGCATGGGAAAGTATAGTCCTACATTTTAAATTTAACTAAAACTATATCAGTATTATAAAGTAGAAGAGTTTGGTTGTTTGGTTGAACGTGATATTATCAGGCATTCATTGTTTCTATTCGGGCATTAATGACACATAGAAAAAGTGGTGTACACTGTGATAGGACGACTAGGACGAGGAGACTAGGGCTCAAAGAGGCACCCTCTTTGAGCCCTAGTCTGAGTAACGTAATAAATCGGCTGTCGGACAAGGCGTTTTCGTTAAAACCATTGAGCAAACCTTACAAGAGGGTTGAGGTTAGGCTCCTCCTTTTCTTTTTTTTTTAACGTGTGGAAATCCCCTCGGGCCGTCACCCCGCCGGGGTTTGCGGTGGGGCGGTGTGTCGGAATCGAACCGACTAAAACCACACGGTGTGCCAACTCTGCGCCTGAGAAAGGAGGGGTCTGGGAACTGCAGATATTACACGACCGGACGCCTCCCAGCGCCTGCCCGCACTGAAGCGGGCGCCTTCTGCACGTTACAATCTCAGTTTAGGCGACGCACGGCACACGCGTACGTCGCCCCTTCGCGGCTGGCCACTAGAGCGGATGGAGGGGAAAACCCATCCCCACCATCCGCGGCCACACTCAGGGCGGCATGAGGCACAGATGGGCGCGCCTCCGCCGCCCGGTGCGCCGGCGGCGGATCGGGTCCGAGTGGATATCGTCCTCCCGGGCCTTCTCCGCCGCCTTCTTCTGCGAAATTACGTCTTCGCAGAAGGATGCGACCGTGGTAAAACTGCTGTCGCTACCGGCCATGGACAGTACGACGGCCGGTAGCGACAGATCTCCTCCGATGACTGCAGTGAGGACCCGGCGCTGCGATGCCCAAGCGGGGCAGATCGCCAGCGTATGCTGGGCCGAGTCCTCACTGCAGTCGCAGTGGTGGCAGGCGGGACTCAATTCCCTCCTAGCGACCGAGTGCAGGTACTTCCCGAAGGACGACCAACGAGCCATCGTGGCTCGGCGAGCGGCTTCACGCCATTCGCGCACCTCTTCGGGCGGAGGACGATAACCGTTCTCCGCCCGATATTCAGCCGCTCGGCGATAAACTTCGGCGAGCACTTCCGCCTCCAAATCCCACGGGGGTGTTCCGGCCAAGGCGCACGCCGCCTCGGTGGACACGGTGCGGTATCCGCGTATGGCTCTGACCGCCAATACCCTCTGAGGGCGCCAAAGGCGCGCCTTGTTCTGGGCGGTCAGAGCCGCGAGGTTAGGCTCCTCCTCGCCTAACCCTGTGAAATCGACTCCAGACTCGTAATTTCCCCACTGGCAATAAACGCCTCACGAGGATCCAAGTGAAAGATTATAGACAATTAACACATTATAATTGGATTGTTCTGATCACGCTTTCGGATTCACGGATTTCACGGATTAACGTTCTTTTACTCTGGCGATCTGCGCCGCAGGTCAAATGCTATATTAGTTGCTGTTACATCGAGTAGAAAATAACTAGTGTTAGATTTCTAGCATGTCATTATTATTATCATCTTCTCGATGGTTGAAACTGATTTGGCTGAAGTACAGCCAAATCAGATAAATAATCAATTTTTATTATTTTTACAGAATGGCAGACTTGCATACTATTTCTTGAAACGGTACGCTCCCGTCAGTTCTTATAATTATATAAATGATGAAAAAATGTCTTTGGAATATGTTAAGTTCCTAAACAAACCTGATATTCAAGATGCACTTCACGCAAAAAGGCTAGAATACGTAATATGTGCTAGTACACCCTATAAATATTTAAAAAGTGATATGTATAAAAGTACTAAGCCCTGGTTAGAGGAATTGTTAGAACATTATGGAGTTATGTGCTACAGGTAATGCTAAATCTGTCTGTTTTAAATTTATGAAAAAAATCTGCAAATTTGTCCTAATTTTAGATTAATTTACTGTAACTTACCGAAAAACAATGACATTTTCCTTCTTTGAACAAGTAACTCCTATTAATCTATCTGCTGAGTTAGTATTATTTTATTAGAATATCTACTAAATCTGTCTGTGTCCAATTAATAGAATTTCACTAAATGCATATGAAAGCATATAATATATATATATACTCAATATATTAATTCATGGCCATATATATATATATATATATACATTGCCATGAAAGTACTTACATTGCAAAATCTTAAATTAAATTTTATTGGTCTGTCTGTTTGTTTCCGGCTAATGTCAGATTGATTGATTTGACTTTCTCTGGCACATAACTGACGGTATAAGAAGTAACTAAAGTAGATTTTTTATACAAGCTTTTTTAAATAGCTGATCCACGCAACACTATCCACGGTTGTCGTTGCAAAGCTAACTAAGGCTACAACATCAACCGAGGGTAGCACCGCGGGGCTCAGTAGTTATATAACAAAAAAATTAACTTCCATTATACAGCGGTCAATTGGATATGATAGTTGCGTACGCGCTTTCAGTCCACACGTACCAAAGTCTTGAGTGGTCTGGACAACAGGGTTACTTGAACGCTACAAGAAAGCCGCTCTACGACGCAGCCGAGCCCTACAAAATTAATTCGTAAGTATATTTATGCGGTACAACTTTCTGGGATTACAAGTCAAAGAATGAATTCGTAACTAAGTACTACGGCTCTATACTTTATAAGGTGAATTCATAGATTGTCCATGTGGTAAAGGATTCAGATTACCCTACATATTCCACTTTGTTATTTTTCTTAACTCGTTCTACATACTCCGACATCTAAGTATAACATTGCACTGTCGTAGACTGTTTCAGCTGTGTAATGGAAGTCCGGTTATCCATATTATAGGTTCTTACCTAGATTGTGAACCAATCTCCTAACGATCAAATGTGTTTTGGTTAACTAATACTCGTATGTATACGGGAGAAAACAAACAATCAATTATTATTATTAGAACGAAGTTCCTTATCGCGCGTTGCGAAAGGGGGCTAGACGGAAAAATTAAGACGAAAAGTTGTAACGACACTTTTTGCTATAGTAAGCTATTGTAAGCTGTGCGGCATGCGAATGTTTCTCTGTCTGTCTATCTCTCTCTCTTATAGAAAGCAAGCCAGATATTTTTGTTTCGTCTTTCTATTTAGCATTGAACAGTGTGGTGTCGTGACGATTATTTATTTTTATATATTTTTTTTTATATATTTTTATTTGTATATAACAAATAATAAAAAGTAATAACAATATTGCAATTTCTTCACTAATTATCGATTAATTAGTGAAGGAATTGTAATATTGTTTTTTATTTATTATTAACAATTAACTTCGTTCCATCCGGGTGTCCCTTGACACCCTTAAGTTTTTATTTCTGAGGAGAGGCCTATGTATGTGTATGTGTCAGTGGACTATTAAATATTATTAATGATGATGATTACCATCTAAATGGTCTGAATTCATAAAGAACTATTATAGGCCGGCATCGCACTTGTGACGCCTCTGATGTTGCGGGTGTCCATGGGCGGCGGTAATCTCTTACCATCAGGCGATACGTCTGCTCGTTTGCCCACAATATAATAAAAAAAAAACAACTACATAAATTATACATAAAACATTTCATTTCAGCTTCATCAAAGCCAGTGGCAACTTTATGGACGTCATGGTTCGTAATGCAGGACATATGGTGCCAGCGGACCAGCCTCGAGCCGCAAAACAAATTATAGATATGTTTATTCAAAAATTTAAATAAACATAAGCTCTAAGTAAGAAACTATAAGGACAATAATCTGTTACTGTCTCAGTAAGAGATGCCTAACCTAATTTATAGAATTTAGATGCATGTAAGCCAATTCATGGTCAATTTTCTTTAATAGGCAATAATGATTGTGCAATACTGTCGTATAGCTTTCGTAAATACACACTATCAAGAAATAAAGTCGTTAATTTTAATATTTTTCAGATGTTTCAGTTTTGACAGCAATACATATAGCACTCGAGAAATAATATTCTACAACTAAAAAATATCTTTAGCTGCAGAATATTAAGGCATAATTTCTCAAAAAAGGTAAATTTAAACCTGAGCTATATATAAATATATAAAATTTGATAATATTTCTTGCTTTCCTATTTTTAGAAAGTGCAATTCGCATACTTGGTTTTGAAACAATACGCGCCTGTAAATTCTAATATATATAATATATAAAATTCTTGTGTAGCGGTGTTTGTGGTTAAACTCCTCCGAAACGGCTTGACCAATTTGAATGAAATTTTGTGTGCATATTTGAAAGGGCTGAGAATCGGACAACATCTATTTTTCATCGTTTTCATTTTCATAATGACACTAGTTGAGTCTTGCCGTAATACCCGCGGTGATTGTTGTGCATTTACAACCACGGTAAAAAAAACGGAAATGTTCTCGAATCCTCAAGAACAGACACATTTTTTTTTATTAAAATCGGTACAGCCGTTTAGGACGATTTTATTCACGCGCAGAAGATTTATATATTTAAAGATTTCTAAGTACAAGAAAGTTATTATTTATTGTTAATAGTTTTTACTTACTTTGTTATACTTAGAATAAAGAAATCGACCTCATCAATTGAAGTAAATCAACAAAAACCGAAATTCAAATAAATTGTATGGTTTACTTCAATATTACATATTTTTAATATCTTTGAATGTGGCTTCCTCTTTTAAACACATTGCCCACATGATTGGTAAGGTGGTATGTCAACTATATTAAAAGTACAACACTAAAATATGTTTTTAATTCGAGCCAGTACTTCCTGATTGTTATATAAGCGCTTACGAAGTTAGCGCGTTCTCGATGTTGTGTTCCCCGACATAAAACTCCAAAAGCGAACCTCTGACCAGACGATGCGAACTGTGACTTAGCAATTGGTTTTGGGTATATATATTAATCGGCACGAGAACTTCATTTATGCGATGTAGGATTAGTAGTTACCACATAGTTTGGTGGATCTTCTTTTGTCAGGTGGGCAAATACTTCTTTGCTAAAGAATAACTTCGTTCACTTCACCTTTTCTTTGATTTTTTTTATAATATTGGAGGCAAACGAACAGACGAATCGCCTGATGGTAAGCGATCACCGCCGCCCATGGACACTCGCAACATCAGAGGCGTAACAAGTGCGTTTTTTTTATTTATTTTTTTTATTATATAGGGGGCAAACGAGCAGACTTATCACCTGATGGTAAGCGATTACCGCCGCCCATGAAGGAGTAGCCTTTTAGGTCTTTACCTATGAAATTGCCATTTTGTATGCAATAAGTGAAAGTACTTATTTTTTCAAACTTTTTTGTTTCTGTTATTCGAAGTAATCACCCATGCAATCGACGCATCTTTGCCAACGCATTGGCAGTTTATTGATGCCCTTCTTGTAAAAACAGCTGGACGGGAGGCAACAAACTCTTCAAAGGCATTTTGTACTGCCTCTCGGGAATTGAATTTTTTACCCACTAAAAAGTTGTCTAAATTTTGGAAAAAGTAATAGTCGGTAGGTGCAATGTCTGGTGAGTATGGCGGATGAGGGAGAGCTTCCAACCCCAGCTCTTGCAGCTTAGAGACTGTCTGTTGCGCAGTATGGGGTCGCGCGTTGTCGTGAAGGAGCAGTGGGGAGGACCGATTGACCAAAGCTGGTTGCACATGTGCAAGCTTCTCCATCATTCTCTCCAGTTCTTCACAGTACACATCTGCAATAATGCTCATGCCGTTTTGTAAAAAGCTGTGGTGAATCACACCCGCACTAGACCACCAAACAGTGACCATCACCTTTTTAGGGGTCATTTTTGGTTTAGGGCATTGCTTTGGTGCTGAACCAGGGTCTAACCAACTTGCTGAGCGCTTTCGATTGTCGAACAGAATCTATTTTTCGTTGCACGTAACTATTCGTTTCAAAATTCCTTCATTTCTTTGCCTGTTGAGCAGTGAAAGGCAGGTCTCGACGCGTACGTTGCGCTGGCGATCGTTAAGGTCGTGGGGCACCCATCTATCAAGCTTTTTTACCTTGCCAATTTGTCGCAAATGGATCAATATTGTTTTGATGCTTACATTAAAAGCTGCTGCTAGCTCAGCTGTAGATTGAGTTTCGTCAGCTTCCACAATCGCCTTTAATTCATTATTGTTAACTAAAGTCACTGGACGACCACGAGCTTCATTTTTCAAGTCAAAATTTCCAGAACGGAACCGGGAAAACCAATAAAAGGTTGTGCGTTCGTTTGTACAGTTCTCTCCGTAAACGTTTTTGATGTTACGTGCCGTTTGTGTCGCGTTGGTGCCACGACGGAACTCATATTCCATAATTACACGAATTTTTAAAGTATCCATTATGACGAAAAATGTTCAAATGTAATGAAAATACAACGCTAATCAAAAAACAAAAGACTGAGTTTGTAAATAGAATGTCATGGTTTTAAAACAAAATTAATTTGAATTTAGAATACAGAGCCATTACAAACTTTTTTTTATTTGAAATGACCAGTACTGAAGAAACGCAATTTCATAGGTAAAGACCTATTATTTAGAATCGTTACGATTTATTGCTACTAATCTTATTATTTTTATTCTTTTTTGCTCTTAGACAAGACGATCTTCGCAAACGCAACTCAAAAACAGTAGTATTCAAGGTTTGAAATAAAAATCTAAAATGAACTTTATTTCAAATCTTTGTTTTATCAGTGAACACTCAAAAGTGAAATGGTCAAAGAAGAATAAACTAAATTACAAGTGCTGTTATTTGTAATTTGTTTTTATTGTGTATCAAATGTGCAAACAATCCTATTCTACATCACTAAATATGAAACTCACTTCTTTGAGTCTAATTAAGTTATTGCAATTCATAGAAAGATACCTTAATATACTTAAAAAAATATGCACACACAAAAGTAACAAAAAATAATTAATAATAAATAAATATTTCGGACATCTTACACACAACGTCATCTAGTCCCAAGCTAAGCCGAGCTTGTGTTATGGGTACTAGGCAACTGATACATATTTACTTTTGTTTTTGTAAATACATACATATTATATATTTAACACCCAAACTTCTAAACAAATATTTGTGCATCATACAAACATTTGGTTCCGGGAATCGAACCCGAGACCTCAAAAACAGTAGTCGCATACGCTACCACTGCGCCACAGAGGCAGAAAAAAACATAAAAGACGCCAATAAACATAAAATCTTATATTGCATTTTTAATAACTATATTCAATTAAGGGACAATTCAATCCATTCTAAGTACTCAATTTTAGGACATATTCCATGAGCCAAATATTAACTCCCCAATGAAAATAAATAGAGATATCACATAACCGGAAAGAAGAATAAATAAATATCCGCACACATCTTCTAATTTCAATGACTTAAGATGGATGTTATCACGAAATTTGCACTGTAGGCTCTCAAAGTATTGTATATCATCAAAATATTTATCTATAAAACCAGCTGAGGCCATACGTATTATAAATTTATTAAAACGTTCAAGTAAAACTGAACCGCGAGATAAATATATCGATAGATATTCTTGGCTATATGACTCTTTCAGAGGATACACTTTTACATTGCACTGATTGTCTTTCAACATTGAAGCGATAGCAGAATAATAGATTTGTGAAACAATAGTAAATAATGTCTTTGTCTTGCCGTTTTTGACTTCTAGTAAACAGTTCATGCTGGTTTCACAATAAATTCCACTCAAATTGTTTAATTCAGCAGGAAATGCTGTGTGTATCATAGGTGTATAACTAACAATTTCTTTAAGTTCTTTTGGCTCGTAACCTCGGATTGGGTGAGTTATTGAACTGTACAAATAACCTTGAATCACATAGGGTAACAATAACGATAACCAAAGTAAACATGTAAATATAACTCTCTGTGCTAATTTTGGATGAATATTAACGACGTTGGTTTTGTTGAGGATATATCCTAATACAAGTAGAATATCGCGAGTTATATCTCTTTGCTGACATGGAAAAAGTTTATTTACACTAGCTGCAACACTTAAAATTATAAATACAATACCCGTCAGAAGAGCAACAAATGACATGTGTTTCAAAACACCTGTCCAAGGTCCTAAATCGTCTGCTGTGGCCAATACTATTACTTTTCGGTTTACTATTACAGGATATGTAAATGACACTCTTTCAGTACGTTTTAATATTAGTAAAACTCCTCCAATTGCTCCTTCAAACTCATTATCTTATAATCTTTTCAACATTGCATCAATATTTGAAATAACTCGTCCATATTTGTCTGTCTTTGTTGTCATTGAATGTTGTTCAATCTGAATCCCTTCGTGTTTTTCAAACGCTTTCAAAATACGTTGATCAATCCCCAATTTTATGGTAGTGTTAGAATGGGTAAAAGGCCATGCAATACGAGTAATAAATTTAAAACGACAGTTCTGAATACTATAACTTCTTTTTTGAAATAATAAACTCTTCATACTAAGATACCTGGAGCACGTTGATACCCAAACCAAACTCTCAGGTCTACTACAAAAACTGTTGGATTGAAATATATGAATTGAATAATCTCCTCCTTGGTTACAGATAAATACGATGTCATGCATGTTATGATGAAGAAAAAGGTTTGTAACGCGCAATAGATCAAGGTCTTTTATATTTTTTAGTATAACTATAAATTGTGGTTGAGGATGCCAGACTACATATGTAGTAACTTTATTTACACTTTTTATTAAGTCCTTATAATTTTCAGCTACAATAATAATGATAGTATCATAATTTTTACTCCGTGAAAACTCTTCGGTAGTAAATCGCAAGCCTGTAATTTCATGCATTTCTGAAATTTTAATTTCATCGTCTATCTTCATAAGATTGACATCCATAATAGAATTATTAAGATGCCAATCTTCAATAATTTTTAGCACACAATCACTAAGTGTTTCATCTTTATCCACTTCGATGATCGTTTTGTAGGCCATTATGGTTGTAAACCCAATTACCCAGAATGCATTAATAACAATAAACATATTTATTTATTTCATTTAATTTTCCAAAGGAAACCAGACTGTGTCTACGCCGAACTGATAAAGGTCAATTTGCCTTTTACTAGATTCTAAATCAATTACATTAAAAAAGGTCTCGGCCACTTCTTCGGCGGTTATCTTTACCATCGGCCAAGCCTCTGGCCAACGACTAAATCGGTCGACAGCAGTCAAGCAATAGTGAAAACCTTTGCTGTAAGGCAGTGGGCCTATAATATCTAGATGGACATGGTGGAAACGCTTCGAAGTGGTATCAAAATTGCCGAGAGGTGAATGTACGTGCCTACCGACTTTACTGCGTTGGCACGCTTGACACGCGCGAGCCCAGTTGCGACCGTCCTTTTGAATGTTAGGCCACACGAATCGCTCAGAAATAAGTTTGGCTGATGTTCGGGCGCCTGGATGACTAAGGTTATGTAGTTTATAAAAAATTGCCTTTCTAAATTTTTGTGTAACAAATGGCCGAGGTTTCCCAGTCGAAGTGTCACAATAAAGGGAGATGTCAGTTCCAGGTATTACGACTTTTTCGAGCTTGAGTGACGATTTGTTTATCATCTCCTGCAATTCTTCGTTGTTTACTTGATCAATGGCAAGGTCAGCAAAGTTATCGTCGAGACGTATGGTCTCGATGCGAGACATAGAATCTGCTACCACGTTATCCTTCCCACTGATGTGGACAATGTCGGTAGTGAATTGTGAAATAAAAGAGAGTTGGTTGAGCTGTACAGGAGGTAATTTCTCACGACGCTGCGAAAATGCGTAGATCAATGGTTTGTGGTCTGTATATATAGTCACGTGCTGTGCCTCCAGAACGTGTCGAAAGTGTTGGACAGCCTCGTAAACTGCGAGTAATTCCCGGTAATAAGCAGGCCATGTTGTCTGCCGAATGGTAAGTTTTTTACTAAAAAATGCTAGAGGTTGCCAATCAGCATCAACACGCTGTTGAAGGCATCCTCCAACGTGTGAAGCAGATGCGTCTGTGAAAAGACCTACTGTAGCAGTGGTGTCCGGGTGAGCAAGAATAGTTGCACTAGCCAAGTTATCTTTGCACTTGTGGAAAGCAGCTTCCAGTTCCGGTGTCCAGGGGACTGGTTTCTTACCTTTTAGATGGGTGGAGGCCAAAATATTAATTAGTGGGGCTTGGTATTTAGCGGCGTTAGGGAGGAAACGGCGATAAAAGTTTACCATGCCCAAGAACCTCCGCAAGCCCTCCACTGTTTTAGGCAGAGGGAAGTTCTTTAGAGCTTCGATGCGTTCGGGTGGTGGACAAATACCACTTTCGGAAATGTGATGGCCTAGGAATGTCACTTCCTCAGCGCCGATGACGCATTTGGAGTTATTGATGACAACGCCATATTCGGAAAGGCGCTGAAAGAGGGCACGAAGATGAAGTTCGTGCTCATTTTTCGAGCGAGAGAACACTAAAATATCATCTACATACGGGAACACATAATCAAGGCCACGTACAACCTCGTCTATAAAACGTTGGAACGTCTGTCCCGCGTTACGCAGTCCGAAGGTCATGTTATCAGTCAGGGAATTCGAATAATCCAAACGGAGTGATTATGGCCGTCTTGGAAATATCCTCGGGCGCGACCGGAGTTTGTTGGTAGGCTTTTACTAAATCGATGGTACTAAATACCTTGGACCCTACCAAGTCCTGACCAAAGTCCCCTATATGACGAACTGGGTAACGGTCAGGAATCGTACGGGCGTTCAGTGCCCGGTAGTCTCCACAAGGTCGCCAACCACTCTCGCCCTTCTTAGCCATATGTAATGGTGAGGACCAAGGGCTGTTGGAAGGTCTAGCAGAACCACAAGCAATCATTTCTTGAAATTCCTTCTTGGCTGCCTGCAATTTCTGCGGGGCGAGGCGACGGGGCCGAGCAGCTACGGGTGGGCCCTCTGTAGTGATAATGTGATGTACTGTGGCATGTTTAATATCCCTATGGAGACCAGGTGGACGTGTTATTTCGGAGAACTCCTGCAGTAACTTAGTATAAGGAGAGTTCCCGACAACAAGTGTCTTAACGCTAGGTTGTGTAACCTGGGCTATTGTAGCGCGTATGGTCAAATTTGTAGAGCCATAAATAAGCTTGCAATTTCGGCAGTCAGGCAACAAATGGTAGTGAGCCAGAAAATCAGATCCAATGATAGGTGTACCCACATCTGCAATAATAAAATTCCAGCGGAAATCGCGGCGGAGCCCAAAGTTCAAGCACATAGGTAAGGTGCCATATGTTTTAATGGGGGTACCATTTGCGGCGCGCACGTCGAAACTAGTGGGGAAGTGTTTATTCTTTAAGAGCTGACGTGGGTAACAACATATGTCAGAACCTGTATCAATCAGGAATCGGACCTTTGTTGACGAATCCGCAACAAATAAGCGACGGCTGGGAGTGTTGAAGCAGTCAGAGGCCGCCACTACTGGCTGCTGGTGGAGTTTCCCTGATCGGCTTTCCAACTGCAGGGAGTGACACATTTGTTAGCTTTGTCTGCAAACTTTTTGTGGTACCAGCAAAAACAATTACCAGACTGAGACGTGGATCTAGGTTTAGAACTAGAGCGCGATTGAGACCGGTGCCGGAAATGTCGATCGTTAGCCAGTGCATCTACTTTTTGAGACAATTCACTCAATGCTTTTTTTATGCTGTCAAGTTCGCTGAGCTGGGAGGATGCTGCATGGACTGACAGTGGTGTTTCAGTTATAGCGTCGGCAATCTCAGCTATCTTTTCCAGTGACAAGTCGCGTTGTGCTGTTAAAATCAGTTGCACTTCATGTGGCAGTCTTCGTATCCACAGCTCCCGGATTATACCCTCATCCCCTACAGTAGTGCCAGCGAGTGACCTTAGGTGGCGGAGAAAAGCAGAGGGTTTTCTGTCACCCAACTGTTCCTCGCTAAGTAGTTTCCTTACTCGCTGTTCTTTAGATGAGGATAGTCGGTTGATAAGCTCCCGTTTTAGGTGATCATACTTACCTGTGGAAGGGGGACTAGCAATAACATCCTCAACCTCATCAGCCAACCGGGCATCTAGTTTAGATAAAATGTAACCATATTTAGTAGAATCTTGAGAGATTCCCGCTATTTCAAATTGTGCCTCAGCTTGTGCGAACCATAGTTTTGGTTTGTCTTCCCAAAAATCTGATAATTTAATGGAGACGGCACTAACATGTATCTCATTTTGTTTGGAGGATAGTAAGTCATTCAACCGCTCTTGTAAATCCTGCACCTGCTGTTCTAGTTCTTCCTCTACAGACATTTTAGAAATTTTAATCAGTAACTACAAGGAAAAGAACTCAACAAAAATGCAACTTTAAATGTGAATTAAAATAACATTAGTTATTCTTAAAACTTAAATGTAACTGTTACCATCTGTATATGTTGTACTAGACACCACATATAACTATTGCTGTTTAGGTAAAAGAAAGATACAGAGATATATGTACACAAAACAAAAGTTGAGAGACAAAAAAAAAAAAAAAAAAAAAGAAAATATAACTTAATATGTAACAAATCTGCCGTCTATTAAACTTTTAAGTGTTGAACAGGAGTATAGTTGTCAATAAGTTATGAATAATGTAATAGGATGCAAGTGAAGTAATTATTCAATAATTACATAATGAAATTTGGGAAATTGTAACAAATATAGTCCAGGGAGATCAAAAGCACTTTCACCAATGTAGTCTAATAACATAAAAGAAAATAAAGTTTTTACCGTTCTTCAGTACTACTGTTTCTTGTTTGAAGTTCTCCGCAGACACACACAACACGAAGTGACATATAATAGCAGGATAATATGGAATGCTGGTCTCGTGCAGGTAGTGTTAAGGCAAGGGATGCAAATGCAGATGCGAACATGCGTTAATGTGGTGCAGTGCAGGACACAAACCGGTGAAAAGTTGAGGCGAGATGACATGCGTGGTATGATGACTGAGTTCCAGAAATACGCTGTCGTGGACCAAAATTCGGGTGAAGTTCTGTCTTTGTTCAAAGATATCACGTCGGGGTCACCAATGTGGGTTATCCCGTTTAGGCAAGGATAAATGGAGATTCCCACTCACTTCTACGTTACCCGTAATCAAAGTCCTTGTTGTTGGTGTATTCATATAATCTTGGTGATAATAAGCACAGATACATGCGCCAGAAAGAAGGCCGAGAAAGGTGGTGGGCGCTCAGGTGTGATAGTAGTGTGACAATCTATTTTCGCGGTAAACCCACCATTTGACATCCGTCAGTGACGTTCGGAAATGAACGCCACAGGTACATTCTACAGCAAAACTGTGGAATGAGCTATCGCCTGCTGTTGCTTAAACAAACACTGGTTAAAAACAGCAGCCGGATTTTTTATCTTTTAATTTGACAATTATTTTACTAAATTATATGCAAGTCTGATAACTGTTTTCAAATTGCTTATTTTTGTAGAAATATATAAATAGTTTTATTCATAACAATAATACTTTATTTTGAATAGAAGATTAATAGCTAAATTACATTCAGCTAAATAACAAAAAAAAAAAATTTAAAAACCAAAAGAAAAAGATACAGACCAAATAATACCGTGTATAATAATATAATATGTTTAAAGTATTGCCCTCCGTTACAGAAATATCGAATGAAATGTGCGACACTTGTATCATTTTAACATTCGATGCAATGGAAATGTTTTCTTGGTTCATGTTTTGTCTCTTCCTTACACGGATTCTGGGTAGCTTATTTTTTTTACTCGCACACATTGTTTGCGGTACAAATCGATAATAATTAATGTCGATATTTTATAATGTTACAATTTATTACAGTGTATTTATTGTTCATATACACAGTAAGTTAATGATGCCTTATATATGATTAACGATTTGTGTAGTGTTATTATAGTGAAAAACTATTAAAAGCTGATGTAATTAACCAAGCATTCCGTTAAAGGTAGAAAGCTACACGTCGGTGTTGACACATTCTACTTTTTATTTAGTAAATAAAATAAATAAACAAATATGTTAATATTTCACATATTCTGGGTTTTTGGTTCCACATCCACAGTGGCCTATAACGAGATAAACGAAATCGTTAAACATAAAGAACTTAGTAATTGCGTTATAGAAATTATTCAAGATTGGGGTTCTAACAAGTCTCAAACAGATGTCAATCTTATGAGAGTCGACGATGATATAAAGATTTCAGAAATGCATAAAATTCAAGGCTTACGATTTATTACTGGTGAATTCACATGGAGTAGAGATTTCAGTAATATTATTATTATTGAAGCTGAATATTATGAAGATGTAATAGAAAAAATAAGTAAAATTGTAAGAGATGAACTGTGGAATCCTCAACAAAGTTTGATAATAATACTAAAAAATATGAAAGACCATGATCTGTTCCATATTACACAAGTTTTTCGGCATCATAATATGTTTTTCATTATATTTATTGGTTACGAATACGGAGAATATTCAATTTATAAATTTCATAGACCTTCCAACAGTTTTTGTAGTCGACCTGATAATTTGGTTTTGGTATCGACGTGTTCAAGATATCTTGATACGAAGAATTTCTCCGTTCAAGAAAGAAGTATCAACCTTCACGGCTGTCATTTTAAATTTATTACCCGTATAACATGGCCTTTCACCCATTCTGATCCCAATGTAAAAATGGGCATCGATCAACGTATCTTAAGATTGTATGAAAAATATGAAGAAATTCAAATCGAACAACATCCAACGTCGGCTATAACTGATAAATATGGACGTGTTAAGTTAGATCATGTTGAAGGAATACTAAAAAGAGTAGAGGATAATGAATTTGAAGGAGCTGTTGGTGGACTCATACTTTTATTTAACCGGACTAAAAGATTGACATTTACGTACCCTGTAATTATTAATAGAAAAGTAATTGTATTAGCTCATGCAGATAACTTAGGACCCTGGACAGGAGTTTTGAAACAAATACCATTTGCTTCTCTAGTAACAGGTATTGTATTTGTAATTTTATGTGTGGCAGTCAATGTAATAATCATTTTTCCATCACAGGAAAGAGATGTCGCTCGCGATATTCTACTTGTATTGGGATATATCCTAAACAAAACCAATGTTGTAAATATTCATCTAAAAATACCACAGAAACTAATCTTTTTGTGTCTACTTTGGTTGGCGTTATTATTACCAAATATGATTCAAGGCTACTTATACGGTTCAATAACTCACCCGATTCGGGGTTATGAGCCAAAAGACATGAACGAAATTATTGGTTATACACCTATGATATTCTCAGGGTTTCCTAATAAAGACGACTTTAATGGAATAGATTGTGAGACTAGTCTTAATTGTTTACGAGAAGTTAAGAACAGCCCGACAAAGTTATTGTTTACAATAGTTTCGCATGTTCATTATACGGCGTTCACTTCAACATTGCAAGACGATCAGTGCAACTCAAAAGTATATTTTCTAAAAGAATCTTATGGCATTGAATTACAAACGATTTATTTACCTAGCGGTTCCATTTTGCGAGATCGCTTTAGTAACTTCGTATTACGTTTAGCTTCGGCTGGTTTTATAGGTAAATATTATGACGAAATACAGCATTTCGAGAGAATCCAGTGCAAATTCCATGACAGTGACCAGCACAAGTCATTAAAAGTACGAGAAATTTACGGCTATTTTTTTATTCTTGTTTTTGGTTACACAATATCGCTACTAACTTTTACTGGGGAGCTATTAATTGGAGCATGGAATTTGCGGTAAAATCAAGTACACTACGTCAATATAGATATTAAAATATGTGGGTTTATAGTCTCAAGTGGCAGATTGTTCCGGTGTTCTGAGTATGGGTGTTCTTTGTGTCCTTTTCATGTGTTTGTAAATTCCCCCGCGACACTGGATGTAAATTAATAATGTGGGAATTTTCTTTGAAACCAATATTTTTTTATGTGTGTGATATAATTCTCTAATTGACAGACTATGCAAAATATCAACAAATAACAAATTTCGGTTTATGTGGATAGATAAAATGACCAAATCTGAAGGTGCAGTTATCAATCGAGAAGAGGTGGTTTGCAATAGGCACGACAAATATTAAAAGTGCGTATAAAAACAACCGCCTTCTCAACATTTCAAATATTGATCGTGTTTGAAGTATCAAACACGATCAATATTTGAAATGCAAAAAATGAAAACTGTAAAAGTATGGTTCAGTTTTTTTCTGACTCTTTTTGTCATTTAGTTTTTGTGTAAGGTTAAATGTTGCACTTGCAAGTATTGTTCATATCTTTCTCTACTGAACTAAGCTTGTAGTAAAAAAGCACGTTTATGATTAATTTACTAATGGACAGTATTGGAGCAATGAGATTTGTTTTTATTGTATAGCGGGCAAACGAGCAAACGTATCGCCACCGCCCATGGACACCCGCAACACCAGAGGCGTTCCAAGTGCGTTGCCGGCCTTTTAGGAAGGAGTGCGCTCTTTTCTTGAAGGTTTGAAGGTTGTATTGGTCCGGGAACACCGCAGGCGATAGCTTATTCCACAGTTTTGCTGTCCGCGGCAGAAAGTTTCGGGAAAATCGCACAGTTGTGGGCTGCCAACCATAATTATATATGTAATTAATTTATAATATGTAATATATTTAGTAATATGTCAGTATGTTTATCAACGTTACTGTTAAAAGGCTAGCCCTGCGCAGCTTAGAATCTAATGGAAGTGTTAATGATATGAAAGTTATTTCACAACTAAAATATTGTACATAAACATCTTCAACACTGTGGCTAAATATCTAATGACGTTTCTCAAATGATAATTTAACATTGCACAAATAACAACGTATAAACCTTAGTTAAAGCGCTGATGTTAATCGTTATTCTAATGTGTAACTCACTATCATACATATATTGTAAAGAAAAAAAAAGAAAAATTGCGGTTACCGCCGGAGAGAAAGGTTGCTAGGAAATGGAAAAGGCAATCGAAGCCAATTGTAGCTTATAGAATAAATGAGTAACGTGTAATAATTTGATCTCTTTATTAGATAAAGTCATAACAATAGCTTGTGGTTTAATTAATTAAGGGGTTTGTTTTAATAAAAAAGTAATTTTATGCTGCATAAAAATGTGTTTTATTTAAACTAAATAAGACAGTGAATAACTGAATAGTGTAGACATCATTTGGGCAGATTTTCCGAGTGTGCCTTGACAAAACCACTTTCAGTCATTGTGACGAGTCTTTCTTCACAAGTGCTTTTAGTTAATAATCGCCAAAGAACACTCATAATTTCATCAAAACAATGCGAACCTCCAATACTCTTACAAACGATCTGTTGACATGCTGTTTACAGTGGACTGTGACTTGTCTGGACCATTCCTTTTGTTGCCCAATCACAGAACGTCATATTTGTCCTTTGCATTATTATTATTAACTTAAATATACTGTAAAATTCGATTTCTCTCATCACACTAATATTATAAAGGTGAAAGTAAGTTTGTTTGTTACGCTTTCACGGGAAAACTTCTTAAACGATCATCATGAAACTTTGTACACAAATTGTTGCAGGTATTAGAAGTAACACAGCATACTTTTTATTAGATGTGATCGAAGCTGCGGATAAAAGTTAGTAGGTATTGAATAAGTAGCCGTAAAGCTTATACGAATCCCTTTGAGTCTAATCTAAATTGGAAACCTTATCACAAATGTTATTACTAAAATTTAATAATCGGTTACTAGTCATGAGCCTGCAAATAGTTTTGTCTTTTCTATTTTCTTATTTACAAGTAAATATAACAATTTTCCCACTTAAAATTCACCTATTGTGATATTCCCCATTGCAAATGATGTTATCTAATCAATTTGCCGAGTAAGAAGTAGTTATTGTTGGCTCAGAAAATAAATAATTCAAGCCAAATGATTCAAATAGGCTCACTAACTTTATACTGATAGGACACTTTTCTAATATATTGAAAACTCCACAAACTATCAAAACCTTACTACTAAAACGTAAACGCTTTAATACTTCTTCCATAACTATCTCAAATACGCACACTAACTATAACACGTATATGACGTTTAACTATGAACCTTGTGTTCGAAATAAAGAATTATTATTATTATTTTAATTATAGTTCTACAGTGCGCTCAGCAGCCAAATTTACAACACATTTTAATTCTTTGCACTTAATACTATTAGGAACAAAAAGTAGAGAGCCTCCATAAATTGACTCCCTTCTTACATACACACTTCTAGCACAAAGTTCATTATTGAGTATTAACTGGTGTGACTATAGCCAATGCTCTGTAATACAGAGCACATCAACATTATATTTTTCGAAAAATTGTTCTACTTCTAAGTCTTTTTTCTAGATAATCCTTGAATATTTTGATGAACTATGTATATACTTTACTGCTACAATTTTTATTTGTTTTTATATTTTTACTGTCAATACCATTATTGTATAAATAATTTCATATGCAAGAGGTAGGTTTTATTGTCTTAGCAGTTAATTTGAAAAATTTATGTCACAATATGCTATCAAGTTCAGTTGTTTTAACTAAGTGTACTTCGGAAGTCTAAAATATCTAGACATAAACTAACAGGCTTGCCTTGCTCCCAAAATTAACTCCAGAATAAAAGTAATAAAAGAAATGATGTAACCAATAAAAAGTATCGTGTAGAGTATATACATGTTACTTATAGTTATTGACACGGTAGAGCTTTGTCGGTACTGGCACTGTAAGCTCTCCAAATACAAAATGGTATTGTAGTATTTCTTTATTAAACCTGCAGCTACCACACGAAACATAAACTTGTTAAAAGGGTCAACTACACGTGAACCGCGACGCATAAACATGGTTCGAAATTCAATACCAGCATCGCCTACCTTGTAAACTTCCTTATTGCACTGTTCATCAGTCATTTTAGAACTATGTGCTATGAGGTAAGAATTCGGAACCACAGTGTATAATGACTTCGTCTTATCGTTCTTCACTTCTAATAAACAACTTAACAAAGTCTCACATTTCTTAACAAAGGGTAAATTATGTGCAGATTCTGAGAACAAAACTAGTTTATATGCATTTAATTCATTAACTGTTTTTGGCTCGTAACCTCGATTAGGTTTTATTACTGAGCTATAAATTTGTCCGTTCATTATATAGGGCAACAAAAATGCAAACCACAGCAAATTTGAAAATATTAATTTCTGTGGTAAGTTTGAATGAATATTTTTAATACCGGTCTTATTCAAGATATAACCCAGTACAAGTAGAATATCACGGCTAAGATCTTCTCTTTGAGTTGGAAAAATTTTCATTAAATGAGTTAATACACACAAGATTATAAATACTATTAAAACTGCAATTGATAAATGTGAAGAGCTTGTGACTAATTCCCAAGGCTGTAAGTTATCTGCATGAGCCAATTCATATATCGCATGGTCAGTTATAGATGGGTATACATATGACAATAATTCAGGACTATTAGCGGTAATAAAACCTCCAATTGTTCCTTCGAATTCGTTATCCTGTACGCTTTTCAGCATATTATCAATAGATACCGGTATAGGTACTCCATGTGCATCAGTTTTGTTTATCACTGTATGTAGTTCCATCGTAACAGATTCATATTTTTCAAAATCTTTAAAAACAAGTTGTTCAATTCCTACTCTGTTTGTGTTAACAAAACTAGTAAAAGGCCACATAGAGTGGGTTATGAATTTAAATTTACAATTACGAATACTTTCTTGTCTCCTTAAAATAGGCAAACTTTTTTTAATCAAATATTCAGAACAAGATGATAATAATACCCAGTTCTTGGATGTATGACAGTAATCATTTGACCTGATATTCAATTTGTAAATCGCATAATCTCTTCTTTTCGATGTAATAAATAAAACGTCATCCATATTATGATCAAAAAACCAATTTCTCAGATCTAGAAGATCATGTTCTTTCAAATTTTTAAGTATGATGAGGTATTTAGCTTTAGGATTCCAATGTTCATCTCTGACGACTTGACTTAAGCCATTTCTTAGTTCTTGAGGAGTTTTACTTTCAATAATATAAGCACTATTGTAAATTCTGTAAGAATTAAATGAAAAAGCTCTTGAAATAAATCGTAGGCCTCCGCTTTTATGTAGCGAAGATATTATCAAATCGTCTTCCACATTCACAAGAGTGAGATCTGAATGAGTCATATTAGTACTCCCTTCCTTCACAATGTCTATAATGCACTTAGTTAGTGTTTCATCTTTAGTAGAATTCATAATATTTGCGTTGACCACAGAAACGGTTAAATATCGAATGCAGAAAATTGTAACAAGACCTGTAAAATATTTTTCCATTTTGACCACCTTTCAAATCCTATATTGTATTGAGTACTATACTAGTACTCAATACAATGTCATTCATCATAAAACAGTTTCATTAAAATGACTTTAATTGTATACTTTTATAATTCATAGGCCACACGCAAATGTCCAATCGCAATTATTTACATAATTTTGTATTAAGTAATACAATGAACACTTTGGTGTCATAAATCACAATAGACATAAAAGTAAAACGAAAGTTACTAAATTAATGGTGAAAATTATAATGCTTCCAAGACATATATATCGGATATGCAGTGCGGGTGCTGGGTGAGGTGGGACTCGATGTAGTGGTCTGTCGTCATTGTGATCTGCCTTTTCGGAGTCTTCGGAACGATTCTCGTAGTGACTTCTTGAATGACTTTCTTCTTTATATAGTACATAGAGTACTATTTAAGTAATACTAAATCCAATCCTAATTTCATATTAGTCTTTTTAAATGGGAACTAGATATCGATTTGCGAAATTAGAAACAATTAAAAATGACAGGATATCGAATTTGTCAAAATCAAATAAAAGCGCCAATGAAATTCAATGTCTTATAGTCAGGAGTCTCATATCCTGAGCCAATTGCTTGCTGGAAGCTGGAAGAATAAATAAATTTTTTTTACGGATGTCTAACACACAACGACATCCAATGCCTAATTAAGCAGAGCTTGTAACTGATATAAATACATTTATACTTTTTTTTGTAAATACATCCATATTATACATAGAAAACACCCAAACTCCGAAACATACATTTTTAGATCATCATACAAATATTTGGTCTGACCGGGTATGAAACCCGAGATCCAATATCGGTTGATCAATCCAATTACCGTATACATATTGCTTTTCTGTATCGAAGGCGCTTACGATGAGGTGGACCTCAGGTGGTCAGTGCTAGGTCCATACTTGTGGAATATAGGCTTCAACGATTTTCTAACAATATCTATGCCATCCGAATGTACCAACACGCATGCGGATGACGTGCAGCCATGTACTATTCCACACTAGAAAACATAGAATGTGATTTATTGGAAGTCCGAGACCGCGATAAAATCATAAGATTGTTTCAACAGCAATTTATTGTCTACTAACTCCCCTCCTCCCCTCATAAGTAACACTTCGCAACGGGCCATGCAGCAGAAATCATAATATTTTAATTTTGCCATAACTTCAAAACCAAACGTCCAATTTTTATTATTCAAAGACCAAATATTATCTACATAAACTGTAGTTAGTGATGAAATAATTTATTTTGATAAGGATTGATAGCATGAGTAAAATAAACGCGTTTAAATGTAGTCCAAAAAAAATTCAATATTTTTAAATAAAAAAATGGTTGTTGTGCCTCACTCGACATAGATAGGTATAGTGTGTCGCGGACTTTTTTGTAGATATTTATAAGATCTACGATTAATTGGAACATTTTATGGTTCTATCTTTTACCGTTTAGGCAGCGTACGCAAAGTAAGTAACTTATCTGGTTGATTTTTACACTTTGTGTCCGAAAAACCCAAATATCTTACGGAACCCTATTTTTTCCATAATAAAATATAGACTATGTTACTCGTGGGTAATGTAGCTTTCGAATGGTGAAAGAATTTTTAAAATCGGTCCAGTAGTTTTTGAGCCTATTCATTACAAACAAAGAAACAAACAAACATACAAAAGAAGTTTTCCTCTTTATAATATTATATTATTATTATAACGTCCTCATAGATAAATGGCAACAACGATGAACCGAATCATCTAAGGGGTGCCACCTTTACCAGTTCTGTCCACCTGTCCTCTAGATATATAAAACAACTCAAGTGTCGTTACTTTACAGATGGCCATGTTAATAAGGATGACGATAATACGATGGGGGCAAATGATGAAGTAGTTGAGGACAATTTACAGTCTAGAACGGCCGTCTTAACCAACATTCTTATCGATAAGCCGGGACCGAGCGGAATGGCATAAATAGCAACTGTAAGTGTTGGTTCAATGATCCCTTTATGTGGTGATGTGGTGCTCGTTCGTGACGGGCGTGTAATTTAGGATCTATACATTGCATGAGTGCCTTATGTAGTGTTTTCTAAGTGGTTAATCTTTAAACGAATAATTAGGTAATTACTGTGTTATTTTTTTAAAACTTAAATCCTTGTCTTGTTTGTAAGATTACGTATAAAATTATAATATTTAACAATTATAATAACATTAAAAACAAGAGAAAACCTACGCACATTTTTTTTTACGACAAGATTAGGAACGTTACATACCATCAGGTATTGGTAATATCTATCAAGATATTGCAGCCAGCAGCATCAGCAACATCCATAACTTACAAAAGATAATTTCCGAAAACATAAATCAAGTCTGCTGACTTCAAAAAAAAAGTGCACAGAATACGGAAAGAAAATAACGTGGAGTTGGTTCCTATTGTCCTCTCCACTACTGGCATCAATCCAAAATATTTTCCTCGTGGCTTCAAACAAATAGATTTACTAGAACTCGTTTGCTTAATAATAATATAAATTTCTTAATAAAATAAAAGATCTATTAAGATCATTTTAGATCTGTAAAATTCTTTCCAATGCGGTTCCTTCAGTGGAATTTATTCTTTGGAACACATTTTTCGCATTTGTGTTTATTCCGTTTTGTACACTTTAAACAAAAAAAAAAATTTCTTCAGTGCTTACATATGAAATTGACGTATTGCATGGGAGGAATATAAAGTCGTTTTTTCCATTGTTATCTATGCACTTTTGTCATCTCAAATGCAGTTCATTGATCCCTTTACTAAAAAAAACCATGGGGGCGAGAATCAATAAAATCTCTGATGGCAGTTTGGACTGTCACAGTTTGGACTGTGTGAGTTTTTTTTTCCAAGTAAGCAGTTATTCAAATTTCGGCAAATATGGTATTCTGTTGCAGCAAGTTCCGAAGAGTACGGTGGTTTAGCGTTGTCCTGAAGCAGCAGTGGTCTAAAGCGATTTACCAGGCTCGGTTGTTTAGCTACTAGTTCTTCCATCATGGTTTGCAGTTGTTGACAATATATATCTACCGTAATCGTTAGACTAGATTTTAAAAAGCTGTAGTGAACGATACCGGCACTAGTCCACTAGCCACTCATAAATAACTTTTTTTGAGTTAGTTGTCGCTCAGCGCAGGATTTAGCTGGTACTCCAGGATTCAGGGATTGCGACGAGTGCTTCCGATTATCGTACAGGATACATTTTATTTTCACAAGTAATGACCCCATTTAAAATCCCTTTATTATTGTGCCGATTGAGCAAAGTAACGCAGCAGTCGATGCGTGTTTGCTGGTTCGCTTCACTCAATTCATTAGGTACCCACCTTTCAAGCTTTTTAGTTTTCCCTATTTGCTTCAAGTGGATTGAAACAGTTTTGTCACTCACAGCGAAGCCTGGAAGAAGAAGCGTAGGAAGGATAGGGTCTGCAACATAGGCACACCTAATACTAGCCTACTACTACTAGCTAGTTGTAAAAACAGAACTACTTCTGTTATCTAGGTGTCTCCCTCTACAATAAAGTAAATCGCATTTTCTCAATAAATGCCCATACCATGTCTATATGCCAACCGGCAATTATTGAAGGGTTAAAAATCTTACATTATCGAACTACAGAAAATTGACTAATAATGTCAAGCACGAGGATGTTTATTACGTCTAGATATATAAAACATAGTATTCAAGAATTTCAAAATAAATAAATTTATTAATGTAACTGAATTACACATACACAGATATATACACAAACATACACTAGTGCAAAACATACTTTGAGGTATCCGGTATGTTGCTTTATTTATTTATCTTAGTTTGCTTTTATATTGTTTTCTTTTGCTTTATTTTATCCACACTTCTGTGTCTTATCCAATAAACTATAGTATATCTTTATAAACAGCTAAGCTATGTGTCAGCGGGGTGAGCGCCTGGTGATCTGAGCTACACACTCACGTCTAGTTCAGACACCAGTCCTCTTACAATTGCTGTATTGTTGTCCTGTTTTGTAATGTGATAAAAAATATTACTGCATGTATTGGTGATTGTGAGCAGAGAAATACAAAATATGATGTGGTCCTCAGGCCCAGTTTATCCCCTGGAGTTATTGTTATCTGCTACGCCGATGACACTCTAGTACTGGCAAGGGGACATGGCTTCCAAGAAGTTTTGGAGCTCGCCGAATCAGGGGTGGCCTGTGTCGTCGAGAAGATCAGCGGTATGGGTCTGCGGGTTGCACCTATATATAAGACGGAAACCTATGGTTTCACTGGAAACACGAAGGTGCCGTTCCTACACGCTCACTTATTAGAGTGGGAGGAACGTAGGCTGAGATTGGCTAACTAATAAAGTACCTCGGCCTTACCCTGGACAGCCGCTGAAGCTTCGAGGAGCATTTCGAACGGATGATCCCCCGAGTTAGGGGGTGGGTGGCTTAGTTTACGGGGTCCGCAGGAGGAATTCCGCTGCCTCTATGGTGCGATGATACGATCCATGGCCCTCTATAGAGTGCCGATATGGGCCAAGTGCGTCCCGCTGCATAGCTAAACTCAATCAAGCGTAGCGGTTAGCGGCCATTCGAATCGTACGAAGATACCACACTATCTCGAATCCCGAGCGTAGAATACGTCAGCGGCGATACTAGCCGCCGACAGGTCCGCAAGCTGCCAGAAAGTGCCGGGTATCTCTGGTAGCAGATTAATTGATTCGGTCAGCGTCAGAGTGATATGGTGATAAAATATATTCGTATGTTTTAAAAAAGATATAATAGATTTTTTTAGGGTAGGGAATAAAACAAGAAGTAGAAGCGAGAAGTGGAACAGAATAGTAGTGTAAAAATATTTTTGGGGTTACTTGAATGTTACATTGCCTGAAAGTGATTTAAATTGTATTAAATTTAAGAGTGTACTTACTGTATAGGTGACTCAAAAGTTAACACATATTATATAAATCTTCCGTTGAAAATCAATCTTATTTTATTTACCCAAGATTTAATTCTATGTCGTACAAGATATAGTACTTAGTATACAAAGCGAAATTCACTAACAAGTGTTGTCTTTCTATTGAATTCGTTTTCTACAAAATGAACCAATATAAGGAAAACCAGAAATGATTTTAATTAAAAATTAATTGTAACAAATGTTTAAACATTAGCATGACTTCTTTACCTCAGAAATCTTAACTTTGGTACACTTAACACTCTTTCTTTGCTCCTAAAATTACCTCTAGAATAAAGTAATTAAAGAAACTATGAAACCTATAAGGAGAATTATGTAGAGAACGTACATGCCACTTAAACTTATTGGCATAATAGGCCTTTGACGATACTGACATTTTAAGTCTTCCAAGTGTGATATTTCATCATAATATTTATTTATTAAACCTGCGGATCCCATACGCAATATAAACTTGTTGAAAGGATCAAGTATACGTGAACCGCGACGTAATAAAATCATTCGTAGTTCAACAAAAGCATTTTCCACCTTGTATAATTCCTTATTGCATTGATCGTCAGTCATCTGAGATCTATACGCCAAGAGAGAAGCGTCTGAAATAATTGTGTGAAGTGACTTTGTTTTATCATTCTTGACTTCCAATAAACAATTTAATATACTCTCACATTTCTGAATCAAAGGAACTTTATACCCAAATTCTGAGAAAATAATAAATCTATCGTCTTTTAGTTCAGAAACTTTTTTAGGCTCGTAGGCCCTGTGTGGTTTAGTGACTAAGCTATAAATTTGTGCATTAATCACATAAGGCAGCCATAATGATAACCATAGTAGGCTAAAAAATAATAATCTCGGTGCCAGGTTTGGATTATTTTTTCTTATACCAGTCCTATTTAGGATATATCCTAGTACGAGTAGAATATCACGCGTAACGTCTCTTTCTTGCATTGGAAACATTTTCAATAAAGTAGTCAATACACATAAAACTATGAATACGATCAAAAGTACAATAGATACATATGAACAGCGTGTAACGAATTCCCAGAAGCCTAAGTTGTTAGCATGAGCCATTACAAATATTGCATGGTCGGCCGTAATTGGATACGTATAAGACAAATATTCAAAACTCTTTTTGAATGAAGTATAACCTCCAATGGTTCCTTCAAATTCGTTGTCCTGTACCTTTTTCAGCATATTATCAATATAACCCGGTATAATAACCCCATGTATATCAGTTTGTTTCATTACAGCACGAAGTTCAATCTTGACATTTTTATATTTTTCAAAATCTTTTAAAATACGTTGTTTGATTCCTTCCACGCTTGTATCGTCAAAATTGATAAAAGGCCACATATTGTGAGTGACGAATTTAAATTGACAATTACGAATACCTTGATGTTTTCTTAGAACTGGTACACTTTTCTTAGACAGATATTGAGAACAAGGTGATACAAGTACCCATTTCTTGGATCTACGACAAGAATCATTTGATGTAATATTTAATTTGTAAACGACATAACTATTGCTTTCAAGCGTAATGAAAAAAACGTTATCTATATTGTTTTCAAAGAACCAATTTCCAAGGTGTAATAGATCAGGCTCCTTCTCATTTTTAAGTATGATTACATATCTAGCCTTAGGATTCCATTGTCCATCTTTAGCAACTTGGTTTAATCCATCATACAATTCATTGAGATTTTTGCTTTCGATGACATAAGCACTATTATAAATTCTGTGAGAATCAAATGAAAACGTTCTTGAAGTAAATTTTAGACCTCCGACTATATGTAAGGATGACATTATTGATTCATCGTCTAAATTCACAAGAGTCAAATCCAAAGGAGATATGTTAGAACTCTCTTCTTTCACAACATTCACAACACAACTACTTAATGTTTCATCTATAAATCCATTGATGATATTTGCATCGACCATAGAATTAGATAAATTAATCAGAATGCAGAAAAGTTTAAAAAGTGGTTTAGTAAACATTTTTATTGTTCTTACTTATATCACCAAGTCATACGATGTATTGATATTAACAACAAATAAGTAGCAAACCAAAACATTAATCATATTATGCTTTAATGATAATAGTTTAAATCATATTCTTTCTATAATTCATCGGTGACACACAATGATTCAATCGTAATTATTTCTTCCACGGACCTAAAAATAACTAATATGTAATATATTTTGGTATCATAAATCACGTTTGAAATAAAAGTAAAACGAATAAGACTGATTTGATAATTATGATAATAAAATAAATAATACTGATAGTCCGGGAGGTAGCGCTATAGCTGAATTAGTCATTTTATAAATAAAATATGTACAACTGTCACTTGTACATACTTTATAATAGTTTTAGGTTTACCATGTAATTATATAAGCTGGTGTACAATAAAAAGATTTATTATTATTGCTTATATTGGCTGAAAATCACAATAATAATAGTTTTTCCCTAACACATAACAGCGACAGTAACAACCGAACGTCTTCAGCTCCAAAATCATTGGAGCTAAATGTGACAGCGTAAAAAAGGCATTGGAAAAAATCATCAGTTGTATTGACCAATGGGGGTTAAATGTCAGTAACGTGCATAAACCTCATTTAAAATTTTATGCTATTTATAGATAAATGCTATGAAATTTATAGATCTAAATTTTTATACTTTAAAAATAATAAAGAAATTTGTCAGCTGTACTACACTGTCAGTTAGCGTGATAAACATGTCGCGCGCTCAAAGCATTCGAGCGTTGCATTTGGAAAATAAAATGACGATCGTTACATACATACAAATCAAATCAAAATCATTTATTCAATTAAGACACTAAACGACATGTATGAACGTCAAATTGGAGCAACAGTTAATAATCATAGATCGACATAAACAGACACCACACTATGTACTGGATTTTCAAGGTAAATATGGTAAAGACACCAAAATCTACTGCCCGCTTGTTTCCAAAGTGCGTAGGGCCTTATGAGAAGAATACTGGCAAAAAAACTCATAGCCACTCTATTTTAAAAGTCAGATATTCAGGTAATATTTAAATATTCAGGTGTTAGTATATTAATGGCCAACAGTATAAAAAATGATAGCGGTTTTCAGTGGACCAGTAGCAGTAATTTCGCTAGAAGACCGTAGAATCTAGTGAATGGTATAGCAATGTTTGTCTGCCTCAAGCTTACGCGAGCGAGCGCACCTTATTTTTCACCAAGATAACGCGCCCACTCACGCAACTACTATAACTATGGTCTATTTGATAACTTCGGGGGTACAAATGTTACCTCATCCTCCGTACAGCCTAGATTTAGCTCCATGCGTTTTTATTTTATTTCTTACGATAAAAAAATGCTTCGTAGTTGAAAGTTTTGGACTGCAAACGAGGCTGTTTATTTTATACAGTTTTCTATTACTCCGGTTGAGCCTGCCCATACATGTCGAAGATGGTTCTCTTACGGTTAAAATTGGTAGCTCATTCTTCAGTGACAACTTAATGTGTTTGATATGGTCGTTGATTTAATAAATAAATAAAAAATAATAGAGCGGGAAGAAATTGCTTACGATATCAGTTTATTAGTATTAGGTTGTTGGAGCAAGGTCCGGGGAGTACGGTGGTATAACGTTGTCCTGAAGCAGCAGTGGTCTAAAGCGCGTGTTTGCTGGTTTACTTCACAAAATGCTTGAGGTACACACCTTTCTAGCTTTTTTATTTTCCTGTTTTCGAAACTCAAATATAAAAGCTAAATGGATTTATAACTTTGAATTTGGACCAAAGAGCATATGTGTCAGATCAAAGTGACCAGTGCAACAAAACGTCTATTTGACCTAATATAAGGTAAAGTCATGTACAAATGTGAGCCTAAGACTAAGTTTTCTTCCAGAAACCTCTGAGTGAATAGAGGGTAGGAGAGAAACCTAAGGGCACATTCTTGCATATTTGAGTAATCCCACTTCCACATTAGTCCATATTCATATATCCTCACAGACGTTCACCTTATATTAACAGTAGCTTGTTATTTGGATTCATTGTTTCGTATATCATTGTCAAAGTAATTAATAAACTAATTAGGTTATATTTAGCTTGGTTATTCGCTGGAGTGACCCACATGACCCTTTGACTTGACACCACTGCATCATCTCTTGCACGCAAAACAAAGCAGAAGGACGCGTATTTGGCGACACAAAATCATGCGCTTTGATTAAAATCATGTACGCTCCAAAGAATCCTACCACAAGTTGTTAAAGTCTAGTGCAAGAGCCTAGAGAAGAACACACCATGAATCATAAAATAAAATAAATTCAGACAAATGCAATCTTTTTTTTACGGGTTCTTATTTATTTTTAACCACATTTGTGGTTTTATTTTATCATTATCTTTTTTATTAAATAAAAAACAGAACAATAATTGTAAACATATATATTATCTACATCATAGATCTCGTGTACATTTGTTGTTAGTTATAGCGTGATTTTCATAAAGTTAAAGCATAGACTGGTCGATATCGATGATCTTCCATCCATTTGAATCGGTTCTAAATGAGATTCACGGCAAACATCTTAATAAATAACAATTAGCGGGACGATTTTAAGCCACGATAGAACACGAAATCAAATACCCACTCGTTTTAAGTTCATTTTAAGTAGTTAAACACGGTTCATGTAGGATTAGCTAGAGTAGAACCCGGAAACCCTCTAACTCTATCGGACGCAGCCTTGGTAATTACTAGAAAAAGAAGCTTCGAAAATTACCTTTCTTTAATCCACAAGGAATCTATGGGTAGCACCACAGGTAGCCACAACGTGGGCACGGTAATCTACACACTGAGAATTAATGCCCGGTGAGAGTGAGGTAGAGGTATAACCTCATTACGAGCATTGGAATGGAAACTCTGGTACCTTCTTCTGATATAAAGTTATGCTCACGAAAGAGAGAGACACGTCCATAATACTTTACAACTACTCATGTACTAAAACTTTATCAGAATCTTAAAATATATTGGTTCGCTCAAACTCCACTTACATCTAAGTAAATAGCGTGCATTTATGGCAATCATCCAGAAATATTAATATAAACCAAACGATGGTTGACCATTTTCGTTAACATTTTATTACCGGCACCTTTTTTAAATTAGGATGTTAAATTAAGATTTAAAGAGAACAAAATTTTATAAGTTTACAAAAAATGGCCAAATTTATGGAAACCTTAAATGTAAATAAAATGAAACAAACTCTTAAAACTTTGACAGAGCCGTTTAACTTAGGTAATCTTAACATTCGTGAACTTAACACGCTTTCTTTGTTTCAAAATAAATTCCAGTACAAAAATGAATAAGGAAATCATGTAACCGATAAAAAGTATTATGTAGAGAACGTAGATGTTAGTTATATTTATTGGCATGGCAGGGCTTTGACGGTACTGACACTTTAAGTTCTCTAAGTGCAAAATTTCATTGAAATATTTAGTTATTATACCTGCGGATACCATACGAAATATAAACTTGTTGAAAGGATCAAGCAAAAATGAACCACGACGTAAAAACATAGTTCGAAATTCTATAGTATATTCGCCTAGCTTGTATACTTTTTCATTGCACTGATCGTCGATTAGTTTTGAACTGTGAGCCAGGACAAAAGCTTTTGAAATCGTTGTATAAAGTGATTTTGTTTTGTCGTTCATGACGTCTAATAAACAATTTAATATACTGTCACATTGCTTTACCAAAGGCATGTTAGATGCAAATTTTGAGTACAAAATAAACGTATAATCTTTTAGTTCGTTCACATCTTTTGGCTCGTAACCTCGATTGGGTTTAGTAATTGAGCTATAAATTTGTCCATGAATCACATAAGGCAGCAGTAGCGCAAACCATAATATAATAAAAAATATTAACTTCTGTGACAGATTTGGATGAATGTTTTTTACAACGGTCTTATTCAGAATATATCCCAGTACAAGCAAAATATCGCGAGAAACATCTCTTTCGTGTGTTGGAAAAATATTTAGTAAGTTAGTTATTACACAAAAAATTATAAATATTAATAAAATTAAAAATGATACACCTGTATAGTTTATGATGAATTCCCAGGGGTGTAAATTCTCAGCGCGGGCCAGTAAATATATTGCATGATCGGTTATAAATGGATACGTATATGACAAAAATTCAGAACTTGCAGTCGTTACAAAACCTCCAACTGCTCCTTCAAATTCGTTATCTTGTACACCTTTTAACATACTTTCAATAGAAACCAACGTCATAACTCCATTAACATCAGTTTTATCCGCTACTGTAAAAAGTTCAATTTTGACCTTTTCAAAATTTTCAAACTCTCCAAGAATACGTTGTTCAATTCCTTTTCTGTTTGTGCTGTCAAAATTGATAAAAGGCCACATGTTATAAGTGATGAATCTAAAGTGACAGTTGCGAATACTTTCCTGTCTTCTTAGAACCGGTAACTTTTTTAAGTTCATATGTTTAGAACAATATGATACGAATACCCACTTGTTGGATCTACGGCAATAAGTATTTGATGTGATATTTAAGTTATAAACAGCATAATTATTTCTTTTGGGTAAAATGAAAAGGACGTCATCCATATTATAGTCAAAAAACAAATTTGTAACGTTAAATATATCATGATCCTCTAAATTGTGGAGTATTATAATATATCTAGCTTTAGGATCCCATTGTTTTTCATTAATAACTTGACTTAATCCAAGGCTTAGTACTTGAAAATTTTTGCTTTCAATGATATAAGCACTGTTATAAATTCTGTAATAATCAAATGAAAAGGTTCTCGAAATAAATCGTAGATTTCCAATTTTATGTAATGATGATATTATTAAATCGTCCATTACATTCATAAGAGAGAGATCCAAAAGAGACGTATTAGTGCGTGCTTCTCTCACAATATCAACAACACAGTTACTGAGTGTTTCATCTGTAGCATCATTAAAGAAATATGCGGTGGCCACAGAATTCAATAAACATAGGAATAATATTTTGGTAATGACTTTAGCATTTTTATCCATTTTGATTACTAAAACATTCAGTTTACTAAGTTAAACTACAAATGTATATTAATTTGTAGTTTAACTAGGAACCTAAGTCATTCGTCATGTTATAATGTCATTTAAACGTCTCAGGTACCTTTTACTACTAATTGATCGACAACACGCAATTGTCCAATTGCATTTATTTCTTTTATTGAATTTATTATTATTTGTTAAAAATATAATAAAAACTATTTGAATGTCATAAATCAGGGAAGAAATTAAAACTCAACGAAGTTACTAAATAAATGTTAATGTTATCGGTCACTTGACGGATGGATCATCACCCACCCGTTAAGCCAACCCTAACCCCAAAACTTGTCTCAAACCCCACACATCGTAGGGTGTCTGCGTCTACAAACATTCAGGGTCAAATGTCAAAAATCGTTTTTTAACATATTTATTGCAAATATCTTGTTTCCTATGAGTTTTATGCTATTTGTATTTTAATAAATATTGTAGAGAATAAAGTTATCTACAACTTTTGTTTCAATTTTTTTTTAATATCTTGAACCTATTTCGAGTTACAGGGCAGAGCGCATAAGTTTATAAGTTTGGTTATGTACAGACTTAGGTTTGGTTTACGAACGGAAAGCTCAGTGTAGCTCAGCCTGACAGCGATGGTTCACGGAGCGGGCTCTTCAAGTCATCGGTGGATTTTCATACACATCATGCCTTAGATGACAAAAGAAAGACAGATAGTTAATATATATGGTGTGCATGTAAATGGTACCATAATCAGTAAAAAAAAGTCCCTATTTTTATGATAAAATATTAAGATTGAAAAAAAGATACATTTTTAAAACATTAATATTTTTGTTACTATTCTGCAGCTATGCGGTAAATACCTAAAGATCGAGTTTCGGAATATCAACCATTCAAATATGATGTGAAGCACAAGTTAGAGACATAAATCACATCAAGACACAGAACAGCTATTTGTAGAATCATTCACAAATTGTGCAAATGTAATTATTATTATTAGAAATAATTGTATGTATCACCAAAGAATACTTTTAGATGAGGTTTGAAACCAAAACCCTAAATATAGAAATGAGGTTCACTAATGTCCGTACTAGCAACTGATTTCCCTAATTAAAGGGAAAAAAATAGACAAAATTGGTATCACAGTCAAACTACGGTTGATATTTTGTGTTCCGATACAAAAGTATAATTATTGGGTAAATAAATAATTATAGCATCCAAATACCATTGAAAAGAAATTCCACCTTTTCTTCTTTTTGGGAACTACTCTTACAATGTTTAATAACGCAAGACGGCATTTTGAACATAAAATCAAAACTGTGTTTGTCAAACACTGTCGCAAGATTGTATTTGCTATCTAATTTATATTTACTTTGTTAGATTCATTGTCGTATTTTTTATAGTCGATATGCCTTTTTTTAATCTGAGCAACATAGTAACGCAACGTGGTAAACCACTTGTAACGCCTCCGGTGTTGCGGGTGTCCATGGGCGGCGGTAATCGCTTAGGCGATACGTCTGCTCGTTTGCCCATAGGGGGCCGATACCGATAATAAAAAAAAAAAAAAACCTTAACAAGGATTTGTTTGTTACTCAACTGCTTGTGGCATCTGTTCTTAAAATTGGTAGTGCCAAGGAAATAATCTATTGTTCTATTGATGGCACGGGTCTAGAGAGTCGACTTTTACGCATATCTTATATTACAGTTTCAAAAGTATATTTATAAGATTTATTTACAAAAATAAATATTATTTTTCACCATTTATCAGCATTGCAACTATTCGTACACATAAATAATTTATTGTGAAAATTTATTTCAATTCATAAGCCCAATAGCAATGGAGACATGGTAGTAGCGATACTGACAATAATAATATATGTCAGACATCTGACACACAACGTCATCTAGTCTCAAACTAAGCAATGCTTGTACAATGGGTACTAGGCAACTAATATACATATATATATACCTATAAATACATACATTTTATAATGCGCTACTACTGCGCCAGTGAGGCAGTCACTGATGCCTGTTGATCCTGTACTTACTTTTCGCTCCACATAAAAGTAAGCGAAGATGATCTAGCCTTAGATAAACTTCCAGCATCTCCGTCTCGCAATACGTCCAATGACAAAACAAACCTTTAAGAATAATCTGTTTTCAATTACGTAGAGTGGTCTGGATAAAGTGACCAACAAATAGCTCGCTTATCTAACTACCCCGTCTGGTTCGGAAATCATATTTTTGTCTTCCATGTTTCCTTTGTTGGCATTAAATCTGATATGAGATCACTGATATTCTATTTTTTGCATGCAGCAACTCTTATCAGACCTCCATTACCTTTGGCGATATCAAAGTTTTGTAGAAAATTTGTTGTTGAACTGGACCGAAAGTCTAACGAGGCCCCGATACGCGAATTTTATTTATGACCTTGCTATGATTGCTTAACTTTGTAAGGTGTCAACCCATGTGGTTACCACTGAGTCATGAGTCTCTCAAGTAAGAGAGGCAAGAGTCTGCAGGGCTTGTCTGCTACTACTTATTGAATATTATCAGTTAAAGTTACAGAATAACAGTGTATGTACGTTTGGAGCTTAAATTTTGTTATAGACGTGGAAAAAAAATTATGAAAACAAACAATAAGCTATTGTATTTTGTAATGATCTTTTGCTATATAACTTAAATAAACTACTTTTTACTAACCAAGATAAATAATACCTAGGCTTTTAGTGTCATAAAAAACAACTTTCGTTGTTATATTGGGACACATAATTTTTTTACGTCGATACTAAAAAACGTCTATATTACTCACATAAGAGATAATAATAATAATAATAATATTCGCTTTATTGTACACCAGAATACTTACAAAGTTATCTTAAAGCTAAGAGGTACAATTGGCCTTATCGCCCGTAGGCAATCTCTTACAGACAACCATGGGAAGAATTATGAAACAACTGTTATTGCGATAGTTAAAATCACTTATTTAGATACACTAGCGCTTCTTTGCGACTGTGTGCGGACAGCGGATGGAGGCGAAAACCCATCCCATATACCTGCGACCACACTCTAGGCTGCATGAACCGTGCCCTGGCGCCCGGTTGGCCGGTAATGTATAGGGTCTAAGTGGATCGTTCTCCCTGGCATTTGCCACCTCCTCCTTCTACTAAATGACCTCTTAGCATAAGGTTGCGACCGCTTTAAAACAACTATCACTATCGGCAACTAAGCGCATCACGGCATTGACGCACTCGTCGATGACCTCGCAGTAATACTCTGACTAGGCTATAGACTATATATAGGTGATGTTCGAGTATTTGCAAGAAACAAAAAGTAAGTAAAGAAAAATGAAAATTTTGCATGTCCACTACGCCAACCCATAAATTCATTTCAAATGTCAATTAAAATTATAGTTAAAATATTATTAAATTCAAAATATCTACTGCGGTAGACCGTTTTCATTACCTGTATAAGTTGACCTATCGCAAAACAAATACAAGAAGTATATTAAGATAGGAGGTATAAATTGACAGTCGTCAGTTATACAATTTCATTAAATAGCAATTAAGAATAGAATAGAATTAACTTTATTGTACACCAATTAAAACAGTAATATATAAGAGTTTAACAATATAATAAGCATGTGCAAATGGCGGCCTTATCGCTGAAAAGCAATTTCTTCTAGGCAACCTTTGGATGGACAAATCGACTGTGGAAACACTAATATTATATGTAGTTATGGTGTTAAAAAATAAATCACATAAAATTACATAAGTAAAAATATAGAGATTATATTACACAATAATACAAATAAATAATAATACAAATAATAAAATAAATAATAAAACATTAATACAAATAATAAAATAATGTACAATATCCACATTCTCATGATAAATAAATCAGAAATGCAAAATAAAATAAAAAAAATAAAAATTAAGAGGGCATAAATTACGAAGATAAGAAATGTTCCTTGACCATTTTATTAAATACAGGCAGAGATTTAGCACGCTTTATAGCCATTGGCAAAGCATTCCAAAGTCGGACAGCCTGTACAGTAAACGACTTGTCATAAAAACTGGTGCAATGAGTTGGTACTGCCAGTTCCAGAGATTCGGATGACCTCAAGGATCTTGAATGTGTGTCACTGAGGAAAACAAAACGTTCTTTCAAATACGGTGGTGTGCACGGATGAAATAGAATACCGCAAAGTATGGAAAGAATATGAGCATTCCGTCGAAGGCGAATTGGAAGCCACTTAAGCAGTTTGCGATATTCGGATACATGGTCATATTTGCGTAATCCAAATATGAATCTAATGCAAAAGTTTTGAAGGCGCTCAAATTTGTTTATTATTATTAATTTTTTATTATTTTTATTTTATATATATTTATTAATTAAAATTAATATAGGTATAGAATATTAATAAACTGATGCTAAATACGAAACAATCATAGCAGCTATTTTTATTTTGTGACTGTTTTACGTAAACACATCTCTAAGAGAAGCACTTAAAAATTGTGTGTTATCTAATATACATTAAATTGTAATTCATAAGAAACAAAAATGCTTTTTATTTTTTTAATATTCATTCAAATTTGAACTTTACTAGCTTGCTTTGCCGCCAGTATTAACTCAAATGCAAAACTAACTAAGGAAATCATGTAACCAATAACAAGCATAATGTAGAAAATGTACATATCACTCATGTTGATTGGCATAGTATCGGTTTCATGCAAATTACACTTTAAATCCTCTAAATACGAAATTTCCCCAGTATATTTATAGATTAAACCTGCGGATGCTATGTAGACTATAAACTTGTTAATATCATCAAGTATAAGAGAACCGCGACGTAAAAAAATCGTGCGAAGTTCTGTAAAAGCATCACCTAATATGAAAACTTTGTTATTGCATTTATCGTCAGTTATTTGAGAACCAAACGCCAAGAATTCAGTCTTTGACATAATTGTGTAAAGTGATTTTGTTTTATCATTCTTGACAACCATTAAACAATCTAATGTACTATCACATATCTTCTTAACATTAGGATATTTATAAGCAACTTCTGTGTGCAGCATAAGATTATTTATAGGTAGTTCGTCAACATCTTTTGGCTCATAACCTCGGTGTGGCTTAGTGAGTGAACTATAAATATATGCATTAATCGCATACGGCAACAATAACGATAACAAAAGTAGGTTAGAAAAAACAATTCTCTGTGATAAATTTGAATTAATGTTTCTCACACCAGTCTTATTCAAGATATATCCCATTACAAGTAGAACGTCACGGGTTACGTCTCTTTCTTGACTCGTAAATACTTTTAGTAATGTGATCAGTACACATAAAATTATTAATATGAAAGTAACTGCAACAGATACGTATGAGCCGCTTAAAAGTATTTTCCAGGGTTCTAGATTCTCAGCGTGAGCCAATATATATACTGATTGGTCGACTGTGACTGGATACGTAAATGACAAACATCCAATACTATTATTTATCGTGTTTAAACCTCCAACAGCTCCTTCAAATTCGTTATTCTGTACCCTTTTCAGCATATTATCAATATATCCCGGTATAACAACTCCGTGTAAATCAGTTTTTTTTGTTACAACATAAAATTCAATGGTGATATTTTTATATTTTTCATAATCTTTCAAAATTCGTTGTTCAATTCCTTTTATGGTCGTAGTATCATAATTGGTATAAGGCCATGAGCTATGAGTAATCAACTTAAATTGACAATTACGTATACCTTCATCATTTTTTAGAAACGGTAATCTTTTGTTGGTTAGATATTCAGAACAAGATGTTAACAATACCCAGTCATTAGATCTATGACAACTATTATTTGATCTAATATTTAATTGGTAGATAACATAATCACTTATTTTAGTTGTAATAAGAACGACATTGGCCATATTTTGATCAAAAAACAACTTTCCAAGGTGTGAAAAGTCGTGTTCTTTAAAATTTTTAACTATTATGAGATATCTGGCTTTAGGATTCCACTGTCCATCTCTAACAACTTGACTTAATCCATCTCTCAGTTCCTGTGGATTTTTACTTTCAATAATATAAGCAGTATTATAAATTCTGTAAACATCAAATAAATAAGTTCTTGAAGTAAACTTCAGACCTCCGACATTATGTAGTAATGAAATTAATAAATCATTGTCTATATTTACAAGAGTAAGATCCAGAACAGGTATGTTTACGCTGGCTTCTTTCACAATATGCACAACACAGTTACTTAGTGTTTCATCTTCAATATCAGGGATAATATTTACGTTGGCCACAGAAGCAGATAAATTTAGAATGTAGGAAATTATAATAATTAAATATTTTTTCATTTTCATTATTTACTACCAAATCGTACAGTGTACTGAGTTTAACTACAAATTGATATTGAACTAAATCATTCATATTTTTGTAATGTAAATCTAATTGCTTCAAACCGTTTGTAATATTTATTTTAATCACGCAATTGTTCAATAACATTTAAATCTATTATAAAACTTATTATTCATTGAATAGATTATATTATTTGCTAATACATCAAGACAAGAATTTAGGTACAAGAAATGGTTCTGAATTAATGATGATGGCAGTAAAATAACAGTCAAATTCTGCTCATTAGACCTAAGTCATCCTAAAGATTGACATTTAAAAGAGGCTTGTTTAAATTGCAATTTCAAATCATTTCTATAACGCAATTAATAAGTGTTTCATCTCTAACGGTTTTAGTAATCTCTTTATAGCTATTATGGTTGTAAAACATAGAACTCATAATAACTATTTATTAATTTTCTTTTGCCTTGAACTGAATGCATAATAGATTAAATCAACATCATAAAAGATATTACTGTGAGCTTTTTAAAAGTTTTAAGCGTATCCATTAATCATATAAGAGACATCATATTTGTTTAATCGTAGTAATAATTTCCTTTGCTTTGAATTACGAGCCAATAAAATGATAAATTTTATGTACAATAATAATAGTGTAAAAAATTGTACCTGTACTTACACACACACACATTTTGTTTGTCATTACTGTTTGAGTTATACGCACGTTTTCACTTTATTAACTTTTCCTGAACGTAACCTTGATTGTTGCATTAAATTTCAAATGCCATGTGTTCTGTTTTTTCATGTATGTTTATAAAGTCCCCCGCGAAAAAGGAGTTTTCCCTAAAAAATAAAAATAAACTGGGTTTTCCCCGTTTGTTAATATACCACATAAACTTTGACTGCTTTTAAATGATGAACATATTGTTCTTTGAAAATGACGCCCTTGATTATTGCTTTTAGATCTACACAGCTAATATCTTTAACTGTAATTTCTCGTAGACTAGTCTTTAAACATGACGCTTTCATTAATATGTTAGAAATAAAATACGGTAAATGTTGGAAATACGTAGATTTATTGCTCAACTACTAAGATTATAATTATAGGCTTACAATTAGAGAGTATAATAGGGGAAGGAAAAGAGAATGTAATAGGTCTTTACCTATGAAATTGCCGTTTTGTATGCAATAAGTGAAAGTACTTATTTTTTCAAACTTTTTTATTTCTGTTATTCGAAGTAATCACCCATGCAATCGACGCATCTTTGCCAACGCATTGGCAGTTTATTGATGCCCTTCTTGTAAAAATCAGCTGGACGGGAGGCAACAAACTCTTCAAAGGCATTTTGTACTGCCTCTGGGAAATTGAATTTTTTACCCACTAAAAAGTTGTCTAAATTTTGGAAAAAGTAATAGTCGGTAGTTGCAAGGTCTGGTGAGTATGGCGGATGAGGGAGAGCTTCCAACCCCAGCTCTTGCAGCTTGGAGACTGTCTGTTGCGCAGTATGGGGTCGCGCGTTGTCGTGAAGGAGCAGTGGGGACGACCGATTGACCAAAGCTGGTTGCAGATGTGCAAGCTTCTCCATCATTCTCTCCAGTTCTTCTCAGTACACATCTGCATTAATGCTCATGCCGTTTTGTAAAAAGCTGTGGTGAATCACACCCGCACTAGACCACCAAACAGTGACCATCACCTTTTTAGGGGTCATTTTTGGTTTAGGGCATTGCTTTGGTGCTGAACCAGGGTCTAACCAACTTGCTGAGCGCTTTCGATTGTCGAACAGAATCCATTTTTCGTCGCACGTAACTATTCGTTTCAAAATTCCTTCATTTCTTTGCCTGTTGAGCAGCGAAAGGCAGGTCTCGACGCGTACGTTGCGCTGGCGATCGTTAAGGTCGTGGGGCACCCATCTATCAAGCTTTTTTACCTTACCAATTTGTCGCAAATGGATCAATATTGTTTTGATGCTTACATTAAAAGCTGCTGCTAGCTCAGCTGTAGATTGAGTTTCGTCAGCTTCCACAATCGCCTTTAATTCATTATTGTTAACCAAAGTCTCCGGACGACCACGAGCTTCATTTTTCAAGTCAAAATTTCCAGAACGGAACCGGGAAAACCAATAAAGGGTTGTGCGTTCGTTTGTACAGTTCTCTCCGTAAACATTTTTGATGTTACGTGCCGTTTTTGTCGCGTTGGTGCCACGACGAAACTCATATTCCATAATTACACGAATTTTTAAAGTATCCATTATGACGAAAAATGTTCAAATGTAATGAAAATACAACGTTAATCAAATAACAAAAGACTGAGTTTGTAAATAGAATGTCATGGTTTTAAAACAAAATTAATTTGAATTTAGAATACAGAGCCATTACAAACTTTTTTTTATTTGAAATGACCAGTACTGAAGAAACGCAATTTCATAGGTAAAGACCTATTATTTCTAATTTTATCTAAAATTTATTTTAATTTGATTTATAATTTAGTAAAAACATTGAAAGTTTTTTTTTACGGAATAGTCGGTAAACTAACAGACGTATCGCCTGATGGTAAGCGATTACCGCCGCCTATGGACTACCGCAACACCAGAAGCGCTGAAAGTGCGTGGCCGGCGTTTGTAGGATGAGGAAGGGGATTGGGGAAGGGATTGAGGTAGGGTCTCCGGTATCTTACTGAGTCTTCAGCCTGATTGCCTCAGTGGCGCATAATAACGTATGCGACTGCTGTATTCAACGTCTCGGGTTCGATTTATGGATGAGACCAAATGTTCATATAATCAGCAAATATTTGTTTCGGAGTTTAGGTGTTTTCTATATATTAATATATAAATTACACGATCGACCATAACTGGATACGTATAAGACAAACGGTCAACGCCACTGTTGAACGTGACAAACCCACCAACTGCTCCTTCATATTTGTTATCTTGTACCATTTTCAGCATATCTTCATTAAAACCTGGTGTAATAATTCCATGTATATCAGTTTTTTTTATGATTGTATGTAATTCAATACTGATATTTTTATATTCTTCAAAATCTTTTAAGATGCGTTGTTCCACTCCTTCTATAGTCTTATTATCAAAATTGGTATAGGGCCAATAGTCGTGGGTAATGTATTGAAATTGACAATTACGAATGCTTTCATTACTTCTTAGAACCGGTACACGTTTCTTAGTTCGATATTCAGAACAATATGAAACAAATACCCAGTTGCTGTATCAACGGCAATAATTATATGATGATACGATTAATTTGTAAATGGCATAACCTCTTTTTGTGGTAGTAATAAAATAAACGTTGTCCATATTATAGTCCAGAAACAGATTTCTAAGGTCTAGATCTAGAAAGATCATGTCTAATAGATCATGATCGTTTAAATTTTTGAGTATTATGAGATAAATAGCTTTAGGGTTCCATTGTCCATATCTAATAAGTTGATTTAATCCATTTATCAACTCTCGTGGATTTTCGCTTTCAATGACATAAGCACTGTTAAGAACTCTGGAGGAGTCAAATAAAAACGTTCTTGAAGTAAATCTTAGACCTTCAACTTTATGCCATTATTATTTCCATATTCACAAGAGTAACATCCAAAAAAGACAAATTTCTACTTCCTTCCTTCATGATGTTCACAATACAGTTACTTAGTGTTTCATCTTTCATGTCATTTAAATTATTTGCGTTTGCCAAAGAAGCAAATGAATTTATAATGAAGAAAATTTTAATAAGATCTTTAATATGTTTTTCCATGTCGTATATTTATTATCGAACCGTACAGTAGCAGTGTACTGAATTTAACTACAAATGACTATGAAAATAAGTTATTGATCTTATTATGTCATCGTTACAATGCCGTAATAATTCATTGAAGGCACGCAATGGCCAAATCGCATTTATTATATTTTAATGTCATAAATCACATTAGAAACCAAAGTTAAATTAAAACTGATAGTAATGATGATAATAAATTCATGGCAATATACATTGCCATGACAGTACTTACATTGCAAAATCTTTTATTTTTTAAATTTTATTGGTCTGTCGGTTTGTTTCCGGCTAATCTCAGATTGATTAATTTGACTTTCTCGCCCAGATAACTGATGTTATAAAAAGTAACTAAAGTAGATTTTTTATACAACCTTTTTTAAACAGCTGAGCCCCGCAATTTTTTAAACTATCCACGGTTGTCGTTGTAAAGCTAAGTAAGGCTACAACATTAACAGAGAGTAGCACCGCGGGGCTCAGTAGTTATATAACAAAAAAATTAACTTCTATTATACAGCGGTCAATTGGATGTGATAGTTGCGTACGCGCTTTCAGTCCACACGTACCAAAGTCTTGAGTGGTCTGGACAATAGGGTTACTTGAAGACTACAAGAAAGCCGCTCTACGACGCAGCCGAACCCTACAAATTTAATTCGTAAGTATATTTATGCGGTACAATCAGTATACTTTAATGCAACTGGTGTGTCTTTCTGGGATTACAAGTCAAAGAATGAATTCGTAAGTACTAAGTACTACGACTCTATACTTTATAAGGTGAATTCATAGATTGTCCATGTGGTAAAGGATTCAGAGTACCGTACATATTCCACTTTGTTATTTCTCTTAACTCGTTCTACATACTCCTACAACTAGGTATAACGTTACACTGTCGTAGACTATGTTTCAGCTGTGCAATGGAAGTCCGGTTATCCATGTTATAGGTTCTTACCTAGATTGTGAACCAATCTCCTAACGATCAAATGTGTATTGCATAACTAATATATAAACGGGTGAAAATAAACAACTTATCATTATTATTTCTGAGGATAGGCCGATGTCTATCAGTGGACTATTAAATATTATGAATTATGATGATGGTAATCATCATAATTCATAATATTTAATACTAAAGAGTCTAAAATCACAAGTAAATTATACTTCTTTTTATTTTAGGTTCATCAAAGCCAGTGGCAACTTCATGGACGTCATGGTTCGTAATGCAGGACATATGGTGCCAGCGGACCAGTCTCGAGCCGCCAAACAAATTATAGATATGTTTATTCAAAAATTTAAATAAGAATAAGCTCTATGTAAGAAATTATAAGGACAATAATCTGTTACTGTCTCAGTAAGAGATGCCTAAACTTATTTATAGAATTAAGATGCATGTAAGCCAATTCATGGACATTTTTATACATAGGCAATATAGATTATGCAATGATGTCTTTCGTAAATACACACTATCAAGAAATAAAGTCGTTAATTTTAATCTTTTTCTGAAGTTTCAGTTTTTACAGCAATACATATAGCACTCGAGAAATAATTTAATTATCTTTAGTTGCAGAATATTAAGGCATAAGTTCGTAAAAAAGGTAAATTTGAACCTGAGCTATATTATTTTAAATTATTTCATGTTTTGCTATTTTTAGAAAGCGCAACTCGCTTATTTGGTTTTGAAACAATACGCGCCTGTAAATTCTAATTTAATTTATAAAATGATGGTGTCGCGGTGTTTGTTACCTAACTCCTCCGGAACAGCTGGACCGATTTTTATGAAATTTTGTGTACATATCGGGTAGGTCTAAGAATCGGTCAACATCTATTTTTCATACCCCTAAATAATAAGGGTGACCCACCCCCAAATATTTATTTTTTATTTTTATGGGTAAACAACATTTATCGGGTCAGCTAGTAATTATATAAAAGATACACAACTACCAACAGAACATATCATTTTTTTGAATAATTAAGAGGTTCAAGATGTTTTGCACACAAAAAGACCTTGATTGTTCTTTTACAACCTATTTGCGTTTGAAAGATGATTTTTATAAGTCTGATGATTAAAAGAATTGTTAGATCAGTATGGTGTCATGTGCTACACATAATAAAGACAAGAAAGACTCAAACATTTTGTGGGTTTTTATAATGACACTAATTGAGTCCCGCGGTACTATCCGCGGGGATTGTTGTACATTTACAACCGAATCCTCAAGAATAGACACATTTTTTTTATTAAAATCGATTAAATTAGGAGGATTTTAGTTACATACACACGCGCAGAAGATTTATATATTTAAAGATATATAAATCTGTAAAACTGAAATCGACTTCTAAGTACAAGAAAGTTATTATTTATTTTTAATAGTTTATACTTACTTTGTTATACTTAGAATAAAACAAATCAACCTCATCAATTGAAGTAAATAAAAATCAACAAAAACCGAAATTCAAACAAATTGTGTGGTTTACTCGTACTTCAATATTGCATATTTATAATATGGTTTCCTCTTTTAAACACATTGCCCACATGATTGGTAAGGTGGTATGTCAACTATATTAAAAGTACAACACTAAAATATATTTTTAATTCGAACCAGCACTTCCTGATTTTTATATAAGCGCTTATGGAGTTAGCACGTTCTCAATGCTGTGTTCCCCGACATAAAACTCCAAAAGCGAACCTCCGACCAGACGATGCGAACTGTGGCTTAATGATTGATTTTGGGTATATATTGTTACGAGCTGGGTATTAAATAAATTAAAGTAGTCGATTAATTACCAAAAATAAACACAATATTTATTAACAACACTTTTTACAGTAAGAAATCACTAAATCACTCGTTAGTCGCACTAGAAGATCTTTTCGATGTTTATTCGCTGTATCTTAAATCAATACTGCCCCTACGGCCAACACGTTCCGCTTTTATATGGCCGTGGAAATAACTCGAATGTACGAAAATATTCGATCGATGTTTCTAGGCTAAATAGATTACTCTAGAATGAAGCCTTGCGTCACCTTCCTCCACGAGCAATCGCAACGGTGACGCGTCTCTTCAACGGCATTCTCCGTACCGGACACTTTCCCACCACATGGCGACTCGGCAGAGTCATCATGCTGCCTAAGCCGGGGAAAAACATTCTCCAATCGGGAAGCTATCGTCCCATTACGCTCCTCTCGACGACGTCGAAGTTGTTCGAGAAACTGCTACTGCTGCACATGACACCACACCTTCAGCCTCGCGACGAACAATTTGGATTCCGCGCTGAACACTCCACGACACACCAACTCGCGAGGGTACTGCACGACATCGCAGTTGCGCGCAACAAGCGCGAGCGAGTCGTGGCAGTCTGCCTCGATATGGAGAAAGCGTTCGATCGCGTCTGGCACACCGGCCTGCTGTATAAGCTGTACACATCTACTACTCCTCGTCGAGTAGTGAAGATTGTGGCCACCTTCTTGCAAGACAGACTCTTTCAAGTGGCGGTTGAAAGCGCCCTGTCCACAGAGCGACCCATCTCTGCCGGTGTACCACAAGGAAGTTGTTTGTCCCCAGTGTGCTACTCTTGGTACACAGACGACATCCCCGTCACCGACGGCGTGCAACTTGCGCTGTACGCCGACGACGCGGCCTACATCACGACGTCAAAATATGGTGCCAACGCTGTTACCAAGATGCAGCACACCCTAGATGCACTTCCCAGGTGGCTGAAGGACTGGAGACTGACGGTCAATGTGGCGAAGACTCAGGCGATATCCATAGGGACTGTGACACCCCCACAGCTGAAGCTCATGGGGCAGAATGTTGAGTGGTCCACGACGGTGAAATACCTCGGCGTGACCATCGACCGCACCCTCTCCATGAAGCCCCACGTCAACAACGTCGTAGCCCAGGTTCGTGCCGCACGTTCTCTTCTGCGGCCCGTACTATCATCCCGACTGCCGCTCCGCGCAAAGCTCGGCGTGTACAAGGCGTACATCCGCACCCGACTATCATATGGTGCCCCGGCCTGGTTCGCGCTCGTTTCCGAGACGAATCGCCGCCGGCTGCGTGCGCAACAGTCGCTCACACTGCGCACTCTCACCGACGCCCCTCGCTTTGTGCGAAATAGTACAATCTCCAGAGATCTGCGCGTGGAGGGCCTGGACGACTTCGTGGGACGCCTGAGCACCAACCTGTTCGTGCGTGCCGACGGGTCGCAGGCCCGCCACCTGCGGGAGCTCGCGCCCTATCATCAGCGACCGCCGGACAGGTATGGCCTGCCACGAGATCTCGTCTCCGTGGCAACCACTCTCTAACCACCCCGAACATCCGACCTAGTGCTGGCTGACGGGCGCTCCTAAGGGTTTAAACCTCAAGGAGCTCGACCTCGCTAAGCACAGGTTATCACACTGAACAAGACTCGGCGTTACTAGCAAGTCCCTGTTAGTGACGCCCCTCCCACCGGACCAACACCCCGGGACTACCAAAGGCCCATCGGGCTTAACCCCGTGACCCACCTGTAGTTGCAGGTGGCGCGGATAATTACTTCAACAGGCCGTAAACCTGGATAAGTTACCCCGAGACCCTACGGGGTCTACGAGAAGAACCACGAGAGACTCTAGACTTACTTGTAGCGCCATCTAGCGTCGAGTAATCGTCATAATGCCCACTGTTGCGCGCTTTCCGACACTAGATGGCGTTGTCCTCAATAGTTCTCGCTTGTTCTCGTACAAATGAGATCCATCTGGTTATGGCGCAACAATATATTAATCGGCACGAGAACTTCATTTATGCGATGTGGGATTAGTAGTTACCACATAGTTTGGTAGATCTTTTTTTATCAGGTGGGCAAATACTTCTTTGCTCAAGAATAACTTTGTTCACTTCACCTTCTCTTAGATTTTTTCTTATTACATTGGGGGCAAACGAGCAGACGTATCGCTTGATGGTATGCGATCACCGCCGCCCATGGACACTCGCAACACCAGAGGCGTCACAAGTGCGTTGCCGGCCTTTTATGAAGGAGTAGCCTTTTATTTAGAATCGTTACGATTTATTCTACTAATCTTATTATTTTTATTCTTTTGTGCTCTTAGACAAGACGATCTTCGCAAACGCAACTCAAAAACAGTAGTTTTCAGGGGTTGAAATAGAAATAAAAATAAAAATCTAAAAGAAGTTTTATTTCAAATCTTTGTTTTATCAGTGAACACTCAAAGTAAAATGGTCAAAGAAGAATAAGCTAAATTACAAGTGTTGTTATTTGTAATTTGTTTTGTTTGTGTATCAAATGTGCAAACAATCCTATTCTATATCACTAAATATGTAACTCACTTGTTTGAGTCCCATTAAGTTATTGCAATTCATAGGAAGATACCTTAATATACTTAAAGAAATATGCACACACAAAAGTAACAAAAAATTAATAATAATAAATAAATATTTCGGACATCTTACACACAACGCCATCTAGTCCCAAGCTAAGCCGAGCTTGTGTTATGGGTACTAGGCAACTGATACATATTTACTTTTGTTTTTGTAAATACATACATATTATATATTTAACACCGAAACTTCTAAACAAATATTTGTGCATCATATAAACATTTGGTTCCGGGAATCGAACTCGAGACCTCAAAAACAGCAGTCGCATACGCTGCCACTGCGCCACAGAGGCAGAAAAAAACATAAAAGACGCCAATAAACATAAAATCTTATATTGCATTTTTAATAACTATATTCAATTAAGGGACAATTCAATCCATTCTAAGTACTCAATTTTAGGACATATTCCATGAGCCAAATATTAACTCCCCAATGAAAATAAATAGAGATATCACATAACCGGAAAGAAGAATAAATAAATATCCGCACACATCTTCTAATTTCAATGACTTAAGATGGATGTTATCACGAAATTTGCACTGTAGGCTCTCAAAGTATTGTATATCATCAAAATATTTAACTATAAAACCAGCTGAGGCCATACGTATTATAAATTTATTGAAACGTTCAAGTAAAACTGAACCGCGAGATAAATATATCGATAGATATTCTTGGCTATATGACTCTTTCAGAGGATACACTTTTACATTGCACTGATTGTCTTTCAACATTGAAGCGAAAGCAGAATAATAGATTTGTGAAACAATAGTAAATAATGTCTTTGTCTTGCTGTTTTTGACTTCTAATAAACAGTTCATGCTGGTTCCACAATATATTCCACTCAAATTGTTCAATTCAGTAGAAACCCCTGCGTGAATCATAGGTGTATAACTAATAATTTCTTTAAGTTCTTTTGGCTCGTAACCTCGGATTGGGTGAGTTATTGAACTGTACAAGTAGCCTTGAATCACATAGGGTAACAATAACGATAACCAAAGTAAACATATAAATATAACTCTCTGTGCTAATTTTGGATGAATATTAACGACGTTGGTTTTGTTGAGGATATATCCTAATACAAGTAAAATATCGCGAGTTATATCTCTTTGCTGACATGGAAAAAGTTTAATAACACTAGCTGCAACACTTAAAATTATAAATACAATACCCGTCAGAAGAGCAACAAATGGCATGTGTATCAAAACACCTGTCCAGGGTCCTAAATCGTCTGCTGTGGCCAATACTATTACTCTTCGGTTTACTATTACAGGATATGTAAATGACACTCTTTCAGTACGTTTTAATATTAAGAAAACGCCTCCAATTGCTCCTTCAAACTCATTATCTTCTAATCTTTTCAACATTGCATCAATATTTGAAATAACTCGTCCATATTTGTCTGTCTTTGTTGTCATTGAATGTTGTTCAATCTGAATCCCTTCGTGTTTTTCAAACGCTTTCAAAACACGTTGATCAATCCCCAATTTTATGGTAGTGTTAGAATGGGTAAAAGGCCATGCAATACGAGTAATAAATTTAAAACGACAGTTCTGAATACTATAACTTCTTTTTTGAAATAATAAACTCTTCATACTAAGATACCTGGAGCACGTTGATACCCAAACCAAACTCTCAGGTCTACTACAAAAACTGTTGGATTGAAATATATGAATTGAATAATCTCCTCCTTGGTTACAGATAAATACGATGTCATGCATGTTATGATGAAGAAAAAAATTTGTAACGCGCAATAGATCAAGGTCTTTTATATTTTTTAGTATAACTATAAATTGTGGTTGTGGATGCCAGACTACATATGTAGTAACTTTATTTACACTTTTTATTAAGTCCTTATAATTTTCAGCTACAATAATAATGATAGTATCATAATTTTTACTCCGTGAAAACTCTTAGGTAGTAAATCGCAAGCCTGTAATTTCATGCATTTCTGAAATTTTAATTTCATCGTCTATCTTCATAAGATTGACATCCATAATAGAATTATTAAGATGCCAATCTTCAATAATTTTTAGCACACAATCACTAAGTGTTTCATCTTTATCCACTTCGATGATCGTTTTGTAGGCCATTATGGTTGTAAACCCAATTACCCAGAATGCATTAATAACAATAAACATATTTAGTTATTTCATTTAATTTTCCAAAGGAAACCAGACTGTGTCTACGCCGAACTGATAAAGGTCAATTTGCCTTTTACTAGATTCTAAATCAATTACATTAACATTAGACTTTTAACATCAGCACTTTAACTAAGGTTTTTATGTTGTTATTTGTCCTATAATAATAATTTATCATGTAAGAAGCGTCATTAGATATTAAGCCACAGTATTGAATATGTAAACATTTATTTATGAATTGAATTGAATTCTAAACTAGGCAAGGTTTGCCCTTTACATACGAGTATTATAAATTAATTAAAGAATTTTCCTCATTGCTCTAATACTGTCCAGGATTACAACTGAACCCTTGCTCAGTATTAGTCTGGATCGCTAACTACTTAACCAGATAATTCTAAAAATATTTTTGAACGATAACACGAGTTAGTACATTAATTATCAACGTGTTTTTACTATGAACTTAGTTCAGTAGTGCAATTGATGGTACGTGTAAGTGCAACATTTAACCTTACACAAAAGCTAAATGCCAAAAAGAGTCAGAAAAACTAAACAACATTTGAGATGTTGAGAAGACGGTTGTTTCATACGCACTTTAATATTCGTCATGCCCAGTGCAAACCACCTCTTCTCGATTGATAAATGCACATTCAGATTTGGTAATTTTATGTATACACGTAAACAGATCTAGTACCTTTGTTGACATTTAACATAATCTGTCAATTAGAGAATTGTCTCATACATATTTTTTTTCTTGGTTTAAAAGATAACTCCCGCATTAACAATTTACGTCCTTCATCGCGGGGACCATACAAACACATATAAACAGAATAGAAAGAAAACCTGTACTTAGAACATCAACTTGTGTATCATATATAGTGTTGTACATGTGGGATTTCAACCCACAAAACCTGGTGCACTATAAGGCAGCATGGCATCCGCTTAAACCTCTAGACCAATCGTGCAGTCATATAATATGTTTGACACTTGACACTGACTGACCTGACACTGACCATTTTTTTTCCATGAGTTATTTTTATATCACACCTTTGTATGTATTTTTACAGGTGTTAATTGTTCAATTTGAATTCCTTTACATTTTTCATACAATCTTAAGATAAGTTGATCGATGCCCAACTTTATATTGGGATTAGAATGGGTGAAAGGCCATGCTATACGGGTAATAAATTTAAAATGACAGTTACGAATTGTTTTACTTCTTTTTCGAACTGAGAAAATTTTAGTATTAAGGTATCTTGAACACGTTGATACCAAAACCAAATTGTTAGGTCGACTACGCAAACTGTTGGCAGGTCTATGAAATTTATAAATTGTATAGTCTCCGTGTTAATAAATAAATAAAATAAAATAAGAAAATATAAGGAAAAACATATTGCAGTGCTGACAAACCTTTGTAATATGTAGCAGATCACGGTCTTTTGTATGTTTTAGTATTATTATAAAATTTTGTTAATGGTTCCACAGTTCATACATAGCAACTTTATTCATTTTATATGTTATATCTTCATAATTTTCAGCTTTAATAATAATAACATTGTTACTACGAGTATAATCTCTACTCCATGTGAAATCACCAGTAATAAATCGTAAGCCTTGAATTTTATGCATTTCTGAAATCTTCATGTCATCGTCGACTCTCATAAGATTGACATCTATTTGAGACTTGTTAGAACCCCAATCTTGAATAATTTCTATAACGCAATTACTAAGTTTTTTACGTTTAACAATTTCGTTTATCTCTTCATAGGCCGTTGTGGATGTAAAATCAAGTACCCGGAATATGCAAAATACTAACATATTTATTTACTCATTTTGTTTACTAAATAAAAAGTAGACTGTGTCTACATCGATGTGATAAAGATCATATAGCATTCTGCCTTCAACGGAATGCATGGTTTTAATAGTTTTTCACTATAATAGCATTAGACAAATCGTTAATCATATAAGCCATATAAGGCATTGTTAGATAAATTACATTTATTTTGTAAGTAAACTTTATCAGATATTTCTACACGTCGAAATTTAAAGCTACAAGAGGTCGGCAATTCCTAAGACTCACTCTGGGAAGAAACGCCGAAACAAACTACAGACGTATTTTCTTTTTAACCGTGACCATGGATTACATAAATACAATGAAAATATATTCGAGTACAGTGGAGAATCTGGGTTGGCCTGTTGAAGAAAGGACCATAGTTATAGATAGTAATATAGATCTATGTAGATAGAAATAAGAAAAGAAAGAAATAAGAACGGTAGGCCGGAGAAACACTTAAAACCACCAGGAAGATACTAGATAATACTTACAAAATACAAAATTCATCTTTATTTTTATCAAACATACACAAAAGGAATTCAGTTGGTATTAACAAATTAAAAAACATTAGACAATAGAAAAAAATATGTCCATCACTTTAGCCCAATACTAGCTTCCACCACCGCTAGTTCCATTGAGCCGTACGTCTAAATTAGAGAGTCTACCAGCAGAAGGTGCCCGTTTCAGTGCGGGCAGGCTCTGGGAGGGGTCCGAATGGGTTAATAATAGCAGGTGCAGTGTGGCACACCGTATGGTTTCAGTCAGTCCGATTCTAACACACCGCCTCACCGCAAACCCCGATGGGGTGACGGCCCGTAGCCCCGTTGTAACCCACACGTTAAAAAAATGGTGTATACCTGTTAAAGCCGAGGTTGCTGGCTGGCTGAGACTTGCTGTGTGAGTTAACGTGATGGTGGCGCGCTAATATTGCTGCCTTTGATATACTCCTTCTAAGGCTACTTCTACTTAATCTTACTTACTTACAATCACGTCGGGATCACCACTGTAGAGGAACAGGTGTTATGTCCCTCCAACACAAAGGAAGGATCCTCCGACCAGGCGAGGTGATCATGCCTGCGGTCCAACTGCCCAACGCAGCAATGTACTGCGATATTTTAATACACTGTTATGACACAAAATAAATTGTCGATCTGTTTTTGTGAGAACATTGTTCTTGTATGAGTGTCTAAAAATGTATAAGTAATAATAATAATAATTTCACAAAACGTCATCTAGTACCAAGTTAAGAAAAACTTCTATTATGGGTACTAGACAACTGATATAAATACTTATACTCTTTATTTTTGTTGTTTTTGCATGCGCTACCACTGAACTCAGAGGCAGTTGTAGTGAAGATTTGCCTTCGTAATATTTTGTATCGTGTGTTATGGCTACTCCCCTCCGGTAGCGTAGCTCCGTAGTTGGCTCGTATTGCTCTATGTTTACAATCATCTCTATCTATACTTTGATTTACGTTCTGATGAAAGTTAATATATACGGAAAATCATTTCTAGTGCATATTAAAAAACCGTAGCAATCAATCAGTGCCTTAAGCTACAAGAAGGATACGATTAACAGATTTAGAGTGAAGATACCTGATAATTTATTAGTCAAACTAATAATGAGATGGAAGTGAAATGTCCGACGAAATAGGAACCTCTATGTTTTTAATGTAGAATAAAAGGTAATAAAATTTTAAAAGAACATAACTAACTACCTATTTTATACAATGCACAGAATACGGATGTATAGATAAAACATACAAAAAAAAAGTCAATTTGTAGTAGCGCCCAGCATGACAAAGCAGACATATTTTGTAACATGAGACGTGGTAAGAGTCCGGGACCCGCTGGACTTATACTCGTACTAGATCACTTGCTAAATGCGGGTCAATACTTAATATCTGCAGTCTTAGCGAAACTGTATAACATTTGTTTGAGACTTGCTACCCGAGGAGAAGATTAAAACGCTTGTTGTGCCTGTTATCCATAAAAATAGAACGGGTGATGTATCGTATAACTATCGATCAATCTCACTTGCAGCAATACTAACAAGGGTGCTTGAGCGATTCATTCATAAAAACTTAACACCGTCTTTACACCAGGACGGCCAATACGGCTTTAGATCAAAAGTATTTTTGGTTTGAAATATGTTGTTAACTACTACAAGTATGGCCACACAAGCGCATATGCCTGTTTTTTAGATTCAAATCGTGCGTTCGATACTCTGAACCATAACCTACTGTGGCAAAAGCAACTACAGACATCTATTTTGCATGAGGTGTTCGATCCGCTTACTTACTGGTACTCTAATCAAACCAATAGCGTCAGAGGGGTACAGGAGCTCTCGGATAGCATAACAATTGTTGTGCGGTAAGACAGGGAGGGCTGACCTTTTATTTATGTCTCTCTTATCTCATCTTATCGTGAAGATGAGCGGCACCCCGGTGGGACTTAAATTGTATGGCAGATATGTCTACAATCTTAACTATGCAGATGAAATAAAGCTTCTCAGCCCCACGATAAGAGGTTTAAGACATCTTATTTTGAAACGGTTGCAAGGGACCATAATTTAATATACAATGTTAAAATGACAAAGATGGTATGTAAACAGGTAATATTTAGGTCCGATAAGGGACCTGATATCATTTCCAGCCTGTGTATTAATGGGCAGCCTATTGAAGTAGTCAAAAGCTTTAGGTACCTTGGCCACATTGTAACGTCAACCCTAAAAGATGTCAGCGACACTGAACGTTAACGGAGAGCCTTATGTGTTATAGGCAATATGATCTATAGGAAATATTGTAAGTCTTCCCCAGATGTATTACTGACTATATTAAAAAATAATTAACAGCATTTAAGTTGCTGTTATAGATGATGAAAATGTTATTGTAGATCTTTTGGGACTACCATGATACTATAGCGCTTCTGGTATGTTCTTTGAGGCTTGAGTTAACTCAGAGAAACCACATAGTTCCATTCATGTCAGAATTGACCGGTGTAAGAATGCTATCATTAGAAGTCTGTCAGATAGGAGTATTAGGTCAAACAAAGGCTAGACTCTCTGGCGCTGCGTAGAGATGTGGCTTCGCTGTGCATCTTTTACCGCATTTACCATGGGAAGTGCTCCGAGGAATTGTTCGGATTGATCCCTGCCGCATTTTTCCGCCATCGTCCTACGCGACAGAAATTTCATCTCCATCATCTAGATGGTTGGCAGTCCACAACTGCGATTTTCCCGAAATTTTCTGTCACGCACAGCAAAACTGTGGAATGAGCTATCGCCTGCTGCTGCTTAAACAAACACTGGTTAAAAACAGCAGCCGGATTTTTTATCTTTTAAACATATTATATTATTATACACGGTATTATTTGGTCTGTATCTTTTTCTTTTTGTTTTTAAATTTTATTTTTTTTGTAATTTAGCTATGAATCTTCTATTCAAAATAAAGTATTATTGTTATGAATAAAACTATTTATATATTTCTATATATAATTTAGTAAAATAATTGTCAAATTAAAGTATTGCCCTCCGTTACAGAAATATCGAATTAAATGTGCGACACTTGTATCATTTTAACATTCGATGCAATGGAAATGTTTTCTTGGTTCATGTTTTGTCTCTTCCTTACACGGATTCTGGGTAGTTTATTTTTTTTACTCGCACACATTGTTTGCGGTACAAATCGATAATAATTAATGTCGATATTTTATAATGTTACAATTTATTACAGTGTATTTATTGTTCATATACACAGTAAGTTAATGATGCCTTATATATGATTAACGATTTGTGTAGTGTTATTATAGTGAAAAACTATTAAAAGCTGATGTAATTAACCAAGCATTCCGTTAAAGGTAGAAAGCTATACGTCGGTATTGACACATTCTACTTTTTATTTAGTAAATAAAATAAATAAACAAATATGTTAGTATTTTGCATATTCCGGGTACTTGATTTTACATCCACAACGGCCTATAACGAGATAAACGAAATCGTTAAACATAAAGAACTTAGTAATTGCGTTATAGAAATTATTCAAGATTGGGGTTCTAACAAGTCTCAAACAGATGTCAATCTTATGAGAGTCGACGATGATATAAAGATTTCAGAAATGCATAAAATTCAAGGCTTACGATTTATTACTGGTGATTTCACATGGAGTAGAGATTTTAGTAATATTATTATTATTGAAGCTGAATATTATGAAGATGTAATAGAAAAAATAAGTAAAATTGCTAGAGATGAACTGTGGAATCCTCAACAAAGTTTGATAATAATACTAAAAAATATGAAAGGCCATGATCTGTTCCATATTACACAAGTTTTTCGGCATTATAATATGTTTTTCATCATATTTATTGGTTACGAACATGGAGATTATTCAATTTATAAATTTCATAGAACTTCCAACAGTTTTTGTAGTCGACCTGATAATTTGGTTTTGGTATAGACGTGTTCAAGATATCTTGATACGAAGAATGTCTACGTTCAAGAAAGAAGTGACAACCTTCGCGGCTGTCATTTTAAATTTATTACCCGTATAGCATGGCCTTTCACCCATTCTGATCCCAATGTAAAAATGGGCATCGATCAACGTATCTTGAGATTGTATGAAAAATATGAAGGAATCCAAATCGAACTACATCCAACGTCAGCTATAACTGATAAATATGGACGTGTTAAGTTAGATCATGTTGAAGGAATACTAAAAAGAGTAGAGGATAATGAATTTGAAGGAGCTGTTGGTGGACTTATACTTTTATTTAACCTAACTAAAAGTTTAACATTTACGTACCCTGTAATCATTAATAGAAAAGTAATTGTATTAGCTCATGCAGATGATTTAGGACCCTGGACAGGAGTTTTGAAACAAATACCTTTTGCTTCTCTAGTGACAGGTATTGTATTTCTAATTTTGTGTGTAGCAGTCAATGTAATAATCATTTTTTCATCACAGGAAAGAGATGTTGCTCGCGATATTCTATTTGTATTGGGATATATCCTAAACAAAACCAATGTTGTAAATATTCATCTAACAATACCACAGAAACTAATCTTCTTGTGTCTACTTTGGTTGGCGTTATTATTACCAAATATGATTCAAGGTTACTTATACGGTTCAATAACTCACCCGATTCGGGGTTATGAGCCAAAAGACATGAACGAAATTATTGGTTATACACCTATGATATTCTCAGGGTTTCCTAATAAAGACGACTTTAAAGGAATAGATTGTGAGACTAGTCTTAATTGTTTACGAGAAGTTAAGAACAGCCCGACAAAGTTATTGTTTACAATAGTTTCGCATGTTCATTATACGGCGTTCACTTCAACATTGCAAGACGATCAGTGCAAATCAAAAGTATATTTTCTAAAAGAATCTTATGGCATTGAATTACAAACGATTTATTTACCTAGCGGTTCCATTTTGCGAGATCGCTTTAGTAACTTCGTATTACGTTTAGCTTCGGCTGGTTTTATAGGTAAATATTATGACGAAATACAGCATTTCGAGAGAATCCAGTGCAAATTCCATGACAGTGACCAACACAAGTCATTAAAAGTACGAGAAATTTACGGCTATTTTTTTATTCTTGTTTTTGGTTACACAATATCGCTACTAACTTTTACTGGGGAGCTATTATTTGGAGCATGGAAATTGCGGTAAAATCAGGTACACTACGTCAAGATAGATATTAAAATATGTGGGTTTATAGTCTCAAGTGGCAGATTGTTCCGGTGTTCTGAGTATGGGTGTTATTTGTGTCCTTTTCATGTGTTTGTAAATTCCCCCGCGACACTGGATGTAAATTAATAATTATGTGGGAATTTTCTTTAAAATCAAGATTTTTTTATGTGTGTGATATAATTCTCTAATTCACAAAATATGCAAAATATCAACAAATATACTATTTCTGTTTATGTGGATAAAATGACCAAATCTGAAGGTGCATTTATCAATCTAGAAGAGGTGGTATGCAATAGGCACGACGAATATTAAAAGTGCGTATAAAAACAACCGCCTTCTCAACATTGCAAATATTGATCGTGTTTGATACTTCAAACACGATCAATATTTTAAATGTAAAAAATATAAAATGTAAAAGTATGGTTCAGTTTTTTTCTGACTCTTCTTGTCATTTAGTTTTTGTGTAAGGTTAAATGTTGCACTTGCACGTATTGTTCATAATATATATTACTCTACTGAACTAACTTTCTAGTAAATAAGCACGATGATGATTAATTTACTAATGGACAGTATTAGAGCTATGACAATTTTTTTTTATTAACGTATCTCCGCCGATCATGGACACCCGAAACACTAGAGGCGTTACAAGTGCGTTGCCGGACTTTTTGGAAGGAGTACGCTCTTTTCTTGAAGGTTTGAAGGTTGTATTGGTCCGGGAACACCGCAGGCGACAGTTCATTCCACAGTTTTGCTGTCCGCGGCAGAAAGTTTCGGGAAAATCGCACAGTTGTGGACTGCCAACCATCATTATATATGTAATTAATTTATAATATGTAATGTGTTTAGTAATATGCCAGTATGTTTATTAACGTTACTATTAAAAGGCTAGCCCTGTGCATCTTAGAATCTCATGGAAGTGTTAATGATATGAAAGTTATTTCACAACTAAAATATTGTACATAAACATCTTTAACACTGTGGCTAAATATCTAATGACGTTTCTCAAATGATAATATAATTTAACATAGCACAAATAACAACGTATAAACCTTAGTTAAAGCGCTGATGTTAATAGTTATTCTAATGTGTAACTCACTATCAAACATATATTCTGAAGAAAAAAAAAGAAAAATTGCGGTTACCGCCGGAGAGAAAGGTTGCTAGGAAATGGAAAAGGCAATCGAAGCCAATTGTAGCTTATAGAATAAATGAGTAACGTGTAATAATTTGATCTCTTTATTAGATAAAGTCATAACAATAGCTCGTGGTTTAATTAATTAAGGGGTTTGTTTTAATAAAAAAGTAATTTTATATTGCATAAAAATGTGTTTTATTTAAACTAAATACTTAAGACAAATTGCATTGGACTAAAACAGAATAGTGTAGACATCATTTGGGCAGATTTTCCGAGTGTGCTTTGACAAAACCTCTTTCAGTCATTGTGACGAGTCTTTCTTCACAAGTGCTTTTTGTTAATAATCGCGAAAAAACACTCATAATTTCATCAAAACAATGCGAACCTCCAATACTCTTACAAAGGATCTGTTGACATGCTGTTTACAGTGGACCGTGACTTATCTGAACTATTCCTATTGTCGCCCTATCATAGAACGTCATATTTCTCTCTGCATTATTATTTTTGACTTAAACATACTGTAAAATTCGATTTCTCTCATCACACTAATATTATAAAGGTGAAAGTAAGTTTGTTTGTTACGCTTTCACGGGAAAACTTCTTAAACGATCATCATGAAACTTTGTACACAAATTGTTGCAGGTATTAGAAGTAACACATCATACTTTTTATTAGATGTGATCGAAGCTGCGGATAAAAGTTAGTAGATAAGTAACCGTAAAGTTTATACGAATCCCTTTGAGTCTAATCTAAATTGGAAACTTTATCACAAATGTTATTACTAAAATTTAATAATCGGTTACTAGTCATGAGCCTGCAAATAGTTTTGTCTTTTCTATTTTCTTATTTACAAGTAAATATAAAAATTTGCCCACTTAAAATTCACCTATTGTGATATTCCCCATTGCAAATGATGTTATTTAATCAATTTTCCGAGTAAGAAGTAGTTATTGTTGGCTCAGAAAATAAATAATTCAAGCCAAATGATTCAAATAGGCTCACTAACTTTATACTTATAGGACACTTTTCTAATATATTGAAAACTCCACAAACTATTAAAACCTACCAAAACTAAAACGTAAACGCTTTAATACTTCTTCCATAACTATCTCAAATACGCACACTAACTATAACACGTATATGACGTTTAACTATGAACCTTGTGTTCGAAATAAAGAATTATTATTAGTATTTTAATTATAGTTCTACAGTGCGCTCAGCAGCCAAATTTACAACACATTTTAATTCTTTGCACTTAATACTATTAGGAACAAAAAGAAGAGAGCCTCCATAAATTGACTCCCTTCTTACATACACACTTCTAGCACAAAGTTCATTATTGAGTATTAACTGGCTATAGCCAATGCTCTGTAATACAGAGCACATCAACATTATATTTTTCGAAAAATTGTTCTACTTCTAAGTCTTTTTTCTAGATAATCCTTGAATATTTTGATGAACTATGTAAATACTTAACTGCTAAAATTTTTATTTGTTTTTATATTTTTACTGTCAATACCATTATTGTATAAATAATTTCATATGCAAGAGGTAGGTTTTATTGTCTTAGCAGTTAATTTGAAGAATTTATGTCACAATATGCTATCAAGTTCAGTTGTTTTAACTAAGTGTACTTCGGAAGTCTAAAATATCTAGACATAAACTAACAGGCTTGCCTTGCTCCCAAAATTAACTCCAGAATAAAAGTAATAAAAGAAATGATGTAACCAATAAAAAGTATCGTGTAGAGTATATACATGTTACTTATAGTTATTGACACGGTAGAGCTTTGTCGGTACTGGCACTGTAAGCTCTCCAAATACAAAATGGTATTGTAGTATTTCTTTATTAAACCTGCAGCTACCACACGAAACATAAACTTGTTAAAAGGATCAACTACACGTGAACCGCGACGCATAAACATGGTTCGAAATTCAATACCAGCATCGCCTACCTTATAAACTTCCTTATTGCACTGTTCATCAGTCATTTTAGAACTATGTGCTATGAGATAAGAATTCGGAACAACAGTGTATAATGACTTCGTCTTATCGTTCTTCACTTCTAATAAACAACTTAACAAAGTCTCACATTTCTTAACAAAGGGTAAATTATGTGCAGATTCTGAGAACAAAACTAGTTTATATGCATTTAATTCATTAACTGTTTTTGGCTCGTAACCTCGATTAGGTTTTATTACTGAGCTATAAATTTGTCCGTTCATTATATAGGGCAACAAAAATGCAAACCACAGCAAATTTGAAAATATTAATTTCTGTGGTAAGTTTGAATGAATATTTTTAATACCGGTCTTATTCAAGATATAACCCAGTACAAGTAGAATATCACGGCTAAGATCTTCTCTTTGAGTTGGAAAAATTTTCATTAAATGAGTTAATACACACAAGATTATAAATACTATTAAAACTGCAATTGATAAATGTGAAGAGCTTGTGACTAATTCCCAAGGCTGTAAGTTATCTGCATGAGCCAATTCATATATCGCATGGTCAGTTATAGATGGGTATACATATGACAATAATTCAGGACTATTAGCGGTAATAAAACCTCCAATTGTTCCTTCGAATTCGTTATCCTGTACGCTTTTCAGCATATTATCAATAGATACCGGTATAGGTACTCCATGTGCATCAGTTTTGTTTATCACTGTATGTAGTTCCATCGTAACAGATTCATATTTTTCAAAATCTTTAAAAACAAGTTGTTCAATTCCTACTCTGTTTGTGTTAACAAAACTAGTAAAAGGCCACATAGAGTGGGTTATGAATTTAAATTTACAATTACGAATACTTTCTTGTCTCCTTAAAATAGGCAAACTTTTTTTAATCAAATATTCAGAACAAGATGATAATAATACCCAGTTCTTGGATGTATGACAGTAATCATTTGACCTGATATTCAATTTGTAAATCGCATAATCTCTTCTTTTCGATGTAATAAATAAAACGTCATCCATATTATGATCAAAAAACCAATTTCTCAGATCTAGAAGATCATGTTCTTTCAAATTTTTAAGTATGATGAGGTATTTAGCTTTAGGATTCCAATGTTCATCTCTGACGACTTGACTTAAGCCATTTCTTAGTTCTTGAGGAGTTTTACTTTCAATAATATAAGCACTATTGTAAATTCTGTAAGAATTAAATGAAAAAGCTCTTGAAATAAATCGTAGGCCTCCGCTTTTATGTAGCGAAGATATTATCAAATCGTCTTCCACATTCACAAGAGTGAGATCTGAATGAGTCATATTAGTACTCCCTTCCTTCACAATGTCTATAATGCACTTAGTTAGTGTTTCATCTTTAGTAGAATTCATAATATTTGCGTTGACCACAGAAACGGTTAAATATCGAATGCAGAAAATTGTAACAAGACCTGTAAAATATTTTTCCATTTTGACCACCTTTCAAATCCTATATTGTATTGAGTACTATACTAGTACTCAATACAATGTCATTCATCATAAAACAGTTTCATTAAAATGACTTTAATTGTATACTTTTATAATTCATAGGCCACACGCAAATGTCCAATCGCAATTATTTACATAATTTTGTATTAAGTAATACAATGAACACTTTGGTGTCATAAATCACAATAGACATAAAAGTAAAACGAAAGTTACTAAATTAATGGTGAAAATTATAATGCTTCCAAGACATATATATCGGATATGCAGTGCGGGTGCTGGGTGAGGTGGGACTCGATGTAGTGGTCTGTCGTCATTGTGATCTGCCTTTTCGGAGTCTTCGGAACGATTCTCGTAGTGACTTCTTGAATGACTTTCTTCTTTATATAGTACATAGAGTACTATTTAAGTAATACTAAATCCAATCCTAATTTCATATTAGTCTTTTTAAATGGGAACTAGATATCGATTTGCGAAATTAGAAACAATTAAAAATGACAGGATATCGAATTTGTCAAAATCAAATAAAAGCGCCAATGAAATTCAATGTCTTATAGTCAGGAGTCTCATATCCTGAGCCAATTGCTTGCTGGAAGCTGGAAGAATAAATAATTTTTTTTTACGGATGTCTAACACACAACGACATCCAATGCCTAATTAAGCAGAGCTTGTAACTGATATAAATACATTTATACTTTTTTTTGTAAATACATCCATATTATACATAGAAAACACCCAAACTCCGAAACATACATTTTTAGATCATCATACAAATATTTGGTCTGACCGGGTATGAAACCCGAGATCCAATATCGGTTGATCAATCCAATTACCGTATACATATTGCTTTTCTGTATCGAAGGCGCTTACGATGAGGTGGACCTCAGGTGGTCAGTGCTAGGTCCATACTTGTGGAATATAGGCTTCAACGATTTTCTAACAATATCTATGCCATCCGAATGTACCAACACGCATGCGGATGACGTGCAGCCATGTACTATTCCACACTAGAAAACATAGAATGTGATTTATTGGAAGTCCGAGACCGCGATAAAATCATAAGATTGTTTCAACAGCAATTTATTGTCTACTAACTCCCCTCCTCCCCTCATAAGTAACACTTCGCAACGGGCCATGCAGCAGAAATCATAATATTTTAATTTTGCCATAACTTCAAAACCAAACGTCCAATTTTTATTATTCAAAGACCAAATATTATCTACATAAACTGTAGTTAGTGATGAAATAATTTATTTTGATAAGGATTGATAGCATGAGTAAAATAAACGCGTTTAAATGTAGTCCAAAAAAAATTCAATATTTTTAAATAAAAAAATGGTTGTTGTGCCTCACTCGACATAGATAGGTATAGTGTGTCGCGGACTTTTTTGTAGATATTTATAAGATCTACGATTAATTGGAACATTTTATGGTTCTATCTTTTACCGTTTAGGCAGCGTACGCAAAGTAAGTAACTTATCTGGTTGATTTTTACACTTTGTGTCCGAAAAACCCAAATATCTTACGGAACCCTATTTTTTCCATAATAAAATATAGACTATGTTACTCGTGGGTAATGTAGCTTTCGAATGGTGAAAGAATTTTTAAAATCGGTCCAGTAGTTTTTGAGCCTATTCATTACAAACAAAGAAACAAACAAACATACAAAAGAAGTTTTCCTCTTTATAATATTATATTATTATTATAACGTCCTCATAGATAAATGGCAACAACGATGAACCGAATCATCTAAGGGGTGCCACCTTTACCAGTTCTGTCCACCTGTCCTCTAGATATATAAAACAACTCAAGTGTCGTTACTTTACAGATGGCCATGTTAATAAGGATGACGATAATACGATGGGGGCAAATGATGAAGTAGTTGAGGACAATTTACAGTCTAGAACGGCCGTCTTAACCAACATTCTTATCGATAAGCCGGGACCGAGCGGAATGGCATAAATAGCAACTGTAAGTGTTGGTTCAATGATCCCTTTATGTGGTGATGTGGTGCTCGTTCGTGACGGGCGTGTAATTTAGGATCTATACATTGCATGAGTGCCTTATGTAGTGTTTTCTAAGTGGTTAATCTTTAAACGAATAATTAGGTAATTACTGTGTTATTTTTTTAAAACTTAAATCCTTGTCTTGTTTGTAAGATTACGTATAAAATTATAATATTTAACAATTATAATAACATTAAAAACAAGAGAAAACCTACGCACATTTTTTTTTACGACAAGATTAGGAACGTTACATACCATCAGGTATTGGTAATATCTATCAAGATATTGCAGCCAGCAGCATCAGCAACATCCATAACTTACAAAAGATAATTTCCGAAAACATAAATCAAGTCTGCTGACTTCAAAAAAAAAGTGCACAGAATACGGAAAGAAAATAACGTGGAGTTGGTTCCTATTGTCCTCTCCACTACTGGCATCAATCCAAAATATTTTCCTCGTGGCTTCAAACAAATAGATTTACTAGAACTCGTTTGCTTAATAATAATATAAATTTCTTAATAAAATAAAAGATCTATTAAGATCATTTTAGATCTGTAAAATTCTTTCCAATGCGGTTCCTTCAGTGGAATTTATTCTTTGGAACACATTTTTCGCATTTGTGTTTATTCCGTTTTGTACACTTTAAACAAAAAAAAAATTTCTTCAGTGCTTACATATGAAATTGACGTATTGCATGGGAGGAATATAAAGTCGTTTTTTCCATTGTTATCTATGCACTTTTGTCATCTCAAATGCAGTTCATTGATCCCTTTACTAAAAAAAACCATGGGGGCGAGAATCAATAAAATCTCTGATGGCAGTTTGGACTGTCACAGTTTGGACTGTGTGAGTTTTTTTTTCCAAGTAAGCAGTTATTCAAATTTCGGCAAATATGGTATTCTGTTGCAGCAAGTTCCGAAGAGTACGGTGGTTTAGCGTTGTCCTGAAGCAGCAGTGGTCTAAAGCGATTTACCAGGCTCGGTTGTTTAGCTACTAGTTCTTCCATCATGGTTTGCAGTTGTTGACAATATATATCTACCGTAATCGTTAGACTAGATTTTAAAAAGCTGTAGTGAACGATACCGGCACTAGTCCACTAGCCACTCATAAATAACTTTTTTTGAGTTAGTTGTCGCTCAGCGCAGGATTTAGCTGGTCCTCCAGGATTCAGGGATTGCGACGAGTGCTTCCGATTATCGTACAGGATACATTTTATTTTCACAAGTAATGACCCCATTTAAAATCCCTTTATTATTGTGCCGATTGAGCAAAGTAACGCAGCAGTCGATGCGTGTTTGCTGGTTCGCTTCACTCAATTCATTAGGTACCCACCTTTCAAGCTTTTTAGTTTTCCCTATTTGCTTCAAGTGGATTGAAACAGTTTTGTCACTCACAGCGAAGCCTGGAAGAAGAAGCGTAGGAAGGATAGGGTCTGCAACATAGGCACACCTAATACTAGCCTACTACTACTAGCTAGTTGTAAAAACAGAACTACTTCTGTTATTTAGGTGTCTCCCTCTACAATAAAGTAAATCGCATTTTCTCAATAAATGCCCATACCATGTCTATATGCCAACCGGCAATTATTGAAGGGTTAAAAATCTTACATTATCGAACTACAGAAAATTGACTAATAATGTCAAGCACGAGGATGTTTATTACGTCTAGATATATAAAACATAGTATTCAAGAATTTCAAAATAAATAAATTTATTAATGTAACTGAATTACACATACACAGATATATACACAAACATACACTAGTGCAAAACATACTTTGAGGTATCCGGTATGTTGCTTTATTTATTTATCTTAGTTTGCTTTTATATTGTTTTCTTTTGCTTTATTTTATCCACACTTCTGTGTCTTATCCAATAAACTATAGTATATCTTTATAAACAGCTAAGCTATGTGTCAGCGGGGTGAGCGCCTGGTGATCTGAGCTACACACTCACGTCTAGTTCAGACACCAGTCCTCTTACAATTGCTGTATTGTTGTCCTGTTTTGTAATGTGATAAAAAATATTACTGCATGTATTGGTGATTGTGAGCAGAGAAATACAAAATATGATGTGGTCCTCAGGCCCAGTTTATCCCCTGGAGTTATTGTTATCTGCTACGCCGATGACACTCTAGTACTGGCAAGGGGACATGGCTTCCAAGAAGTTTTGGAGCTCGCCGAATCAGGGGTGGCCTGTGTCGTCGAGAAGATCAGCGGTATGGGTCTGCGGGTTGCACCTATATATAAGACGGAAACCTATGGTTTCACTGGAAACACGAAGGTGCCGTTCCTACACGCTCACTTATTAGAGTGGGAGGAACGTAGGCTGAGATTGGCTAACTAATAAAGTACCTCGGCCTTACCCTGGACAGCCGCTGAAGCTTCGAGGAGCATTTCGAACGGATGATCCCCCGAGTTAGGGGGTGGGTGGCTTAGTTTACGGGGTCCGCAGGAGGAATTCCGCTGCCTCTATGGTGCGATGATACGATCCATGGCCCTCTATAGAGTGCCGATATGGGCCAAGTGCGTCCCGCTGCATAGCTAAACTCAATCAAGCGTAGCGGTTAGCGGCCATTCGAATCGTACGAAGATACCACACTATCTCGAATCCCGAGCGTAGAATACGTCAGCGGCGATACTAGCCGCCGACAGGTCCGCAAGCTGCCAGAAAGTGCCGGGTATCTCTGGTAGCAGATTAATTGATTCGGTCAGCGTCAGAGTGATATGGTGATAAAATATATTCGTATGTTTTAAAAAAGATATAATAGATTTTTTTAGGGTAGGGAATAAAACAAGAAGTAGAAGCGAGAAGTGGAACAGAATAGTAGTGTAAAAATATTTTTGGGGTTACTTGAATGTTACATTGCCTGAAAGTGATTTAAATTGTATTAAATTTAAGAGTGTACTTACTGTATAGGTGACTCAAAAGTTAACACATATTATATAAGTCTTCCGTTGAAAATCAATCTTATTTTATTTACCCAAGATTTAATTCTATGTCGTACAAGATATAGTACTTAGTATACAAAGCGAAATTCACTAACAAGTGTTGTCTTTCTATTGAATTCGTTTTCTACAAAATGAACCAATATAAGGAAAACCAGAAATGATTTTGATTAAAAATTAATTGTAACAAATGTTTAAACATTAGCATGACTTCTTTACCTCAGAAATCTTAACTTTGGTACACTTAACACTCTTTCTTTGCTCCTAAAATTACCTCTAGAATAAAGTAATTAAAGAAACTATGAAACCTATAAGGAGAATTATGTAGAGAACGTACATGCCACTTAAACTTATTGGCATAATAGGCCTTTGACGATACTGACATTTTAAGTCTTCCAAGTGTGATATTTCATCATAATATTTATTTATTAAACCTGCGGATCCCATACGCAATATAAACTTGTTGAAAGGATCAAGTATACGTGAACCGCGACGTAATAAAATCATTCGTAGTTCAACAAAAGCATTTTCCACCTTGTATAATTCCTTATTGCATTGATCGTCAGTCATCTGAGATCTATACGCCAAGAGAGAAGCGTCTGAAATAATTGTGTGAAGTGACTTTGTTTTATCATTCTTGACTTCCAATAAACAATTTAATATACTCTCACATTTCTGAATCAAAGGAACTTTATACCCAAATTCTGAGAAAATAATAAATCTATCGTCTTTTAGTTCAGAAACTTTTTTAGGCTCGTAGGCCCTGTGTGGTTTAGTGACTAAGCTATAAATTTGTGCATTAATCACATAAGGCAGCCATAATGATAACCATAGTAGGCTAAAAAATAATAATCTCGGTGCCAGGTTTGGATTATTTTTTCTTATACCAGTCCTATTTAGGATATATCCTAGTACGAGTAGAATATCACGCGTAACGTCTCTTTCTTGCATTGGAAACATTTTCAATAAAGTAGTCAATACACATAAAACTATGAATACGATCAAAAGTACAATAGATACATATGAACAGCGTGTAACGAATTCCCAGGAGCCTAAGTTGTTAGCATGAGCCATTACAAATATTGCATGGTCGGCCGTAATTGGATACGTATAAGACAAATATTCAAAACTCTTTTTGAATGAAGTATAACCTCTAATGGTTCCTTCAAATTCGTTGTCCTGTACCTTTTTCAGCATATTATCAATATAACCCGGTATAATAACCCCATGTATATCAGTTTGTTTCATTACAGCACGAAGTTCAATCTTGACATTTTTATATTTTTCAAAATCTTTTAAAATACGTTGTTCGATTCCTTCCACGCTTGTATCGTCAAAATTGATAAAAGGCCACATATTGTGAGTGACGAATTTAAATTGACAATTACGAATACCTTGATGTTTTCTTAGAACTGGTACACTTTTCTTAGACAGATATTGAGAACAAGGTGATACAAGTACCCATTTCTTGGATCTACGACAAGAATCATTTGATGTAATATTTAATTTGTAAACGACATAACTATTGCTTTCAAGCGTAATGAAAAAAACGTTATCTATATTGTTTTCAAAGAACCAATTTCCAAGGTGTAATAGATCAGGCTCCTTCTCATTTTTAAGTATGATTACATATCTAGCCTTAGGATTCCATTGTCCATCTTTAGCAACTTGGTTTAATCCATCATACAATTCATTGAGATTTTTGCTTTCGATGACATAAGCACTATTATAAATTCTGTGAGAATCAAATGAAAACGTTCTTGAAGTAAATTTTAGACCTCCGACTATATGTAAGGATGACATTATTGATTCATCGTCTAAATTCACAAGAGTCAAATCCAAAGGAGATATGTTAGAACTCTCTTCTTTCACAACATTCACAACACAACTACTTAATGTTTCATCTATAAATCCATTGATGATATTTGCATCGACCATAGAATTAGATAAATTAATCAGAATGCAGAAAAGTTTAAAAAGTGGTTTAGTAAACATTTTTATTGTTCTTACTTATATCACCAAGTCATACGATGTATTGATATTAACAACAAATAAGTAGCAAACCAAAACATTAATCATATTATGCTTTAATGATAATAGTTGAAATCATATTCTTTCTATAATTCATTGGTGACACACAATGAGTCAATCGTAATTATTTCTTTCACGGACCTAAAAATAACTAATATGTAATATATTTTGGTATCATAAATCACGTTTGAAATAAAAGTAAAACGAATAAGACTGATTTGATAATTATGATAATAAAATAAATAATACTGATAGTCCGGGAGGTAGCGCTATAGCTGAATTAGTCATTTTATAAATAAAATATGTACAACTGTCACTTGTACATACTTTATAATAGTTTTAGGTTTACCATGTAATTATATAAGCTGGTGTAAAATAAAAATATTTATTATTATTGTTTATATTGGCTGAAAATCACAACAATAATAGTTTTTCCCTAACACATAACAGCGACAGTAACAACCGAACGTCTTCAGCTCCAAAAGCATTGGAGCTAAATGTGACAGCGTAAAAAGGCATTGGAAAAAATCATCAGTTGTATTGACCAATGGGGGTTAAATGTCAGTAACGTGCATAAACCTCATTGAAAATTTTATGCTATTTATAGATAAATGCTATGAAATTTATAGATCTAAATTTTTATACTTTAAAAATAATAAAGAAATTTGTCAGCTGTACTACACCGTCAGTTAGCGTGATAAACATGTCGCGCGCTCAAAGCATTCGAGCGTTGCATTTAGAAAATAAAATGACGATCGTTACATACATACAAATCAAATCAAAATCATTTATTCAATTAAGACACTAAACGACATGTATGAACGTCAAATTGGAGCAACAGTTAATAATCATAGATCGACATAAACAGACACCACACTATGTACTGGATTTTCAAGGTAAATATGGTAAAGACACCAAAATCTACTGCCCGCTTGTTTCCAAAGTGCGTAGGGCCTTATGAGAAGAATACTGGCAAAAAAACTCATAGCCACTCTATTTTAAAAGTCAGATATTCAGGTAATATTTAAATATTCAGGTGTTAGTATATTAATGGCCAACAGTATAAAAAATGATAGCGGTTTTCAGTGGACCAGTAGCAGTAATTTCGCTAGAAGACCGTAGAATCTAGTGAATGGTATAGCAATGTTTGTCTGCCTCAAGCTTACGCGAGCGAGCGCACCTTATTTTTCACCAAGATAACGCGCCCGCTCACGCAACTACTATAACTATGGTCTATTTGATAACTTCGGGGGTACAAATGTTACCTCATCCTCCGTACAGCCTAGATTTAGCTCCATGCGTTTTTATTTTATTTCTTACGATAAAAAAATGATTCGTAGTTGAAAGTTTTGGACTGCAGACGAGGCTGTTTATTTTACACAGTTTTCTATTACTCCGGTTGAGCCTGCCCATACATGTCGAAGTGTGGCTCTCCTACGGTTAAAATTGGTAGCTCATTCTTCAGTGACAACTTAGTGTGTATGATATGGTCGTTGATTTAATAAATAAATAAAAAATAATAGAGCGGGCAGAAATTGCTTACGATATCAGTTTATTAATATTAGGTTGTTGGAGCAAGGTCCGGTAGCGTTGTCCTGAAGCAGCAGTGGTCTAGAGTGCGTGTTTGCTGGTTGTGGTGGACCAAAGAGCATATGTTTCAGATCAAAGTGACCAGTGCAACAAAACGTCAATTTGACCTAATGTAAGATAAAGTCATATACAAATGTGAGCCTAAGACTGAGTTTTCTTCCAGAAACCTCTGAGTGAATAGAGGGTAGTAGAGAAACGTAAGGCCACATTCTTGCATATTTGGAAAATCCCACTTCCACATTGGACTATGCATATATCCTCACAGACGTTCACCTTATATTAACAGTAGCTTGTTATTTTGATTCATTGTTTCGTGTATCATTGTCAAAGTAATTAATAAACTAATTAGGTTATATTTAGCTTGGTTATTCGCTGGAGTGACGCACATGACCCTTTGACTTGACACCACTCCATCATCTCTTGCACACAAAACAAAGGAGAAGGACGCGGATATGGCGACACCAAATCATGCGCTTTGATTAAAATCATGTACGCTCCAAAGAATCTTACCACAAGTTGTTAGAGTCTAGTGCAAGAGCCTAGGGAAGAACGCACCATGAATCATAAAATAAAATAAATTCAGACAAATGCAATCTTTTTTTTTACGGGTTCTTATTTATTTTTGAACCACATTTGTGGTTTTATTTTATCATTATCCTTTTTGTTAAATAAAAAACAGAACAATAATTGTAAACATATATATTATCTACATCAAAGATCTCGTGTACATTTGTTGTTAGTTATTATATTAAAGTTAAAGCATAGACTGATCGATATCGATGATCTTCCATCCATATGAATCGGTTCTAAATGAGATTCACGGCAAACGTCTTAATAAATAACAATTAGCGGGATGATTTTAAGCCACGATAGAACACGAAATTAAAAACCCACTCGTTTTAAGTTCATTTTAAGTAGTTAAACATGGATCAAGTAGGATTAGCTAGAGTAGAACCCGGAAACCCTCTAACTCTATCTGACGCAGCCTTGGTAATTACTAGAAAAAGAAGCTTCGAAGATTACCTTTCTTTAATCCACAAGGAATCTATGGGTAGCACCACAGGTAGCCACAACGTGGGCACGGTAATCTACACACTGAGAATTAATGCCCGGTGAGAGTGAGGTAGAGGTATAACCTCATTACGAGCATTGGAATGGAAACTCTGGTACCTTCTTCTGATATAAAGTTATGCTCACGAAAGAGAGAGACACGTCCATAATACTTTACAACTACTCATGTACTAAAACTTTATCAGAATCTTAAAATATATTGGTTCGCTCAAACTCCACTTACATCTAAGTAAATAGCGTGCATTTATGGCAATCATCCAGAAATATTAATATAAACCAAACGATGGTTGACCATTTTCGTTAACATTTTATTACCGGCACCTTTTTTAAATTAGGATGTTAAATTAAGATTTAAAGAGAACAAAATTTTATAAGTTTACAAAAAATGGCCAAATTTATGGAAACCTTAAATGTAAATAAAATGAAACAAACTCTTAAAACTTTGACAGAGCCGTTTAACTTAGGTAATCTTAACATTCGTGAACTTAACACGCTTTCTTTGTTTCAAAATAAATTCCAGTACAAAAATGAATAAGGAAATCATGTAACCGATAAAAAGTATTATGTAGAGAACGTAGATGTTAGTTATATTTATTGGCATGGCAGGGCTTTGACGGTACTGACACTTTAAGTTCTCTAAGTGCAAAATTTCATTGAAATATTTAGTTATTATACCTGCGGATACCATACGAAATATAAACTTGTTGAAAGGATCAAGCAAAAATGAACCACGACGTAAAAACATAGTTCGAAATTCTATAGTATATTCGCCTAGCTTGTATACTTTTTCATTGCACTGATCGTCGATTAGTTTTGAACTGTGAGCCAGGACAAAAGCTTTTGAAATCGTTGTATAAAGTGATTTTGTTTTGTCGTTCATGACGTCTAATAAACAATTTAATATACTGTCACATTGCTTTACCAAAGGCATGTTAGATGCAAATTTTGAGTACAAAATAAACGTATAATCTTTTAGTTCGTTCACATCTTTTGGCTCGTAACCTCGATTGGGTTTAGTAATTGAGCTATAAATTTGTCCATGAATCACATAAGGCAGCAGTAGCGCAAACCATAATATAATAAAAAATATTAACTTCTGTGACAGATTTGGATGAATGTTTTTTACAACGGTCTTATTCAGAATATATCCCAGTACAAGCAAAATATCGCGAGAAACATCTCTTTCGTGTGTTGGAAAAATATTTAGTAAGTTAGTTATTACACAAAAAATTATAAATATTAATAAAATTAAAAATGATACACCTGTATAGTTTATGATGAATTCCCAGGGGTGTAAATTCTCAGCGCGGGCCAGTAAATATATTGCATGATCGGTTATAAATGGATACGTATATGACAAAAATTCAGAACTTGCAGTCGTTACAAAACCTCCAACTGCTCCTTCAAATTCGTTATCTTGTACACCTTTTAACATACTTTCAATAGAAACCAACGTCATAACTCCATTAACATCAGTTTTATCCGCTACTGTAAAAAGTTCAATTTTGACCTTTTCAAAATTTTCAAACTCTCCAAGAATACGTTGTTCAATTCCTTTTCTGTTTGTGCTGTCAAAATTGATAAAAGGCCACATGTTATAAGTGATGAATCTAAAGTGACAGTTGCGAATACTTTCCTGTCTTCTTAGAACCGGTAACTTTTTTAAGTTCATATGTTTAGAACAATATGATACGAATACCCACTTGTTGGATCTACGGCAATAAGTATTTGATGTGATATTTAAGTTATAAACAGCATAATTATTTCTTTTGGGTAAAATGAAAAGGACGTCATCCATATTATAGTCAAAAAACAAATTTGTAACGTTAAATATATCATGATCCTCTAAATTGTGGAGTATTATAATATATCTAGCTTTAGGATCCCATTGTTTTTCATTAATAACTTGACTTAATCCAAGGCTTAGTACTTGAAAATTTTTGCTTTCAATGATATAAGCACTGTTATAAATTCTGTAATAATCAAATGAAAAGGTTCTCGAAATAAATCGTAGATTTCCAATTTTATGTAATGATGATATTATTAAATCGTCCATTACATTCATAAGAGAGAGATCCAAAAGAGACGTATTAGTGCGTGCTTCTCTCACAATATCAACAACACAGTTACTGAGTGTTTCATCTGTAGCATCATTAAAGAAATATGCGGTGGCCACAGAATTCAATAAACATAGGAATAATATTTTGGTAATGACTTTAGCATTTTTATCCATTTTGATTACTAAAACATTCAGTTTACTAAGTTAAACTACAAATGTATATTAATTTGTAGTTTAACTAGGAACCTAAGTCATTCGTCATGTTATAATGTCATTTAAACGTCTCAGGTACCTTTTACTACTAATTGATCGACAACACGCAATTGTCCAATTGCATTTATTTCTTTTATTGAATTTATTATTATTTGTTAAAAATATAATAAAAACTATTTGAATGTCATAAATCAGGGAAGAAATTAAAACTCAACGAAGTTACTAAATAAATGTTAATGTTATCGGTCACTTGACGGATGGATCATCACCCACCCGTTAAGCCAACCCTAACCCCAAAACTTGTCTCAAACCCCACACATCGTAGGGTGTCTGCGTCTACAAACATTCAGGGTCAAATGTCAAAAATCGTTTTTTAACATATTTATTGCAAATATCTTGTTTCCTATGAGTTTTATGCTATTTGTATTTTAATAAATATTGTAGAGAATAAAGTTATCTACAACTTTTGTTTCAATTTTTTTTTAATATCTTGAACCTATTTCGAGTTACAGGGCAGAGCGCATAAGTTTATAAGTTTGGTTATGTACAGACTTAGGTTTGGTTTACGAACGGAAAGCTCAGTGTAGCTCAGCCTGACAGCGATGGTTCACGGAGCGGGCTCTTCAAGTCATCGGTGGATTTTCATACACATCATGCCTTAGATGACAAAAGAAAGACAGATAGTTAATATATATGGTGTGCATGTAAATGGTACCATAATCAGTAAAAAAAAGTCCCTATTTTTATGATAAAATATTAAGATTGAAAAAAAGATACATTTTTAAAACATTAATATTTTTGTTACTATTCTGCAGCTATGCGGTAAATACCTAAAGATCGAGTTTCGGAATATCAACCATTCAAATATGATGTGAAGCACAAGTTAGAGACATAAATCACATCAAGACACAGAACAGCTATTTGTAGAATCATTCACAAATTGTGCAAATGTAATTATTATTATTAGAAATAATTGTATGTATCACCAAAGAATACTTTTAGATGAGGTTTGAAACCAAAACCCTAAATATAGAAATGAGGTTCACTAATGTCCGTACTAGCAACTGATTTCCCTAATTAAAGGGAAAAAAATAGACAAAATTGGTATCACAGTCAAACTACGGTTGATATTTTGTGTTCCGATACAAAAGTATAATTATTGGGTAAATAAATAATTATAGCATCCAAATACCATTGAAAAGAAATTCCACCTTTTCTTCTTTTTGGGAACTACTCTTACAATGTTTAATAACGCAAGACGGCATTTTGAACATAAAATCAAAACTGTGTTTGTCAAACACTGTCGCAAGATTGTATTTGCTATCTAATTTATATTTACTTTGTTAGATTCATTGTCGTATTTTTTATAGTCGATATGCCTTTTTTTAATCTGAGCAACATAGTAACGCAACGTGGTAAACCACTTGTAACGCCTCCGGTGTTGCGGGTGTCCATGGGCGGCGGTAATCGCTTAGGCGATACGTCTGCTCGTTTGCCCATAGGGGGCCGATACCGATAATAAAAAAAAAAAAAAACCTTAACAAGGATTTGTTTGTTACTCAACTGCTTGTGGCATCTGTTCTTAAAATTGGTAGTGCCAAGGAAATAATCTATTGTTCTATTGATGGCACGGGTCTAGAGAGTCGACTTTTACGCATATCTTATATTACAGTTTCAAAAGTATATTTATAAGATTTATTTACAAAAATAAATATTATTTTTCACCATTTATCAGCATTGCAACTATTCGTACACATAAATAATTTATTGTGAAAATTTATTTCAATTCATAAGCCCAATAGCAATGGAGACATGGTAGTAGCGATACTGACAATAATAATATATGTCAGACATCTGACACACAACGTCATCTAGTCTCAAACTAAGCAATGCTTGTACAATGGGTACTAGGCAACTAATATACATATATATATACCTATAAATACATACATTTTATAATGCGCTACTACTGCGCCAGTGAGGCAGTCACTGATGCCTGTTGATCCTGTACTTACTTTTCGCTCCACATAAAAGTAAGCGAAGATGATCTAGCCTTAGATAAACTTCCAGCATCTCCGTCTCGCAATACGTCCAATGACAAAACAAACCTTTAAGAATAATCTGTTTTCAATTACGTAGAGTGGTCTGGATAAAGTGACCAACAAATAGCTCGCTTATCTAACTACCCCGTCTGGTTCGGAAATCATATTTTTGTCTTCCATGTTTCCTTTGTTGGCATTAAATCTGATATGAGATCACTGATATTCTATTTTTTGCATGCAGCAACTCTTATCAGACCTCCATTACCTTTGGCGATATCAAAGTTTTGTAGAAAATTTGTTGTTGAACTGGACCGAAAGTCTAACGAGGCCCCGATACGCGAATTTTATTTATGACCTTGCTATGATTGCTTAACTTTGTAAGGTGTCAACCCATGTGGTTACCACTGAGTCATGAGTCTCTCAAGTAAGAGAGGCAAGAGTCTGCAGGGCTTGTCTGCTACTACTTATTGAATATTATCAGTTAAAGTTACAGAATAACAGTGTATGTACGTTTGGAGCTTAAATTTTGTTATAGACGTGGAAAAAAAATTATGAAAACAAACAATAAGCTATTGTATTTTGTAATGATCTTTTGCTATATAACTTAAATAAACTACTTTTTACTAACCAAGATAAATAATACCTAGGCTTTTAGTGTCATAAAAAACAACTTTCGTTGTTATATTGGGACACATAATTTTTTTACGTCGATACTAAAAAACGTCTATATTACTCACATAAGAGATAATAATAATAATAATAATATTCGCTTTATTGTACACCAGAATACTTACAAAGTTATCTTAAAGCTAAGAGGTACAATTGGCCTTATCGCCCGTAGGCAATCTCTTACAGACAACCATGGGAAGAATTATGAAACAACTGTTATTGCGATAGTTAAAATCACTTATTTAGATACACTAGCGCTTCTTTGCGACTGTGTGCGGACAGCGGATGGAGGCGAAAACCCATCCCATATACCTGCGACCACACTCTAGGCTGCATGAACCGTGCCCTGGCGCCCGGTTGGCCGGTAATGTATAGGGTCTAAGTGGATCGTTCTCCCTGGCATTTGCCACCTCCTCCTTCTACTAAATGACCTCTTAGCATAAGGTTGCGACCGCTTTAAAACAACTATCACTATCGGCAACTAAGCGCATCACGGCATTGACGCACTCGTCGATGACCTCGCAGTAATACTCTGACTAGGCTATAGACTATATATAGGTGATGTTCGAGTATTTGCAAGAAACAAAAAGTAAGTAAAGAAAAATGAAAATTTTGCATGTCCACTACGCCAACCCATAAATTCATTTCAAATGTCAATTAAAATTATAGTTAAAATATTATTAAATTCAAAATATCTACTGCGGTAGACCGTTTTCATTACCTGTATAAGTTGACCTATCGCAAAACAAATACAAGAAGTATATTAAGATAGGAGGTATAAATTGACAGTCGTCAGTTATACAATTTCATTAAATAGCAATTAAGAATAGAATAGAATTAACTTTATTGTACACCAATTAAAACAGTAATATATAAGAGTTTAACAATATAATAAGCATGTGCAAATGGCGGCCTTATCGCTGAAAAGCAATTTCTTCTAGGCAACCTTTGGATGGACAAATCGACTGTGGAAACACTAATATTATATGTAGTTATGGTGTTAAAAAATAAATCACATAAAATTACATAAGTAAAAATATAGAGATTATATTACACATTAATACAAATAAATAATAATACAAATAATAAAATAAATAATAAAACATTAATACAAATAATAAAATAATGTACAATATCCACATTCTCATGATAAATAAATCAGAAATGCAAAATAAAATAAAAAAAATAAAAATTAAGAGGGCATAAATTACGAAGATAAGAAATGTTCCTTGACCATTTTATTAAATACAGGCAGAGATTTAGCACGCTTTATAGCCATTGGCAAAGCATTCCAAAGTCGGACAGCCTGTACAGTAAACGACTTGTCATAAAAACTGGTGCAATGAGTTGGTACTGCCAGTTCCAGAGATTCGGATGACCTCAAGGATCTTGAATGTGTGTCACTGAGGAAAACAAAACGTTCTTTCAAATACGGTGGTGTGCACGGATGAAATAGAATACCGCAAAGTATGGAAAGAATATGAGCATTCCGTCGAAGGCGAATTGGAAGCCACTTAAGCAGTTTGCGATATTCGGATACATGGTCATATTTGCGTAATCCAAATATGAATCTAATGCAAAAGTTTTGAAGGCGCTCAAATTTGTTTATTATTATTAATTTTTTATTATTTTTATTTTATATATATTTATTAATTAAAATTAATATAGGTATAGAATATTAATAAACTGATGCTAAATACGAAACAATCATAGCAGCTATTTTTATTTTGTGACTGTTTTACGTAAACACATCTCTAAGAGAAGCACTTAAAAATTGTGTGTTATCTAATATACATTAAATTGTAATTCATAAGAAACAAAAATGCTTTTTATTTTTTTAATATTCATTCAAATTTGAACTTTACTAGCTTGCTTTGCCGCCAGTATTAACTCAAATGCAAAACTAACTAAGGAAATCATGTAACCAATAACAAGCATAATGTAGAAAATGTACATATCACTCATGTTGATTGGCATAGTATCGGTTTCATGCAAATTACACTTTAAATCCTCTAAATACGAAATTTCCCCAGTATATTTATAGATTAAACCTGCGGATGCTATGTAGACTATAAACTTGTTAATATCATCAAGTATAAGGGAACCGCGACGTAAAAAAATCGTGCGAAGTTCTGTAAAAGCATCACCTAATATGAAAACTTTGTTATTGCATTTATCGTCAGTTATTTGAGAACCAAACGCCAAGAATTCAGTCTTTGACATAATTGTGTAAAGTGATTTTGTTTTATCATTCTTGACAACCATTAAACAATCTAATGTACTATCACATATCTTCTTAACATTAGGATATTTATAAGCAACTTCTGTGTGCAGCATAAGATTATTTATAGGTAGTTCGTCAACATCTTTTGGCTCATAACCTCGGTGTGGCTTAGTGAGTGAACTATAAATATATGCATTAATCGCATACGGCAACAATAACGATAACAAAAGTAGGTTAGAAAAAACAATTCTCTGTGATAAATTTGAATTAATGTTTCTCACACCAGTCTTATTCAAGATATATCCCATTACAAGTAGAACGTCACGGGTTACGTCTCTTTCTTGACTCGTAAATACTTTTAGTAATGTGATCAGTACACATAAAATTATTAATATGAAAGTAACTGCAACAGATACGTATGAGCCGCTTAAAAGTATTTTCCAGGGTTCTAGATTCTCAGCGTGAGCCAATATATATACTGATTGGTCGACTGTGACTGGATACGTAAATGACAAACATCCAATACTATTATTTATCGTGTTTAAACCTCCAACAGCTCCTTCAAATTCGTTATTCTGTACCCTTTTCAGCATATTATCAATATATCCCGGTATAACAACTCCGTGTAAATCAGTTTTTTTTGTTACAACATAAAATTCAATGGTGATATTTTTATATTTTTCATAATCTTTCAAAATTCGTTGTTCAATTCCTTTTATGGTCGTAGTATCATAATTGGTATAAGGCCATGAGCTATGAGTAATCAACTTAAATTGACAATTACGTATACCTTCATCATTTTTTAGAAACGGTAATCTTTTGTTGGTTAGATATTCAGAACAAGATGTTAACAATACCCAGTCATTAGATCTATGACAACTATTATTTGATCTAATATTTAATTGGTAGATAACATAATCACTTATTTTAGTTGTAATAAGAACGACATTGGCCATATTTTGATCAAAAAACAACTTTCCAAGGTGTGAAAAGTCGTGTTCTTTAAAATTTTTAACTATTATGAGATATCTGGCTTTAGGATTCCACTGTCCATCTCTAACAACTTGACTTAATCCATCTCTCAGTTCCTGTGGATTTTTACTTTCAATAATATAAGCAGTATTATAAATTCTGTAAACATCAAATAAATAAGTTCTTGAAGTAAACTTCAGACCTCCGACATTATGTAGTAATGAAATTAATAAATCATTGTCTATATTTACAAGAGTAAGATCCAGAACAGGTATGTTTACGCTGGCTTCTTTCACAATATGCACAACACAGTTACTTAGTGTTTCATCTTCAATATCAGGGATAATATTTACGTTGGCCACAGAAGCAGATAAATTTAGAATGTAGGAAATTATAATAATTAAATATTTTTTCATTTTCATTATTTACTACCAAATCGTACAGTGTACTGAGTTTAACTACAAATTGATATTGAACTAAATCATTCATATTTTTGTAATGTAAATCTAATTGCTTCAAACCGTTTGTAATATTTATTTTAATCACGCAATTGTTCAATAACATTTAAATCTATTATAAAACTTATTATTCATTGAATAGATTATATTATTTGCTAATACATCAAGACAAGAATTTAGGTACAAGAAATGGTTCTGAATTAATGATGATGGCAGTAAAATAACAGTCAAATTCTGCTCATTAGACCTAAGTCATCCTAAAGATTGACATTTAAAAGAGGCTTGTTTAAATTGCAATTTCAAATCATTTCTATAACGCAATTAATAAGTGTTTCATCTCTAACGGTTTTAGTAATCTCTTTATAGCTATTATGGTTGTAAAACATAGAACTCATAATAACTATTTATTAATTTTCTTTTGCCTTGAACTGAATGCATAATAGATTAAATCAACATCATAAAAGATATTACTGTGAGCTTTTTAAAAGTTTTAAGCGTATCCATTAATCATATAAGAGACATCATATTTGTTTAATCGTAGTAATAATTTCCTTTGCTTTGAATTACGAGCCAATAAAATGATAAATTTTATGTACAATAATAATAGTGTAAAAAATTGTACCTGTACTTACACACACACACATTTTGTTTGTCATTACTGTTTGAGTTATACGCACGTTTTCACTTTATTAACTTTTCCTGAACGTAACCTTGATTGTTGCATTAAATTTCAAATGCCATGTGTTCTGTTTTTTCATGTATGTTTATAAAGTCCCCCGCGAAAAAGGAGTTTTCCCTAAAAAATAAAAATAAACTGGGTTTTCCCCGTTTGTTAATATACCACATAAACTTTGACTGCTTTTAAATGATGAACATATTGTTCTTTGAAAATGACGCCCTTGATTATTGCTTTTAGATCTACACAGCTAATATCTTTAACTGTAATTTCTCGTAGACTAGTCTTTAAACATGACGCTTTCATTAATATGTTAGAAATAAAATACGGTAAATGTTGGAAATACGTAGATTTATTGCTCAACTACTAAGATTATAATTATAGGCTTACAATTAGAGAGTATAATAGGGGAAGGAAAAGAGAATGTAATAGGTCTTTACCTATGAAATTGCCGTTTTGTATGCAATAAGTGAAAGTACTTATTTTTTCAAACTTTTTTATTTCTGTTATTCGAAGTAATCACCCATGCAATCGACGCATCTTTGCCAACGCATTGGCAGTTTATTGATGCCCTTCTTGTAAAAATCAGCTGGACGGGAGGCAACAAACTCTTCAAAGGCATTTTGTACTGCCTCTGGGAAATTGAATTTTTTACCCACTAAAAAGTTGTCTAAATTTTGGAAAAAGTAATAGTCGGTAGTTGCAAGGTCTGGTGAGTATGGCGGATGAGGGAGAGCTTCCAACCCCAGCTCTTGCAGCTTGGAGACTGTCTGTTGCGCAGTATGGGGTCGCGCGTTGTCGTGAAGGAGCAGTGGGGACGACCGATTGACCAAAGCTGGTTGCAGATGTGCAAGCTTCTCCATCATTCTCTCCAGTTCTTCTCAGTACACATCTGCATTAATGCTCATGCCGTTTTGTAAAAAGCTGTGGTGAATCACACCCGCACTAGACCACCAAACAGTGACCATCACCTTTTTAGGGGTCATTTTTGGTTTAGGGCATTGCTTTGGTGCTGAACCAGGGTCTAACCAACTTGCTGAGCGCTTTCGATTGTCGAACAGAATCCATTTTTCGTCGCACGTAACTATTCGTTTCAAAATTCCTTCATTTCTTTGCCTGTTGAGCAGCGAAAGGCAGGTCTCGACGCGTACGTTGCGCTGGCGATCGTTAAGGTCGTGGGGCACCCATCTATCAAGCTTTTTTACCTTACCAATTTGTCGCAAATGGATCAATATTGTTTTGATGCTTACATTAAAAGCTGCTGCTAGCTCAGCTGTAGATTGAGTTTCGTCAGCTTCCACAATCGCCTTTAATTCATTATTGTTAACCAAAGTCTCCGGACGACCACGAGCTTCATTTTTCAAGTCAAAATTTCCAGAACGGAACCGGGAAAACCAATAAAGGGTTGTGCGTTCGTTTGTACAGTTCTCTCCGTAAACATTTTTGATGTTACGTGCCGTTTTTGTCGCGTTGGTGCCACGACGAAACTCATATTCCATAATTACACGAATTTTTAAAGTATCCATTATGACGAAAAATGTTCAAATGTAATGAAAATACAACGTTAATCAAATAACAAAAGACTGAGTTTGTAAATAGAATGTCATGGTTTTAAAACAAAATTAATTTGAATTTAGAATACAGAGCCATTACAAACTTTTTTTTATTTGAAATGACCAGTACTGAAGAAACGCAATTTCATAGGTAAAGACCTATTATTTCTAATTTTATCTAAAATTTATTTTAATTTGATTTATAATTTAGTAAAAACATTGAAAGTTTTTTTTTACGGAATAGTCGGTAAACTAACAGACGTATCGCCTGATGGTAAGCGATTACCGCCGCCTATGGACTACCGCAACACCAGAAGCGCTGAAAGTGCGTGGCCGGCGTTTGTAGGATGAGGAAGGGGATTGGGGAAGGGATTGAGGTAGGGTCTCCGGTATCTTACTGAGTCTTCAGCCTGATTGCCTCAGTGGCGCATAATAACGTATGCGACTGCTGTATTCAACGTCTCGGGTTCGATTTATGGATGAGACCAAATGTTCATATAATCAGCAAATATTTGTTTCGGAGTTTAGGTGTTTTCTATATATTAATATATAAATTACACGATCGACCATAACTGGATACGTATAAGACAAACGGTCAACGCCACTGTTGAACGTGACAAACCCACCAACTGCTCCTTCATATTTGTTATCTTGTACCATTTTCAGCATATCTTCATTAAAACCTGGTGTAATAATTCCATGTATATCAGTTTTTTTTATGATTGTATGTAATTCAATACTGATATTTTTATATTCTTCAAAATCTTTTAAGATGCGTTGTTCCACTCCTTCTATAGTCTTATTATCAAAATTGGTATAGGGCCAATAGTCGTGGGTAATGTATTGAAATTGACAATTACGAATGCTTTCATTACTTCTTAGAACCGGTACACGTTTCTTAGTTCGATATTCAGAACAATATGAAACAAATACCCAGTTGCTGTATCAACGGCAATAATTATATGATGATACGATTAATTTGTAAATGGCATAACCTCTTTTTGTGGTAGTAATAAAATAAACGTTGTCCATATTATAGTCCAGAAACAGATTTCTAAGGTCTAGATCTAGAAAGATCATGTCTAATAGATCATGATCGTTTAAATTTTTGAGTATTATGAGATAAATAGCTTTAGGGTTCCATTGTCCATATCTAATAAGTTGATTTAATCCATTTATCAACTCTCGTGGATTTTCGCTTTCAATGACATAAGCACTGTTAAGAACTCTGGAGGAGTCAAATAAAAACGTTCTTGAAGTAAATCTTAGACCTTCAACTTTATGCCATTATTATTTCCATATTCACAAGAGTAACATCCAAAAAAGACAAATTTCTACTTCCTTCCTTCATGATGTTCACAATACAGTTACTTAGTGTTTCATCTTTCATGTCATTTAAATTATTTGCGTTTGCCAAAGAAGCAAATGAATTTATAATGAAGAAAATTTTAATAAGATCTTTAATATGTTTTTCCATGTCGTATATTTATTATCGAACCGTACAGTAGCAGTGTACTGAATTTAACTACAAATGACTATGAAAATAAGTTATTGATCTTATTATGTCATCGTTACAATGCCGTAATAATTCATTGAAGGCACGCAATGGCCAAATCGCATTTATTATATTTTAATGTCATAAATCACATTAGAAACCAAAGTTAAATTAAAACTGATAGTAATGATGATAATAAATTCATGGCAATATACATTGCCATGACAGTACTTACATTGCAAAATCTTTTATTTTTTAAATTTTATTGGTCTGTCGGTTTGTTTCCGGCTAATCTCAGATTGATTAATTTGACTTTCTCGCCCAGATAACTGATGTTATAAAAAGTAACTAAAGTAGATTTTTTATACAACCTTTTTTAAACAGCTGAGCCCCGCAATTTTTTAAACTATCCACGGTTGTCGTTGTAAAGCTAAGTAAGGCTACAACATTAACAGAGAGTAGCACCGCGGGGCTCAGTAGTTATATAACAAAAAAATTAACTTCTATTATACAGCGGTCAATTGGATGTGATAGTTGCGTACGCGCTTTCAGTCCACACGTACCAAAGTCTTGAGTGGTCTGGACAATAGGGTTACTTGAAGACTACAAGAAAGCCGCTCTACGACGCAGCCGAACCCTACAAATTTAATTCGTAAGTATATTTATGCGGTACAATCAGTATACTTTAATGCAACTGGTGTGTCTTTCTGGGATTACAAGTCAAAGAATGAATTCGTAAGTACTAAGTACTACGACTCTATACTTTATAAGGTGAATTCATAGATTGTCCATGTGGTAAAGGATTCAGAGTACCGTACATATTCCACTTTGTTATTTCTCTTAACTCGTTCTACATACTCCTACAACTAGGTATAACGTTACACTGTCGTAGACTATGTTTCAGCTGTGCAATGGAAGTCCGGTTATCCATGTTATAGGTTCTTACCTAGATTGTGAACCAATCTCCTAACGATCAAATGTGTATTGCATAACTAATATATAAACGGGTGAAAATAAACAACTTATCATTATTATTTCTGAGGATAGGCCGATGTCTATCAGTGGACTATTAAATATTATGAATTATGATGATGGTAATCATCATAATTCATAATATTTAATACTAAAGAGTCTAAAATCACAAGTAAATTATACTTCTTTTTATTTTAGGTTCATCAAAGCCAGTGGCAACTTCATGGACGTCATGGTTCGTAATGCAGGACATATGGTGCCAGCGGACCAGTCTCGAGCCGCCAAACAAATTATAGATATGTTTATTCAAAAATTTAAATAAGAATAAGCTCTATGTAAGAAATTATAAGGACAATAATCTGTTACTGTCTCAGTAAGAGATGCCTAAACTTATTTATAGAATTAAGATGCATGTAAGCCAATTCATGGACATTTTTATACATAGGCAATATAGATTATGCAATGATGTCTTTCGTAAATACACACTATCAAGAAATAAAGTCGTTAATTTTAATCTTTTTCTGAAGTTTCAGTTTTTACAGCAATACATATAGCACTCGAGAAATAATTTAATTATCTTTAGTTGCAGAATATTAAGGCATAAGTTCGTAAAAAAGGTAAATTTGAACCTGAGCTATATTATTTTAAATTATTTCATGTTTTGCTATTTTTAGAAAGCGCAACTCGCTTATTTGGTTTTGAAACAATACGCGCCTGTAAATTCTAATTTAATTTATAAAATGATGGTGTCGCGGTGTTTGTTACCTAACTCCTCCGGAACAGCTGGACCGATTTTTATGAAATTTTGTGTACATATCGGGTAGGTCTAAGAATCGGTCAACATCTATTTTTCATACCCCTAAATAATAAGGGTGACCCACCCCCAAATATTTATTTTTTATTTTTATGGGTAAACAACATTTATCGGGTCAGCTAGTAATTATATAAAAGATACACAACTACCAACAGAACATATCATTTTTTTGAATAATTAAGAGGTTCAAGATGTTTTGCACACAAAAAGACCTTGATTGTTCTTTTACAACCTATTTGCGTTTGAAAGATGATTTTTATAAGTCTGATGATTAAAAGAATTGTTAGATCAGTATGGTGTCATGTGCTACACATAATAAAGACAAGAAAGACTCAAACATTTTGTGGGTTTTTATAATGACACTAATTGAGTCCCGCGGTACTATCCGCGGGGATTGTTGTACATTTACAACCGAATCCTCAAGAATAGACACATTTTTTTTATTAAAATCGATTAAATTAGGAGGATTTTAGTTACATACACACGCGCAGAAGATTTATATATTTAAAGATATATAAATCTGTAAAACTGAAATCGACTTCTAAGTACAAGAAAGTTATTATTTATTTTTAATAGTTTATACTTACTTTGTTATACTTAGAATAAAACAAATCAACCTCATCAATTGAAGTAAATAAAAATCAACAAAAACCGAAATTCAAACAAATTGTGTGGTTTACTCGTACTTCAATATTGCATATTTATAATATGGTTTCCTCTTTTAAACACATTGCCCACATGATTGGTAAGGTGGTATGTCAACTATATTAAAAGTACAACACTAAAATATATTTTTAATTCGAACCAGCACTTCCTGATTTTTATATAAGCGCTTATGGAGTTAGCACGTTCTCAATGCTGTGTTCCCCGACATAAAACTCCAAAAGCGAACCTCCGACCAGACGATGCGAACTGTGGCTTAATGATTGATTTTGGGTATATATTGTTACGAGCTGGGTATTAAATAAATTAAAGTAGTCGATTAATTACCAAAAATAAACACAATATTTATTAACAACACTTTTTACAGTAAGAAATCACTAAATCACTCGTTAGTCGCACTAGAAGATCTTTTCGATGTTTATTCGCTGTATCTTAAATCAATACTGCCCCTACGGCCAACACGTTCCGCTTTTATATGGCCGTGGAAATAACTCGAATGTACGAAAATATTCGATCGATGTTTCTAGGCTAAATAGATTACTCTAGAATGAAGCCTTGCGTCACCTTCCTCCACGAGCAATCGCAACGGTGACGCGTCTCTTCAACGGCATTCTCCGTACCGGACACTTTCCCACCACATGGCGACTCGGCAGAGTCATCATGCTGCCTAAGCCGGGGAAAAACATTCTCCAATCGGGAAGCTATCGTCCCATTACGCTCCTCTCGACGACGTCGAAGTTGTTCGAGAAACTGCTACTGCTGCACATGACACCACACCTTCAGCCTCGCGACGAACAATTTGGATTCCGCGCTGAACACTCCACGACACACCAACTCGCGAGGGTACTGCACGACATCGCAGTTGCGCGCAACAAGCGCGAGCGAGTCGTGGCAGTCTGCCTCGATATGGAGAAAGCGTTCGATCGCGTCTGGCACACCGGCCTGCTGTATAAGCTGTACACATCTACTACTCCTCGTCGAGTAGTGAAGATTGTGGCCACCTTCTTGCAAGACAGACTCTTTCAAGTGGCGGTTGAAAGCGCCCTGTCCACAGAGCGACCCATCTCTGCCGGTGTACCACAAGGAAGTTGTTTGTCCCCAGTGTGCTACTCTTGGTACACAGACGACATCCCCGTCACCGACGGCGTGCAACTTGCGCTGTACGCCGACGACGCGGCCTACATCACGACGTCAAAATATGGTGCCAACGCTGTTACCAAGATGCAGCACACCCTAGATGCACTTCCCAGGTGGCTGAAGGACTGGAGACTGACGGTCAATGTGGCGAAGACTCAGGCGATATCCATAGGGACTGTGACACCCCCACAGCTGAAGCTCATGGGGCAGAATGTTGAGTGGTCCACGACGGTGAAATACCTCGGCGTGACCATCGACCGCACCCTCTCCATGAAGCCCCACGTCAACAACGTCGTAGCCCAGGTTCGTGCCGCACGTTCTCTTCTGCGGCCCGTACTATCATCCCGACTGCCGCTCCGCGCAAAGCTCGGCGTGTACAAGGCGTACATCCGCACCCGACTATCATATGGTGCCCCGGCCTGGTTCGCGCTCGTTTCCGAGACGAATCGCCGCCGGCTGCGTGCGCAACAGTCGCTCACACTGCGCACTCTCACCGACGCCCCTCGCTTTGTGCGAAATAGTACAATCTCCAGAGATCTGCGCGTGGAGGGCCTGGACGACTTCGTGGGACGCCTGAGCACCAACCTGTTCGTGCGTGCCGACGGGTCGCAGGCCCGCCACCTGCGGGAGCTCGCGCCCTATCATCAGCGACCGCCGGACAGGTATGGCCTGCCACGAGATCTCGTCTCCGTGGCAACCACTCTCTAACCACCCCGAACATCCGACCTAGTGCTGGCTGACGGGCGCTCCTAAGGGTTTAAACCTCAAGGAGCTCGACCTCGCTAAGCACAGGTTATCACACTGAACAAGACTCGGCGTTACTAGCAAGTCCCTGTTAGTGACGCCCCTCCCACCGGACCAACACCCCGGGACTACCAAAGGCCCATCGGGCTTAACCCCGTGACCCACCTGTAGTTGCAGGTGGCGCGGATAATTACTTCAACAGGCCGTAAACCTGGATAAGTTACCCCGAGACCCTACGGGGTCTACGAGAAGAACCACGAGAGACTCTAGACTTACTTGTAGCGCCATCTAGCGTCGAGTAATCGTCATAATGCCCACTGTTGCGCGCTTTCCGACACTAGATGGCGTTGTCCTCAATAGTTCTCGCTTGTTCTCGTACAAATGAGATCCATCTGGTTATGGCGCAACAATATATTAATCGGCACGAGAACTTCATTTATGCGATGTGGGATTAGTAGTTACCACATAGTTTGGTAGATCTTTTTTTATCAGGTGGGCAAATACTTCTTTGCTCAAGAATAACTTTGTTCACTTCACCTTCTCTTAGATTTTTTCTTATTACATTGGGGGCAAACGAGCAGACGTATCGCTTGATGGTATGCGATCACCGCCGCCCATGGACACTCGCAACACCAGAGGCGTCACAAGTGCGTTGCCGGCCTTTTATGAAGGAGTAGCCTTTTATTTAGAATCGTTACGATTTATTCTACTAATCTTATTATTTTTATTCTTTTGTGCTCTTAGACAAGACGATCTTCGCAAACGCAACTCAAAAACAGTAGTTTTCAGGGGTTGAAATAGAAATAAAAATAAAAATCTAAAAGAAGTTTTATTTCAAATCTTTGTTTTATCAGTGAACACTCAAAGTAAAATGGTCAAAGAAGAATAAGCTAAATTACAAGTGTTGTTATTTGTAATTTGTTTTGTTTGTGTATCAAATGTGCAAACAATCCTATTCTATATCACTAAATATGTAACTCACTTGTTTGAGTCCCATTAAGTTATTGCAATTCATAGGAAGATACCTTAATATACTTAAAGAAATATGCACACACAAAAGTAACAAAAAATTAATAATAATAAATAAATATTTCGGACATCTTACACACAACGCCATCTAGTCCCAAGCTAAGCCGAGCTTGTGTTATGGGTACTAGGCAACTGATACATATTTACTTTTGTTTTTGTAAATACATACATATTATATATTTAACACCGAAACTTCTAAACAAATATTTGTGCATCATATAAACATTTGGTTCCGGGAATCGAACTCGAGACCTCAAAAACAGCAGTCGCATACGCTGCCACTGCGCCACAGAGGCAGAAAAAAACATAAAAGACGCCAATAAACATAAAATCTTATATTGCATTTTTAATAACTATATTCAATTAAGGGACAATTCAATCCATTCTAAGTACTCAATTTTAGGACATATTCCATGAGCCAAATATTAACTCCCCAATGAAAATAAATAGAGATATCACATAACCGGAAAGAAGAATAAATAAATATCCGCACACATCTTCTAATTTCAATGACTTAAGATGGATGTTATCACGAAATTTGCACTGTAGGCTCTCAAAGTATTGTATATCATCAAAATATTTAACTATAAAACCAGCTGAGGCCATACGTATTATAAATTTATTGAAACGTTCAAGTAAAACTGAACCGCGAGATAAATATATCGATAGATATTCTTGGCTATATGACTCTTTCAGAGGATACACTTTTACATTGCACTGATTGTCTTTCAACATTGAAGCGAAAGCAGAATAATAGATTTGTGAAACAATAGTAAATAATGTCTTTGTCTTGCTGTTTTTGACTTCTAATAAACAGTTCATGCTGGTTCCACAATATATTCCACTCAAATTGTTCAATTCAGTAGAAACCCCTGCGTGAATCATAGGTGTATAACTAATAATTTCTTTAAGTTCTTTTGGCTCGTAACCTCGGATTGGGTGAGTTATTGAACTGTACAAGTAGCCTTGAATCACATAGGGTAACAATAACGATAACCAAAGTAAACATATAAATATAACTCTCTGTGCTAATTTTGGATGAATATTAACGACGTTGGTTTTGTTGAGGATATATCCTAATACAAGTAAAATATCGCGAGTTATATCTCTTTGCTGACATGGAAAAAGTTTAATAACACTAGCTGCAACACTTAAAATTATAAATACAATACCCGTCAGAAGAGCAACAAATGGCATGTGTATCAAAACACCTGTCCAGGGTCCTAAATCGTCTGCTGTGGCCAATACTATTACTCTTCGGTTTACTATTACAGGATATGTAAATGACACTCTTTCAGTACGTTTTAATATTAAGAAAACGCCTCCAATTGCTCCTTCAAACTCATTATCTTCTAATCTTTTCAACATTGCATCAATATTTGAAATAACTCGTCCATATTTGTCTGTCTTTGTTGTCATTGAATGTTGTTCAATCTGAATCCCTTCGTGTTTTTCAAACGCTTTCAAAACACGTTGATCAATCCCCAATTTTATGGTAGTGTTAGAATGGGTAAAAGGCCATGCAATACGAGTAATAAATTTAAAACGACAGTTCTGAATACTATAACTTCTTTTTTGAAATAATAAACTCTTCATACTAAGATACCTGGAGCACGTTGATACCCAAACCAAACTCTCAGGTCTACTACAAAAACTGTTGGATTGAAATATATGAATTGAATAATCTCCTCCTTGGTTACAGATAAATACGATGTCATGCATGTTATGATGAAGAAAAAAATTTGTAACGCGCAATAGATCAAGGTCTTTTATATTTTTTAGTATAACTATAAATTGTGGTTGTGGATGCCAGACTACATATGTAGTAACTTTATTTACACTTTTTATTAAGTCCTTATAATTTTCAGCTACAATAATAATGATAGTATCATAATTTTTACTCCGTGAAAACTCTTAGGTAGTAAATCGCAAGCCTGTAATTTCATGCATTTCTGAAATTTTAATTTCATCGTCTATCTTCATAAGATTGACATCCATAATAGAATTATTAAGATGCCAATCTTCAATAATTTTTAGCACACAATCACTAAGTGTTTCATCTTTATCCACTTCGATGATCGTTTTGTAGGCCATTATGGTTGTAAACCCAATTACCCAGAATGCATTAATAACAATAAACATATTTAGTTATTTCATTTAATTTTCCAAAGGAAACCAGACTGTGTCTACGCCGAACTGATAAAGGTCAATTTGCCTTTTACTAGATTCTAAATCAATTACATTAACATTAGACTTTTAACATCAGCACTTTAACTAAGGTTTTTATGTTGTTATTTGTCCTATAATAATAATTTATCATGTAAGAAGCGTCATTAGATATTAAGCCACAGTATTGAATATGTAAACATTTATTTATGAATTGAATTGAATTCTAAACTAGGCAAGGTTTGCCCTTTACATACGAGTATTATAAATTAATTAAAGAATTTTCCTCATTGCTCTAATACTGTCCAGGATTACAACTGAACCCTTGCTCAGTATTAGTCTGGATCGCTAACTACTTAACCAGATAATTCTAAAAATATTTTTGAACGATAACACGAGTTAGTACATTAATTATCAACGTGTTTTTACTATGAACTTAGTTCAGTAGTGCAATTGATGGTACGTGTAAGTGCAACATTTAACCTTACACAAAAGCTAAATGCCAAAAAGAGTCAGAAAAACTAAACAACATTTGAGATGTTGAGAAGACGGTTGTTTCATACGCACTTTAATATTCGTCATGCCCAGTGCAAACCACCTCTTCTCGATTGATAAATGCACATTCAGATTTGGTAATTTTATGTATACACGTAAACAGATCTAGTACCTTTGTTGACATTTAACATAATCTGTCAATTAGAGAATTGTCTCATACATATTTTTTTTCTTGGTTTAAAAGATAACTCCCGCATTAACAATTTACGTCCTTCATCGCGGGGACCATACAAACACATATAAACAGAATAGAAAGAAAACCTGTACTTAGAACATCAACTTGTGTATCATATATAGTGTTGTACATGTGGGATTTCAACCCACAAAACCTGGTGCACTATAAGGCAGCATGGCATCCGCTTAAACCTCTAGACCAATCGTGCAGTCATATAATATGTTTGACACTTGACACTGACTGACCTGACACTGACCATTTTTTTTCCATGAGTTATTTTTATATCACACCTTTGTATGTATTTTTACAGGTGTTAATTGTTCAATTTGAATTCCTTTACATTTTTCATACAATCTTAAGATAAGTTGATCGATGCCCAACTTTATATTGGGATTAGAATGGGTGAAAGGCCATGCTATACGGGTAATAAATTTAAAATGACAGTTACGAATTGTTTTACTTCTTTTTCGAACTGAGAAAATTTTAGTATTAAGGTATCTTGAACACGTTGATACCAAAACCAAATTGTTAGGTCGACTACGCAAACTGTTGGCAGGTCTATGAAATTTATAAATTGTATAGTCTCCGTGTTAATAAATAAATAAAATAAAATAAGAAAATATAAGGAAAAACATATTGCAGTGCTGACAAACCTTTGTAATATGTAGCAGATCACGGTCTTTTGTATGTTTTAGTATTATTATAAAATTTTGTTAATGGTTCCACAGTTCATACATAGCAACTTTATTCATTTTATATGTTATATCTTCATAATTTTCAGCTTTAATAATAATAACATTGTTACTACGAGTATAATCTCTACTCCATGTGAAATCACCAGTAATAAATCGTAAGCCTTGAATTTTATGCATTTCTGAAATCTTCATGTCATCGTCGACTCTCATAAGATTGACATCTATTTGAGACTTGTTAGAACCCCAATCTTGAATAATTTCTATAACGCAATTACTAAGTTTTTTACGTTTAACAATTTCGTTTATCTCTTCATAGGCCGTTGTGGATGTAAAATCAAGTACCCGGAATATGCAAAATACTAACATATTTATTTACTCATTTTGTTTACTAAATAAAAAGTAGACTGTGTCTACATCGATGTGATAAAGATCATATAGCATTCTGCCTTCAACGGAATGCATGGTTTTAATAGTTTTTCACTATAATAGCATTAGACAAATCGTTAATCATATAAGCCATATAAGGCATTGTTAGATAAATTACATTTATTTTGTAAGTAAACTTTATCAGATATTTCTACACGTCGAAATTTAAAGCTACAAGAGGTCGGCAATTCCTAAGACTCACTCTGGGAAGAAACGCCGAAACAAACTACAGACGTATTTTCTTTTTAACCGTGACCATGGATTACATAAATACAATGAAAATATATTCGAGTACAGTGGAGAATCTGGGTTGGCCTGTTGAAGAAAGGACCATAGTTATAGATAGTAATATAGATCTATGTAGATAGAAATAAGAAAAGAAAGAAATAAGAACGGTAGGCCGGAGAAACACTTAAAACCACCAGGAAGATACTAGATAATACTTACAAAATACAAAATTCATCTTTATTTTTATCAAACATACACAAAAGGAATTCAGTTGGTATTAACAAATTAAAAAACATTAGACAATAGAAAAAAATATGTCCATCACTTTAGCCCAATACTAGCTTCCACCACCGCTAGTTCCATTGAGCCGTACGTCTAAATTAGAGAGTCTACCAGCAGAAGGTGCCCGTTTCAGTGCGGGCAGGCTCTGGGAGGGGTCCGAATGGGTTAATAATAGCAGGTGCAGTGTGGCACACCGTATGGTTTCAGTCAGTCCGATTCTAACACACCGCCTCACCGCAAACCCCGATGGGGTGACGGCCCGTAGCCCCGTTGTAACCCACACGTTAAAAAAATGGTGTATACCTGTTAAAGCCGAGGTTGCTGGCTGGCTGAGACTTGCTGTGTGAGTTAACGTGATGGTGGCGCGCTAATATTGCTGCCTTTGATATACTCCTTCTAAGGCTACTTCTACTTAATCTTACTTACTTACAATCACGTCGGGATCACCACTGTAGAGGAACAGGTGTTATGTCCCTCCAACACAAAGGAAGGATCCTCCGACCAGGCGAGGTGATCATGCCTGCGGTCCAACTGCCCAACGCAGCAATGTACTGCGATATTTTAATACACTGTTATGACACAAAATAAATTGTCGATCTGTTTTTGTGAGAACATTGTTCTTGTATGAGTGTCTAAAAATGTATAAGTAATAATAATAATAATTTCACAAAACGTCATCTAGTACCAAGTTAAGAAAAACTTCTATTATGGGTACTAGACAACTGATATAAATACTTATACTCTTTATTTTTGTTGTTTTTGCATGCGCTACCACTGAACTCAGAGGCAGTTGTAGTGAAGATTTGCCTTCGTAATATTTTGTATCGTGTGTTATGGCTACTCCCCTCCGGTAGCGTAGCTCCGTAGTTGGCTCGTATTGCTCTATGTTTACAATCATCTCTATCTATACTTTGATTTACGTTCTGATGAAAGTTAATATATACGGAAAATCATTTCTAGTGCATATTAAAAAACCGTAGCAATCAATCAGTGCCTTAAGCTACAAGAAGGATACGATTAACAGATTTAGAGTGAAGATACCTGATAATTTATTAGTCAAACTAATAATGAGATGGAAGTGAAATGTCCGACGAAATAGGAACCTCTATGTTTTTAATGTAGAATAAAAGGTAATAAAATTTTAAAAGAACATAACTAACTACCTATTTTATACAATGCACAGAATACGGATGTATAGATAAAACATACAAAAAAAAAGTCAATTTGTAGTAGCGCCCAGCATGACAAAGCAGACATATTTTGTAACATGAGACGTGGTAAGAGTCCGGGACCCGCTGGACTTATACTCGTACTAGATCACTTGCTAAATGCGGGTCAATACTTAATATCTGCAGTCTTAGCGAAACTGTATAACATTTGTTTGAGACTTGCTACCCGAGGAGAAGATTAAAACGCTTGTTGTGCCTGTTATCCATAAAAATAGAACGGGTGATGTATCGTATAACTATCGATCAATCTCACTTGCAGCAATACTAACAAGGGTGCTTGAGCGATTCATTCATAAAAACTTAACACCGTCTTTACACCAGGACGGCCAATACGGCTTTAGATCAAAAGTATTTTTGGTTTGAAATATGTTGTTAACTACTACAAGTATGGCCACACAAGCGCATATGCCTGTTTTTTAGATTCAAATCGTGCGTTCGATACTCTGAACCATAACCTACTGTGGCAAAAGCAACTACAGACATCTATTTTGCATGAGGTGTTCGATCCGCTTACTTACTGGTACTCTAATCAAACCAATAGCGTCAGAGGGGTACAGGAGCTCTCGGATAGCATAACAATTGTTGTGCGGTAAGACAGGGAGGGCTGACCTTTTATTTATGTCTCTCTTATCTCATCTTATCGTGAAGATGAGCGGCACCCCGGTGGGACTTAAATTGTATGGCAGATATGTCTACAATCTTAACTATGCAGATGAAATAAAGCTTCTCAGCCCCACGATAAGAGGTTTAAGACATCTTATTTTGAAACGGTTGCAAGGGACCATAATTTAATATACAATGTTAAAATGACAAAGATGGTATGTAAACAGGTAATATTTAGGTCCGATAAGGGACCTGATATCATTTCCAGCCTGTGTATTAATGGGCAGCCTATTGAAGTAGTCAAAAGCTTTAGGTACCTTGGCCACATTGTAACGTCAACCCTAAAAGATGTCAGCGACACTGAACGTTAACGGAGAGCCTTATGTGTTATAGGCAATATGATCTATAGGAAATATTGTAAGTCTTCCCCAGATGTATTACTGACTATATTAAAAAATAATTAACAGCATTTAAGTTGCTGTTATAGATGATGAAAATGTTATTGTAGATCTTTTGGGACTACCATGATACTATAGCGCTTCTGGTATGTTCTTTGAGGCTTGAGTTAACTCAGAGAAACCACATAGTTCCATTCATGTCAGAATTGACCGGTGTAAGAATGCTATCATTAGAAGTCTGTCAGATAGGAGTATTAGGTCAAACAAAGGCTAGACTCTCTGGCGCTGCGTAGAGATGTGGCTTCGCTGTGCATCTTTTACCGCATTTACCATGGGAAGTGCTCCGAGGAATTGTTCGGATTGATCCCTGCCGCATTTTTCCGCCATCGTCCTACGCGACAGAAATTTCATCTCCATCATCTAGATGGTTGGCAGTCCACAACTGCGATTTTCCCGAAATTTTCTGTCACGCACAGCAAAACTGTGGAATGAGCTATCGCCTGCTGCTGCTTAAACAAACACTGGTTAAAAACAGCAGCCGGATTTTTTATCTTTTAAACATATTATATTATTATACACGGTATTATTTGGTCTGTATCTTTTTCTTTTTGTTTTTAAATTTTATTTTTTTTGTAATTTAGCTATGAATCTTCTATTCAAAATAAAGTATTATTGTTATGAATAAAACTATTTATATATTTCTATATATAATTTAGTAAAATAATTGTCAAATTAAAGTATTGCCCTCCGTTACAGAAATATCGAATTAAATGTGCGACACTTGTATCATTTTAACATTCGATGCAATGGAAATGTTTTCTTGGTTCATGTTTTGTCTCTTCCTTACACGGATTCTGGGTAGTTTATTTTTTTTACTCGCACACATTGTTTGCGGTACAAATCGATAATAATTAATGTCGATATTTTATAATGTTACAATTTATTACAGTGTATTTATTGTTCATATACACAGTAAGTTAATGATGCCTTATATATGATTAACGATTTGTGTAGTGTTATTATAGTGAAAAACTATTAAAAGCTGATGTAATTAACCAAGCATTCCGTTAAAGGTAGAAAGCTATACGTCGGTATTGACACATTCTACTTTTTATTTAGTAAATAAAATAAATAAACAAATATGTTAGTATTTTGCATATTCCGGGTACTTGATTTTACATCCACAACGGCCTATAACGAGATAAACGAAATCGTTAAACATAAAGAACTTAGTAATTGCGTTATAGAAATTATTCAAGATTGGGGTTCTAACAAGTCTCAAACAGATGTCAATCTTATGAGAGTCGACGATGATATAAAGATTTCAGAAATGCATAAAATTCAAGGCTTACGATTTATTACTGGTGATTTCACATGGAGTAGAGATTTTAGTAATATTATTATTATTGAAGCTGAATATTATGAAGATGTAATAGAAAAAATAAGTAAAATTGCTAGAGATGAACTGTGGAATCCTCAACAAAGTTTGATAATAATACTAAAAAATATGAAAGGCCATGATCTGTTCCATATTACACAAGTTTTTCGGCATTATAATATGTTTTTCATCATATTTATTGGTTACGAACATGGAGATTATTCAATTTATAAATTTCATAGAACTTCCAACAGTTTTTGTAGTCGACCTGATAATTTGGTTTTGGTATAGACGTGTTCAAGATATCTTGATACGAAGAATGTCTACGTTCAAGAAAGAAGTGACAACCTTCGCGGCTGTCATTTTAAATTTATTACCCGTATAGCATGGCCTTTCACCCATTCTGATCCCAATGTAAAAATGGGCATCGATCAACGTATCTTGAGATTGTATGAAAAATATGAAGGAATCCAAATCGAACTACATCCAACGTCAGCTATAACTGATAAATATGGACGTGTTAAGTTAGATCATGTTGAAGGAATACTAAAAAGAGTAGAGGATAATGAATTTGAAGGAGCTGTTGGTGGACTTATACTTTTATTTAACCTAACTAAAAGTTTAACATTTACGTACCCTGTAATCATTAATAGAAAAGTAATTGTATTAGCTCATGCAGATGATTTAGGACCCTGGACAGGAGTTTTGAAACAAATACCTTTTGCTTCTCTAGTGACAGGTATTGTATTTCTAATTTTGTGTGTAGCAGTCAATGTAATAATCATTTTTTCATCACAGGAAAGAGATGTTGCTCGCGATATTCTATTTGTATTGGGATATATCCTAAACAAAACCAATGTTGTAAATATTCATCTAACAATACCACAGAAACTAATCTTCTTGTGTCTACTTTGGTTGGCGTTATTATTACCAAATATGATTCAAGGTTACTTATACGGTTCAATAACTCACCCGATTCGGGGTTATGAGCCAAAAGACATGAACGAAATTATTGGTTATACACCTATGATATTCTCAGGGTTTCCTAATAAAGACGACTTTAAAGGAATAGATTGTGAGACTAGTCTTAATTGTTTACGAGAAGTTAAGAACAGCCCGACAAAGTTATTGTTTACAATAGTTTCGCATGTTCATTATACGGCGTTCACTTCAACATTGCAAGACGATCAGTGCAAATCAAAAGTATATTTTCTAAAAGAATCTTATGGCATTGAATTACAAACGATTTATTTACCTAGCGGTTCCATTTTGCGAGATCGCTTTAGTAACTTCGTATTACGTTTAGCTTCGGCTGGTTTTATAGGTAAATATTATGACGAAATACAGCATTTCGAGAGAATCCAGTGCAAATTCCATGACAGTGACCAACACAAGTCATTAAAAGTACGAGAAATTTACGGCTATTTTTTTATTCTTGTTTTTGGTTACACAATATCGCTACTAACTTTTACTGGGGAGCTATTATTTGGAGCATGGAAATTGCGGTAAAATCAGGTACACTACGTCAAGATAGATATTAAAATATGTGGGTTTATAGTCTCAAGTGGCAGATTGTTCCGGTGTTCTGAGTATGGGTGTTATTTGTGTCCTTTTCATGTGTTTGTAAATTCCCCCGCGACACTGGATGTAAATTAATAATTATGTGGGAATTTTCTTTAAAATCAAGATTTTTTTATGTGTGTGATATAATTCTCTAATTCACAAAATATGCAAAATATCAACAAATATACTATTTCTGTTTATGTGGATAAAATGACCAAATCTGAAGGTGCATTTATCAATCTAGAAGAGGTGGTATGCAATAGGCACGACGAATATTAAAAGTGCGTATAAAAACAACCGCCTTCTCAACATTGCAAATATTGATCGTGTTTGATACTTCAAACACGATCAATATTTTAAATGTAAAAAATATAAAATGTAAAAGTATGGTTCAGTTTTTTTCTGACTCTTCTTGTCATTTAGTTTTTGTGTAAGGTTAAATGTTGCACTTGCACGTATTGTTCATAATATATATTACTCTACTGAACTAACTTTCTAGTAAATAAGCACGATGATGATTAATTTACTAATGGACAGTATTAGAGCTATGACAATTTTTTTTTATTAACGTATCTCCGCCGATCATGGACACCCGAAACACTAGAGGCGTTACAAGTGCGTTGCCGGACTTTTTGGAAGGAGTACGCTCTTTTCTTGAAGGTTTGAAGGTTGTATTGGTCCGGGAACACCGCAGGCGACAGTTCATTCCACAGTTTTGCTGTCCGCGGCAGAAAGTTTCGGGAAAATCGCACAGTTGTGGACTGCCAACCATCATTATATATGTAATTAATTTATAATATGTAATGTGTTTAGTAATATGCCAGTATGTTTATTAACGTTACTATTAAAAGGCTAGCCCTGTGCATCTTAGAATCTCATGGAAGTGTTAATGATATGAAAGTTATTTCACAACTAAAATATTGTACATAAACATCTTTAACACTGTGGCTAAATATCTAATGACGTTTCTCAAATGATAATATAATTTAACATAGCACAAATAACAACGTATAAACCTTAGTTAAAGCGCTGATGTTAATAGTTATTCTAATGTGTAACTCACTATCAAACATATATTCTGAAGAAAAAAAAAGAAAAATTGCGGTTACCGCCGGAGAGAAAGGTTGCTAGGAAATGGAAAAGGCAATCGAAGCCAATTGTAGCTTATAGAATAAATGAGTAACGTGTAATAATTTGATCTCTTTATTAGATAAAGTCATAACAATAGCTCGTGGTTTAATTAATTAAGGGGTTTGTTTTAATAAAAAAGTAATTTTATATTGCATAAAAATGTGTTTTATTTAAACTAAATACTTAAGACAAATTGCATTGGACTAAAACAGAATAGTGTAGACATCATTTGGGCAGATTTTCCGAGTGTGCTTTGACAAAACCTCTTTCAGTCATTGTGACGAGTCTTTCTTCACAAGTGCTTTTTGTTAATAATCGCGAAAAAACACTCATAATTTCATCAAAACAATGCGAACCTCCAATACTCTTACAAAGGATCTGTTGACATGCTGTTTACAGTGGACCGTGACTTATCTGAACTATTCCTATTGTCGCCCTATCATAGAACGTCATATTTCTCTCTGCATTATTATTTTTGACTTAAACATACTGTAAAATTCGATTTCTCTCATCACACTAATATTATAAAGGTGAAAGTAAGTTTGTTTGTTACGCTTTCACGGGAAAACTTCTTAAACGATCATCATGAAACTTTGTACACAAATTGTTGCAGGTATTAGAAGTAACACATCATACTTTTTATTAGATGTGATCGAAGCTGCGGATAAAAGTTAGTAGATAAGTAACCGTAAAGTTTATACGAATCCCTTTGAGTCTAATCTAAATTGGAAACTTTATCACAAATGTTATTACTAAAATTTAATAATCGGTTACTAGTCATGAGCCTGCAAATAGTTTTGTCTTTTCTATTTTCTTATTTACAAGTAAATATAAAAATTTGCCCACTTAAAATTCACCTATTGTGATATTCCCCATTGCAAATGATGTTATTTAATCAATTTTCCGAGTAAGAAGTAGTTATTGTTGGCTCAGAAAATAAATAATTCAAGCCAAATGATTCAAATAGGCTCACTAACTTTATACTTATAGGACACTTTTCTAATATATTGAAAACTCCACAAACTATTAAAACCTACCAAAACTAAAACGTAAACGCTTTAATACTTCTTCCATAACTATCTCAAATACGCACACTAACTATAACACGTATATGACGTTTAACTATGAACCTTGTGTTCGAAATAAAGAATTATTATTAGTATTTTAATTATAGTTCTACAGTGCGCTCAGCAGCCAAATTTACAACACATTTTAATTCTTTGCACTTAATACTATTAGGAACAAAAAGAAGAGAGCCTCCATAAATTGACTCCCTTCTTACATACACACTTCTAGCACAAAGTTCATTATTGAGTATTAACTGGCTATAGCCAATGCTCTGTAATACAGAGCACATCAACATTATATTTTTCGAAAAATTGTTCTACTTCTAAGTCTTTTTTCTAGATAATCCTTGAATATTTTGATGAACTATGTAAATACTTAACTGCTAAAATTTTTATTTGTTTTTATATTTTTACTGTCAATACCATTATTGTATAAATAATTTCATATGCAAGAGGTAGGTTTTATTGTCTTAGCAGTTAATTTGAAGAATTTATGTCACAATATGCTATCAAGTTCAGTTGTTTTAACTAAGTGTACTTCGGAAGTCTAAAATATCTAGACATAAACTAACAGGCTTGCCTTGCTCCCAAAATTAACTCCAGAATAAAAGTAATAAAAGAAATGATGTAACCAATAAAAAGTATCGTGTAGAGTATATACATGTTACTTATAGTTATTGACACGGTAGAGCTTTGTCGGTACTGGCACTGTAAGCTCTCCAAATACAAAATGGTATTGTAGTATTTCTTTATTAAACCTGCAGCTACCACACGAAACATAAACTTGTTAAAAGGATCAACTACACGTGAACCGCGACGCATAAACATGGTTCGAAATTCAATACCAGCATCGCCTACCTTATAAACTTCCTTATTGCACTGTTCATCAGTCATTTTAGAACTATGTGCTATGAGATAAGAATTCGGAACAACAGTGTATAATGACTTCGTCTTATCGTTCTTCACTTCTAATAAACAACTTAACAAAGTCTCACATTTCTTAACAAAGGGTAAATTATGTGCAGATTCTGAGAACAAAACTAGTTTATATGCATTTAATTCATTAACTGTTTTTGGCTCGTAACCTCGATTAGGTTTTATTACTGAGCTATAAATTTGTCCGTTCATTATATAGGGCAACAAAAATGCAAACCACAGCAAATTTGAAAATATTAATTTCTGTGGTAAGTTTGAATGAATATTTTTAATACCGGTCTTATTCAAGATATAACCCAGTACAAGTAGAATATCACGGCTAAGATCTTCTCTTTGAGTTGGAAAAATTTTCATTAAATGAGTTAATACACACAAGATTATAAATACTATTAAAACTGCAATTGATAAATGTGAAGAGCTTGTGACTAATTCCCAAGGCTGTAAGTTATCTGCATGAGCCAATTCATATATCGCATGGTCAGTTATAGATGGGTATACATATGACAATAATTCAGGACTATTAGCGGTAATAAAACCTCCAATTGTTCCTTCGAATTCGTTATCCTGTACGCTTTTCAGCATATTATCAATAGATACCGGTATAGGTACTCCATGTGCATCAGTTTTGTTTATCACTGTATGTAGTTCCATCGTAACAGATTCATATTTTTCAAAATCTTTAAAAACAAGTTGTTCAATTCCTACTCTGTTTGTGTTAACAAAACTAGTAAAAGGCCACATAGAGTGGGTTATGAATTTAAATTTACAATTACGAATACTTTCTTGTCTCCTTAAAATAGGCAAACTTTTTTTAATCAAATATTCAGAACAAGATGATAATAATACCCAGTTCTTGGATGTATGACAGTAATCATTTGACCTGATATTCAATTTGTAAATCGCATAATCTCTTCTTTTCGATGTAATAAATAAAACGTCATCCATATTATGATCAAAAAACCAATTTCTCAGATCTAGAAGATCATGTTCTTTCAAATTTTTAAGTATGATGAGGTATTTAGCTTTAGGATTCCAATGTTCATCTCTGACGACTTGACTTAAGCCATTTCTTAGTTCTTGAGGAGTTTTACTTTCAATAATATAAGCACTATTGTAAATTCTGTAAGAATTAAATGAAAAAGCTCTTGAAATAAATCGTAGGCCTCCGCTTTTATGTAGCGAAGATATTATCAAATCGTCTTCCACATTCACAAGAGTGAGATCTGAATGAGTCATATTAGTACTCCCTTCCTTCACAATGTCTATAATGCACTTAGTTAGTGTTTCATCTTTAGTAGAATTCATAATATTTGCGTTGACCACAGAAACGGTTAAATATCGAATGCAGAAAATTGTAACAAGACCTGTAAAATATTTTTCCATTTTGACCACCTTTCAAATCCTATATTGTATTGAGTACTATACTAGTACTCAATACAATGTCATTCATCATAAAACAGTTTCATTAAAATGACTTTAATTGTATACTTTTATAATTCATAGGCCACACGCAAATGTCCAATCGCAATTATTTACATAATTTTGTATTAAGTAATACAATGAACACTTTGGTGTCATAAATCACAATAGACATAAAAGTAAAACGAAAGTTACTAAATTAATGGTGAAAATTATAATGCTTCCAAGACATATATATCGGATATGCAGTGCGGGTGCTGGGTGAGGTGGGACTCGATGTAGTGGTCTGTCGTCATTGTGATCTGCCTTTTCGGAGTCTTCGGAACGATTCTCGTAGTGACTTCTTGAATGACTTTCTTCTTTATATAGTACATAGAGTACTATTTAAGTAATACTAAATCCAATCCTAATTTCATATTAGTCTTTTTAAATGGGAACTAGATATCGATTTGCGAAATTAGAAACAATTAAAAATGACAGGATATCGAATTTGTCAAAATCAAATAAAAGCGCCAATGAAATTCAATGTCTTATAGTCAGGAGTCTCATATCCTGAGCCAATTGCTTGCTGGAAGCTGGAAGAATAAATAAATTTTTTTTACGGATGTCTAACACACAACGACATCCAATGCCTAATTAAGCAGAGCTTGTAACTGATATAAATACATTTATACTTTTTTTTGTAAATACATCCATATTATACATAGAAAACACCCAAACTCCGAAACATACATTTTTAGATCATCATACAAATATTTGGTCTGACCGGGTATGAAACCCGAGATCCAATATCGGTTGATCAATCCAATTACCGTATACATATTGCTTTTCTGTATCGAAGGCGCTTACGATGAGGTGGACCTCAGGTGGTCAGTGCTAGGTCCATACTTGTGGAATATAGGCTTCAACGATTTTCTAACAATATCTATGCCATCCGAATGTACCAACACGCATGCGGATGACGTGCAGCCATGTACTATTCCACACTAGAAAACATAGAATGTGATTTATTGGAAGTCCGAGACCGCGATAAAATCATAAGATTGTTTCAACAGCAATTTATTGTCTACTAACTCCCCTCCTCCCCTCATAAGTAACACTTCGCAACGGGCCATGCAGCAGAAATCATAATATTTTAATTTTGCCATAACTTCAAAACCAAACGTCCAATTTTTATTATTCAAAGACCAAATATTATCTACATAAACTGTAGTTAGTGATGAAATAATTTATTTTGATAAGGATTGATAGCATGAGTAAAATAAACGCGTTTAAATGTAGTCCAAAAAAAATTCAATATTTTTAAATAAAAAAATGGTTGTTGTGCCTCACTCGACATAGATAGGTATAGTGTGTCGCGGACTTTTTTGTAGATATTTATAAGATCTACGATTAATTGGAACATTTTATGGTTCTATCTTTTACCGTTTAGGCAGCGTACGCAAAGTAAGTAACTTATCTGGTTGATTTTTACACTTTGTGTCCGAAAAACCCAAATATCTTACGGAACCCTATTTTTTCCATAATAAAATATAGACTATGTTACTCGTGGGTAATGTAGCTTTCGAATGGTGAAAGAATTTTTAAAATCGGTCCAGTAGTTTTTGAGCCTATTCATTACAAACAAAGAAACAAACAAACATACAAAAGAAGTTTTCCTCTTTATAATATTATATTATTATTATAACGTCCTCATAGATAAATGGCAACAACGATGAACCGAATCATCTAAGGGGTGCCACCTTTACCAGTTCTGTCCACCTGTCCTCTAGATATATAAAACAACTCAAGTGTCGTTACTTTACAGATGGCCATGTTAATAAGGATGACGATAATACGATGGGGGCAAATGATGAAGTAGTTGAGGACAATTTACAGTCTAGAACGGCCGTCTTAACCAACATTCTTATCGATAAGCCGGGACCGAGCGGAATGGCATAAATAGCAACTGTAAGTGTTGGTTCAATGATCCCTTTATGTGGTGATGTGGTGCTCGTTCGTGACGGGCGTGTAATTTAGGATCTATACATTGCATGAGTGCCTTATGTAGTGTTTTCTAAGTGGTTAATCTTTAAACGAATAATTAGGTAATTACTGTGTTATTTTTTTAAAACTTAAATCCTTGTCTTGTTTGTAAGATTACGTATAAAATTATAATATTTAACAATTATAATAACATTAAAAACAAGAGAAAACCTACGCACATTTTTTTTTACGACAAGATTAGGAACGTTACATACCATCAGGTATTGGTAATATCTATCAAGATATTGCAGCCAGCAGCATCAGCAACATCCATAACTTACAAAAGATAATTTCCGAAAACATAAATCAAGTCTGCTGACTTCAAAAAAAAAGTGCACAGAATACGGAAAGAAAATAACGTGGAGTTGGTTCCTATTGTCCTCTCCACTACTGGCATCAATCCAAAATATTTTCCTCGTGGCTTCAAACAAATAGATTTACTAGAACTCGTTTGCTTAATAATAATATAAATTTCTTAATAAAATAAAAGATCTATTAAGATCATTTTAGATCTGTAAAATTCTTTCCAATGCGGTTCCTTCAGTGGAATTTATTCTTTGGAACACATTTTTCGCATTTGTGTTTATTCCGTTTTGTACACTTTAAACAAAAAAAAAATTTCTTCAGTGCTTACATATGAAATTGACGTATTGCATGGGAGGAATATAAAGTCGTTTTTTCCATTGTTATCTATGCACTTTTGTCATCTCAAATGCAGTTCATTGATCCCTTTACTAAAAAAAACCATGGGGGCGAGAATCAATAAAATCTCTGATGGCAGTTTGGACTGTCACAGTTTGGACTGTGTGAGTTTTTTTTTCCAAGTAAGCAGTTATTCAAATTTCGGCAAATATGGTATTCTGTTGCAGCAAGTTCCGAAGAGTACGGTGGTTTAGCGTTGTCCTGAAGCAGCAGTGGTCTAAAGCGATTTACCAGGCTCGGTTGTTTAGCTACTAGTTCTTCCATCATGGTTTGCAGTTGTTGACAATATATATCTACCGTAATCGTTAGACTAGATTTTAAAAAGCTGTAGTGAACGATACCGGCACTAGTCCACTAGCCACTCATAAATAACTTTTTTTGAGTTAGTTGTCGCTCAGCGCAGGATTTAGCTGGTCCTCCAGGATTCAGGGATTGCGACGAGTGCTTCCGATTATCGTACAGGATACATTTTATTTTCACAAGTAATGACCCCATTTAAAATCCCTTTATTATTGTGCCGATTGAGCAAAGTAACGCAGCAGTCGATGCGTGTTTGCTGGTTCGCTTCACTCAATTCATTAGGTACCCACCTTTCAAGCTTTTTAGTTTTCCCTATTTGCTTCAAGTGGATTGAAACAGTTTTGTCACTCACAGCGAAGCCTGGAAGAAGAAGCGTAGGAAGGATAGGGTCTGCAACATAGGCACACCTAATACTAGCCTACTACTACTAGCTAGTTGTAAAAACAGAACTACTTCTGTTATTTAGGTGTCTCCCTCTACAATAAAGTAAATCGCATTTTCTCAATAAATGCCCATACCATGTCTATATGCCAACCGGCAATTATTGAAGGGTTAAAAATCTTACATTATCGAACTACAGAAAATTGACTAATAATGTCAAGCACGAGGATGTTTATTACGTCTAGATATATAAAACATAGTATTCAAGAATTTCAAAATAAATAAATTTATTAATGTAACTGAATTACACATACACAGATATATACACAAACATACACTAGTGCAAAACATACTTTGAGGTATCCGGTATGTTGCTTTATTTATTTATCTTAGTTTGCTTTTATATTGTTTTCTTTTGCTTTATTTTATCCACACTTCTGTGTCTTATCCAATAAACTATAGTATATCTTTATAAACAGCTAAGCTATGTGTCAGCGGGGTGAGCGCCTGGTGATCTGAGCTACACACTCACGTCTAGTTCAGACACCAGTCCTCTTACAATTGCTGTATTGTTGTCCTGTTTTGTAATGTGATAAAAAATATTACTGCATGTATTGGTGATTGTGAGCAGAGAAATACAAAATATGATGTGGTCCTCAGGCCCAGTTTATCCCCTGGAGTTATTGTTATCTGCTACGCCGATGACACTCTAGTACTGGCAAGGGGACATGGCTTCCAAGAAGTTTTGGAGCTCGCCGAATCAGGGGTGGCCTGTGTCGTCGAGAAGATCAGCGGTATGGGTCTGCGGGTTGCACCTATATATAAGACGGAAACCTATGGTTTCACTGGAAACACGAAGGTGCCGTTCCTACACGCTCACTTATTAGAGTGGGAGGAACGTAGGCTGAGATTGGCTAACTAATAAAGTACCTCGGCCTTACCCTGGACAGCCGCTGAAGCTTCGAGGAGCATTTCGAACGGATGATCCCCCGAGTTAGGGGGTGGGTGGCTTAGTTTACGGGGTCCGCAGGAGGAATTCCGCTGCCTCTATGGTGCGATGATACGATCCATGGCCCTCTATAGAGTGCCGATATGGGCCAAGTGCGTCCCGCTGCATAGCTAAACTCAATCAAGCGTAGCGGTTAGCGGCCATTCGAATCGTACGAAGATACCACACTATCTCGAATCCCGAGCGTAGAATACGTCAGCGGCGATACTAGCCGCCGACAGGTCCGCAAGCTGCCAGAAAGTGCCGGGTATCTCTGGTAGCAGATTAATTGATTCGGTCAGCGTCAGAGTGATATGGTGATAAAATATATTCGTATGTTTTAAAAAAGATATAATAGATTTTTTTAGGGTAGGGAATAAAACAAGAAGTAGAAGCGAGAAGTGGAACAGAATAGTAGTGTAAAAATATTTTTGGGGTTACTTGAATGTTACATTGCCTGAAAGTGATTTAAATTGTATTAAATTTAAGAGTGTACTTACTGTATAGGTGACTCAAAAGTTAACACATATTATATAAGTCTTCCGTTGAAAATCAATCTTATTTTATTTACCCAAGATTTAATTCTATGTCGTACAAGATATAGTACTTAGTATACAAAGCGAAATTCACTAACAAGTGTTGTCTTTCTATTGAATTCGTTTTCTACAAAATGAACCAATATAAGGAAAACCAGAAATGATTTTGATTAAAAATTAATTGTAACAAATGTTTAAACATTAGCATGACTTCTTTACCTCAGAAATCTTAACTTTGGTACACTTAACACTCTTTCTTTGCTCCTAAAATTACCTCTAGAATAAAGTAATTAAAGAAACTATGAAACCTATAAGGAGAATTATGTAGAGAACGTACATGCCACTTAAACTTATTGGCATAATAGGCCTTTGACGATACTGACATTTTAAGTCTTCCAAGTGTGATATTTCATCATAATATTTATTTATTAAACCTGCGGATCCCATACGCAATATAAACTTGTTGAAAGGATCAAGTATACGTGAACCGCGACGTAATAAAATCATTCGTAGTTCAACAAAAGCATTTTCCACCTTGTATAATTCCTTATTGCATTGATCGTCAGTCATCTGAGATCTATACGCCAAGAGAGAAGCGTCTGAAATAATTGTGTGAAGTGACTTTGTTTTATCATTCTTGACTTCCAATAAACAATTTAATATACTCTCACATTTCTGAATCAAAGGAACTTTATACCCAAATTCTGAGAAAATAATAAATCTATCGTCTTTTAGTTCAGAAACTTTTTTAGGCTCGTAGGCCCTGTGTGGTTTAGTGACTAAGCTATAAATTTGTGCATTAATCACATAAGGCAGCCATAATGATAACCATAGTAGGCTAAAAAATAATAATCTCGGTGCCAGGTTTGGATTATTTTTTCTTATACCAGTCCTATTTAGGATATATCCTAGTACGAGTAGAATATCACGCGTAACGTCTCTTTCTTGCATTGGAAACATTTTCAATAAAGTAGTCAATACACATAAAACTATGAATACGATCAAAAGTACAATAGATACATATGAACAGCGTGTAACGAATTCCCAGGAGCCTAAGTTGTTAGCATGAGCCATTACAAATATTGCATGGTCGGCCGTAATTGGATACGTATAAGACAAATATTCAAAACTCTTTTTGAATGAAGTATAACCTCTAATGGTTCCTTCAAATTCGTTGTCCTGTACCTTTTTCAGCATATTATCAATATAACCCGGTATAATAACCCCATGTATATCAGTTTGTTTCATTACAGCACGAAGTTCAATCTTGACATTTTTATATTTTTCAAAATCTTTTAAAATACGTTGTTCGATTCCTTCCACGCTTGTATCGTCAAAATTGATAAAAGGCCACATATTGTGAGTGACGAATTTAAATTGACAATTACGAATACCTTGATGTTTTCTTAGAACTGGTACACTTTTCTTAGACAGATATTGAGAACAAGGTGATACAAGTACCCATTTCTTGGATCTACGACAAGAATCATTTGATGTAATATTTAATTTGTAAACGACATAACTATTGCTTTCAAGCGTAATGAAAAAAACGTTATCTATATTGTTTTCAAAGAACCAATTTCCAAGGTGTAATAGATCAGGCTCCTTCTCATTTTTAAGTATGATTACATATCTAGCCTTAGGATTCCATTGTCCATCTTTAGCAACTTGGTTTAATCCATCATACAATTCATTGAGATTTTTGCTTTCGATGACATAAGCACTATTATAAATTCTGTGAGAATCAAATGAAAACGTTCTTGAAGTAAATTTTAGACCTCCGACTATATGTAAGGATGACATTATTGATTCATCGTCTAAATTCACAAGAGTCAAATCCAAAGGAGATATGTTAGAACTCTCTTCTTTCACAACATTCACAACACAACTACTTAATGTTTCATCTATAAATCCATTGATGATATTTGCATCGACCATAGAATTAGATAAATTAATCAGAATGCAGAAAAGTTTAAAAAGTGGTTTAGTAAACATTTTTATTGTTCTTACTTATATCACCAAGTCATACGATGTATTGATATTAACAACAAATAAGTAGCAAACCAAAACATTAATCATATTATGCTTTAATGATAATAGTTGAAATCATATTCTTTCTATAATTCATTGGTGACACACAATGAGTCAATCGTAATTATTTCTTTCACGGACCTAAAAATAACTAATATGTAATATATTTTGGTATCATAAATCACGTTTGAAATAAAAGTAAAACGAATAAGACTGATTTGATAATTATGATAATAAAATAAATAATACTGATAGTCCGGGAGGTAGCGCTATAGCTGAATTAGTCATTTTATAAATAAAATATGTACAACTGTCACTTGTACATACTTTATAATAGTTTTAGGTTTACCATGTAATTATATAAGCTGGTGTAAAATAAAAATATTTATTATTATTGTTTATATTGGCTGAAAATCACAACAATAATAGTTTTTCCCTAACACATAACAGCGACAGTAACAACCGAACGTCTTCAGCTCCAAAAGCATTGGAGCTAAATGTGACAGCGTAAAAAGGCATTGGAAAAAATCATCAGTTGTATTGACCAATGGGGGTTAAATGTCAGTAACGTGCATAAACCTCATTGAAAATTTTATGCTATTTATAGATAAATGCTATGAAATTTATAGATCTAAATTTTTATACTTTAAAAATAATAAAGAAATTTGTCAGCTGTACTACACCGTCAGTTAGCGTGATAAACATGTCGCGCGCTCAAAGCATTCGAGCGTTGCATTTAGAAAATAAAATGACGATCGTTACATACATACAAATCAAATCAAAATCATTTATTCAATTAAGACACTAAACGACATGTATGAACGTCAAATTGGAGCAACAGTTAATAATCATAGATCGACATAAACAGACACCACACTATGTACTGGATTTTCAAGGTAAATATGGTAAAGACACCAAAATCTACTGCCCGCTTGTTTCCAAAGTGCGTAGGGCCTTATGAGAAGAATACTGGCAAAAAAACTCATAGCCACTCTATTTTAAAAGTCAGATATTCAGGTAATATTTAAATATTCAGGTGTTAGTATATTAATGGCCAACAGTATAAAAAATGATAGCGGTTTTCAGTGGACCAGTAGCAGTAATTTCGCTAGAAGACCGTAGAATCTAGTGAATGGTATAGCAATGTTTGTCTGCCTCAAGCTTACGCGAGCGAGCGCACCTTATTTTTCACCAAGATAACGCGCCCGCTCACGCAACTACTATAACTATGGTCTATTTGATAACTTCGGGGGTACAAATGTTACCTCATCCTCCGTACAGCCTAGATTTAGCTCCATGCGTTTTTATTTTATTTCTTACGATAAAAAAATGATTCGTAGTTGAAAGTTTTGGACTGCAGACGAGGCTGTTTATTTTACACAGTTTTCTATTACTCCGGTTGAGCCTGCCCATACATGTCGAAGTGTGGCTCTCCTACGGTTAAAATTGGTAGCTCATTCTTCAGTGACAACTTAGTGTGTATGATATGGTCGTTGATTTAATAAATAAATAAAAAATAATAGAGCGGGCAGAAATTGCTTACGATATCAGTTTATTAATATTAGGTTGTTGGAGCAAGGTCCGGTAGCGTTGTCCTGAAGCAGCAGTGGTCTAGAGTGCGTGTTTGCTGGTTGTGGTGGACCAAAGAGCATATGTTTCAGATCAAAGTGACCAGTGCAACAAAACGTCAATTTGACCTAATGTAAGATAAAGTCATATACAAATGTGAGCCTAAGACTGAGTTTTCTTCCAGAAACCTCTGAGTGAATAGAGGGTAGTAGAGAAACGTAAGGCCACATTCTTGCATATTTGGAAAATCCCACTTCCACATTGGACTATGCATATATCCTCACAGACGTTCACCTTATATTAACAGTAGCTTGTTATTTTGATTCATTGTTTCGTGTATCATTGTCAAAGTAATTAATAAACTAATTAGGTTATATTTAGCTTGGTTATTCGCTGGAGTGACGCACATGACCCTTTGACTTGACACCACTCCATCATCTCTTGCACACAAAACAAAGGAGAAGGACGCGGATATGGCGACACCAAATCATGCGCTTTGATTAAAATCATGTACGCTCCAAAGAATCTTACCACAAGTTGTTAGAGTCTAGTGCAAGAGCCTAGGGAAGAACGCACCATGAATCATAAAATAAAATAAATTCAGACAAATGCAATCTTTTTTTTTACGGGTTCTTATTTATTTTTGAACCACATTTGTGGTTTTATTTTATCATTATCCTTTTTGTTAAATAAAAAACAGAACAATAATTGTAAACATATATATTATCTACATCAAAGATCTCGTGTACATTTGTTGTTAGTTATTATATTAAAGTTAAAGCATAGACTGATCGATATCGATGATCTTCCATCCATATGAATCGGTTCTAAATGAGATTCACGGCAAACGTCTTAATAAATAACAATTAGCGGGATGATTTTAAGCCACGATAGAACACGAAATTAAAAACCCACTCGTTTTAAGTTCATTTTAAGTAGTTAAACATGGATCAAGTAGGATTAGCTAGAGTAGAACCCGGAAACCCTCTAACTCTATCTGACGCAGCCTTGGTAATTACTAGAAAAAGAAGCTTCGAAGATTACCTTTCTTTAATCCACAAGGAATCTATGGGTAGCACCACAGGTAGCCACAACGTGGGCACGGTAATCTACACACTGAGAATTAATGCCCGGTGAGAGTGAGGTAGAGGTATAACCTCATTACGAGCATTGGAATGGAAACTCTGGTACCTTCTTCTGATATAAAGTTATGCTCACGAAAGAGAGAGACACGTCCATAATACTTTACAACTACTCATGTACTAAAACTTTATCAGAATCTTAAAATATATTGGTTCGCTCAAACTCCACTTACATCTAAGTAAATAGCGTGCATTTATGGCAATCATCCAGAAATATTAATATAAACCAAACGATGGTTGACCATTTTCGTTAACATTTTATTACCGGCACCTTTTTTAAATTAGGATGTTAAATTAAGATTTAAAGAGAACAAAATTTTATAAGTTTACAAAAAATGGCCAAATTTATGGAAACCTTAAATGTAAATAAAATGAAACAAACTCTTAAAACTTTGACAGAGCCGTTTAACTTAGGTAATCTTAACATTCGTGAACTTAACACGCTTTCTTTGTTTCAAAATAAATTCCAGTACAAAAATGAATAAGGAAATCATGTAACCGATAAAAAGTATTATGTAGAGAACGTAGATGTTAGTTATATTTATTGGCATGGCAGGGCTTTGACGGTACTGACACTTTAAGTTCTCTAAGTGCAAAATTTCATTGAAATATTTAGTTATTATACCTGCGGATACCATACGAAATATAAACTTGTTGAAAGGATCAAGCAAAAATGAACCACGACGTAAAAACATAGTTCGAAATTCTATAGTATATTCGCCTAGCTTGTATACTTTTTCATTGCACTGATCGTCGATTAGTTTTGAACTGTGAGCCAGGACAAAAGCTTTTGAAATCGTTGTATAAAGTGATTTTGTTTTGTCGTTCATGACGTCTAATAAACAATTTAATATACTGTCACATTGCTTTACCAAAGGCATGTTAGATGCAAATTTTGAGTACAAAATAAACGTATAATCTTTTAGTTCGTTCACATCTTTTGGCTCGTAACCTCGATTGGGTTTAGTAATTGAGCTATAAATTTGTCCATGAATCACATAAGGCAGCAGTAGCGCAAACCATAATATAATAAAAAATATTAACTTCTGTGACAGATTTGGATGAATGTTTTTTACAACGGTCTTATTCAGAATATATCCCAGTACAAGCAAAATATCGCGAGAAACATCTCTTTCGTGTGTTGGAAAAATATTTAGTAAGTTAGTTATTACACAAAAAATTATAAATATTAATAAAATTAAAAATGATACACCTGTATAGTTTATGATGAATTCCCAGGGGTGTAAATTCTCAGCGCGGGCCAGTAAATATATTGCATGATCGGTTATAAATGGATACGTATATGACAAAAATTCAGAACTTGCAGTCGTTACAAAACCTCCAACTGCTCCTTCAAATTCGTTATCTTGTACACCTTTTAACATACTTTCAATAGAAACCAACGTCATAACTCCATTAACATCAGTTTTATCCGCTACTGTAAAAAGTTCAATTTTGACCTTTTCAAAATTTTCAAACTCTCCAAGAATACGTTGTTCAATTCCTTTTCTGTTTGTGCTGTCAAAATTGATAAAAGGCCACATGTTATAAGTGATGAATCTAAAGTGACAGTTGCGAATACTTTCCTGTCTTCTTAGAACCGGTAACTTTTTTAAGTTCATATGTTTAGAACAATATGATACGAATACCCACTTGTTGGATCTACGGCAATAAGTATTTGATGTGATATTTAAGTTATAAATAGCATAATTATTTCTTTTGGGTAAAATAAAAAAGACGCCATCCATATTATAGTCAAAAAACAAATTAACGTTAAATATATCATGATCCTCTAAATTGTGGAGTATTATAATATATCTAGCTTTAGGATCCCATTGTTTTTCATTAATAACTTGACTTAATCCAAGGCATAGTACTTGAAAATTTTTGCTTTCAATGATATAAGCACTGTTATAAATTCTGTAATAATCAAATGAAAAGGTTCTCGAAATAAATCGTAGATTTCCAATTTTATGTAATGATGATATTATTAAATCGTCCATTACATTTATAAGAGAGAGATCCAAAAGAGACGTATTAGTGCGTGCTTCTCTCACAATATCAACAACACAGTTACTGAGTGTTTCATCTGTAGCATCATTAAAGAAATATGCGGTGGCCACAGAATTCAATAAACATAGGAATAATATTTTGGTAATGACTTTAGCATTTTTATCAATTTTGATTACTAAAACATTCAGTTTACTAAGTTAAACTACAAATGTATATTAATTTGTAGTTTAACTAGGAACCTAAGTCATTCGTCATGTTATAATGTCATTTAAACGTCTCAGGTACCTTTTACTACTAATTGATCGACAACACGCAATTGTCCAATTGCATTTATTTCTTTTATTGAATTTATTATTATTTGTTAAAAATATAATAAAAACTATTTGAATGTCATAAATCACGGAAGAAATTAAAACTCAACGAAGTTACTAAACAAATGTTAATGTTATCGGTCACTTGACGGATGGATCATCACCCACCCGTTAAGCCAACCCTAACCCCAAAACTTGTCTCAAACCCCACACATCGTAGGGTGTCTGCGTCTACAAACATTCAGGGTCAAATGTCAAAAATCGTTTTTTAACATATTTATTGCAAATATCTTGTTTCCTATGAGTTTTATGCTATTTGTATTTTAATAAATATTGTAGAGAATAAAGTTATCTACAACTTTTGTTTCAATTTTTTTTTAATATCTTGAACCTATTTCGAGTTACAGGGCAGAGCGCATAAGTTTATAAGTTTGGTTATGTACAGACTTAGGTTTGGTTTACGAACGGAAAGCTCAGTGTAGCTCAGCCTGACAGCGATGGTTCACGGAGCGGGCTCTTCAAGTCATCGGTGGATTTTCATACACATCATGCCTTAGATGACAAAAGAAAGCCAGATAGTTAATATATATGGTGTGCACGTAAATGGTACCATAATCAGTAAAAAAAGTCCCTATTTTTATGATAAAATATTAAGATTGAAAAAAAGATACATTTTTAAAACATTAATATTTTTGTTACTATTCTGCAGCTATGCGGTAAAGTACCTAAAGATCGAGTTTCGGAATATCAACCATTCAAATATGATGTGAAGCACAAGTTAGAGACATAAATCACATCAAGACACAGAACAGCTATTTGTAGAATCATTCACAAATTGTGCAAATGTAATTATTATTATTAGAAATAATTGTATGTATCACCAAAGAAAACTTTTAGATGAGGTTTGAAACCAAAACCCTAAATATAGAAATGAGGTTCACTAATGTCCGTACTAGCAACTGATTTCCCTAATTAAAGGGAAAAAAATAGACAAAATTGGTATCACAGTCAAACTACGGTTGATATTTTGTGTTCCGATACAAAAGTATAATTATTGGGTAAATAAATAATTATAGCATCCAAATACCATTGAAAAGAAATTCCACCTTTTCTTCTTTTTGGGAACTACTCTTACAATGTTTAATAAAGCAAGACGGTATTTTGAACATAAAATCAAAACTGTGTTTGTCAAACACTGTAGCAAGATTGTATTTGCTATCTAATTTATATTTACTTTGTTAGATTCATTGTCGTATTTTTTATAGTCGATATGCCTTTTTTTTAATCTGAGCAACATAGTAACGCAACGTGGTAAACCACTTGTAACGCCTCCGGTGTTGCGGGTGTCCATGGGCGGCGGTAATCGCTTAGGCGATACGTCTGCTCGTTTGCCCCCTATATAACAAAAAAAAAAAACCTTAACAAGGATTTGTTTGTTACTCAACTGCTTGTGGCATCTGTTCTTAAAATTTATTTCAATTCATAAGCCCAATAGCAATGGAGACATGGTAGTAGCGATACTGACAATAATAATATATGTCAGACATCTGACACACAACGTCATCTAGTCTCAAACTAAGCAATGCTTGTACAATGGGTACTAGGCAACTAATATACATATATATATACCTATAAATACATACATTTTATAATGCGCTACTACTGCGCCAGTGAGGCAGTCACTGATGCCAGTTGATCCTGTACTTACTTTTCGCTCCACATAAAAGTAAGCGAAGATGATCTAGCCTTAGATAAACTTCCAGCATCTCCGTCTCGCAATACGTCCAATGACAAAACAAACCTTTAAGAATAATCTGTTTTCAATTACGTAGAGTGGTCTGGATAAAGTGACCAACAAATAGCTCGCTTATTTAACTACCCCGTCTGGTTCGGAAATTATATTTTTGTCTTCCATGTTTCCTTTGTTGGCATTAAATCTGATATGAGATCACTGATATTCTATTTTTTGCATACAGCAACTCTTATCAGACCTCCATTACCTTTGGCGATATCAAAGTTTTGTAGAAAATTTGTTGTTGAACTGGACCGAAAGTCTAACGAGGCCCCGATACGAGAATTTTATTTATGACCTTGCTATGATTGCTTAACTTTGTAAGGTGTCAACCCATGTGGTTACCACTGAGTCATGAGTCTCTCAAGTAAGAGAGGCAAGAGTCTGCAGGTCTTGTCTGCTACTACTTATTGAACATTATCAGTTAAAGTTACAGAATAACAGTGTATGTACGTTTGGAGCTTAAATTTTGTTATAGACGTGGAAAAAAAATTATGAAAACAAACAATAAGCTATTGTATTTTGTAATGATCTTTTGCTATATAACTTAAATAAACTACTTTTTACTAACCAAAATAAATAATACCTAGGCTTTTAGTGTCATAAAAAACAACTTTCGTTGTTATATTGGAACACATAATTTTTTTACGTCGATACTAAAAAACGTCTATATTACTCACATAAGAGATAATAATAATAATAATAATATTCGCTTTATTGTACACCAGAATACTTACAAAGTTATCTTAAAGCTAAGAGGTACAATTGGCCTTATCGCCCGTAGGCAATCTCTTACAGACAACCATGGGAAGAATTATGAAACAACTGTTATTGCGATATTTAAAATCACTTATTTAGATACACTAGCGCTTCTTTGCGACTGTGTGCGGACAGCGGATGGAGGCGAAAACCCATCCCATATACCTGCGACCACACTCTAGGCTGCATGAACCGTGCCCTGGCGCCCGGTTGGCCGGTAATGTATAGGGTCTAAGTGGATCGTTCTCCCTGGCATTTGCCACCTCCTCCTTCTACTAAATGACCTCTTCGCATAAGGTTGCGACCGCTTTAAAACAACTATCACTATCGGCAACTAAGCGCATCACGGCATTGACGCACTCGTCGATGACCTCGCAGTAATACTCTGACTAGGCTATAGACTATATATAGGTGATGTTCGAGTATTTGCAAGAAACAAAAAGTAAGTAAAGAAAAATGAAAATTTTGCATGTCCACTACGCCAACCCATAAATTCATTTCAAATGTCAATTAAAATTATAGTTAAAATATTATTAAATTCAAAATATCTACTGCGGTAGACCGTTTTCATTACCTGTATAAGTTGACCTATCGCAAAACAAATACAAGAAGTATATTAAGATAGGAGGTATAAATTGACAGTCGTCAGTTATACAATTTCATTAAATAGCAATTTAGAATAGAATAGAATTAACTTTATTGTACACCAATTAAAACAGTGATATATAAGAGTTTAACAATATAATAAGCATGTGCAAATGGCGGCCTTATCGCTGAAAAGCAATTTCTTCTAGGCAACCTTTGGATGGACAAATCGACTGTGGAAACACTAATATTATATGTAGTTATGGTGTTAAAAAATAAATCACATAAAATTACATAAGTAAAAATATAGAGATTATATTACACATTAATACAAATAAATAATAATACAAATAATAAAATAATGTACAATATCCACATTCTCATAATAAATAAATCAGAAATGCTAAATAAAATCAAAAAAATAAAAATTAAGAGGGCATAAATCACGAAGATAAGAAATGTTCCTTGACCATTTTATTAAATACAGGCAGAGATTTAGCATGCTTTATAGCCATTGGCAAAGCATTCCAAAGTCGGACAGCCTGTACAGTAAACGACTTGTCATAAAAACTGGTGCAATGAGTTGGTACTGCCAGTTCCAGAGATTCGGATGACCTCAAGGATCTTGAATGTGTGTCACTGAGGAAAACAAAACGTTCTTTCAAATAAGGTGGTGTGCACGGATGAAATAGAATACCGCAAATTATGGAAAGAATATGAGCATTCCGTCGAAGGCGAATTGGGAGCCACTTAAGCAGTTTGCGATATTCGGATACATGGTCATATTTGTGTAATCCAAATATGAATCTAATGCAAAAGTTTTGAAGGCGCTCAAGTTTGTTTATTATTATTAACTTTTTATTATTTTTATTTTATATATTTTTTATTTAAAATTAATATAGGTATATAATATTAATAAACTGATGCTAAACACGAAACAATAATAGCAGCTATTTTTATTTTGTGACTATTTTACGTAAACACATCTCTAAGAGAAGCACTTAAAAGTTGTGTGTTATCTAATATACATTAAATTGTAATTCATAAGAAACGAAAATGCTTTTTATTTTTTTAATATTCATTCATATTTGAACTTTACTAGCTTGCTTTGCCGCCAGTATTAATTCAAATGCAAAACTAACTAAGGAAATCATGTAACCAATAACAAGCATAATGTAGAAAATGTACATTTCACTCATGTTGATTGGCATAGTATCGGTTTCATGCAAATTACACTTTAAATCCTCTAAATACGAAATGTCCTCAGTATATTTATGTATTAAACCTGCGGATGCTATGTAGACTATAAACTTGTTAATATCATCAAGTATAAGGGAACCGCGACGTAAAAAAATCGTGCGAAGTTCTGTAAAAGCATCACCTAATATGAAAACTTTGTTATTGCATTTATCGTCAGTTATTTGTGAACCAAACGCCAAGAATTCAGTCTTTGACATAATTGTGTAAAGTGATTTTGTTTTATCATTCTTGACAACTATTAAACAATCTAATGTACTATCACATATCTTCTTAACATTAGGATATTTATAAGCAACTTCTGTGTGCAGCATAAGATTATTTATAGGTAGTTCGTCAACATCTTTTGGCTCATAACCTCGGTGTGGCTTAGTGAGTGAACTATAAATATATGCATTAATCGCATACGGCAACAATAACGATAACAAAAGTAGGTTAGAAAAAACAATTCTCTGTGATAAATTTGAATTAATGTTTCTCACACCAGTCTTATTCAAGATATATCCCATTACAAGTAGAACGTCACGGGTTACGTCTCTTTCTTGACTCGTAAATACTTTTAGTAATGTGATCAGTACACATAAAATTATTAATATGAAAGTAACTGCAACAGATACGTATGAGCCCCTTAAAAGTATTTTCCAGGGTTCTAGATTCTCAGCGTGAGCCAATATATATACTGATTGGTCGACTGTGACTGGATACGTAAATGACAAACATCCAATACTATTATTTATCGTGTTTAAACCTCCAACAGCTCCTTCAAATTCGTTATCCTGTACCCTTTTCAGCATATTTTCAATATATCCCGGTATAACAACTCCATGTAAATCAGTTTTTTTTGTTACAACATAAAATTCAATGGTGATATTTTTATATTTTTCATAATCTTTCAATATTTGTTGTTCAATTCCTTTTATGGTCGTAGTATCATAATTGGTATAAGGCCATGAGCTATGAGTAATGAACTTAAATTGACAATTACGTATACCTTCATCATTTTTTAGAAACGGTAATCTTTTGTTGGTTAGATATTCAGAACAAGATGTTAACAATACCCAGTCATTAGATCTATGACAACTATTATTTGATCTAATATTTAATTGGTAGATAACATAATCACTTATTTTAGTTGTAATAAGAACGACATTGGCCATATTTTGATCAAAAAACAACTTTCCAAGGTGTGAAAAGTCGTGTTCTTTAAAATTTTTAACTATTATGAGATATCTGGCTTTAGGATTCCACTGTCCATCTCTAACAATTTGACTTAATCCATCTCTCAGTTCCTGTGGATTTTTACTTTCAATAATATAAGCAGTATTATAAATTCTGTAAACATCAAATAAATAGGTTCTTGAAGTAAACTTCAGACCTGCGACATTATGTAGTAATGAAATTAATAAATCATTTTTTATATTTACAAGAGTAAGATCCAGAACAGGTATGTTTACGCTGGCTTCTTTCACAATATGCACAACACAGTTACTTAGTGTTTCATCTTCAATATCAGGGATAATATTTACGTTGGCCACAGAAGCAGATAAATTTAGAATGTAGGAAATTATAATAATTAAATATTTATTCATTTTCATTATTTACTACCAAATCGTACAGTGTACTGAGTTTCACTACAAATTGATATTGAACTAAATCATTCACATTTTTGTAATGTAAATCTAATTGCTTCAAACCGTTTGTAATATTTATTTTAATCACGCAATTGTTCAATAACAATTAAATCTATTATAAAACTTATTGTTCATTGAATAGATTATATTATTTGCTCATACATCAAGACAAGAATTTAGGTACAAGGAATGGTTCTGAATTAATGACGATGGCGGTAAAATAACAGTCAAATTCTGCTCATTAGACCTAAGTCATCCTAAAGATTGACATTTAAAAGAGGTTTGTTTAAATTGCAATTTCAAATCATTTCTATAACGCAATTAATAAGTGTTTCATCTCTAACGGTTTTAGTAATCTCTTTATAGCTATTATGGTTGTAAAACATAGAACTCATTATAACTATTTATTAATTTTCTTTTGCCTTGAACTGAATGCATAATAGATTAAATCAACATCATAAAAGATATTAATGTGAGCTTTTTAAAAGTTTTAAGCGTATCTATTAATCATATAAGAGACATCATATTTGTTTAATCGTAGTAATAATTTCCTTTGCTTTGAATTACGAGCCAATAAAATGATAAATTTTATGTAGGTACAATAATATTAGTGTAAAAAATTGTACCTGTACTTACACATACACACATTTTGTTTGTCATTACTGTTTGAGTTATACGCACGTTTTCACTTTATTAACTTTTCCTGAACGTAACCTTGATTGTTGCATTAAATTTCAAATGCCATGTGTTCTGTTTTTTCATGTATGTTTATAAATTCCCCCGCGAAAAGGGAGTTTTCCCTAAAAAATAAAAATAAACTGGGTTTTCCCCGGTTGTTCATATACCACATAAACTTTGACTGCTTTTAAATGATGAACTTATTGTTCTCTGAAAATGACGCCCTTGATTATTGTTTTCAGATCTACACAGCTAATATCTTTAACTGTAATTTCTCGTAGCCTAGTCTTTAAACACGACGTTTTCATTAATATGTTAGAAATAAAATACGGTAAATGTTGGAAATACGTAGATTTATTGCTCTACTACTAAGATTAATATTATAGGCCTACAATTAGAGAGTATAATAATAGGGGAAGGAAAAGAGAATGTATATGGGTTTTAATAAATACATCAAATTATACTTTATATTAGGTCTTTACCTATGAAATTGCCGTTTTGTATGCAATAAGTGAAAGTACTTATTTTTTCAAACTTTTTTATTTCTGTTATTCGAAGTAATCACCCATGCAATCGACGCATCTTTGCCAACGCATTGGCAGTTTATTGATGCCCTTCTTGTAAAAATCAGCTGGACGGGAGGCAACAAACTCTTCAAAGGCATTTTGTACTGCCTCTCGGGAATTGAATTTTTTACCCACTAAAAAGTTGTCTAAATTTTGGAAAAAGTAATAGTCGGTAGTTGCAAGGTCTGGTGAGTATGGCGGATGAGGGAGAGCTTCCAACCCCAGCTCTTGCAGCTTGGAGACTGTCTGTTGCGCAGTATGGGGTCGCGCGTTGTCGTGAAAGAGCAGTGGGGACGACCGATTGACCAAAGCTGGTTGCAGATGTGCAAGCTTCTCCATCATTCTCTCCAGTTCTTCACAGTACACATCTGCATTAATGCTCATGCCGTTTTGTAAAAAGCTGTGGTGAATCACACCCGCACTAGACCACCAAACAGTGACCATCACCTTTTTAGGGGTCATTTTTGGTTTAGGGCATTGCTTTGGTGCTGAACCAGGGTCTAACCAACTTGCTGAGCGCTTTCGATTGTCGAACAGAATCCATTTTTCGTCGCACGTAACTATTCGTTTCAAAATTCCTTCATTTCTTTGCCTGTTGAGCAGCGAAAGGCAGGTCTCGACGCGTACGTTGCGCTGGCGATCGTTAAGGTCGTGGGGCACCCATCTATCAAGCTTTTTTACCTTACCAATTTGTCGCAAATGGATCAATATTGTTTTGATGCTTACATTAAAAGCTGCTGCTAGCTCAGCTGTAGATTGAGTTTCGTCAGCTTCCACAATCGCCTTTAATTCATTATTGTTAACCAAAGTCTCCGGACGACCACGAGCTTCATTTTTCAAGTCAAAATTTCCAGAACGGAACCGGGAAAACCAATAAAGGGTTGTGCGTTCGTTTGTACAGTTCTCTCCGTAAACATTTTTGATGTTACGTGCCGTTTGTGTCGCGTTGGTGCCACGACGAAACTCATATTCCATAATTACACGAATTTTTAAAGTATCCATTATGACGAAAAATGTTCAAATGTAATGAAAATACAACGTTAATCAAATAACAAAAGACTGAGTTTGTAAATAGAATGTCATGGTTTTAAAACAAAATTAATTTGAATTTAGAATACAGAGCCATTACAAACTTTTTTTTATTTGAAATGACCAGTACTGAAGAAACGCAATTTCATAGGTAAAGACCTATTATTTCTAATTTTATCTAAAATTTATTTTAATTTGATTTATAATTTAGTAAAAACATTGAAAGTTTTTTTTTACGGAATAGTCGGTAAACTAACAGACGTATCGCCTGATGGTAAGCGATTACCGCCGCCTATGGACTACCGCAACACCAGAAGCGCTAAAAGTGCGTGGCCGGCGTTTGTAGGATGAGGAAGGGGATTGGGGAAGGGATTGAGGTAGGGTCTCCGGTATCTTACTGAGTCTTCAGATTTATGCCTGATTGCCTCAGTGGCGCATAATAACGTATGCGACTGCTGTATTCAACGTCTCGGGTTCGATTTATGGATCAGACCAAATGTTCATATAATCAGCAAATATTTGTTTCGGAGTTTAGGTGTTTTCTATATATTAATATATAAATTACACGATCGATCATAACTGGATACGTATAAGACAAACGGTCAACGCCACTGTTGAACGTGACAAACCCGCCAACTGCTCCTTCATATTTGTTATCTTGTACCATTTTCAGCATATCTTCATTAAAACCTGGTGTAATAATTCCATGTATATCAGTTTTTTTTATGATTGTATGTAATTCAATACTGATATTTTTATATTCTTCAAAATCTTTTAAGATGCGTTGTTCCACTCCTTCTATAGTCTTATTATCAAAATTGGTATATGGCCAATAGTCGTGGGTAATGTATTGAAATTTACAATTACGAATGCTTTCATTACTTCTTAGAACCGGTACACGTTTCTTAGTTCGATATTCAGAACAATATGAAACAAATACCCAGTTGCTGTATCAACGGCAATAATTATATGATGATACGATTAATTTGTAAATGGCATAACCTCTTTTTGTGGTATTAATAAAATAAACGTTGTCCATATTATAGTCCAGAAACAGATTTCTAAGGTCTAGATCTAGAAAGATCATGTCTAATAGATCATGATCGTTTAAATTTTTGAGTATTATGAGATAAATAGCTTTAGGGTTCCATTGTCCATATCTAATAAGTTGATTTAATCCATTCATCAACTCTTGTGGATTTTCGCTTTCAATGACATAAGCACTGTTAAGAACTCTGGAGGAGTCAAATAAAAACGTTCTTGAAGTAAATCTTAGACCTTCAACTTTATGCCATTATTATTTCCATATTCACAAGAGTAACATCCAAAAAAGACAAATTTCTACTTCCTACCTTCATGATGTTCACAATACAGTTACTTAGTGTTTCATCTTTCATGTCATTTAAATTATTTGCGTTTGCCAAAGAAGCAAATGAATTTATAATGTAGAAAATTTTAATAAGATCTTTAATATGTTTTTCCATGTCGTATATTTATTATCGAACCGTACAGTAGCAGTGTACTGAATTTAACTACAAATGACTATGAAAATAAGTTATTGATCTTATTATGTCATCGTTACAATGCCGTAATAATTCATTGAAGGCACGCAATGGCCAAATCGCATTTATTATATTTTAATGTCATAAATCACATTAGAAACCAAAGTTAAATTAAAACTGATAGTAATGATGATAATAAATTCATGGCAATATACATTGCCATGACAGTACTTACATTGCAAAATCTTTTATTTTTTAAATTTTATTGGTCTGTCGGTTTGTTTCCGGCTAATCTCAGATTGATTAATTTGACTTTCTCGCCCAGATAACTGATGTTATAAAAAGTAACTAAAGTAGATTTTTTATACTACCTTTTTTAAACAGCTGAGCCCCGCAATGTTTTAAACTATCCACGGTTGTCGTTGTAAAGCTAAGTAAGGCTACAACATCAACAGAGAGTAGCACCGCGGGGCTCAGTAGTTATATAACAAAAAAATTAACTTCTATTATACAGCGGTCAATTGGATGTGATAGTTGCGTACGCGCTTTCAGTCCACACGTACCAAAGTCTTGAGTGGTCTGGACAATAGGGTTACTTGAAGACTACAAGAAAGCCGCTCTCGACGCAGCCGAACCCTACAAATTTAATTCGTAAGTATATTTATGCGGTACAATCAGTATACTTTAATGCAACTGGTGTGTCTTTCTGGGATTACAAGTCAAAGAATGAATTCGTAAGTACTACGACTCTATACTTTATAAGGTGAATTCATAGATTGTCCATGTGGTAAAGGATTCAGAGTACCGTACATATTCCACTTTGTTATTTCTCTTAACTCGTTCTACATACTCCTACAACTAGGTATAACGTTACACTGTCGTAGACTATGTTTCAGCTGTGCAATGGAAGTCCGGTTATCCATGTTATAGGTTCTTACCTAGATTGTGAACCAATCTCCTAACGATCAAATGTGTATTGCATAACTAATATATAAACGGGTGAAAATAAACAACTTATCATTATTATTTCTGAGGATAGGCCGATGTCTATCAGTGGACTATTAAATATTATGAATTATGATGATTACCATCTAAAGAGTCTAAAATCACAAGTAAATTATACTTCTTTTTATTTTAGGTTCATCAAAGTCAGTGGCAACTTCATGGACGTCATGGTTCGTAATGCAGGACATATGGTGCCAGCGGACCAGCCTCGAGCCGCCAAACAAATTATAGATATGTTTATTCAAAAATTTAAATAAGAATAAGCTCTATGTAAGAAATTATAAGGACAATAATCTGTTACTGTTTCAGTAAGAGATGCCTAAACTTATTTATAGAATTAAGATGCATGTAAGCCAATTCATGGACATTTTTATACATAGGCAATATAGATTATGCAATGATGTCTTTCGTAAATACACACTATCAAGAAATAAAGTCGTTAATTTTAATCTTTTTCTGAAGTTTCAGTTTTTACAGCAATACATATAGCACTCGAGAAATAATTTAATTATCTTTAGTTGCAGAATATTAAGGCATAAGTTCGTAAAAAAGGTAAATTTGAACCTGAGCTATATTATTTTATATTATTTCATGTTTTGCTATTTTTAGAAAGCGCAACTCGCTTATTTGGTTTTGAAACAATACGCGCCTGTAAATTCTAATTTAATTTATAAAATGATGGTGTCGCGGTGTTTGTTACCTAACTCCTCCGGAACAGCTGGACCGATTTTTATGAAATTTTGTGTACATATCGGGTAGGTCTAAGAATCGGTCAACATCTATTTTTCATACCCCTAAATAATAAGGGTGACCCACCCCCAAATATTTATTTTTTATTTTTTATGGGTAAACAACATTTATCGGGTCAGCTAGTAATTATATAAAAGATACACAACTACCAACAGAACATATCATTTTTTTGAATAATTAAGAGGTTCAAGATGTTTTGCACACAAAAAGACCTTGATTGTTCTTTTACAACCTATTTGCGTTTGAAAGATGATTTTTATAAGTCTGATGATTAAAAGAATTGTTAGATCAGTATGGTGTCATGTGCTACACATAATAAAGACAAGAAAGACTCAAACATTTTGTGGGTTTTTATAATGACACTAATTGAGTCCCGCGGTACTATCCGCGGGGATTGTTGTACATTTACAACCGAATCCTCAAGAATAGACACATTTTTTTTATTAAAATCGATTAAATTAGGAGGATTTTAGTTACATACACACGCGCAGAAGATTTATATATTTAAAGATATATAAATCTGTAAAACTGAAATCGACTTCTAAGTACAAGAAAGTTATTATTTATTTTTAATAGTTTATACTTACTTTGTTATACTTAGAATAAAACAAATCAACCTCATCAATTGAAGTAAATAAAAATCAACAAAAACCGAAATTCAAACAAATTGTGTGGTTTACTCGTACTTCAATATTGCATATTTATAATATGGTTTCCTCTTTTAAACACATTGCCCACATGATTGGTAAGGTGGTATGTCAACTATATTAAAAGTACAACACTAAAATATATTTTTAATTCGAACCAGCACTTCCTGATTTTTATTTTTATTTATTTATTTATTTTATTTATTAATCTTGGGGAAACTTACAGCGATACACTTAACATAACTTATAAAAGTAGCAACAACACGCCATTAATAAGTCTCCACAGATAGAAGCTAAATACATAAAAAAAGAAGAGATCCCTTATACTAAAGTAATAATAAATTTTAGAAAAATTTACGTTTAGTCCATTTATAAAAATATTATAAAAATATAAAAATATTACCTGCCAACCAACAATTGCATAAGCAATAATGAAGTTCAATTTTTATAAATTAAGTTATAATAAAACAGTTAGAATTCAAAACGACATTGAGTGCAGTCTCCTCCTCATAGTTGAAATACTCATAGCAAAAATGTCAAGGTCATGTTTGCGTACTAAGTCATTATACATACGGCAAGATCGATAAAGGAAACTGTTTTGTCGATACCTAGTAGCAACTAATGGTGTTGAGAAAAACGGGGCATGGCGCAATGAGTGCACTGGAACATAGATTTTGCATTTATTCAGCAACTCAGGACAATCGATGGAAGAGGTCATCACTCGAGCAAGGAACAGTATGTCTGAAATATCCCGACGTTTTCGGAGTTCTAGAAAGTGGTGTTTTTTACATGAAATTGCATAGTCGTTACAAACTGACTTCGTTCTGAAATTAAGAAATTTCATAAATTTCTTTTGAACCCTCTCAATCCTCTCAATATAGATATCGTATCTCGGACTCCAAATTTGCGAGGCATATTCTAAGTGTGGACGAACATATGTGGAATACAGAATTTTTAGAGTTTTCGCGTTTATGAAGTCTCTGGATGTACGCATAATAAAGCCGAGAGACTTCAAGGCCTTTTTTACTATGGAATCTATATGATGATCGAACAATAATTTAGAGTCATGCAGAATACCCAAATCTTTAATCACATCAGCTGCTTGTAATTGTACATTATTTAAGAAGTATTGAAATAAAACTGGTTGCTTACCTCTAGTGAACGTAACTTTTGAGCACTTACTAGCATTAAGGTTAAGCTTATTTTCGGTACAATAGATATTCAAGCGAGAGAGATCATCCTGTAAAGCCAACGCGTCACCAGGATTAGAAATGAGTTTAAAAATTTTCATATCATCCGCAAAATTTAAAATTAGAGAGTTGTGGAAACAAGTATGAATGTCAGATATGAATATGAGGAAGAGGAGCGGGCCGAGCAGAGAACCCTGGGGTACCCCACTGGGCACACTCATCCATTTAGACATATAGTTTCCCAGAACAACTGCTTGACTCCTATTGTCTATGTAAGATGCAAACCATCGAAGCAAGTCTCCCCTAATGCCTGCATTTTCCAGCTTGTTTAATAAGATTTTATGATTAATACGATCGAACGCCTTGCTATAATCTGTATAGATAACGTCTACCTGCTGGCCTCCCTCCATGGAGTCCGTTAAGAACTCATTGAAAAGAATTAAGTTAGTAACCGTGGATCTCCCCTTAATAAAGCCATGTTGAGAAGAAGGCAATTGATCTTTTAATGCGTTGTATACCTGCTCATATATAATCTTCTCAAAAACTTTCGCTATAATTGGCAACTTTGATATAGGACGGTAATTTTCAATTTTGTTCCTTGATCCTTTTTTATGAATAGGAGATATAAAAGCGGATTTCCAGATATCAGGCATATGACCACACGTGATAGATTCCCGAAATAGATATGCTAAAGGAACCGATAGTTGCTTGGCGCAGTTGATAAAAAATATTGGGGGAAATGAGTCAGGTCCTGCAGATTTACTAGGGTCCAATCTCATAAGCTTATTTTTTACTACATCTGATGTTATTTCTACGCAAGAAATATCAGCATCCATACCCATATCCACAGTAGGCAAATTAGATGACGAGTCAGTATCAGATAGAAAGCTAGAGTGAAAATAGTGTGCAAACAGATTACAAATGTCATGGCCCTGTGTTGCCGTTTCATTGCCATGAACCATATTATTTGGTATATTGGTTCGTTTAGAAAGCGATTTCATGTGTGACCAAAAACATTTAGGGTTGGTCTTAATTGAATCCTCAACTAATGCTATATAATTCGTATAACATTTTTCTTCTAAGTCTTTAGCGCGCTTCCGCAGCAACTGAACAGTCTGGGCGTCCGAAGTCATATTGTATGTTTTACTTTTTTGCCTAAATTTTTCTTTTTCTTTTAAAATTTTTTTGAGAGCAGCCGAGTACCACGGTGGAAATGACTTCTGCCGAATTACTTTATTTGGTACATATAAGTCACGTAAGTTATTTACACACGTATAAAAATATTTAACCGCCTCATCAACACTTAATTTTGAAAATTCATAAAACCAATTTATATTTGACAGGTTTGTATTGATTGCGTCATAATTTGCTTGTTGAAACATAAATTTTGTACGAGGGGCTGGCTTCAACATCTGGATTCTCTCGATTGTCAGTGAGAAATACAAAGCTTTGTGGTAAGGGTCAAGTGGTACTAAGGGCCCATGACACTCGGTCACGGTTATTTCACAGTTCGACAATACCAAGTCGAGCCATTTACCATAACAGTTAGGAACAGAATTATACTGCTGGAGACCCAGTAATGATAGTTCGTCTATCAAACTATTTTCATTTATACCCGACATGCTACTTGGTTTAAGATAAGATACGTTTCTCAATATATTCCAATGAATCGAGCTCATGTTAAAGTCCCCCACAATTAAAAAATGATCGGACGGGCACGAATTAACAATATCAAGTAACTTATTCAAAAAATTACTAAGTTGTTGTGTAAAATTCAAACCCCTCTTTTCATTACACAAATAAACTGTACATATATGTAACTGTATATTATGAGATACACAAATAGATAACCATATATCCTCAGCAGTAGAATTCCATTCAGGTCGAATAAATGTATTAAGATATCTGCGAGTAGCCACAAGAACTCCCCCACCCATCGACTGACCAGTACTTTCATAACAGCGATCACGGCGCCACACCATATAGCTGTCGTCAAACAGTTCCGCATCTAACACGCTATCATTTAGCCACGTTTCAGTTATCAAAACAACGTCGTAACTATTCAAAACTACGTTGCGTTTAAATTCGGTGGTCTTCGTCCGTAAGCCGCGAACATTTTGATAGTAAAAGTTAATAACTGGCATAGCTAACAATTAACAATATCAATATAACAAATAAGATATGTTTCTCATTCACGGGCCGCACAGCTCGTAAATAGAAACATAATAGAAATATGTATGCATGTATAACATTCAATATAAATATCAGAAAACGTTCGCGACAGTATTGAAGTAAACAACTCATCATAGCAGACCATACCGGTTTGCGTAAAAGAGAAGTATACTCACCACCATATATACAACCGGTTAGTGTGAGGGAGACAGTTATATGTAATTTTGCACTGTCGTTGGATACGGCCGGGTCACTCTGAATGAGTAGAATTAGCAGGTAACATTTTTTTACAATAGGGACTATAACGGATGCAGGTGTTGACAACATTTTTTCTTTGAATGTGTGGCAAATTATAGTTACTTTAAAGTGAAATGGAAGTGAAAACATCAATAAAGTTAATTTAAAAATAAAAAACAGAAACAACACAACAAGTAGACAAGTTTGGGATATAAAACTAATTATTTCAACTTGTTTAAATCCTTTTCGGAAGTAATAACGTGGGAAGGAGATGTGTCATTTTTACGAACATGTATTTTTGAGTACTTTACCCACACATACTGATGACTTTTCTCCTTCGCAAACTGTTTTGTTTTTGTCAAGAGCTTCTTGTATTCCGGCGAAAGGTGATCGTTAACATAGATTCTATGATTAACTCCTTGGAAGCCTATATCTTCAGCGGAAAACGCCTTCATGGCTCGAGCAGATGCAACAAAATCCTCTTTCACGTATCTGTTCGTGAAACTGACCACTATAGATTTCTCTCTACTATTTAGAATTGGAATTCGACTAATAAAATTTATTTGGCTTTTATTCACTTTGTAATTAACAAAGTTGCCAACCAGATCAAGCGTATTAAACAGATTCTCGTTCTTTTTAATGGGAACGCCTTTGATTTCAATATTATTAAGGCGAGACCATTGTTCCCGCGCGAGATCATTATACTTAATCGCATCCAACTGAGACTTATAATCTGAAGCAGCAACCACCGACGACTCCACCAAAGACACCCTCGACTCAACCGCGGTCATTCGAGAAGCAAATTCTTCAATTTTTTTCAGTGCTTCCTCCGTGGCAGTTTGAAGATTTATCATATCTGATTTAATGGCCTTTACATCACTTATAAGAGAAGGAAGACAATCGAGTTTTGTAGCCATTGCATCCAACTTACTCATTATATATTCGAGTTGATCTTCCTGCCTTAGGACTGTCGGTTTAGGTGACGTCATGCGACAGGTTGACATTGTTGTCATTTCCATGCTGCCCTCCTGTCGGCTCCGAGTCGCCGATATCCATGCTCCGTGATACCCGCACAGCCAAAGTCATAGTGGTTTTGACAAACACTACACTGAACACCGTCATTAAATTGATTGTTACAAGATGAACAATTCATGTTGACGCAAGGTTGATAATCTCTGATTTATTTTCTTGGTAACAGTGAATACGTGCTTATAGGTACAAGGTCTATTCGCAACTGATTTGATTATATAAGCGCTTATGGAGTTAGCACGTTCTCAATGCTGTGTTCCCCGACATAAAACTCCAAAAGCGAACCTCCGACCAGACGATGCGAACTGTGGCTTAATGATTGATTTTGGGTATATATTGTTACGAGCTGGGTATTAAATAAATTAAAGTAGTCGATTAATTACCAAAAATAAACACAATATTTATTAACAACACTTTTTACAGTAAGAAATCACTAAATCACTCGTTAGTCGCACTAGAAGATCTTTTCGATGTTTATTCGCTGTATCTTAAACCAATACTGCCCCTACGGCCAACACGTTCCGCTTTTATATGGCCGTGGAAATAACTCGAATGTACGAAAATATTCGATCGATGTTTCTAGGCTAAATAGATTACTCTAGAATGAAGCCTTGCGTCACCTTCCTCCACGAGCAATCGCAACGGTGACGCGTCTCTTCAACGGCATTCTCCGTACCGGACACTTTCCCACCACATGGCGACTCGGCAGAGTCATCATGCTGCCTAAGCCGGGGAAAAACATTCTCCAATCGGGAAGCTATCGTCCCATTACGCTCCTCTCGACGACGTCGAAGTTGTTCGAGAAACTGCTACTGCTGCACATGACACCACACCTTCAGCCTCGCGACGAACAATTTGGATTCCGCGCTGAACACTCCACGACACACCAACTCGCGAGGGTACTGCACGACATCGCAGTTGCGCGCAACAAGCGCGAGCGAGTCGTGGCAGTCTGCCTCGATATTGAGAAAGCGTTCGATCGCGTCTGGCACACCGGCCTGCTGTATAAGCTGTACACATCTACTACTCCTCGTCGAGTAGTGAAGATTGTGGCCACCTTCTTGCAAGACAGACTCTTTCAAGTGGCGGTTGAAAGCGCCCTGTCCACAGAGCGACCCATCTCTGCCGGTGTACCACAAGGAAGTTGTTTGTCCCCAGTGTGCTACTCTTGGTACACAGACGACATCCCCGTCACCGACGGCGTGCAACTTGCGCTGTACGCCGACGACGCGGCCTACATCACGACGTCAAAATATGGTGCCAACGCTGTTACCAAGATGCAGCACACCCTAGATGCACTTCCCAGGTGGCTGAAGGACTGGAGACTGACAGTCAATGTGGCGAAGACTCAGGCGACATCCATAGGGACTGTGACACCCCCACAGCTGAAGCTCATGGGGCAGAATGTTGAGTGGTCCACGACGGTGAAATACCTCGGCGTGACCATCGACCGCACCCTCTCCATGAAGCCCCACGTCAACAACGTCGTAGCCCAGGTTCGTGCCGCACGTTCTCTTCTGCGGCCCGTACTATCATCCCGACTGCCGCTCCGCGCAAAGCTCGGCGTGTACAAGGCGTACATCCGCACCCGACTATCATATGGTGCCCCGGCCTGGTTCGCGCTCGTTTCCGAGACGAATCGCCGCCGGCTGCGTGCGCAACAGTCGCTCACACTGCGCACTCTCACCGACGCCCCTCGCTTTGTGCGAAATAGTACAATCTCCAGAGATCTGCGCGTGGAGAGCCTGGACGACTTCGTGGGACGCCTGAACACCAACCTGTTCGTGCGTGCCGACGGGTCGCAGGCCCGCCACCTGCGGGAGCTCGCGCCCTATCATCAGCGACCGCCGGACAGGTATGGCCTGCCACGAGATCTCGTCTCCGTGGCAACCACTCTCTAACCACCCCGAACATCCGACCTAGTGCTGGCTGACGGGCGCTCCTAAGGGTTTAAACCTCAAGGAGCTCGACCTCGCTAAGCACAGGTTATCACACTGAACAAGACTCGGCGTTACTAGCAAGTCCCTGTTAGTGACGCCCCTCCCACCGGACCAACACCCCGGGACTACCAAAGGCCCATCGGGCTCAACCCCGTGACCCACCTGTAGTTGCAGGTGGCGCGGATAATTACTTCAACAGGCCGTAAACCTGGATAAGTTACCCCGAGACCCTACGGGGTCTACGAGAGACTCTAGAGCTACTTGTAGCGCCATCTAGCGTCGAGTAATCGTCATAATGCCCACTGTTGCGCGCTTTCCGACACTAGATGGCGTTGTCCTCAATAGTTCTCGCTTGTTCTCGTACAAATGAGATCCATCTGGTTATGGCGCAACAATATATTAATCGGCACGAGAACTTCATTTATGCGATGTAGGATTAGTAGTTACCACATAGTTTGATAGATCAGTTGCGAATAGACCTTGTACCTATAAGCACGTATTTACTGTTACCAAGAAAATAAATCAGAGATTAACAACCTTGCGTCAACATGAATTGTTCATCTTGTAACAATCAATTTAATGACGGTGTTCAGTGTAGTGTTTGTCAAAACCACTATGACTTTGGCTGTGCGGGTATCACGGAGCATGGATATCGGCGACTCGGAGCCGACAGGAGGGCAGCATGGAAATGTGCAACCTGTCGCATGACGTCACCTAAACCGACAGTCCTAAGGCAGGAAGATCAACTCGAATATATAATGAGTAAGTTGGATGCAATGGCTACAAAACTCGATTGTCTTCCTTCTCTTATAAGTGATGTAAAGGCCATTAAATCGGATATGATAAATCTTCAAACTGCCACGGAGGAAGCACTGAAGAAAATTGAAGAATTTGCTTCTCGAATGACCGCGGTTGAGTCGAGGGTGTCTTTGGTGGAGTCGTCGGTGGTTGCTGCTTGAGATTATAAGTCCCAGTTGGATGCAATTAAGTATAATGATCTCGCGCGGGAACAATGGTCTCGCCTTAATAATATTGAAATAAAAGGCGTTCCCATTAAAAAGAACGAGAATTTGTTCAATACGCTCGACCTGATTGGCAACTTTGTTAATTACAAAGTGAATAAAAGCCAAATAAATTTTATTAGTCGAATTCCAATTCTAAATAGTAGAGAGAAATCTATAGTGGTCAGTTTCACGAACAGATACGTGAAAGAGGATTTTGTTGCATCTGCTCGAGCCATGAAGGCGTTTTCCGCTGAAGATATAGGCTTCCAAGGAGTTAATCATAGAATCTATGTTAACGATCACCTGTCGCCGGAATACAAGAAGCTCTTGACAAAAACAAAACAGGTTGCGAAGGAGAAAGGTCATCAGTATGTGTGGGTAAAGTACTCAAAAATACATGTTCGTAAAAATGACACATCTCCTTCCCTCGTTATTACTTCCGAAAAGGATTTAAACAAGTTGAAATAATTAGTTTTATATCCCAAATTTGTCTACTTGTTGTGTTGTTTCTGTTTTTTATTTTTAAATTAACTTTATTGTTGCTTTCACTTCCATTTCACTTTAAAGTAACTATAATTTGGCAAACATTCAAAGAAAAAATGTTGTCAACACCTGCATCCATTATAGTCCCTATTGTAAAAAAATGTTACCTGCTAATTCTACTCATTCAGAGTGACCCGGCCGTATCCAACGACAGTGCAAAATTACATATAACTGTCTCCCTCACACTAACCGGTTGTATATATGGTGGTGAGTATACTTCTCTTTTACGCAAACCGGTATGGTCTGCTATGATGAGTTGTTTACTTCAATACTGTCGCGAACGTTTTCTGATATTTATATTGAATGTTATACATGCATACATATTTCTATTATGTTTCTATTTACGAGCTGTGCGGCCCGTGAATGAGAAACATATCTTATTTGTTATATTGATATTGTTATTTGTTAGCTATGCCTGTTATTAACTTTTACTATCAAAATGTTCGCGGCTTACGGACGAAGACCACCGAATTTAAACGCAACGTAGTTTTAAATAGTTACGATGTTGTTTTGATAGCTGAAACGTGGCTAAATGATAGCGTGTTAGATGCGGAACTGTTTGACGACAGCTATATGGTGTGGCGCCGTGATCGCTGTTATGAAAGTACTGGTCAGTCGATGGGTGGGGGAGTTCTTGTGGCTACTCGCAGATATCTTAATACATTTATTCGACCTGAATGGAATTCTACTGCTGAGGATATATGGTTATCTATTTGTGTATCTCATAATATACAGTTACATATATGTACAGTTTATTTGTGTAATGAAAAGAGGGGTTTGAATTTTACACAACAACTTAGTAATTTTTTGAATAAGTTGCTTGATATTGTTAATTCGTGCCCTTCCGATCATTTTTTAATTGTGGGGGACTTTAACATGAGCTCGATTCATTGGAATGTATTGAGAAACGTATCTTATCTTAAACCAAGTAGCATGTCGGGTATAAATGAAAATAGTTTGATAGACGAACTATCATTACTGGGTCTCCAGCAGTATAATTCTGTTCCTAACTGTTATGGTAAATGGCTCGACTTGGTATTGTCGAACTGTGAAATAACCGTGACCGAGTGTCATGGGCCCTTAGTACCACTTGACCCTTACCACAAAGCTTTGTATTGCTCACTGACAATCGAGAGAATCCAGATGTTGAAGCCAGCCCCTCGTACAAAATTTATGTTTCAACAAGCAAATTATGACGCAATCAATTCAAACTTGTCAAATATAAATTGGTTTTATGAATTTTCTAAATTAAGTGTTGATGAGGCGGTTAAATATTTTTATACGTGTGTAAATAACTTACGTGACTTATATGTACCAAATAAAGTAATTCGGCAGAAGTCATTTCCTCCGTGGTACTCGGCTGCTCTCAAAAAAATTTTAAAAGAAAAAGAAAAATTTAGGCAAAAAAGTAAAACATACAGTATGACTTCGGACGCCCAGACTGTTCAGTTGCTGCGGAAGCGCGCTAAAGACTTAGAAGAAAAATGTTATACGAATTATATAGCATTAGTTGAGGATTCAATAAAGACCAACCCTAAATGTTTTTGGTCACACATGAAATCGCTTTCTAAACGAACCACTATACCAAATAATATGGTTCATGGCAATGAAACGGCAACACAGGGCCATGACATTTGTAATCTGTTTGCACACTATTTTCACTCTAACTTTCTATCTGATACTGACTCATCATCTAATTTGCCTACTGTAAATATGGGTATGGATGCTGATATTTCTTGCGTAGAAATAACATCAGATGTAGTAAAAAATAAGCTTATGAGATTGGACCCTAGTAAATCTGCAGGACCTGACTCATTTCCCCCAATATTTTTTATCAACTGCGCCAAGCAACTATCGGTTCCTTTAGCATATCTATTTCGGGAATCTATCACCTGTGGTCATATGCCTGATATCTGGAAATCCGCTTTTATATCTCCTATTCATAAAAAAGGATCAAGGAACAAAATTGAAAATTACCGTCCTATATCAAAGTTGCCAATTATAGCGAAAGTTTTTGAGAAGATTATATATGAGCAGGTATACAACGCATTAAAAGATCAATTGCCTTCTTCTCAACATGGCTTTATTAAGGGGAGATCCACGGTTACTAACTTAATTCTTTTCAATGAGTTCTTAACGGACTCCATGGAGGGAGGCCAGCAGGTAGACGTTATCTATACAGATTATAGCAAGGCGTTCGATCGTATTAATCATAAAATCTTATTATACAAGCTGGAAAATGCAGGCATTAGGGGAGACTTGCTTCGATGGTTTGCATCGTACATAGACAATAGGAGTCAAGCAGTTGTTCTGGGAAACTATATGTCTAAATGGATGAGTGTGCCCAGTGGGGTACCCCAGGGTTCTCTGCTCGGCCCGCTCCTCTTCCTCATATTCATGTCTGACATTCATACTTGTTTCCACAACTCTCTAATTTTAAATTTTGCGGATGATATGAAAATTTTTAAACTCATTTCTAATCCTGGCGACGCGTTGGCTTTACAGGATGATCTCTCTCGCTTGAATATCTATTGTACCGAAAATAAGCTTAACCTTAATGCTAGTAAGTGCTCAAAAGTTACGTTCACTAGAGGTAAACAACCAGTTCTATTTCAATACTTCTTAAACAATGTACAATTACAAGCAGCTGATGTGATTAAAGATTTGGGTATTCTGCATGACTCTAAATTGTTGTTTGATCGTCATATAGATTCCATAGTAAAAAAGGCCTTGAAGTCTCTCGGCTTTATTATGCGTACATCCAGAGACTTCATAAACGCGAAAACTCTAAAAATTCTGTATTCCACATATGTTCGTCCACACTTAGAATATGCCTCGCAAATTTGGAGTCCGAGATATGATACCTATATTGAGAGGATTGAGAGGGTTCAAAAGAAATTTATGAAATTTCTTAATTTCAGAACGAAGTCAGTTTGTAACGACTATGCAATTTCTTGTAAAAAACACCACTTCCTAGAACTCCGAAAACGTCGGGATATTTCAGACATACTGTTCCTTGCTCGAGTGATGACCTCTTCCATCGATTGTCCTGAGTTGCTGAATAAATGCAAAATCTATGCACCAGTGCACTCACTGCGCCATGCTCCGTTTTTCTCAACACCATTAGTTGCTACTAGGTATCGACAAAACAGTTTCCTTTATCGATCTTGCCGTATGTATAATGACTTAGTACGCAAACATGATCTTGACATTTTTGCTATGAGTATTTCTACTATGAGGAGGAGACTGCACTCAATGTCGTTTTGAATTCTAACTTAATCTATAAAAATTGAACTTCATTATTATGAAATTGTTGGTTGGCAGGTAATTTTTTTTATATTTTTGTAATATTTTTATATTTTTATAACATTTTTATAAACGGACTAAACGTAAATTTTTCTATAATTTGTTATTACATTAGTATAAGGGATCTCTTCTTTTTTTGTGTATTTAGCTTCTATCTGTGGAGACTTATTAATGGCGTGTTGTTGCTACTTTTATAAGTTATGTTAAGTGTATTGCTGTAAGTTTCCCTAAGATTAATAAATAAATAAAAAAATAAAAATAAAGATATTTTTTTATCAGGTGGGCAAATACTTCTTTGCTCAAGAATAACTTTGTTCACTTCACCTTCTCTTAGATTTTTTTTTATTACATTGGGGGCAAACGAGCAGACGTATCGCTTGATGGTATGCGATCACCGCCGCCCATGGACACTCGCAACACCAGAGGCGTCACAAGTGCGTTGCCGGCCTTTTATGAAGGAGTAGCCTTTTATTTAGAATCGTTACGATTTATTCTACTAATCTTATTATTTTTATTCTTTTGTGCTCTTAGACAAGACGATCTTCGCAAACGCAACTCAAAAACAGTAGTTTTCAGGGGTTGAAATAGAAATTAAAATCAAAATCTAAAAGAAGTTTTATTTCCAATCTTTGTTTTATCAGTAAACACTCAAAGTAAAATGGTCAAAGAAGAATAAGCTAAATTACAAGTGTTGTTATTTGTAATTTGTTTTGTTTGTGTATCAAATGTGCAAACAATCCTATTCTATATCACTAAATATGTAACTTACTTGTTTGAGTCCCATTAAGTTATTGCAATTCATAGGAAGATACCTTAATATACTTAAAGAAATATGCACACACAAAAGTAACAAAAAATTAATAATAATAAATAAATATTTCGGACATCTTACACACAACGCCATCTAGTCCCAAGCTAAGCCAAGCTTGTGTTATGGGTACTAGGCAACTGATACATATTTACTTTTGTTTTTGTAAATACATACATATTATATATTTAACACCGAAACTTCTAAACAAATATTTGTGCATCATACAAACATTTGGTTCCGGGACTCGAACTCGAGACCTCAAAAACAGCAGTCGCATACGCTACCACTGCGCCACAGAGGCAGAAAAAAACATAAAAGACGCCAATAAACATAAAATCTTATATTGCATTTTTAATAACTATATTCAATTAAGGGACAATTCAATCCATTCTAAGTACTCAATTTTAGGACATATTCCATGAGCCAAATATTAACTCCCCAATGAAAATAAATAGAGATATCACATAACCGGAAAGAAGAATAAATAAATATCCGCACACATCTTCTAATTTCAATGACTTAAGATGGATGTTATCACGAAATTTGCACTGTAGGCTCTCAAAGTATTGTATATCATCAAAATATTTAACTATAAAACCAGCTGAGGCCATACGTATTATAAATTTATTGAAACGTTCAAGTAAAACTGAACCGCGAGATAAATATATCGATAGATATTCTTGGCTATATGACTCTTTCAGAGGATACACTTTTACATTGCACTGATTGTCTTTCAACATTGAAGCGAAAGCAGAATAATAGATTTGTGAAACAATAGTAAATAATGTCTTTGTCTTGCTGTTTTTGACTTCTAATAAACAGTTCATGCTGGTTCCACAATATATTCCACTCAAATTGTTCAATTCAGTAGAAACCCCTGCGTGAATCATAGGTGTATAACTAATAATTTCTTTAAGTTCTTTTGGCTCGTAACCTCGGATTGGGTGAGTTATTGAACTGTACAAGTAGCCTTGAATCACATAGGGTAACAATAACGATAACCAAAGTAAACATATAAATATAACTCTCTGTGCTAATTTTGGATGAATATTAACGACGTTGGTTTTGTTGAGGATATATCCTAATACAAGTAAAATATCGCGAGTTATATCTCTTTGCTGACATGGAAAAAGTTTAATAACACTAGCTGCAACACTTAAAATTATAAATACAATACCCGTCAGAAGAGCAACAAATGGCATGTGTATCAAAACACCTGTCCAGGGTCCTAAATCGTCTGCTGTGGCCAATACTATTACTCTTCGGTTTACTATTACAGGATATGTAAATGACACTCTTTCAGTACGTTTTAATATTAGGAAAACTCCTCCAATTGCTCCTTCAAACTCATTATCTTCTAATCTTTTCAACATTGCATCAATATTTGAAATAACTCGTCCATATTTGTCTGTCTTTGTTGTCATTGAATGTTGTTCAATCTGAATCCCTTCGTGTTTTTCAAACGCTTTCAAAACACGTTGATCAATCCCCAATTTTATGGTAGAATCAGAATGGGTAAAAGGCCATGCAATACGAGTAATAAATTTAAAACGACAGTTCTGAATACTATAACTTCTTTTTTGAAATAATAAACTCTTCATACTAAGATACCTGGAGCACGTTGATACCCAAACCAAACTCTCAGGTCTACTACAAAAACTGTTGGATTGAAATATATGAATTGAATAATCTCCTCCTTGGTTACAGATAAATACGATGTCATGCATGTTATGATGAAGAAAAAGGTTTGTAACGTGCAATAGATCAAGGTCTTTTATATTTTTTAGTATAACTATAAATTGTGGTTGTGGATGCCAGACTACATATGTAGTAACTTTATTTACACTTTTTATTAAGTCCTTATAATTTTCAGCTTCAATAATAATGATAGTATCATAATTTTTACTCCGTGAAAACTCTTCGGTAGTAAATCGCAAGCCTGTAATTTCATGCATTTCTGAAATTTTAATTTCATCGTCTATCTTCATAAGATTGACATCCATAATAGAATTATTAAGATGCCAATCTTCAATAATTTTTAGCACACAATCACTAAGTGTTTCATCTTTATCCACTTCGATGATCGTTTTGTAGGCCATTATGGTTGTAAACCCAATTACCCAGAATGCATTAATAACAATAAACATATTTAGTTATTTCATTTAATTTTCCAAAGGAAACCAGACTGTGTCTACGCCGAACTGATAAAGGTCAATTTGCCTTTTACTAGATTCTAAATCAATTACATTAACATTAGACTTTTAACATCAGCACTTTAACTAAGGTTTTTATGTTGTTATTTGTCCTATAATAATAATTTATCATGTAAGAAGCGTCATTAGATATTAAGCCACAGTATTGAATATGTAAACATTTATTTATGAATTGAATTGAATTCTAAACTAGGCAAGGTTTGCCCTTTACATACGAGTATTATAAATTAATTAAAGAATTTTCCTCATTGCTCTAATACTGTCCAGGATTACAACTGAACCCTTGCTCAGTATTAGTCTGGATCGCTAACTACTTAACCAGATAATTCTAAAAATATTTTTGAACGATAACACGAGTTAGTACATTAATTATCAACGTGTTTTTACTATGAACTTAGTTCAGTAGTGCAATTGATGGTACGTGTAAGTGCAACATTTAACCTTACACAAAAGCTAAATGCCAAAAAGAGTCAGAAAAACTAAACAACATTTGAGATGTTGAGAAGACGGTTGTTTCATACGCACTTTAATATTCGTCATGCCCAGTGCAAACCACCTCTTCTCGATTGATAAATGCACATTCAGATTTGGTAATTTTATGTATACACGTAAACAGATCTAGTACCTTTGTTGACATTTAACATAATCTGTCAATTAGAGAATTGTCTCATACATATTTTTTTTCTTGGTTTAAAAGATAACTCCCGCATTAACAATTTACGTCCTTCATCGCGGGGACCATACAAACACATATAAACAGAATAGAAAGAAAACCTGTACTTAGAACATCAACTTGTGTATCATATATAGTGTTGTACATGTGGGATTTCAACCCACAAAACCTGGTGCACTATAAGGCAGCATGGCATCCGCTTAAACCTCTAGACCAATCGTGCAGTCATATAATATGTTTGACACTTGACACTGACTGACCTGACACTGACCATTTTTTTTCCATGAGTTATTTTTATATCACACCTTTGTATGTATTTTTACAGGTGTTAATTGTTCAATTTGAATTCCTTTACATTTTTCATACAATCTTAAGATAAGTTGATCGATGCCCAACTTTATATTGGGATTAGAATGGGTGAAAGGCCATGCTATACGGGTAATAAATTTAAAATGACAGTTACGAATTGTTTTACTTCTTTTTCGAACTGAGAAATTTTTAGTATTAAGGTATCTTGAACACGTTGATACCAAAACCAAATTGTTAGGTCGACTACGCAAACTGTTGGCAGGTCTATGAAATTTATAAATTGTATAGTCTCCGTGTTAATAAATAAATAACATAAAATAAGAAAATATAAGGAAAAACATATTGCAGTGCTGACAAACCTTTGTAATATGTAGCAGATCACGGTCTTTTGTATGTTTTAGTATTATTATAAAATTTTCTTAATGGTTCCACAGTTCATACATAGCAACTTTATTCATTTTATATGTTATATCTTCATAATTTTCAGCTTTAATAATAATAACATTGTTACTACGAGTATAATCTCTACTCCATGTGAAATCACCAGTAATAAATCGTAAGCCTTGAATTTTATGCATTTCTGAAATCTTCATGTCATCGTCGACTCTCATAAGATTGACATCTATTTGAGACTTGTTAGAACCCCAATCTTGAATAATTTCTATAACGCAATTACTACGTTTTTTACGTTTAACAATTTCGTTTATCTCTTCATAGGCCGTTGTGGATGTAAAATCAAGAACCCGGAATATGCAAAATACTAACATATTTATTTACTCATTTTGTTTACTAAATAAAAAGTAGACTGTGTCTACATCGATGTGATAAAGATCATATAGCATTCTGCCTTAAACGGAATGCATGGTTTTAATAGTTTTTCACTATAATAGCATTAGACCAATCGTTAATCATATAAGCCATATAAGGCATTGTTAGATAAATTACATTTATTTTGTAAGTAAACTTTATCAGATATTTTTACACGACGAAATTTAAAGCTACAAGAGGTCGGCAATTCCTAAGACACACTCTGGGAAGAAACGCCGAAACAAACTACAGACGTATTTTCGTTTTAACCGTGACCATGGATTACATAAATACAATGAAAATATATTCGAGTACAGTGGAGAATCTGGGTTGGCCTGTTGAAGAAAGGACCATAGTTATAGATAGTAATATAGATCTATGTAGATAGAAATAAGAAAAGAAAGAAATAAGAAGGGTAGGCCGGAGAAACACTTAAAACCACCAGGAAGATACTAGATAATACTTACAAAATACAAAATTCATCTTTAATTTTATCAAACATACACAAAAGGAATTCAGTTGGTATTAACAAATTAAAAAACATTAGACAATAGAAAAAAATATGTCCATCACTTTAGCCCAATACTAGCTTCCACCACCGCTAGTTCCATTGAGCCGTACGTCTAAATTAGAGAGTCTACCAGCAGAAGGTGCCCGTTTCAGTGCGGGCAGGCTCTGGGAGGGGTCCGAATGGGTTAATAATAGCAGGTGCAGTGTGGCACACCGTATGGTTTCAGTCAGTACGATTCTAACACACCGCCTCACCGCAAACCCCGATGGGGTGACGGCCCGTAGCCCCGTTGTAACCCACACGTTAAAAAAATGGTGTATACCTGTTAAAGCCGAGGTTGCTGGCTGGCTGAGACTTGCTGTGTGAGTTAACGTGATGGTGGCGCGCTAATATTGCTGCCTTTGATATACTCCTTCTAAGGCTACTTCTACTTACTCTTACTTACTTACAATCACGTCGGGATCACCACTGTAGAGGAACAGGTGTTATGTCCCTCCAACACAAAGGAAGGATCCTCCGACCAGGCGAGGTGATCATGCCTGCGGTCCAACTGCCCAACGCAGCAATGTACTGCGATATTTTAATACACTGTTATGACACAAAATAAATTGTCGATCTGTTTTTGTGAGAACATTGTTCTTGTATGAGTGTCTAAAAATGTATAAGTAATAATAATAATAATTTCACAAAACGTCATCTAGTACCAAGTTAAGCAAAACTTCTATTATGGGTACTAGACAACTGATATAAATACTTATACTCTTTATTTTTGTTGTTTTTGCATGCGCTACCACTGAACTCAGAGGCAGTTGTAGTGAAGATTTGCCTTCGTAATATTTTGTATCGTGTGTTATGGCTACTCCCCTCCGGTAGCGTAGCTCCGTAGTTGGCTCGTATTGCTCTATGTTTACAATCATCTCTATCTATACTTTGATTTACTTTCTGATGAAAGTTAATATATACGGAAAATCATTTCTAGTTCATATTAAAAAACCGTAGCAATCAATCAGTGCCTTAAGCTACAAGAAGGATACGATTAACAGATTTAGAGTGAAGATACCTGATAATTTATTAGTCAAACTAATAATGAGATGGAAGTGAAATGTCCGACGAAATAGGAACCTCTATGTTTTTAATGTAGAATAAAAGGTAATAAAATTTTAAAAGAACATAACTAACTACCTATTTTATACAATGCACAGAATACGGATGTATAGATAAAACATACAGAAAAAAAGTCAATTTGTAGTAGCGCCCAGCATGACAAAGCAGACATATTTTGTAACATGAGACGTGGTAAGAGTCCGGGACCCGCTGGACTTATACTCGTACTAGATCACTTGCTAAATGCGGGTCAATACTTAATATCTGCAGTCTTAGCGAAACTGTATAACATTTGTTTGAGACTTGCTACCCGAGGAGAAGATTAAAACGCTTGTTGTGCCTGTTATCCATAAAAATAGAACGGGTGATGTATCGTATAACTATCGATCAATCTCACTTGCAGCAATACTAACAAGGGTGCTTGAGCGATTCATTCTTAAAAACTTAACACCGTCTTTACACCAGGACGGCCAATACGGCTTTAGATCAAAAGTATTTTTGGTTTGAAATATGTTGTTAACTACTACAAGTATGGCCACACAAGCGCATATGCCTGTTTTTTAGATTCAAATCGTGCGTTCGATACTCTGAACCATAACCTACTGTGGCAAAAGCAACTACAGACATCTATTTTGCATGAGGTGTTTGATCCGCTTACTTACTGGTACTCTAATCAAACCAATAGCGTCAGAGGGGTACAGGAGCTCTCGGATAGCATAACAATTGTTGTGCGGTAAGACAGGGAGGGCTGACCTTTTATTTATGTCTCTCTTATCTCATCTTATCGTGAAGATGAGCGGCACCCCGGTGGGACTTAAATTGTATGGCAGATATGTCTACAGTCTTAACTATGCAGATGAAATAAAGCTTCTCAGCCCCACGATAAGAGGTTTAAGACATCTTATTTTGAAACGATTGCAAGGGACCATAATTTAATATACAATGTTAAAATGACAAAGGTGGTATGTAAACAGGTAATATTTAGGTCCGATAAGGGACCTGATATCATTTCCAGCCTGTGTATTAATGGGCAGCCTATTGAAGTAGTCAAAAGCTTTAGGTACCTTGGCCACATTGTAACGTCAACCCTAAAAGATGTCAGCGACACTGAACGTTAACGGAGAGCCTTATGTGTTATAGGCAATATGATCTATAGGAAATATTGTAAGTCTTCCCCAGATGTATTACCGACTATATTAAAAAATAATTAACAGCATTTAAGTTGCTGTTATAGATGATGAAAATGTTATTGTAGATCTTTTGGGACTACCATGATACTATAGCGCTTCTGGTATGTTCTTTGAGGCTTGAGTTAACTCAGAGAAACCACATAGTTCCATTCATGTCAGAATTGACCGGTGTAAGAATGCTATCATTAGAAGTCTGTCAGATAGGAGTATTAGGTCAAACAAAGGCTAGACTCTCTGGCGCTGCGTAGAGATGTGGCTTCGCTGTGCATCTTTTACCGCATTTACCATGGGAAGTGCTCCGAGGAATTGTTCGGATTGATCCCTGCCGCATTTTTCCGCCATCGTCCTATGCGACAGAAATTTCATCTCCATCATCTAGATGGTTGGCAGTCCACAACTGCGATTTTCCCGAAATTTTCTGTCACGCACAGCAAAACTGTGGAATGAGCTATCGCCTGCTGCTGCTTAAACAAACACTGGTTAAAAACAGCAGCCGGATTTTTTATCTTTTAAACATATTATATTATTATACACGGTATTATTTGGTCTGTATCTTTTTCTTTTTGTTTTTAAATTTTATTTTTTTTGTAATTTAGCTGAATGTAATTTAGCTATGAATCTTCTATTCAAAATAAAGTATTATTGTTATGAATAAAACTATTTATATATTTCTATATATAATTTAGTAAAATAATTGTCAAATTAAAGTATTGCCCTCCGTTACAGAAATATCGAATTAAATGTGCGACACTTGTATCATTTTAACATTCGATGCAATGGAAATGTTTTCTTGGTTCATGTTTTGTCTCTTCCTTACACGGATTCTGGGTAGTTTATTTTTTTTACTCGCACACATTGTTTGCGGTACAAATCGATAATAATTAATGTCGATATTTTAAAATGTTACAATTTATTACAGTGTATTTATTGTTCATATACACAGTAAGTTAATGATGCCTTATATATGATTAACGATTTGTGTAGTGTTATTATAGTGAAAAACTATTAAAAGCTGATGTAATTAACCAAACATTCCGTTAAAGGTAGAAAGCTATACGTCGGTATTGACACATTCTACTTTTTATTTAGTAAATAAAATAAATAAACAAATATGTTAGTATTTTGCATATTCCGGGTACTTGATTTTACATCCACAACGGCCTATAACGAGATAAACGAAATCGTTAAACATAAAGAACTTAGTAATTGCGTTATAGAAATTATTCAAGATTGGGGTTCTAACAAGTCTCAAACAGATGTCAATCTTATGAGAGTCGACGATGATATAAAGATTTCAGAAATGCATAAAATTCAAGGCTTACGATTTATTACTGGTGATTTCACATGGAGTAGAGATTTTAGTAATATTATTATTATTGAAGCTGAATATTATGAAGATGTAATAGAAAAAATAAGTAAAATTGCTAGAGATGAACTGTGGAATCCTCAACAAAGTTTGATAATAATACTAAAAAATATGAAAGGCCATGATCTGTTCCATATTACACAAGTTTTTCGGCATTATAATATGTTTTTCATCATATTTATTGGTTACGAACACGGAGATTATTCAATTTATAAATTTCATAGAATGTCTACGTTCAAGAAAGAAGTGACAACCTTCGCGGCTGTCATTTTAAATTTATTACCCGTATAGCAGGGCCTTTCACCCATTCTGATCCCAATGTAAAAATGGGCATCGATCAACGTATCTTGAGATTGTATGAAAAATATGAAGGAATCCAAATCGAACTACATCCAACGTCAGCTATAACTGATAAATATGGACGTGTTAAGTTAGATCATGTTGAAGGAATACTAAAAAGAGTAGAGGATAATGAATTTGAAGGAGCTGTTGGTGGACTTATACTTTTATTTAACCTAACTAAAAGTTTAACATTTACGTACCCTGTAATCATTAATAGAAAAGTAATTGTATTAGCTCATGCAGATGATTTAGGACCCTGGACAGGAGTTTTGAAACAAATACCTTTTGCTTCTCTAGTGACAGGTATTGTATTTCTAATTTTGTGTGTAGCAGTCAATGTAATAATCATTTTTTCATCACAGGAAAGAGATGTTGCTCGCGATATTCTACTTGTATTGGGATATATCCTAAACAAAACCAATGTTGTAAATATTCATCTAACAATACCACAGAAACTAATCTTCTTGTGTCTACTTTGGTTGGCGTTATTATTACCAAATATGATTCAAGGTTACTTATACGGTTCAATAACTCACCCGATTCGGGGTTATGAGCCAAAAGACATGAACGAAATTATTGGTTATACACCTATGATATTCTCAGGGTTTCCTAATAAAGACGACTTTAATGGAATAGATTGTGAGACTAGTCTTAATTGTTTACGAGAAGTTAAGAACAGTCCGACAAAGTTATTGTTTACAATAGTTTCGCATGTTCATTATACGGCGTTCACTTCAACATTGCAAGACGATCAGTGCAAATCAAAAGTATATTTTCTAAAAGAATCTTATGGCATTGAATTACAAACGATTTATTTACCTAGCGGTTCCATTTTGCGAGATCGCTTTAGTAACTTCGTATTACGTTTAGCTTCGGCTGGTTTTATAGGTAAATATTATGACGAAATACAGCATTTCGAGAGAATCCAGTGCAAATTCCATGACAGTGACCAACACAAGTCATTAAAAGTACGAGAAATTTACGGCTATTTTTTTATTCTTGTTTTTGGTTACACAATATCGCTACTAACTTTTACTGGGGAGCTATTATTTGGAGCATGGAAATTGCGGTAAAATCAGGTACACTACGTCTCAAGTGGCAGATTGTTCCGGTGTTCTGAGTATGGGTGTTATTTGTGTCCTTTTCATGTGTTTGTAAATTCCCCCGCGACACTGGATGTAAATTCTTAATGTGGGAATTTTCTTTAAAATCAAGATTTTTTTATGTGTGTGTGATATAATTCTCTAATTCACAGAATATGCAAAATATCAACAAATATACTATTTCTGTTTATGTGGATAAAATGACCAAATCTGAAGGTGCATTTATCAATCTAGAAGAGGTGGTATGCAATAGGCACGACGAATATTAAAAGTGCGTATAAAAACAACCGCCTTCTCAACATTGCAAATATTGATCGTGTTTGATACTTCAAACACGATCAATATTTGAAATGTAAAAAATATAAAATGTAAAAGTATGGTTCAGTTTTTTTCTGACTCTTCTTGTCATTAAGTTTTTGTGTAAGGTTAAATGTTGCACTTGCACGTATTGTTCATAATATATATTACTCTACTGAACTAACTTTCTAGTAAATAAGCACGATGATGATTAATTTACTAATGGACAGTATTAGAGCTATGACAATTTTTTTTTTATTAACGTATCTCCGCCGATCATGGACACCCGAAACACTAGAGGCGTTACAAGTGCGTTGCCGGACTTTTTGGAAGGAGTACGCTCTTTTCTTGAAGGTTTGAAGGTTGTATTGGTCCGGGAACACCGCAGGCGACAGTTCATTCCACAGTTTTGCTGTCCGCGGCAGAAAGTTTCGGGAAAATCGCACAGTTGTGGACTGCCAACCATCATTATATATGTAATGTGTTTAGTAATATGTCAGTATGTTTATTAACGTTACTATTAAAAGGCTAGCCCTGTGCATCTTAGAATCTCATGGAAGTGTTAATGATATGAAAGTTATTTCACAACTAAAATATTGTACATAAACATCTTTAACACTGTGGCTAAATATCTAATGACGTTTCTCAAATGATAATATAATTTAACATAGCACAAATAACAACGTATAAACCTTAGTTAAAGCGCTGATGTTAATAGTTATTCTAATGTGTAACTCACTATCAAACATATATTCTGAAGAAAAAAAAAGAAAAATTGCGGTTACCGCCGGAGAGAAAGGTTGCTAGGAAATGGAAAAGGCAATCGAAGCCAATTGTAGCTTATAGAATAAATGAGTAACGTGTAATAATTTGATCTCTTTATTAGATAAAGTCATAACAATAGCTCGTGGTTTAATTAATTAAGGGGTTTGTTTTAATAAAAAAGTAATTTTATATTGCATAAAAATGTGTTTTATTTAAACTAAATACTTAAGACAAATTGCATTGGACTAAAACAGAATAGTGTAGACATCATTTGGGCAGATTTTCCGAGTGTGCCTTGACAAAACCACTTTCAGTCATTGTGACGAGTCTTTCTTCACAAGTGCTTTTAGTTAATAATCGCCAAAGAACACTCATAATTTCATCAAAACAATGCGAACCTCCAATACTCTTACAAACGATCTGTTGACATGCTGTTTACAGTGGACTGTGACTTGTCTGGACCATTCCTTTTGTTGCCCAATCACAGAACGTCATATTTGTCCTTTGCATTATTATTATTAACTTAAATATACTGTAAAATTCGATTTCTCTCATCACACTGATATTATAAAGATGAAAGTGAGTTTGTTTGTTACGCTTTCACGGGAAAACTTCTTAAACGATCATCATGAAACTTTGTACACAAATTGTTGCAGGTATTAGAAGTAACACAGCATATTTTTTATTAGATGTGATCGAAGCTGCGGATAAAAGTTAGTAGGTATTGAATAAGTAGCCGTAAAGCTTATACGAATCCCTTTGAGTCTAATCTAAATTGGAAACCTTATCACAAATGTTATTACTAAAATTTAATAATCGGTTACTAGTCATGAGCCTGCAAATAGTTTTGTCTTTTCTATTTTCTTATTTACAAGTAAATATAACAATTTGCCCACTTAAAATTCACCTATTGTGATATTCCCCATTGCAAATGATGTTATTTAATCAATTTTCCGAGTAAGAAGTAGTTATTGTTGGCTCAGAAAATAAATAATTCAAGCTAAATGATTCAAATAGGCTCACTAACTCTATACTGATAGGACACTTTTCTAATATATTGAAAACTCCACAAACTATCAAAACCTACCAAAACTAAAACGTAAACGCTTTAATACTTCTTCCATAACTATCTCAAATACGCACACTAACTATAACACGTATATGACGTTTAACTATGAACCTTGTGTTCGAAATATATTATTATTTTAATTATAGTTCTACAGTGCGCTCAGCAGACAAATTTACAACATATTTTAATTCTTTGCACTTAATACTATTAGGAACAAAAAGAAGAGAGCCTCCATAAATTGACTCCTTCCTTACATACACACTTCTAGCACAAAGTTCATTATTGAGTATTAACTGGTGTGACTATAGCCAATGCTCTATAATACAGAGCACATCAACATTATTATTTCAAAAAATTGTTCTACTTCTAAGTCTTTTTTCTAGATAATCCTTGAATATTTTGATGAACTATGTATATACTTTACTGCTACAATTTTTATTTGTTTTTATATTTTTCCTGTCAATACCATTATTGTATAAATGATTTCATATGCAAGAGGTAGGTTTTATTGTCTTAGCAGTTAATTTGAAGAATTTATGTCACAATATGCTATCAAGTTCAGTTGTTTTAACTAAGTGTACTTCGGAAGTCTAAAATATCTAGACATAAACTAACAGGCTTGCCTTGCTCCCAAAATTAACTCCAGAATAAAAGTAATAAAAGAAATGATGTAACCAATAAAAAGTATCGTGTAGAGTATATACATGTTACTTATAGTTATTGACACGGTAGAGCTTTGTCGGTACTGGCACTGTAAGCTCTCCAAATACAAAATGGTATTGTAGTATTTCTTTATTAAACCTGCAGCTACCACACGAAACATAAACTTGTTAAAAGGGTCAACTACACGTGAACCGCGACGCATAAACATGGTTCGAAATTCAATACCAGCATCGCCTACCTTGTAAACTTCCTTATTGCACTGTTCATCAGTCATTTTAGAACTATGTGCTATGAGATAAGAATTCGGAACAACAGTGTATAATGACTTCGTCTTATCGTTCTTCATTCTAATAAACAACTTAACAAAGTCTCACATTTCTTAACAAAGCGTAAATTATGTGCAGATTCTGAGAACAAAACTAGTTTATATGCATTTAATTCATTAACTGTTTTTGGCTCGTAACCTCGATTAGGTTTTATTACTGAGCTATAAATTTGTCCGTTCATTATATAGGGCAACAAAAATGCAAACCACAGCAAATTTGAAAATATTAATTTCTGTGGTAAGTTTGAATGAATATTTTTAATACCGGTCTTATTCAAGATATAACCCAGTACAAGTAGAATATCACGGCTAAGATCTTCTCTTTGAGTTGGAAAAATTTTCATTAAATGAGTTAATACACACAAGATTATAAATACTATTAAAACTGCAATTGATAAATGTGAAGAGCTTGTGACTAATTCCCAAGGCTGTAAGTTATCTGCATGAGCCAATACATATATCGCATGGTCAGTTATAGATGGGTATACATATGACAATAATTCAGGACTATTAGCGGTAATAAAACCTCCAATTGTTCCTTCGAATTCGTTATCCTGTACGCTTTTCAGCATATTATCAATAGATACCGGTATAGGTACTCCATGTGCATCAGTTTTGTTTATCACTGTATGTAGTTCCATCGTAACAGATTCATATTTCTCAAAATCTTTAAAAACAAGTTGTTCAATTCCTACTCTGTTTGCATTAACAAAACTAGTAAAAGGCCACATAGAGTGGGCTATGAATTTAAATTTACAATTACGAATACTTTCTTGTCTACTTAAAATAGGCAAACTTTTTTTAATCAAATATTCAGAACAGGATGATAATAATACCCAGTTCTTGGATGTATGACAGTAATCATTTGACCTGATATTCAATTTGTAAATCGCATAATCTCTTCTTTTCGATGTAATAAACAAAACGTCATCCATATTATGATCAAAAAACCAATTTCTCAGATCTAGAAGATCATGTTCTTTCAAATTTTTAAGTATGATGAGGTATTTAGCTTTAGGATTCCAATGTCCATCTCTGACGACTTGACTTAAACCATTTCTTAGTTCTTGAGGAGTTTTACTTTCAATAATATAAGCACTATTGTAAATTCTGTAAGAATCAAATGAAAAAGCTCTTGAAATAAATCGTAGGCCTCCGCTTTTATGTAGCGAAGATATTATCAAATCGTCTTTCACATTCACAAGAGTGAGATCTGAATGAGTCATATTAGTACTCCCTTCCTTCACAATGTCTATAATGCACTTAGTTAGTGTTTCATCTTTAGTAGAATTCATAATATTTGCGTTGACCACAGAAACGGTTAAATATCGAATGCAGAAAATTGTAACCAGACCTTTAAAATATTTTTCCATTTTGACCACCTTTCAAATCCTATATTGTACTGAGTACTATACTACAAACAAACAAAAACATGTCATTCATCATAAAACAGTTTCACTAAAATGACATTAATCGTATACTTTTATAATTCATAGGCAACACGCAAGTGTCCAATCGCAATTATTTACATAATTTTGTATTAAGTAATACAATGAACACTTTGGTGTCATAAATCACAATAGACATAAAAGTAAAACGAAAGTTACTAAATTAATGGTTATTAATTAAAATGTTTCCAAGACATATATATCGGATATGCATTGCGATGTGCGATTCTGAGTGCTCTGAATTTAAACAAAAGAGTGCTGGGTAAGGTGGGACTCGATGTAGTGGTCTGTCGTCGTTGTGATCTACCTTTTCGGAGTCTTCGGAAAGATTCTCGTAGTGACTTCTTGAATGACTTTTTTTCTTGATATAGTATTCTATAATCCAATCCCAATTTCATATTAGTCTTTTTAAATGGGAACTAGATATCGATTTGCGAAATTAGAAACAATTAAAAATGACAGGATTTCGAATTTGTCAAAATCAAATAAAAGCGCCGATGAAGTTCAATATCTTATAGTCAGGAGTCTCATATCCTGAGCCAATTGCTTGCTGGAAGCTGGAAGAATAAATATTTTTATTTACGGATATCTAACACACAACGACATCCAGTGCCTAATTAAGCAGAGCTTGTAACTGATATAAATACATTTATACTTTTTTTGTAAATACATCCATATTATACATAGAAAACACCCAAACTCCGAAACATACATTTTTAGATCATCATACAAATATTTAGTCTGACCGGGTATGAAACCCGAGATCCAATATCGGTTGATCAATCCAATTACCGTATACATATTGCTTTTCTGTATCGAAGGCGCTTACGATGGGGTAGACTTCAGGTGGTCAGTGCTAGGTCCATACTTGTGGAATATAGACTTCAATGATTTTCTAACAATATCTATGCCATCCGAATGTACCAACACGCATGCGGATGACGTGCAGCCATGTACTATTCCACACTAGAAAACATGGAATGTGATTTATTAGAACGATGACGATAATACGATGGGAGCAAATGATGAAGTAGTTGAGGACAACTCACAGTCTGGAACGGCCGTCTTAACCAACATTCTTATCGATAAGCCGGGACCGAGCGGAATGGCATAAATAGCAACGCGAACAATAGTGTTGGTTCATTCTGCGCGTGGTGCTACGTTCGTGACGGGCGTGTAATTTAGGATCTATACATTGTATGAGTGTCTTATGTAGTGTTTTTTAAGTGGTTAATCATTAAACGAATAATTAGGTAATTACTGTGTTATTTTTTTAAAACTTAAATCCTTGTCTTGTTTGTAAGATTACATATAAAATTATAATATTTAACAATTATAATAACATTAAAAACAAGAGAAAAACTACGCACAATTTTTTTTACGACAAGATTAGGATCGTTACATACCATCAGGTATTGGTAATATCTATCAAGATATTGCAGCCAGCAGCAGCAGCAACATCCATAACTTACAAAAAATAATATCCGAAAACATAAATCAAGTATGCTGACTTCAAAAAAAAAGTGCACAGAATACGGAAAGAAAATAACGTGGAGTTGGTTCCTATTGTCCTCTCCACTACTGGTATCATTTCAAAATATTTTCCTCGTGGCTTCAAACAAATAGATTTACTAGAACTCGTTTATATAAATTTCCTAATAAAATATAAGGTCTATTAAGATCATTATAGATCTGTAAAATTCTTTCGAATGCGGTTCCTTCAGTGGAATTTATTCTTTGGAACACATTTTTCGCATTCGTGTTTATTCCGTTTCCGTTGTACACATTAAACACAAAAAAAAATCTTAAGTGCTTACATATGAAATTGACGTTTTGCATGGGAGGAATATAAAGTCGTTTTTTCCATCGTTATCTACGCACTTTACTAAAAAAAACCATGGGGGCGAGAATCAATAAAATCTCTGAAGGCAGTTTGGACTGCCACATAGGAGAGTTTTTTTTTCCTAGTAAGGAGTTATACAAATTTCGGAAAAAATGGTATTCTGTTGGAGCAAGCTCCGAAGAGTACGGTGGTTTAGCGTTGTCCTGAAGCAGCAGTGGTCTAAAGCGATTTACCAGGCTCGGTTGTTTAGCTACTAGTTCTTCTATCATGGTTTGCAGTTGCTGATAATATATATCTGCCGTAATCGTTTGACCAGATTTTAGAAAGCTGTAGTGAACGATACCGGCACTAGTCCACTAGCCACTCATAAGTTACTTTTTTTGAGTTAGTTGTCGCTCGGCGCAGGATTTAGCTGGTTCTCCAGGATTCAGGGATTGCGACGAGTGCTTCCGATTATCGTACAGGATACATTTTTTGCACTAGTAATGACCCCATTTAAAATCCCTGTATTATTGTGCTGATTGAGCAAAGTAACGCAGCAGTCGATGCGTGTTTGCTGGTTCGCTTCACTCAATTCATTAGGTACCCACCTTTCAAGCTTTTTAATTTTCCCTATTTGCTTCAAGTGGATTGAAACAGTTTTATCACTCACAGCGAAGCCTGGAAGATGAAGCGTGGGAAGGATAAGGTCTGCAACATAGGCACATCTAATACTAGCCTACTACTACTAGCTAGTTGTAAAAACAGAACTATTTCTGTTATCTAGGTGTCTCCCTCTACAATAAAGTAAATCGCATTTTCTCAATAAATGCCCATACCATGTCTATATGCTAACCGGCAATTATTGAAGGGTTAAAAATCTTACATTATCCAACTACAGAAAATTGACTAATAATGTCAAGCACGAGGATGTTTATTACGTCTAGATATATAAAACATAGTATTCAAGAATTTCAAAATAAACAAATTTATTAATGTAACTGAACTACACATACACAGATATATACACAAACATACACTAGAGTAAAACATACTTTAAGGTATCCGGTATGTTGCTTTATTTATTTATGTTAGTTTGCTTTTATATTGTTTTCTTTTGCTTTATTTTATCCACACTTCTGTTTCTTATCCAATAAACTATAGTATAACTTTATAAACAGCTAAGCTATGTGTCAGCGGGATGAGCGCCTGGTGATCTGAGCTACAGACTCGCGTCTAGTTCAGACACCAGTCCTCTTACAATTGCTGTATTGTTGTCCTGTTTTGTAATGTGATAAAAAATATTACTGCATGTATTGGTGATTGTGAGCAGAGAAATACAAAATATGATGTGGTCCTGAGGCCCAGTTTACCCCCTGGAGTTATTAATATCTGCTACGCCGATGGCACTCTAGTACTGGCAAGGGGATATGGCTTCCAAGAAGTTTTGGAGCTCGCCGAATCAGGGGTGGCCTGTGTCGTCCAGAAGATCAGCGGTCTGGGTCTGCGGGTTGCACCTCATAAGACGGAAGTCTATGGTTTCACTGGAAACGCGAAGGTGCCGTTCCTACACGCTCACTTATTAAAGTGGGAGGAACGTAGGCCGAGATTGGCTAACTAATAAAGTACCTCGGCCTTACCCTGGACAGCCGCTGAAGCTTCGAGGAGCATTTCGAACGGATGATCCCCTGAGTTAGGGGGTGGGTGGCCTAGTTTACGGGGTCCGCAGGAGGAATTCCGCTGCCTCTATGGTGCGATGATACGATCCATGGCCCTCTATGGAGTGCCGATATGGGCCAAGTGCGTCCCGCTGCATAGCTAAACTCAATCAAGCGCAGCGGTTAGCGGTCATTCGAATCGTAAGAAGACACTATCTCGAACCCCGAACGTAGAATACGTCGGCGGCGATACTAGCCGCCGACAGGACCGCAAGCTGCCAGAAAGTGTCGGGTATCTCTGGTAGCAGATTAATTGATTCGGTCAGCGGCAGAGTGATATGGTGATGAAATATATTAGTATGTTTTAAAAAAGATATAATAATTTTTTTTTAGGGCAAGGAATAAAGAAGTAGAAGCGAGAAGTGGAACAGAATAGTAGTGTAAAAATATTTTTGGGGTTACTTGAATGTTACATTGCCTGAAAGTGATTCAAATTGTATTAAATTTAAGAGTGTACTTACTGTATAGGTGACTCAAAAGTTAACACATATTATATAAATCTTCCAATGAAAATCAATCTTATTTTAATTACATAAGATTTAATTCTATGTCGTACAAGATATAGTACTTCGAATATAAAGCGAAATTCACAAACAAATGTCGTCTTTCTATAGAATTTGTTTTCTAAAAAATGAACCAATATAAGGAAAACCAGAAATGATTTTATTCAAAATGAATTGTAACAAATGCTTTAACTATAGCATGACTTCTTTACCTCAGAAATCTTAACTTTGGTACACTTACCACTCTTTCTTTGCTCCTAAAATTACCTCTAGAATAAAAGTAATTAAAGAAACTATGTAACCTATAAGGAGAATTATGTAGAGAACGTGCATGCTACTTAAACTTATTGGCATAATAGGCCTTTGACGATAATGACATTTTAAGTCTTCCAAGTGTGATATTTCATCGTAATATTTATTTATTAAACCTGCGGATCCCATACGCAATATAAACTTGTTGAAAGGATCAAGTATACGTGAACCGCGACGTAATAAAATCATTCGTAGTTCAACAAAAGCATTTTCCACCTTGTATAATTCCTTATTGCATTGATCGTCAGTCATCTGAGATCTATACGCCAAGAGAGAAGCGTCTGAAATAATTGTGTGAAGTGACTTTGTTTTATCATTCTTGACTTCCAATAAACAATTTAATATACTCTCACATTTCTGAATCAAAGGAACTTTATACCCAAATTCTGAGAAAATAATAAATCTATCGTCTTTTAGTTCAGAAACTTTTTTAGGCTCGTAGGCCCTGTGTGGTTTAGTGACTAAGCTATAAATTTGTGCATTAATCACATAAGGCAGCCATAATGATAACCATAGTAGGCTAAAAAATAATAATCTCGGTGCCAGGTTTGGATTATTTTTTCTTATACCAGTCCTATTTAGGATATATCCTAGTACGAGTAGAATATCACGCGTAACGTCTCTTTCTTGCATTGGAAACATTTTCAATAAAGTAGTCAATACACATAAAACTATGAATACGATCAAAAGTACAATAGATACATATGAACAGCGTGTAACGAATTCCCAGGAGCCTAAGTTGTTAGCATGAGCCATTACAAATATTGCATGGTCGGCCGTAATTGGATACGTATAAGACAAATATTCAAAACTCTTTTTGAATGAAGTATAACCTCCAATGGTTCCTTCAAATTCGTTGTCCTGTACCTTTTTCAGCATATTATCAATATAACCCGGTATAATAACCCCATGTATATCAGTTTGTTTCATTACAGCACGAAGTTCAATCTTGACATTTTTATATTTTTCAAAATCTTTTAAAATACGTTGTTCGATTCCTTCCACGCTTGTATCGTCAAAATTGATAAAAGGCCACATATTGTGAGTGACGAATTTAAATTGACAATTACGAATACCTTGATGTTTTCTTAGAACTGGTACACTTTTCTTAGACAGATATTGAGAACAAGGTGATACAAGTACCCATTTCTTGGATCTACGACAAGAATCATTTGATGTAATATTTAATTTGTAAACGACATAACTATTGCTTTCAAGCGTAATGAAAAAAACGTTATCTATATTGTTTTCAAAGAACCAATTTCCAAGGTGTAATAGATCAGGCTCCTTCTCATTTTTAAGTATGATTACATATCTAGCCTTAGGATTCCATTGTCCATCTTTAGCAACTTGGTTTAATCCATCATACAATTCATTGAGATTTTTGCTTTCGATGACATAAGCACTATTATAAATTCTGTGAGAATCAAATGAAAACGTTCTTGAAGTAAATTTTAGACCTCCGACTATATGTAAGGATGACATTATTGATTCATCGTCTAAATTCACAAGAGTCAAATCCAAAGGAGATATGTTAGAACTCTCTTCTTTCACAACATTCACAACACAACTACTTAATGTTTCATCTATAAATCCATTGATGATATTTGCATCGACCATAGAATTAGATAAATTAATCAGAATGCAGAAAAGTTTAAAAAGTGGTTTAGTAAACATTTTTATTGTTCTTACTTATATCACCAAGTCATACGATGTATTGATATTAACAACAAATAAGTAGCAAACCAAAACATTAATCATATTATGCTTCAATGATAATAGTTTAAATCATATTCTTTCTATAATTCATCGGTGACACACAATGATTCAATCGTAATTATTTCTTTCACGGACCTAAAAATAACTAATATGTAATATATTTTGGTATCATAAATCACGTTTGAAATAAAAGTAAAACGAATAAGACTGATTTGATAATTATGATAATAAAATGAATAATACTGATAGTCCGGGAGGTAGCGCTATAGCTGAATTAGTCATTTTATAAATAAAATATGTACAACTGTCACTTGTACATACTTTATAATAGTTTTAGGTTTACCATGTAATTATATAAGCTGGTGTACAATAAAAAGATTTATTATTATTGTTTATATTGGCTGAAAATCACAATAATAATAGTTTTTCCCTAACACATAACAGCGACAGTAACAACCGAACGTCTTCAGCTCCAAAATCATTGGAGCTAAATGTGACAGCGTAAAAAAGGCATTGGAAAAAATCATCAGTTGTATTGACCAATGGGGGTTAAATGTCAGTAACGTGCATAAACCTCATTTAAAATTTTATGCTATTTATAGATAAATGCTATGAAATTTATAGATCTAAATTTTTATACTTTAAAAATAATAAAGAAATTTGTCAGCTGTACTACACCGTCAGTTAGCGTGATAAACATGTCGCGCGCTCAAAGCATTCGAGCGTTGCATTTGGAAAATAAAATGACGATCGTTACATACATACAAATCAAATCAAAATCATTTATTCAATTAAGACACTAAACGACATGTATGAACGTCAAATTGGAGCAACAGTTAATAATCATAGATCGACATAAACAGACACCACACTATGTACTGGATTTTCAAGGTAAATATGGTCAAGACACCAAAATCTACTGCCCGCTTGTTTCCAAAGTGCGTAGGGCCTTATGAGAAGAATACTGGCAAAAAAACTCATAGCCACTCTATTTTAAAAGTCAGATATTCAGGTAATATTTAAATATTCAGGTGTTAGTATATTAATGGCCAACAGTATAAAAAATGATAGCGGTTTTCAGTGGACCAGTAGCAGTAATTTCGCTAGAAGACCGTAGAATCTAGTGAATGGTATAGCAATGTTTGTCTGCCTAAGCTTACGCGGGCGAGCGCACCTTATTTTTCACCAAGATAACGCGCCCACTCACGCAACTACTATAACTATGGTCTATTTGATAACTTCGGGGGTACAAATGTTACCTCATCCTCCGTACAGCCTAGATTTAGCTCCATGCGTTTTTATTTTATTTCTTACGATAAAAAAATGCTTCGTAGTTGAAAGTTTTGGACTGCAAACGAGGCTGTTTATTTTACACAGTTTTCTATTACTCCGGTTGAGCCTGCCCATACATGTCGAAGTGTGGCTCTCCTACGGTTAAAATTGGTAGCTCATTCTTCAGTGACAACTTAGTGTGTATGATATGGTCGTTGATTTAATAAATAAATAAAAAATAATAGAGCGGGCAGAAATTGCTTACGATATCAGTTTATTAATATTAGGTTGTTGGAGCAAGGTCCGGTAGCGTTGTCCTGAAGCAGCAGTGGTCTAGAGTGCGTGTTTGCTGGTTGTGGTGGACCAAAGAGCATATGTTTCAGATCAAAGTGACCAGTGCAACAAAACGTCAATTTGACCTAATGTAAGATAAAGTCATATACAAATGTGAGCCTAAGACTGAGTTTTCTTCCAGAAACCTCTGAGTGAATAGAGGGTAGTAGAGAAACGTAAGGCCACATTCTTGCATATTTGGAAAATCCCACTTCCACATTGGACTATCCATATATCCTCAGACGACGTTCACCTTATATTAACAGTAGCTTGTTATTTTGATTCATTGTTTCGTGTATCATTGTCAAAGTAATTAATAAACTAATTAGGTTATATTTAGCTTGGTTATTTGCTGGAGTGACGCACATGACCCTTTGACTTGACACCACTCCATCATCTCTTGCACGCAAAACAAAGGAGAAGGACGCGGATATGGCGACACCAAATCATGCGCTTTGATTAAAATCATGTACGCTCCAAAGAATCACCATGAATCATAAAATAAAATAAATTCAGACAAATGCAATCTTTTTTTTTATGGGTTCTTATTTATTTTTGAACCACATTTGTGGTTTTATTTTATCATTATCCTTTTTGTTAAATAAAAAACAGAACAATAATTGTAAACATATATATTATCTACATCAAAGATCTCGTGTACATTTGTTGTTAGTTATTATATTAAAGTTAAAGCATAGACTGATCGATATCGATGATCTTCCATCCATATGAATCGGTTTTAAATGAGATTCATGGCAAACGTCTTAATAAATAACAATTAGCGGGACGATTGTAAGCCCCGATAGAACACGAAATTATAAACCCACTCGTTTTAAGTTCATTTTAAGTAGTTAAACATGGATCATGTAGGATTAGCTAGAGTAGAACCCGGAAACCCTCTAACTCTATCTGACGCAGCCTTGGTAATTACCAGAAAAAGAGGCTTTGAAGATTACCTTTCTTTAATCCACAAGGAATCTATGGGTAGCACCACAGGTAGCCACAACGTGGGCACGGTAATCTACACACTGAGAATTAATGCCCGGTGAGAGTGAGGTAGAGGTATAACCTCATTACGAGCATTGGAATGGAAACTCTGGTACCTTCTTCTGATATAAAGTTATGCTCACGAAAGAGAGAGACACGTCCATAATACTTTACAACTACTCATGTACTAAAACTTTATCAGAATCTTAAAATATATTGGTTCGCTCAAACTCCACTTACATCTAAGTAAATAGCGTGCATTTATGGCAATCATCCAGAAATATTAATATAAACCAAACGATGGTTGACCATTTTCGTTAACATTTTATTACCGGAACCTTTTTTAAATTAGGATGTTAAATTAAGATTTAAAGAGAACAAAATTTTATAAGTTTACAAAAAATGGCCAAATTTATGGAAACCTTAAATGTAAGTAAAGTGAAACAAACTCTTAAAACTTTGACAGAGCCGTTTAACTTAGGTAATCTTAACATTCGTGAACTTAACACGCTTTCTTTGTTTCAAAATCAATTCCAATATAAAAATGAATAAGGAAATCATGTAACCGATAAAAAGTATTATGTAGAGAACGTAGATGTTAGTTATATTTATTGGCATGGCAGGGCTTTGACGGTACTGACACTTTAAGTTCTCTAAGTGCGAAATTTCATTGAAATATTTAGTTATTATACCTGCGGATACCATACGAAATATAAACTTGTTGAAAGGATCAAGCAAAAATGAACCACGACGTAAAAACATAGTTCGAAATTCTATAGTATATTCGCCTAGCTTGTATACTTTTTCATTGCACTGATCGTCGATTAGTTTTGAACTGTGAGCCAGGACAAAAGCTTTTGAAATCGTTGTATAAAGTGATTTTGTTTTGTCGTTCATGACGTCTAATAAACAATTTAATATACTGTCACATTGCTTTACCAAAGGCATGTTAGATGCAAATTTTGAGTACATAATAAACGTATAATCTTTTAGTTCGTTCACATCTTTTGGCTCGTAACCTCGATTGGGTTTAGTAATTGAACTATAAATTTGTCCATGAATCACATAAGGCAGCAGTAGCGCAAACCATAATATAATAAAAAATATTAACTTCTGTGACAGATTTGGATGAATGTTTTTTACAACGGTCTTATTCAGAATATATCCCAGTACAAGCAAAATATCGCGAGAAACATCTCTTTCGTGTGTTGGAAAAATATTTAGTAAGTTAGTTATTACACAAAAAATTATAAATATTAATAAAATTAAAAATGATACACCTGTACAGTTTATGATGAATTCCCAGGGGTGTAAATTCTCAGCGCGGGCCAGTAAATATATTGCATGATCGGTTATAAATGGATACGTATATGACAAAAATTCAGAACTTGCAGTCGTTACAAAACCTCCAACTGCTCCTTCAAATTCGTTATCTTGTACACCTTTTAACATACTTTCAATAGAAACCAACGTCATAACTCCATTAACATCAGTTTTATCCGCTACTGTAAAAAGTTCAATTTTGACCTTTTCAAAATTTTCAAACTCCCCAAGAATACGTTGTTCAATTCCTTTTCTGTTTGTGCTGTCAAAATTGATAAAAGGCCACATGTTATAAGTGATGAATCTAAAGTGACAGTTGCGAATACTTTCCTGTCTTCTTAGAACCGGTAACTTTTTTAAGTTCATATGTTTAGAACAATATGATACAAATACCCACTTGTTGGATCTACGGCAATAAGTATTTGATTTAATATTTAAGTTATAAATAGCATAATTATTTCTTTTGGGTAAAATGAAAAAGACGTCATCCATATTATAGTCAAAAAACAAATTTGTAACGTTAAATATATCATGATCCTCTAAATTGTGGAGTATTATAAAATATCTAGCTTTAGGATCCCATTGTTTTTCATTAATAACTTGACTTAATCCAAGGCTTAGTACTTGAAAATTTTTGCTTTCAATGATATAAGCACTGTTATAAATTCTGTAATAATCAAATGAAAAGGTTCTCGAAATAAATCGTAGATTTCCAATTTTATGTAATGATGATATTATTAAATCGTCCATTACATTTATAAGAGTGAGATCCAAAAGAGACGTATTAGTGCGTGCTTCTCTCACAATATCAACAACACAGTTACTGAGTGTTTCATCTGTAGCATCATTAAAGAAATATGCGGTGGCCACAGAATTCAATAAACATAGGAATAATATTTTGGTAATGACTTTAGCATTTTTATCCATTTTGATTACTAAAACATTCAGTTTACTAAGTTAAACTACAAATGTATATTAATTTGTAGTTTAACTAGGAACCTAAGTCATTCGTCATGTTATAATGTCATTTAAACGTCTCAGGTACCTTTTACTACTAATTGATCGACAACACGCAATTGTCCAATTGCATTTATTTCTTTTATTGAATTTATTATTATTTGTTAAAAATATAATAAAAACTATTTGAATGTCATAAATCAGGGAAGAAATTAAAACTCAACGAAGTTACTAAATAAATGTTAATGTTATCGGTCACTTGACGGATGGATCATCACCCACCCGTTAAGCCAACCCTAACCCCAAAACTTGTCTCAAACCCCACACATCGTAGGGTGTCTGCGTCTACAAACATTCAGGGTCAAATATCAAAAATCGTTTTTTAACATATTTATTGCAAATATCTTGTTTCCTATGAGTTTTATGCTATTTGTATTTTAATAAATATTGTAGAGAATAAAGTTATCTACAACTTTTGTTTCAATTTTTTTTTAATATCTTGAACCTATTTCGAGTTACAGGGCAGAGCGCGTAAGTTTATAAGTTTGGTTATGTACAGACTTAGGTTTGGTTTACGAACGGAAAGCTCAGTGTAGCTCAGCCTGACAGCGATGGTTCACGGAGCGGGCTCTTCAAGTCATCGGTGGATTTTCATACACATCATGCCTTAGATGACAAAAGAAAGCCAGATAGTTAATATATATGGTGTGCACGTAAATGGTACCATAATCAGTAAAAAAAGTCCCATTTTTTTTTATTTTTTTTTTTTTTATTGAATAATGGGCAAACGAGCAGACGTATCACCTGATGGTAAGCGATTACCGCCGCCCATGGACATGCGGGTGTCCCTGGGCGTTCGTTGCCGACCTTTGGGGGATGGGAAAGGGGATGGGGGAGGGGTTGGGGATGGGCCTCCGATATCCTCACTCACTCGGTGAAACACAGCGCAAACGCTATTTCACACCGGTTTTCTGTGAGGCCGTGGTATCACTCCGGTCGAGCCGACCCATTCATGCCGAAGCATAGCTCTCCCACGGTGTAATCCCTATTTTTATGATAAAATATTAAGATTGAAAAAAAGATACATTTTTAAAACATTAATATTTTTGTTACTATTCTGCAGCTATGCGGTAAATACCTAAAGATCGAGTTTCGGAATATCAACCATTCAAATATGATGTGAAGCACAAGTTAGAGACATAAATCACATCAAGACACAGAACAGCTATTTGTAGAATCATTCACAAATTGTGCAAATGTAATTATTATTATTAGAAATAATTGTATGTATCACCAAAGAAAACTTTTAGATGAGGTTTGAAACCAAAACCCTAAATATAGAAATGAGGTTCACTAATGTCCGTACTAGCAACTGATTTCCCTAATTAAAGGGAAAAAAATAGACAAAATTGGTATCTCAGTCAAACTACGGTTGATATTTTGTGTTCCGATACAAAAGTATAATTATTGGGTAAATAAATAATTATAGCATCCAAATACCATTGAAAAGAAATTCCACCTTTTCTTCTTTTTGGGAACTACTCTTACAATGTTTAATAAAGCAAGACGGTATTTTGAACATAAAATCAAAACTGTGTTTGTCAAACACTGTAGCAAGATTGTATTTGCTATCTAATTTATATTTACTTTGTTAGATTCATTGTCGTATTTTTTATAGTCGATATGCCTTTTTTTTAATCTGAGCAACATAGTAACGCAACGTGGTAAACCACTTGTAACGCCTCCGGTGTTGCGAGTGTCCATGGGCGGCGGTAATCGCTTAGGCGATACGTCTGCTCGTTTGCCCCCTATATAACAAAAAAAAAAACCTTAACAAGGATTTGTTTGTTACTCAACTGCTTGTGGCATCTGTTCTTAAAATTTATTTCAATTCATAAGCCCCATAGCAATGGAGACATGGTAGTAGCGATACTGACAATAATAATATATGTCAGACATCTGACACACAACGTCATCTAGTCTCAAACTAAGCAATGCTTGTACAATGGGTACTAGGCAACTAATATACATATATATATACCTATAAATACATACATTTTATAATGCGCTACTACTGCGCCAGTGAGGCAGTCACTGATGCTAGTTGATCCTGTACTTACTTTTCGCTCCACATAAAAGTAAGCGAAGATGATCTAGCCTTAGATAAACTTCCAGCATCTCCGTCTCGCAATACGTCCAATGACAAAACAAACCTTTAAGAATAATCTGTTTTCAATTACGTAGAGTGGTCTGGATAAAGTGACCAACAAATAGCTCGCTTATCTAACTACCCCATCTGGTTCGGAAATTATATTTTTGTCTTCCATGTTTCCTTTGTTGGCATTAAATCTGATATGAGATCACTGATATTCTATTTTTCGCATACAGCAACTCTTATCAGACCTCCATTACCTTTGGCGATATCAAAGTTTTGTAGAAAATTTGTTGTTGAACTGGACCGAAAGTCTAACGAGGCCCCGATACGAGAATTTTATTTATGACCTTGCTATGATTGCTTAACTTTGTAAGGTGTCAACCCATGTGGTTACCACTGAGTCATGAGTCTCTCAAGTAAGAGAGGCAAGAGTCTGCAGGTCTTGTCTGCTACTACTTATTGAACATTATCAGTTAAAGTTACAGAATAACAGTGTATGTACGTTTGGAGCTTAAATTTTGTTATAGACGTGGAAAAAAAATTATGAAAACAAACAATAAGCTATTGTATTTTGTAATGATCTTTTGCTATATAACTTAAATAAACTACTTTTTACTAACCAAAATAAATAATACCTAGGCTTTTAGTGTCATAAAAAACAACTTTCGTTGTTATATTGGAACACATAATTTTTTTACGTCGATACTAAAAAACGTCTATATTACTCACATAAGAGATAATAATAATAATAATAATATTCGCTTTATTGTACACCAGAATACTTAACAAAGTTATCTTAAAGCTAAGAGGTACAATTGGCCTTATCGCCCGTAGGCAATCTCTTACAGACAACCATGGGAAGAATTATGAAACAACTGTTATTGCGATAATTAAAATCACTTATTTAGATACACTAGCGCTTCTTTGCGACTGTGTGCGGACAGCGGATGGAGGCGAAAACCCATCCCATATACCTGCGACCACACTCTAGGCTGCATGAACCGTGCCCTGGCGCCCGGTTGGCCGGTAATGTATAGGGTCTAAGTGGATCGTTCTCCCTGGCATTTGCCACCTCCTCCTTCTACTAAATGACCTCTTCGCATAAGGTTGCGACCGCTTTAAAACAACTATCACTATCGGCAACTAAGCGCATCACGGCATTGACGCACTCGTCGATGACCTCGCAGTAATACTCTGACTAGGCTATAGACTATATATAGGTGATGTTCGAGTATTTGCAAGAAACAAAAAGTAAGTAAAGAAAAATGAAAATTTTGCATGTCCACTACGCCAACCCATAAATTCATTTCAAAAGTCAATTAAAATTATAGTTAAAATATTATTAAATTCAAAATATCTACTGCGGTAGACCGTTTTCATTACCTGTATAAGTTGACCTATCGCAAAACAAATACAAGAAGTATATTAAGATAGGAGGTATAAATTGACAGTCGTCAGTTATACAATTTCATTAAATAGCAATTTAGAATAGAATAGAATTAACTTTATTGTACACCAATTAAAACAGTGATATATAAGAGTTTAACAATATAATAAGCATGTGCAAATGGCGGCCTTATCGCTGAAAAGCAATTTCTTCTAGGCAACCTTTGGATGGACAAATCGACTGTGGAAACACTAATATTATATGTAGTTATGGTGTTAAAAAATAAATCACATAAAATTACATAAGTAAAAATATAGAGATTATATTACACATTAATACAAATAAATAATAATACAAATAATAAAATAATGTACAATATCCACATTCTCATAATAAATAAATCAGAAATGCAAAATAAAATAAAAAAAAATAAAATTAAAAGGGCATAAATTACGAAGATAAGAAATGTTCCTTGACCATTTTATTAAATACAGACAGAGATTTAGCACGCTTTATAGCCATTGGCAAAGCATTCCAAAGTCGGACAGCCTATACAGTAAACGACTTGTCATAAAAACTGGTGCAATGAGTTGGTACTGCCAGTTCCAGAGATTCGGATGACCTCAAGGATCTTGAATGTGTGTCACTGAGGAAAACAAAACGTTCTTTCAAATAAGGTGGTGTGCACGGATGAAATAGAATACCGCAAATTATGGAAAGAATATGAGCATTCCGTCGAAGGCGAATTGGGAGCCACTTAAGCAGTTTGCGATATTCGGATACATGGTCATATTTGTGTAATCCAAATATGAATCTAATGCAAAAGTTTTGAAGGCGCTCAAGTTTGTTTATTATTATTAACTTTTTATTATTTTTATTCTATATATTTTTTATTTAAAATTAATATAGGTATATAATATTAATAAACTGATGCTAAACACGAAACAATAATAGCAGCTATTTTTATTTTGTGACTATTTTACGTAAACACATCTCTAAGAGAAGCACTTAAAAGTTGTGTGTTATCTAATATACATTAAATTGTAATTCATAAGAAACGAAAATGCTTTTTATTTTTTTAATATTCATTCATATTTGAACTTTACTAGCTTGCTTTGCCGCCAGTATTATATTCAAATGCAAAACTAACTAAGGAAATCATGTAACCAATAACAAGCATAATGTAGAAAATGTACATTTCACTCATGTTGATTGGCATAGTATCGGTTTCATGCAAATTACACTTTAAATCCTCTAAATACGAAATGTCCTCAGTATATTTATGTATTAAACCTGCGGATGCTATGTAGACTATAAACTTGTTAATATCATCAAGTATAAGGGAACCGCGACGTAAAAAAATCGTGCGAAGTTCTGTAAAAGCATCACCTAATATGAAAACTTTGTTATTGCATTTATCGTCAGTTATTTGTGAACCAAACGCCAAGAATTCAGTCTTTGACATAATTGTATAAAGTGATTTTGTTTTATCATTCTTGACAACTATTAAACAATCTAATGTACTATCACATATCTTCTTAACATTAGGATATTTATAAGCAACTTCTGTGTGCAGCATAAGATTATTTATAGGTAGTTCGTCAACATCTTTTGGCTCATAACCTCGGTGTGGCTTAGTGAGTGAACATTAATCGCATACGGCAACAATAACGATAACAAAAGTAGGTTAGAAAAAACAATTCTCTGTGATAAATTTGAATTAATGTTTCTCACACCAGTCTTATTCAAGATATATCCCATTACAAGTAGAACGTCACGGGTTACGTCTCTTTCTTGACTCGTAAATACTTTTAGTAATGTGATCAGTACACATAAAATTAAGTATAGTAATAAAGTAACTGCAACAGATACGTATGAGCCCCTTAAAAGTATTTTCCAGGGTTCTAGATTCTCAGCGTGAGCCAATATATATACTGATTGGTCGACTGTGACTGGATACGTAAATGACAAACATCCAATACTATTATTTATCGTGTTTAAACCTCCAACAGCTCCTTCAAATTCGTTATCCTGTACCCTTTTCAGCATATTATCAATATATCCCGGTATAACAACTCCATGTAAATCAGTTTTTTTTGTTACAACATAAAATTCAATGGTGATATTTTTATATTTTTCATAATCTTTCAATATTTGTTGTTCAATTCCTTTTATGGTCGTAGTATCATAATTGGTATAAGGCCATGAGCTATGAGTAATGAACTTAAATTGACAATTACGTATACCTTCATCATTTTTTAGAAACGGTAATCTTTTGTTGGTTAGATATTCAGAACAAGATGTTAACAATACCCAGTCATTAGATCTATGACAACTATTATTTGATCTAATATTTAATTGGTAGATAACATAATCACTTATTTTAGTTGTAATAAGAACGACATTGGCCATATTTTGATCAAAAAACAACTTTCCAAGGTGTGAAAAGTCGTGTTCTTTAAAATTTTTAACTATTATGAGATATCTGGCTTTAGGATTCTACTGTCCATCTCTAACAACTTGACTTAATCCATCTCTCAGTTCCTGTGGATTTTTACTTTCAATAATATAAGCAGTATTATAAATTCTGTAAACATCAAATAAATAAGTTCTTGAAGTAAACTTCAGACCTCCGACATTATGTAGTAATGAAATTAATAAATCATTGTCTATATTTACAAGAGTAAGATCCAGAACAGGTATGTTTACGCTGGCTTCTTTCACAATATGCACAACACAGTTACTTAGTGTTTCATCTTCAATATCAGGGATAATATTTACGTTGGCCACAGAAGCAGAAAAATTTAGAATGTAGGAAATTATAATAATTAAATATTTTTTCATTTTCATTATTTACTACCAAATCGTACAGTGTACTGAGTTTAACTACAAATTGATATTGAACTAAATCATTCATATTTTTGTAATGTAAATCTAATTGCTTCAAACCGTTTGTAATATTTATTTTAATCACGCAATTGTTCAATAACAATTAAATCTATTATAAAACTTATTGTTCATTGAATAGATTATATTATTTGCTCATACATCAAGACAAGAATTTAGGTACAAGGAATGGTTCTGAATTAATGATGATGGCGGTAAAATAACAGTCAAATTCTGCTCATTAGACCTAAGTCATCCTAAAGATTGACATTTAAAAGAGGTTTGTTTAAATTGCAATTTCAAATCATTTCTATAACGCAATTAATAAGTGTTTCATCTCTAACGGTTTTAGTAATCTCTTTATAGCTATTATGGTTGTAAAACATAGAACTCATAATAACTATTTATTAATTTTCTTTTGCCTTGAACTGAATGCATAATAGATTAAATCAACATCATAAAAGATATTAATGTGAGCTTTTTAAAAGTTTTAAGCGTATCTATTAATCATATAAGAGACATCATATTTGTTTAATCGTAGTAATAATTTCCTTTGCTTTGAATTACGAGCCAATAAAATGATAAATTTTATGTAGGTACAATAATATTAGTGTAAAAAATTGTACCTGTACTTACACATACACACATTTTGTTTGTCATTACTGTTTGAGTTATACGCACGTTTTCACTTTATTAACTTTTCCTGAACGTAACCTTGATTGTTGCATTAAATTTCAAATGCCATGTGTTCTGTTTTTTCATGTATGTTTATAAATTCCCCCGCGAAAAGGGAGTTTTCCCTAAAAAATAAAAATAAACTGGGTTTTCCCCGGTTGTTAATATACCACATAAACTTTGACTGCTTTTAAATGATGAACATATTGTTCTCTAAAAATGACGCCCTTGATTATTGTTTTCAGATCTAGACAGCTAATATCTTTAACTGTAATTTCTCGTAGCCTAGTCTTTAAACACGACGTTTTCATTAATATGTTAGAAATAAAATAAGGTAAATGTTGGAAATACGTAGATTTATTGCTCAACTACTAAGATTAATATTATAGGCCTACAATTAGAGAGTATAATAATAGGGGAAGGAAAAGAGAATGTATATGGGTTTTAATAAATAGATCAAATTATACTTTATATTAGGTCTTTACCTATGAAATTGCCGTTTTGTATGCAATTAGTGAAAGTACTTATTTTTTCAAACTTTTTTATTTCTGTTATTCGAAGTAATCACCCATGCAATCGACGCATCTTTGCCAACGCATTGGCAGTTTATTGATGCCCTTCTTGTAAAAATCAGCTGGACGGGAGGCAACAAACTCTTCAAAGGCATTTTGTACTGCCTCTCGGGAATTGAATTTTTTACCCACTAAAAAGTTGTCTAAATTTTGGAAAAAGTAATAGTCGGTAGTTGCAAGGTCTGGTGAGTATGGCGGATGAGGGAGAGCTTCCAACCCCAGCTCTTGCAGCTTGGAGACTGTCTGTTGCGCAGTATGGGGTCGCGCGTTGTCGTGAAGGAGCAGTGGGGACGACCGATTGACCAAAGCTGGTTGCAGATGTGCAAGCTTCTCCATCATTCTCTCCAGTTCTTCTCAGTACACATCTGCATTAATGCTCATGCCGTTTTGTAAAAAGCTGTGGTGATTCACACCCGCACTAGACCACCAAACAGTGACCATCACCTTTTTAGGGGTCATTTTTGGTTTAGGGCATTGCTTTGGTGCTGAACCAGGGTCTAACCAACTTGCTGAGCGCTTTCGATTGTCGAACAGAATCCATTTTTCGTCGCACGTAACTATTCGTTTCAAAATTCCTTCATTTCTTTGCCTGTTGAGCAGCGAAAGGCAGGTCTCGACGCGTACGTTGCGCTGGCGATCGTTAAGGTCGTGGGGCACCCATCTATCAAGCTTTTTTACCTTACCAATTTGTCGCAAATGGATCAATATTGTTTTGATGCTTACATTAAAAGCTGCTGCTAGCTCAGCTGTAGATTGAGTTTCGTCAGCTTCCACAATCGCCTTTAATTCATTATTGTTAACCAAAGTCTCCGGACGACCACGAGCTTCATTTTTCAAGTCAAAATTTCCAGAACGGAACCGGGAAAACCAATAAAGGGTTGTGCGTTCGTTTGTACAGTTCTCTCCGTAAACATTTTTGATGTTACGTGCCGTTTGTGTCGCGTTGGTGCCACGACGAAACTCATATTCCATAATTACACGAATTTTTAAAGTATCCATTATGACGAAAAATGTTCAAATGTAATGAAAATACAACGTTAATCAAATAACAAAAGACTGAGTTTGTAAATAGAATGTCATGGTTTTAAAACAAAATTAATTTGAATTTAGAATACAGAGCCATTACAAACTTTTTTTTATTTGAAATGACCAGTACTGAAGAAACGCAATTTCATAGGTAAAGACCTATTATTTCTAATTTTATCTAAAATTTATTTTAATTTGATTTATAATTTAGTAAAAACATTGAAAGTTTTTTTTTACGGAATAGTCGGTAAACTAACAGACGTATCGCCTGATGGTAAGCGATTACCGCCGCCTATGGACTACCGCAACACCAGAAGCGCTAAAAGTGCGTGGCCGGCGTTTGTAGGATGAGGAAGGGGATTGGGGAAGGGATTGAGGTAGGGTCTCCGGTATCTTACTGAGTCTTCAGATTTATGCCTGATTGCCTCAGTGGCGCATAATAACGTATGCGACTGCTGTATTCAACGTCTCGGGTTCGATTTATGGATCAGACCAAATGTTCATATAATCAGCAAATATTTGTTTCGGAGTTTAGGTGTTTTCTATATATTAATATATAAATTACACGATCGATCATAACTGGATACGTATAAGACAAACGGTCAACGCCACTGTTGAACGTGACAAACCCGCCAACTGCTCCTTCATATTTGTTATCTTGTACCATTTTCAGCATATCTTCATTAAAACCTGGTGTAATAATTCCATGTATATCAGTTTTTTTTATGATTGTATGTAATTCAATACTGATATTTTTATATTCTTCAAAATCTTTTAAGATGCGTTATTCCACTCCTTCTATAGTCTTATTATCAAAATTGGTATATGGCCAATAGTCGTGGGTAATGTATTGAATTTGACAATTACAAATGCTTTCATTACTTCTTAGAACCGGTACACGTTTCTTAGTTCGATATTCAGAACAATATGAAACAAATACCCAGTTGCTGTATCAACGGCAATAATTATATGATGATACGATTAATTTGTAAATGGCATAACCTCTTTTTGTGGTTGTAATAAAATAAACGTTGTCCATATTATAGTCCAGAAACAGATTTCTAAGGTCTAGATCTAGAAAGATCATGTCTAATAGATCATGATCGTTTAAATTTTTGAATATTATGAGATAAATAGCTTTAGGGTTCCATTGTCCATATCTAATAAGTTGATTTAATCCATTCATCAACTCTTGTGGATTTTCGCTTTCAATGACATACGCACTGTTAAGAACTCTGGAGGAGTCAAATAAAAACGTTCTTGAAGTAAATCTTAGACCTTCAACTTTATGCCATTATTATTTCCATATTCACAAGAGTAACATCCAAAAAAGACAAATTTCTACTTCCTTCCTTCATGATGTTCACAATACAGTTACTTAGTGTTTCATCTTTCATGTCATTTAAATTATTTGCGTTTGCCAAAGAAGCAAATGAATTTATAATGTAGAAAATTTTAATAAGATCTTTAATATGTTTTTCCATGTCGTATATTTATTATCGAACCGTACAGTAGCAGTGTACTGAATTTAACTACAAATGACTATGAAAATAAGTTATTGATCTTATTATGTCATCGTTACAATGCCGTAATAATTCATTGAAGGCACGCAATGGCCAAATCGCATTTATTATATTTTAATGTCATAAATCACATTAGAAACCAAAGGTAAATTAAAACTGATAGTAATGATGATAATAAATTCATGGCAATATACATTGCCATGACAGTACTTACATTGCAAAATCTTTTATTTTTTAAATTTTATTGGTCTGTCGGTTTGTTTCCGGCTAATCTCAGATTGATTAATTTGACTTTCTTGCCCAGATAACTGATGTTATAAAAAGTAACTAAAGTAGATTTTTTATAATACCTTTTTTAAACAGCTGAGCCCCGCAATTTTTTAAACTATCCACGGTTGTCGTTGTAAAGCTAAGTAAGGCTACAACATCAACAGAGAGTAGCTCCGCGGGGCTCAGTAGTTATATAACAAAAAAATTAACTTCTATTATACAGCGGTCAATTGGATGTGATAGTTACGTACGCGCTTTCAGTCCACACGTACCAAAGTCTTGAGTGGTCTGGACAATAGGGTTACTTGAAGACTACAAGAAAGCCGCTCTACGACGCAGCCGAACCCTACAAATTTAATTCGTAAGTATATTTATGCGGTACAATCAGTATACTTTAATGCAACTGGTGTGTCTTTCTGGGATTACAAGTCAAAGAATGAATTCGTAAGTACTAAGTACTACGACTCTATACTTTATAAGGTGAATTCATAGATTGTCCATGTGGTAAAGGATTCAGAGTACCGTACATATTACACTTTGTTATTTCTCTTAACTCGTTCTACATACTCCTACAACTAGGTATAACGTTACACTGTCGTAGACTATGTTTCAGCTGTGCAATGGAAGTCCGGTTATCCATGTTATAGGTTCTTACCTAGATTGTGAACCAATCTCCTAACGATCAAATGTGTATTGCATAACTAATATATAAACGGGTGAAAATAAATATTATGAATTATGATGATTACCATCTAAAGAGTCTAAAATCACAAGTAAATTATACTTCTTTTTATTTTAGCTTCATCAAAGCCAGTGGCAACTTCATGGACGTCATGGTTCGTAATGCAGGACATATGGTGCCAGCGGACCAGCCTCGAGCCGCCAAACAAATTATAGATATGTTTATTCAAAAATTTAAATAAGAATAAGCTCTATGTAAGAAATTATAAGGACAATAATCTGTTACTGTCTCAGTAAGAGATGCTTAAACTTATTTATAGAATTAAGATGCATGTAAGCCAATTCATGGACATTTTTATACATAGGCAATATAGATTATGCAATGATGTCTTTCGTAAATACACACTATCAAGAAATAAAGTCGTTAATTTTAATCTTTTTCTGAAGTTTCAGTTTTTACAGCAATACATATAGCACTCAAGAAATAATTTAATTATCTTTAGTTGCAGAATATTAAGGCATAAGTTCGTAAAAAAGGTAAATTTGAACCTGAGCTATATTATTTTATATTATTTCATGTTTTGCTATTTTTAGAAAGCGCAACTCGCTTATTTGGTTTTGAAACAATATGCGCCTGTAAATTCTAATTTAATTTATAAAATGATGGTGTCGCGGTGTTTGTTACCTAACTCCTCCGGAACAGCTGGACCGATTTTTATGAAATTTTGTGTACATATCGGGTAGGTCTAAGAATCGGTCAACATCTATTTTTCATACCCCTAAATAATAAGGGTGACCCACCCCCAAATATTTATTTTTTATTTTTATGGGTAAACAACATTTATCGGGTCAGCTAGTAATTATATAAAAGATACACAACTACCAACAGAACATATCATTTTTTTGAATAATTAAGAGGTTCAAGATGTTTTGCACACACAAAGACCTTGATTGTTCTTTTACAACCTATTTGCGTTTGAAAGATGATTTTTATAAGTCTGATGATTAAAAGAATTGTTAGATCAGTATGGTGTCATGTGCTACACATAATAAAGACAAGAAAGACTCAAACATTTTGTGGGTTTTTATAATGACACTAATTGAGTCCCGCGGTACTATCCGCGTGGATTGTTGTACATTTACAACCGAATCCTCAAGAATAGACACATTTTTTTTATTAAAATCGATTAAATTAGGAGGATTTTAGTTACATACACACGCGCAGAAGATTTATATATTTAAAGATATATAAATCTGTAAAACTGAAATCGACTTCTAAGTACAAGAAAGTTATTATTTATTTTTAATAGTTTATACTTACTTTGTTATATACTTAGAATAAAACAAATCAACAAATCAATTGAAGTAAATAAAAATCAACAAAAACCGAAATTCAAACAAATTGTGTGGTTTACTCGTACTTCAATATTGCATATTTATAATATGGTTTCCTCTTTTAAACACATTGCCCACATGATTGGTAAGGTGGTATGTCAACTATATTAAAAGTACAACACTAAAATATATTTTTAATTCGAACCAGCACTTCCTGATTTTTACATAAGCGCTTATGGAGTTAGCACGTTCTCAATGCTGTGTTCCCCGACATAAAACTCCAAAAGCGAACCTCCGACCAGACGATGCGAACTGTGGCTTAATGATTGATTTTGGGTATATATTGTTACGAGCTGGGTATTAAATAAATTAAAGTAGTCGATTAATTACCAAAAATAAACACAATATTTATTAACAACACTTTTTACAGTAAGAAATCACTAAATCACTCGTTAGTCGCACTAGAAGATCTTTTCGATGTTTATTCGCTGTATCTTAAACCAATACTGCCCCTACGGCCAACACGTTCCGCTTTTATATGGCCGTGGAAATAACTCGAATGTACGAAAATATTCGATCGATGTTTCTAGGCTAAATAGATTACTCTAGAATGAAGCCTTGCGTCACCTTCCTCCACGAGCAATCGCAACGGTGACGCGTCTCTTCAACGGCATTCTCCGTACCGGACACTTTCCCACCACATGGCGACTCGGCAGAGTCATCATGCTGCCTAAGCCGGGGAAAAACATTCTCCAATCGGGAAGCTATCGTCCCATTACGCTCCTCTCGACGACGTCGAAGTTGTTCGAGAAACTGCTACTGCTGCACATGACACCACACCTTCAGCCTCGCGACGAACAATTTGGATTCCGCGCTGAACACTCCACGACACACCAACTCGCGAGGGTACTGCACGACATCGCAGTTGCGCGCAACAAGCGCGAGCGAGTCGTGGCAGTCTGCCTCGATATGGAGAAAGCGTTCGATCGCGTCTGGCACACCGGCCTGCTGTATAAGCTGTCCACATCTACTACTCCTCGTCGAGTAGTGAAGATTGTGGCCACCTTCTTGCAAGACAGACTCTTTCAAGTGGCGGTTGAAAGCGCCCTGTCCACAGAGCGACCCATCTCTGCCGGTGTACCACAAGGAAGTTGTTTGTCCCCAGTGTGCTACTCTTGGTACACAGACGACATCCCCGTCACCGACGGCGTGCAACTTGCGCTGTACGCCGACGACGCGGCCTACATCACGACGTCAAAATATGGTGCCAACGCTGTTACCAAGATGCAGCACACCCTAGATGCACTTCCCAGGTGGCTTAAGGACTGGAGACTGACGGTCAATGTGGCGAAGACTCAGGCGATATCCATAGGGACTGTGACACCCCCACAGCTGAAGCTCATGGGGCAGAATGTTGAGTGGTCCACGACGGTGAAATACCTCGGCGTGACCATCGACCGCACCCTCTCCATGAAGCCCCACGTCAACAACGTCGTTGCCCAGGTTCGTGCCGCACGTTCTCTTCTGCGGCCCGTACTATCATCCCGACTGCCGCTCCGCGCAAAGCTCGGCGTGTACAAGGCGTACATCCGCACCCGACTATCATATGGTGCCCCGGCCTGGTTCGCGCTCGTTTCCGAGACGAATCGCCGCCGGCTGCGTGCGCAACAGTCGCTCACACTGCGCACTCTCACCGACGCCCCTCGCTTTGTGCGAAATAGTACAATCTCCAGAGATCTGCGCGTGGAGAGCCTGGACGACTTCGTGGGACGCCTGAGCACCAACCTGTTCGTGCGTGCCGACGGGTCGCAGGCCCGCCACCTGCGGGAGCGCGCCCTATCATCGGCGACCGCCGGACAGGTATGGCCTGCCACGAGATCTCGTCTCCGTGGCAACCACTCTCTAACCACCCCGAACATCCGACCTAGTGCTGGCTGACGGGCGCTAAGGGTTTAAACCTCAAGGAGCTCGACCTCGCTAAGCACAGGTTATCACACTGAACAAGACTCGGCGTTACTAGCAAGTCCCTGTTAGTGACGCCCCTCCCACCGGACCAACACCCCGGGACTACCAAAGGCCCATCGGGCTCAACCCCGTGACCCACCTATAGTTGCAGGTGGCGCGGATAATTACTTCAACAGGCCGTAAACCTGGATAAGTTACCCCGAGACCCTACGGGGTCTACGAGAAGAACCACGAGAGACTCTAGAGCTACTTGTAGCGCCATCTAGCGTCGAGTAATCGTCATAATGCCCACTGTTGCGCGCTTTCCGACACTAGATGGCGTTGTCCTCAATAGTTCTCGCTTGTTCTCGTACAAATGAGATACATCTGGTTATGGCGCAACAATATATTAATCGGCACGAGAACTTCATTTATGCGATGTAGGATTAGTAGTTACCACATAGTTTGGTAGATCTTTTTTTATCAGGTGGGCAAATACTTCTTTGCTCAAGAATAACTTTGTTCACTTCACCTTCTCTTAGATTTTTTTTTATTACATTGGGGGCAAACGAGCAGACGTATCGCTTGATGGTATGCGATCACCGCCGCCCATGGACACTCGCAACACCAGAGGCGTCACAAGTGCGTTGCCGGCCTTTTATGAAGGAGTAGCCTTTTATTTAGAATCGTTACGATTTATTCTACTAATCTTATTATTTTTATTCTTTTGTGCTCTTAGACAAGACGATCTTCGCAAACGCAACTCAAAAACAGTAGTTTTCAGGAGTTGAAATAGAAATTAAAATCAAAATCTAAAAGAAGTTTTATTTCAAATCTTTGATTTATCAGTGAACACTCAAAGTCAAATGGTCAAAGAAGAATAAGCTAAATTACAAGTGTTGTTATTTGTAATTTGTTTTGTTTGTGTATCAAATGTGCAAACAATCCTATTCTATATCACTAAATATGTAACTTACTTGTTTGAGTCCTATTAAGTTATTGCAATTCATAGGAAAATACCTTAATATACTTAAAGAAATATGCACACACAAAAGTAACAAAAAATTAATAATAATAAATAAATATTTCGGACATCTTACACACAACGCCATCTAGTCCCAAGCTAAGCCGAGCTTGTGTTATGGGTACTAGGCAACTGATACATATTTACTTTTGTTTTTGTAAATACATACATATTATATATTTAACACCGAAACTTCTAAACAAATATTTGTGCATCATACAAACATTTGGTTCCGGGAATCGAACTCGAAACCTCAAAAACAGCAGTCGCATACGCTACCACTGCGCCACAGAGGCAGAAAAAAACATAAAAGACGCCAATAAACATAAAATCTTATATTGCATTTTTAATAACTATATTCAATTAAGGGACAATTCAATCCATTCTAAGTACTCAATTTTAGGACATATTCCATGAGCCAAATATTAACTCCCCAATGAAAATAAATAGAGATATCACATAACCGGAAAGAAGAATAAATAAATATCCGCACACATCTTCTAATTTCAATGACTTAAGATGGATGTTATCACGAAATTTGCACTGTAGGCTCTCAAAGTATTGTATATCATCAAAATATTTAACTATAAAACCAGCTGAGGCCATACGTATTATAAATTTATTGAAACGTTCAAGTAAAACTGAACCGCGAGATAAATATATCGATAGATATTCTTGGCTATATGACTCTTTCAGAGGATACACTTTTACATTGCACTGATTGTCTTTCAACATTGAAGCGAAAGCAGAATAATAGATTTGTGAAACAATAGTAAATAATGTCTTTGTCTTGCTGTTTTTGACTTCTAATAAACAGTTCATGCTGGTTCCACAATATATTCCACTCAAATTGTTCAATTCAGTAGAAACCCCTGCGTGAATCATAGGTGTATAACTAATAATTTCTTTAAGTTCTTTTGGCTCGTAACCTCGGATTGGGTGAGTTATTGAACTGTACAAGTAGCCTTGAATCACATAGGGTAACAATAACGATAACCAAAGTAAACATATAAATATAACTCTCTGTGCTAATTTTGGATGAATATTAACGACGTTGGTTTTGTTGAGGATATATCCTAATACAAGTAAAATATCGCGAGTTATATCTCTTTGCTGACATGGAAAAAGTTTAATAACACTAGCTGCAACACTTAAAATTATAAATACAATACCCGTCAGAAGAGCAACAAATGGCATGTGTTTCAAAACACCTGTCCAGGGTCCTAAATCGTCTGCTGTGGCCAATACTATTACTCTTCGGTTTACTATTACAGGATATGTAAATGACACTCTTTCAGTGCGTTTTAATATTAGGAAAACGCCTCCAATTGCTCCTTCAAACTCATTATCTTCTAATCTTTTCAACATTGCATCAATATTCGAAATAACTCGTCCATATTTGTCTGTCTTTGTTGTCATTGAATGTTGTTCAATCTGAATCCCTTCGTGTTTTTCAAACGCTTTCAAAACACGTTGATCAATCCCCAATTTTATGGTAGTGTTAGAATGGGTAAAAGGCCATGCAATACGAGTAATAAATTTAAAACGACAGTTCTGAATACTATAACTTCTTTTTTGAAATAATAAACTCTTCATACTAAGATACCTGGAGCACGTTGATACCCAAACCAAACTCTCAGGTCTACTACAAAAACTGTTGGATTGAAATATATGAATTGAATAATCTCCTCCTTGGTTACAGATAAATACGATGTCATGCATGTTATGATGAAGAAAAAGGTTTGTAACGCGCAATAGATCAAGTTCTTTTATATTTTTTAGTATAACTATAAATTGTGGTTGTGGATGCCAGACTACATATGTAGTAACTTTATTTACACTTTTTATTAAGTCCTTATAATTTTCAGCTTCAATAATAATGATAGTATCATAATTTTTACTCCGTGAAAACTCTTCGGTAGTAAATCGCAAGCCTGTAATTTCATGCATTTCTGAAATTTTAATTTCATCGTCTATCTTCATAAGATTGACATCCATAATAGAATTATTAAGATGCCAATCTTCAATAATTTTTAGCACACAATCACTAAGTGTTTCATCTTTATCCACTTCGATGATCGTTTTGTAGGCCATTATGGTTGTAAACCCAATTACCCAGAATGCATTAATAACAATAAACATATTTATTTATTTCATTTAATTTTCCAAAGGAAACCAGACTGTGTCTACGCCGAACTGATAAAGGTCAATTTGCCTTTTACTAGATTCTAAATCAATTACATTAACATTAGACTTTTAACATCAGCACTTTAACTAAGGTTTTTATGTTGTTATTTGTCCTATAATAATAATTTATCATGTAAGAAGCGTCATTAGATATTTAGCCACAGTATTGAATATGTAAACATTTATTTATGAATTGAATTGAATTCTAAACTAGGCAAGGTTTGCCCTTTACATACGAGTATTATAAATTAATTAAAGAATTTTCCTCATTGCTCTAATACTGTCCAGGATTACAACTGAACCCTTGCTCAGTATTAGTCTGGATCGCTAACTACTTAACCAGATAATTCTAAAAATATTTTTGAACGATAACACGAGTTAGTACATTAATTATTATCAACGTGTTTTTACTATGAACTTAGTTCAGTAGTGCAATTGATGGTACGTGTAAGTGCAACATTTAACCTTACACAAAAGCTAAATGCCAAAAAGAGTCAGAAAAACTAAACAACATTTGAGATGTTGAGAAGACGGTTGTTTCATACGCACTTTAATATTCGTCATGCCCAGTGCAAACCACCTCTTCTCGATTGATAAATGCACATTCAGATTTGGTAATTTTATGTATACACGTAAACAGATCTAGTACCTTTGTTGACATTTAACATAATCTGTCAATTAGAGAATTGTCTCATACATATTTTTTTCTTGGTTTAAAAGATAACTCCCGCATTAACAATTTACGTCCTTCATCGCGGGGACCTTACAAACACATATGAACAGAATAGAAAGAAAACCTGTACTTAGAACATCAACTTGTGTATCATATATAGTGTTGTCCATGTGGGATTTCAACCCACAAAACTTGGTGCACTATAAAGCAGCATGGCATCCGCTTAAACCTCGAGACCAATCGTACAGTCATATAATATGTTTGACACTTGACACTGACTGACCTGACACTGACCATTTTTTTTCCATGAGTTATTTTTATATCACACCTTTGTATGTATTTTTACAGGTGTTAATTGTTCAATTTGAATTCCCTTACATTTTTCATACAATCTTAAGATAAGTTGATCGATGCCCAACTTTATATTGGGATTAGAATGGGTGAAAGGCCATGCTATACAGGTAATAAATTTAAAATGACAGTTACGAATTGTTTTACTTCCTTTTCGAATTGAGAAATTTTTAGTATTAAGGTATCTTGAACACGTTGATACCAAAACCAAATTGTTAGGTCGACTACGCAAACTGTTGGCAGGTCTATGAAATTTATAAATTGTATAGTCTCCGTGTTAATAACAGATACATTCATTCCATGCCATTAGGCATTAAGTCCGCCTCATGCAAATGTAATGCATTACATTAAAGTATTAATAAATAAATAAAATAAAATAAGAAAATATAAGGAAAAACATATTGCAGTGCTGACAAACCTTTGTAATATGTAGCAGATCACGGTCTTTTGTATGTTTTAGTATTATTATAAAATTTTGTTAATGGTTCCACAGTTCATACATAGCAACTTTATTCATTTTATATGTTATATCTTCATAATTTTCAGCTTTAATAATAATAACATTGTTACTACGAGTATAATCTCTACTCCATGTGAAATCACCAGTAATAAATCGTAATCCTTGAATTTTATGCATTTCTGAAATCTTCATGTCATCGTCGACTCTCATAAGATTGACATCTATTTGAGACTTGTTAGAACCCCAATCTTGAATAATTTCTATAACGCAATTACTAAGTTTTTTACGTTTAACAATTTCGTTTATCTCTTCATAGGCCGTTGTGGATGTAAAATCAAGTACCCGGAATATGCAAAATACTAACATATTTATTTACTCATTTTGTTTACTAAATAAAAAGTAGACTGTGTCTACATCGATGTGATAAAGATCATATAGCATTCTGCCTTCAACGGAATGCATGGTTTTAATAGTTTTTCACTATAATAGCATTAGACAAATCGTTAATCATATAAGCCATATAAGGCATTGTTAGATAAATTACATTTATTTTGTAAGTAAACTTTATCAGATATTTCTACACGTCGAAATTTAAAGCTACAAGAGGTCGGCAATTCCTAAGACTCACTCTGGGAAGAAACGCCGAAACAAACTACAGACGTATTTTCTTTTTAACCGTGACCATGGATTACATAAATACAATGAAAATATATTCGAGTACAGTGGAGAATCTGGGTTGGCCTGTTGAAGAAAGGACCATAGTTATAGATAGTAATATAGATCTATGTAGATAGAAATAAGAAAAGAAAGAAATAAGAAGGGTAGGCCGGAGAAACACTTAAAACCACCAGGAAGATACTAGATAATACTTACAAAATACAAAATTCATCTTTATTTTTATCAAACATACACAAAAGGAATTCAGTTGGTATTAACAAATTAAAAAACATTAGACAATAGAAAAAAATATGTCCATCACTTTAGCCCAATACTAGCTTCCACCACCGCTAGTTCCATTGAGCCGTACGTCTAAATTAGAGAGTCTACCAGCAGAAGGTGCCCGTTTCAGTGCGGGCAGGCTCTGGGAGGGGTCCGAATGGGTTAATAATAGCAGGTGCAGTGTGGCACACCGTATGGTTTCAGTCAGTCCGATTCTAACACACCGCCTCACCGCAAACCCCGATGGGGTGACGGCCCGTAGCTCCGTTGTAACCCACACGTTAAAAAAAATGGTGTATACCTGTTAAAGCCGAGGTTGCTGGCTGGCTGAGACTTGCTGTGTGAGTTAACGTGATGGTGGCGCGCTAATATTGCTGCCTTTGATATACTCCTTCTAAGGCTACTTCTACTTACTCTTACTTACTTACAATCACGTCGGGATCACCACTGTAGAGGAACAGGTGTTATGTCCCTCCAACACAAAGGAAGGATCCTCCGACCAGGCGAGGTGATCATGCCTGCGGTCAACCGCCCAACGCAGCAATGTACTGCGATATTTTAATACACTGTTATGACACAAAATAAATTGTCGATCTGTTTTTGTGAGAACATTGTTCTTGTATGAGTGTCTAAAAATGTATAAGTAATAATAATAATAATTTCACAAAACGTCATCTAGTACCAAGTTAAGCAAAACTTCTATTATGGGTACTAGACAACTGATATAAATACTTATACTCTTTATTTTTGTTGTTTTTGCATGCGCTACCACTGAACTCAGAGGCAGTTGTAGTGAAGATTTGCCTTCGTAATATTTTGTATCGTGTGTTATGGCTACTCCCCTCCGGTAGCGTAGCTCCGTAGTTGGCTCGTATTGCTCTATGTTTACAATCATCTCTATCTATACTTTGATTTACTTTCTGATGAAAGTTAATATATACGGAAAATCATTTCTAGTTCATATTAGAAAACCGTAGCAATCAATCAGTGCCTTAAGCTACAAGAAGGATACGATTAACAGATTTAGAGTGAAGATACCTGATAATTTACTGGTCAAACTAATAATGAGATGGAAGTGAAATGTCCGACGAAATAGGAACCTCTATGTTTTTAATGTAGAATAAAAGGTAATAAAATTTTAAAAGAACATAACTAACTACCTATTTTATAGACACAGACATATTTTGTAACATGAGACGTGGTAAGAGTCCGGGACCCGCTGGACTTATACTCGTACTAGATCACTTGCTAAATGCGGGTCAATACTTAATATCTGCAGTCTTAGCGAAACTGTATAACATTTGTTTGAGACTTGCTACCCGAGGAGAAGATTAAAACGCTTGTTGTGCCTGTTATCCATAAAAATAGAACGGGTGATGTATCGTATAACTATCGATCAATCTCACTTGCAGCAATACTAACAAGGGTGCTTGAGCGATTCATTCATAAAAACTTAACACCGTCTTTACACCAGGACGGCCAATACGGCTTTAGATCAAAAGTATTTTTGGTTTGAAATATGTTGTTAACTACTACAAGTATGGCCACACAAGCGCATATGCCTGTTTTTTAGATTCAAATCGTGCGTTCGATACTCTGAACCATAACCTACTGTGGCAAAAGCAACTACAGACATCTATTTTGCATGAGGTGTTCGATCCGCTTACTTACTGGTACTCTAATCAAACCAATAGCGTCAGAGGGGTACAGGAGCTCTCGGATAGCATAACAATTGTTGTGCGGTAAGACAGGGAGGGCTGACCTTTTATTTATGTCTCTCTTATCTCATCTTATCGTGAAGATGAGCGGCACCCCGGTGGAACTTAAATTGTATGGCAGATATGTCTACAATCTTAACTATGCAGATGAAATAAAGCTTCTCAGCCCCACGATAAGAGGTTTAAGACATCTTATTTTGAAACGGTTGCAAGGGACCATAATTTAATATACAATGTTAAAATGACAAAGATGGTATGTAAACAGGTAATATTTAGGTCCGATAAGGGACCTGATATCATTTCCAGCCTGTGTATTAATGGGCAGCCTATTGAAGTAGTCAAAAGCTTTAGGTACCTTGGCCACATTGTAACGTCAACCCTAAAAGATGTCAGCGACACTGAACGTTAACGGAGAGCCTTATGTGTTATAGGCAATATGATCTATAGGAAATATTGTAAGTCTTCCCCAGATGTATTACTGACTATATTAAAAAATAATTAACAGCATTTAAGTTGCTGTTATAGATGATGAAAATGTTATTGTAGATTTTTTGGGACTACCATGATACTATAGCGCTTCTGGTATGTTCTTTGAGACTTGAGCTAACTCAGAGAAACCACATAGTTCCATTCATGTCAGAATTGACCGGTGTAAGAATACTATCATTAGAAGTCTGTCAGATAGGAGTATTAGGTCAAACAAAGGCTAGACTCTCTGGCGCTGCGTAGAGATGTGGCTTCGCTGTGCATCTTTTACCGCATTTACCATGGGAAGTGCTCCGAGGAATTGTTCGGATTGATCCCTGCCGCATTTTTCCGCCATCGTCCTACGCGACAGAAATTTCATCTCCATCATCTAGATGGTTGGCAGTCCACAACTGCGATTTTCCCGAAATTTTCTGTCACGCACAGCAAAACTGTGGAATGAGCTATCGCCTGCTGCTGCTTAAACAAACACTGGTTAAAAACAGCAGCCGGATTTTTTATCTTTTAAACATATTATATTATTATACACGGTATTATTTGGTCTGTATCTTTTTCTTTTTGTTTTTAAATTTTATTTTTTTTGTAATTTAGCTGAATGTAATTTAGCTATGAATCTTCTATTCAAAATAAAGTATTATTGTTATGAATAAAACTATTTATATATTTCTATATACAATTTAGTAAAATAATTGTCAAATTAAAGTATTGCCCTCCGTTACAGAAATATCGAATTAAATGTGCGACACTTGTATCATTTTAACATTCGATGCAATGGAAATGTTTTCTTGGTTCATGTTTTGTCTCTTCCTTACACGGATTCTGGGTAGTTTATTTTTTTTACTCGCACACATTGTTTGCGGTACAAATCGATAATAATTAATGTCGATATTTTATAATGTTACAATTTATTACAGTGTATTTATTGTTCATATACACAGTAAGTTAATGATGCCTTATATATGATTAACGATTTGTGTAGTGTTATTATAGTGAAAAACTATTAAAAGCTGATGTAATTAACCAAGCATTCCGTTAAAGGTAGAAAGCTATACGTCGGTATTGACACATTCTACTTTTTATTTAGTAAATAAAATAAATAAACAAATATGTTAGTATTTTGCATATTCCGGGTACTTGATTTTACATCCACAACGGCCTATAACGAGATAAACGAAATCGTTAAACATAAAGAACTTAGTAATTGCGTTATAGAAATTATTCAAGATTGGGGTTCTAACAAGTCTCAAACAGATGTCAATCTTATGAGAGTCGACGATGATATAAAGATTTCAGAAATGCATAAAATTCAAGGCTTACGATTTATTACTGGTGATTTCACATGGAGTAGAGATTTTAGTAATATTATTATTATTGAAGCTGAATATTATGAAGATGTAATAGAAAAAATAAGTAAAATTGCTAGAGATGAACTGTGGAATCCTCAACAAAGTTTGATAATAATACTAAAAAATATGAAAGGCCATGATCTGTTCCATATTACACAAGTTTTTCGGCATTATAATATGTTTTTCATCATATTTATTGGTTACGAACACGGAGATTATTCAATTTATAAATTTCATAGAACTTCCAACAGTTTTTGTAGTCGACCTGATAATTTGGTTTTGGTATCGACGTGTTCAAGATATCTTGATACGAAGAATGTCTACGTTCAAGAAAGAAGTGACAACCTTCGCGGCTGTCATTTTAAATTTATTACCCGTATAGCATGGCCTTTCACCCATTCTGATCCCAATGTAAAAATGGGCATCGATCAACGTATCTTGAGATTGTATGAAAAATATGAAGGAATCCAAATCGAACTACATCCAACGTCAGCTATAACTGATAAATATGGACGTGTTAAGTTAGATCATGTTGAAGGAATACTAAAAAGAGTAGAGGATAATGAATTTGAAGGAGCTGTTGGTGGACTTATACTTTTATTTAACCTAACTAAAAGATTAACATTTACGTACCCTGTAATCATTAATAGAAAAGTAATTAATACAATTATGCTCATGCAGATGATTTAGGACCCTGGACAGGAGTTTTGAAACAAATACCTTTTGCTTCTCTAGTGACAGGTATTGTATTTCTAATTTTGTGTGTAGCAGTCAATGTTATAATCATTTTTTCATCACAGGAAAGAGATGTTGCTCGCGATATTCTACTTGTATTGGGATATATCCTAAACAAAACCAATGTTGTAAATATTCATCTAACAATACCACAGAAACTAATCTTCTTGTGTCTACTTTGGTTGGCGTTATTATTACCAAATATGATTCAAGGTTACTTATACGGTTCAATAACTCACCCGATTCGGGGTTATGAACCAAAAGACATGAACGAAATTATTGGTTATACACCTATGATATTCTCAGGGTTTCCTAATAAAGACGACTTTAATGGAATAGATTGTGAGACTAGTCTTAATTGTTTACGAGAAGTTAAGAACAGCCCGACAAAGTTATTGTTTACAATAGTTTCGCATGTTCATTATACGGCGTTCACTTCAACATTGCAAGACGATCAGTGCAAATCAAAAGTATATTTTCTAAAAGAATCTTATGGCATTGAATTACAAACGATTTATTTACCTAGCGGTTCCATTTTGCGAGATCGCTTTAGTAACTTCGTATTACGTTTAGCTTCGGCTGGTTTTATAGGTAAATATTATGACGAAATACAGCATTTCGAGAGAATCCAGTGCAAATTCCATGACAGTGACCAACACAAGTCATTAAAAGTACGAGAAATTTACGGCTATTTTTTTATTCTTGTTTTTGGTTACACAATATCGCTACTAACTTTTACTGGGGAGCTATTATTTGGAGCATGGAAATTGCGGTAAAATCAGGTACACTACGTCAAGATAGATATTAAAATATGTGGGTTTATAGTCTCGAGTGGCAGATTGTTCCGGTGTTCTGAGTATGGGTGTTATTTGTGTCCTTTTCATGTGTTTGTAAATTCCCCCGCGACACTGGATGTAAATTCTTAATGTGGGAATTTTCTTTAAAATCAAGATTTTTTTATGTGTGTGATATAATTCTCTAATTCACAGAATATGCAAAATATCAACAAATATACTATTTCTGTTTATGTGGATAAAATGACCAAATCTGAAGGTGCATTTATCAATCTAGAAGAGGTAGTATGCAATAGGCACGACGAATATTAAAAGTGCGTATAAAAACAACCGCCTTCTCAACATTGCAAATATTGATCGTGTTTGATACTTCAAACACGATCAATATTTGAAATGCAAAAAATGAAAACTGTAAAAGTATGGTTCAGTTTTTTCTGACTCTTTTTGTCATTTAGTTTTTGTGTAAGGTTAAATGTTGCACTTGCAAGTATTGTTCATATATTTCTCTACTGAACTAAGCTTGTAGTAAAAAAGCACGTTTATGATTAATTTACTAATGGACAGTATTGGAGCAATGAGATTTGTTTTTATTGTATAGCGGGCAAACGAGCAAACGTATCGCCACCGCCCATGGACACCCGCAACACCAGAGGCGTTCCAAGTGCGTTGCCGGACTTTTTGGAAGGAGTACGCTCTTTTCTTGAAGGTTTGAAGGTTGTATTTGTCCGGGAACACCGCAGGCGACAGTTCATTCCACAGTTTTGCTGTCCGCGGCAGAAAGTTTCGGGAAAATCGCACAGTTGTGGACTGCCAACCATCATTATATATGTAATTAATTTATAATATGTAATGTGTTTAGTAATATGTCAGTATGTTTATTAACGTTACTATTAAAAGGCTAGCCCTGTGCATCTTAGAATCTCATGGAAGTGTTAATGATATGAAAGTTATTTCACAACTAAAATATTGTACATAAACATCTTTAACACTGTGGCTAAATATCTAATGACGTTTCTCAAATGATAATATAATTTAACATAGCACAAATAACAACGTATAAACCTTAGTTAAAGCGCTGATGTTAATAGTTATTCTAATGTGTAACTCACTATCAAACATATATTCTGAAGAAAAAAAAAGAAAAATTGCGGTTACCGCCGGAGAGAAAGGTTGCTAGGAAATGGAAAAGGCAATCGAAGCCAATTGTAGCTTATAGAATAAATGAGTAACGTGTAATAATTTGATCTCTTTATTAGATAAAGTCATAACAATAGCTCGTGGTTTAATTAATTAAGGGGTTTGTTTTAATAAAAAAGTAATTTTATATTGCATAAAAATGTGTTTTATTTAAACTAAATACTTAAGACAAATTGCATTGGACTAAAACAGAATAGTGTAGACATCATTTGGGCAGATTTTCCGAGTGTGCTTTGACAAAACCTCTTTCAGTCATTGTGACGAGTCTTTCTTCACAAGTGCTTTTTGTTAATAATCGCCAAAAAACACTCATAATTTCATCAAAACAATGCGAACCTCCAATACTCTTACAAAGGATCTGTTGACATGCTGTTTACAGTGGACCGTGACTTATCTGAACTATTCCTATTGTCGCCCTATCATAGAACGTCATATTTCTCTCTGCATTATTATTTTTGACTTAAACATACTGTAAAATTCGATTTCTCTCATCACACTAATATTATAAAGGTGAAAGTAAGTTTGTTTGTTACGCTTTCACGGGAAAACTTCTTAAACGATCATCATGAAACTTTGTACACAAATTGTTGCAGGTATTAGAAGTAACACAGCATACTTTTTATTAGATGTGATCGAAGCTGCGGATAAAAGTTAGTAGGTATTGAATAAGTAACCGTAAAGCTTATACGAATCCCTTTGAGTCTAATCTAAATTGGAAACCTTATCACAAATGTTATTACTAAAATTTAATAATCGGTTACTAGTCATGAGCCTGCAAATAGTTTTGTCTTTTCTATTTTCTTATTTACAAGTAAATATAACAATTTTCCCACTTAAAATTCACCTATTGTGATATTCCCCATTGCAAATGATGTTATCTAATCAATTTGCCGAGTAAGAAGTAGTTATTTTTGGCTCAGAAAATAAATAATTCAAGCCAAATGATTCAAATAGGCTCACTAACTTTATACTGATAGGACACTTTTCTAATATATTGAAAACTCCACAAACTATCAAAACCTACCAAAACTAAAACGTAAACGCTTTAATACTTCTTCCATAACTATCTCAAATACGCACACTAACTATAACACGTATATGACGTTTAACTATGAACCTTGTGTTCGAAATAAAGAATTATTATTATTATTTTAATTATAGTTCTACAGTGCGCTCAGCAGCCAAATTTACAACACATTTTAATTCTTTGCACTTAATACTATTAGGAACAAAAAGTAGAGAGCCTCCATAAATTGACTCCCTTCTTACATACACACTTCTAGCACAAAGTTCATTATTGAGTATTAACTGGTGTGACTATAGCCAATGCTCTGTAATACAGAGCACATCAACATTATATTTTTCGAAAAATTGTTCTACTTCTAAGTCTTTTTTCTAGATAATCCTTGAATATTTTGATGAACTATGTATATACTTTACTGCTACAATTTTTATTTGTTTTTATATTTTTACTGTCAATACCATTATTGTATAAATGATTTCATATGCAAGAGGTAGGTTTTATTGTCTTAGCAGTTAATTTGAAGAATTTATGTCACAATATGCTATCAAGTTCAGTTGTTTTAACTAAGTGTACTTCGGAAGTCTAAAATATCTAGACATAAACTAACAGGCTTGCCTTGCTCCCAAAATTAACTCCAGAATAAAAGTAATAAAAGAAATGATGTAACCAATAAAAAGTATCGTGTAGAGTATATACATGTTACTTATAGTTATTGACACGGTAGAGCTTTGTCGGTACTGGCACTGTAAGCTCTCCAAGTACAAAATGGTATTGTAGTATTTCTTTATTAAACCTGCAGCTACCACACGAAACATAAACTTGTTAAAAGGGTCAACTACACGTGAACCGCGACGCATAAACATGGTTCGAAATTCAATACCAGCATCGCCTACCTTGTAAACTTCCTTATTGCACTGTTCATCAGTCATTTTAGAACTATGTGCTATGAGATAAGAATTCGGAACAACAGTGTATAATAAATAAATAAATATTCCGGACATCTAACACACAACGCCATCTAGTCCCAAGCTAAGCAGAGCTTGTGTTATGGGTACTAAACAACTGATATAAATACTTATATACTTTTTTTTTTTGTAAATACATACATATTATACATAGAAAACACCCAAACTCCGAAACAAATATTTGTAGATTCCACAAACATTTGGTCCGACCCAGGATTTGAACCCGAGACCTCAAGCTTAGCAGTCGCATATGCGTACCACTACGCCACCGAGGCAGTCATAATGACTTCGTCTTATCGTTCTTCACTTCTAATAAACAACTTAACAAAGTCTCACATTTCTTAACAAAGGGTAAATTATGTGCAGATTCTGAGAACAAAACTAGTTTATATGCATTTAATTCATTAACTGTTTTTGGCTCGTAACCTCGATTAGGTTTTATTACTGAGCTATAAATTTGTCCGTTCATTATATAGGGCAACAAAAATGCAAACCACAGCAAATTTGAAAATATTAATTTCTGTGGTAAGTTTGAATGAATATTTTTAATACCGGTCTTATTCAAGATATAACCAGTACAAGTAGAATATCACGGCTAAGATCTTCTCTTTGAGTTGGAAAAATTTTCATTAAATGAGTTAATACACACAAGATTATAAATACTATTAAAACTGCATTTGATAAATGTGAAGAGCTTGTGACTAATTCCCAAGGCTGTAAGTTATCTGCATGAGCCAATACATATATCGCATGGTCAGTTATAGATGGGTATACATATGACAATAATTCAGGACTATTAGCGGTAATAAAACCTCCAATTGTTCCTTCGAATTCGTTATCCTGTACGCTTTTCAGCATATTATCAATAGATACCGGTATAGGTACTCCATGTGCATCAGTTTTGTTTATCACTGTATGTAGTTCCATCGTAACAGATTCATATTTCTCAAAATCTTTAAAAACAAGTTGTTCAATTCCTACTCTGTTTGCATTAACAAAACTAGTAAAAGGCCACATAGAGTGGGCTATGAATTTAAATTTACAATTACGAATACTTTCTTGTCTACTTAAAATAGGCAAACTTTTTTTAATCAAATATTCAGAACAGGATGATAATAATACCCAGTTCTTGGATGTATGACAGTAATCATTTGACCTGATATTCAATTTGTAAATCGCATAATCTCTTCTTTTCGATGTAATAAACAAAACGTCATCCATATTATGATCAAAAAACCAATTTCTCAGATCTAGAAGATCATGTTCTTTCAAATTTTTAAGTATGATGAGGTATTTAGCTTTAGGATTCCAATGTCCATCTCTGACGACTTGACTTAAACCATTTCTTAGTTCTTGAGGAGTTTTACTTTCAATAATATAAGCACTATTGTAAATTCTGTAAGAATCAAATGAAAAAGCTCTTGAAATAAATCGTAGGCCTCCGCTTTTATGTAGCGAAGATATTATCAAATCGTCTTCCACATTCACAAGAGTGAGATCTGAATGAGTCATATTAGTACTCCCTTCCTTCACAATGTCTATAATGCACTTAGTTAGTGTTTCATCTTTAGTAGAATTCATAATATTTGCGTTGACCACAGAAACGGTTAAATATCGAATGCAGAAAATTGTAACCAGACCTTTAAAATATTTTTCCATTTTGACCACCTTTCAAATCCTATATTGTATTGAGTACTATACTAGTACTCAATACAATGTCATTCATCATAAAACAGTTTCATTAAAATGACTTTAATCGTATACTTTTATAATTCATAGGCAACACGCAAATGGAAAATTTTGTATTAAGTTGATGAATACTTTGGTGTCATAAATCACAATAGACATAAAAGTAAAACGAAAGTTACTAAATTAATGGTTATTAATTAAAATGTTTCCAAGACATATATATCGGATATGCATTGCGATGTGCGATTCTGAGTGCTCTGAATTTAAACAAAAGAGTGCTGGGTAAGGTGGGACTCGATGTAGTGGTCTGTCGTCGTTGTGATCTACCTTTTCGGAGTCTTCGGAAAGATTCTCGTAGTGACTTCTTGAATGACTTTTTTTCTTGATATAGTATTCTATAATCCAATCCCAATTTCATATTAGTCTTTTTAAATGGGAACTAGATATCGATTTGCGAAATTAGAAACAATTAAAAATGACAGGATTTCGAATTTGTCAAAATCAAATAAAAGCGCCGATGAAGTTCAATATCTTATAGTCAGGAGTCTCATATCCTGAGCCAATTGCTTGCTGGAAGCTGGAAGAATAAATATTTTTATTTACGGATATCTAACACACAACGACATCCAGTGCCTAATTAAGCAGAGCTTGTAACTGATATAAATACATTTATACTTTTTTTGTAAATACATCCATATTATACATAGAAAACACCCAAACTCCGAAACATACATTTTTAGATCATCATACAAATATTTAGTCTGACCGGGTATGAAACCCGAGATCCAATATCGGTTGATCAATCCAATTACCGTATACATATTGCTTTTCTGTATCGAAGGCGCTTACGATGGGGTAGACTTCAGGTGGTCAGTGCTAGGTCCATACTTGTGGAATATAGACTTCAATGATTTTCTAACAATATCTATGCCATCCGAATGTACCAACACGCATGCGGATGACGTGCAGCCATGTACTATTCCACACTAGAAAACATGGAATGTGATTTATTAGAACGATGACGATAATACGATGGGAGCAAATGATGAAGTAGTTGAGGACAACTCACAGTCTGGAACGGCCGTCTTAACCAACATTCTTATCGATAAGCCGGGACCGAGCGGAATGGCATAAATAGCAACGCGAACAATAGTGTTGGTTCATTCTGCGCGTGGTGCTACGTTCGTGACGGGCGTGTAATTTAGGATCTATACATTGTATGAGTGTCTTATGTAGTGTTTTCTAAGTGGTTAATCATTAAACGAATAATTAGGTAATTACTGTGTTATTTTTTTAAAACTTAAATCCTTGTCTTGTTTGTAAGATTACATATAAAATTATAATATTTAACAATTATAATAACATTAAAAACAAGAGAAAAACTACGCACAATTTTTTTTACGACAAGATTAGGATCGTTACATACCATCAGGTATTGGTAATATCTATCAAGATATTGCAGCCAGCAGCAGCAGCAACATCCATAACTTACTAAAAATAATATCCGAAAACATAAATCAAGTATGCTGACTTCAAAAAAAAAGTGCACAGAATACGGAAAGAAAATAACGTGGAGTTGGTTCCTATTGTCCTCTCCACTACTGGTATCATTTCAAAATATTTTCCTCGTGGCTTCAAACAAATAGATTTACTAGAACTCGTTTATATAAATTTCCTAATAAAATATAAGGTCTATTAAGATCATTATAGATCTGTAAAATTCTTTCGAATGCGGTTCCTTCAGTGGAATTTATTCTTTGGAACACATTTTTCGCATTCGTGTTTATTCCGTTTCCGTTGTACACATTAAACACAAAAAAAAATCTTAAGTGCTTACATATGAAATTGACGTTTTGCATGGGAGGAATATAAAGTCGTTTTTTCCATCGTTATCTACGCACTTTACTAAAAAAAACCATGGGGGCGAGAATCAATAAAATCTCTGAAGGCAGTTTGGACTGCCACATAGGAGAGTTTTTTTTTCCTAGTAAGGAGTTATACAAATTTCGGAAAAAATGGTATTCTGTTGGAGCAAGCTCCGAAGAGTACGGTGGTTTAGCGTTGTCCTGAAGCAGCAGTGGTCTAAAGCGATTTACCAGGCTCGGTTGTTTAGCTACTAGTTCTTCTATCATGGTTTGCAGTTGCTGATAATATATATCTGCCGTAATCGTTTGACCAGATTTTAGAAAGCTGTAGTGAACGATACCGGCACTAGTCCACTAGCCACTCATAAGTTACTTTTTTTGAGTTAGTTGTCGCTCGGCGCAGGATTTAGCTGGTTCTCCAGGATTCAGGGATTGCGACGAGTGCTTCCGATTATCGTACAGGATACATTTTTTGCACTAGTAATGACCCCATTTAAAATCCCTGTATTATTGTGCTGATTGAGCAAAGTAACGCAGCAGTCGATGCGTGTTTGCTGGTTCGCTTCACTCAATTCATTAGGTACCCACCTTTCAAGCTTTTTAATTTTCCCTATTTGCTTCAAGTGGATTGAAACAGTTTTATCACTCACAGCGAAGCCTGGAAGATGAAGCGTGGGAAGGATAAGGTCTGCAACATAGGCACATCTAATACTAGCCTACTACTACTAGCTAGTTGTAAAAACAGAACTATTTCTGTTATCTAGGTGTCTCCCTCTACAATAAAGTAAATCGCATTTTCTCAATAAATGCCCATACCATGTCTATATGCTAACCGGCAATTATTGAAGGGTTAAAAATCTTACATTATCCAACTACAGAAAATTGACTAATAATGTCAAGCACGAGGATGTTTATTACGTCTAGATATATAAAACATAGTATTCAAGAATTTCAGAATAAACAAATTTATTAATGTAACTGAACTACACATACACAGATATATACACAAACATACACTAGAGTAAAACATACTTTGAGGTATCCGGTATGTTGCTTTATTTATTTATGTTAGTTTGCTTTTATATTGTTTTCTTTTGCTTTATTTTATCCACACTTCTGTATCTTATCCAATAAACTATAGTATAACTTTATAAACAGCTAAGCTATGTGTCAGCGGGATGAGCGCCTGGTGATCTGAGCTACAGACTCGCGTCTAGTTCAGACACCAGTCCTCTTACAATTGCTGTATTGTTGTCCTGTTTTGTAATGTGATAAAAAATATTACTGCATGTATTGGTGATTGTGAGCAGAGAAATACAAAATATGATGTGGTCCTGAGGCCCAGTTTACCCCCTGGAGTTATTGTTATCTGCTACGCCGATGGCACTCTAGTACTGGCAAGGGGATATGGCTTCCAAGAAGTTTGGAGCTCGCCGAATCAGGGGTGGCCTGTGTCGTCCAGAAGATCAGCGGTCTGGGTCTGCGGGTTGCACCTCATAAGACGGAAGTCTATGGTTTCACTGGAAACGCGAAGGTGCCGTTCCTACACGCTCACTTATTAAAGTGGGAGGAACGTAGGCCGAGATTGGCTAACTAATAAAGTACCTCGGCCTTACCCTGGACAGCCGCTGAAGCTTCGAGGAGCATTTCGAACGGATGATCCCCTGAGTTAAGGGGTGGGTGGCCTAGTTTACGGGGTCCGCAGGAGGAATTCCGCTGCCTCTATGGTGCGATGATACGATCCATGGCCCTCTATGGAGTGCCGATATGGGCCAAGTGCGTCCCGCTGCATAGCTAAACTCAATCAAGCGCAGCGGTTAGCGGTCATTCGAATCGTAAGAAGACACTATCTCGAACCCCGAACGTAGAATACGTCGGCGGCGATACTAGCCGCCGACAGGACCGCAAGCTGCCAGAAAGTGTCGGGTATCTCTGGTAGCAGATTAATTGATTCGGTCAGCGGCAGAGTGATATGGTGATGAAATATATTAGTATGTTTTAAATAAGATATAATAATTTTTTTTTAGGGCAAGGAATAAAGAAGTAGAAGCGAGAAGTGGAACAGAATAGTAGTGTAAAAATATTTTTGGGGTTACTTGAATGTTACATTGCCTGAAAGTGATTCAAATTGTATTAAATTTAAGAGTGTACTTACTGTATAGGTGACTCAAAAGTTAACACATATTATATAAATCTTCCAATGAAAATCAATCTTATTTTAATTACATAAGATTTAATTCTATGTCGTACAAGATATAGTACTTCGAATATAAAGCGAAATTCACAAACAAATGTCGTCTTTCTATAGAATTTGTTTTCTAAAAAATGAACCAATATAAGGAAAACCAGAAATGATTTTATTCAAAATGAATTGTAACAAATGCTTTAACTATAGCATGACTTCTTTACCTCAGAAATCTTAACTTTGGTACACTTACCACTCTTTCTTTGCTCCTAAAATTACCTCTAGAATAAAAGTAATTAAAGAAACTATGTAACCTATAAGGAGAATTATGTAGAGAACGTGCATGCTACTTAAACTTATTGGCATAATAGGCCTTTGACGATAATGACATTTTAAGTCTTCCAAGTGTGATATTTCATCGTAATATTTATTTATTAAACCTGCGGATCCCATACGCAATATAAACTTGTTGAAAGGATCAAGTATACGTGAACCGCGACGTAATAAAATCATTCGTAGTTCAACAAAAGCATTTTCCACCTTGTATAATTCCTTATTGCATTGATCGTCAGTCATCTGAGATCTATACGCCAAGAGAGAAGCGTCTGAAATAATTGTGTGAAGTGACTTTGTTTTATCATTCTTGACTTCCAATAAACAATTTAATATACTCTCACATTTCTGAATCAAAGGAACTTTATACCCAAATTCTGAGAAAATAATAAATCTATCGTCTTTTAGTTCAGAAACTTTTTTAGGCTCGTAGGCCCTGTGTGGTTTAGTGACTAAGCTATAAATTTGTGCATTAATCACATAAGGCAGCCATAATGATAACCATAGTAGGCTAAAAAATAATAATCTCGGTGCCAGGTTTGGATTATTTTTTCTTATACCAGTCCTATTTAGGATATATCCTAGTACGAGTAGAATATCACGCGTAACGTCTCTTTCTTGCATTGGAAACATTTTCAATAAAGTAGTCAATACACATAAAACTATGAATACGATCAAAAGTACAATAGATACATATGAACAGCGTGTAACGAATTCCCAGGAGCCTAAGTTGTTAGCATGAGCCATTACAAATATTGCATGGTCGGCCGTAATTGGATACGTATAAGACAAATATTCAAAACTCTTTTTGAATGAAGTATAACCTCCAATGGTTCCTTCAAATTCGTTGTCCTGTACCTTTTTCAGCATATTATCAATATAACCCGGTATAATAACCCCATGTATATCAGTTTGTTTCATTACAGCACGAAGTTCAATCTTGACATTTTTATATTTTTCAAAATCTTTTAAAATACGTTGTTCGATTCCTTCCACGCTTGTATCGTCAAAATTGATAAAAGGCCACATATTGTGAGTGACGAATTTAAATTGACAATTACGAATACCTTGATGTTTTCTTAGAACTGGTACACTTTTCTTAGACAGATATTGAGAACAAGGTGATACAAGTACCCATTTCTTGGATCTACGACAAGAATCATTTGATGTAATATTTAATTTGTAAACGACATAACTATTGCTTTCAAGCGTAATGAAAAAAACGTTATCTATATTGTTTTCAAAGAACCAATTTCCAAGGTGTAATAGATCAGGCTCCTTCTCATTTTTAAGTATGATTACATATCTAGCCTTAGGATTCCATTGTCCATCTTTAGCAACTTGGTTTAATCCATCATACAATTCATTGAGATTTTTGCTTTCGATGACATAAGCACTATTATAAATTCTGTGAGAATCAAATGAAAACGTTCTTGAAGTAAATTTTAGACCTCCGACTATATGTAAGGATGACATTATTGATTCATCGTCTAAATTCACAAGAGTCAAATCCAAAGGAGATATGTTAGAACTCTCTTCTTTCACAACATTCACAACACAACTACTTAATGTTTCATCTATAAATCCATTGATGATATTTGCATCGACCATAGAATTAGATAAATTAATCAGAATGCAGAAAAGTTTAAAAAGTGGTTTAGTAAACATTTTTATTGTTCTTACTTATATCACCAAGTCATACGATGTATTGATATTAACAACAAATAAGTAGCAAACCAAAACATTAATCATATTATGCTTCAATGATAATAGTTTAAATCATATTCTTTCTATAATTCATCGGTGACACACAATGATTCAATCGTAATTATTTCTTTCACGGACCTAAAAATAACTAATATGTAATATATTTTGGTATCATAAATCACGTTTGAAATAAAAGTAAAACGAATAAGACTGATTTGATAATTATGATAATAAAATGAATAATACTGATAGTCCGGGAGGTAGCGCTATAGCTGAATTAGTCATTTTATAAATAAAATATGTACAACTGTCACTTGTACATACTTTATAATAGTTTTAGGTTTACCATGTAATTATATAAGCTGGTGTACAATAAAAAGATTTATTATTATTGTTTATATTGGCTGAAAATCACAATAATAATAGTTTTTCCCTAACACATAACAGCGACAGTAACAACCGAACGTCTTCAGCTCCAAAATCATTGGAGCTAAATGTGACAGCGTAAAAAAGGCATTGGAAAAAATCATCAGTTGTATTGACCAATGGGGGTTAAATGTCAGTAACGTGCATAAACCTCATTTAAAATTTTATGCTATTTATAGATAAATGCTATGAAATTTATAGATCTAAATTTTTATACTTTAAAAATAATAAAGAAATTTGTCAGCTGTACTACACCGTCAGTTAGCGTGATAAACATGTCGCGCGCTCAAAGCATTCGAGCGTTGCATTTGGAAAATAAAATGACGATCGTTACATACATACAAATCAAATCAAAATCATTTATTCAATTAAGACACTAAACGACATGTATGAACGTCAAATTGGAGCAACAGTTAATAATCATAGATCGACATAAACAGACACCACACTATGTACTGGATTTTCAAGGTAAATATGGTCAAGACACCAAAATCTACTGCCCGCTTGTTTCCAAAGTGCGTAGGGCCTTATGAGAAGAATACTGGCAAAAAAACTCATAGCCACTCTATTTTAAAAGTCAGATATTCAGGTAATATTTAAATATTCAGGTGTTAGTATATTAATGGCCAACAGTATAAAAAATGATAGCGGTTTTCAGTGGACCAGTAGCAGTAATTTCGCTAGAAGACCGTAGAATCTAGTGAATGGTATAGCAATGTTTGTCTGCCTAAGCTTACGCGGGCGAGCGCACCTTATTTTTCACCAAGATAACGCGCCCACTCACGCAACTACTATAACTATGGTCTATTTGATAACTTCGGGGGTACAAATGTTACCTCATCCTCCGTACAGCCTAGATTTAGCTCCATGCGTTTTTATTTTATTTCTTACGATAAAAAAATGCTTCGTAGTTGAAAGTTTTGGACTGCAAACGAGGCTGTTTATTTTACACAGTTTTCTATTACTCCGGTTGAGCCTGCCCATACATGTCGAAGTGTGGCTCTCCTACGGTTAAAATTGGTAGCTCATTCTTCAGTGACAACTTAGTGTGTATGATATGGTCGTTGATTTAATAAATAAATAAAAAATAATAGAGCGGGCAGAAATTGCTTACGATATCAGTTTATTAATATTAGGTTGTTGGAGCAAGGTCCGGTAGCGTTGTCCTGAAGCAGCAGTGGTCTAGAGTGCGTGTTTGCTGGTTGTGGTGGACCAAAGAGCATATGTTTCAGATCAAAGTGACCAGTGCAACAAAACGTCAATTTGACCTAATGTAAGATAAAGTCATATACAAATGTGAGCCTAAGACTGAGTTTTCTTCCAGAAACCTCTGAGTGAATAGAGGGTAGTAGAGAAACGTAAGGCCACATTCTTGCATATTTGGAAAATCCCACTTCCACATTGGACTATCCATATATCCTCACAGACGTTCACCTTATATTAACAGTAGCTTGTTATTTTGATTCATTGTTTCGTGTATCATTGTCAAAGTAATTAATAAACTAATTAGGTTATATTTAGCTTGGTTATTTGCTGGAGTGACGCATATGACCCTTTGACTTGACACCACTCCATCATCTCTTGCACGCAAAACAAAGGAGAAGGACGCGGATATGGCGACACCAAATCATGCGCTTTGATTAAAATCATGTACGCTCCAAAGAATCTTACCACAAGTTGTTAGAGTCTAGTGCAAGAGCCTAGGGAAGAACGCACCATGAATCATAAAATAAAATAAATTCAGACAAATGCAATCTTTTTTTTTACGGGTTCTTATTTATTTTTGAACCACATTTGTGGTTTTATTTTATCATTATCCTTTTTGTTAAATAAAAAACAGAACAATAATTGTAAACATATATATTATCTACATCAAAGATCTCGTGTACATTTGTTGTTAGTTATTATATTAAAGTTAAAGCATAGACTGATCGATATCGATGATCTTCCATCCATATGAATCGGTTTTAAATGAGATTCACGGCAAACGTCTTAATAAATAACAATTAGCGGGATGATTTTAAGCCACGATAGAACACGAAATTAAAAACCCACTCGTTTTAAGTTCATTTTAAGTAATTAAACATGGATCAAGTAGGATTAGCTAGAGTAGAACCCGGAAACCCTCTAACTCTATCTGACGCAGCCTTGGTAATTACTAGAAAAAGAAGCTTCGAAGATTACCTTTCTTTAATCCACAAGGAATCTATGGGTAGCACCACAGGTAGCCACAACGTGGGCACGGTAATCTACACACTGAGAATTAATGCCCGGTGAGAGTGAGGTAGAGGTATAACCTCATTACGAGCATTGGAATGGAAACTCTGGTACCTTCTTCTGATATAAAGTTATGCTCACGAAAGAGAGAGACACGTCCATAATACTTTACAACTACTCATGTACTAAAACTTTATCAGAATCTTAAAATATATTGGTTCGCTCAAACTCCACTTACATCTAAGTAAATAGCGTGCATTTATGGCAATCATCCAGAAATATTAATATAAACCAAACGATGGTTGACCATTTTCGTTAACATTTTATTACCGGCACCTTTTTTAAATTAGGATGTTAAATTAAGATTTAAAGAGAACAAAATTTTATAAGTTTACAAAAAATGGCCAAATTTATGGAAACCTTAAATGTAAATAAAATGAAACAAACTCTTAAAACTTTGACAGAGCCGTTTAACTTAGGTAATCTTAACATTCGTGAACTTAACACGCTTTCTTTGTTTCAAAATCAATTCCAGTATAAAAATGAACAAGGAAATCATGTAACCGATAAAAAGTATTATGTAGAGAACGTAGATGTTAGTTATATTTATTGGCATGGTAGTGCTTTGACGGTACTGACACTTTAAGTTCTCTAAGTGCAAAATTTCATTGAAATATTTAGTTATTATACCTGCGGATACCATACGAAATATAAACTTGTTGAAAGGATCAAGCAAAAATGAACCACGACGTAAAAACATAGTTCGAAATTCTATAGTATATTCGCCTAGCTTGTATACTTTTTCATTGCACTGATCGTCGATTAGTTTTGAACTGTGAGCCAGGACAAAAGCTTTTGAAATCGTTGTATAAAGTGATTTTGTTTTGTCGTTCATGACGTCTAATAAACAATTTAATATACTGTCACATTGCTTTACCAAAGGCATGTTAGATGCAAATTTTGAGTACAAAATAAACGTATAATCTTTTAGTTCGTTCACATCTTTTGGCTCGTAACCTCGATTGGGTTTAGTAATTGAGCTATAAATTTGTCCATGAATCACATAAGGCAGCAGTAGCGCAAACCATAATATAATAAAAAATATTAACTTCTGTGACAGATTTGGATGAATGTTTTTTACAACGGTCTTATTCAGAATATATCCCAGTACAAGCAAAATATCGCGAGAAACATCTCTTTCGTGTGTTGGAAAAATATTTAGTAAGTTAGTTATTACACAAAAAAATATAAATATTAATAAAATTGAAAATGATACACCTGTACAGTTTATGATGAATTCCCAGGGGTGTAAATTCTCAGCGCGGGCCAGTAAATATATTGCATGATCGGTTATAAATGGATACGTATATGACAAAAATTCAGAACTTGCAGTCGTTACAAAACCTCCAACTGCTCCTTCAAATTCGTTATCTTGTACACCTTTTAACATACTTTCAATAGAAACCAACGTCATAACTCCATTAACATCAGTTTTATCCGCTACTGTAAAAAGTTCAATTTTGACCTTTTCAAAATTTTCAAACTCTCCAAGAATACGTTGTTCAATTCCTTTTCTGTTTGTGCTGTCAAAATTGATAAAAGGCCACATGTTATAAGTGATGAATCTAAAGTGACAGTTGCGAATACTTTCCTGTCTTCTTAGAACCGGTAACTTTTTTAAGTTCATATGTTTAGAACAATATGATACGAATACCCACTTGTTGGATCTACGGCAATAAGTATTTGATGTGATATTTAAGTTATAAACAGCATAATTATTTCTTTTGGGTAAAATGAAAAGGACGTCATCCATATTATAGTCAAAAAACAAATTTGTAACGTTAAATATATCATGATCCTCTAAATTGTGGAGTATTATAATATATCTAGCTTTAGGATCCCATTGTTTTTCATTAATAACTTGACTTAATCCAAGGCTTAGTACTTGAAAATTTTTGCTTTCAATGATATAAGCACTGTTATAAATTCTGTAATAATCAAATGAAAAGGTTCTCGAAATAAATCGTAGATTTCCAATTTTATGTAATGATGATATTATTAAATCGTCCATTACATTCATAAGAGAGAGATCCAAAAGAGACGTATTAGTGCGTGCTTCTCTCACAATATCAACAACACAGTTACTGAGTGTTTCATCTGTAGCATCATTAAAGAAATATGCGGTGGCCACAGAATTCAATAAACATAGGAATAATATTTTGGTAATGACTTTAGCATTTTTATCCATTTTGATTACTAAAACATTCAGTTTACTAAGTTAAACTACAAATGTATATTAATTTGTAGTTTAACTAGGAACCTAAGTCATTCGTCATGTTATAATGTCATTTAAACGTCTCAGGTACCTTTTACTACTAATTGATCGACAACACGCAATTGTCCAATTGCATTTATTTCTTTTATTGAATTTATTATTATTTGTTAAAAATATAATAAAAACTATTTGAATGTCATAAATCAGGGAAGAAATTAAAACTCAACGAAGTTACTAAATAAATGTTAATGTTATCGGTCACTTGACGGATGGATCATCACCCACCCGTTAAGCCAACCCTAACCCCAAAACTTGTCTCAAACCCCACACATCGTAGGGTGTCTGCGTCTACAAACATTCAGGGTCAAATGTCAAAAATCGTTTTTTAACATATTTATTGCAAATATCTTGTTTCCTATGAGTTTTATGCTATTTGTATTTTAATAAATATTGTAGAGAATAAAGTTATCTACAACTTTTGTTTCAATTTTTTTTTAATATCTTGAACCTATTTCGAGTTACAGGGCAGAGCGCATAAGTTTATAAGTTTGGTTATGTACAGACTTAGGTTTGGTTTACGAACGGAAAGCTCAGTGTAGCTCAGCCTGACAGCGATGGTTCACGGAGCGGGCTCTTCAAGTCATCGGTGGATTTTCATACACATCATGCCTTAGATGACAAAAGAAAGACAGATAGTTAATATATATGGTGTGCATGTAAATGGTACCATAATCAGTAAAAAAAAGTCCCTATTTTTATGATAAAATATTAAGATTGAAAAAAAGATACATTTTTAAAACATTAATATTTTTGTTACTATTCTGCAGCTATGCGGTAAATACCTAAAGATCGAGTTTCGGAATATCAACCATTCAAATATGATGTGAAGCACAAGTTAGAGACATAAATCACATCAAGACACAGAACAGCTATTTGTAGAATCATTCACAAATTGTGCAAATGTAATTATTATTATTAGAAATAATTGTATGTATCACCAAAGAATACTTTTAGATGAGGTTTGAAACCAAAACCCTAAATATAGAAATGAGGTTCACTAATGTCCGTACTAGCAACTGATTTCCCTAATTAAAGGGAAAAAAATAGACAAAATTGGTATCACAGTCAAACTACGGTTGATATTTTGTGTTCCGATACAAAAGTATAATTATTGGGTAAGTAAATAATTATAGCATCCAAATACCATTGAAAAGAAATTCCACCTTTTCTTCTTTTTGGGAACTACTCTTACAATGTTTAATAACGCAAGACGGCATTTTAAACATAAAATCAAAACTGTGTTTGTCAAACACTGTCGCAAGATTGTATTTGCTATCTAATTTATATTTACTTTGTTAGATTCATTGTCGTATTTTTTATAGTCGATATGCCTTTTTTTTAATCTGAGCAACATAGTAACGCAACGTGGTAAACCACTTGTAACGCCTCCGGTGTTGCGGGTGTCCATGGGCGGCGGTAATCGCTTAGGCGATACGTCTGCTCGTTTGCCCCCTATATAACAAAAAAAAAAAAAACCTTTACAAGGATTTGTTTGTTACTCAACTGCTTGTGGCATCTGTTCTTAAAATTGGTAGTGCCAAGGAAATAATCTATTGTTCTATTCATGGCACGGGTCTAGAGAGTCGACTTTTACGCATATCTTATATTACACTTTCAAAAGTATATTTATAAGATTTATTTACAAAAATAAATATTATTTTTCACCATTTATCAGCATTGCAACTATTCGTACACATAAATAATTTATTGTGAAAATTTATTTCAATTCATAAGCCCAATAGCAATGGAGACATGGTAGTAGCGATACTGACAATAATAATATATGTCAGACATCTGACACACAACGTCATCTAGTCTCAAACTAAGCAATGCTTGTACAATGGGTACTAGGCAACTAATATACATATATATATACCTATAAATACATACATTTTATAATGCGCTACTACTGCGCCAGTGAGGCAGTCACTGATGCCTGTTGATCCTGTACTTACTTTTCGCTCCACATAAAAGTAAGCGAAGATGATCTAGCCTTAGATAAACTTCCAGCATCTCCGTCTCGCAATACGTCTAATGACAAAACAAACCTTTAAGAATAATCTGTTTTCAATTACGTAGAGTGGTCTGGATAAAGTGACCAACAAATAGCTCGCTTATCTAACTACCCCGTCTGGTTCGGCAATTATATTTTTGTCTTCCATGTTTCCTTTGTTGGCATTAAATCTGATATGAGATCACTGATATTCTATTTTTTGCATGCAGCAACTCTTATCAGACCTCCATTACCTTTGGCGATATCAAAGTTTTGTAGAAAATTTGTTGTCGAACTGGACCGAAAGTCTAACGAGGCCCCGATACGAGAATTTTATTTATGACCTTGCTATGATTGCTTAACTTTGTAAGGTGTCAACCCATGTGGTTACCACTGAGTCATGAGTCTCTCAAGTAAGACAGGCAAGAGTCTGCAGGTCTTGTCTGCTACTACTTATTGAACATTATCAGTTAAAGTTACAGAATAACAGTGTATGTACGTTTGGAGCTTAAATTTTGTTATAGACGTGGAAAAAAATTATGAAAACAAACAATAAGCTATTGTATTTTGTAATGATCTTTTGCTATATACCTTAAATAAACTACTTTTTACTAACCAAGATAAATAATACCTAGGCTTTTAGTGTCATAAAAAACAACTTTCGTTGTTATGTTGGAACACATAATTTTTTTACGTCGATACTAAAAAACGTCTATATTACTCACATAAGAGATAATAATAATAATAATAATATTCGCTTTATTGTACACCAGAATACTTACAAAGTTATCTTAAAGCTAAGAGGTACAATTGGCCTTATCGCCCGTAGGCAATCTCTTACAGACAACCATGGGAAGAATTATGAAACAACTGTTATTGCGATAATTAAAATCACTGTTATTTAGATACACTAACGCTTCTTTGCGACTGTGTGCAGACAGCGGATGGAGGCGAAAACCCATCCCATATACCTGCGACCACACTCTAGGCTGCATGAACCGTGCCCTGGCGCCCGGTTGGCCGGTAATGTATAGGGTCTAAGTGGATCGTTCTCCCTGGCTTTTGCCACCTCCTCCTTCTACTAAATGACCTCTTCGCATAAGGTTGCGACCGCTTTAAAACAACTATCACTATCGGCAACTAAGCGCATCACGGCATTGACGCACTCGTCGATGACCTCGCAGTAATACTCTGACTAGGCTATAGACTATATATAGGTGATGTTCGAGTATTTGCAAGAAACAAAAAGTAAGTAAAGAAAAATGAAAATTTTGCATGTCCACTACGCCAACCCATAAATTCATTTCAAATGTCAATTAAAATTATAGTTCAAATATTATTAAATTCAAAATATCTACTGCGGTAGACCGTTTTCATTACCAGTATAAGTTGACCTATCGCAAAACAAATACAGGAAGTATATTAAGGTAGGAGGTATAAACTGACAGTCGTCAGTTATACAATTTCATGAAATTTAGAATAGAATAGAATTAACTTTATTGGACACCAATTAAAACAGTGATATATAAGAGTTTAACAATATAATAAGCATGTGCAAATGACGGCCTTATCGCTGAAAAGCAATTTCTTCTAGGCAACCTTTGGATGGACAAATCGACTGTGAAAACACTAATATTATAGGTAGTTATGGTGTTAAAAAATAAATCACATAAAATTACATAAGTAAAAATATAGAGATTATATTACACATTAATACAAATAAAAAATAATACAAATAATAAAATAAATAATAAAACATTAATACAAATAATAAAATAATGTACAATATCCACATTCTCATAATAAATAAATTAGAAATGCAAAATAAAAAAAAAAAAAAAAAAAAAAGAGCATAAATTACGAAGATAAGCAATGTTCCTTGACCATTTTATTAAATACAGGCAGAGATTTAGCACGCTTCATAGCCATTGGCAAAGCATTCCAAAGTCGGACAGCCTGTACAGTAAACGACTTGTCATAAGAACTGGTGCAATGAGTTGGTACTGCCAGTTCCAGAGATTCGGATGACCTCAAGGATCTTGAATGTCTGTCACTGAGGAAAACAAAACATTCTTTCAAATAAGGTGGTGTGCACGGATGAAATAGAATACCGCAAAGTATGGAAAGAATATGAGCATTCCGTCGAAGGCGAATTGGGAGCCACTTAAGCAGTTTGCGATATTCAGATACATGGTCATATTTGCGTAATCCAAATATGTTTCCAAGTTTGTTTATTATTATTAACTTTTTATTATTTTTATTTTATATATTTTTTTATTTAAAATTAATATAGGTATATAACATTAATAAACTGTTGCTAAATACGAAACAATCATAGCAGCTATTTTTATTTTGTGACTATTTTACGTAAACACATCTCTGAAAGAAGCACTTAAAAATTGTGTGTTATCTAATATACATTAAATTGTAATTCATAAGAAACGAAAATGCTTTTTATTTTTTTAATATTCATTCATATTTGAACTTTACTAGCTTGCTTTGCCGCCAGTATTAATTCAAATGCAAAACTAACTAAGGAAATCATGTAACCAATAATAAGCATAATGTAGAAAATGTACATTTCACTCATGTTGATTGGCATCGTATCGATTTCATGAAAATTACACTTTAAATCCTCTAAATACGAAATGTCCTCAGTATATTTATATATTAAACCTGCGGATGCTATGTAGACTATAAACTTGTTAATATCATCAAGTATTAGGGAACCGCGACGTAAAAAAATCGTGCGAAGTTCTGTAAAAGCATCACGTAATATGAAAACTTTCTTGTTGCATTTATCGTCAGTTATTTGAGAACCAAACGCCAAGAATTCAGTCTTTGACATAATTGTGTGAAGTGATTTTGTTTTATCATTCTTGACAACCATTAAACAATCTAATGTACTATCACATATCTTCTTAACATTAGGATATTTATAAGCAACTTCTGTGTGCAGCATAAGATTATTTATAGGTAGTTCGTCAACATCTTTTGGCTCATAACCTCGGTGTGGCTTAGTGAGTGAACTATAAATATATGCATTAATCGCATACGGCAACAATAACGATAACAAAAGTAGGTTAGAAAAAACAATTCTCTGTGATATATTTGAATTAATGTTTCTCACACCAGTCTTATTCAAGATATATCCCATTACAAGTAGAACGTCACGGGTTACGTCTCTTTCTTGACTCGTAAATACTTTTAGTAATGTGATCAGTACACATAAAATTATTAATATGAAAGTAACTGCAACAGATACATATGAGCCCCTTAAAAGTATTTTCCAGGGTTCTAGATTCTCAGCGTGAGCCAATATATATACTGATTGGTCGACTGTGACTGGATACGTAAATGACAAACATCCAATACTATTATTTATCGTGTTTAAACCTCCAACAGCTCCTTCAAATTCGTTATCCTGTACCCTTTTCAGCATATTATCAATATATCCCGGTATAACAACTCCATGTAAATCATTTTTTTTTGTTACAACATAAAATTCAATGGTGATATTTTTATATTTTTCATAATCTTTCAATATTTGTTGTTCAATTCCTTTTATGGTTGTAGTATCATAATTGGTATAAGGCCATGAGCTATGAGTAATGAACTTAAATTGACAATTACGTATACCTTCATCATTTTTTAGAAACGGTAATCTTTTCTTGGTTAGATATTCAGAACAAGATGTTAACAATACCCAGTCATTAGATCTATGACAATTATTATTTGATCTAATATTTAATTGGTAGATAACATAATCACTTATTTTAGTTGTAATAAGAACGACATTGGCCATATTTTGATCAAAAAACAACTTTCCAAGGTGTGAAAAGTCGTGTTCTTTAAAATTTTTAACTATTATGAGATATATGGCTTTAGGATTCCACTGTCCATCTCTAACAACTTGACTTAATCCATCTCTCAGTTCCTGTGGATTCTTACTTTCAATAATATAAGCAGTATTATAAATTCTGTAAACATCAAATAAATAAGTTCTTGAAGTAAACTTCAGACCTCCGACATTATGTAGTGATGAAATTAATAAATCATTATTTATATTCACAAGAGTAAGATCCAGAACAGGTATGTTTACGCTGGTTTCCTTCACAATATTAACAACACAGTTACTTAGTGTTTCATCTTCAATATCAGGGATAATATTTGTGTTGGCCACAGAAGCAGATACATTTACAATGTAGAAAATTATTATAATTAAATATTTTTTCATTTTGATTATTTATTACCAAATCGTACAGTGTACTGAGTTTAAGTACAAATTGAAATTGAACTAAATCATTCATATTTTTGTAATGTAAATCTAATTGCTTCAAACCCGTATAGCGTTTGTTATATTTATTTTAATCACGCAATTGTTCAATAACAACTAAATCTATTACCTATAAATCTTGTTTATTGAATAGATTATATTATTTGCTAATACATCAAGACAAGAATTTAGGTACAAGGAATGGTTCTGAATTAATGATGATGGCGGTAAAATAACAGTCAAATTCTGCTCATTAGACCTAAGTCATCCTAAAGATTGACATTTAAAAGAGGTTTGTTTAAATTGCAATTTCAAATCATTTCTATAACGCAATTAATGAGTGTTTCATCTCTAACGGTTTTAGTAATCTCTTTATAGCTATTATGGTTGTAAAACATAGAACTCATAATAACTATTTATTAATTTTCTTTTGCCTTGAACTGAATGCATAATAGATTAAATCAACATCATAAAAGATATTAATGTGAGCTTTTTAAAAGTTTTAAGCGTATCTATTAATCATATAAGAGACATCATATTTGTTTAATCGTAGTAATAATTTCCATAATTTAATAGTATTAATTTTCATAATTTAATAGTAATAATGATAAATTTTATGTAGGTACAATAATATTAGTGTAAAAAATTGTACCTGTACTTACACATACACACATTTTGTTTGTCATTACTGTTTGAGTTATACCCACGTTTTCACTTTATTAACTTTTCCTGAACGTAACCTTGATTGTTGCATTAAATTTCAAATGCCATGTGTTCTGTTTTTTCATGTATGTTTATAAAGTCCCCCGCGAAAAAGGATTTTTCCCTAAAAAATAAAAATAAACTGGGTTTTTCCCGTTTGTTAATATACCACATAAACTTTGACTGCTTTTAAATGATGAACATATTGTTCTTTGAAAATGACGCCCTTGATTATTGCTTTTAGATCTACACAGCTAATATCTTTAACTGTAATTTCTCGTAGCTTAGTCTTTAAACACGACGTTTTCATTAATATGTTAGAAATAAAATACGGTAAATGTTGGAAATACGTAGATTTATTGCTCAACTACTAAGATTATAATTATAGGCTTACAATTAGAGAGTATAATAGGGGAAGGAAAAGAGAATGTATATGGGTTTTAAATACATCAAATTGTACTTTATAATTCTAATTTTATCTAAAATTTATTTTAATTTGATTTATTATTTAGTAAAAACATTAAAAGTTCTTTTTTACGGATTAGGCGGCAAACTAACAAACGTATCGCCTGATGGTAAGCGATTACCGCCGCCTATGGACTACCGCAACACCGGAGGCGCTAAAAGTGCGTGGCCGGCGTTTGTAGGATGAGGAAGGGGATTGGGGAAGGGATTGAGGTAGGGTCTCCGGTATCTTACTGAGTCTTCAGATTTATGCCTGATTGCCTCAGTGGCGCATAATAACGTATGCGACTGCTGTATTCAACGTCTCGGGTTCGATTTATGGATCAGATCAAATGTTCATATAATCAGCAAATATTTGTTTTGGAGTTTAGGTGTTTTCTATGTAAAATATGCATGTATTTAAAAAAAGTATTTGTGTATTCTATCAATCAATCTTACTGTCATAATACAAGCTCGCTAGATTGCGTTGTTTACTAAGTTGTAGGACAATAAATGTTATGTACCCAACAAGATGATATTTGGTCACCGTGGCCGCTCAATTGATATCTCCAATTGAATCAAACAATTTTTGTGATCCATTTGAGTAAATTAAAATTAACTTGTTTATTTATTTTTGGTAAATTACTTTATTTATTCTCATATAACTACATTACAACATGGTAATTTCACTTTTGAGTCTAATATGCATTCATAGCTTCTAAAAAGTATTCCGTAGAGATACAAACAAATATAAAATGTTATTGCAATTAGCGCATTATTAACGATATAAAGTTTTTCAATAAGTGTCCTAGAAAACAAAGCAAAAGTGCACGGGAAGTGCTTATAATTTATTGATGAGAAACTGATTCTTCTCTGCCTAATAGAGAGCATGAGCAAACTCCAAGAGTGGTGGCCACCATACTCATTGCAAATGCAGACTATGCAACAATGCAGCATGATGATGCACCCAGTGGCGGCCTATTGAGATGTTTTTGTTTCATTAGGCCTCCGGTCTTGCACTCGCTACAAAAACACGAGAGCACAAATGCTGTAATTTTAAGAGAGTAGTACTGTCCCGGTTAAGCCGGCCTGTTCGTACTGAAATTGAAAAACTATACAACTATACACCAATTATACAAACATACATCTATGCAAATAAATAATATTATACTGGATTTCTTGAGGCGAAAAATCTGGACTTTAACTTATTTAACATGCTTTCTTGCTCCTAAAATTAACTCAAGCAGGAAAATAATAAAAGAAATCGTGTATCCAATTAAAAGTATTATGTAGAAAACGAACAAATGTTTCAAATTAATAGGCATAGGTTTTCTCTCATGGAACTGGCACTTTAAGTCCTCAGAGTGCGAAATGTCATCGATATATTTTCTTACTAAACCTGCGGATGCTATACGCAAAATAAACTTGTTGTAATGATCTAGTATTAGTGACCCGCGTCGCAGAAATACCGTTTGAAAATTATAATAAGCACCTCCTAAATTGTATACCTTTTTATTACATTGATCATCAGTTACTTGTGAACCATACGACAAAAATAAAGTGTGCGGCATCATTGTATAAAGTGATTTTGTTTTATCATTCTTAACTTTTAACAAACAATTTAATATACTATCACATGTATTCTTAAAAAAAGGATTTTTGTGAACGAATTCTGAGTTCAAAATAAGCGTATATTCTTGTAGTTCGTTAACATGTTTTGGTTGGAACCCTTGATTTGGTTTAGTCACTGAGCTATAAATAGATCCATGGATCGCATAGGGCAACACTAAAGCTAACACTAGCAGGCTAGTAAAAATAATTCTCTGTGGTAAGTTTGGACTAATATTTCTTACACCAGTTGTATTCAGGATGTATCCCAATACAAGTAGAACATCTCGAGTAACATCTCTTTGTTGCGTTGGAAAAATTTTCAGTATGCTGACCAATATACACAAAATTATAAATATGGTACAAACTGATGCAGATAAATATGAACAATAAATCACAAATTCCCAGGGTCTTAAATACTCAGCACGGGCCAATATATAAATTACACGATCGATCAAAACTGGATACGTATAAGACAAACGGTCAATGCTACTGTTAAACATGACCAACCCGCCAACTGCTCCTTCATATTTGTTATCTTGTACCATATTCAGCATATCTTCAATAAAACCTGGTCTAATAATTCCATGTATATCAGTTTTTTTTATTACTGTATGTAATTCAATCTTGATATATTTATATTCTTCAAAATCTTTTAAGATACGTTGTTCCATTCCTTCTATAGTCTTATTATCAAAATTGGTATATGGCCAATAGTCGTGGGTAATAAATTTAAATTGACAATTACGAATGCTTTCATTACTTCTTAGAACCGGTACACGTTTCTTAGTTTGATATTCAGAACAATATGAAACAAATACCCAGTTGTTGTATCTACGGCAATAATTATGTGATGATACGATTAATTTGTAAATGGCATAACCTCTTTTTGTGGTAGTAATAAAATAAACGTTGTCCATATTATAGTCCAAAAATAGATTTCTAAGGTCTAATAGACCATGATCGTTTAAATTTTTGAGTATTATGAGATAAATAGCTTTAGGGTTCCATTGCCCATATCTTATAAGTTGATTTAATCCATTTATCAACTCTTGTGGATTTTCGCTTTCAATGACATAAGCACTGTTAGGAACTCTGTAGGAGTCAAATAAAAACGTTCTTGAAGTAAATCTTAGACCTTCAACTTTATGCAGTGATGCTACTAGTAAATCATATTCCATATTCACAAGAGTAACATCCAAAAAAGACGAATTTCTACTTCCTTCCTTCATGATGTTCACAATACAGTTACTTAGTGTTTCATCTTTCATGTCATTTAAATTATTTGCGTTTGCCAAAGAAGCAAATGAATTTATAATGTAGAAAATTTTAATAAGATCTTTAATATGTTTTTCCATGTCGTTTATTTATTATCAAACCGTACAGTAGCAGTGTACTGAATTTAACCACAAATGACTATGAAAATAAGTTATTGATCTTATTATGTCGTCGTTACAATGCCGTTCATAATTCATTGAAGGCACGCAATGGCCAAATCGCATTTATTATATTTTAATGTCACAAATCACATTAGAAACCAAAGTAAAATTAAAACTGATAGAATATCAAAAGTCTAACAAAGTATTTATAACTACTACTACTACTTGGCCATTGCGTATGGCCAAATTGCATTTTACACAACTTATAATTAATATATTTAAATGTCATAAATTACATTAGAAATCAAACTATTGTATGGATAAACTGACTGTCAATGGATGACATGAATAGTTTTTATATGACAAATTGTAAAAGAATCGTACAATGTGATCGTAATTATACTATTTGATTTCAATAAAATCAAATAAATAAGTAGGTTATATATAACTAGCTGACCCACGCAACCTTGTTGTGTCTTCTATTGCCAGTAGCGTGATGTTATAACAGCATGAAATTTGTTTACCACAAAAAACGGTTATAGTGAGCCAACCTTAAAAGATAGATATAATTATTCTGCTGCAAACTTTTTTTAGAATCTTAAAAGGGTATTTTTTTAGAACCTTAAATTTTTATGTTAATTAAAATGTTGCAAAAACGGGGGAATAATATAAATATTCATTTTGGGAGCTTCCATTGCGTGCGCTTCGTAAACGGTTAAAGGTCCACAAAAACAATAAATTAATCAATTATCCCCTTCTAAAAGTTGTAAAAAAAGTCCGCGATTGCATTTGTCTATCTTTTAAAGTTGGCTCACTATAACCTTATTAATGGAAAACAATTTATTTCCCGCTATCATAACATCACGCCTCTTTCCTGGCTGGTATGCTCCCTCTGGACCTCAGGATCCGTGAAGTGGCCTCGTTGTACGAGGCCAAGAGAGGTGTGTGGCAGCCATGGTTGGGGGACGTAGAGATCGAAAGAATGACTCCGGCTATACGAGCGCCTCACCCCGCAGAACATGGGGCCCTTGAGTTCAAAAATCTGGTAGACGAGGAACAACTACAGCGCATCGACAACATCGAGGTGCGCATTTTCACGGACGGGAGAAAGATTGAGGGCCGGGTCGGCGCTGCGTTATCCATTTGGCGTAACGAAGCCGAAACCAGGGCCCTCAAGCTTGCTCTGTCGCCCTATTGTACCGTCTACCAGGCTGAGCTTCTGGCCCTGTGCAAAGCGGCCAGTGAGGTTCTCAGGCAAGGTGCAATCACGTTGGGTATCTTCAGTGATAGCAGAGCCGCACTCCTATCGGTCACCAATCGCCATGCCCTCCATCCCCTTGCAGTGGAGGCCAGAGAAGCCATTCGGCAAGGCATGACCCAGGGTAAGGAAATATCCTTATTCTGGGTCAAGGCCCATGCAGGGTTGGGTGGCAACGAGCGGGCAGACCAGCTTGTCAAGGAAGCAGCTCTGCGCTTGAAGAAAGCACCGGACTACGGTCTGTGCCCTGTGTCATTCGTGAAGCGGGGTCTCAGACAGGCCTCGCTTTGCGAGTGGAACAGAAGGTACAGAAAGGGCGAGACCGCCTCCGTCACCAAGCTCTTTTTCCCCTGTGCGCTCGCTGCTTATGGTGTCGTACGCAAATTGGAAATAGCCGGAGTAACGACACAGCTGTTCACAGGTCATGGTGGGTTCTCCGAATACTTGACGAGGTTCAAGTGTAAGGAGAACCCATCCTGCAGCTGTGACCCGGACATTGCTGAAACAGTTCCCCATCTCATCACTGAATGCCCAATATTTGATAAGCAGAGATATGACACTGAGCAAAAAATTGATACCAGAATTACGCTGTTAAATTTAAGTAGTATAATTAAGAGTAATAAAAGAAAAATATTTTTAGAGTACTGTACAAATATTGTAAAATTAGTAAATAAGAATAATAGATAATTAGGATTATGATATATAGGGTGTTTTTTTAAGCTAGATAGAACTTTAAATTGTAAAAAGTAACACAAAAAATTAAATTTTGATGAAACTTTTTTTTTTATTTGTTTCAGTATACTCTGACAAATCATCATGAATAGACTCACGCTTGAACAACGCTACGAAATTATCCAAATTTACTTTGAAAATCAGCTTATTTTTGAAGAAATAAGGTCCGATGATGCCACCAGCGTGAAAACCGCACCATACGGTGCATTTTTCTGGATGTAATGGAGTCTGTAGGGTCTGTTGTGGATTGGTCTCACTCCATATGCGGCAATTTTGCTTATTAACAAACCCGTTAAGCCAAAAATGCGCCTCATCGCTGAACACAATTTTGCGATAAAACAGTCGTCTATAAGTTGCGCGAATCGACGACTGATTTTCAAAGTAAATTTGGATAATTTCGTAGCGTTGTTCAAGCGTGAGTCTATTCATGATGATTTGTCAGAGTATACTGAAACAAATAAAAAAAAAGTTTCATCAAAATTTAATTTTTTGTGTTACTTTTTACAATTTAAAGTTCTATCTAGCTTAAAAAAACACCCGTTAGTAGTAATATAAAATTATTACAAATAATCATAATAATAAATAGTTGTAAATTAGATAGCAATATGCACAATACTGTAGTTTTCAATAAGTAGCAATAACTTGAAATATGTAATTTGGATTTAAAAAAAAAAAAAAAAAAGAAATACGTTAGACTCAATTTAGTAATTAAGGTAAAATAGTAGAAAAATAAAAATGTAGTGTTATATTCATTGCCCCTGCATGATAAAACAACATAAATATATAAGTAAATAGATAAGATATAGAATAACAGGAATCCCACCTGGAAAATATTAAAAAGAAGTATGGAAGGAAGATGAGGCATTAAGTCTGAAACTAACGAGATGTAGTAAATGATAGAACTGGATTGAACGGATAGTATAGTATTGAATAGGCTCCAAATAAATATTGGAGGTGCCAGAAATAAAAAAAAAAAAAAAACATCACGCCTCGGTCAATAGGAGACGCAGAAGAGGTTGCGTGGGTAAGCGCATACAAGGATGCTATGGCCCATTTAAACACAGCAGCCCTACTCAAGCAGAGTGGGGCTGCCGTGTTAAAATGGGCCAAAGCGTTGAGAATGAGCCGCATTATTGTCGAACGCGAAACAGCAACACACAACTCATTTTGGAGGACCGTAGAATGAATGTTCTAGACATTTCGACTGAACTCGGCATCAGTATTGGTAGTATAGAGTCTATCATCCACGAACACCTTCAATATTGCAAAATAACAGTGCGATGGGTTCCTAAACTGAAAAAAACCCTCGGAGAACACTGAAAAAAGCCCTCGGAAGTCAAATATTCAACACCGACGACGAGGAGTTCGTACGCACATGGCTGTCTGAATTGCCCAAGCAATACTTCGATACCGGCATCAAAAAGCTTCCGGAAAGGTAGACAAAATGCGTAACAAGTGAGGGGGCTCTTCCCCCTTAAATCCCCTTTTAAAAATTATTTAATTTTTTACCGATAGTAAATAAACGTGTTTATTTACATTTGTCTCGAGCATATTTGAACTTTTCTCGTATTTTTATTTTATTACAGGATGTGCATATGGGCGCTGTACTGATTTTAAATTAACAAAATGTTAATATGACGTCATAAACTAAAATTATAGAAATGTCTATTTAAAATCTGTTTTAACCTTAATATTTAATTACAGTAACCACTTTGTTTAATTCAAAATTTATTAACAATTATAATAATATCGGCCATGTATTGACTTTCATTAATCCAATATGGATTTGACGTCATACTAGCACTAATATATGTAATATTTATAATAAAGGAATATTGTTTTGATAATCTTAAAAATAATATTTAATTGTAGTTATATCTTTGTCTAATTTAAAATGTATCAATTTTAGGATTTGCATATTGAAAGATAATAATGCAAAGCAATAATGACTGTTTTAAAAAGGTTCCTTTAATATATTAAATACGAATTATTATTACAATTCGTATTTATTCGATCGAATAAACATTATAAATAAGATTAATTATTATTGCGATGTAGTTTTAAATATTTTATTGAGTTTATATAATTGGACGGAAATGGGTTCATGTATAAAAGGCGAATATTGTTAGCGGTCGACACAATTTGTTGAAAACTACCCGAACTACTACATTGTATTTTCTACATTTCTTTAAATATAAAAGTTACTTGTAAGTGTGTAGTAATTGTTTATTCGACGATATGGATTCCGAGAACCCTATTGGTGACGCCACGCCGACAGCAGCGGTGGGATGCCCTTCTCCTATTTTGGGCACCACACACTCTGAAAAGAGAACCGAGTCAACCTTCACATTGCAAGATGTAATGAGCCTAGTTTCTTCGATCACTAGCAAAGCAGCATCAAGTGCTGTATCTGCGGCTTTGGCTGCTAATTCTACGGGAAATACAATGCGTGGTAATTTCTACCTACCACCATTCGATCCTGATGTACGCTCTCATGACATTCGTGATTGGTGTGCAAATGTTGATGAGACGATTGCGGTTTTCCATATACCACCACAAGAAGCAAGGATGAAGGCTATCCTTCAACTAAAAGGTAGGGCCAAGATCTGGGCAGACACGTGGTCGCTTCAATCAACCACGTGGCAGCAAGTTAAAGATGACCTCATTCGAACTTTCGGCAACGAGTTTCGATATGCTGACGACGTACAAAAATGGCGCGGATACACCTCCGAGCAAGCTGACAATTACGCAGAATACGCTACGATAGGCTGGACGCTGTTCAAACGTGTGAGACCAGAAGCTACGGATCCCGAGGTTATCGATGCCTTGATTACAGGTATTTATCCCGAATTTATTAGATCAGAGTTGCTAAGAAATACGCCTGATTCCTTACCTAAGCTAGTTTCTGTATTAAAGACATATCGTAAGAGAAAAGTTGAGCGTTCTGATGACACTAATTGTAAGATACTCAAGCAGCCTCGGATGACTAAGCCAGTTAGCAAGCCATCTGATAATTGTTTTAATTGTAACAAGCCGGGTCATTTTTCTCGTGAATGTACAGAGAAACGTCCTTCTGTTCCACCTGCCAAGAATTCAACTTTTACTACATATAATCCTGCTAATACAGTTCAATCTATAGAATGTAATTATTGCCATAGAATGGGCCATACTGAACAGAATTGTTTCCGTAAACAAAATGATGAGCGTTTGGGGTTAACTAACAACCAAACAAATTAACTTCTGTACCCCAAAAGATCGTAACTTAACCAATATTACTATAGATAATAGAATTTACTATTGCTTACTTGATACGGGAGCCAACTGTTCTTTAAATTAGAAATAAGATTGCTGGCTCAATTCCCGGAAAGCGAAAAATCATAAATGTAACCTTTATGGGTATAGGTGGTTCTCCAGTAGTTTAAACGCAAAGTATTACGACCAAAGTTGAATTTGGGGACGTGTATTGAGGTAGAATTTTACGTTGTTGGGGATACTCGAATTTGGTTTGACATTCTAATTGGCTATGATATTGTAAGCTTGCCGTGTCTCAGTGTAACGGTTAGTAAAGAGGGTATTTCTATAAAAAGTTAATTACTCATGAACGAATCATTAAAACTAACTATTACTTTGACATCAATAGGAATATTGAGTACCCTACATTAATTAAAAAATTACATAGCCTCGGACAATCGCAGATACGTATGTTATTTTACAGGATAAGTTGTTGAGGCGTAAGGTCCAGATAGATAATAAAACTCGTAAACTCATTATTGTCCCGCGTAATTATCGCTGGAGCCTTATTTACCATTATCACGATCCTTAACAGCATTTTAGGTGGGAGAAAATATGTAATTCCTAAAATCGGAGAACAATATTGGTTTCCTAATATGTCTAAACCTATATTTGGTACTCTAACTCGTCTTATATCAGATCAAGACAAAAGTATGACTTAGCCTGAATTTAAAAATTGAAAAGAACCGGTAAAATCCCTATGGAATTGCTATTCGAAAAGAAAAAAAAAAAAAAATATAATATAAAAAAAAAAATGTTCACCATCACCTATTAAGCTTTTGCAGATTGACGATGATGAGCTGACCGAGGGATTGGTCTGTGAAGTTTTGGATGGACGAGCGGTCTTTCCAAGTCAAACTTGGATTTAACATAGGTAAAACTAGCATAATAAACCCATTTAAAGTCGGTCACTTTGTCCTCATGCGTCGTCATGAACGACATACTGCAAAACTTGGATCAAAATTCGAAGAGCCTATGGAGGTCTTAGAAGTATTGCCTGACGACCGTTATAAATTGAAGCACGTTAACCTTCGCGGATGTAGTTAAAGGATCGCTAGCCACGACTTTTTACGACTGGCACCAGTAGCTTGTGCGGATCCTTTCTTTGATGAAGAGGGCGCCGTATGGGCGGATAAGTAATGATTATTTGAATATTTATTTTACCTATCCTAAGTTCCTTCCTAAAAATGCTGGCTGGCCACCATGCATTTCCTTATTACCCGGTCTTGGAGGCTAGATCCGATGGTGGTGATGCCTTTGTGGTGGCTAGAACCCGTGATGGGTGATGCCTTGTGTTGGCTAGATCCAATGGTGGTGATGCCTTTGTGTTGGCTAGATCCGATATGGTGATGCCTTTGTGTTGGCTAGATCCGATATGGTGATGCCTTTGTGTTGGCTAAGATCCCGTGATGGGTGAAGCCTTGTTTGTTAGATTCCGTGATGGATGACGCATGCTGCTGGCTAAGATCCTATCATTAGGTGAAGGCCTGTGTATCATTAAATAATAAGTATGAGGTATTCGGATAAGTTAGATTGTTTAAATGTTCAGCGCGAGGAGCGCGCTGGATCAGAATGGCCGTATGGGCGCTGTACTGATTTTAAATTAACAAAATGTTAATATGACGTCATAAACTAAAATTATAGAAATGTCTATTTAAAATCTGTTTTAACCTTAATATTTAATTACAGTAACCACTTTGTTTAATTCAAAATTTATTAACAATTATAATAATATCGGCCATGTATTGACTTTCATTAATCCAATATGGATTTGACGTCATACTAGCACTAATATATGTAATATTTATAATAAAGGAATATTGTTTTGATAATCTTAAAAATAATATTTAATTGTAGTTATATCTTTGTCTAATTTAAAATGTATCAATTTTAGGATTTGCATATTGAAAGATAATAATGCAAAGCAATAATGACTGTTTTAAAAAGGTTCCTTTAATATATTAAATACGAATTATTATTACAATTCGTATTTATTCGATCGAATAAACATTATAAATAAGATTAATTATTATTGCGATGTAGTTTTAAATATTTTATTGAGTTTATATAATTGGACGGAAATGGGTTCATGTATAAAAGGCGAATATTGTTAGCGGTCGACACAATTTGTTGAAAACTACCCGAACTACTACATTGTATTTTCTACATTTCTTTAAATATAAAAGTTACTTGAAAGTGTGTAGTAATTGTTTATTCGACGATATGGATTCCGAGAACCCTATTGGTGACGCCACGCCGACATGCATTTTTTAATAACTAAATTATAATAATCTTTAAAACCAAACAAATAACACATATAAACACAATAAATAAATAAATAAATATTTCGGACATCTAACACACAACGCCATCTAGTCCCAAGCTAAGCAGAGCTTGTGTTATGGGTACTAGACAACTGATATAAATACTCATATACTTTTTTTTGTTGTAAATACATACATATTATACATAGAAAACACCCAAACTCCGAAACAAATATTTGCAGATCATACAAACATTTGGTCCGACCCGGGAATCGAACCCGAGACCTCAAGCTTAACAGTCGCATATGCTACCACTACGCCACCAAGGCAGTCAATGGATCAATCACGTAGTTAGGTCCTTTACCATAGGGTTGTGGCTTTTTAAATTAATAATGATAATAATAGTATATCACTTGCACTCGTATATCAATAAATAATCATTACATTGTATGAATGATCGAATTTATCGCTTACTCGTTGTTTTCAATTTTGACGTTTTTAAACGGTTTTATTTAGCTCACCCCGTTTGTTTTATTCTTGGGTCAAATTTAGTAATTCAAATTTCACCCTCTTCCTGTCAACCGATTAATCTGAAATTTTGAATACACTTTGGATTTTGGTGACAATACAATTATGTTTATTCATTATCATTATAAATTCAAGATGGCGGCCGCTACAAAATGGCGGATAACGTAGGTTTTATCAATCCCATCAATATGGGTATCAAATGAAAGGGCTCAACAAGCAGAATACAATATACTATAAAAAATTGAAATCCAAGATGGCGGCCGCTACAAAATGGCGGATAACGTAGGTTTTATCAATCCCATCAATATGGGTATCAAATGAAAGGGCTCAACAAGCAGAATACAATATACTATAAAAAATTGAAATCCAAGATGGCGGCCGCTACAAAATGGCGGATAACGTAGGTTTTATCAATCCCATCAATATGGGTATCAAATGAAAGATCTTTGCAGGGACTACGTATAGAGGAGTTGGACTGCAATAAACTAACGGGCAAGAAACCTTGCAATAATGAAGCACTAAATGAATTAAACAGAATGCGAAATAAAAACTAAAAACTAGAAAATAAAAATAGGTAAAAAAACTTTTTAAGTTAAACGGTTTTATGTTAAAAAAAAACATACATTGCAATGTTTAAGATAAATGTACTAAAAACCAAAAAAATAATAAAATAGATACAGTCGTGGGAATTATAAACATATGCATAGACTAGACTAAAATAAAATCGTGGGGCACGTCAATTGTCTACAAATTATCGACTTAATGTGCGATAGAAGAATCGTTTAATTCGTCGTTAGGCAGTTGGCCCGCAGACGGTGAGGAAATTACTTACTATTTTCTTGATCATGGAAATTCCAATAGTTATACACTCCATGTTAACCCCACGGTTTTATTTTAGTCTAGTCTATGCATATGTTTATAATTCCCACGACTGTATCTATTTTATTATTTTTTTGGTTTTTAGTACATTTATCTTAAACATTGCAATGTATGTTTTTTTTAACATAAAACCGTTTAACTTAAAAAGTTTTTTTACCTATTTTTATTAGTACATATTTTATAATACATCAATTTGAACTTATATCTAAAATAAACGCATAATGATTAATTAGTTTTTTCCTTATTTACGTTATAATAAACGTAGACGTTTACATCGATAGATTATAAGTAGTGGTTTTTATTTTCATAAAATGTTATATCTACTCTCCTACACTACACTAGGTCATATCGTCATATATGTCTAGCATATAAGTAATTCTAAAAAAAATAATCGATTTGTAAATAGAAGCAAATGATATCGAAAATCGGATATTGTAGTATTCGATTTATTTGATACCCTCCCTATTGTTCAATCTGTAAGAACTGTCATAAGGTACCTATTAGATAAGATGGACTACAATCATAGATGACAATTGGTGTATTAAAACATACGTATTATATACATACAATAAAAATATAAAACAGCGTAGGTACTCCTTGTTAAAAGGCCGGCAACGCACTTGTGACGCCTCTGGTGTTGCGCGAGTGACACGTTTTCTCGTCAGCCCCGATTTCATTTTAAAAAAAATACGCTATCTATATAAAGTATTTTATTATGTATAGCTTACTAGTGTTTACGCATAATAAATATAATTTTATAGGTAAAAACCATATTTCTAAATATTGCTTGGTCACTAGTTATATACGAATGAACCTATCATCAGTTTGTACACTATTGTCTATAAGAAATGGCTGTCAGCGACAAGGTCATCCTTGATACATTATTTCTTCTATACACGTGTACAAATAAATATTTAACTATATTTAAAATATGTTTTTAGCAAAAGAATTAGTTATGATATCCGATTATTTTGTAAGACTGTTTCCTTAAATTTAAGTACAGTTTTTGTACATTGCCTATTGGCAGAAGATTTCATAGTCAGACATCCTGTACGCTTTTGTTATTCTTGGTATGACTTAGTCTTCAGATTTATGCCTGACTGCCTCGTGGCGCAGTGTTAACGTATGCGACTGCTGTATTTAAGGTCTCGGGTTCGATTCTCGGATCAGACCAAATGTTCGTATGATCAGCAAATATTTGTTTCGGAGTTTGAGTGTTTTCTATGTAAAATATGAATGTACTTAAAAAAAGTATTTGTGTATTCTATCAATCAATCTTACTGTCATAATACAAGCTCGCTAGATTGCGTTGTTTACTAAGTTGTAGGACAATAAATGTTATGTACCCAACAAGATGATATTTGGTCACCGTGGCCGCTCAATTGATATCTCGAATTGAATCAAACAATTTTTGTGATCCATTTGAGTAAATTAAAATTAACTTGTTTATTTATTTTTGGTAAATTACTTTATTTATTCTCATATAACTACATTACAACATGGTAATTTCACTTTTGAGTCTAATATGCATTCATAGCTTCTAAAAAGTATTCCGTAGAGATATAAACAAATATAAAATGTTATTGCAATTAGCGCATTATTATCGATATAAAGTTTTTCAATAAGTGTCCTAGAAAACAAAGCAAAAGTGCACGGGAAGTGCTTATAATTTATTGATGAGAAACTAATTGTTCTCTGCCTAATAGAAAGCATCTGGACTTTAACTTATTTAACATGCTTTTCTTGCTCCTAAAATTAACTCAAGCAGGAAAATAATAAAAGAAATCGTGTATCCAATTAAAAGTATTATGTAGAAAACGAACAAATGTTTCAAATCCATTGGCATAAGTTTTCTCTCATGGAACTGGCATTTTAAGTCCTCAGAGTGCGAAATGTCATCGATATATTTTCTTATTAAACCTGCGGATGCTATACGCAAAATAAACTTGTTGTAATGATCTAGTATTAGTGACCCGCGTCGCAGAAATACCGTTTGAAAATTATAAGAAGCACCTCCTAAATTGTATACCTTTTTATTACATTGATCATCAGTTACTTGTGAACCATACGACAAAAATAAAGTGTGCGGCATCATTGTATAAAGTGATTTTGTTTTATCATTCTTAACTTTTAACAAACAATTTAATATACTATCACATGTATTCTTAAAAAAAGGATTTTTGTGAACGAATTCTGAGTTCAAAATAAGCGTATATTCTTGTAGTTCGTTAACATATTTTGGTTGGAACCCTTGAGTTGGTTTAGTCACTGAGCTATAAATGGATCCATGGATCGCATAGGGCAACACTAAAGCTAACACTAGCAGGCTGGTAAAAATAATTCTCTGTGGTAAGTTTGGACTAATATTTCTTACACCAGTTGTATTCAGGATGTATCCCAATACAAGTAGAACATCTCGAGTAACATCTCTTTGTTGCGTTGGAAAAATTTTCAGTATGCTGACCAATATACACAAAATCATAAATATGGTACAAACTGATGCAGATAAGTATGAACAATAAATCACAAATTCCCAGGGTCTTAAATTCTCAGCACGGGCCAATATATAAATTACACGATCGATCAAAACTGGATACGTATAAGACAAACGGTCAAAGCTACTGTTAAACATGACCAACCCGCCAACTGCTCCTTCATATTTGTTATCTTGTACCATATTCAGCATATCTTCAATAAAACCTGGTCTAATAATTCCATGTATATCAGTTTTTTTTATTACTGTATGTAATTCAATCTTGATATATTTATATTCTTCAAAATCTTTTAAGATACGTTGTTCTATTCCTTCTATAGTCTTATTATCAAAATTGGTATATGGCCAATAGTCGTGGGTAATGAATTTAAATTGACAATTACGAATGCTTTCATTACTTCTTAGAACCGGTACACGTTTCTTAGTTCGATATTCAGAACAATATGAAACAAATACCCAGTTGTTGTATCTACGGCAATAATTATGTGATGATACGATTAATTTGTAAATGGCATAACCTCTTTTTTTGGTAGTAATAAAAAAAACGTTGTCCATATTATAGTCCAGAAATAGATTTCTTAGGTCTAATAGATCATGATCGTTTAAATTTTTGAGTATTATGAGATAATTAGCTTTAGGGTTCCATTGTCCATTTCTAATAAGGTGATTTAATCCATTCATTAACTCTTGTGTATTTTCGCTTTCAATGACATAAGCACTGTTAAGGATTCTGTAGGAGTCAAATAAAAACGTTCTTGAAGTAAATCTTAGACCTTCAACTTTATGCAGTGATGCTACTAGTAAATCATATTCCATATTCACAAGAGTAACATCCAAGAGAGACATATTTGTACTTCCTTCCTTCAAAATGTTCACAACGCAGTTACTTAGTGTTTCATCTTTGATTCCATTTAAATTATTTGCGTTTGCCAAAGAAGCAAATGAATCTAGAATGCATAAAATTTTAATAAGATCTTTAATATGTTTTTCCATGTCGATTATTCATTATCAAACCGTACAGTAGCAGTGTACTGAATTTAACCACAAATGACTATGAAAATAATTTATTGATCTTAGTATGTCATCGTTACAATGCCGTCCATAATTAATTGAAAGCACGCAATAGCCAAATCGCATTTATTATATTTTAATGTCATTAATCACATTAGAAACCAAAGTAAAATAAAAACTGATAGTAATGATGATAGAATATCAAAAGTAACAAAGTATTCATAACTCAAACAGCATGTCAATTAATGAAAAAAAAAACACAAAGCAGTCATAAGCAATGCCGACAGAAGTGAAAACTCATAACTTTAACAAACGGTTGTTTTAACTTACCTGAAATGAACACCTATGCTTTTTTTAATAGTGTGCAATAAAAAGAGCTAAAAAAACTTGAATATTAACGTCGTGCATTTTTGATATTTTGGAATGGTTAGAGAATAATTTTGTACGAATTGCTTTCATTATCAGTATAAAAGTACTATTATTTATGTGGTGGAATACAATATTCATTTATTGCGCTATCGTACACAAACATGACAATTTATATTACATATTATTATGATTGTAAGTAGTAAATGGAAGTAAAGCTTTGATACTCCAATAGATGTCGCTGTTTTCAAAAAAATTGTAAACAATCTTTTTGATTTACAAAAGGTTTTGTGTAAGTAGAAAATCGTTATTTTAATTTATTGTAAATCACTTTAAGATACTGAAATATTAACTTTAAGTATATAAAATCATATTGAGAAAGGACCACTATCTAGAAAAACGAATGCTACCAAAGTATATCGGTAGATGGCCCTGTTAACAATAAATATCCTTACGAATTTTCGATCAGGACACATGACCTGACGCTAGTTTATGGTCACGTGACCTGACGCGAGTTTATACATTTTTACCCATTCCAAAAAAGTACACAGCGCCGCTAAAGAAGTTTTCACTTCAAAAATCGACGGGTTGCACTCCGGGAGTGCCGGCAGAAGTGAAAACTTGAATATTAACGTTGTGCATTTTTGATATTTTGGAATGGTTAGAGAATAATTTTGTACGAATTGCTTTCATTATCAGTATAAAAGTACTATTATTTATGTGGTGGAATACAATATTCATTTATTGCGCTATCGTACACAAACATGACAATTTATATTACATACACACACGAACATTCGCGCAAGCGCCCTGCGCCGCCTGTCCTCTCTCCATCCGTCTTACGAATTTTCGATCAGGTCACGTGACCTGACGCGAGTTTATACATTTTTACCCATTTCAAAAAAGTACACAGCGCCGCTAAAGAAGTTTTCACTTCAAAAAAAAAATGAAAACCTGACTTGATATTTTTAAAAACCCATTTCTTTTAATAGATAGTTTACACACTTAAATGTACTATCGACCAAATTGAATCATGACCCACTTTGACAATTATTCCTTTGCAATCATAAATGTAGTTAGGTTTTCTTCGCTATTTGCACATAGTACGTTTTAGATATAAACATAAATGCGTCATTACGGGTCAGATGTCAATGCAATTGAAACCTTTGACTGAACAAGATATATTTTTGATACAGCAGTCTTATTTGAATTTCAAAAAATATAATCGTTTATAATCCAAACTCTTTTCATTGCGGAGAAAAAGTATTATAATTTTTAAAATGAAATGACATTATGTGTGAGATGTCAAGTAGTAGTCAATCTGAAAATATTAAAATAAAAATCTAAAAATATATTTATATCTATAAACGAATCGTATAATTGCCAATTTGGTAGAACAAAGAGCTCGGATTGTAGTGCTCAGTGAGCAAGGTTGTGGCGTTAGAGAAATATCACGTGAGTTAAATATAAGTCGTAACACGGTCAGAACCTGGATCAGACGGCACGCTGAAGAGCGACGACGACATAATCATGGGGTTCGTCGAATCACAAACCAACAGAGAACGGAAATGCAACACCATTACGAAGAACATCCTTTTACTCGTACCCGCTATTTTGCAGCACGTTACGACGTTTGTCTAGAAACAATTAGAAATAATTTGCATCGCACTAGGCTGCATTACAGACATCATGCTAAGAAAGTTCATTTAATGGATGCACACAAAACTGCGAGATTGAATTTTGCATGTAATCATTTAGATTTCGACTGGACAAACACCATCTTTACAGACGAACTTGTTCCTATTTCTCCTCGTCATAACGCTATCAACTATGTCGATTTATTGGAAGAATCAATGTTACCGACTTTGCGACCAGTTTACCCACGTGAAGATGTGCCAGTATTCTCCTATGTTCATGATAACTGTCGAGTGCATACTGCCAGAATTGTCTCAAATTGGTTTAGGTCACCAGATCTTAACCCAATAGAAAATTTATGGGGTTTGATGGTTCAAATGTGGGATAACAGGAACGAGAGGACTAAAGAAGCAATCGAGCTGCATTGTAACGAAATCTGGGATTTCATGAGGGGAAGTGACATTTGCAGTCGTCTAATCCGGTCTATGCGTAATCGATTATTAGACGTTATTGAAAACCATGGCGCTCACACTCGGTTTTAGGTTTAACCAGTAATCCTACAGACCCAAACCATTGGAACCATTATAACCCACAAATTAACTATTGAGAAGTTTTCTTTTTTATTCGCTTTACGAAGTGAATGCCATTTTTTTAAATTTAATAATATGAAATAAACAAAGGTCTCTAATTTTACTGTTTTATTTTATTAATATGTATGACTAGCTGTCTCGACAGACTTCGTTCTGTCAAATAAATGCTTTTCTATTTTTGTTCTACACCTACCCTACGCTACCTTTACGGTACCTCTACCCTCCTACCTCAATTCTACCCATTATTCGAAATAAAGTCAATCCTATGTCTCAAACAAACAGACAATCAAATCTTTCCTAATATACCTATAGATAAGGACATTCACTGGCTAACAAACTTTTTTGTGCAATACTTATCATAGTCCATAGTATATGTCTATGTCTATGCCATGGCTTTGTCAGTGTCTAGTAGAATGAAACGGGTCGTTACTTATGAAATGTATGTTCAAGCTAATTTCAACCTAATGGTATAGAATAATTGTAGGAAAATGACTTTAAGGGGGGTCATGATTCAATTTGGTCGACTGTACATTTATATACACACAAATATATATATTTATATTATAAAATAAAACAAAAGTATTCACAATGATAAGTAGTAATCCTTCACCAGCTTTTTAAACATTTTCGCTGCAAGTTGTTCCTAATCCTTATCGCTTGCACAGTAAAAGACAATACAAACTGAGTGGAATGTGTATTTTTAGTTTTAAGTTCTTCGATGACCTCATGTCTCTGCAATGCGTATTTTTAAGAACTGGAAACGTTCTTTAATGTAAGGGGGTGTGAAGTGTATGCGTCTATTCGCTCAGTAACGCATTCATTCATACACTCACTCATTGTACTATATTTGAATGAATGTACGTGCGATCGTGACACAGTTCATTTAATTGGGAGAGGTGGAGGGAAGTGGGCGCGTGCTACTAAGAGCCGACAATATATATGGATATACTACATATTGACGACGAGGATTAATTATTTATTATCGAATGGGACGGTTGTAAACATGTTTGACGATTTTTTTATAATAATAGCCTTTATTTCAGATAGTACATGTATTATTTAACTTAAATTATCTATCTATTAACTAAACTATTTTACATACGAATACATATTCTATCCCTTATGTTCTACGCTATTATGTAACGACAACCCTGGCTGCCACTTATTGGCAAAGGCATTCCTCAATTTCTTCCATTCCTGTCAATTATTATTAGCTTCCCATCTTCATCACGTTAGGGAAAAACTTTACTTTTAGAGAAGTATTAACTTATTCGAAAATTGACTACTCAGACTAATATTATAAATTTGAATTGTTACAAAGCGAATCAAATAAGAATAAGAACGTCAATTACCTCTATCTGTCAAATGTGCCTTGAAAAAAACATTATTGATATGCACATAAGGTTTCGTTGCAGACCGTACCTTGTACGTCATTGACGTTCCTATTCTTATTTGGGTCGCGTTGTTCGTTTTTACGTGAAACCACTGCAACGATTTAATAACCGACATACTCGTGGGCGGAGCTGAGGGCAAAAGCTTAAGCTAGTAAATTATAAAAAAACACTCCTTTTATGAAGTTTAAGTTTTACTTATGCTGCATCTTGTAGGAAACGTCTGATAGATTATTATCGCAAATGTAACTAAACGTTATGTCATAGGCGTCAACGTCAAAAGGTAGGAATATTCATGATATCCATTAAACTGCCAGGTATGGCATTCCGAGACACAGTGATCACGTGGGTTAAACAAGCTGACATCATCACCACTAACGCTGGTTCTCAAACTTTATATTTTTTGCAAAATTTTATAACCTACTTAATTTAGTCAATAATCAATAAGTTCAATAACTATTGTCACTAACGAAACTATTTGTTTTAATAGTATTATACGTTGTACTATGACTCTGGAACATTCCCCCTCTGTGACTACGTAGGCTTTTCGCCAATAAGACTGAAGGACTCCTCACTTCCTGAACACTGTCTACCTATTTCTATTTTTCCTTTTCTATCCAAAGTGCTTGAGTGTGAGTGTGAGTTATGTAGCCAGGAATCCCACCTGGAGAGTGTGAAAGGATGTATAAAAGAAAGAAACAGTATGATGAATAAAAGTACGAGCAGTAGCAAAAGCGAGAACTGGTATGAAAGGAACAGCTAGGAGCAGGCTACAAATTTACAAGGAGTTATTAGAAAAAAAAAAGTGCTGTGACACTAAAATATTTAAAAGTATACTTAATATATTTTTGTATAAATTCAATTTATGAATGTATGTATTACGTGTGTAATAGTTTAACCTATGTATGGCTACCTCACAAGATTTCTAAACCAAACAACTCAAAGGTGGATTGGTAGAAAATGCCTTGGACATGAAGTCCGCCAATTACAAAATCGCATAAAGTTATAAATAAATAAAGACCAGTCTCACCACGAATTACAATTTAAACACATTAAATAATAAGATACAGTATACATTTATATTAAAAAGTGTGTTGTGTAATCGTGCCACAGCTAATTCTTGTTGGATTTTAATTCGCTTAAATTTTTAAACATAAAATAATGCTCTATATATATTGTGTAAGTAGTAGTTAGTGTGTGTGTGTAGTAATTTTATGTACAGTGGACCAAATGGATTCATGACCCCCCTTAAAGTCATTTTCCTATATAGTCGTTCCAATACTTTATTTAACTTTTGACAGATCACGCACATAAAGTTTTGTAATAATTTTTGATACAATGTACTACAGATAATACTGTACTTTATGGGCGGGCTCCGCCTACTTAGGGATGTGTCATTCGTAATTAATGACCACAGACTATAAAAACGGTTTTGAAATAAATCGATTATCGATTATATTAATAAAACATACAATAAAATTATTGTGATTATATTTTATATCAAATCACGTAAAAAGCTATATTATTTTGCATTAAAATGCCCTAAATGTCTCTGTTTCAATGCAGAAATAATTTGCGTAATGAAAACAGTTCCATCGTACTCGTACCTAGTAATGGGATCGAATGTATTCGCCGCAAATTAATGAATCTAAAATAATTGTTTAGACTTACTATAGTTGGTTCAAATAAAAACTACCTGCGGTACCTACTTGTAATGAACAGGTACAAAATGTTGAAATTCGTAGTAATTTACGGATTAAAAAAAAAACAACCAAAAGAGGTACTGTAATACTAATTTTAATTATAAAGAATCGTCTTCTTCGTATGACCAGGAATCATCATCACTTGACAGTTGTTTGTCCTTTGAGTACTTTCTTTTTTGGCATTTTGACAGTAACGAAGGCAGGAACGATACGCTCAACTCAACCAAACGTGAGAATTCACAAATAAATCAATACGGAGGAATATAAATACTCAACTATATTGAAGGTTACTCATTGAAATACTGTAGATTATTTTAAAATAGACATAGAGAGATTTAATAAAGATCATCAATAGTTTAACAAATACAATATTAACCACTGAATTACAACACAATACAATAATACATTTTGAAAATTCAGTTCCTTTTATTATATATTTTTTCATGACATAGAACCGTCATATTTGAACAACATTCTTTTAATCCATTTCTTCTTTATTTTGACAAAGGAGGTCGCACATTGAAACACATAGAAATATGAAGTACGAAATTATCTATAAAATAATGAGTTTGTTAAATCGATTAAAACTTCTTAATGCATAAAATCGATCGATGAAAGAAATCGAATAGGTAACGGGTCAGGGTATCACTATTTGATTAAGTATTAGAGCTGTCAAAAGTTAAATAAACTATTGGAACGACTATAATTATTCTATACCATTAGGTTGAAATTAGCTTGAACATACATTTCATAAGTGAGGAACCGTTATCATTCTGACACTGACAAAGCCATGACATAGACATAGACGTATACTATGATAAGTATTGCACGAAAAAGTTTGTTAGCCATTGAACGTCCTTATCTATAGGTATATTAGGAAAGATTTAATTGTATGTTTGTTTGAGACATAGGATTGACTTTATTTCGAACTAGCTGACCCCCGCAACCTCGTTTGCGTCTTCTATTGCCCGTAGCGTAAAATTTTTCCCCCGTTTTTGAAACATTCTTCATTGGTGCTCCTATTATATCAACGAAAAACGCAAATATCTTACGGAACCCTATTTTTTTTTTCAAAATAAAATATAGCCTATGTTACTCGTGGATAATGTAGCTTTCGAATGGTGATATAATTTTTAAAATCGGTCCAGTACTTTTTGAGTTTATTCGTTACATACAAAAATACAAATCTTTCCTCTTTATAATATTAGTGTAGATAGTGTAGATAATGGGTAGACTTGAGGTAGGAGGGTAGAGGTACCGTAAAGGTAGCGTAGGGTAGGTTTAGAACAAAAATGGAAAAGCATTTATTTGACAGAACGAAGTCTGTCGAGACAGCTAGTCATACATATTAATAAAATAAAACAGTAAAATTAGAGACCTTTGTTTATTTCATATTATTAAGTTTAAAAAAATGGCATTCACTTCGTAAAGCGAATAAAAAAGAAAACTTCTCAATAGTTAATTTGTGGGTTATAATGATTCCAATTGTTTGGGTCTGTAGGATTACTGGTTAAACCTAAAACCGAGTGTAAGCGACATGGTTTTCAATAACGTCTAATAATCGATTACGCATATACCCGATTAGACGACTGCAAATGTCACTTCCCCTCATGAAATCCCAGATTTCGTTACAATGCAGCTCGATTGCTTCTTTAGTCCTCTCGTTCCTGTTATCCCACATTTGAACCATCAAACCCCATAAATTTTCTATTGGGTTAAGATCTGGTGACCTAGATGGCCATGGAATGAGAGCAAATTCCTCTTCATGCTCCGTAAACCAATTTGAGACAATTCTGGCAGTATGCACTCGACAGTTATCATGAACATAGGAGAATACTGGCACATCTTCAAGGGGGTAAACTGTTCGCAAAGTCGGTAACATTGATTCTTCCAATAAATCGACATAGTTGATAGCGTTACGACGAGGAGAAATAGGAACAAGTTCGCCTATGTTTCCAGCATCCATCCATGCCCACATGTTAGCTGAAATACGGCCAGATGATTGGTTGGGCACTACGTGGTCCTCCGTGTATCGCGTGTTATCGTAACGCCACAAAGTTAAGCGACCATGTTGAGAAGAGTGAAATGATTTTTCGTCTGTAAAGATGGTGTTTGTCCAGTCGAAATCTAAATAATTACATGCAAAATTCAATCTACAGTTCTGTGTGCATCCGTTAAATGAACTTTCTTAGCATGATTTCTGTAATGCAGCCCAGTGCGGTGGAATTATTTCTAATTGTTTCGAGAAAAACGTCGTAACGTGCTGCAAAATAGCGGGTACGAGTAAAAGGATGTTCTTCGTAATGGTGTTGCATTTCCGTTCTCTGTTGGTTTGTGATTCGACGAACCCCATGATTATGTCGTCGTCGGTCTTCAAGGATACCCTCTTCAGCGTGCCGTCTGATCCAGGTTCTGACCGTGTTACGACTTATATTTAACTCACATGATATTTCTCTAACGCCGCAACCTTGCTCACTAAGCACTACGATCCGAGCTTTTTGTTCTACCAAATTGGCCATTATACGATTCGTTTATAGATATAAATATATTCTTAGATTTTTATTTTAATATTTTCAGATTGACTACTACTTGACATCTCACACATAATGTCATTTCCTTTTAAAAATTATAATACTTTTTCTCCGCAATGAAAAGAGTTTGGATTATAAGCGATTATATTGAAATTCAAATAAGACTGCTGTATCAAAAATATATCTTGTTCAGTGACCACATAGGTTTAAATTGCATTGACATCTAACCCGTAATGACGCATTTATGTTTATATCTAAAACGTACTATGTGCAAATAGCGAATAAAACCTAACTACATTTATGATTACAAAGGAATAATTGTCAAAGTGGGTCACCTTTCAATTTGGTCGACTGTACTTAGCATTTTTATGATTGTTTATGGGCCCCAGTAGCGCATCCATTACTGGGCTACAGATACATTAGCTTGGCTAAATTGAAAGTTCTTCGCAATCGACGATACGAGTCGCCCTCCGCTGAATGCGGTCCAGAGGGAGGAGCTGGTATTGGGGTGCCCCAGTCCAAAGATGAGGACAGTATTCCATGTAAGGGCTAACCTGTGCCTTATAAAGCCGAAGGCGGTGGACCGGAGTGAAATACCGCCTCGACCTGTTAAGCACACCAAGCTTTTTCGAGGCCAATTTGACCTTACCCTCCAAATGGCCACGAAACAGAACCTTGCTCGATACGTCGTCACCAAGAATTCCAACATTGGGTAGGCAGATATGGGAGTGTCTTTAAAACGAGGACATACGACCCACGGCAGTTTTTAGTGGTGAACGCGCAAATTTGTGTCTTTGTCGGGTTGAATTGGACTAAATTAACTATACCCCAATCTGAGACCTTTTCCAAAGCGGTCTCAACTAAGACACAAGTTTGTTTCGACTCTCAATGACGTTTCCCCGAAAAATATTGGCGCGCCCGGTGTGGAGAGCATCGGCCGTAATGTCATCCGCATAACATTGAATGCCGCTAATTAGCATGTCATTGATATGAAGGAGGAACAGAGTAGGCGATAGCATACAGCCTTGCGGGACACCAGCATTCACGGGTGTGGAGTCATAGCATTCACTTCAACTACGACCTTTTCGCTTATGCTATAACCCAATCGCATCCTATCCTTGGAGACGGTTGTGCTTCTTGTCGGATAATCTCAAAACTGCTGCTGATTCTGTTGCTGGTGTTGTGCTGCAGGGTATGGAGTTTTTCATCCCATCCTCTGTGGTTCCCATTGGTGGCATGTGTCGGCCCTGGTTTGGTGAAAACTCTCTGACGACTAATCTGCTTTGTATTACTAATATATCTTGCTGTAAGTTTTCCATGGATAAATAAATAAATAAAGTATTAACTGGATAGTGAAGTCAACATGAGTAGCTCTCAGAATGCGAGTGAGACATTGTTTTATTTTATTTTTCTTAGACCATCCATGAGAATATCTGGAACGCGACCGGTTGTGTCACTGTCAAATTCAGATCGTACAATTCAATTCAATCCAAATGTTACTGAGAAGAAACAGCAATGATCTCATAGTTATATAGATGTCGATATTCTTATTAATAGTCTGTTTAAAACTATAACTAGTAGCTTTGGTGCTAGGTAAAAGAACTGTAAATAAGATGCAGCAGTCACCTTTTGAGAATATATTTAATTTGTTAGGTGGGATAACTGAAGGGAACGAAAAGCCCATGAAACATGGGTTTTACAACGCCTTTGCGTTATTTATTTTAGTAGTATGTTGCGTTGCAGTTTACGTCTTATTCCTAATTCTAGAGCCATTTTTCAAACCTTTGTTTTGGGCTCTACTCGTAGGTTCATTATTACATCCTTTTAAATATAAACTTTCTAAGAAACTCAAGTCGTGGTTCGAAGATCTGGAGAAGACAAACACTTCTGTGATATTAGGTTTGATGGTTATACCTGTCAACATCGTAAATTTGGCTTCAGACACAGTTGGGCATCAGTTCATAGAACATTATAAGGTAATCATTTTTAATTCTGCTTAACCAATCAATAATATTAACATAATATTAACCAAACCTATAAGCAAGCAGAACAGCAAGCAACCAGATCACTAAGCCACATACATATTTTAAAGTTCCATTATCAAATTTATAATATATATAACTAGCTGAATCCCATGGTGATATCCGCAGTACAACTAAGCAGCACCTAAAGAAGAAACTAGTCCAATAAAAGTAGCCTAAGTACTACCTATGAACATATCTGATAATCTAAAATTACAAACAGATACTTCTATTAAATTTATTTGTATAAATAGATTATTAACACAATCAAACTTCTTAATCATATTCTTCAAATTGAATTTTGCATAGGTTTTTAACTCCTTCATAGAGGTTTCCACAAGGTCCTCCATCTTACTCTGTATTTAACCGGCTGGAGAACAGAATTTTCTAGTAACACAATGAAACTATAAGCTGATTGAACTTAGTATTGTTCTTTGAAAAATATTGATGTAAATTTTAATACTAAAAAACAATACTTTGTTAATAAGTTCTTGATCTAGTTAAGCCCACATACAACCACTTCCAAACTACAACTATCTTTCTACCAATATTTTTAATATTTAAATACATTGCTTTGTTTGGGGTGAAAATTAACACATCATTATTTTTTATCATTGTTTTAGAAGAACATAAATGAAATTCTCACATAAATACATATAACACTTTTTATCCTTGCTTCATACATAAATTACTACCTAGATATTGTTAGTAATAGTTTATTGAAACATTGATTATTATATACCAACATGTTAGTATTACTTTAGTAAGTTGTACACAATTATTCATTTCCCTTTTTTATGATATATGGGGCAAACGAGCAGATGTATCGCCTGATGGTAAGTAATTACCGCCGCCCATGGACACCCGCAGCACCAGATGCGTCACAAGTGCGTTGCCGGCCTTTGGGGAAGGGGAGAAGGGTTGGGGTATGCGCCTCCAGTATCCTCACTCACTCGGTGAAACACAGCGCAAGCGCTATTTCACACTATTTACTTCACACACATATTATTCTCAATAAGAAAGTATTCATAAAGCTGTAAGTGATATGTGTCGATTCTCCTTCTTCAATGCTAAAAGTCTCTATTCTCTTGTATTATTGAATATTATGTTTTTACCACATGACTAAGCGTTGAGATGAATTCATTCTCATACATTTTGTTAGTTTTCTACTAACGTAAACATTTGTAGAATAGAATATGATATAATAATTTTATTTGCCATTAATAATAATAATAATCTCTGTATTGTACACCAGAGTACTTATAAAGGTGACACAAAACTAGGAACAAAGGCAATCTCTTCCAGGCAAATTAAGTTAAATTAAATGTTGTACACAAGTTATTATAGAAAAAAATACATTCAGTTCTAACGTTTGGTGGCGTAGTGGTAGCGTATGCGACTGCTAAGCAAGAGGTCTCGGGTTCGATTCCCGGGTCGGACCAAATGTTTGTATGATCTGCAAATATTTGTTTCGGAGTTTGGGTGTTTCCTATGTATAATATGTATGTATTTACAAAAAAAAAGTATATAAGTATTTATATCAGTTGTCTAGTACCCATAACACAAGCTCTGCTTAGCTTGGGACTAGATGGCGTTGTGAGTTAGATGTCCAGAATATTTATTTATTTTATTTATTTATTTAGCCACACTGACATGCAAAAGTTTGTGTTTAATGTATTATAAATTTTATAAAAAGTCAAATCAATGAATAAAGTCACATAACTATGAATGAGAATAAATTAAAATTCCTTAAAATTCCAAATTGTCAATAAATTCAAAATAATTAAACATGTCAATAATGTAAGTTACATAAAAATCATAATCAATTTGCTTCTATTAAATATTCATTCATCAAATGTCTACTTGGGTGGAAGGCCAGATCTGATAGATTGCTGTACATCTTGAGTTACCTATATCTTAGTTCCTTATTATTATTATTTTTAAACCTTCGCAAACATTTAAGATAGACCAAAGTTTGTTATAATATCTTTTTCTTTATTTCACATACTTTAAACAAATTCACCTAATTACTTTTTTTTAAATATTACAGACAGTGATTGGATTGCTGTCAGCAATATTTGTATTGCCATGGCTGTACACGTCTGTGCCAAGAAGCTTTACTTGCCTCTTCTGGCAGTTCAGCAGCTTCATCAGCTTTTCCACCACTTTATTAATAAGTGTTTGCAGCAGCTACATTGTAAGTATTTTATATTATATTTTATGACAGTCTGCTCTGATGTACACTACACAAATTTTGTAGCTAGTTTTTAATTAAATTAATCTTGTTCTGACTATGAATATAAAAAGTTTTACAGTTTTTTATAGGGCACCTGATAATACTATACACATATGACACCTTTATGTTTCAAAAAGGATTTAAAAAAAAATTAGATCTTCTCAAATTCTCTACTGAATATCTATGCCACTTGGTGACAAATAATCAGTAATTAGATTAACATAATTAACCAATTTCTGAAATATTGTCTGGCATAGTTTGCTCCATTAGACAGCCCTTACGGCGCCCATGATATGAAAAAGATTGGTGACACTCCATACGCGATCACTTAGGGAGTAGTGGTGATTCCGTTAAAAACCACCAAGGGTACTGGTCTCAGGCGCCCTGCTCGCCCTGGACCCGGACCATGTGTCAGGTCCCCCACAGGATCGATGCCGCGTCTATTTAGACTATCCTCGGGGAAAGCTTAGGCTTCCCCCTGCCTCATTTCCGAGGGCCTAGTGCGAGTTTGTTTCCGCCTATTTCGTAGTCAAGAAGACCAATGGCATGCATGCAATTGGCAAGCACTGAAATCTTCACCAATCAATATGTCGAACTCACTCGCCGTCTGGAGCAAGATGATATTAAATAAACTCACACTATGCCTTCTGAAGTCTGTGGACGGATGGAGATTCTAACCTTTTTTAGACTTTTTAAAATTAATTATATATTTTACAGACACTGACAATAGTGTTAGCTTACCTCATCAGTTTATACATCTTATGGACACCAGAAAGAGCAAGCATCTTCCGATTTACATCACAATTGCTATGGCTGGTGATCTCAAGCTTTCTAGCCAGTCTCACAGGGTCACTACAAGTATATACTTTTGTTTTAATACAAGCAATCTGTGTTACTGGATTTGCATTAGAAGTATTGGATATCCATAAAAAGCTATTGGTAAAAGGTATGTCATCATTTCACAAGTTTCGACTAATTTTAAATAAATGCCTAGGATAATGCCTGCCTCTGTGGCGCAGTGGTAGCGTATGCGACTGCTGTTCTTGAGGTCTCGGGTTCGATTCCCGGGTCGGACTAAATGTTTGTATGATCTACAAATATTTGTATCGGTATTGTGCTATCTATGTATAATATGTCATATCAGTTGTCTAGTACCCAAAACACAAACTCTGCTTAGCTTGGGACTAGATGGCGTTATGTGTTAGATGTCCAAAATATTTAAATATTTATTTAGTCCTTTCTTAAGTTTTTTTTTTGAAAATATTAATTTATAAAAGTTAACATTTTATCTAGTTTTTGAGGCATGCCTTGTCGGGCCTCAAGCATTTTAAAAGCCAATTACTTACAACCATTTCAAATTAGAAAGCTTTTAGAATGAAACGCTGTAAAGGGAACCAGGATCTTAATCGTAAACCTTTGTGGGAAATAAATAAATAAAATGTTGTTATTTTAACCAAAGATTTAAAATATTCACAGACCCAGAAGCGTCAATAATAGAGGCACTACACAAAGCTATTAAAAACGATAACATCATCGAAAAACCCACTGGTGAGAAACCACAAGAAATTGTGCAAGCAGAAGTCAGTGACCAAGAGGTTTCACCAGGGAAAGATTCCCCATCTCCAATCACTCCCGAATCAGTACAAAAGAGAGGCAGTTGGTCGAGCAATGAACCAATACAAAGCTCCCCAAGACATCCAAAACTCCTGTTCAAGACAAGAACACTATCTGCTTTGCCTCTTCCCGCGAATAAGCAGAAAAGTGATTATCGATTTATTCCAGCTTACAAACACAGATCTTTAGACGAAAACTATATGAAGAACAATTTTGACAACGATGAAGAAACAGCTCTCTACTTCAAGTTTTTGTTCTTTGGATGCCTCTGCATGCTCGTGTGGAAACATATCTGGTTACTACCAGTGACGTTATTCTTCTTGGCCATTCACGTGCTGAAACGTCTGCTAAACTATTTCGGCGTTTGGTTGTTCTTTGAAAATCATTTGAATAATTTCAAGAGGAAACTGTACAACTGGTGGGAGCTCAGGTAATTGTAACTGACAATTTGAAAATAAATTATTAAGCTCGGAACTAAATCTCGATCAAACAAAACATTGAAATTATCTGAAATCTGAATAAAGTTTGTGGGGACGGGGGACGGGGGGGTGTAATATAGTAGTAGTAATATTTGACAACATTTATTTATTACGTGATGCCTAGATATTGAAATGGGAATACGAAACTTGACTGTTTGATTTTTTTATTGCGTAGAGTAGGCAAACGAAAAAATGGGTCACAAGATAAATAACTATCATAGTCCATAGACACCTGCAACTAACGAGACGCCCCCTTCAAATTAACTCCCCGCTCCTCCGCTCGTCTCCGTTACCAGAATCAGGGAAGAGGGATCTGGTCTCCGGTTACTCACTCGCTGATAAGAACTGGTGCAAGAAAAGGCTTAACACTGTTTTTTTTATGTAATGACGTCTCATATATCAATGAACCCTGGCTGCACGCACGAAAAATCATGACTCATTGTCACGTGACATCTGAGCCGAGCGTTTAAGCGAGATCGCGAAACAAGCGATAGAAAAACACAATCGACTGAAGCGTTCAGCTTGTGACGCATATTTTTCATCAACGTTTTCTTATGACGTTATCACGTAAAATTATCGTCCGTAAACCGACTTTACAATCTGTGGGGGAACGGGTATCATGTCCCTACAACACAAAGGGAGGATCCTCCGACCAGGCGAGGTGATCATGCCTGGCAGGCTACTGCCCAACAGTTGATGTTGGGATGTTATATATATGCTAATCGACGCGAGAACTATTTATTTCGCGATTCAGGATTTGAAGTTACTCCGTGTAGTGCGTTACTTCGTAGTTCATTGTATCTTCGGTAGATGGCGCTGTAGTAGGTTATTGTTGTGTTATATGTGGCAGTCGCCGCAATTTTTTTATTTAGGGCCGTTTTTAATACTGTAATCAAGCCGGCCAGTACTAAACATCTTTACCCAATTGCAGGCAAACAGCTCTAATGCCGTCACACGTACGTGGTATTGGGAAGATGCTGTCTATATGTAACGCGACTATCCGCGAGATGGCGTACAGTTCTGTGGATACTGTGTCCACTTGTATTGTGATCGTTGGACTCATTCTATTCCTCATAGTTGCTATCGTTTTCATATGTATACAGGTATGTGTTATTTTTTCTTATAATCTTTTAAAAGTGTACTCGTAATAATTTTTTATCGATATTGTCGTGGGGTAATATCATAAGAAAACAAATTTATTTATTCAAGTATAATTCTCTAAAAATTAATATATTCTTCTTAAATATGTCGATAGTTAGTTTCTGAGCATGAGCCACCCTATAGTCATATCAGCTATAATCACGTCAAGCCTGATGGAGAAACCTGGATGAGACGCTTATCGATACGCGACGTAAACTCAAACTCAAACTCAAATCATTTATTTCCATAGGCCCCAAAAGGCACTTGAACACGTCAAAAATACAAACATAAAAATATAAAACAAAACTCCTAATACTAAATGCACTGAGATGATTTGAATTACCGGAGCTTAGATTGATTTCGATTCAACTCAAAGGTTTAAATTGAAATCAATCCAAGTACCAGGTCCGATGGGTATTGCATTCATGAGAAGAGCTGGTGAGAAACTCATGTGCACCATCTTTTCAAATAATTCATACAATTCGTATTGTGACGTATCCTATCTCTGGAACCCAGACCACTGAGAGTTTGGTCCCTATTCCTAGATACCGGTTAAATATTTATAGTTCATGCAATCCAATTTATTTAAACACGTTATTAATATGTATTAGTTACATTTTTAAATACATTTGTGTACTACAAAGAACTCGAAACAACATCCTGAGGACCATTTGTGATGCACCTTGGTTTACTCGTAACTCTGAGATTCATGAGTGCCTTGGCATGGACTCTGTTGCTCAGGAGGCTAAAACACGTTCTGGAAAATATTCACAGCGCCTGGAAGTGCATCCCAATTCCCTGACAAATTTCCTTTTTATTCCGAATCGAATAAATCGCCTGAAAAGAGCCAATGTGGTATTCTAAGTTAAGGGGTGTTCGGGCATTGGCCCAAACTACCCGAAAAGCCCTTTTCGCCCAGCACATAGTTAATAGACTAATCGCAGATAATAATACTAATAAAAAAAAATTGTGTACACGTATTTTAGTTAGTAATGGTTTTTTTATAGATATATTCTGAGGCTATAGTGGTAGTACAACTAAGTGGCAGCTTGCTGAACAGCACGTACGTTCAGAACAGTGAGCTGCATGCATACCTGCCTGATGGGTGGGAGGAGAAACTGGATTCCCTTATCGACAATGCGTACACATACGGCAGGGAAGGAATCTCAACAGCGGTAATTTTACAATAACTGCATTATACTTAAATCAATTCAAATATGTACCCCTTATTCAAAAAAAAAACCCCTTATTCACAAAAAAAATTATTTCACTTTAAGGAATGGTTAAGCGTTATTTTTAACTTTAAACTTACAGCCTTAAAGTTCAAAATAACACGGCACCGTTGCATTAAGTTAAATAACGTTCATGAATTAGGGTGCGCTATGTTTTGACGTTAACAGTAGGATAAACAAGCTCTGCTTAGTTTAGGACTCATAGCGTTGTGTGTTAGATGTCCGATAATATTCATCATTATTATAATAACTTAATACATCTTATACACAGCTAATTAAACTGTTTATCAGAGTATATCTATTTTTAAAAGAAGTAATGAAATAAAAGCAATAAATAAAGTAGTTATTATGACTGCCTCGATGGCGTAGTTGTAGCGTATTCGACTGCTAAGCTTGAGGTCTCGGGTTCGACTCCCGGGTCGGACCAAATGTTTGTATGATCTACAAATATTTGTTTCGGAGTTTGGGTGTTTTCTATGTATAATAAGTATGTATTTACAAAAAAAAAGTATATAAGTATTTATATCAGTTGTCTAGAACCCATAAGCTCTGCTTAGCTTGGGACTAGATGGCGTTGTGTGTTAGATGTCCGGAATATTTATTATTATTTAACATATTATTTATATTATTAAACAAAAAAATCTATTGACAATAAACATACGTAGTAAAAAAGTGGTTATATTCCTTTGTATGCAATTTTTTAAGTAATAAGCTAGGTATTAATATTTAAAACTATTATTAATAAAACTATTACTTTTTTGCTTTCTTTTGGACCTCTTTAAGATTGAAGGACTAGTAAGTACAACTTATTCCTATAATTTACCATTTTATACCAAAATCACTTATCAGTATTCCATGAAAATGAGTTTTTTTTTTATATTTATTGCAATACCATTTTTCAGTTTAGTTTCTTTGCTGTTTGTAATACATTATCATATATCAGGTCAAAAGTATCCTCAAAGAAGGCGATCCGGAGAAAATAAATCGCGTAGAACAACAAATATTGGAGCTTTGGGATCGAGTTTACCAAAGTTGGGTATCGGGACACTTCGCTGTAACCGTTGGGCCACAAGTCGACGGTTCTGCCATACAAGACTCATGGGACAACTTTGTCAACGATGTCTCTAATACTCCGGGTAAACAATTTAATCATTTTACTTCTTATTGATTAACATTAAAAAAATTATTTTGTTTTTTATATATGGATCGGCCGAAATGACTACTTTGCCTGATGGAAAGCATAAGCAGAATCCAAGAGTGGTTGTCACCATACTTATTGCGAATAGGGCGTACTCCTTTCTGAAAGGCTGGCAACGCACTTGTAACGCCTCTGATGTTGCGGGTGTCCATGAGCGGCGGTAATCGCTTACCATCAGGCGATACGTCTGCTCATTTGCCCGCTAAATAATAATAAAAAAAATGCAGACAATGCAGCATGGTGACCCACACCTTGGCGGCCTAGTGATTCTTCTGCATCGTTGGGCCTCCGGTCTCTCACTCTAAACTACAGACACCCCACGAAACACGACAACACGAGCGCTGTCGTGTTTCTTGTTTCGTGGGGTGTCTATCTATCTACCTTTTTTAAGCCGGTGTGGCGACTTCCACATATAGCACAATAATAAACTACTACAGCGCCATCTACCGAAGATACACTGAACTACGAAGTAACGCACTACACGGAGTAATTACAAATCCTGAATCGCGCAATAAATAGTTCTAGCGCCGATTATCATACGAGTATATACAACATCCCAATATCAACTGTTGGGCAGTGGCCTGTCAGGCATTATCACCTCGCCTGGCTGGTGGATCCTCCCTTTGTGTTAGTGGGCCATTACACACCGTCCCCCCACACCGGTTATTTTTTTTTAATAACTATTTATTTTATGATATGATAACATTTGTAGCAGGTTTATAATCAGCTGTTCATATTGACAGGTATGTTTGATTATTCCGGTGTAGTGAACTGGGTACAAGCCAACCTGGGCACGTTGAGTGCGATAGCTACCAGCATATGGGCTCCACTGGCAAGCAACATGTCGCTGTTGGCCGGCTCAGTGGGTGCACTCACCTCACTCCTCCTGTGTGGTGGTAGCGCTCTTATCAATATCTTCATTAATTTGGTAATTATAATACCCTTTGGTTGAGATCTGTAATCCTAGTTAGGCTACTAAGCAACCTGTGATTAATAGTTACAGTGCCGGCCCAATTATTGTAGTAATTTATCTTCTTGTGTAGCTCAAGTATAAAAAAAAAAAAAAAAAAAAAGAAACAACATGCCTAATAGATGCCAATCTCTTTAGTCACCATATTGATAAAGGTGTCGTGACCTGAAGACACTTTCATCGAAGAAGAAATAAGAAGTAATAATAAACAACAAATTATTGAAATAAATCTCCTGAAACTGGTAATACATAAAAATAACAGTGATATTTAGATAAGGCGTTGCCATTGACAACCATACTGTAATGAGCATAAGTTGTCAGCGCCTTCCACCCATTGAAACAAAAATAGTATTTATAATACAAAAAGAAACCAAAAAAATATAAATTTCAATAAAATTATGAAAATAAAAGGTAAATTCCAAAAAACATAAGACGGTGGTCAGGGTTAGTAGGAAGGTATTTTTTTTAATCTTGACCACAGACGCCCTTACACACTTGGAATTCAAGAATCACAAATGGATACGGCCCTTTTGAGTCCTAACTTGACTTTCGCTGTATACATACAAGGATATAAAACTGATTGCGAAACAACATTTTTTGTCTGTTTGTGTGTTTATTCCGGCTAATTTCTGGAACGGCTGGACAGATTTGGACGGGACTTTCACTGGTAGATGCCGATGTAATAAGGAGTAATTTAGGCTTTTTTTCCACTTAGCTTCGCTCCACGGCGTTACCCGCTATTGTAAAGGTACAAAAAGAACCGAGGGTGACATCGTGAGACTCAGCTAGTGTTAAATAAACTCACACTACACTAACATAAATTAGTGCGCTTTTCGGCTCTGACTGTCTAATTTGTGCAAAAACCAAATGTTTGTATGACCTCTAATTAATGATACATTGATGAAATAATCTATTTATTTCTATTCCCAGGTGGTGTTCTTCACAACATTATTCTATTTGTTGGCGTCAAGTAACGCTCTTTACAAACCCGTCGAAGTGATCACACAAGCGCAACCCAATTTCGGACCCAGAGTTGGCATTGCCCTCTCTGTTGCTATTAATCAGGTAATTATAGCAGAGACAAACTTCTTAGCACTCCATGGATTCACCGTGCGGATGCCGGGTCCATCGTGTGGCAGAGGGAGAAACTCAAAGCAGTTCCCAGGACTTAGGCCCCCTTTAAGATGCGCATCAACGCTCACCTTCACTGCTCGAGTTTCCCGCCCTACCTAGCCAAATTTGGTAGGAACCTGTTAGTGCAGCCTTGGATACTCTTTCTAAAATAGAACTTACTGCAGATCTCTCTTTTGAAAGACCTTGGCCTGTCGAGATCTGCAGTAAAGTTATAATTTTATAATACTCGTAAATAGTTATTACAAAACTGCCTCGGTGGCGTAGTGGTAGCGTGTGCGACTGCTGTGCTTGAGGTCTCGGGTTCGATTCCCGAGTCGGACCAAATGTTTGTATGACCTGCAAATATTTGTTTCGGAGTTTAAATGTTTTCTATGTATGTTTTGTATAATGTATTTATATCAGTTGGCTAGTATCCATAACACAAGCTCTGCTTAGCTTGGGACTAGATGGCCTTGTGTGTTGGATGTCCGAAAAAAAAATTGTATTTACCGACTATCTCTGCGAACGTCCGTACGATGAAAGTTTAATAATACGAAATGTCATCACCACAATTCATCCCGTGAACAAACTGCAAGGTAACAAGCTGCAAAGATAAGGGGGGGAGGGGATGACCTCTGCTAACAGTACGCCTCTGGTGTTGTAGCTCGTTTGCCCATTCGCCCGCTATTCCATAAAAAAAACCTATACTCTTTACGCTGTAGCATGGTGCGGGTGACAGTTTCATTAACACTTCGTTTCACTCTTGAAAGTTGCCGCGATTTATGAATTATGACTGAGTATTTCAGCTGTACCACATTCGTAATATATTAAATCATTAATAACTGTAGTAAATTAAATTAAACCAAACCAAAATGTTCTAATCTACAAATAAATCAAATTTAATGAAAAATTAAGCAGTGTTATGCGTATGACGTAACGCCATAGAAGTATTTAGTGATGGGATGTGCTGCTACCATGGATAGTCGATATTTTTCATAATAAAAAACAGTATTTTTTTATTGTTAAAATTGGTCTATAATTATACAACAGAACATTTATATGGTAAGGTTACTTAAAAGGTTGCTAAGAAAAAATACATTTTATTCGTCCAACTCATATCAGAGTCAGGAACATCTGAATTGTCACTTAATTTCATGATCTGAATCTGTGACGGATATTATTAACGAACAACAACCTCCCTGGCCTGACTACCCAAAAAAGTTTATTTTTCTATGCTTAGACATGGTAATAACAACGAACTCAACAAACAAATAACAGTTACACTGCACAACTGAATAACACACTCATTTTCATAACAATATTAAAGAGAACTAGATTTGTGCTGCGAGTATCGTTAGCGATAAAAATGAATTGCATAACGTGACATCCCTTAGTTATGTGGTACTGATAGATGTCAACGTCGTACAGGCAACTGTCACCCGCACCATGCTACAGCGCAACGAGTATAAATTACTTACTAAAGTGCGTAAGTATTTTGAGCAAATATCTCATTGCAATACTGACCTTTGATAATGTAATCTTAATGTGTTAGCGGACGGTTTGAACACAGAATATCAAACATATCTAAACTTAATACAGGCTAAATGTTTTAAAACAACACATATCTACATGTTGCAATCAAAACTTAACCAATCAAATGTGGTTTTACTAATAAAAGTATCATTGATCTTACCGTTGGGCGTGGGCTGAAGTACTTTAATTTTATTTTTTTAGTAAAACATACTCTTGACGATATCTTATATATAAAATTCTCGTGTCACAATGTTAGTAACCATACACCTCCAAAACGGCTGGACCGATTTTTAATTAATTTGCATTTGCGTGTGCATATCAGGTAGGTCTGAGAATCGGTAGTCCACTCCTATTTATTTTTTTGAATTTTTAGGTAAATTTTTCATTTTTTATGATAATATTTATGCATTAGAGAATACATACAACCCTGAATTTTCAACCCTCTACGATCAACCCCTATTTTTCCATCGCGATTTTTATTGACCCACCCCTAAAATATACTATATTCCTTTTTATGGCAAAGCAACGTTTGTCGGGTCAGCTAGTTTTTATATACTTTTGGTTAACGAATGAGTGAAAAGATTGGCCTATATATTTGTTTTCACGTACTAACTACAAGTGCTTTTTATGTAGGAATTACATACGTATGCTACAAATGTAACAAACATAACAAAAAACAATGCGAAATTCTCCATATTATGATATTCGTAACTAAAAAGTGTAAAATAAAAAAAAATAAAATAAAAAATCTTGAATGTGTAAAAATTACCTATAATAACTCACTAATAAAAAAAGGTGTGTGTGCGATTTACACACGATATAAGTGAAACTTCAGTAAATCGACAAAAGAATGGGACCGACATTTGCTCTCTCGCTCTGGCTCACTAATTACAGGCGACTTTTTGTATTTGTGTCTCTTACCTGTCGTTTTTTCCGTTGCATCCGGTTTGGAATCACAACGATTCTAAAGAAGTTTCACTTCAAAACTGAAAAGGAAATAAGTTCAGTCGGAATGTATAGAAAGTAATACTGCCGCCATTGTTATAAATACAGTAAATAATACGGTCAAGTAACGCAACTTACTGCATGTATGTTGAATTCAATGTGTTCCGTATTAGAATTTATTATTTGTTTTATTTCATGTGTGTATTGATTATGAAATTATTTTCATGTTGTAGTAATTAACTGCCTCGGTGGCGTAGTAGTAGCATATGCGACTGCTGTGCTTGAAGCCTCGGGTTTAATTCCCGGGTCGGACCAAATGTTTGTATACTCTGCAAATATTTATTTCGGAGTTTGGGTGTTTTCTATGTGTAATATGTATGTATTTACAAGAAAAAAATTATATATGTATTTATATCAGTTGTCTAGTACCCACAACACAAACTCTGCTTAGCTTGGGACTAGATGGCGAGGTGTAAAAAAAGAAACTTTCTACACTTTGATTGGATTAAATTTGTTTTTTTTCCTTTGTTATTTAAGCAGTTGATTTGGTTTTTAATATTTTTTTAGCTCAATAGATCATTTGACTAATTAAAAATTTTGACTGCAACATACACAACGTAATTTCAGCGAATTTGTGTTCTAATTTTATACGCATAAAGGTTATCTGTGTAAGCTCCTATATCGAAAAACTGAACAGTTAGATTATGACGTTTTTGTAATATTTAAAAGTTGTGTCAATAATATATAAGTTACATCAGGTCGTTGTAGATATTTGTTTTTGTTTATGGAACAGGGGGCAAACGAGCAGACGTATCGCCTGATGGTGAGCGATTACCCTCATTTCATTTTAGTAACCAGACTGCTAAGAAATATAAATAATAATAATTAATATTTCGAACACCTAACACACAACGCCATCTAGTCCCAAACTAAGCAGATCTTGTATTATAGATACTACTACTAGATAACTGATAAAAATACATATACCTGCACTTCTTTTCTAAGTAAATACATATTATACATAGAAAATACCCGAACTCCGACAGAAATATTTGCAGATCATTTGATCCGACCCGGGAATCGAATGCGAGACCTCAAGCAAATACATTTCAAATTTATTTTTGATTTTGTCGCAGGTATTCAGAGCTTCGTTCAAGATGGCACTGTTCTACGGCTTGTGGACGTGGCTAGTACACAATTTGTTCGGCGCCAAAGTTGTTTATTTGCCATCAGGTAAGATACTTAATATACCACTTTTTTTTTTACTTCTAATTACATTTATTTTTATTTATTTATTTACAACTAACTATCTGCCAGTAAAAGTCTCAACAAAGTCGGTCCAGCTGTTCCAGAGATTAGCCGGAATAAGCAAATTGACAGACAAACAAAAATTTAAAAAACATCGTTTGGTTGTGTACCGTAGGTATATACACACATATGCATTTAGTATAAAGTGTTTATTTTGATATTACAAACAGATACTCCAATTTAATTAATTTAAAAAGAATTATCTAATTTGGTGCAGTCGATCGGCAGTTATGCGCGTACATACAGTCCGGTGATTCATTTTTATATATACATAATATATGTTTATAATGTAGAAACTATCTATATATACAGGGTCTGTCGTAAATAATGGATAAGTCGTAAACTGGAGTTGGTCCGGCTATGAGACTATTAGAAAATCGTATCTTTTTGCCAGGGTTTCTAACCGTATGGAAATGGCGTAGACTTTTATGTTTTTTTATAAATTTCGCTACTCTTTGCATTCATTCCGTTGCCATTTCGTTAAATTTAGGTATTTCTGTGTCATTTTTTTTGTATTATAGTCTTGAAGATGTGTATTATTTAGTTTTAGTACTGTTTTAGGCGTTTTTAACGTTGGTCATTTTCAAAATTGTCATTTTAAGATTTTTTATGTTTTTGTTTTACTTAGGGTCAACTTTTGATCATTTACTGTGTAAAAAAAAAGTACGGCGCTATAGCTGCCCATGATCTTAATAAATTATCTAGTATGTGTAGATTCTAAAAAGGTATAACAATGCATACTTCACAAGTAATATTAAGCTACATGAGCGAGATCAATATCAAGGTGAGAAAATATTTTTTTCATGTAATGTTGTAAATGGTTATAAAACTTCGTCATAATGATTTATTTCTGCCAAGATTCTTTACACAAACACTATGGGGTCACTATTAAGGATATTCAAAAGAAAACTAGGTTGTTTTAGTACGTAAAAATATTTATTCAACAACTTAAACTAAATGTTCGAAGTGTCCTCCGCCGGCAGCTATGCACGCTCTACATCGCCTAATAAACGATCGCTTAATCCGGCGCACATAACCGGCTTCTTCAATTTTTCTCGCTGCTACTTGAATGCGCGCACGCAACTCTTCTACAGAACTTATTGTTTCACTGTATACTTTTTCTTTTATACAGCCCCAGTAAAAGAAGTCCAAGGGGTTCAGGTCTGGCGAACGTGGAGGCCATAAAATTGGCCCCAATCGCCCTATCCATCTATCTGGATAAGTATTATTTAAATGTTCCCTGACACGAACAGCGTAATGTGCTGGACACCCATCATTTTGTAGCCACATCTCATTTCTTATCTCTTGTGGGACGTCTTGCAGTAAACTAGGTAAAGTATTTGCTAAAAAATTCAAATACATATCCGCATTTAATATTGCCGGCAATTCGAATGGACCAATGATTTTGCCATTAATAATGCCAGTCCATAAATTAATTTTAAATTGATATTGCGATCGGTCTTCGGTCTTCTCGGATAAGTCTTGGGTTTTCGAGTTGCCAGCTGTGTATGTTGTGAAGATTCAAAAAACCATCTTTTCGACACGTTGACTCGTCACTCCATAAAATTTTATTAAAAAAACTTTGGTCTTCCCTCATCTTTCGCAGCATTATGCGACAAAATGTTATTCTCGCAGCAGCGTCCCTTGGCATTAATGTTTGGACCCTTTGATAATGATAGGGATATAATTCATGCCTTTTTAAAATCCTGTGTACAGATTTTTGAGGTATACCGGTGCGCCTTGAAATTACACTTATGGACGTACCAGGGTCTTCTGCAACTATTTCCAGTACTTCGGCTGCACTGTGGCGTTGTGGTCGTCCTTCACTCGCCCCGCCTACGCCGGTCCCAGGAAATCGTCCTTCCAAAAATGTGTTGTGCACTCTTATGAAGACACGATAGTCGGGATGCCGGGCATTTGGATATTTTTCCCGATAAACTCTAGCAGCTCTATTGGCGTTGCCATCACATAAACCATAAATGTAATGCATGTTTACGTATTCGGCCGGCGTGTATTGTTGAGGCATGATATACAAAATTTTCCAAAATAACACGTGCAATCGATAGCACAACACGATGCCCATAAATGAGAGCTGAGTTGTCAATATCACCAGGTTAACAAGTCCAAATCACAAAGAAAATCTAAGTCCGATATTAGAAAGCAGTAACAAATTGACGACAGTAATGAAAACGAGAGCACATGCGATGGTCAAAATCACACTGAGAGATGTATCAGGAGTGCGCCCTAGCTAAACGCATGCTAAACTTTTCACACATCGTGAGTGTGAAAGGGACGGTGCATCATGCAGTGTGCCTAGTAACAATGTCCTTTTCACGCGGGGAGACCCTTTGTATTGCTGTCTTTGTTCATTTTTTTACCTGATGATCCTTTTTACGAATAAACTTGTAACATGTTTGTCGCATGTAACTATTAGAGCACATCAATTTTAAAATTAAACACCTTTATGAAATGAGGAGGCATGAAATTTTTTTGACAAAAAACTACCTAGATTTCTTTGAATATCCTTAATAGTGGCCCCATAGTGTTTGTGTAAAGAATCTTGGCAGAAATAAATCATTCTGACGAAGTTTTATAACCATTTACAACATTACATGAAAAAAATATTTTCTCACCTTGATATTGATCTCGCTCATGTAGCTTAATATTACTTGTGAAGTATGCATTGTTATACCTTTTTAGAATCTACACATACTAGATAATTTATTAAGATCATGGGCAGCTATAGCGCCGTACTTTTTTTTTACACAGTAAATGATCAAAAGTTGACCCTAAGTAAAACAAAAACATAAAAAATCTTAAAATGACAATTTTGAAAATGACCAACGTTAAAAACGCCTAAAACAGTACTAAAACTAAATAATACACATCTTCAAGACTATAATACAAAAAAAATGACACAGAAATACCTAAATTTAACGAAATGGCAACGGAATGAATGCAAAGAGTAGCGAAATTTATAAAAAAACATAAAAGTCTACGCCATTTCCATACGGTTAGAAACCCTGGCAAAAAGATACGATTTTCTAATAGTCTCATAGCCGGACCAACTCCAGTTTACGACTTATCCATTATTTACGACAGACCCTGTATATAGATAGTTTCTACATTATAAACGCACGAAGTGGAATTAATGCCACATGGCATTATCTACCAGTCAACCTTGAGTTAGTTCAAAATGGTCAATATTTATTTATAAACCTACGAAATAAATAGGAATGCAAATAAACACTTAATAATGAAAAATCAACCATTTACGAAACAGACTCGCCCAGGAAAGGTTTCGTATTATATTATATATATAAATTATCCGTCATAAATATCGAATAAAAAATCACGTTTGTTGGTATGGCAGCGTCTTTAAATATTTATTTTATTGTTTTTAGTATTTGTTTTTTGTTGTTTGAAATACAAATCTCTTAAAATTTCAACTAACTATCACGGTTCATGAGATACAGCGAAGTCTTCGTAATAGGATTTTTTTTTTGGAACGAAGTTCCTTATCGCGCGATATGAACGAAAAAACGAAGGGGGCTAGACGGAAATTGTCGCGACATAATTTGTTGTCACGACACTTTTTGTTGTCACGACACTTTTTGCTATTTTAAATTTTATTTGTTATTAGTTTATTTTTCATTGCTTGAAGCAACCCAGATACTATATATATATATCTATATATATATATATATATATATATACTATATATATATATATATACTATATATATATACAGGGTCTGTCGTAAATAATGGATAAGTCGTAAACTGGAGTTGGTCCGGCTATGAGACTATTAGAAAATCGTATCTTTTTGCCAGGGTTTCTAACCGTATGGAAATGGCGTAGACTTTTATGTTTTTTTAAAATTTCGCTACTCTTTGCATTCATTCCGTTGCCATTTCGTTAAATTTAGGTATTTCTGTGTCATTTTTTTTGTATTATAGTCTTGAAGATGTGTATTATTTAGTTTTAGTACTGTTTTAGGCGTTTTTAACGTTGGTCATTTTCAAAATTGTCATTTTAAGATTTTTTATGTTTTTGTTTTACTTAGGGTCAACTTTTGATCATTTACTGTGTAAAAAAAAAGTACGGCGCTATAGCTGCCCATGATCTTAATAAATTATCTAGTATGTGTAGATTCTAAAAAGGTATAACAATGCATACTTCACAAGTAATATTAAGCTACATGAGCGAGATCAATATCAAGGTGAGAAAATATTTTTTTCATGTAATGTTGTAAATGGTTATAAAACTTCGTCATAATGATTTATTTCTGCCAAGATTCTTTACACAAACACTATGGGGTCACTATTAAGGATATTCAAAAGAAAACTAGGTTGTTTTAGTACGTAAAAATATTTATTCAACAACTTAAACTAAATGTTCGAAGTGTCCTCCGCCGGCAGCTATGCACGCTCTACATCGCCTAATAAACGATCGCTTAATCCGGCGCACATAACCGGCTTCTTCAATTTTTCTCGCTGCTACTTGAATGCGCGCACGCAACTCTTCTACAGAACTTATTGTTTCACTGTATACTTTTTCTTTTATACAGCCCCAGTAAAAGAAGTCCAAGGGGTTCAGGTCTGGCGAACGTGGAGGCCATAAAATTGGCCCCAATCGCCCTATCCATCTATCTGGATAAGTATTATTTAAATGTTCCCTGACACGAACAGCGTAATGTGCTGGACACCCATCATTTTGTAGCCACATCTCATTTCTTATCTCTTGTGGGACGTCTTGCAGTAAACTAGGTAAAGTATTTGCTAAAAAATTCAAATACATATCCGCATTTAATATTGCCGGCAATTCGAATGGACCAATGATTTTGCCATTAATAATGCCAGTCCATAAATTAATTTTAAATTGATATTGCGATCGGTCTTCTCGGATAAGTCTTGGGTTTTCGAGTTGCCAGCTGTGTATGTTGTGAAGATTCAAAAAACCATCTTTTCGACACGTTGACTCGTCACTCCATAAAATTTTATTAAAAAAACTTTGGTCTTCCCTCATCTTTCGCAGCATTATGCGACAAAATGTTATTCTCGCAGCAGCGTCCCTTGGCATTAATGTTTGGACCCTTTGATAATGATAGGGATATAATTCATGCCTTTTTAAAATCCTGTGTACAGATTTTTGAGGTATACCGGTGCGCCTTGAAATTACACTTATGGACGTACCAGGGTCTTCTGCAACTATTTCCAGTACTTCGGCTGCACTGTGGCGTTGTGGTCGTCCTTCACTCGCCCCGCCTACGCCGGTCCCAGGAAATCGTCCTTCCATCCTTAATAGTGACCCCATAGTGTTTGTGTAAAGAATCTTGGCAGAAATAAATCATTATGACGAAGTTTTATAACCATTTACAACATTACATGAAAAAAATATTTTCTCACCTTGATATTGATCTCGCTCATGTAGCTTAATATTACTTGTGAAGTATGCATTGTTATACCTTTTTAGAATCTACACATACTAGATAATTTATTAAGATCATGGGCAGCTATAGCGCCGTACTTTTTTTTTACACAGTAAATGATCAAAAGTTGACCCTAAGTAAAACAAAAACATAAAAAATCTTAAAATGACAATTTTTAAAATGACCAACGTTAAAAACGCCTAAAACAGTACTAAAACTAAATAATACACATCTTCAAGACTATAATACAAAAAAAATGACACAGAAATACCTAAATTTAACGAAATGGCAACGGAATGAATGCAAAGAGTAGCGAAATTTTAAAAAAACATAAAAGTCTACGCCATTTCCATACGGTTAGAAACCCTGGCAAAAAGATACGATTTTCTAATAGTCTCATAGCCGGACCAACTCCAGTTTACGACTTATCCATTATTTACGACAGACCCTGTATATATAATAGATAGATAAGATTTCGAACTTTTATATATACATATCATCATTATCATCACTATTATCATAATCATCATTTCATCATTTTCATCAATTCATCATTTTCATCACTTTCATCATTTTCATCATCTTCATCGTTTTCATCATTTTCATCATTTTCATCACTTTCATCATTTTCATCGTTTTCATCATCTTCATCATTTTCATCATTTTCATCAATTCATCATCTTCATCACTTTCATCACTTTCATCATTTTCATCATCTTCATCATTTTCATCATTTTCATCACTTTCATCATTTTCCCCATTTTCATCATCTTCATCATTTTCATCATTTTCATCATTTTCATCATTTTCATCATTTTCGTCATTTTCATCATTTTCATCACTTTCATCATTTTCATAATTTTCATCATCTTCATCACTTTCATCATTTTCATCATTTTCATCATCTTCATCATTTTCACCATTATCATCATTATCATTATTATTATTATTAATATTATTGTGTACACATATATCATAAAACTAGAAATTACGTAAAATATTGAAGTAAATATAATATTTGTATCGTCTTTCTATTTCGAACTTCGTTCCATCCGGGTGTCCCTTGACACCTCTCAAGTTTTTTTTTTTTTATATTGAATAGTTGGCAAACGAGCAGACGTATCACCTGATGGTAAGCGATTACCGCCGCCCATGGACACCCGCAATACCAAAGGCGTCACAAGTGCGTTGCCGACCTTTGGGAGGCAGGGGTTAGGGTATGGGCCTCCGGTATCCTCACTCACTCGGTGTAACACAGCGCAAACGTTATTTCACACCGGTTTTCTGTGAGGCTGTGGTATCACTCCGATCGAGCCGACCCATTCATGCCGAAGCATAGCTCTCCCACTAAACACAAAACAGGGTTTGGGTACAGAACCCTAAAAACCATTAACTTGCCAGTATTAAATACAAACCTATTTGTAACTGTAACTAAACATAGACGACTCACGGAAGAATTTTAAAGCTATTAATTAGTACGATATTACGTATGCGTATGATATGTAGTAGGTAATAGCAAAATTTGTCTGTAACTAATTGTAGACTTAACGACACATTATAACCTATCAATACTCGTGTTATCTAAGTGCCAAGGGAGGAACAGCTGTAGATAAATAAGGAATGTTTGACTAACGCTACCTCAATAGAAAATGACCCTTATCATGTCCACCGACAATATTACTAATAGTGATGTACTTGACTACATTTTATCGTAAGAAAATACTACCAAAATTTCGTAAATCCTTACATAGAATTAAAATTCGTTGCGTAATTTATAAGATCGAACTTAATTTTATTACCATCTTATCTCAATTTTAACAATAGAAAGAGTGATTTAAAAATAAGGTCTATATTAATGCATATTGTTGTATATAATACCATAATACTCACAGAAAACCGGTTTGAAACAGCGCCTGCGCTGTGTTTCACCGAGTAAGTGGGGATATTGGAGGCCCATACACCAGTCCCTTCCCCATCCCTCTCCCCATCCCCCAAAGGCCGTCAACGCACTTGTGACGCCTCTGGTGTTACGGGTGTCCATGGACGGCGGTAATCGCTTTTTTTATTTTATTTTTTTATTTATACAGCTTTATTGAACACCACAAAAAAATAAAAATTTACAGACATAACTACATGAAGAACTACAATGGGTAATAACAATAGGCGGTCTTATCACTCACGGCGATCTCTTCCAGACAACCTTTATACGGATATTGTGTAATTTGGATTTTGGGTAGTTTAAGGTGTATCTAAGTTTAAAATAATCTGAGAAAATGAAATATAAACCTAATATCTTCCGGCGATACGTTTGCTCGTTTGCTCACCTATTCCATAAAAAAGTTAGAGATTTCAAATATTACGTATATACAGTCAGTAGTAAGTAGAAACATAGAATACCGTGGGAGAGCTATGCTTCGGCATGAATGGGTCGGCTCGACCGGAGTGATACCACGGCCTCACAGAAAACCGGTGTGAAATAGCGTTTGCGCTGTGTTTCACCGAGTGAGTGAGGATACCGGAGGCCCATACCCCAACCCCTCCCCCCATCCCTCAAAGGTCGGCAAAGCACTTGTGACGCCTTTGGTGTTGCGGGTGTCCATGGGCGGCGGTAATCGCTTACCATCAGGTGATACGTCTGCTCGCTTGCCCACAATTCAATAAAAAAAGAATTTCAACAAAAGGCGTAAACAAAAACTAAATTTGTCGATACGATATTTTATAAGAGCCTATTAAAAGGTCTACATATGCAACAACGGTTATTGGCAAACCTAGAAGTAGAACTAACACTTTTGGAATCTGGGTGGGGTAATATAGATAACTAACAACGCGAGTTTCATTTACTTTATGTAAAAGCTTCTAGGGATTTAGCAAAATGAAAACAATTAATATTCTTGATATAGAACACTTATTTCCTGATTCACTCCTCGACTTTACTTGATTTGCTGGCAGCCATTATGATGTGAATATATCCCCTCCATAATGGCAGCCCGACATCAAGTCAGTATTTTACATTTCTTATTTATTAATTATGACATTTAATATGTTTTAATAATTTAATTAATCTTTGACTTTCGGAATTATCTGCATTATTATTACAGCTCGCTTACTCGCACCTAATATTCAATTGACAGATATTCCGGAAGTCAATTACACAATCACAACTGTATTTTATAATTAGGATTACCGCTAACATATGTGAAAGTGGGGGAGGGAAGTCAATGAGTGTATGAGATGCTGGTCATACACCTACCTGACATGCTTCTGAGGACTGTGAAAATAGCATTTTATCGTTTCTGTTACTGCGTTCAAGTACGCAGGGAGGGGGGGGGGGGGGGGGGAGGAAACTATCAAATTGATAAATATGTTTGAAATGTTGTTACCACAGTGTTAATTCTTATGCCTAAGTTTACGGGGTCGACTTAAATAATATCTATAGTATATATTATTTTTATGTAGAAAACTCTGCCTCCAAATAACTATAGTACCAACCCTACCATATAGAAACCCCCCCCCCCCAGTACTTACCCATTTACCTTTAGCCCTACAGTAGATATCATGAAATATGTAATTATATAGAAACATCGCACAAAAGTGTAGGTAAATAAAAAAAATGTAATAACTACCGATATAACCACTTTCGCCGTACTTAAAGTTCAAATATTATGTTAATTACAAACAGATATTAAAACTAATAACTTGTGACTTGTGGTGAGTCAGTCAACTTTTCGATAAAATTTGATAATGTTATATTCATAAATTGTCTACGTCGCTTAGGAATTATCACGAGATGATGTATGTTCATTCGACGCTGTTGTATTTTTATTACGAACGTGTATTGTGAAAGCTGTGCCAAGATTACAGTAAAAAAGTGTTAAACTTCAACGAATAATGCATTAATTATGGGCCACGGTACTATTCTGTTGTTAACTGTACTTGTGCAGTCTGCTGTAAGTGTAAGAATAAATTTTACGAGCTGCCAGAGCCCTCAATGGTCCTGTGTGAATAATTTGCCAAATGAAATTGTCTATAATTGCGCCGGTCTCAAGAGTAATGTAAGTATTATTTGTTTTTTTGGATATATCGTTTATCTTTTCTAAAATATTTGAATTCGAATATATACGATATTTCCTTAGAATACATATTTAGGTCTGCTACTGTATATCATGTTTAATTTATCGTTAGGGTTGAGTACCCTGTTTTTTGCAAAGGAAATATAAATCTCAATGTTCTAGTCATGAAAAATAATGTTTCGTAAGAAAAAAGTATCAATAAATTGTCGTGTTTATTCATTTAGGGTACATTTTTTCTAACACATATATGATACGTGATTAACCACACAGTTGCTAGTTGATTATTTAATTACAGATAACTAAAATATTACTCTGAATTATTAAGTCAATACAGTTACTTCAGTTAATTAATAAATTATCATGCAATAATTAGTCTTTCGTATTGTTTTAGGACTTCATTCTACACCTAAAGGATTACTATACTGATCATATAACGAGTGTCACAGTACAAAACTGTAGAGATTTGCGCGTCGTTCTCGACTGCCCTATACTGCAAAGACCGTCACAGTTACAAGCATTCAAAATTAAAGACTGTGAAAGACTCGAGTTTGTGTCGCTCTCAAGCCACTCGTTACTACAAACGCCGTCCGAAGTGACCATAGATAATGTAAAAGAAGTTGTCTCATTACCAAAAGGAATATTCAAATCTCCCTCAAGTGCCACAGAACAAAAATGCCTCGGTGCTTCAACATTAAAACAAATAAGTATCGTCAACACCAAAATAAACACAGTTCACACTAAGGCATTTCATAATGTGACTGGTATAAAAAATGTTAAGTTTGATAACGTTACAATAATGCATGTACGTAATCAAGCCATAGAGACTATTATGGGTCCCGATACTATGTTTACAATAAAAAAAAGTAGAATTGATAGATTGGATTCAAAAGGGATCGTTGTACTGAGTAACACCGTATCCATAACTGAGAACACATTTAATGATGTAGGCAGTGGTTGTATAAATATCACAGCAAATAATGTCAACATTGTTGGTAATAAGTTTAAAGAAATAGCACCGAATGGTCTCGCTCTCAAAGCTGTAAAAATCAATATAACTCAAAATAACATAACCAGACTCAAAACTAATGCTTTGAACAGCGTCAAATGTCTAAGGAAGCGAACAAATAAAAAGGAATTCACATTCTCCAAAAACAAAATTGAAATTATAGAACCACACTCTATAACTTTCGATTACACCAGTTGCAGATTTGCTGGCACCGTTATTAACTTTACAAATAACCAAATGGATTGTGTTTGTCAAAACATAGCCTTTCTGAACTCGGCAATATCGAACACAGAGCTACATAACATTATTCTCGATCCTTTGAATAATAACACTTGTTGGTCTGCGCCTTGTACTCTACCAGTAGATGTAGTAAAGATATTAATGGAAAGTGAAATGTGCCAAATAGCGCTTGACCCGCAAGTCATGTGTTTACTATACAGCGACAAACATTCGAAAAATGACACCACGCCTGATGAAGAAGTCACGGAACCTACACCCACATTCTACTTGATACGACAGGCAAATTCTCCTAATGGTGAAGCAAGCGCCGCTCTAACAGCCGTTGACAAAGACGATCTCTTAAGAGACAGTCATTTGAACATGACCAATAGAACTATCATCAAAGTTGTATTTGATTCGTCGAAGGATTTTGTTGAGACGCTAAGAAGTACGAGTTCAACACACAAAAGACCAGTTGAGGAATCAAAGACAGCTCCCAGAGAGGAGTATGTAAACCGTTGCGTAGGTTCTCAGTGTAGAAATAATTTTGCGTATGACAAACAGAAAGCTCTAGACTTTTACAAGTATGTGTACGCGCAACTGAGACCACCGAGACTGACTGATAGCATAAAAAAGAAAACTTGATTGTTTTTACATTTATTAATAAACGTTATTTCATTACTTATCTTTTTATTCTGACCTGCACGAGTTTATGAGATTGTAACATTATACTGAAAACATATACCTATACGTTTATTTGTGTTAGTATCTCATGTTTATACTTGCTGATAATTATGAGCCAAGTACAAGATAAAATACATATAATATGGATTGAAGTTGATTTAATTGGGCCTTTTTTTGTTAACGATTGAAAACCCCCACGGCCTGTCTCTCCGATACGATATACCTATGCACAAACCGTTTCAAATATTGTTTTTGTCAATTTTCAAGGCAGCATTTTTATCATTTCTCATCAACGCAACATCGAAACGATTCAGGGTTCAAGCCCTCAGATTATTTGCCATCGTTTTTCTCCTGTTATACATTTACATCCACTATGAGACAATTCGAAACCTTTCGACTATTGCCGGGTAACTGCCGAAAGTCGTTTCCTATTTCACAGAACAATAATTTCATTACAGTGCTTGCTGCGGTATTAGGAGCAGCTCCGTTCTTAGGTCCGTACCTGGCTGGAATACCGGCTGCATTAGACGTGTGGTTACAAGGAAGGCCTATGGCGGCTCTTCTGCTACCTATCGTGCAGGCCGCTCCCATAGCATTCCTTGACGCAGCTGTGTACGCTGAAATAAAAGAGTAAGTTAATTTCATCCATCCATCATTTATAGGTCCTGGTTAACGAACAACGTCCCAAAATGATCAAAATTTCATCAGAGTAACCCAAAACCTTTGACATGCCAGGAACACAAAATAATTGTTTAATTATTGAACACGATATCTGTTGCATCATAATTTGTCATGCTACAAAACTCATAAAGCTAGCGACGATATACGATTATGGTTAGACTGAATTATAAACATTAGTTTTGCTATGTTTTCACTGCTTTGGCATCTGAGAACTCCTCAATGGGCGACGACAACGGTAACTTCTGAAATCTCTTGACACTGTTTTTGTTATTAGATCCAAAAATTATTCCTAGATCAGAAATTAACATCTTAAATAATCCAATTTAACATGCGTCTTTCCGTTTTAGTGAAACTATTTCCAAGTTTCGAAATGTCAAATAAATTATTCCCATTACAGCGGCGGTCATCCCTACGTGACCGGCCTGGCTATTGCGGGGGGTATATTCTACCTGGGCCCTGAGGGTGCTATATTGGGGCCCCTACTACTTTGCTGCTTGATGGTGGTTTTGAACCTCTCATCCACATTTCTCCGCGATACGCCGTCTGAAGAACGCGCAGCTTTGCATTCACGCGTCAGGTAAATCTATGGTTTGTGCGATTATAGGAGCACACCATAGTAAAAAAAAGTTAGCTTTTCAAGTACATTAATACAGAGTAATTCTTCATTCATTTTACTTCTGCATGATCTTTGAATATATTTAAATTCTTGTATTAGATGTACCCGATTTAAATGAAGTACTTCAGTACAATTACCAACAGTGAAATATAATTGTGCAGGAATAAAATGACGCAGAAAATAAAGAATTAAAAACAATATTTCAAAAATATATTACAGTAATTTTCAATGAAAAGCTAATTTTTTCGTACTGTGTGTAAACAAAACAACTATGTACAAATACCGTTTGAGTTTTGTTTTTTTTTTTTGAGTGATTACCTGCTCCATTTACATTTTGAAATTGAAGTTGGATTGATTCAACTTTTTTAAGAATGTGCCCTTTATAATCAACTACAAATTGACGGGTAGTTGTTAAAATATACAGCTGAATTTCTTATTACAAACCAAAAATAAGAAACTATTTTATCGAATAACAAATTCAACAGTATGTTTTATTCTTGCGCTATTCTCGAATTCCAAACAAAATCAATTTTGTATAAATAAAATAATGTAATAAGATTATTTATCGAACTACCTTCCTGTCTTATGCACAAGTTACTTATTAAAACAATATTTATCTTAAATATCATTATTATAAACACTCTAGTACTATCTACTTATTACTGTCTGATGTTTTTTTTTAACTTAGGTCATTATTGGGAATATTTTAAGATAAGGTGTGTATTTGTTTGACCTATGTCTTGTATATGTTATGTTATGCTCGTTTAAAGACAAGACAGACAGACACCGTACGTAGCTATTAATTGTTTTATGCTCGGTTTCTGAAGATCTCTATGAAATTTCAGTTAATTATACATTAGCAAATATAGGTTAAATGTCTGGCAATACGATGAATAGTTGCGTAAGGTTTAAATGATTTTTGAAGTGAAAACTTCTTTAGCGGCGCTGTGTACTTTTTTGGAATGGGTAGAAATGTATAAACTCGCATCAGGTCACGTGACAGGACAGGTCATGTTTGTGTACGATAGCGCAATAAATGAATATTGTATTCCACCACATAAATAATAGTACTTTTATACTGATAATGAAAGCGATTCGTACAAAATTATTCTCTAACCATTCCAAAATATCAAAAATGTACAACGTTAATATTCAAGTTTTCACTTCTGCCGGCACTCCCGGAGTGCAACCCACCGATTTTTTTTCAGTAAGTAATATTGCCCTCGGAAACACCACTTGTTCCTTGATAGACCAATGTCAACTAACAGATTTAGGTTTCGGAAGTCAACCCTATGGCAAAATAAACTCCCGGGTAAAGAGCTCAGAAACTGGGCAGCAATTAATTTTTAGTTACTGTTATAGTAGATTAAGAAAATGAATTTAATTGCAAAAAAAAAAAGATTGCTTGAACACCGTTTGTATGGTAAGTTTGTGCACTTCATATGCATGCATGCATGTTTATAGTTATATTATATGCATGCGCTATCTATTTTAAATACATTTCAAACACCAATGTGATGGTGCAATACACTTTTAATAAGACTTTTCCTTAGCAACTTATCCATACAGTTCTTTGAAATCATTGATGGTATATAATCAATCTGTTAGTTAACGCACTTGAATATACCAAGCTATGTAAACGATTAGCAGATGATTTGCAGATTATAAAATTATATTTTAAAAACACCGTGGGAGAGCTTTGCTTCGGCGTGAATGGGTCGGCTCGACCGAAGTGATACCACGGCCTCACAGAAAGCCGGTGTGAAATAGCGCTTGCGCTGTGTTTCACCGAGTGAGTGAGGATACCGGAGGCCCATACCCCAACTCCTCCCCCCATCCCCCAAAGGTCGGCAACGCACTTGTGACGTCTTTGGTGTTGCGGGTGTCCATGGGTGGCGGTAATCGCTTACCATCAGATGATACGTCTGCTCGTTTGCCCACTATTCAATAAAAAAAAATAAAAAAAATAAAAAACCCCTTTGTGAACGAATTATTTGTGCGTCGTATTCGGTCCGATAGATTTTTCCATCCAAAGTGCAGACTATACTAAAGAAAGTTATTAACTGCATTATTATTAAATATAATTGTTCACTATGTTTGAATTAAAATATACCTTATTCCATACTGTAATAGGGTAAAAGTTCTTTAAAATAAAGAGAGAAAAAAAACAAAACACCTTATTCATACACCTATTCTATATTTAAAATTACTTTGAGATTTAACCAAACTTTTTTATAAATTTGTTGCACTGGTAATTAGTGGTAATTTAGCCGTGGGAGAGCTATGCTTCGGCATGAATGGGTCGGCTCGACCGGAGTGATACTACGGCCTCACAGAAAACCGGTGTGAAATAGCGTTTGCGCTGTGTTTCACCGAGTGAGTGAGGATACCGGAGGCCCATACCCCAACTCCTCCCCCCATCCCCCAAAGGTCGGCAACGCACTTGTAACGTCTTTGGTGTTGCGGGTGTCCATGGGTGGCGGTAATCGCTTACCATCAGGTGATACGTCTGCTCGTTTGCCCACTTATATTCAATAAAAAAAAAAAAGTTAAAAACCATTTTTTCTTGTTATGTTATTGTGTTATCTATGGCTTTATTATTATCTGTTAGATTAAAAATAATAATTGAAATCATTTCATTCTATATAATATATTACATCTTTAATAATGTTAGACTAACGTTTCTTTACAGGCTCGGTGCTTATCTCTGATCGGCTTGCATGGACCACTAACATTGTATCGAGATCATGTAATCTGTCAATTTATCGAAGCAATCATTGTCAAACTGTCAAATTTGTCACTCTGCTTATACTTCGGAACAAATTAATTCAGTTTGATTTTATATAAAAAAAATGCTGTTTTTTTTAAATAGGTAAGTCAACAACCGATATCCATTGCGTATACACTAACCTTTTGCTACCTTTTGCTCTATATATGAAAAAGGTTATTATTTGAACATTTTAGCATAAAACCGTAATAGATGCTTATTTTTTTTAGACCATAAAATATTTTACTAGTCGATTATGTTGAAAAGGCACAGGATATTTTTTTGTGATTGTAATAGATTTTTTTCAGTATTGTGTATTAATATGTTTCGATGTATAATATTTAATACTATTTTTAGTTAGGAAAACTACTTTATAATAGCATGTTAGTTACCGAATGTGTTGTCTCTCTCTCTATTATTTAACATATTCTGTAACAAAAAAAAACTGTTTAAAAATAAACATCTCAGTGTAAAAAGTCTACCAGTAATTAATATTAACTAGCTTTTAAAGCGAACATTGTGACGTCATGGGCCATTAGGATATATCTTGTCAGTGCCACAGAATAGACAAATGATATCCAATATCATCAATGTTACCTGCCTCGGTGACTCAGTGGTAGCGTATGCGACTGCTGTGCTTGAGGTCTCGGGTTCGATTCCCGAGTCCGACTCAGGAATCAAACCTCATCGAACAAATGTTTATATGATCAGCAAACATTTGTTTCGGAGAGTTTTTTAAGAATATTATGTTTGTATTTATGTATAAGTATATATGTATTTATATCAGTTGTTTAGTACCTATAATACAAGTTTCTCTGCTTAGTTTGCTACTAGATGGCGTTGTGAGTCAGATATCCGAAATATTATTATCAAAAGCGTCTAAATATCGAATAGTTTAATATAAACATTCATCAATGAATACTTAAGAATGTGCTCGAATTATCAATAATATTCATTAATTGGCATCTAATTCATTCACCATTTAATAGCTACACTACAACATAACGATTTGTTTAAAAATGTCCTCACTTTGGTGCAGTACACACTTGCTACTAAATCAATATATTTGTAAAAGTAACTGACGTTATGTCAAAATAAAAACGTGTTTCATAAGTCAGTCAGCTTGTTATAACGTTTAATGGACACAATAAATAAAAATAATCGTTATCATCGTCATCATCTTCCTAGCCTTTATTATTCTGCAGATTAATTAGGGTCGGCTACTAGTTCAACCGATTTTACCTGAATATCAGTTTATACGGAGCGACTGGCATGGGACCATCTTGCATTGTTTTTTTTTAAATTGTTTTCAAAAATACAAAACTAACTTTGCACTTAAAATCTTAAATCGTTAGAACCGTATGATCAAAATGTAATAACACACAGTATTATAATAAATGATCCCACTGCTTCTTTATTTAAACTACATGAATGAACTAATACTCTTTGGACTGGGGGTTAGTATTATTTTTAACAAAAATGTTACCAGTCTTAAAAATTCATAATATTGCTATTAAAAAGTATGAAATTAAAAAAGTATTGTATTTATATATGTACATGTTACTTATAACATATTGACTTAATTAAAGCCAAATTAGTTATGTGTAAGACTTTTATATTGCGTGTATAATTTTGTATTCTAAAGTATTTACTATATTTGTAAGAAATTAATATATAAATCAGTGATTTTAGGCAAATATCGTTGCAGTTGACATGTCTAATGTACAGTGATAATTCACTATGAAAATAGAAACACATGAAGAAGTTTAAATCAAGAGAATGAATAGTGTGAATTAAGTAAAATTTTTCTTATATGCAATTCTATTTAATATTATCCGTCAATTACGCAAGTAATTTTATCTTGTGCATTTCAAATGTTGTGCAATACTATCACGCTAATGCTATCAATATTAATAGACATAAGTAGTATTTATAAATTTATATAGTATGTAATCCACAGCTCAAAAGTTAATTCCAATTTATAAATCACTCTGTACACGTACGAATCATTTTTACACTGTGGTAGTATGTATTCGTTAGTATTTTTGCCGCCTTTATTTAATTGACTAATTGATATTACAAATATTTAGTATGTTTGTCTATGTCTACTGTATAGAGTAGAAACTTAATTGTGTTTATGCTGTTAGTCATAGATTTTTTTTTGTATCAAAAATAGAAAGGTGGTTTTTTGTACTGCCAAATGTAGTTGAAAGTTAAAGTTTAAAATTAATTGTTATTTATTATTGCATAAACTGTATATTAATAACAATCAGCAATTAATCTTTTAAGATGTTAAAGTATTGTGTTTAGAGATTTTATTATATGCGTTATTTATTTGTGTGTTTTGTGTTGCTGCGTTTAGTAAGCCAGAATAGGTAAAAAGATTTTGTTGACCTTGGATCGAATAATTGTCGATTCGGATAAAAATGTCCTTTTTATACTTTTCGATTGCAGATGTTAAAAATATCGAAGGAATGTCCATATTAACATATACGTTTAAGTTCGTTAACCTTTAATCATTTTATCTATTACGACTTATATTGATAAAATAATGTTTTTTATTTAAATAACTACGGCAATTTTGTAAAAGTTAGATACACTTTTACAAAATTGCCGTAGTTATTTTGTTTAAAAAAAACTTAAAATACGTACGTACAAAGAGAATGATTTTGTCTTTCAGTTTTGTCCAATATATTGTTATTTTTATTATGTTACAAATATTATTTTATTATATACAAAATCTTTATATTATAGCCCTGTTTCATCCGTTACAGATAAGATTCGGATAGTTTATTTGACAGATAATTTTACTTACAATATAAATTGTGTTAAACTATCTGTCAGTAAAGCTATCCGGAACTTATATGTAATCTGTGAGACAGGGCCTTAGAATTAGTCGTAGAAGGGTATAGAATTACATTGAATTTCACGTATTTGTATTGTCCATACTACGAAGAGAAATTGGAATTATGTATTTCTACCAATCATCCTATGAGCCATCCATGAATAGACCCATGCGTCCATATTGATCTCATTTGCCAGTCCAGTCATACAATCTGGAAGCCATGACACAGTTTTAATTTAAGAAAATCTTAATACGGTAGGATGACATGATCACAATTTCATTTGTTAATTTAAAAAAGCCTTTGAAATCAGCATGTTTCACCGCTGTTCTTAAAATGTCCCTATATATCAAGCGCCAATCTTTAATAGGATCAATCGCATGTTCTTAAAAATGGTTTATGTAAAATTTTAATATTATATTCGAAAGATCACATTAAAAAGCCATAAACAGTTTATGGCTGAAAATTCAGCAAAATCTTTAGAAAGGAGGTTCGTTTTTCGAGTTTTTTATTATGCGGAAATGAGGGAAAGTAATTTTAACTGAAAACATTAGAAGAAATATATATAAATGTATATCTTATTAATACTTTCAATTTAGTATTGCCATAAAAAAACTGAATTTAATTTTTTAAAAAATCTTAATATGGAGATTAACAAAAGGGTTTCACAACCTTCTTAGTATCTGGTTACAACCAAGTATCATTTGACGAGGAAAATAATGAGAAATTAATATCCTTGAAGGAAACCTGTCGGAAATGCTGAAACAAGCTAAAAATGTGATGATTTCTTTATAGAAATGGTGCTTTTATTAAACAAGCTATCGAGATAAGTCTCATTTGCAACTTTTGTTGTAGCCTTAATAATAAAGGTAAGGGCATTTTTTTTGTAACTTGTTAATGTGTTATGGAGCCAAATTGTGGTGAAAATTATTTAAATATATTTGTACCTTGCTATATTTGCAGCAATGTATAATGTATGTATACTTTTTGTAATGTCTGCATTGTAAACATGGACCGTTAGCTAATACATATGTAAGCGATCAATATGTATTAGGGTAACTCTGAAATATCCTTCAGAAATTGTATTGCATTGTATCTGGCTCTCTTAATAATTACTCTCTTATAATAAATAAGTTTACTATGCATAATACTGCACTTAACCTATGGAGGATGTTATATAAAAGATGAAGAATTTTCATAGTGCGATGTAAGATTAGTAGTTACTCTGTAGTTTGGCGTGCCTCCGTTAGATGGCATTGAAATATGTTTTTGTTACATCTAGAAGTGCCTGAAAATGTTGTCTTAATCGGAATTTTTAAACCTCTCAGATTGGTCAGAGAGGCTTAAAAATTTTTTTTCGACTAACAATTAGATACATCTATTATCAAATACATTGACAGAAAAGACTACTCTTGGTAGCAAAACACTTTTATAAGTAGAGTAACTATTGAGTGATATCGGTATATGTAAAATATGTAATGAGAAATGTATATCTCTTATCAATAATTTCATATTTTCAGAGCATGAGCAGATAGGTAACTAAATTATCTTTAGACGAATTGCGACGAATAACAGAACAATAAGCTTGTAACTTTACAGTGACATGATTCTGGGATTGTATAATTCATTTTATCAGAACGTAATATAGTATAGTGTGATATATGAACGTTCAGCCATTGATAATATAAAAACAAATATCTATATGTGACTGTCTTGGTGGCGCAGTGGTAGCGTATACGACTGCTGTGCTTTTTTTTATTATTGAATAGTGGGCAAACGAGCAGACGTATCACCTGATGGTAAGCGATTACCGCCGCCCATGGACACCCGCAACACCAAAGGCGTCACAAGTGCGTTGCCGACCTTTGGGAGATGGGAAAGGGGATGGAGGAGGGGTTGGGGTATGGGCCTCCGGCTTGAGGTCTCGTCTTCGATTATCGAGTCGGACAAAATGTTTGTATGATCTAAAAATATTTGTTTCGGAAATTGGGTGTTTTTGGTTTGATTGAATCGGAATCGGTTACATTTCACATAGTGTGTATTTATTTACGAAAAAAGTATATATGTATTTATATCAGTTGTCGTGTACCCCTAATATATATATAGCTCTGCTTGCTTTGAAACTATACGGCGTTGTATGTTAGATGTCCGAAATATTTGTTTTATTATTTAATACACGGCACAAACAGTATTATAAACGACGATGATAATGCGCTGTCTTCCGATTGCATTATTTGTGTATATCACTAAAGGCTTTATGATATCGCAAATCGTCATCATTTGGTTACCTTTCCGCTTTTGCTCATACCTTATTCATCCCGAAAATCTAGCTACCCACTTTATCTTTACTATAAAATATATCAAACATAAATCACTTTCAAAATGGCTATTGACAGCGCCCCATTTCTTGGTGGGTCTTTTTTAATCCCATTCGAGCCATTCGCTCGCTTTTCTGCTCATTTTGAAATAAGTTGTATGTAAAAATATTAGCTTAGAATAAAATACAGCAAGCCCTTACCAGTTCAAGAAGAATCGTCCAAAGATTTATTTAGAAACTCATTATTGTAGTATATTGTATTGCAGTTACTTATAATTAGTTTATAAATAATACACGCGTATTCGTATTGTTAACTCAAATATACTTGATTTGCTTTAAGAACACGTGTTTAATTTTATAGTAGGTTCGGAACAATCCTACGTTCTAAGTATTGGCGAACTACTTAAGATCGAGTTGATCCCGCTTGATTTTTAAGTGTTTCTTACTCATTGACAACCTTTATAAATTCTCTCGATTGTGAGTAGTGACATCAGTGGTTATTTTAAACCGCTAAATAAGGTTGTGTTCGATTCGAATGACTCAGCTACGAATAAAAATTTAGCGTAAATATATGGTACAACTAACTACCTATCTCTGCTTCTACAGTTCATTTTCTACGAATATTTCAAAAACTTGTAGATGCAAAGGCTGTTAAGGTCACCGACTAAAACCAACTCGCGATCTAAGAGGGATCTACTAAATATCACACAACGAAACACACAAAAAGAAAACCGTACATAGAAGAAAATCTGCGAAAGAGGTACTTAAACAAGAAAATTTGCACAAACATGCTTACTATACTTTGTAAAATATTTACTAAACATAACCTGTGTCGTTTCACGAAATGGATGTGAAGGTATCAAAGGAGAACGTAAGATATAAAAAAACAACTTTTGAAATTGTTATCTGTTTGTTCAGGCTAATTTCTATTTTGACTGCCTCGGTGGCGTAGTGGTAGCGTATGCGACTGCTAAGCTTGAGGTCTCGGGTTCGATTCCCGGGTCGGACCAAATGTTTGTATGATCTGCAAATATTTGTTTCGGAGTTTAGGTGTTTTCTATGTATAATATGTATGTATTTACAAAAAAAAAAGTATATAAGCATTTATATCAGTTGTCTAGTACCCATAATAAAGCTCTGCTTAGCTTGGGACTAGATGGCGTTGTGTGTAGTAGTGTGTACAATGTCCGGAATATTTATTTATTTATTCGACCTCGAACCGATTTGACGGCACTTTCACTGGCAGATAGCTGATGATATAAGAAGTAACTTTGGCTACTTTTATCTTAGACTAGCTTCGCCTCGACGTGTTACCCACCGTTGTTGTAAAGATACAAAAACAACCTAAGTAAATAAAACAACAATAACATAATAACCAACTTATATTTAAAAACACTTATATGCTATATATAATTTACATTAACTTACTCAATGCATATAATATTGTATCTTAAGTGAATTACGCAATAATTGTGGTGCAACATAATGGTCGCAAATGAAGAAAACATTGAAGATTTCCTCTGTGACAATGATTCCATTATCGTGGAAAACGCCTTCTACATCTGTATCCAACCACAAGAAAAGTACTACTGTGTCAACGTTGAATGTGAATGAATATTCTAGTTTGCGGTCCAAAGTCCTGATAATAATATTTGACACATTGAACTGAAATAAAAGAAATATAATTGTAGTAGGCCAAATCTTGTACTGTCTTATAGAAATAAAGTACTTAACGATGTAACGAATTTTCTAAGAATCGGTTTTGGCCTAAACACCGCAATGCGGTTTTGGCCAACCAAAACTTATATATAGTCGTTCCAATACTTTATTTAACTTTTGACAGATCACGCACATAAAGTTTTGTAATAATTTTTGATACAATGTACTACAGATAATACTGTACTTTATGGGCGGGCTCCGCCTACTTAGGGATGTGTCATTCGTAATTAATGACCACAGACTATAAAAACGGTTTTGAAATAAATCGATTATCGATTATATTAATAAAACATACAATAAAATTATTGTGATTATATTTTATATCAAATCACGTAAAAAGCTTTATTATTTTGCATTAAAATGCCCTAAATGTCTCTGTTTCAATGCAGAAATAATTTGCGTAATGAAAACAGTTCCATCGTACTCGTACCTAGTAATGGGATCGAATGTATTCGCCGCAAATTAATGAATCTAAAATAATTGTTTAGACTTACTATAGTTGGTTCAAATAAAAACTACCTGCGGTACCTACTTGTAATGAACAGGTACAAAATGTTGAAATTCGTAGTAATTTACGGATTAAAAATAAAACAACCAAAAGAGGTACTGTAATACTAATTTTAATTATAAAGAATCGTCTTCTTCGTATGACCAGGAATCATCATCACTTGACAGTTGTTTGTCCTTTTAGTACTTTCTTTTTTGGCATTTTGACAGTAACGAAGGCAGGAACGATACGCTCAACTCAACCAAACGTGAGAATTCACAAATAAATCAATACGGAGGAATATAAATACTCAACTATATTGAAGGTTACTCATTGAAATACTGTAGATTATTTTAAAATAGACATAGAGAGATTTAATAAAGATCATCAATAGTTTAACAAATACAATATTAACCACTGAATTACAACACAATACAATAATACATTTTGAAAATTCAGTTCCTTTTATTATATATTTTTTCATGACATAGAACCGTCATATTTGAACAACATTCTTTTAATCCATTTCTTCTTTATTTTGACAAAGGAGGTCGCACATTGAAACACATAGAAATATGAAGTACGAAATTATCTATAAAATAATGAGTTTGTTAAATCGATTAAAACTTCTTAATGCATAAAATCGATCGATGAAAGAAATCGAATAGGTAACGGGTCAGGGTATCACTATTTGATTAAGTATTAGAGCTGTCAAAAGTTAAATAAACTATTGGAACGACTATAGTAAAAAGGTGTAAAAGTAAACCATACCTGAATATTAGGCTCCTTCAAACCCACAATTGATTTCAAAGGCTTAGGAAATACATAATTCGGTGGAGAATATTTTACTCCTGGTGCTTTAAAAGAAAACTTTAAGAAAATATTTTCTAGCTTGTGGTGTTCCCAATAATCTGTCTTGATATCTAGTAACTTAGATGATAGTGGTCCAATACTGGCAGTAAATACTTTCGTATATGTTGGTATTAACGTATTCCAATGGAATAGTTGGACTGTAATTTCCGAACCGTCTATTGGAACGAATCTGTCATTTATTAGATAAATGTCAATATCACTAGCCAATCGCAGGCGCGGTGACACGAGAACAGGCGCGAAAAATGATTTGGCAAAGTAATGAAGCATTTTCCATTTGCCTCCGTATTCTGAAAATGAATTTACAGTTTGATAAGTGAGTGTGGGTCACATAATACAAGATAAGTTTTGAATTAGTGGAGAATATTTTTTTTAATATTGGTATTTTAAGTGCACCTACTTATTTCAACAGAATGTATGTTGTTTTGGGTGTCACCTTACCTATGCTAGACCATGATGGCGCCTGCCAAATGTCATTCAGTTGCCAATATAAAGCTCCCATTGTGTACCAATCAGCTTGGCTTTGCCTGTAGAATTCAGTTTCGGCCTTTATAGACATTGCCTGTGAAATCTAAAAAAATCGACCAATAATGTTTAAAGTGGATAAAAACTCTAAAATTAAAATAATAGTATTATAAATCTTAGTTTGTCCTACATTATTTTTATTACATTATTACGTTAGGGGGCAAGAGGAGGCGGTAGATCTCCAGAAATCTCGCTCACTTTGTTCAGCATAATTTTACATTGGTTTGCCTGGAGGTCGTAGGTAATATCACGCTGATCGAGCTCGCCCATACAAGATTGCGTAATTCCAAATTAACAGTTTTTCGCTAAAGGCATTTGAAAGTATATAAGGTAAGGCAGAGTAACTTGGACTAATAATATTTTAGACTAGCTGCGCCTGCTATTGTTGTAAGCAAAACCGCGGGGTGCACCTAGTTAAAAATATGTGGGTATGTATATCAAAGACAAACAAGTACCTGACTATAAAAAACGAATTTTTCGAAATAGTTCGCATCCGTATTTTCTAATTTCAAACGTTGTTGCAGTTGATTTTTAATAAAAGTATATCCATTTGGGCTGTGCTGTCTATGAATAGAATATTCACTGTTTAAACTAAAAGCTTCTGACTTATTGGTTGCAGTTCTCATAGTGGCAAGCGACGGCAATGATTGGAAACCGTATTCGGACGCAAACCTAGTATTTGGATAAGTGTTCATATCCCAGTTATCTGCCATATAATTGTAGTAATGTGTGTCACCGTAGTGAGCGTCGTATGGATTTAATGCTACGTAACCTTCCTCCTCTGACTCCAAACCATTTGATGGACTAGACACTAAATAACGTCTGCCAGGATCCACATCTTCAACTATTGGTTTAATAGTGTCTACGTACAATTTGATGTACTCTGTTTTATATCGGTCAAAGTCATATTGTGTGTGATACCAATTGCCTCTTAGAGCTACTTCATTTTCATTGTTTCCTGCCCAAACAGCGATAGAAGGATGATGCTGTAAGCGTATCACATTTTGCTCTATTTCATCCCGCACCGAACTGTAATATAAATTTAAATTAATAGATATATGTATATACATATCTTTAGAAAAAGATAAAACCCACACTAGGAGTATATTCAGTGTCGCGAGGATTTTCTAAGTGTCGCGGGAATTTTCAAATCATGTATGATACGGACACAAAAAAACGTCGAGAAAGTGTTGTCCCATGTGGAGATCGAATCCCAACACAGCGCAGTGCATAAACCACTACGCCATCCGTAGATCAATTTGCAATTAAGTTGAGAATAAAGTAGAATAAAATCAGCGAACTAATAAATAACACTCCCATTATGTGTAACATTTGACATCTGACAGCCAACTATAGTCACGCGCGCATTCATTGGCTTCCTGTAACACCCGTCTGTCAACGAAATCACTCTCACATGTTGCAGATAAGGAAAACGAAATATTACACATTAAAAAAACTAACTTACCCAATGAATTCACTGTCTACAGGATACATAGAACAGGCAAACATAAAATCTTGCCAGATCAATATACCGTACTCGTCGCACTTGTCATAGAAGTAGTCGGACTCATAAACTCCGCCACCCCAAACGCGGAGCATGGCCATATGAGTATCGCGTGCATCCCGCAACAACTTATCCACTGAAAAAAAAACGTTTAATTATTACAACACCATGTTGTATACGAAGCATTCAGTAATACATTCAAATTTCTAAATATCTTGGAAAATCCTTTGCTAGTTCTTATACCTAAGACTCAGGATGTTTAAAATAGGATGAGTCTCTTCAAATAATACAAAAATACTAATTGGTATACCTACTATTTTTTTATTTGAACAACTACGCAAATGGACCATTCAATAATAAAATTAAAAGTAGCAATTTGAGACACCTAATGGGCTGATTACACCTCTAGCGTAACAAGCTTAAACCAGACTGATGATAAATATAATATACTTATGAATATTTTAAATGCATGTTACTGGCAAAATTACCAAGAGTCACAGATGAAAAAGTGGGCCTTAACCTACGTTAGCACAGTCACTTCTTGAAAAATTTATTCAGGTGTATTATTTTCCATATGCAGAATAAATGCCACCTAGAAATCAACTTCTTAAATCCGAACAGAATATTTTAATACAAAAATGAAGAAAAAAAAATTGGAAACATACCAACGGCAGTTTGCTTTTCACCAAGTTCCGGGAGAACATTCGCTGGAATCCAGTTCGAACCTTTCATGAAGATGGGGTAACCGTTGACTTTAAAGTAAAATGTGAGACCAGTACCAGCAGAAGTAGAATTACCTTCAAAATCAAGAAAAACATAACTACTCTCGCTACACGTTTCCATGTATTGTATCATTAATTAATATGCCAAAATACTACAAATCAGTTTCTTTGGTATAGATTATTTTACCTCGTCTCAGGACTCTTAAGACACCAAAAAAAGCAGTAAATGTCAACTGCAGGGAATACCAGTAAATAGTCTTGTGAAAAAGTTTTCACTGCGTTAATAAACACAATTAGCGAAGGTACTGTTAAGAATAAAAAGTATCGTAGAGATGAAAAAATTAACGTACCTAGTTTAGACGAAGCTTTTTCTTCTATAACCTCAATGGTTCTGAAGCCTACTCTCACATTTGCATATGAAATTTCATTGTTGTTACTTTGCATGCTCAACTGCACCTTTAAGTCATATAAAACTTGTTCCCCGTAGCCGTTCGGCCACCATAGTCTTATAGAGTTCTGTAAAAATTCGTAAAATATAATCAAACAAATAAATTCCGATGTAAGATATTGTTGATGCATTTTAAAAGGAAAATATTGATATTATTTACTTAAACATTTATTGATTAGGGGTCTCAACTAATTATTGAGACTCAAACACGGTCCTTTTGTTTTAAATGCATGCATACACGAAGCTTCTGGTGGATATTTTTATGCATTAGTAGATTTCCATGGTTTGGAGTGCGACAAATAGTTGTACCGCAGCAGACAGTTTTTAAACAACGACCCATGCAACATTTTTCCTCCATCGCAAATATCTTAAAAAGTTATTTATCAAATGGAAAACAGGACAGAATAAATGAGAGAATGCTAGACAATCTATGCTTAGATTGGCTCTAAATGGCTCGATATGAATTGATGTAAAGAAACACTGTGACAGTTATTTCCTACCTCGCTAACTGGCAGATTTATATCAACTTCAGCAGTTCCATCGTCTCTTGTGAACGTATTAAATTCCAACCACCTTTTTAAGGTTTGTTTTCCCTCTAAATGCAACGAAGTTACCAAAGTCCCTTTGATTTCACTTGACTTTAAACGGGTCTCCAAATAAGCTTTTATTTTTAGGTTCCATGTGGATTCAAATTTGATTGTGTGTGTGGTGATTGCTCGTATTATCGCTGAATCGTACATTTCTATATATACTGGTTTCCTGTAATAAATAAATATGAAATTATACACTCATTTGCAAAAAAAACGGGCGGTTTCGATTTTCTTCCTGGCTGAAAAAAATAAAATACCAAAAAGGTTTTAATCATTTGAACATGTTACTGGCCAGTTATAAAAGTGCCATAATGTTTATAAGAGTACATTCCAAATTCAAATTTTTGACTGAGCCTTGTTTTCAAAGAAAACAACTTTTAACTACATTTTGTGGCGCGAATTCCCTATAGTTAATATCGATTCTAATTAACTTTTTGTCAATTTTTATTAAATTATCTGATGTCCTTGACATTTAAAAGTATTGTTATTGCTGTTTAGCAATCTCGAAAATGGTAGATAAAGTGATAAAAGCGAGCGAAATTATTGCGCTGCTTGAAGAAGGTTGCAGCCAATGCTTCGTGGCTCAGAGGCTAAATGTGAGTCGGTCGACATTTCAAAGGACCTGGCAGCGCTATCAAGAGACCGGTTCCGTCAAGAGAAGGCCTGGTTCTGGCAGACAGACATGTACCGAACCACGGGATGATCGTTTTCTAGTTAGTCAAGCGTTGAGAAATCGCAAATCTTCTTATGTGGACCTCAAGAACAGCCTCGAAGTAGTAAGAAATGTGCAAATTAGTCTATGGACGGTTAGGAGGAGGCTTCTCGCTGCTAATATACACAGTCATCGCCCGGCACGCGGCCCTAAATTACTCCGTGGACATCGAGTTGCCAGGCTTAGGTTCGCTCGAAATTGTGTGTCATGGACTCATGAAGACTGGGATAGGATATTGTTCTCCGATGAAGCCAGGATATCTCAGCATGGTGAAGACCGACGTCGGCGAGTGCTACGTAGACGAGGAGAACGCTTTGCAGAGGCATGTTTTGAAGAAATCACATCTTATGGAGAGGGCTCTGTTATGTTTTGGGCAGGAATAAATTTCATGGATCGTACGGAGTTAGTCTTCATCGAAAACGGTACACTGACTGGACGTTCTAATTCCTTATGCACATGACGGAAGTTCTAATTACTTATGCACAACCCGCTTTAACCGCTCTTGGCGAAAACTCATTTTTTATGGACGACAACGCTCGCGCCCACCGGTCTGGCGATGTGGAAGCGTATATGCTAGAAGTCGGAATTCGTCGTTTGGACTGGCCAGCTAGAAGTCCGGACCTCAATCCCATAGAGCATGTCCGGGACGTTCTGAAGCGACCAGTGAGATCAGTGCAGCCGGCTCCGCAGACCATCACAGAGCTAAAGAATGTGATTACCGCGGAGTGGGAACGTATTCCCCAAGAAACCATAAAAGATATACTCGCTAGCATGCCCAGACGAATCCAAGCCGTGATTTCAGCAAGAGGGGGTCACACTCAATACTAAACTTTTATCTGCTTTTAATGTATTCAAGAAAAACAAAGAAATTAACGCGTTTCATTTTTATTTAGCGAGCAGGTACAATAATAGTGTTTTGAGCTTAAACATTATTTCTCAATAATTTAATCAAAATGTTATGATAAAACTGATGATACCTATTCCTTCCTAATTAATTTATGAAATTCTGAGGATAACAATACCTAAAATTGTCAAACAAACTAATAGTAACTATAAAATAGTTCTTTGCTTAAGTGCCCGTTTTTTTTGCAAAAGAGTGTATTTTGATTTTGTTATTAGTACATTTTTAGGGATTACCTAATGACGCCTCGTGTTTTTCTATACCCAGGAGAACTGAGCTAAATAAGTCAAATAGTGTTATGATTACGCATAATAAATGAAATCATATTTGTTATATTCGTAAAGGATTGATTTTGCATTACGTATAATAATAATCCCGCTACTCTATTTCTATATTATTGACGGGAGGCTTTTAAAAAAGGCAACTACCGTTATATTTAGGTATATATGTATACTTTTAAATATATTGTAAACTGTATACATCTTATAGGTATATAACCTCTGTTGGAACCTACCTTACAAAATTTCTACACCACCTGAAGGTTGACTAGAAGAGAATACCCTGAGCATTAAGTCCGACGATGTACAAATGTAGTGCGTAAAGTTTATAAATAAATAATAGGTAAGCTATTTTCTTTCGCGGTAACCAACATATAAATATACTTATTGCCAATATTTAAAAAAAAAGACGTAACGTATCTCAAGAGGCTTACCATATTCCAACGGATGGAAAAGCCGGACCCCAATCCCAGCTAAAGGAAGCCTGCATTTTCCTCAACTGATTGATATGGCATTCTCCATTGTATTCGCTCGGTACACATTCTGGTGCTACAAACTGCTTCTCAGAACGAATTCGAGCAGCTTCCACTGGGGATATGAATGTAACTTTCAACGTATTCTCCCCAATCTGTAAATAGGTAAACAGAACAACCAGATTGATGAGAAAAATTCTATTTGATACCATATTTCCAAAAGAAAAGTTATGTTTGGGTTTTAGAATCTAAAAGACAAAGGCAATTCAAGTCTGGAGCCGCTTCTCACAGAATAACGCGTTGCCAGTGCGTTATTCCCTCCCTTTCGTGAGGGTTGCTGGTTTTTTAGTGAAAACATATTTTTAAATAGCCGATTAATTAATGTACTCAGATTACAAAACATTAAAAAAATTAATACAATATTCTATCGACATTTAGTTCCTTCCTTGAAAGCTCAAGGTGAATATTAAATTTCTTACTTTCTTTGCGAAATAAATAGCAAAGTAAGTAAGTACTCCATTCTACTCAATAACTGTCCTACTATTCTACCAAGATCTATGAAAAGAGTGCATTATTAGGAGACTAAACGAGGTTACAGTAACCAAGACAAGGAAATACTTTCTCTTTTTTTCATGGAATAGGTATGCGGGACACACTCGGAGAAATAGAAAAAAAAAATTTTAACATTGGTTACGTGGATATACTCCTGTAGTGTCGGCTCAAATATGCCGAAGCGTGTTTCTCCCATGTTAACAAGTAACATCCACAAGGCTGTTAAAAATGTCTTTATTTTATTTTTTATTTTTGACTTCCACACTAGGAATATATGCTGGCTCACTTTGCAAACATACATGGAAAGGATACCCAGATTCAGAACAACAATTTGTGGATTACACGAAATGTTGCCCCATTTGGGATTTGAATCCATAACTATTGCAGTGCAGTTTTTTATATCATAATGTTTACTATACCTGAATTACTGTCTTGATATCATACACGTAACGCACGAACATGTTAGTGCCTGTCCCAACAGGAATTTCGTTCAGTTCTACGAACGCAATTGTATCCAGTCCTTCGAAAACCAATTGGCATACCCGCGCGTTAAGCTGTTCAGCTGATACTGGAAATAGAGGTGTTAATCGTAAAAAGTTTAAGACAGGATGACCTGAAACAAACCCTATACTCATACGTATGATAAGTGTAGTCTAATAGACCAAAATCTCCTGTTTAAGGAAAATTCTACTTACAGCAGTGAACAATTCAATGCTGTTAATGGGAAATACTTCGTAAATTAAATTTTCATTGCTTTAGGTCTCCCTAAAGTAAATATAGTGTGACTCATGTTGATTAAATCCATAAGAACGACTATCCGATCTTAAATACAATCTATAATTTAAACAATTGTTTAAAAAAAGAATTACAAAACCTGGGTGAGCAGTAATGTTATATTATTGTTAATTCATATATTCAATTAAATTTAGAAAATGACGATCAGACGACTTTTCTCTTGAGTGTCTCGTTATACTTTTCAATAATTCCTAAACTGTTCCCCTAGCCAAGATGGCATTCGCAAAATGTAAAAGTTATTAAAAAGAATTAAATGTATGGGAATGAATAATGAACATCTCAACGCTAAGTCACGTGGCCAAAACAAAAGAATATAAGAAAATAGAGGCCATGGCGATTGTAGAAAAAGAACAACAAGAAAAAGAAACACATCTTGACAAGTCAAGGTAGATACGTAATACCCAATTCTACCTCATTCATTGAAAGTAATTCTTTGCAAGGTGCATTAGGTAAGCATGTAGAAGTTGTGGGAAGAGATAAGTAAGTATACGTAGGAATATTATTTGTTTAACCATGTGTTGAAATACTTAAAGTGGTTCGGAAGAGGGCTAGATGTGTTATTGACCTCAATGATTCTGTCGCACTTAACATGATAAAGATAAGGCATTATTAGAAAATATCCTGATAAAAAAACAAGTATTAGGAATTAACGTATTGTGTAAAATTATTGAATATTTTAATCATCACAAACTGAATGCGTTCTATGAAGTTATGTATATTATTGTATTTTATTTAATGACATCTATAGATGTGTAGATATAATTATATATACGGTTATTGCATCATGATTATCAAAAGTATTAAATCGTCTACTGTTGGATATAAACCACTCCTTACAAAGATATTTTGGCCTACTATGTCATTCTGAACAGAAAGGTTGAAATAGAGTTTTTGCACATACAAGAATTCTTCTGGTGGTGAAGCAAGATATGTTTTTAATTGAGAATTCTTGTCTAAGTGGTGTTCGATTTTGTTTTTTTATGTATAGACCTGCCAAAGCGGCTCTACTCATCCTGAAGGAAATTATAAGCAGATCCAAGAGTGGTAGTCACCATGCTCATTGTAAATGCAGGGAATGCAACAATGCAACATAGTAAACTACACAATCTTAACCAGGTGAGTTTATGATAGATGACCTTTCTTATCATATTGAGATCGCTTATTGTGTCTGTTCTTTTCTTCTTTTGATGAAATGACAATCAGCCGGATCACTCGGATCAGCTATTTCTGCCAATGCCAAGTGTTTAAAGTCTTCGAATCTTGAAGTCTTCATCGTATTGAAATTAATGAAAAAAATATTAAAAAATGTGGATTACATGAAATGGGGACCGTCTTTCGAAAAAACAAGTTTCATTGGTTCATTTCTTGAAGTAATTTTTTTGTTTTATTTTGTATTATTTTTATTTCCTCTCCTTATTAGAAACCAGTTATCGTCGGCAATTCTACTGAGTGGAATTAAATTTGTAACCATTAAAAACACAGTCGCCAAAAATCTGCATCATAATTTCAGAATGAAACTACTCACCGTTGAACTTGACAGTATAAGTCCACGTGTCGTTAGCAACCCACCGCGTGTGTATGTCATTACGATCCCACAGGATGTCTCCAATAATGTTTGCATTCTTCAAGTCGGAGTACACGCCACCCGGGACCGTCGCATGTCCCGTTATTGCTGAGGACAAACATTGTACATATTCAAACTGCCTCAATGGCGCAGTGGTAGCGTATGCGACTACTCTGCTTCAGGTTTCGTGTTTGATCCCGGGTCAGACCAAATGTTTGTATGATCTACCAATGTTTCGAAGTTTGAATTTTTTCTATGTAAAATATGTATGTATTTAGAAAAAAGGTATACATGTATTTTTATCACTTGACTTGTATCCATAACACAAGCCATGCTTAGTAGCAACTAGGGACTAGATGGCGTTGAGTGTTAGATGTCCAAAATATATATATAATATATATATGTATATATAATGTGTGTGTGTGTGTGTATGTGTATTTAATACTGATAATATAGGTAATATTTTCTGTTGCAAATATGAAAACAATCGATTTTAATTACCAATTGTTTTTACATCTTCCTAAAGGGGAACTTTACAAACATTCATATAAAGCGGACAAATAAAACTCATACCCAGATAAAAAAATGTGGATCACGCAAAGTGTGGTCCCATGGAGGCTACCGCTTAACGACATCAATCAAATTAACTACTAATAACTTTGAATTTACATTTTCGCATAGTAAGCGGCAAATGGCATTATCATGATCGGCACTATAACTTATATCATTGCTTCGAAACAGAACAGTTAACTATCAAATGGAAGTACTTATTAGCTTAATGAAATTTAACACTAGCATTTCATGCGAACGTTTTAGCAGTTATCCTATACATGATTGATTAGAAACTAGCTTTTGCCTGTGACTTCGCCCGCGTTGTTGTTGGTTATTGCGGCTAAAAGCTTAAGCAAGAATCAAAATATCTCCATGCTAAATATCACTGAAATAGGTTCACCGGTTTAATTGTGAGAACATAACAGACAGTTATTTTCGAATTTAAACAACTAGCTGAACACCGCGGTACGACAATAGCCGCGAGGCGAAGCTAGTAGTCTTTATAAATTGTAGCCTATGTGTTATTCTGATGTATAAGCTATATTATTGGAAAGTTTCATTAAAATCCATTCGATAGTTTTACGTGAAAGAGTAACAAACATCCATTCATCCACTTACAAACTTGCGCGTTACGAGAATAGCCGCGAGGTGAAGCTAGTAGTCTTTATAAATTGTAGCCTATGTGTTATTCTGATGTATAAGCTATATTATTGTAAAGTTTCATTAAAATCCATTCGATAGTTTTACGTGAAAGAGTAACAAACATCCATTCATCCACTTACAAACTTGCGCGTTTATAATATTAGTAGGATAGATATGGATTAACAACAGACATTTTGAATGTCTTGTGCCTAATTTGGACCTATTCTTGTTTAAGACCTACGTTAGACGTCCGTCCTAATAAGAGAGGTCATATGCACATAGGTACAGGATTCTATAAATTCAAATGACATAAATAGTAGAGAATTATATTATATAATTATCAATTAAATAGCTTTCTACACTTTTTTTTATGGAATAGAAGGCATCACAAGTGCGTTGCCGGCCTTTGGGGGAATGGGAAGATGAAGAAGGGTAGGGTGAAGTTGTCAAGATTATGTTAATATTTTTTCGAGTGTAGGTCTCAAAAAAAATACCATCAAATTTGTATGCCGATGCATTTTTTATGAAAAATATATATTTTGCAAGCCCCAAAACAAAAATCAGTTTGTAATTAATGAAAATGAATAAAAATTTTCAAGTCACCATTCTGACATGTTAGAGCTGGGGGTCACTCGGGAAGGTACCATTCACTATGTATGCCACAAGTTTTTCTCAGTTTTCCATCGTATTTTCTCGAAGTATTGATTTTTAGAAACTGTTATTATTTAATTTGGGACACTCATCAAATCGACGTGTTTCGCTCCCTATCCCGCTTTTTCCTGCCACTATCAGAATTCGGTCCAATGATAAAAGTTGGGTGTCTCGTCAAAACGAAGCTGTGTATAAACTTTCAGCCTGTTATTAATCACTGAAATCCCTCGTACGTGGGCCCGTGGACTATGTCTCATGAATCATAACATGTTGTTTTGTTTTGTTATACTTTTATTCTTTTTAACATTTTTGTACTGATATCGGACATATCACTAAGTAATGAGTTGCTAACCTGTAATTGATTGTCACACCACGCAATTATAATAACTAACTATTCTAAGTAGGTAAATATTATAAAACTAACAAATAGTAATGTGTTTTCTTTTTAACTCTTTTCCGTCAATTGTAAAGATTAAATTCAATCTATCAGGTTAAATTTTTAAATAACACCAAACATTCATTTTCTTAAAAGTTATATTTTCAAGCAAAAACTTCGCTATAGTTACGAGTTTAAATCGAGTTTAACAATATTTGAACTTAAAAACATACTTATATTAACATTTACATGCTTCTATATTTTCAGAGCATTGTCCGATAAAGTCGTATCGTCAACTCTATAGTAAAGGATAAATGAAATAATCAAGTAGGTAAAACACAAACAATACTTACAACGGTTGATATTTGAAAACGTCCACGCAACTTCGTCAGATGTCAGCTGAATGTTTTCGGCATAAATCAACGATATGGCTACACAAAAATATATAAAAGCCTGCATTTTTTAAAGTTTCATATGTATTTATTCACTTCGTATCACGACACATTTATTTTGTTCGAAACGTTAATCACTATCAACAGCGCGTCGCGCCGTTTACTTCAGCGTAATGATGTGAGCAAACAGACCTCGTTATCGATAACAGTATTATGAATAAGTCAATCGATTCAGAACTAGCGATCGATAGCTTCTTAATACACACGCTCAGTATGTAATTATAATTCATTTATAATATTTTATGTAGTAGCGTTACAAACTAGACTATTTTTGCCGGTTGTTGATTGGCCACTAACACTTATAATTGGACCGTTCATTCAATTTATTCGTCTCAGGTCAAATGTCAGATAACACGAAATATTGTATTATCAAGAGTATGCAAATGCAATGCAGAATCGTTAAAATATGTGTAGTTTATGTACAGGTATACTGAGACTGAAACTGATCTCGTAATATTCGGGTGACAATGCGGTTAGAAAATGAGTCAGAAAAGTAAATACCTAATTGTTGTCAAAAACAATAGCTTAAATTAAACTGAATGGAAGCAGTCTGATGTCACATCACTAACAATTGGCCAATTATCCTCTAATTACAGCTCCGTATGATCCTATTCATCACTTGTTTGTGTGCAGCTGTCTGTCTCTAGTTTCAAAATTCTTTCAAGTCGATTTCGATATTGAAATTTAAAAACATGCATTACGATTAACTTAAATTTAACCAAAATACTGTAAATGACTAAGATTGTTTCTTCAACCGTAAAAAACGAAGTGATCTTTGGAAGTTTTCCGTTATTTCTTTTTGAGCTATATTTTTTTTTCTTTTTTGTGAATCACTTAAATATGTTCTTTTGACATAATGAAATAATGTTTAAACGAACAAATCAAAACTTTTGTTTATCTTACTTAATTTTAAATATCAAATGAAACAAAATACGCCACTCATTCCTATCAAACTGAAAGTTCAATACATCATTTGGGGATTCCCCCAACCATAAAAAATGACAACATATAGGTATGTTAGGCCCTATCCTATGTCCCCTAGTTGGGGCAGAGGGCGTCACAGCATTCTGCCGTCGCGTTCGGTCGTGAGCTTCGCATTTTAGCTCGCTCCTCGTCTTCCCGGCCTTCTTCGTCTCATCTGCAACTGTACGCCGTCAGGTCTGTTTGGGTCGGCCACGTTTTCGTTTTCCTTGAGGATTCCAATCGAGCGTCTGTTTGGCGATATGATCGGAATCCCTACGGAGTGTGTGACCAATCCAGCTCCACTTGCGACGTTTGATCTACTTGTCGATCGGCGTTTCACAGCAGCGCTCCATTAGGTCTTCGTTGGAGATTCTCTCGGGCCAGTAAATACCGAGAAATCGGCGAAGACAACGGTTTACGAAGACCTGGAGCCGGTGCGAGATATCTTTGGTGACCTTCCACGTCTCACACCCATATAGCAGTACGGATTTGACGTTGGACTGGAATATCTTCAACTTCACTCTTCGCGTCAATTTCCGTGACTGCCACACGGGCCGCAACTGTGCGAAGGTTGCTCGGGCCTTGGCAATACGAAAATATGTATGTATTTACAAAAAAGGTATATATGTATTTATATCAGTTGTCTAGTACCCATAACACAAGCTCTACTTAGCTTGGGACTAGATGGAGTTGTGTTTGTATTTATAAGTTGCATTGTATTTATAACAATCTGTTAAAAAAAATAAAAAATGAACCTTAATTTTTAGAGGGTAGAAACGTTTTTATAATTTCTGTATGTGAGTTTTTAAGTTTGGTTTTGATACTGACTGAATGTACGTAAATCATTGCAATTGACCTTGTAATATATATTACTGTTGCGTCTTTATCTCATACTAGGTAAACCAAAAGCGGTATTATCAACTCTTAGCTGGTTGACCAATAAGTATATCTTTATGTATTAAATACCAATACTATTCGCAGGGGTAAATAATGCAAAATTTTAAGAAAAAAAACCGACTTCAAGGATCGGACGCAATCGAAATGGGTCCGTATGGGAAGCATCAGTTTTTAAATAAAAAAGAATCATCGAAATCGGTTGGAGTAATATTGAGTTATTCTTCAATTTGTCGCGCACATATTTAATGCAATTAAAGACTTCTATGGTTTTCTCATGGATGACATTATCACAACTGGATCAACTTGAAATGGGACCACGCGAGAAGCACCCGCTTTCAAATAAAAAAAGAATCATTAAAATCGGTTCACCCAGTCAAAAGTTATGAGCTAACAAACTTAAAAAAACATAAAGTCGAATTGATAACCTCTTCTTTTTATGAAGTTGGTTAAATATATATAGGATATATATATATATATATATATATATATATATATATATATATATATATATATATATATACCCAATTTTACCCAAATTACACATAGATGGATATATAGCATTAAAGCCACTTATTCAAGCTTCACCCAATAAGGTTACGTGTACAGAGTTTCATTACACCAACAAAATAGTATTTCTAAGAGTAGCATAAGTGAAAAATAAATCTCATTAAGATTCCAAGATGAAACGGCTAAAAGGACTCTGCTAATGTACTATTAGACATAATTAACTACCGGTAGGTGCCAGCCAACACCATTTTCGTCTGTATTTTTTATCGAGGCCGAACGAACGTATAGATCTTACTTTCTCTGAGATCGAATGCCTTCATTTTGTTACAAATTATACCAATTTTATAGAGAAGAAGACTAGTATGAAAATCGTTTAACAAGAGAGTTCATATTTTTTATATAAATAAGGAAACTGGTTCAGGGATTCTGATTAGTATGTATGCTCACGAGCCTTATATTCTTTTGGCGCTGCACCAAGAGTAAGCTAAATTGTAATCTATTGTATTAATAAAGGTAAGACTTGTACCAATCAAAGTTCTACCAAATTTTATGTTATCTTGAATACGAGTGTGTTGCTCTCAACATCATAGGTCTACTCGAAAACTATGATTTTGCATAAAAACTTTACCCAGCACACAGTATTGCCTCTGACAGTTTATGATCCGTCAACTATAACATGACAGAAGAAACAGATTGATGAAATACCTACTACCATAGTGAAGAATATAATAAAAGTTATTTAAATGAATAACGTTACCTTATACGAGGAATATCGATTGATTGAACGGAGTGAAGCGTATGTGAATAGAGCCTGGAAGGGTACACACTTATTTAAACATAGCCTTAGTTCGAAAGAGTTGCAGAAGAGATTTTTTAACATATTATCTAAAAGATTACCCTAAACATAACCCCACTTTACTCTTTAAAGACTACAAAATATCATAATGTAATCAGACCACGAGTTTGTAGTAACATCTATTTTTAGGATATTGGTTTAACAGGATTTATCAAACGAATTTATGGTTTGATAATTCGAAATAACAATCTTCTTTATCAAAGAACTAGCTGACCCGTGCCCACTTCGTTGGGCATAATGTTAATAATCCTTTTTAGTACAGAGTGTTATGTTTTAATTTCTAACTGCCAAGAATAAGATTTAAAGTAGTTCTGATAAGAACCTTTTATTTAAACAATGTCGAAAGTGTACTAATTACGTTTCGTAAAATTCAATTTCGGAGACGTCTGCTGCGTAAGGAGCCGACCACGCGGTTGAGGCGCGCGGGTACCTACCTCTCAGATGTAAAAGGCCACGCCTCCTTCTCCCGAAGCGAGCACGAACGCGAACCGAATTAAACCCGAAGCCATCGCGCGCCGTCCGCTGCTTTGGCCTTCCGTTGAAATTTCTCCGATTCACTTTGCAAAACCGACTACCACGTAAAAGCCTTTTTATTTTTCGGTTTTTTATATAACCTATGACACTCAGCAATAATGTGGCTTTCTATTGGTGAAAGAATTTTTAAAATCGGTTTAGTAGATCCCGAGATTACCCCTTACAATTTAACAAATATACAAACACACAAACATTACTTCTTTATAATATTAGTATAGACTAATGAAATTAAAATCGAATGAACGATAGACTACGTACTTATGAGATCACATTATAGTGGTAATGGTATTAAAACTAGTGATATTTCCACTATTATTCTAAATTTAGCAACAGAACATTGTATTATAAGTATGTCAATTACTTAATGAGAATTGTTATAAGTATATTGTTGTTATTACAGGTGCACATTTGCTACTGTTCTTCTTGGCGTTTGTCTTCGGTTCTTTCTGCACATTCTGCTTTCATATGCTCATGTACCTGTTCGATGAGAAGTGTGTTTTGTTCCCAAAACTACTGTCCCTCACTTCCATGCGTCATAATGTCATATACGAGTTTATGCCATCGAATAAAGACCTGACTGACTGTAAGCTTGTTCTTTATATGTCTAGAAACAACGTTTTGATTTATATTTGATTCATGAATATAAGGTGTAAATATACAAATTCTTTTTTTATTATTATATAGGGGGCAAACGAGCAGACGTATCGCCTGATGGTAAGCGATTACCGCCGCCCATGGACACCCGCAACACCAGAGACGTCATAAGTGCGTTGCCGGTCTTTTAGGAAGAAGTACGCTCTTCTTGAAGGTTTGAAGGTCGTATTGGTCCGGCGACACCGCAGGCGACAGCTCATTGCACAGTTTTGTTGTGCGCGGCAGAAAGTTTCGAAAGGAATTTTGTTTAGAAATTTATATACGTCTTAAATAATACCATAGCTTCACAACAGTGTGAGTCAGCAACCGTGAAAACATTTCATTAAACACGTTTATTGAATGAAATAATAGTTTCCATAAATAATACCGTTTGCTGAATTTATTTCTTATGAAATTGAATTTATCGTATTCATCTCAATTTTACAATACGTCGAGTCACGGACCTCCTTATTACCTAATTGACTGTAATATTTTTTGCAATCTATTTATGGTCCACCGTAGCCCATGCCTAAACTACAGAACTGATTTTAATGAATTATTATGAATCTATTGATAAATAAATGAATAATGGTCTAAGTAATATAATTTAATTAAAAGATTTTACGTAGTTAGGTTAGTTTTTTTTTGTTTTTTTTTTAAGCTTTTTCTTGTGTTTAGAAATATTTGAACATGATTTTACTTTTCAACAGTACCAGTAGATTTTGTGAGCGCACAGTGGGTTGAGAAGAGTACCTGCGCGCTACCAACATACGTCCCACTCGTATCGGGTATCTTTGGCCTGGTGTGGACCACCATGTTTCTTATGTTTTCGACGGGAACCAGAACGCTTACTGGGTATTATACTTTTCCTTTACATTATGTTTTTAAGTCTACTATAACTCCTACAAATATGGTTTTAATACTTGTATGCTATCTATATATATATAAAAATGAATTGCTGTTCGTTAGTTTCGCTAAAACTCAAGAACGGCTCGGCAGATTTAGCTGATTTTGGTTTTAAAATGTTTGTCGTAGTCGAGGGAAGGTTTAAACGGTGGTAATAAATATATATAAAAAAATGATTTTCGAGCAGAGCATCATTGAAGAATGTTACAAAAACGGGGGAAAGTTAAAACGCTACGGGCAACAGGAGACGTAAACGAGGTGGCGTGGGTCGGCTAGTATTAAATATAAATTTGTGTCCATTAGTGTATCAAGCCGAACTATATAGCAACTCCTGATTCTAGATCATACCAATGAAAGTTTTGCTTATCTATTTTATGTAGGTATATGAAATCACGATTGTTTAATCTGGTTGGACATAACCTATCTAGGATGTACGCAAAAGATATATTTAGATTCCATGACATAAAATAAGTACGAAAACGAATGGGCCAAAGCGACTATGACTACAGTGACTGAAACAGGGCCCAAACTTCCTTAGAATGGGGGTTTGTCAAAGTTTTTACTCTGTCAGGATATAGCTATTCATTCTTGAAGTAGACGTTTTAGGAGTTGCCGTTTTTAGAAACGTCATTTTGGGAAAATGGGTGAAATGGAAAATCAGTATTTAGGGAATTATCATTCTGGGAAGTGGACTTGGAGATATAACTTTATGCCGATCTGCCTTTTATCATTAAAAAAAATGTCGTTATTCACTATTTCTTTCTTTATTTATACACTATTTCTGGTTTGTGCCTACATGCACATACGACAACAAAACATATTACAGCGCCATCTGACGAAGACACCAATCTACAGGCTAACTGCTCATTCTCGAATTCTCGCGCCTATTAGAATATCAATCTTTGAGCTGCGGCTTACCAGGCATGATCACCTCGTCTTGTCGGATAAATTTTCCTCAATAGTAAATACCTTTCTATCCTAACTACCTTTACATCTATAATACAAAAGCCATTGAAGAGTTTTAGGAGGCTTTGATTTATTAATTTGCATAATTTTGATTGACAGGTTACAGCGGCCTTGGCGTGTGCTAACTCCTGTGTTTGTCTTCTCATTAGCCATGAGCATACTATGTATCTATTCCTCGGTGATGACGCATTCCGGTTTACAGGAACTCTGCGTCAAACTCGGCGAGATTACTGGCACTTCAACGTTAGTAACATGATCATCATCATAATCATCATCAACAGCCTCTAACAATCCACTGTCATAGGCCTCTCCTTAGAAAAGTTTAGTTTTTTTCAAGGAATTGGGGACAAACGAGCAGACCGATCACCTGATGATAAGCGATTACCACCGCCCATTGACACCCGCAACATCACATGCGTCACAAGTGCGTTGCCGGCCTTTTGGGGATGGGAAAGGGGATGAGGAAAGGGGTTGGGGCTATAGACCTCCGGTATCCTCACTCACTCGGTGAAACTCAGCGCAAGCGCTTTTTCACACTGGGTTTTTGTAAGGCCGTGATGTCACTCCGGTCGAGCCGGCCCATTCATGCCGTAGCGTTTCTCCCAGGTTTTGACCTACTATACCAATCTGACCAGACGGGTCGGTATAAGGTTTGTTTCAAGTTGTCCTTTTCTTTGCAGTGCTATTGTCCTGCATAACAGTAGCGACAGGCCAACGAATATATGTCTAACTTTTATTTCTCCCACGATTATTTAAGGTCGGCTTCTAGTTCAACCGGTTTTACCATATTATCTTTTTTTGACAACTGTGCGCTTTTCTAGAAACTTTCTGCCTCGCACAGCAAAACTGGGGAATGAACTGTTACCTGCGATATTCCCAGACCAATACGACCTTCAAACCTTCAAGAAAAGAACGTACTCCTTCTTAAAAGGCCGGCAACACACTTGTGACGCCTCTGGAGTTGCGGGTGTCCATGCGCGGCAGTAATCGCTTATCACCAGGCGTTTCGTCTGCTGGTTTGCAGTATTCCATAAAAAAACATGGTTAACAAATGGGCTACTTTTTATCTCCATAAAAATATAGTTCCCCTCATCTGAGAACATCTGATAAATTTAAAATAACATTATTGTCCTCAGGTGTACGTATGCAGTTAATGTGGTGACCTTGGTTTACGAGCGACGTATTCGCGGCGTATACCAAGCGACGCGCCTGACAATCGTCTCCGCGTGGCTGCACACTGCTTGTTGGATTTGCTCAACATTGCTCACACTTTTCCGAGTCGTTCTGGCCGTCGACTTCCAGCTTGTTCGGGTTAAAGTGAGCCTTCGCGCCGACATTGATAAGTTAATGGTAATGATATGAAGTTAAAATTATTTATGTTGGGCCCACAGAGTACAATGCAAAACACATAATGAAATTGTAAAGACAAAATTATTGTAAACTAGGTGACCCGACGAACTCCTTACCGCCATATTTTTCTTTCGTAAATATTTTCTAAGTTTGCCACGGTCGTGGACCACAAACAATTTGATTTTCTTCTATACAAACGTTGTCCTAACGATTAGTAAACTCTAAGAAATGATATATCCATATCCCATATTCCATATTCTTCTGTCAGAACCTTCTTGCCTCTTTTCTCTTTACATCAGAAAGGCAGTTAGTCAAATAAAATAAGAAAGAGAAGATAATGATTAATTTTAAGTACTTGAAACCTTCTATACTAAGCAGAAAAATAAATTGATTCTTATAAACATTTTTGAATATTAGGACAGATAGTCTTAATATTTGACATTCGGTATACATTGTGATTCAAGCGACTCTTCTACATCACTATTTTCTTTTATTTCCCAGGAGCGCAATGAAACACATCTACGAACTGTTTCACCGGATGACCCACGAATGAAAGACGATCAGGCAACGACAGTAGAATATTTAGGTGATGACATAACTGTTGTTCTAAAGGACCACAGCGATTCAACAACCTCAAAAGAGCCTCTTATTTCTGAACTGTCGTTAGTTCCTGCAGAACAGAATAAATTAGACAGAATCAGGGCATATGAAAGAGTACGTCGAGATCAAAGATTCATTCCTCAACTGGTATATGATATATTAGACAAAATATGCCCTCTTAGTGTACCTGCTCCTTCTCTATATTCTATTCATTGGGAGGATGGTTCTGAATCTACAGAAAATCATGACATACCTAAAAAAAGTACATTAAAAAAGCATGAACGTAATCAAATACAAAATACAATTGAGGAAAGTGAAGTTATAGTAAAAAAATTAGTCAACGATTTACTTCAGAAATTAGAGGATCAATTATTGGAATTGAAACTTCCAACCGCAGGTGTATATGTGTTTAAAAGTGATGAGTCTTTTATGACTGCACCTGATTGGATACACCTTGATTTAACCAAAGAAGAAATCGATGGATTTGATGAAGAAAAGAAAAAAAAATCTAATTTAAAGAATGCCAGCTCACAAACGCAAGATGAAAAGAAGAAGAGTACTCCGAAAAGGGTACTAATATCTGAAAGAGTTGACGGCGAAATAACAGTAGATAATATACGGGAACCAACCAACCAACAGGGTATAAAAAATCTACCAGTGCTATCAATGCAAGATTCGCCATTTAACGAAGCAGGGCCATCAAACCAACAAGAATTACCAATTGAATCAGGGCCATCAAATCAACAAGAGCCACTAAGCGATTCGAGGCCATTGAACCAACCAGAGCCATCAAACAAATCCGAACCATTGAACGTACCAGGGCCAGCAAATGAACCACAGCCATTAAAGCAACCAGAGCCATCAAACGATCCCGGGCCATTGAACGTGCTAGGGCCATTAAATGAACAAGGACTATCAAACGAACCAGCGCCATCAAACCAGCAAGAATCTTTAAACCAATCAGACACTTCTAACGAGCTAAACTCACAATCCAGCCAAACTGAAGTGGAGAAGGAAAAAAAAGTACGAAAAAAGGAAAAATTAGATTAGGAAGAAGAATACACAATAAGTCAACTCAAATTATTATAGTAAACTAACTGAACCACGCAACGTCATATGCATCTCTTTTCAATCATGTTCCGTCAGCAAAAACACAATTTACTAAAATGTGAAAATTGGTTCCATAGTTCCGAAGTTAATCTTGAGCAACAATGTGATACGAGAATAATAAATACATAACAAATTATGTTTCTCGTAAACTTGGTTGATACTATAGCTGCAACATTCATTTATACTGACTTAGGCTCATGTCGAGGAGTGGACTGTTACAGACTGTTGATGATGATAATTCATAAAACCACATGAAAAAAGCGCGGGCAACTTCAAGTGTACCGGTGCATTATTTGTGGATATTTTTTCTATTTCAAAGGATCAGTTTTGTATTGTATTGTAAATATTATTCATATTTAGTGTAAATTCAATAGTTTTAGTGTAAAGTTTGCCAGATTCGGTGAGGTTTTAATTTTTTTTATGAACGAGCCCTCTGACTCGGCAGACTGTTACAAAATTAGCAGCTATACACCCCCGGCTACTAATTTTGTAACAGTTGTATCCAATGAATCTGGAATGGAAAGGGATGGTCCCAGTGCCCAACATGGACACAAAAGAAGGCTACATAAAATATGCAAAGTATGTAACAAAGAAAGAGGAAACATAGTCCGGCTGTTTATGGTAGCAAGGAAGGGTTGTTGTGGTGCTAGTGCAGATAGTGTACCAGTACCACTCCTTCACTGTCCAAGCAGTTCGGTTGTGGAACGCCTTACCAGTAACGTTATGACGTGCGTAGACATTAGCTTCTTTTAAGAAATATGTGAAGGCATACTACCTGGTAGACTTCAACGATCTGTAACCGATCTTGTTCTCCATTGGGTCACAAAACTCCACTTGAGTAAATACAGAGTATCTATAAATTATTATTATGGTTATTTAATAACATCCCTATTTATTTATTTAATCATCCACACTATTTGTTACTGTTACCTTATGTAATAAATAGATATACTTCTTTTTCCAATCAATTTTAATACACACACTACCCTATACTTTCTACGTCTTTCTTTCCATCCCATGGTTGTCTGGAAGAGATTGCCTTTGGGCGATAAGGCTGCCAATTGTATCAACTAATCAAGTGCATTTAATAAAAAAAAACTGTTATTGCCTAATCCATTTTTATTTATTTGTATAAATAGTTGTATACAGTATCAACGTATTTGAATAAGTTCTATTTAATCTTTTGACCATCAAAGACGTATATTCACTGCAAAAGATCGCAAGCCAACAGCGGCGCGGCATGTTGAAAATAGGACGTTGTTAGTGGAATAATATCTGACATAAATGATCGTACTTACTGGTCAAAAGATTAAATCTCACATTGGTACAGAATGCGACCAACAACTATCTCGTTACTTTTTAGTCTTCTAGCTTTTTTAGCCTAATCCACACACCTCCCTCAGCTGCATAAACTAACGATGAATTCTTTATCTTCATTGGTACCTGTGTTTTGTCGTCAAGCAATAACTCGTATTTATGCAGCACTTTGATCAGCGCCATCTTTGATTGGATATATCCCTGCCGTATTCCTGTAAAAATATTTTATATTATTTAGACCCAAGTTAAGTAGAGATTCTGTTAAGAGACTTTTAAAACACAAATTTTGAATAAAAGGAACTAGCTGAAGTATCTTAATTATACGACTTTGTTAGGTATATAATTTCGTAATATCGAAGATCAATTAAATTGAAAAACCATTAGCGCTAATCTTGAAGTTACGACGCGTCTCCATAACTGTCGAGTCATCGTCTTGATAATTTAAACATTGCGATGCAATCCAGTTTGGGCACATTGACCGCATTTCTACATGAAGAACAGTTTTTATGCAATAACTCTATTAGGTGAAGGTCATTAGGTAGAGGTTTGTTATAATCGTAAAAAGAGAACCTTGGGAAACTATATAACTGGGAACTAATATCAAAAGTTACTTTAAAATCTGATGTCAATGTCAATTTTTTTTTATAAATAAGATATTATAAGCTTAACAAAAGTTCTGAAAAATGTTATTGGGCACTTATTTTACGTAGTATCTAGATTATGAGTTGTAATATTTTTACTAATAACATCATTGTTAAGAGTACGAAAACTTAAAGAAATTCCGATACCAACTCATCTGGCCGTGGTAAAGTTGACCAAAACCACATTGGGACCCACAGAGGGGAGAGGGAATGGACAAACCAACAGTGGACCGTTAAAGGCTGTTAATGAATTCTGAATGTGTCTCTATCGTATGCTCTTAAGTGTATACCAGCATAATACGTGTTTAACATACACAATGTGAACTGCATGTTCACAAGATTATGTAATGTGTATACAATTACTTTGTAATAGACATAAAGGGTTACGTTTTGTGTAAAATATTACTTAAGATATTAACATAAAATCGTCATTTGTATCGATTTTCATTCTTTCATTTCATAACAACGAACGTGTGTAAATAAGTAAATATTTCGGACAATTTCATACACGACGCCGTCTAGTCCCAAGCTAAGTAGAGCTTGTGTTAAGGGTACTAGACAACTGATATAAATACATATATACCTTTTTTTTGTAAATACATACATAGAAAATACCCAAACTTCGAAACAAATATTTGCAGATTATACAAACATTTGATCCGACCCGGGAATCGAACCCGAGACCTCAAGCTTAGCAGTCGCATACGCTACCGCTACGCCACCGAGGCAGTCAAACCGACCGATGTACTTTGTATGAACGCAGTGGCATGACCGTTTTGATAGAGAGAGAGTTGGAGACAATTGTAGGACAATTCTACTTGTCTGTCCTGTTTTGGAGAAATATTTATACAGCAACTGATGTCATAATGCTATTAGTAATTACTACTAGTAATGTAAGATGTAACCCGTAAGTTGTGTAAGTGTTACTAAGGGCTTCCACACACGACGTATCAATGGGCGACCGCCGGTGATTTCAACACAACACAGATTCTAACTTTCCAACGCTGCATCAAAATCACCTAATTTGCATCACTACGGTAAGGTATCATTCTGAGTTAGATTACTACACGGCATTTAAGCTATTAATAGCTGCAATATCGACTAAATAAGCGAGGTCTGATGCATCTCACATAAAAATAAAGTAATAATGCTTAAAGAATGTTTAATTTTCAATAAGTCAACATCTAAATCTATTATAATATTATTACAACTTGCTGAACCCCGCGGTGCTACTAGCGGTACGATAATAACCGCGGGCAACGCCGCGAGACGAACCTAGTGTCTTTATAAAATGTAGCCTATGTGTTATTCTGATGTATAAGCTATATTACTGTAAAGTTTCATCAAAATCCATTTAGTAGTATAATGTATAGATATATATTTAACGTGAAAGAGCAATAAACATACTCACATACTCACAAACTTTCGCGTTTATAATATTAGTAGGATTACAGAGTATCATGGAATGATGATAATTGAATGACCTCCATTTGTCGAATCTTCGTCAATTGCAAAACAGTATTGGCCCTAACTCTTTGTCGGATCATTAGATCTACGTTGAGATTGTTTCTAGTCTTGGATATGTCGGTGTTCATTTTAATCAGTCAATAACTTTACAATATTTAAATAAAAACGCGACACATGAATGAATGAGCTGTCGCTGCGGTGTTCCCGGACCAATACGACCTTCAAACCTTCAAGAAAAGAGCGTACTCCTTCCTAAAAGGCCGGCAACGCACTTGTGACGCCTCTGGTGTTGCGGGTGTTCATGGGCGGCGGTAATCACTTACCATCAGGCGATACGTCTGCTCGTTTGCCCCCTCTATAATTAAAAAAAAAAAACATGAATACATTTATTTTAAAATCTATAACGAATTTACAACAACTTTTTGAATATTCATCTATTTAGTACCTACATCCAGATCTCTTCATTGGTAATTACGAAGTAAATCCTCAAAAATATTATAGAAATCCGTTTATTAGTATGGAGTTATCACGTTCAGTTAAACGCAACGAAAATTTACATTATGAACGTCAAAATATGGTAAAAATATTCATTTACTTTGTACCAGCTACAATAGATTTTAGTACTTGTTAAACAAGACAGTTCGAAAGAGAAAGTTAAACTATCAAATAAATTAAAACTAAAGAGAACTGAAGGAGAAAAAGAGTTTAAAAAAACTCTTTTATATTATAACTAGCTGTCCCGGCAAACGTTGCTTTGCCATAAAAGGGAATATATGTTGTAGAGGTGGGTCAATAAAAATCGCGATGGAAAAATAGGGGTTGATCGTAGAGGGTTGAAAATCTAGGGTTGTATGTATTTTCTAATGCTACATCATAAAAAAATAGAAATTAAAAATTTTGTCAAAAAAATAAAAAAAAAATTTAGGGGGATGAAAAATAGATTACAACCGATTCTCATAGATACCGGATAATCACAAAAAATTTCATCAAAATCGGTCGGGCCGTTTCGGAGGAGTTCGATTACGCACCCCGTGACACGAGAATTTTATATATTAGACTAGCTGTCCCGGCAAACGTTGCTTTGCCATAAAAGGGAATATAAAAAAATAGGGGTTGATCGTAGAGGGTTGAAAATCTAGGGTTGTATGTATTTTCTAATGCTGCATCATAAAAAAATAGAAATTAAAAATTTTGTCAAAAAAAAAAAAAAAATTTTGGGGTGGACTACCCCTAACATTTAGGGGGATGAAAAATAGATAAGAACCGATTCTCATAGATACCGGATAATCACAAAAAATTTCATCAAAATCGGTCGAGCCGTTTCGGAGGAGTTCGATTACGCACCCCGTGACACGAGAATTTTATATAATAGATTTTGAGAAAGTAGGTAGATTGAGAAGGTAGAAAGTAAGCACATTATCACATTTTCATTAACGGCTGTTTCAGGAACCTATCTCTAGCGAAAACTGGTGAAAGTCTGTATTTTCTTTTCAATATGATTGATTCAATATTTTCATTAATATTCTGTATCAATTATTTTTCTTTTTTTCTGCAAAGTTTTAGTGGTGAAAAAAAAGAACAACTATTTTCTTAAAGTAAATTCAGACCTTCAATAACCTACCTCTAAATAAAGCTGGAGAAAGATTATTGAAAACGGCCGTAAATCATGTTGACATTTAAGTCACTAAAGATACGCAAAAATGTTTAAAATATTGCACCTTTACAACAACACTCAGTTTTGGAATAAATTCTACGTTACCTAAGCATTTCTTTGGGCCTTCGCCAAACGGCATCCAGTGACATTGGTGTAAGCTAGCTTTGTTTTTAGGCGAGAATCTTTCCGGGTCAAATATCTCTGGCGCTGGGTATATATCTGGATCCATTTGTATAGCTTGAATTGGTATGAACACCATTGTTCCTTTCTCTATGACCAACTCAGTATTGGGCAGTTTGTAATCTCTGTTGCACCGTCGAAATAACGCCCGCATAGATGGATGTATCCGCATCGTTTCTATAATAAAAAATACTTTAATTATTTCATAGACATATCTTCTGATATGAGACTAGCTCCTGATGTAAGACTACTTGTATTGTCTTTACTGGTTATCTCAAAAAATAGAATTACTTCTCGTCACAAAGACAAATAAATATACATTTAGTGAAAAAAAAACTGTTGTGTATGTATGTTCTACGATGTTTCAGGTGTAGTAAGTATTAAGATTGTTCAAGAGAATTGAAAATGTAATTATTGAAAATCCGGAATATTTAATTAAAAAAGACAACTCCCGCACAAGGAATATATCCAACTCGCGGGGTACTTTACAAACATTCATAAATCTGACACACAAAATACACAGAGTTAGAACAATGCTTAGTAGATCACACAAAGTGCTGTCCTATGTGGAGATCGTACTGACAACACTCAGCGTAATAAGAAGCGGCGAGGTGTCCGTTTAAACCACTGCGCCACTACGTCCAACAAATCGCTGTGTGGATACTAATATTATTTTTCAAAGTCTATTATCTAAATAAATAAGTTTAATGGAGGTTCCTGCCGGTTGCTTGGAGTTTCTTGTTGTTTCTTCTATGAAGAAGGACAGGAGAGGGAGAGAAGAAGGGAAACTTCAGTTGGAAATGAAGTCACTAATGTAATGTTTCGAAAGTGCCCGAAAAGGCCTACTTAAAAATACTTTTTGATTGATTTGGTTTTGGTATCTGAACATAAACTTACCGTCTAATACCATATTCAAATATACCATCTCGCTCTGAGCCTCATACGTGCACTCTCCTCCATATTTATCGAGAACCCTTACCACCTCTTCTCTTGCTCTAGCTTGAATGTCAGGGTTCAGAGCTAGTTGGTATGCTGCGAACTGTCCCGTGGTGGCAGAGGTCTCATATCCAGCAATCATATACAACATAGTGTTGGCTCCTACATCGCTCATGGAAAACGGGAAATCTGTTACACACTTCATGTTGCCTGAAATTATAATTTTAGTTCTTGAATTATCACACTTCTTTTTTATTGTATTAGTACACCTTTAAAAGCAAATACACATTGACATGAGTGTCTAATTAAAAATGAATTTTATTATTTAAGTTTTTCTGGTAGTTAAAAAAACTCAAATGACCAAATTGACCAAATCCTAATTTGTGGCGCACTATTTTTGTACGGTAACGGTTCCATACAATTTCAATACCTCTTCTGATCCATTATTCAGCAATTTCGTACTAAAATCGTGTATGTGACAAGGGAGAAAAATCGAGGATAGCTGCTCTTCACCAATACTCAGTTGGACAGCTCACAAGTGACGGCATAGTGCTGAACGTTTTTGTCTTATGTCCTTTTTTTGCCGTGCGGAAATTCCCTACGTCACGTCGACTGAGACCGGTCCTACTTGGGTAGATGACGGCTCTCTCTGACAGATATGCCCTGACTTTGCGGCGGAGGTAGGGAGGCACTCGGTGATACACTAGTGCCTCCCTGATGCAACTCCAGGGCTAAGTGTTGAACGCGTTGGCGATGTCCAAAGACACCGCCAATAACACTTCGCCCAGGAATTGTCTTTTGCCCCTGTATCTTCCTAAATATTCTCCTGAAGGTTCACATGAGCAATCAATTTTCGACACGAACCCGTAGTCTATAGACGGAAGTTCTTAAAAGTCTTAATGATTGAATTTAAATATTTAGTACAAAATTTATCTAAAAATCGAAAGTATTAATAAAAGGTTATATAAAAAAATATAAACATTTTGAGTGGCATATTATACGAGTATAACTTCATCTATTTCTTCTCTTTTATATAGCCGAGATTTTTTTTTTCTAGATTTTTAGTGCATTCAACTATTAGTTCTATAGTCCACGGGCCCACGAACAAGGGATTTCAGTGATTGACAACAGGCTGAAAGTTTATACACAGCTTCGTTTTGACGAGACACCCAACTTTTATTATTGGGCCAAATTCTGAAAGCGAAACACGTCGATTTGATGAGTGTCCCAAATTAAATAACAACAGTTTCTAAACATCAATACTTTGAGAAAATACGATGGAAAACTGAGAAAAACTTGTGGCATACAAATTGAATGGCACCTTCCGGGTGACCCCCAGCTCTAACATGTCAAAATGGTGACTTGAAAAAATTTATTAACAACAAGCTGATTTTTGTTTTGGGGCTTGCAAAATATATATATTTTATAAAAAATGCATCGGCATACAAATTTGTTGGTAATTTTTTTGAGAACTACTACACTCGAAAGTTGTCAAGATTATGTTAATCTTTTTTTGATTGACAACTGTATGCCACGAAAAAATTATGATCATTAGCTTAATTTTTAATCTAAAGATAATAGTGACCTACAAAAAAAATGGAATTTTTGAGGTTAACCTACAAAAAAATCTAATCATTTAATATGTGCTCCGTACTTATGTCTTGTAACCACTGGTTTCATTTGTAATATATTAAACTAATGTTAAAAAAATTAAAGCTTGTATTTTCAGTGTCTTAATACACTACAGAACTTTAATAATAATGCAATGTGCAAACAGTGCATGAAAAGAATTAAACTTATAAATAATTTATGATAAATATTAAAAAATCAATCAATCCTCATCAGATTCGTCACTCGATGAGTCTTCACTATGTGTGATGTTATCGTCATCTTCAGAACTATCGGTATCATACTGTTCAGATTCTGTAAATTTTTATTTTTTTTATAAGTTTTATTTTCGGATGAAAACGTTCGTCCTTACGTGAAGAATTGCACAAGAAACACTCCATGATGACGATCACTTAACAGCTTCGAAAAGAGAGCTCGAGCTCTTTTTGTGTATAAACTTTCAGCCTGTTGTCAATCACTGAAATCCCTTGTTCGTGGGCCCGTGGACTACTAGTACCTTTCAGTTCTTGTACTTATTGGCTTACAAGATTGTTATTACAACTTTTTCATATATGGTGCATGGAAGACATTCAGATTTATGAATTGAATAATGCGAACTTCCCATCTTAAATTTATAAATTAAGTATTTAAGAATTCGTCTTTCTACAGACAATTTATTCATCTATTGTTATCTATTGATCCAATCAGCGTACACTCGCGAATTATTTACGTATTTTTTGTTATATCACATACCGTTTTCATCAACGACATGTCCATTCTTTAATTCGATTAGTGTTTGCAGAAAATCGTTCCTCTTCAAAGAATGTTTTTGCCGAAATTCAACAGTACTCTTCACAATGCCGTAGAAAAAGTTTTCTATTTGAGCGCTAATCCTTTTGATTTTCAATTTATCAAATGTATCCGGAGCAAAGAAGGCAAAAGCTCGAATGATGCGCCTAAAAATAAATTCTGCTGTAATTTTTCATATTAATATTAAATATAACTAACATATTATACTTATTAAAACTAATAGGATTAACAAAAAATAAATTACATCATTGTCGCATTCTTACTCTTTACTACATACAACTTATAATAATAAATATGTACTTCTTTTGTCCATACACCTAAACACCGAAACAAGTATTTGTAGATCATACAAAAATATTGTCTGACCCAGGAATCGAACCCGAGACCTCAAACACACGCCACAGAGGCAGCTTTGAATATCCCATTCACATTTTAAGAGTACAAAAAAAAATCCAAAATATCTTATAACTACTCCCAAGGAGTTCATGAAATAACCGATCCAAATTTGAATAAGTAAATTGAAAATTTTTGAACAAAGAATAGCTTAAAATAAATAATATTTTAAGGAATCCAATCGCCGGCTTACACAAGATCTAGTTTTTACTACTAAAATTAAGAAGTAAGTCAAAGTCAAAGTCAAATCATTTATTTCCATAGGCCCCAAAAGGCACTTGAACACGTCAAAATACAAACATCAAACTGAAGTGGGATTTTTATTAGGGATATAATATATTAGTTATGTATATTATTAAAAGGATAAATTTTCTGACTGACTGACGGTTCAATTCCAATTTCTATTTAACAATCAAGCCGCGGCATTGCATGGTATTGAAATCAAAAATATGTAAATGCAATTTTGACTTACCAATAAAAAGACTGATGATCAAAATATTCATGTCCTCTTAAATAAAACTCCGATTTAGGATTTGTAAACCCGTTACACTCCACACCAAATCCAACACTACCAATAATTTCCATAGAGTATTTAGAATAAAACTCCGAAAAATTTATTATCTCTTTTTTAAATTGCAATCCATCTATGTATGCCAATGCTTGTGTAGCGATATTTTCGACAATAGGAAACATTGTTTTTAATTTACCCGGTGTGAAACTAGGGGTCATCTTCAATCTTAAACTCTTCCATCTCTTACCAGAAATATTAAATAAATTTTCCGCCAAAGGATCTCCGACTCCCCCAGCATATGTCCCACGCGAATGAAAATAATCAAAGTCTTTTATCAATATTTGCTTGGCTATTTCCGGGTCGTGAACCGACAACACAGGCTGGTGGAAAGAGTACATACCAATAAATGGCAAATGCTTGTATTTGAAGTAGTTATCGATGTATGGCTGAAAGAACTGTGTTTTTCTCAAAATTACATTCTTAATATTTCCGAAAATAAATTCTGGTTTGGGTCCAACAACTGCACGTTTTTTCCAATAACTGAATTTGTGACGAAACCATAGAACAGTGTATATGAAAACGATGATAGCACATACTAAGGTTTTTGGGCTTAATATTTGTGTTATAAAAAAAGACATTTCGTATAAAGTTTAAACATACAAACACAGATGACACTATGTTCTCCCGTTTATTAAAAAAACCAATCACGTTTAAGAAATGTTTTCGTTGAGATGTTTTATTTAAATCACTTATCTCTATAGTTGCAAAACAAATGTTAGTAGGCTTGTCCACAATACCGATAGTGAAGGCTGCACTCACAAGACTAGAGTTGACTCGTCTTTCAAAATATTAGCACACTGAAGTCGTGCCTCCTTAACTTCATTGGGCTTGAATTCTGATTTATTCTAAATATATAAAATCAACTATTATATTTGTAAAATTGGTTGACTCTTAACGATTAGATATTGGCAGTTACATTTTTTTTTTGTAAACATGTAAAATGATGAGAAATATAATAATTTATTTTTCATTGGTAAGATCCAACACAACAAAAAAGAAAGGATTTCTCAAAATAAATATTTGAAAGTATTATATTATGAAAGTCGGCGCGTCGATTTATTTAGGTACATAAAACACAATACAGACGTAAAAAGAAGATGTTGGGGCTTTCATAGAGGAACGCTAAATTTTTTTAGTGAAGTAAACAAAAAAAATATACAGAATACATGTGCAGAAAACCACATTATATAGATTGTGTTAACTAGAACAAAATAGCTAAAACTAGGTAATACTTTGTTTAAAAATGTAATATATCGATGGGATTCTGCAAATAAACAATTCAAATTTTTACCCTGTTGGGCCCACCCACAAAGGCACTACCCCGTTAGTTAAAGGCACCAACACCATGGAACTACCAAGAGACCCATCGAGACCCTTCCCTGTGTGACCCGCCTGTAGTTGGAGGTGGCGCAAAATACTACTTAAACAAGCCATAGACTTGGCAAAGTTACCCCGAGCTGGAGTCTACGAGAAAAGTCACTAAAAATTTAAATACTACAAAAAAAATTATTGGGTAAAACTTTTGTGGGACGATCCACTGAATTGGCCTTTTAATCGATTGCATGTTTTCTTGGATAAACCGCTTTCTTAGTTACATAATTATTTTTCCATTAAGTAACTTATTTACTAAGGAATGTTATGTACTTAAATTAAACACTTATGTATGTACGAGAGGCAGTTGTTAAATAACTATACCGATATATGCAAACTCGTTAACTTTGTAATGTTAACAGTCAAGACAAAACATATGTATAGACACTAGAAATGATAAATTTTTGTGTGTGAAGCAACTATAAGAAAAATAATAATAATAATATACTTTAATCTCATTAAATGTTTTACAGTTTCTCTTAACCTATTTACATTTTGTTGTAGTTTTTAGGTTAAAAGAATTCGTTGACGACTGTACTAGTGTAAACTGTGCTACAGTCGCCAGATAAAACCTCTGATCGATGTTTATTAGTTGAGCTACAAGAGAAATATATTTTTTGATGAAATTCACGAAAAACAATACGTTTTAAGAAATCGCATGTTTCACTCTTCTTTTCTCTGTTATTATTAATGACCCGTAGACAATTTATAAAAGCTAATTGTAAGACATAAACTTGTCATAGTTGAAGAAAATTAAATTTTAGCAGTATTACATCGATGTCGTTCGAATCGATCGAATCATTTGTTTGGTTGGTTGAATACATTTTTTCCGTGGGAGAGCCACACTTTGGCATGAATGGGCCGGCTCGACCGGATCGATACCACGGCCTCACAGAAAGCCGGTGTGAAATAGCGTTTGCGCTGTGTTTCACCGAGTGAGTCCTCACTCACTCGGTGAAACACAGCTACCAGCACATACCGGAGGCCCATACCCCAACCCCTCCCCCCATTCCCTCTCCCCATCCCCCAAAGGTCGGCAACGCACTTGTGACGCTTATGGTGTTGCGGGTGTCCATGGGCGGTGGTAATCGCTTACCATCAGGTGATGCGTCTGCTCGTTTGCCCACTATTCAATAATAAAAAAAATGTGTTATATAGTCCAGTTATCAAGGAGGGCTATAGGTTATATATCATCAAGTTACGATCAAAAGGAGAGGCAAAAATATTCCCCTTGAGAGTTTTTACTGGCTATGCTGCGGTTGAGGTGATGCTGCGGATGAGGTTTATTAATCAATATCTAGTAGTGGCTTAAAATACCTTAGACTAAGAAAGTCAATTAATATATCTATTAACAAATTCCTACATAAGTAATCATTGGACGTTCGAAACATATACTTCTTTACAGGATTTAAACCCAGAGTCTTTACAGCTAAAATATTCTCAAAAATTCTAAAACTTGATATTTATTAGATTAATAAGAACAAGCAGGAGTAAAAGACGTTATTTATTATGAAAGTACATTGAAATTATTCTATAAGATATGTATGCCACTATTCACGTAATACGTCCATCGAACTGTCCGTATTGTCACTTTCTGCTCTAACTACTTCTCTTCGCAGCTGCACTAAATGTTGTAAGAAATCTTTAGGTCTTCGAACTACAGGATTCCCTCCATTATTTTTAACAGTTTCTTGATAATTTGTCAAGTAATTTTCATATTTTTTTACTGATTGTTCGATATTCTCACATGAATCAAACAGATTTCTTTCAAGACTTTGAGTATGACATATCTTATTATTATTGTACAACTTATTATTTACATGCTGTTTGCGACGGTGACACTGCCTGAGAGATATATCTACTGTTTCTTGGCTATCACTGGAACTTACACTTTCATTGATATTGTCACTAGACTTATAACTATGTAAAGATCTTTCCTTTTCGTCTTCGGTTTCTTCGAATCCAAGAAAATCTTTTAAGACTTTTGCTTTAGCTGTTTTATATTTAAGGTTTTTATAAACCGGTACATGGTTATTTCTAAGCATGCTTAAAGTTTTATTCTCCTCACCTTTCTTCCATATAAAAGAGTCTGTTTCTCCTTTACTAGATTCTGTTGAATCAGAATACGTACTCTCATTTTCATTATCAGAAACTGCTACACCTTTACTACCATTATTAAGAATTAAATTATCATAGTTTTCACATTCCAACTTAGACTTAGTAGTAATTGCTGTAGTCTGAGATACATCGATATCTTTGAAAGTTACAAATCTTTTCGTATCTTTTTCTTTTAGAGGAGACAGTACTATATTATAAGGATACATATTTTGATTGCGCCCAAGAATCATATTTTTAATTTCAGTTTTGTTAACTTTTCTCACGGCTTTGGGACTGACTCTTGGCAGAGATAAATCATCTATATCAGGAAAATCCTCGTTTTGTACACTTTGAATAGTGGAGCTACCTTGAATAGCTGAGTTAATACCATGGTTAGTGATATTCACTGACGCAGCATTTAAATCTTCTTCGTTAACTTTAATATTTGATTCATCAGTAGTACTATGGTTCGTTAACAAATCTGGAGTTGTTGCAATTATTGGTATTTTATTATTTGTAAGCACATTCACTGAATTATCATCAGAACTTTGTGACCCTGAATCTACAGGGTACGTATGAGTTATGTTTATACTTATAACTGGAGAAGCAGAATACTCTTCTAAATTACGAGTTTCATGCTTGCAAACACATTTTGCAGAATTAATTGCCCGCTTTTTTCTTCTGGGTGGTGGTAAAACTTGTGTTTGCGTACATCTTTCAGATTTAGTCACGATCTCGGTCATCATGAAAGAGCTCTTAGACGTTATTGGTTTCATACCGGTGGACCTATCACTAAAGTTCAAAGAACCAGTCGGCCCAACTGCTATCTCTTTACAACGCGGTGTTATTGGCACTGTTTCTGTTGCTACATCTCGATGAAGAGTAAAAGAACGCTTTTCGCCTAGAGTGTATGAGTATAAGTCAGTTTGAACACCAATAGCTTGGTCTTTCACACGAGTTATCATTCTTTTAGTCTGTGTATGTGCCGGTATGCCTATTCTTCTTCTATGTCTTATAGCTTTTTGACTTAATTCCATTAATCTTTGGCGTGCGTTAGTGCAAATCTTTAGCTCACTCAAAGGCTCCACAATTTTTTTATCAACTATTGACTCTACTTTGGAAACAGCATTCTCTTCTTTTTTTTTAAGTTTCGTGTATAATCTTTCAGTGACAGAGGCAACGATTTCTGCTCTTTGATTGTCATGTAGAATGGTAATAGGGGAAACTTTCTGCTTTTCTTCTTTAGCCAAATGATCTATTTGTAATTCACTATGGCTTGGTAAATTATTTGTCAAACTTTGATTCGAGTTTAGATCTGAAGTTTCATTAATAGCTAAAACTTCTTGAGATCTACATTGTCTTCTTTTATGTCTAAGAGGAGCAACCATTTTGAAATCATCACCACTACTTGTTCTTTCTAATGTTGGTCCAAATAGCTTATCCATTTCTTCGTTTACTTCGCTGGTAATATTTACACGTTTATCCATGGTATTTATTAAATCCGAGCTACCACTGGCAACTGACGATGCCGTTGATTCCGAGTTAGCGTCAGTTTTCGGACGCATTATGTTCATAAGATTGCCTATTTTTGCAACCTTTTTTACCGAGCAATCCTCTGTATTATTTTCACACAGTTTCCAATGTTGTTCATCAAATGCTATCTTTCCTGTTTCAGGAATCTGTAACAGTAAAATGAAATAATTTTGTATGACATTATACTTAATGTGATTTTTGTATGGGCTATATTTGACTGAACTTTGTCCTCATGGAAATTGCAAATACCTTCTGACAAACGTTATTTAACATCATGCATTCTAAATGTAAGACAAAAAAAATCAACTATATCTCAAGTAGTAGAAAAGTAATCTCTCTTATTTACGGCAGCGACTTCTTGTTTTTTTTCTAAATTTATCTCAACTGTAGTGCTCCTCAGTAAAACTAGTATAAAGAATATTATACATACGTATCGAATGTGGTTCCTAGTGAGTTCAGATATCAATTGATTAAACTGCGCCTGTAGAGCCGCTCTGGATGTAATATTTGAGTTGGTGTTAGTGGCCCGTGGAGTTGGTAACTGCCGAGCTCTTGCAGCCCAACGAAGTGTTGATGCTGACTCACCGTAGCATGCAGCACTCGGTGATAAGGCTGTGTACATGAATTAAAGAAATACATTATCATCTTCGTCAATAGCATTTAGAAGAGCATTTAGAAAAAAGAAACATTAAACTAATTAAGGTAAATTAAAAATGCCACATATTCAAGTAACTTCGTAAGAGTCTGGTGGCTGAAATAGGTTTAGAAAAACCTCTAGTTACTAGTCACCAGTAGTAGGTCATCCAAATAAAATAAGTGACAAAATGTTAAATGGAGCCGCTCTTTACAATCTTACAGATACTCTTTGGTAACGGCAGTAGTATAAAATTGCCTATCATGATAACACGGATAGGTGTTTAAGACAAAAAACAAAGATAATACATAATACAAGAGAAAAACATGAACACAAACCAAACCCTGCTAACAATTTTTATTTTATAACACCTTTCTTAAGATGTAATTGGAACGAAGTTCCTTATGGCGCGTTGTGTAAGGGGGCTAGACGGAAAAATTGTCACGACACAATATATTGACACGACACAATTTGTTGTCATGACACAATTTGTTGTCACGACACGACGACGACACACACAGATATTTTCGTTTCGTCTTTCTATTTCGAACTTCGTTCCATCCGGGTGTCCCTTGACACCTCTCAAGTTTTTTGGAACGAAGTTCCTTATGGCGCGTTGTGTAAGGGGGCTAGACGGAAAAATTGTCATGACACAATATGTTGACACGACACAATTTGTTGTCACGACACAATTTGTTGTCACGACACGACGACGACACACACAGATATTTTCGTTTCGTCTTTCTATTTCGAACTTCGTTCCATCCGGGTGTCCCTTGACACCTCTCAAGTTTTTTTTTATGTTGGATTCCAAATTTATTTACGAGAATGTAAGTCATTATTTTCTACTTACTGGCTATTATAAAAGTGTTGGCCCCACCCGTGAAGCAGTCCTTCAAAAGCCAAGTGAGAGCCGAATCACGATATGGAACGAATTTTCCTCGTCCCTGACCTCCATTCACTGAAAAACATTCATATAATAACAAAAACTTTACACACACACACACACACGGCCGTTTGGTCTCAAACTAGGCAAGCTCTGTATTATGGTAATCAGACTCAGTAAGACACTTAGACACAAGAAATGACCATGCTTATCACACACTTATTTGTTCTTGGCTTAGCATTTAGCGTCAAGAACCGTTACTTTAAACTGCAAGGTGCATTTTCGAGAATATTTCTTAAGGTTCAAATGACATAAATCTTTTATGAAATCAATCAATTATTTTAACAATTTTATTCTTTAACCATTTGAATTTCCCTTTAAATCAAAGAAGTTAAGAGTAAGACTAGGAATGAAAGCATCAACAGGAGAGAGTCAATTAACCGAACGTGCGTCAATCAACCGTTCGGTTGATTTTCTGAACACTAGCTCGACCGAATCAATACAATATCGCTAACCATGTAATTATGTCCTCCCATGTACATAGTCTATTACACCAACAGCCTTTAACAGTTCACTGCAGGTCATAGGCTTCTCCTTATCAAGGAGTTTTTGGCCTAGTGTACCACACTGGCCAGGTTTATTTTAAGTTTTGCTTCTCCTTGTAGTGATATTTTCCTGCGTTCTACGCTCCCTTTTTCCCCTTATATTATCCTCAAGACATGAGTAGAGATCGAGACACTCTAATTCTTAATTCACATGGAGAGTCCACACACTAATCTTATGCAATAACGTAACTAAACTAAATTCTGTAGGTACTGTTAATAGATTTCTTAATCCATCAGCGGAATCTACCACATTGTGAAATCATTATGTGTTGGGAATTATACTCTATCTATATTGCAATAAAAGTTTAACTATTGACTTGTTGACGAATTACAAGGTTGTCAATTGAAAATCAGGTATTTGTTGCCCAGTTTATGCTAAAATGATGACTTGCAAAATAACACACCGACCTAATTTAGCATTGTAGTTTTTTTGTTTCGTTTATTTAGTAATAGTTAGAATAATAGTGGTTATTGTGGGTTACCCTTAAGATATAGACATATACCCATACGGACTTTTTTGTAGACCTTTTAAGGTATACAATACTATACATTGTTTTGATCTATCTCGTAGGATTTAGCCAGCGTTTGCAATTTAAGCGCAAAAGAAATGAATTTATTTACGACATAATTATAAACCACTAAAATTATTATCAGTGTATTAGGTATCAGGTACTTATGCCTTAAATACATTGTGCATTTAATATAGATCAATATGGCACTTTACAATATGTAATTGAAACGAATATATTCGAAGATATTACAGATTTAAAATGCACGAATCGTGTCGTCGGTGGTTTCATCTGAAATCTACCCCTGCGAAGCCGGGTCGGGTCGCTGGTATATAATATAACATAATACGTACACATTAATGTTATTTGTGTTTCAAAATGTTCACGCATTTGTTAACATGCGAAAAGGTAATTAACCTTACACGGCTGTGATATTTATTTATCGACGCTATTATAGTTATGTTTGCTAAACTCCTTTTAAGTAACTGACAATAGAAATTAATTTCTTTATCTACTAATTACTTGTTTATGAGATTTTTACATCACATAATTTACTTTAAACACCTTCCTTTAATGAATTGTAATAAACTGATTCCTTCATTTCCAAATTTACACTCTAGTGACGAAGATTTCTTTATAGTATGAGTGGCATCAATCGGAAAGAATACCTTTCTAAATGAGAATGATTTTTCAAATCAGTTCATAAATAATCAACTTCTGAGGTATTAAAAAACAAATGACTAGCCAACTTGGTTACCCGTCTGTACGATTTCCTGCTCTGTCACAATAAAACCGTTTCCAAAGGTTAATTTATTGTCCACAACAGACATTCTATATTTAAACACAAGGTTTGCCCGAATCTGTACCATACACTGTCTTGGAACCACTAATTGCCTCAAAGCTGCTTGGGCCTAGGAATGGTAGGAGGCTACTAATATTTTTCATCAAAAAAGATTTACTTACCAAGAGCAGATATAACGTTACTAAGCGCTACTAAGGATTTGTTTATATTAGCGCCTTCTTTCTGCCTGCCTCCACCACAGCCCTCCCAGCTTGCCTTCTCACTGAATGAAGAAAAAACATACATATATCCAATACTGGTTTAGCCCTTGTCCCTGTATGTCTATTAACGCGGTAAATACCTAGTAGTAAAATTTTTTTTTTTTTTTTTGATGAAATGGCAACCAGCCGGATCACTCGGATCAGCTATTTCTGCCAATGTCTAGTATCTATCGTCTTCAATATCAAGTCTTCGAGTCTTCAAGTCGTCGTCGTGATGAAATTAATGATAAAAAAAATATAAAATGTGGATGACATGAAAAAAAAAATCTAAAATTTATCTTACAATACATTCGTTTCCTCTGACATTATTTAATACGAATTTAAGTCAAATTATTTAAGTAGATAGGTACAGATTGAGAAGAAATAGTTTGTTTTTGACATTGTAAAACATTCCTAAATTTCATCACATCTAGAACTCGTCCAATGCGTCAAGAAACTGCGGCACTACGGCTCACAATACTTTTCATTGTTCTTATCATCATTAATGACTCAAAGCGGCAGTTAATATTATATATATTTAAGTATATATTAAATAGGTATACATGATGGACAAATTTAAGCCATTTTAACCGGGTTAGTTTGTAAATGGGTAACCATTCTTAATATATGAAGACTTCTCCAAACCTAAGAGAGCATTTTAAGCCGTCGGTATATAGTCATACAAACATCTTTGGCAATCGGGTAGTTAAAGCCCCATAAAGTAACACATACGCTTCAACGTCCACATACACACATAGAAAGGTTTACTTTTCATTTTGTTCTTCTTATTTTAGATTTATTAAACTTTCTTTTATAATAAATACTAGTTAAGTTGAAATTCCTGTGGGGAATTGCGCCGCCGAAATACAGGTTTCTACCTAGTTTGGCAACGGAAGCTATCCCTGTTCGATTTGTAACTTAAACTAGGTTTAAGTTGAACATATTGTATTTTTTTGTTTTCGTGCAATAAATGTTATTATTATTAAAGTCGATTAGTAGTATTATTATTTAACAATGATTTTTCAACAGAATTTTGATATCGAGTAGTAGTTCCTTGGATTATGGAGGTCTCATGGTAGTTGCTTAAAACTTGAAAGATTCTGAGAACACATATAAAAGTACATATATAAAGTAGGTTTTTTTTTTACAGTCTGCCGACGTGGCTCTGCTCAGCCTGATGGAAAGCTTGAGTAGAATTCAACGGTGGGGGCCACTGCGAATGCAGACAATACAGTATGGCGTCCCACACTATAGCGGCCTAATGAGATGCTCAAAGGACCCGGGTGCTTAAAGTACCTTCCAGCAAGATCAGCTAGATGCAGCGTAGCATGAGGTGTGGCTATTTCCAATAGTGCGTGAGATCGTGATGAGGTGCTGTTGCGTTTAGTAGCTGCTGTTCGGCGTCGCTTGACTCCTTCCGCCACCAAGGACAGCAGAGACTCTGCGTTGTGAACGGAAACTCGTCGAAGATCTGTATCAATAAAGGATTTCCTTAATATGATAAAATATCTAAGATTTTCATATTAAACCTCATAAATTATAGATTTGGGTCTGATTTGTTATAAATAAAAAAAAAAACAATTGACAAACTCATCAATAACATGCAAGCTCTTGTAATTTTCTTTTAACTATATATATGTATATGTATTCATTTTAATTTTGGTGTAAATTTACAAAACCATTTCTTGAACAAAGTAAAAAATATGTAAATCAAAATTAAAACTTATCTATAAACTTGCTTTATAAAATGAAATACACATTTATAATAAGACAACTTAAATCTGTTCTACTTACTCTGCACATAAGTCCCTCTCAGAGGATGTTCGCGCACGCGGAGGTCCTTCCAGGCGTTGCCTTTGCGTCGCGGCAATGAGTGACAAGGAGGCAACGTTGCCTCCACACACAAAAGATCGTGAACCCTCTCGTTGTATATCTCCAGGAAACTATCAACAAAACAATAATGAATTTATGTGTAGTAACACAAGGAACGATGTTTTCTTTTTAGTTACTAAGTATGTCAATGTATGTTTTAAACTACTGTCCTTACTAATATTATAAACTTGAATCTACATCTGTCTGTCTGTTACGTTTTCTGCACGGATTTCTATGACATTTCGCATGGAGATGCTTTGATTCTTAAGGAAGGTCACATTGTACTTAATACCGCGAAAATCGATATATATGCGAGCATAACCGTCGGCAAGAGCTAGTTATTAATTTTACGTAAAACATAATCTTTGTTTTTACTTAAGCTGCCTCATTACAAGACGTGTTCATTTGGTAAACACATAAAGTTACAAGGACCTCAAGATCTAGTCTATTCTCAAGAAAGGCTTAAGTCCAATATTGCACTTTTCTGAGTTGTTATTGATAATTTAGCTAACGTTCTTAACCACAATTTATGTACTTAACATTTGTTAGACTTTACTACTGCCTGTACAGGCAGTTTCGCAAGACAAGTTTAAAGCTAAATAACTTTGCCGAGAAGTAACTAAATCTAATTTGCGAATGTTGTATTTTGTTGTTTTTTAGGCCTACCAATATCATAAATGCGAAACTTTGTGAGAATAGATGCATGTATGTTTGTTACTCTTCCACGCAAAAACTACTAAACTGATTTAAATGAAACTTTACAGTAATTACAGTAATTAAATAGGCAACTATTTACCGTGATAACTGACGTACACGCGAGCGAAACCATGAGTAAAAACTAGTGTATTTTATTTTGACACTATCTGTTACTGCTGGCTGCATAAGTTGTGTTGTGGTGACAAACCTTGACCACATAACATAAGCGACTGCTTACTTATGTACGTAGCTTGTAGATAGCATCTATATTTAAAGACTTGTCAATATCACATAGTGACCTCTTTTCTTGGATAAAGTGTGTAAATATTTGCGTAATCTAGCAATAGTCAATTATTGCATAGATTTACTTAAATAAATACTAATATTTTCTAAGATTAGAATACATAACCTAAAATCCCCTTTTTTTAAATTATTAATGCTCTGTCATGCACGCAGATTGTTTAATCATCATTTTAATAAGCCATGTCATCCACGAACAGGTTTTCCTGTTAATTTTCATGTACCCAATATTTCACTAATAGTTTATAAAACACCAGTTGTCATAAATTTCTTTTTTCTTTTAAAAAAGACAACTCCCGCATTTGGATTATACATCCTGTGTTGCGGGGGAAAGATTTTACAAAGATACAGGCTAGCCACGTGTGAATTTGTTTTAATTTAATCTTGTCCGTGTGGTGAGGAACTGAGAATATGAGGAGTTACCACCACTTATTTAACCCGTGGGTATCGGAGGACTGACAAAGGGTATAATTACGCAGGATATTAGCACTGCAAAGAGAAGCAAAACTTGAACCATACACTTTAACAACCCGTCTGGCCATCGTATTACAGAAAACATAAAATATAATTTCTAAAGTGCAGCCTATGTCCAGCAGTGTACTATTAAAGGTTGTTTACGAAAGATAAAGTATTGCTCTATTTATTGCAAGGGAATAAAATGAATGAAACCTTTTTACATTTCGAACCACCTATCTTGTTTACGAAAGATAAAGTTTTGCTCTATTTATTGCAAGGGAATAAAATTAATGAAACCTTTTTAAATTTCGAACTACCTATGTTGTTTACGAAAGATAAAGTTATGCTCTATTTATTGCAAGGGAATAAAATGAATGAAATCTTTTTAAATTTCGAACTACCTATGACACATAAAACACGCTTTTAATAGATGTGTTTAACCAACTTTTTAAGCATGTTTTATGAATTCGAATGTGACTCTTTCGGTCTGTCCATCCGTCTGTTTGTTATACCACTTTGATTCTTGAGGAAGGACATAGGCTTTTTACTATTATAACCAACATACAAACATAATAAAAGCTAACATTTATTCTAATTACTTAATAGTGCACATCTAAACAACAGAACATTATTAGCAAAGGTTCTTCTGGTATAATTGTCACAAGTTTTAAAAGTGACGGAAACTTGCGTGACTTGGTTAACAGCGTTCAGACACGATTTTACTAATTACGTTCATATAAATCATCCAACAATTTAATCACACAATATTTTATGTTTTGTTTTAAATATGTTGCAGTTATTTCTAATAATTATAGAACTCTCAAAAATATATATTTGTAATTGTTACCTACAACTATTAATAAAATTTGTTGCGTTATCTTTTTTCTTATTTATATCACGGCTCTTTAATTCCTACACAATTTTATTTTTCGTTTCATAAGAAGAAGAAGAAACTTCACCGACCTCAACGCGCCTATGCCATATTTAATGAATTATATTATTGTGAACTGGTTTTTATTTATTTATTTCACAGTAAAGAATTTTTTCCAAAGAATTAAATGGATACGTACACTAGGATCCCTGTTTAGACCTCCTAAGGGGTTCATTTGAAATTTTCGTCTACAATTGTGATATCACCCAAATGGAAATAAAATAAAGTCGGGGGTACACAAGTAACAGACAGAAAGTAGTACCTAAAATCCAAATTGTTTACCAACTCTTTTAAAAAAAATGACACTACTTATCTACAACATTTACAATCGTTGTCTAAACAAACACATAAGGACTCTAAATACATGTCTAGGTAATCGGTAAGTAGGATTTACCTGGATAACTTCCAAAACGACTGCTTTTTTCACTTTTCACAATGTGCGAACAAGTTATAAAGGCGGGCGGTTGCGACGCGACACATCGCCGGGACACCTCTGGGCGGAACGCGACTCTTGAAAGACTGAAGCCTACTAACAGACACCCCGCACTACCCTGATGTACCCTGAGCTGTGTAATATCGACTTTAAAAGGCTTAAATGTAAATAGGTAGTATCTAACCTAACCTAACGCCAAATGTACATTTATGAAAAGGCGATATCATTATACGTTAATTAGAAATTATGATTACTTTATCGACGAGAAGCACAATATAAATTAAAGATTTGATTATTCACATAATTAAATTTAATAAAAAATAATTCATTGTTGCGTTTATTGAGAAGTTTGATTGAACAGGTCCAAACGGTTTGCAGACTTGAATACTAATTTAACATTAATACGTATTTTTTATCAAAATATCCTCTCAATGCCGGAGTTTATTTCGTCTTTTTGTGTCAGGGTGAGTGCAGTTATGAGAGGCCGAACTTTTTAGCAAAAAAAAAATCATTTCATTTTGTTAAATTAATCGACTGGCCTGTTAATGTAGCGGTCCCGACTGTGGTCGAGCTTTTGATTCCTACCCAGGACAATTAATTGTGTAATGAGCACGATCATTTATTCTGTTTCGTTATAATTAATCTACAAATATAAATATAGATCGCCGAAATGAAGGTACGCGTATAACTTCCGATCGACTGAACCAAATTGGATACTTCTTTTTTTTATTTGTTCGTAATTGTTAGACCAAGGTTTGTATATGAGAAAATTAAGATATAAACGGTTTTTTTTTTCTCTCGCAGCTGTACACTACCTGTGTGAAGCTGAGGTGGTACGAAGTTCGCCGGGTCGGCTAATGTACAATATATATGTATTCATAGTAAACAAGTATGTTTTCAGGACTCTAATTACCATAGTACAAGCTCTGTCTAGTTTGGGATCAGACTACCGTGGTAGAGACGTATGAAGTTATTAGTAAATTGTAATGTTGACTTTGATAAGTTTTCTATGAATTAGGAGTCGCTTTTTTTCGCATAAAACACGTTATTAAAGCAAGAGAGTATAACTAACAAACACACGTTTCCATTGGGAACATTTCATACAAAACAATACAACATATTCATTTGCAAGAATATGGTACAAAAGTTCTTCAAATATACATTAGTAAGCATCAGGAAACAGACGTACGAAAAACGCATTATTTTCATTTTTAAATATATCTAGACTTATAGCCTGTTGCCTGTCTAACATCACGTGCTCTTGAGAATGCATTCGTTTTCAGATGAACCAGCTCGACTTTCTTTCGACTCGAAAGTCTCACAACAAACGGTTTTGTGCCTTGTGAGTAAAGGTACCGGAGCCCGGGAGGTTATGTAGACATACTCATAGATAAACTCTGGTTCTCTTCCTGAACGCACTCAGAGCTGCGCATTGCTCATGTCATTCTACAGCCGATAAGCTGCCACACTGAATGATTTGCCGTAACAAGTCCAAATATGAGAAGTTTGAATGAGGAGGGAAGAAGAACACGGAGTTTGCTCTTGGGAATAAAGTGCTCGAAGCGCCATAAAGATACTCTTCTCATATCATCAATGACTTGTCAGCTTGTTGGGCCCTATGTCATAAAAACGTTAAGTATTCTGACCTAGTCCCTGGGTGCATCATAAAAAAATTACATGAATTGATGAAGAACGCCTACTATTACGAATTACTAGAAAATTACAGAGCGAACGTGTATAGAAGTATCGGACGAAGTTGTCCACTGCGAATATTTACCCACCAAATTGGTAAAGTTCTGAAGCGCCTTCTTAAATGCTCCAAGATCCGACGACTAAGCATGAAGTGATTGATGAATGTGAATGAATCAAAAAGAGGTGTCTTATGACCTTAGTAAATGGAGATCAATTATCTTCTGTCTACCCTCTGGAAAAGGCGAGATGTAGGCTTGCTACGATTTTCTTTAGTATTAATAAGCAAGTATAGTATAGTGTATAGACAGTAATGTTTACAAATAGAAACATTCCAATCATTATAGCATACCAATAAAACTGATACATGTACGGAGATAATGGCAACGATAAAACCATGATCGTAGGGTGTTAAAGGCTCGCGTGACGTTTCAACCTTCACGTCAGACAGTCTAGGAGGCTCTTTATTACCATACAAACTTAATCGAATACAACTGTCAATATATTACCCAAGTGTTGGAACAACAATAAAAAGTTTTTACTAACAACTAATTCTGTGAGAAATTCTTTGCGTTGTAGGTACGATCAACTTTAAACGATTTTGTTTTGAATGTTAAATAACGTATTACTTTTTTATCCCCACATCTCGGAAAGAGTATTTTTGCCCTTCGATGTCTTAGTGCAAAAGCCGTTTTTATCCGTTGAAGGATAAAGTAAATTGAATTTAGAACATCGTGTGCACTAAGTTTATGGCTTCAAAACATCATTAAACCTATTTACTTCTACCTTTATGGTGCCGAATTTATCATACAACCTTTTTTAATTTGTGAAAAACTTACGGAACCTTCTTGATGTACTTCTTTTAATTTGTATTGCCCGCGCCATTTTCTTTTTGCATTTATTCATTGCCTCGATGAGGTGGGATGAAAAGTTACGTGTTGCACTCGAGTGCCAAAGATTTTTCACCTCGTGCTCTTTTGATACCCTCGCTTGCTCGGTTATCAAAATTAAGCACGCGGTTATTGAGCACGCGGTTTTTTTTATTATTATTAAATAGGGGGCAAACGAACAGACGTATCTCCAGATGGTAAGCGATTACCGCCACACATGGACACCCGCAACACCAGCGGCGTTACTAGTGCGTTGCCGGCCTTTTAGGAAGGAGTACGCTCTTTTCTTAAAGGTTTGAAGGTCGTGTTGGTCCGGGAATACCGTAGAATAGAATAGAATAGAATAGAATAAAATAGAATAGAATAGAATAGAATAGAATAGAAAACTCTTTATTTGTACACCGTTTACCAAATTCATGAGAGAGTACAGAGATGAATAACATTTATTGTAATGTACGAAGGGTGGCCTTATTGCCAAAGGCAATCTCAGCCAAGGCAACCTTAGGATGGATTAAAAGTATCGGAGAGACAGTAGCAGTTGATGGTGCAATTAATTAAAAAACAAAAAAAAAAAAGAACCGTACACGGTTAAAAAGCGATTTTGCACATAACAATGTATGTGTGTATAACAAATAACTATGACCGCTTTGAAAGACTTCTATATATACTAACGCTTACGTCTTTATTCTTAAAATGGTAACCTAAGTACTGTGAGATCTCAATAACTTCAAACATTTCCCGCGCGGCAGTTCGATAGGTACCAAACTAGGCAGAACCTGTGCTATGTTAACCAGACTATTGATTGACAAACCTAAACATTTTAAATAATACATATTATAGAGAAAATACATTCAGACAAAACAAATAGAGGAAGCTCATACTACTGATATTTAGTATAAAAAGTGTAGACTTGGGAGAAAATTTCACTCCCTCTGCAACACTGAAGCCATATTAGTTGAGGTAATTTATTAGAAAATGTCCGTCCCGAAAGACGACCCTACTATTATCATTTCAGGCACCCTTAAATATAAAGTACCTGGATAGATTGTCGTTGATTGTGAACGAGCTTTGCTCGGTATATTATTTTGGCAATTTTTTTAAAATAGTTCGATTTACTGCGCCCAAAATCCCCTGCATACTAAATTTCATGCAAATCGTTGGAGCCGTTTCCAAGATTCAGATTGTATATAAACAAAAAATACTCGTTTAAAGGCTCGACCGGAGTCATACCACGGCCTCACAGAAAACCGGTGTGAAATAGCGCTTGCGCTGTGTTTCACCGAGTGAGTGAGGATACCGGAGGCCCATATCCAACCCCTCCCCCCATCCCCTTTCCCATCCCCCCAAAGGTCGGCAACGCACTTGTGACGCCTTTGGTGTTGCGGGTATCCATGGGCGGCGGTAATCGCTTACCATCAGGTGATACGTCTGCTCGTTTGCCCACTATTCAATAAAAAAAAAAAAATAATAATAATAAATAATAAATAACAAATACACCGATATTATTATCTAAAACTAGCTTATCTCCGCGACTCAGCCCGTGTGAACAAAATCAAGGGTCCGTAGGCGAGAAATAATACAGCTCAAAAGTATAATGAAACTTGTATTATCGATTCACAATTCTCACACAAAAATATTTCTTCGAGGTATTTACAATCCCTCTGGTAACCAAACACTAGCGCGATTCAGAAAATGCTAATAGCGCCATCTATGGGTTGAAAACTTAAACACGACATAATATTGCAAAAGTAATCTTATAAGTAACTTATCCTTTTATACAATAAAATATAAATATATATGCAACATCATGCCTTCTATAATAAAAGGGGTAAACAGAGTACCTAATTAAAAATGCATAAATAAACTTATTGATTGGCCTGAACATACCGCCCACCAAGGACATAGTGCAGTATGTCCTTCAATTCAATCGCTAACTACGGATATCAATTAAACAAAAATACCTCATCCAAATTGAAATCCCTCATGGAGTAACACAAAAACTTATAAAAACCGTACAGAGCGCGACCTTATAAATTTAAGAAATTATATTTTCATTTACATCTATACGAAAAATAATTTAACCAACCATTGATTTCCCTCTCTGTTGGTCATTGAGCGTTGTTGCTTGCCTAAACGCTCCACCATAACTGCAGTCAGTCTTTAAGCCTGCTGGCATCACGGCTGTGTGTGAATGAATAGATGTCGAGTAGTCCACCTCACAGACGCCAGATAGTATCCAACCGAATGCAGTATCTTGTGCCAATACGGTCCCATTCGAACTCCAGTAAATGCCTTTCTTGATGGTTTGACTATAGACCTCACCACCTAATAGAATATCAATTTTTCTAGGCCTGTGATATTCAGGGTCCGCCAATTCATCATTCGTCAGGTTTACCCAATCTACCTTAGTTACTTTCGCAACTGGTAACAAAGACGTAACTGACTTTAAGACATAGGCATTAACCTTCATTTTAAATCGAGGATTAATTCTCGACCTTATATAAATGTTGACAGTGGACCTAGATGTCACACTTTTGTCCCCTCCTACACCTGTTATAGTGTGAGTTGCCCTAATCTTCTTCAATCTCAGCTTTTGAACTACGGCCTCACTTACAAAGGATCCTTGGGAACCTTGATCTAAAAGAGCCCTAACAGTACTATAGGTTCCCTCCTTCGACTCAGCTTGCACGATAGCTGTACTTAATAAAACCGCCTTTTCACGGTTTCCTGTCGAAAGACAAGATATCACTTGATCACTAGACCCATCCTCCTTCAACGAGTAAGTCGATGAGGCTTTTTTGTGAATCGTGTCGTCGCCCACGGATCCAGAAACACCACTTGGGTGCAGTAGTGAATGGTGGCGGCGTTTGCACACCTGACATCGGACAATATTTTTACAATATTTGGCAAAGTGATTGCTATTTAAACAAACAAAACATAATTTTTTCTCCATAGCAAATTCGCGCCTACTGTCATTTGATTGCTTAATAAAAACTTTACATGACGTAATTTTATGATCGGCAGCACAATATGCACAGGACCCAGTCGTTCCTTTGGATTTAATAATGTGAAATGACCTTGTATTATTCCTTTTAGGGAACAGCTTGGGCTCAACGTTTTCTAAACCCCTAAAACGGCTAATAAGGAATTCTGAAAATTGTTCAAACGTCGGCAGTTCATCGGTCGACTCTGATGACACCTTTAGCTCCCAAGCCCTTTTTGTATCTGGATCTAGTTTAGCACTAACCATATAAATTATTAAAATATCCCAGGACGATATATTAACCCCTAAGTTTTTAATAGAATCTAAGCATTCATTTGTAGTATTGACTAATTTCTTAATTTCAGATGCAGATTCTGTTGTTAAAGTGTTTTGACTTAATAACCTTTTCAAAATACTATTTGCTAAAAATCTCTTATTGTTGTACATTTTATTCAATCTATTCCAGGCACTTTCATAATTATCAGAATTAATTTGAATATTTCTCAACAATTGTTCAGCTTCTCCAGTTAAGTGCCCTTTTAAATAAAAGATTTTTTGGGCATCATCCAGAGACTGATTTTCATGAACTAACCCTAAAAACAAGTCTCTGAATGTTTGCCACTCTGTATACTTCCCGGAGAATGTGGGAATCTTAATTTCCGGTAACTTTACTCTATGGCCTACCTTACAGTGACAATACGTCTCTGAGTCGGTAGATACAGTAGTGGAAATGTCCCGAGCTAACATGTCTTTTAATTCGCTTTTAAACTGTACATAAAACTCCTCTACTTCATCATACACATCATTTTTGTAATAATCTGAACTACACAACTCTGTTCTTTTAATTGTGCCTATAATTTGGGTATGATTCTTTGAAAACAAAGTCCACTGTTGATCCAAATTATCAATACGAGTTTGTATATGTGACGCTGTTACTTTAGGAGACTTTTTAAAATTAGCCTTAGCCTTTAACATTTTAATTCTTATATCTTCCTGCATATCATTTAAAGGTTCCATTTTAGGATTTTTTTCCCTCTGTGATAAATGTATCAATAATTCTAACAAAGCTACCTATATCTCCCAAAGTCAAATACAACAAGAAACCATGCAAGTATTTTTTAACAAATTAGCATACGGTTAAAAACTATAAAACTTAAAACATAAACTTGTTGCGACAATCTTCTAAGTCCAATTAAAATCTGTAAAATTTTACAAGTGTTTGAGCACTTAATACTTCAAATTAAAATCGGGCATGGATTCCCCGTCTCAACCACTTTTGCCTTAAAACTAATACAAGTCTAAACTACTTAAAACTATTCTAAGTCCAAATCTTCACTAATGCCAAATTTAGTTCTAAGTTTCACGAGTCTTGATTTTAAGGTTCAAATTTGATCACAATAAATTCACTGATTTGTAAATAACCAAAGTTAATTTTCGCTTAGTTATAAAGTTGAAAATGTACTCACAGTTTATCACAGCACTCACTCACTGTCACAATCACGCTGTAAAGCCAACTGCCTGTGGCGCTCTCTAGTGTTGCACGATGACGACTCTGCCGCAGTATCCTCCCTTGCACGCCGCTCCGCCGGGGTTCACCACCCGGTACCTCCAACACAGCCACGCTTCTTCCAGCGCCTTGCTGTAGGGGTTGCTCTGAACAGCGATCCACTGTCCAGTAGAGACGTAAGGGTAGTAGTCACTACCACCGCCGATGACTACCGAAACACGTCCGATGTATCCGGCTCGTAAGGACCATGAACACTTTTCTATCGGAATACGGGCGCTTTGTTAATAAAACTACCAGATACAGATGAACTTGTTGTATTCACTCAACGAATAACATCACAACTCCAAATGTCGCCAATTTTTAATGTTGCTCAGTTGCTATATATATAATGCTTTGGTATCAAAGCATTGCGCGATTCAGATAACTGATACAACGCCATCTATTGAGTGACATGTAATACTTAATACCTTAAACACCGTGAATATGTTGGATATTGTGATAAAAAGGAAAACATGAGTTATTCTGATGTACTAGTTATATTATTGTACAGTTTAATATAAATACCTTCAGTAATTAGTTTTTGCGTCAAAGAGTAACAAACATCCATAACTACATCCTCAGAAACTTTCGCATTTATGATGTTAGAAAGTAGGATCTAAGATATGTATTATCAGCATATTTCAAATTTGGTATGGAGACACTTTGAGTCTTATAAAAGAATATAGACTACTACCTATTCACCGTCTTAATTGACGTACATGCGGGGAGAGTCGTAGGAAAAAGCTAGAAGAAAAATTGTATGAAAGCGCCAGACAGTTTTAATGTCTGCAATTATTTATCGTAAAAAAAATTTGCCATCTATGAAATAATGATACGACAACGTTTTATTTCGACAGTGTATCGCGTGACCTAACACCTATGGCTTATTCACACGGAATGCATAAATGATTCAAACAATTTACTATCCAAACTGTTTCTAGAAATTGACGTTGAGATTGTAATGGCGGCAATTCAACAAATCGAAGGGATATATATCGATAATGTTGTGTTTCTTTACTTAATAAAGTTTGTTAACCCGAAATGTACCTACCAACCGACCGGTCGCTTTACTAACAGTTTTTCATGCAGTTTTGTTTTGGTTGGGATTCTACCTTTCAAAACAGCATTTTATACAGATTTGGATTAAGAAGCGCACTTAATCATAATGTTCTACTGAAAAAAACAGTAAACGGCAGCCGTCTACATACATTTACACAGTAGGTACATTTGTTAAACTCTAGTTACTAAAGCTGCTTGGCTAAAATTAAAAAATAAAATCATAGTCTCTTTTTCACAATCGGTTTTGGTTAACCTCAAAGTAACTTTAACCTGCTAAAACGGTTGATTAGTTTACCTAATTCGTCGGCAAATGCTACGTCTTCTATTGCCTTCTCATCTTTCATAAGTGTTTAAAGTCATGTTTCCAATCAGTCACATGAGCATATTTCATCAGCCAACATGTTAGATCACAGAAGACAAGAAGACAAGTCAGCAGACTTTCGTCGCCGTCGAACTAAGTACTCATAAATCAAAAGCTGATAAGAAACTATCGACAATAGGTACTGCAACTTATAATATGCGTCGCCGGTAACTTTACGGGATGGCTATATTTTGTGGCGGGTTTAAGATCAGTATCCCTTAGTATCTGTGTTACGCACTAACCTGACCGTGTAATCGGAGGTTTGACATTGTTGTTCATACAATGCTTTGCAAATCCTCGGTATCAATCCGGGCTGGGTCTCAGTGCCCAACATTGTATGTGTTTTCCCCGTAGCACTTTGTCCGTACGCAAGTACACATGCCGAACATCCTTGCGAGACACTGGATATCACCGATCGACCGATGCATTCAAAAACCTGTCACAGAAAAAAACACCTTTGAAAAATTTGTATACTATAATAAATAAATAATAATAAATATTTCGGACTTTTAACACACAACGCCATCTAGTCCCAAACTAAGCAGAGCTTGTATTATGAGTACTAGACAACTGATATAAATACATATATACTTTTTTTTTGTAAATACATACATATTATACATAGAAAACACCCAAACTCCGAAACAAATATTTGCAGATCATACAAACACTTGGTCCGACCCGGGAATCGAACCCGAGACCTCATGCACAGCAGTCGCATACGCTACCACTGCGCCACCAATGTCCTGTTAACTTATCTTTTAAAGTAAAATAAAACCTGTAAATGGAATAACTTGTTACCGAAATCTTAACAGACATGTCCCCACGAATATTAGACCACTAATGTAGGATTTCTTTCCCAAAATTTTGGTTTTTTTAAATTACTTACTTTCTCTTGTGAACCATTAGTTGATTGTGTGGCAGGGCAAGAACTATTGAAGGTATAGTCCGCATGGTATCTTCGAATGCGCTCGCGGCTATCTCCAGCACCTGAAAGACTTACCTAGAAGAGAAAATAAATAGTCATGACAACTCTCGTTTATTCGATAGTGAACCCATTCTATGGGAGAAGAAATAAACTTATATCTCCATACGAAACGTTATGTAGTTAGCTAATAGGCTACGCTTGTAAAGTGCATTCAGCACTCATAGTGTGATAGTAGGCAAGACAATATTGTATATACTTAATGTTGTAACAGTGTTAAATAACTGTGGTACCAATGCAATATGTTTTCAGTAATTGATAATATTTGATCTCCATGTAGTGACAAATAAAGAATACTGTCACCACCTCTATTCGTCCAGAGGGTGTCATAAGAGCTGAAACCTGAAACAAAGGGGGGGGCAAACTACGCAGGACACTAGCACTCCATTTTGCATACCTATTTCTACTTCATTGTTAATAACTCCGATCACTGCACTTCTGGACTGTATATTTAGTTTTTTTCTAATTACATGTGTCTCCTCAAATCTATGTTCAACCTCCATATATGAGAAATAACTTTAACTTGTAGAAATTTTCGTAATTTGTGGCCGTTATGGAAAATCTTCGATATGTAGCTTTAGCGGACTTTTTTATAAAGACCAATATATTGCCAATATATATAAAAAATAAATAAAATTAAATGTTATTGGACTAATCAAGTAAGCGCTAAGAAAATATTTTATCAGACCTAAGTACGGTGATGTTTCTACGAGACGATAAAGTTCAAATTGGGAAATTCTATACAGTACCTTTGGGTAGGTACATTAAATTTTTAAGAAATAAAATTAGGGTACTCACTTTGATGTTCGTTATTGTAACTGTGTTATCGTCTAGAACTCCAACCACAGCTACCCGGTCCTTATCAGATCTTAATTCTCTAAAAAAACGAATGTAAGAATTTGACTTAGATATTTACTCCAAGTGTCACACATAAAAATAAATTACACAAAACTTACTTTTCAGTAAACGGCCTAATTCTTATAGCTAATTTAACATTTGACATCTTTTCGTACAGAAATTGGTTACTTTTCAAAAAATACTTGATACGTTTACGTACTGTAAAATACGTGCTTTAAAATGTTTCTAGTACAACAAAACATTAATGCAGAAGGTGCAACAAACACGGAGAGGAGATGTATAATGAATGTAGTCAAAAGTTCAAGTCCCGTGTCGGCGGACGAAGCTATTTTGAGATCGAATCACCCTTCCTGTTATTCCTTAACACAAGGAAACATAATTAACTTCATAAAATAGATCTCGCTGCCGGATCCACATTAAAAAAAAACTACCTTCCATTCGTTCTTTACTTTTAAAACAATTGAATTTAAAAGTAAAGAACGAATAGAATTGTATTTGCATCTGATCTTTTACTACTTTATTGCAATTTTAATCTTATATGACTGACATTTATGTTGCATTTCATCATAACCCACAGCCTTGATTGGTCCTCTTTTGGACATAGGTCTCTTTAGAAATGAGATTTTCGACTACTACATCAAGCTGGTCATCAAGAGGGTTTAGTATATATTTTATTTCAAGATTTGTTTGCAATCGCGTCTTACGACACCCACGAGATGCATAGGGGTGAATGAATAGTTTCTATCTATACATTTTTATGAAACCATCATGACCTGGACTTTTTGGTTAGTTAAAAGAAAAAACATTGTAAATGCATGTAATTTGAATTGTTACAATATGCTGTAAATCCATTATCACTTTATGACCTTTTTGCGCATGGATCATTGTAATAGCTTTGAGATTTCTGTAAAAAGGAATAAGAAATAAATATATTACTTATACCACCCAGATTGGTACTCAGTATTAATAAATTAGACTTGAAATTAGAAGAAGAGTAGAGGATTTTTATGTATTTCCTAGATATAGCCTCGTTGGTTCAGCGGTTAGTGTATGCGACTGCCAATCAAGAGGTGTCAGGTTAGATTTCCGGGTCGTGCCAACGTGTTAATGAGTTTTTCTTAAAAGAAACTGTGAAAAGAACTGTCGCCTGCGGTATTCCCGGATCAATACGACCTTCAAGAAATGAGTCGGCAACGCAAATATGACGCCTCTGGTGATGTGTTCATGGGCGGCGGTAATCACTTACCATCAGGTGATACGTCTAGTCGTCCTCTAATCAATAATAAAAAATGATTTTTATGACTATTATTCTTCTTCTTCTTCCTAGCCTTTATTATTCCCAATATTTGGGGTCGGCTACCAGTTCAACCGGTTTTACCTGAATATCAGTTTTTACACAGAGCGACTGGCATCTGACCTCCGCAACCCTGAGGGCGAACTGAATTCGAAAGTTGAACTAGTTGTCAGTATATTTGAGGGCACTGACTTCCCAATAACGATTGCCATAGATGTTCATGACAACCGGGACCGACGGCTTAACGTGCTCTCCGAGGCACGGGCGGGAATCACCGCCATCTTCCATACTCCGGGCTGCTATTAGGAATTTCTTGTAGGAAAAACCCAACAGCAGTCCGACCCGGGAATTGAACCCGAGACCTCTTGATTTGCAGTCGCTTACGCTAACCACCACTAGACCAACGAGGATATTCATTTTTATGACTATTATTATGAAACTATTATTATTTAGAATCTAAATTAAAAAGATAAAAGTTATTTTTAATAGCCCAGAAGCTATCGTTAGTATTGGTTTATTCCACTTAGATACTTAGGTGATTATAGATATCATAAGCTGTACCAAAATCTAAATATCTTCAAAAATTTAGGATGGCTTATTACAGTATTTATCCTACTAGTATAAAGTCACTTCCTTTGTTTGTACGGTTAGATTTTTTTAAATTGGCAAGTTAGAGTCAAGAAGTAGGTTAAGGTAAATTAGAAGAAATCCGAGAATTTCAAATACTTCCGTGCGAAGTTGGAAGAACTTAGATTTTCTAAACTTTCTTTTTATATTTTTTTGTTGCTATCAGCAACAAAAAAATATAAAAAGTTTTGTACGTTCCATGAATTCATCATTTAACTTCATTCATTTAATTTATTCAGAAATTGGGCCGAATTTGTTAATTGAAAATAGCAAAAAATAATAAAGTATAAGATTTAAATATAATAAAACTAGAAAGAAACTAAAAAGCCGTTAAATAAAAAAAATGTTACAGAACACTTTTTATTAATTGCAGGCACCCGCCATCACAGGGTGTTGCTGCCTTCTGCATCCTTTGACTCATTAAGGTGTCACAGACAGTGCTGGATTAACCCTTAAGCAAATTAAGCAATTGCTTAGGGCATCACGTCTTGGGGGGGGGCACCAGCACCAGAAACAGCAAAAACAATATATTTGCACATGAAAGTTAAGGTTAAATATTGGATTATAAGGATAAAATTCCTTGTCCCGATCAAACTTTAGAATACAGTCAGCATTGTAGAAATTTAGTAAACACGTACCCACAGGATTCCCTAATGTGGACACAGCCCTGCGTATATTTTTATGCCTGATGATATCAAACTGCACAGCGGAACGATCTTTTTCGAAATTGAAAATAATAAAAAATTAAAAGAGAACGACGATGCTGCAAGAAAGGTTCGATGCTTTATCAATATTGTAAATAGAGTCAGATATGCTAAAAACCTTGGACTTAAAAACTATTTTCCGCGAATTTAATGCCCAAAAAAGTCGCAAGTCGTATATCAATAAATAAATTTAAAAAAATGCTTTGGTTTTTATTGTATGTAATACCTTCTCCACGTATGTCTTTCGACTTTCATACATATTCTAAGGTACGTAATTTATGAAACTAGTTTACTTTTGGATAGGGGGGGCCCAGAGGCGTGGATTGCTTAGGGCATCAAGTAGTCTTAATCCGGCACTGGTCACAGATCGTTTTTTATTCCGATACTAGCACTACAATAACAATATTTGTAGGTGACCCGAATTAGGTCCTAGTCTAAATGGTTGTTATTACCTTAACAATTACTTGACAGGCTGCTCCCGAACATTCCGGGCCAGAGTGTCCATTAGTTCTGTTTATATCTATTAGTACAATTCTATTCTATATCTAATTTACAGTTTTGCATTTTTATTGTGCCCACTTTACTTTTTACTCTTAACTTAATGTTTCTTAATCTATGCTTATTTATTGAATCTAAGCTACACAATTTGTATCTTAAAATACTTACAAATTTTCTTATGTACTATGTGCTTCCTCTTTGATGTTTATTATTAATAATACTATATTTAACTTATCAAATGCTTAGCCTACCTTATGTCTATTGTTTACTATTTTTATAACTTACTATACAGAACACTTAGGTATTTATCAGCTAGGCATTTAAAATATAAATAAAATAAATAGTCTAGAACAGTACCAGATTTTTTCGAAAAGAACTGGGACTATTATGAATAAGCATGACCCCCTATAGAAAAAAATACCCTGTACCTGTACCTAGTTAGAAATATGGCTTGTACTTTTGGTAACATAAAAGCGTATGCATATAATAAAGCGCAAATGTGCCTGTTAGTATGTATTGTTAGAATAACATGTTATTTGATCAGAGCAAATTACTCTACGATATGCATTTTTATATTTGGTAAAATTTTACCCCAATTTCTTTTTAAAATGTGAATCTGATCATTATTAAAATTCAACAGGAACTGAAAACATTACTTCTCTTTACTATCACATCTGACAACATTTGTGTCATCTGTTACTTGTCAAACTATCTGTCATAGTGTCATGTCATTAACTGTCAATAAGTCGTGTCACTTTATTTATAAATGTTGAAATGTGTTATAAAAACTATTTCATAGTATATTTCTTTTAATTAAAATCCACGAATATATTAAATAAAGGTATAATTTCTTTAAAATATTTTAAAGCATGTGTTTCATGTTCACATTTTCACATATTTTACCGTTACTCAACTAATTTAATGTCATACTTAAATATATGTATCAATCCGAGAGATAATCATGATATTTAACTTTCTAAATCACTCGAATATATTTGAAAGACTTAATTTGATAACATAATTGAAATCAGACTGCTTTTTTATCAAGATAATGTAATTATTATTAACTTGCAGTCAAACTAATTGCAAACAGTACATAAAAGAAATAGGTGTGAAGCTATTTTACCGGGTTTTCTATTGCCAACAGAAAATTCTGTCGTAATTTATTTTGAATCTATATATACATATAAAGCATTGTGCTTGTTTAGTAAAATTTATGCAGTCCGTTTAAATGCTCTCAATTTAGTTGAAATTTCAACATTTTTCGTATGAAACATTAAATGTCATCCAAAATATGTACAGCATACACATCCACTTAACAATAAACTTTTTCAAGACTGGTATTTGTTGAATATTTATTAGGAATATATTATTTTCATACCATGATCTAATCTGATCCACTCAGTCAACTTCATACATTAAAGATCTATTATAAAACCACTCAGTCATTGTATTGAAAATAAAAAAAAGATAAACATCTTTATAATTAACATGAAAATGCTATTTGTCAATGTATTCATAGTCTATGTATCATTGCAATGCTCATTCTTTGTTTGGTTGTTTAAGATGTTGGTCCGGAGGTTCACAAGATCGCTATGGAATTCTGTCAGAGTGGAAAAAAGATTATTTGCAACCGATCCTGTTCAACCAAAAGTTGCAAACTCCGAAACTGTTGAACCTGTGCAGGTCTGTTTTATTCTATATTAGGACATATTATCTATATTTTGATATAATTGATAGAAATGTGCATACAGTTTACAATAAAAAAGTAATTACGTAATAGTGGTACAACAAATAAAGTAGCTCAAGTTCCATATATAATCAGCTATTTGCCAGTGAAAATTTCGTCAAAATTGGTGCAGTAGTTCCAGAGATTAGCTGGAACAGACAGACAAAAATTTTAAATATGTATTGCTTTTTTGATGTACATAAATCCCGTGGATACTTCTATATGTATTCAGTAAATCTGTCAATTTGAAATTACAAACAGATTTCTTTTTTTTTTACATTTAGGTACTTATATATTTTCTGATCCTTAAAATGAAAACATAATATGAAATAGTCAATTATCGGAATGACATTCAATATTATGTTTGCATGTTGTCTATAAACTGTTTTATTATTTTAGTTGGAAGCCCTTGACAAGGACATATGTTTGTTAGTGGATGAAAAAGATAATTTTATAGGTACTGCAACAAAAAGAGATTGTCATAAAGTTGGAGAAGATGGTAAAGTACTATTGCATCGTGCCTTCAGTGTGTTTCTCTTCAACAAGAGAGGTGATATGCTCTTGCAAAGAAGATCACCGCAAAAAGTGAGTATATACTCTGCATATTTTAATAGCAGCATGTACTATCAACAAACTTGAATCATGGGTTACTTTCACGATAAATCACTTTAAACTGACAAAACAACAAAGATCGTATATTGCACTTATAAATATTGGGCAAGCTACGTCAACGGTGGTCACAGATCTATGCAATTTTTGCCTTTATCATCATTGCAGTAGATCTATACTAATACTAGCTGAACCCCGCGGTGCTACCCTCGGTACGATGATAACTGCGGGCAACGCCGCGAGGCGAAGCTATATCTTTATAAATAGTAGCCTATGTGTTATTCTGATGTATAAGCTATATTGTGGTAAAGTTTCATTCAAATCCATTCAGTAGTTTTTACGTGAAAGAGTAACAAACATCCATACATACATACATCCATACTTACAAACTTTCGCCTTTATAATAGTAGTAGGATTATAAAGCTGAAGAGTTTGTTCGTTTGTTTGTTTGTTTGATTGTTTGTTTGAATGCGCTAATATCAGAAACCACTGGTCCAATATTTTAAAATTCTTTCAGTACTGGATAGTCCATTTATCGAAGAAGGCTATAGGATATATATCATCACGTCAAGATCAATAGGAGCGGAGCCCCAATGAAGAATGTTTAAAAAAGGGGGAAAAATTATTACGCAATGGGCAATAGCAGACGTAAACGATGTTACAAGGGTCAGCTAGTATTAGATAAAACAGTAATAATCACATTTTGAATCTATGCTCTTTGAAATTAACTATAAAAAGAATTATAGAAAGAAAATAACAAATGCTTTTTTTAACAAAGATGGATTGCAACACATTATTTCCCCGTTTAATAAAGTGACAGAAAACAGGGCCGTTACCATGGCAATGCATATTTACGCTAATTTCGACGACAATTGCTTTTTTTAATGGTTGGTCATGATTCAAATTTGTTGATAGTCCCACAGAGCTCACAGGCTGGAGAACCAGGGGTAGTAGCCATAGTGTAATACGTAGGCCCATTTGGGCTTACACTTGGACAGAGAAGAGCGAAATCAGAAATTGAAATCAATATCTTTACATTTTCATTGTACGACAATAACAGTATGTTTCACTTATTTCAGGTAACTTATCCAGAATATTACACTAATGCCTGCTGCAGTCACCCTCTTTATATAGATGATAAACCCGAGGATGTAATAACAGCTGCACGCCGTAGACTCAATCATGAGTTGGGAATACCTCTTGAATCCGTAAGACATATACACCATTAGCTTTTGCCTGCAGCTCTGCTCGCGTGTACGGTTATCGTGGGAAAGAGTAGCGTATGTCCTTCCTCAAGAATCAAAGTATCTCCATGCCAATGAAATCAGTGTTGCAGTTTCGCCATGAAAGCGTAACAAACAGACAGACAAAGTTACTTTCGAATTTGAAATGGTTCTCAGAACAGCCTTGCCTGAATAATACTCCATAAGGTACTTAATGTTCGCTCCTATAACTCTATTAATGGTACTCACTCTCTGAACTAAAAATGAGATTAGTCGTGTCAAAAGACATACTAAATGTCAAAGATTGAATAAAATTAGAGATGTAGTTTAGTCACACTAAAATAGATGTTATTTAAATACATACAATCAAAAATTGCATTTTGCAAATCGTTTCCATGCGTTCGTGGTTACCCTGGGGCGGGGTAACCACTGGGTGAACCACGAGAAAGGCTTTTGATCGTTTCATTAAAATAAGAGAATAGAAATTAATCTGTATAACTAAAAATGAATCGCCGAAATGTATGTACGTGCATAGCTTCCGATTTCGATCGACTGCACGAAATTGGACAATTCTTTTTTTTATTTTATATTAAACGGAAATGTTTTTTTTGTACGCGACTGTATACTAAGTACTTGTGGAAATCTGAGACGGGCAAAATGACTAAAATAAGTTATTCAGATATTTAGGAAAGAAAAATAAGGCGGTATGAAGTTAAATTATGTTTATTGAAGCAACAACATCACGCCACCATTGTTTAGGTAAAATTTGTTGAAATTATACAACCTCAGATTACAAAAAAAGCCAGATGGGCTAAGAACACGTCATTGAATCTAACGAAAGAAATATGAATTAGAAAGCAAAAACAATCTCGCGGCAGTGTTTTGACAAACCGCCATATTGTGTCACGTCACAAGTGATATTTGATTTTATGTTCAAAATCTGTTTTGCGTCATTAAACATTGTAAGAGTAATTCGCAAAAAGAAATAAAAGAAGATGGAATATCTTTTCACAGGTAAATACAAATTATTTGGTTGCTGTAATTATTTATTTACCTGATGATTATACTGTTGTGTCGGAACACAAAACCTCAACGAACCTCAGTCGAACTACAACTGTTATACCAATTTTTGATAATGTTTACTCTTCAATTAGGAAAAAATATAGGTATATAACCTTAATATTTATAAATAAAATTAAATTAAAAAAACTTGAGAGGTGTCAAGGGACACCCAGATGGAACGAAGTTCGAAATAGAAAGACGAAACGAAAATATCTGGCTTGCTTTCTATAAGAGAGAGAGAGAGAGAGAGACAGAGAAACATGCGCAGGCCGCACGGCTTACAATCAAGCTTACTATAGCAAGAAGTGTCGTTACAACTTTTCGTCTTAATTTTTTCGTGTCGTTACAACTTTTCGTCTTAATTTTTTCCGTCTAGCCCCCTTTCGCAACGCGCAATAAGGAACTTTGTTCCAAAAAATAGGGACATTGTATCATTAAACGCACACAGATGTACGTGTTCCTACAGTGTCGCTGCCGGTTGTTACGCACACTGAAATAACATACGGCTGCATATTATTTGACAAGTACGTTCCTTCTGGCTTTCTTTTGTAATTTGAGATTACAACATAACATATTTGTACACTGATTTAAGTTACAGTGTGACTTTTTAATAACATCGAACCATGTTGTCATTATTTAGATGGATCCAGAGCTGTTTACCTTCATGACGCGCGTGCACTATCACGATCCTGGTGATGGCGTGTGGGGAGAACATGAGATCGACCACATATTGTTCTTTCAAAGTGATGTCAAGGTCAAACCAAATTCGAACGAGATATCAGAGTATTGCTTCGTACCCAAGGCTGAGTTCAACTCGTAAGTTTTTTTTATGTATGAACCTTCCTAAGTGACTCTGCCTGATATTTTTTTTTTTTTTTTTATTGTAATTCACAAAACTGATGTTAAATCTCACTTACATACATACATAATGTTAACATCACCTTGTTGCTTTCGATTTACATCTACTAGATGTGAATCTAACATGCATTTAAGAACTAAAGCTAATAAACATACTCAGTAGTTAAAAGACGCATATTTAAACCCTATAAAATAAAAATAAAAATAAAAATTATTCCATCAATTCTCTCAATTTGGACCTAATTGAAGCCAAAGAACCAGTAAAAATATCAAATTCGTTACGGAGGGAGTTAGCGAGACAAGGCATACGCGTCATGGGCGAGGATTGACCTATGTTGGAGCGATAGTGGGGCACAGCAAATGTCGTCCGGTTGACCAAACGACTGCCAACGCGAGGAATGCAAATAATAATTAATAAATATTTCCTACATCTAACACAACGCCATCTAGTCCCAAACTAAGCAGAGCTTGTATTATGGGTACTAGACAGCTGATATAAATACATAAAAACTTTTTTTTAATATGCACATATTATAGGTACATAAAAACACCTTAACTCCAAAACAAGTATTTGTAGATCATACAAACATTTGGTCCGACCTGGGAATCAAACCCGAGACCTCTAGAACAGCCATCACATACGCTATTACTGTGCCACCGGGGCAGTCAATGATGAAAAGCATGAGCAAAATTCAAGAGTAGTGATCACCATACTCACTGCGAGTGCAGACAATGCAACAATGCAGCATGGTGACCCACAGTGTAGCGGTCTATTGAGTTGCTTCTGCATCATTGCGCCTCCAGTCTTACATGTCAAGTAAATCCCAGATATTTTGACAGCCGTAAAAATTAAAGGCTATTGCTAGTTGTCCGCTAATCGGACGACTAATTTATATTATTCGTCCGTAACGAACTGAACCGAAGAGGAAAGGAAAAACCATATATATATACAGATAAAGAAAGAAGAAGTGCAGAACAAGGACAGAAAAAAAAAAAAACCTAACCTAACCAAAAAAAAATTTTTTTTCGAACAAATTGACAGTGAACTTTATTTTGCCTAAAAAAAAAAAAAAAAACCTAACCTAACCAAAAAAAAATTTTTTTTCGAACAAATTGACAGTTATCTTTATTTTGCCTATTTATCCGTCCGTTTATCGGACGACTAATTTATGTTATTCGTCCGTTTATCGGACGACTAGACACTTTGAAAATTAAAGTCAGTTCTCGTGTTTTTGTGTGTGTTCTTTTTCTTGCCATATTAAAGTATTAAACCTATTAAGTTAAATCGGTATTCTGCTAGTCTCAGCAATACTTTCTTGCCAAAATTGTATTTGTCATGACATTCGTAAAATCGAGGAAAGATTAGAATTAAAATTTGTACTATTGTTAGTCATGAGAAATGACTTAATGATTGCATGATTAGTTTACTACTATGCAGACTGACCCTATATATGCACAACATAGTACTTGCATATTGGTAAAATTAGATTTTATTATTCTTACCAAGAAGAGGTCTGATGCGCCATCCACGAAGTGTTGTAAATTGCTTACTATGATTTCATAAAAAAATACCAGAAATGATTTGTTTAGACGTTACTTTTTTATATACAAACTTATGCCCGCGGCGCCACCTGCTTGTATCTCGGTAATCGCGACAAAATTGAGCTTTTGTCCTGCTCCAATTTCTGATCTATCTATATGCCAAATTTCATCCAAATCGATTCAATAGCCTTACAGAAATACAGTATACAATACAATATTTTGACTTTGAAAAGAAACAGACAGATGAATTAACAAAGATTTACCTCTTTCCTAGGTACCTTCCGACATTGGAAGGCCCGATAACACCTTGGTTCAACATGATACGTCGTCACAGACTCAAGCTATGGTGGGACAACCTTCATCGTCTAAAGGAACTGGCTGAACCCGACAAGATCCAGAAATTTTTAAACGAAAAGTAGTTATACATACCTAATCATTCGTTAAGATTACGTTTTCATGTTTTGTTATGGGAAAATAGATGTCTTTAGAAAGGGCTGCTATTAAATCGACATTTAATTACATAGTTTCAAAATAATTTATATGATGGATTATGAAGGCTTGTTGGGAGAAGAATGCATCTTCATAACATATGCATCCTTAAAACCAAAGTTGTTTCATAATCAGATATTGATGTTATTTATATTTTTAAGCCTTATATTCATTATGACTGCCTCGGTGGCGCGAGTGGTAGCGTAAGCGACTGCTGTGCTTGAGGTCTCGGGTTCGATTCCCGGGTCGGTCCAAATGTTTGTATGATCTGCAAATATTTGTTTCGAAGTTTGGGTGTTTTCTATGTATAATATGTATGTATTTACAAAAAAAAAAAGTATATATGTATTTATATCAGTTGTCTAGTACCCATAACACAAGCTCTGCTTAGCTTGGGACTAGATGGCGTTGTGTGTTAAATTGTCCAAAATATTTATTATTATTATTATTATTATTATTTAGTGGAAGAAATAAACAGGCCTGAGCCTTAAACCTTATTATTAGAACATTAAACTATATTTTATCTAAGTGATGTGTCTCATTTATTTCATATTTAAAGTACTAAGAAATAACAGATCCCTTTAGTCGATTAGCGAAATTTGGAATTAGTCCTGAGTGGAATAATTCGTGAAACGCCTTATTCTGACAACTAATTTGCTAATTGTAAGGACTGATTCTTAAAAAGATTAATTCTTTAAATGACCATACTAATGTAAGTGTTTGAAAATACTTATAGTTTAATATTATAACAGAATCGGGTAAATAAAAGAGATATTCTAGTATCGTATTGATATAGCGCTAATGTTCCTTAGTCCAAAGGTGTATCGTTAGTGTTTTTTAAACTATCCTGGAAACGTAGACCTAAAGTAAGCACTCGCGACAAGCTATACGCACCATACCGGTAGAGATGTTGTTGTTTACTTTAAACTAACCGACAAGTCGGCGCAAGGAAGGTCAAAGGTCACTTATACCTCTCTATCGACTGCATCCAAATGGTGGTAAATGCGCGTGTGACGATGGTAAGCTATCCATATTTAATGCCTCTTTTTCATTGTTTTCTCTCCCACTATGTTTCGGCACACATGGTCTAGCCTCGACCGGAATGATACCATGAACTCTGAAAACCGGTGATAAGCAGTTCTTCTTTGCTTTCTCTAAATATAGCTTCTATGAGTGTGAGAGAGGGTCTATAAGGGAGGCAACAGATATGTGTTGTAAATTAAGAGTAAAAAATAAACCCAAAACTACTCTTCAAAAACATAATGGTTGTAGAATCTTTATTAAATATTTTCCTGTTTGAATTTATTTGAAATTATTTTTTGAATTATCTCATCATCATCTCATCAGACCGTTTTGCATTCCACTGCTTTACATAGGCTTCCCAAGTCCCTACGAACACCACAAAGCCTGATCTGTTGCTTTTTGCATCCATCTGTGGCTTTTGAATTATCTATTGACGCACAATCGAGAGATTTTACTCCTCCGAAATACCTTATAATTATCAGACATTAACACAGGTTTGAGACTTTCGCACAGTCTTGGCGAAAGTGAAAGTGTCTTGTGAAGCACACTGTGCTTGAACTTGAAATAGCAGTTTCATTTTTCATCATCAACACTCATATAATTTCTCTGTTAATCGATAGTAGTTTCAAATCGACTAAAATTGCAACTTCCTACTAAAAACCTACTCATAAATAGGTTTCAATAACTCATCCGAGCTATTCCCGTCGGAAGCCGATGATGTGTATCTTTTATGTCCACGCCTGTATGACACTGAGACCCATTGTAAAGTGCGTGCCTGATGAAATTTCTTTTTAGTGAACACTTTTTTTCTGAAGGCATGCTTAGGTTGTTCCGTATCAGATACTGACCGCAGTAAATAAGCTCGACACATGATTCTATTGCCAATATGTAGGCCGCTTCTGTACGCTGTATGTAAATATCTTACAGCAACTACTTGCATGATCTGTGTAACGAGGAAAACGAAACATTAAAAGGTCTCCGAAAAAAATTACCGTACAATTAGAAAACCTTTAGTTTGAAGAAATCACAAATTAGAGCCTGCTTTGTTTTTTTTTCCTTGATCGTATTTGTTAGGAAACCAACTAAATTTCTTAAACATTCACGTGTGTTGTTAAATCATTATATATATTATTAATATGTAAATAATAATACCATTGCAACTATTATTAGAGCCATAACCGCATTGAACCGCCACGAGACGGACATCATTTCACTAATCAGTTTCTCCTCGCAACCAGCATTCCATATAGTCAATTGTGTCTGAAAATTTATCAAATTCAGATATATGAAACCAGTAAAGTAACCGATATAAACTCACCTGTGTTCTCTGACCTCTTCACAATAAAATGCACAACGTACTTAGTAGGTAGGTATATAATAATAATAATAATAATAATAACTTTATTCAAAACAGAAAGATTGTGGCATAAGATTTTAAAACATTGTCAATTTTTACATTCATTTGCATATAGATACAATCTTGTGGGTGAAGTTCTGTCACCCTTGGTAGGTTAGGTAGTAACCTGTGGTAAGGGATAACAGTTCCTTTCCCTCTGGGCACACAATGAACTGGGCTGCTAGTTATATTATTTATTGAAGTTAAATAGCAAATTAGCGCGTGTGTGTGTTTGTGCATGGCTGTGAGTGTGTGTGTGTGTGTGTGTATGTGTGTGTGTGAGTGTATACTTGTTTGTAGGTGTGTGTTTGAGAATATTAAACAAATGTGTTGTTTACATAACATTATGGCATAAAAATTCAGTTTCTTCATACGTTTTATTTTGGAGATACGAGCGTACCACCCTTTTGCATACAATCTGCGAGAAACCATATAAAGGGCATATAGAGTTAATTTTATTATAGATATAGGGTCCCAAAAAGTAAAAAAACCGTTTGGTAAAGGAAGCTCGTGGTTTTGGAATCACGCAGATCTTGTCCTTTCGACGTTTTGTAATTTTGCTATATGGAGTGATTTTATGTTGAAGGAGGGTTGTATGGAAAATGAACAGCTGTCGTACATTCAGAAGATTACATTTGTCATATAGTATGGCTGTTGAGAACATTATAGGGCGAAAAGTTGCTACTTTTAAAATAGCTCTGTGTGCTACTTCAAGAGGTTTTATTATAGTTTTCGCTGCACCACCCCAGCAGGAAATACAATAAGTGACAATAGGTAAGCACAAGGCATAGTATACTTTCCGAATAACACATTGGTTTGTGATATGCCGCAAAATTTTAAAAACGTAAATAAGTTTGCGAAGTCGGCCCACAAGTGCATTGATATGCAGTTTAAAGTTCAGATACTGGTCAAGGATCACGCCTAGGTATTTAATGTGATCAGTGGATAATAACGTTGGACAGTCACATATTAGCTGCGATGAAATATTACAAGTGTGTGCTTTAAGGGTTAAAGAAGATGAGGGTTGAGATACTGAGCTAATGGTGAAAGTGATGTACTTGGTTTTAGAAGTATTTAGCGTCAACATTTGCGATTGGAGCCATATAAGGGCTGCATTTAAACCGAATTGTGCCCTACGCTCCAGTTCTGTCCACGTGTCTGCAGCAAAAGTCAATGCGGTATCATCCGCATAGCACACAGTTTTAGTGTTTGGAATTTTGAGTTCACAGAGGTCATTTATAAATACTAGAAACAGTGTGGGACCGAGTATGCTACCCTGCGGCACGCCGTAGTGTATCGGTAGTTCGTTGCTAGTGTGGTTATCAATTCTAACTACTTGTGATCGATTCGTTAGGAAGCTTCGAAATAAAGCAAGTTGTTTTCCCCTAACACCCACTTGTTCAAGTTTGAGTAAGAGAACAGCAACGGAAACGGTGTCGAACGCCTTTGCGAGATCCAAAAATATTGTTAAAACTTTTTTATTTTCATTTAAACTTTGAATTATAAACTTTGTCACTTCGTGAACAGCGTCACAAGTCGACTTCTTTTGACGGAATCCATATTGCTGCGGTGATATCAACTTAAAATGATCTAGGTAGTCAACCAGCCTATGATTGATTAACCTTTCCAATACCTTCGATAATGCGCACAAAACTGCAATCGGGCGATAATTGTTTGATTTACTCCCGTCGCCACCTTTGAAAATCGGATGGATTACAGCCCTTTTAAAAGCATTGGGAAAGACCGCAGTGTCAAAGCAAAGATTAAATAGATGACTAAGGATGGGTGCCAGGGAGGCAGAATATCTCTTTAGGAATGAAGGTGATATACCATCCCATCCAGCAGTAGCATTAGTCCGTAACGAGTTTATAATGGATGTTATTTCGTCAGGGTCTGTGTGATTTAAAACAAAAGATGAGCAGGGTGTGAGATTCATAGAGGAATTATTAGTGATTATTTGTTCTTGTGATATATTATTTGTTATGTTATCCGCAAGATTTTGCCCGATATTAACGAAAAAGTTATTAACGTCGTTACATGCTTGAGTGGGTGAGGAGGAAGACTCAAGAAGAGAATGCGAAGGATTTTTAGGTTTTGTGGTATTGGTTACTTTCTTTATAGTATCCCACAGCAACTTTGGATTATTAGTAACTTTATTTAGTTGTTCGGCATCATATTGTCTCTTTCTTACTTTTATAAGTTTTGTACAGAAGTTCCTGTATCGCTTGTAAGTAATATTCAACACCTCATTGGTCGGGGAATGCTTTGATTTTTTATATAGCACGTCCCTATTTCGAATGCACCGCAGTATACCGGGAGTAATCCATGGTTTCAGAATTTTTTTATTCGAAGATACTCTCTTAAAAGTCGCACTATTATTAATGGCCGTCGCTAACAGTTCCACAATGCTATCCGTTACTTTATTTGGGTCTTCTATGGAGTATAGGGGATCAAAGTCAATCTGTGACATATTTTTATCCAAAGTCTCGTAGTCGATCCTCCTAAAAGTGTGGGTAGGGTAATTTCGAACAGTTTGAGAACTTAAACAGGCTAAGGTAGAGTAATGTAACTGTAGATTCATAAACTAATAAAAGAGTTGGGCATTTTGTTCTCAAAAAGATGTGATCCAAGCAGTTGTTACCTCGGGTCGGGAGATTGTGACCCGGGAGAAACCCATGAAAAGCTAAGGAATTTAGGTATTCATTTGAACGCGAATTGGATGTATCATCCTTAATGTCGATATTTATATCACCAGTAATGACTACAGATTTAAAGTTAGAGACTGATTGTAGTAGATTATTAAGGGTTTGTATAAAATTTTTGGTGTTATCATTTGAGGGTGAGCGATAAATACAGACTTGTAGCCTATATATTAAATACATTTTATTTATATATATTAAATCTATTTACAACATCTAATATTATTTATACACATATATTATATACCACATACACAAAATATAAACATTAATACGAACAAGTATATTATTTCAATATTTACATCGTGCATTGGAAACGCTCCGTCGGCCCGCCACCAAAACCTGTTTTGTTGAATTCTTATACAGACTGCGCTCGCGCCGCATTCCTCAGTCGATATCTACCTATGTCGCGCGAAGCTCATGTCGCTCTTAACACGGTCGGTCGAACGTATTAGTTACGCGTTCAGTTATAATATTGTGATTTGTATTATTCTCTTGCTATCACTATCATCTTACTTACTCCTTCATTCTAATTTCTATGTGCTTATTCTTCGTGTGTTGTGTGAACTATTTCTTATGTGTTGCTATGCAAATAAACTGAATTTCTTGTGTTACTTGCTTGTGCTTCATTTCCTATCACACAGTTACCTCACGACCAACCATAACTGGTGACCCCGACGTGATGGTCTTGGGGGGGAGTGATGTAGCCTATATATTAAATACATCTTATTTCTATATATTAAATCTATTTACAACATCTAATATTATTTATACACATATATTATATACCACATACACAAAATATAAACATTAATACGAACAAGTATATTATTTCAATATTTACATCGTGCATTGGAAACGCTCCGTCGGCCCGCCACCAAAACCTGTTTTGTTGAATTCTTATACAGACTGCGCTCGCGCCGCGTTCCTCAGTCGATATCTACGTATGTCGCGCGAAGCTCATGTCGCTCTTAACACGGTCGGTCGAACGTATTAGTTACGCGTTCAGTTATAATATTGTGATTTGTATTATTCTCTTGCTATCACTATCATCTTACTTACTCCTTCATTCTAATTTCTATGTGCTTATTCTTCGTGTGTTGTGTGAACTATTTCTTATGTGTTGCTATGCAAATAAACTGAATTTCTTGTGTTACTTGCTTGTGCTTCATTTCCTATCACACAGTTACCTCACGACCAACCATAGACTATGGCTGTATCGGAAAACAGTTTTACAATCATTCCTGTAGCGGTTTGATTGAGATCAAGTTCTTCGACCTGAGCCGATAAATCCGACCTAGCGTAGACCACCACGCCGTCAGATTGGTTTATATGGTTATTTGTTTTGAATACAGTATAATTGTCCAACAGCGGAATATTGGTATTGCTAGAACAAGGTAACCAACATTCGGTCAGAACCATCAGGTCACAGTCAAAAGAGATACGGTCCATAAAAGATTGTAAACTTAAGAAGTTGCGGTTTATTGATCGAATATTTTGAGAAAAGATTTTTAGGTATTTTTCAGGTTGGTATAAGAGGGTTGTAGTTTGTTCTGGGGCACATGCGTGAACTTCTGTTGCCGAAAACTGATCAATGTCGTCAGTCAAATAGTTAATATTGTTAACCATTATTAAAGCGAAGTACTATCAGCCAAAAGGGCGGAAGTAAATTTGGTAGGGCCATCAGTGAAATAAGAAACACTATTGTATTTGTTAAATTAAGAAAATGCAATGTAAAGAATATTTTAATGCAGATTATTTCTGATACGTAGTTCGTCTTCATGTGGTCGTTACACGTAATGGAATATTTTGTAGTGATAAATATTTTGATTTCGCAAATATAGTAGTAAGTCCGTAAAGTGTGAAAATAGTTTTGATAAATGTGTAGAAGGAGTGTGTATGCGTTTAGTGTATATGTGTGTGTACTTATTCTAGGTAATTTTAAAAATGTTATTTTCATATAGTTTTTGGTAATGAACGAATTATTGTACTGTACTGTTTAAAGTAATATGTTTCTATATATCTATATTCATTCAATGATATTTTGATTATTTCTGTAGTACCAGTGTCAGAGTGCAGACCCTGGAGGGGCCACATACCGTGGGATTATATTTGTATATAGTGCCCATTTGCGTAACACCGTGATGAATGCAAGGGTAGAGTACATCCATGGAACAACAGCTGTACGGCACATTGTCTGACACAAATTTATGATCTGAACTGAAAAACAATTTGTTTTGTAAATCTTCTAATTAATATTGCAATAAATTAAGTAATTATGATGACCGGTTTTGGTCGGTAGGTATAAACATTATTTCACATCATAATCTCAGCCCAAAAACGTACACTACACTGCTGGACAAAACAATATGCCTCTCTCAAGGTTCGCCACAACATTCGATTCAGTAGATATTGCTCGCATCCAACAAGAGTTATCAAAAGTTTATTTCTCATAGAGTTCTATTAAAAGCCAGAATGAAAACCGATATAACATTGGCTCTTCATCACTGTGAGAATTTAATCCTCTGTAAGGTGACGTATTAGTTTTGGGAACTAGGCTCAGTGACCGGGCAGAAGTTGCTGTCGTATTCTAAAGCATATAATTACAATGAGACCACTTCCGCACAATAGTTATCACTCACTAACTCATGTTGTGTCATGAACTTACTTACAACGTTTTATCGTCGATGCGTTCACCGTTGGCGTACCAGGGAATGTAGAACCATTCTTGAAAAGCGACCCGACCACAACAGTGAAATCTGGTTTGAAGTCTGTCTATAGCGACCTTAGATGGTAGATGACTTGAATATCTAAGCATAGCTTTCGTGATGCCACCTTTTATTTTGGCTGAGGTAAATTTAAATGACATTATGTTTTTTTAAGTAAAATAAGTATTTCTAACAACTTAGTAATTGTAACTAGAATTCTTAGAATTATTAGATCTTCTCGGGACACAAAATTGAGAACACCTATTTCAGGTGAAATAAAATTAAGGTGTTCTGTGGGACTCAAGTAACAAATCTAGATCTCGTAAAACTGACATGTTCAGCTAAATAGCATTTTTTTCAGTTATCTACAGATGTGAGCTGCTATTCTATAAAAAAAAATTTTGCCACCCTGGACAGATTTAAACTGCTGAGTTGAAAAAACTAAGATTTGACTTGCGTATCTCCTGCACTTCTGGAGACTACTAGATTACCTCACCATTAAATACTGTACTTTTATTACTGTTGAAATCATTATACAAACTAAACTAAGCCAAAAATGCACCTCGTATTATAGTCGACTGAAGTCCGGAGTAAAACATAATGGCCAGAAAAATAATTATAGTAATTATGAGAGCCCATACATAATAAAAAAGACCGTTCGTAACATCGTACTCTTTTTTAGGAAGACCAGCCTTAAAAAGCTGATACAATCCGTATAGCTGAAAAGTAAAGATCTAATTAGAACGACCTCCTGTTTGCCAAAATTATAAGTACTTAACTAACTTGTAAAAAGCAATACATTAATACCTCTATAATAACTGCAATTACAGCCCCACATGTAATAATAACAGGTATAGCATTTCCATCAGGCCAACATACTAGATCTAATAAAGTTCCTTCTTCGCTCCGTATCCCTTCTGAAGTATTTACCAGCCAAATTAAATAAAATATTACTACAGGCATACAGGCCATCATGAGCATTCTTATGTTATTAAATGAGGCCCAAGTTAAATACATTTCGCTTTATTTCAATAATTTTGCATCTGTGATCAATGAACTTATCGTAAATTTCACCTTTTACGATTGGAATGACACATTTGAATGTCAGTTCATATATATTATAAATCCAAAAAGTGTTTACTCATTGTAAGAAAAAGTACAAACAACCAAGGTATGTTTAGAAAGGGGAATACAAAGTACTCACTTTCAATAAAAATGTGCCATGTTAATATAAAATTTAATTAGGCAAAAAAAATAAACGGTGAGCTTAGAGACAAACTTATTTCTGAACGTGAATACTAAAAAAAGTTGAACGTATTTTCATGTGAAGTATGGAGGGTAGAGGTGTTATCTCATATGGAAGAAAATTTAAAAAAGTGTCCAGCATAAGCTGTAAATAACAGTTCAAAAACCTTCCAGAATGGCGCTGGTGTAGACACAGGGTATGGTATGAATGTAGCAATTGTGAACGAATTGAAGTACGCCGAGTTAAAAAATTAACATTATTGTCACTACTTGCGTATTACAAAATAATGTAGTAAATATATTTTATTTTCTGAACTGTGAATAGTACGTTTATTGATTTTTTATCATTCAATTTTATGAAAAAGTGTGTGTATTGATTTTAAGAAGTTTACTCTGATGCTAATGTGGCGCCACCCTAATTTAATGCATTTCAACGGACACTTTTCATGTACACAGATGATATGATACTCCTTACCTCTACCCTCCATAATGTGAAGTGATAAGATAGTGTCATTGATATCATCAAATGCCCAGTGACATATGAGTGACATTCGGTTCGATAGTATATTATTTTTCTTTACGCTTCTTTCGCCGTTTTACTACATTGCTTTGATATAAGAATGTATGATAAATAAGTCTTTATTGAAGTTAAAAGTATTATTCAATGTTTTTTGTTAGTTTTTATATATAAATTAAAAAAAGACGCCGAACTTACTATGAATGAACAAACCTTACGAAAACTATGGGTGATAAAATTTTGTTTAAAAGTTGTCTATCCAAAGTACAACGTCTACACTTTTCTGGTTTTTCTGGCGATAAAATATAGAATTCAGTGCCAGAAAAGAAACTTAAACCTTAAGAATATGGATATCTTTGAAGTGAAAACGATTCCTCTCAATACAGCAAAATTACTGGTAAAAGACATATTGGAAGAAAATTGTCCTGTGTTTATAAATAAATGCATAATAATATCAAAAGAGCAGTTTATACAACTAGCTAGTGAAAATTTATTTTATATAGATAATGGAGTACTTTGGCTGGTTTTGAAATTACCGTCAGAAGAAAGAAGAAAACATAGAGAAAGGAGCAGTAGTAAAAATGAAACAAGGTTTAATTTTCACTTTATGACGTCAGAACTACACAAAAAACTTTGGAATGACACGGCAAAAGGCCAAGTTAATAATTTAAGAGTAGTACCAGTTGTTGGATCTAAATGTGTGTTACAAAATGTAGCATTTACTAATGAGAGTGAATACCATAACATCATTTCTTGTTTTGGCTTGAACATGGTTAGAGACATAACTGTAAGTTTTCATCCAATGCCTAATTTGGATAGCTCTCCAAAAATAGCAGCATTGGCAGAAGTAACTCTTATTGTGAATGAATATGATTTAGAGAATGACTTCATCAAAGAGGTTTTAAACAACCATTTTGATACACCAAAATTAATGACCATAAACGATATATTCAGCATAGAACTTACTCCAGAAATAACTGCAAAGTATCATTATAAATATTTAGACTTAGTGGGATCTACGGGAAGATTATATTTCAAATGTAAAAAACTTTCAAATGATGTAAATGATATAAATAACTCAACCAGACACAATACAATGCCTGCATTTTTTATTATCAAAGGTGTAACTCAATTGACTTTAGGAGAAAGCATACACAGTGTGAAACCTAAGGATGAATATTTTAAATTCCTCCAAAATCAGAACTTGCAAATGCTACAATTATGTCCAGCGGGATTGCAACTCAAGTTTAATCAAATGCAAGAAGCAATTCAACCTTTTTTAACAGGAGAAATGAGTAATGTATAATTGATTTTTGTTTTGTTATAAACAAGCTTTTGCCTGAATTTTGGCCTGCATGTTGGTTATTGTGATGAAAAGTAGTCCTTCCTCAAGGTCCAATCTATCTGTATACTGTAATTAATTCAAATTGGTTTAGCGGTTTAGCTGTGTAAACATAAAATAGTAATAAACTATTTATTTCTCAAGAAGAAATTGCTGAAGGAAATTTTTATTGTCTTAATATTTCTTTTCTATTTACATATAACCACTCAGATTGCAAGAAAGAGAATTAAAAACAAAAAAAATAAATGATATTTTTAATTAATCACAGTAATATAACTATGTATAGGGTGTTTTTTTAAGCTAGATAGAACTTTAAATTGTAAAAAGTAACACAAAAAATTAAATTTTTATGAAACTTTTTTTTTTATTTGTTTCAATATACTCTGACAAATCATCATGAATAGACTCACGCTTGAGCAACGCTACGAAATTATCCAAATTTACTTTGAAAATCAGCTCATTTTTTAAGAAATAAGGTCCGATGATGCCACCAGCGTGAAAACCGCACCATACGGTGCATTTTTCTGGATGTAATGGAGTCTGTAGGGTCTGTTGTGGATTGGTCTCACTCCATATGCGGCAATTTTGCTTATTAACAAACCCGTTAAGCCAAAAATGCGCCTCATCGCTGAACACAATTTTGCGATAAAACAGTCGTCTATAAGTTGCGCGAATCGACGACTGATTTTCAAAGTAAATTTGGATAATTTCGTAGCGTTGTTCAAGCGTGAGTCTATTCATGATGATTTGTCAGAGTATACTGAAACAAATAAAAAAAAAAGTTTCATCAAAATTTAATTTTTTGTGTTACTTTTTACAATTTAAAGTTCTATCTAGCTTAAAAAAACACTCGTTAGTTTCTGTAATATGTTCCATATGCTATTTATTCATGCCATTACTGTTTATAAAAGTTTTTAAATTTGCACCAGAAAATACATATTTTTCAGCAACAATTTTTTTTCTTTCTTTTAGATAATTTTATGTACTAATAGCCCTGCTAAATAGTTTGATTATGACTTAGTTTTATTTATTTTTTGTTTCAGATGAATTATCAGTATCAATGTCTAGTCCAATTATACCAATGCTCCTCCTCACTGGTACCACAGGATCTGGAAGACATTTACTTGCTAAAATTCTAGCTAAATACAATGGTATGTGAACTTCATGTTTAAATGTTTCTAATTTAGAAGTAATTATACACATTTATGTTGTCGCAATACCTGTTAATACCTGCATGGGGGCTGTAAGAAGCGGCTAAGGCAGCTAATTATGCATGATAACTACACTGCAATGGAACTTGAAACCGTACACCGTCTGGTCCGCGCCACGTCAATACTTCCTTTCTAAGGAGAGGCCTATGTCCAGGAGTGGAAGATTCAAGGCTAATTTGTTATTAATTTGTTACTAGGACTGAACTGTCTTCCAATAGACTGCAATGCATTACAGAGTTCCACTGCAAAACAAACGGAAAGTAAAATCAATGCAACAGTGCAGAAAGCTAAGGCTGCTGCACCTGCCGTGGTACTATTAGATAATTTTGAGGTGTGTATAATCTTAGAATAATATTTTTTAAGTCCTCTTGACACACAGACATTCATTAAAACAGCAAAATGAGTATCTAATTTTCAAATATAAAAAATAAATAATCATGAATGAGAAAAAGAAATTTGTATATTTACTAAGTAGATACATGATCAAAACAGAATAGGTATACCATTGCAGAACCACACTTCAGCACGAATGGGCTGGCTCGCCCGGAGGGATACCACGGCCTCATAGAAAACTGGTGTGAAACAGTGCTTTCGCTGTTTCACCGAGTGAATGAGGATACCGGTGGCCCATAACCCAACCCCTCCCCCTTTCCCCTCCCTATCATCCAAAAGCCGGTAACGGACTTGTGACGCCTCTAGTGTTACTGATGTCCATGGGCTACGTCGGTTACCATCAGGTGATACGCCTGCGCGTTTGCCCTCCAATTCCATAAAAAATAAAAAGCATACAGCACTAGTAAGAAAAAAAAGGAAATACAAAAAAATAATACTAATTAACTAAAATTACTTAATAACTAAAAATTTATATGTAAATAAATATATTGTTCTAATCAAATCCCTAAGGGATATTAAAGATTCTAGGACTAGAGTTATTTTGATTTGCAAGTGTATTTTTCACTTTTGCATTTTGATTATTGAGCATTATATTTATATGTGGCATTTTATTTCTACTCACTAATAAGTGATGTTGAAGACGTAGATTAAAAGTTACTTTTTAAAAGGTTTTAGTTTTTTAAACCAACATGTTTTTATTTGAAAGACTTTAACCCATAGTTGTTTCATAAATCTTAAACCCAGTTTATATTTTATCTATAAAAGAGATTCTATGACAAAAAACGACATAGATAATGTTATCTTTATAAGTACGATTATCTTTTAGGCTGCCAACATACATGTTGAGATAAGGTACTTTATGTGTACTTAAGAGGTTGTAGATTGATTGATGGAACTGTGAATTTGCTTGATCCCCCTTAGTACTACAAAACACCTATTCTTTAAATATTAAATAAAATTCCAAAGCGAAAATCATTTAACATTAAAAGGTGATTGCGTAAATCATTGATATTCATGTCTAGATACACTGAAAATAATGAAGCTTTAAAAATAAATTAGTATTCAAGTGGGTAGGTTGTAGCGTCTTTCACTTATAGCGCAACAAAAGACACTACAGCGCCATGTAACTAAGATACACGACAGAGTAGATTGACAAAATAACTACTAATCCTGTATAGCGACAACAAAATACTCGCATTCATCGCCCGCCAAGTCCTCCGCCAATCACTTTTCCTGTTCGGAGTAGGATCCTGTCCTCCCTGTGGGAATGACATGATACCTGTTCCTCCACACCCACTTTCGTTTCTTCCCTTCCGATCTGTTCATGTTAATGTTGATGAACACCTCAATGCAACTAAAGTTGATTTGTACCTCGACAATTCATCTTCTTTTTTTTTCGTCTTGGGTACTAGGAGCCGGGGAACCAGTTGCACCCTAGTAAGGAAAACCCTGGAACTCCGACGTAACTCGGGCCACCTACCAGTTTGTAGGTGGCCCCCGACTGTGTGGGAACCCCGATGTTCCCTTTACTGTCCCCTAGGACGCGCTCGATCCGTAGCGTCCGCGCCGTCACCTAGGCCTGCTTCTGCTAAGGTGACAGATGGCCCTGTCACCCCCAGGCCTGCGCTTATGGAGGACGGAGATCGTTCGACAATACATCTAGACATTAAAATGATCTAAACTCTATTGCATGTTGTTCAAAATTAAATTAAACTGTTCCAGGTATTTGCCGTAGACCCCGAAAATAATGAAGACTGCAGAGTTTTAGAATATTTCATGAATACAATTACAGATCTTTATCAAAACTACACAAAGCACTCTATTATATTTATTGCTATCACAGAGAGACAAGACTTAAAGCCTAATGTGCTTAGAATGTTCTTAGAAAAGTTCCATATACCTAGGCTAAATGCTCAACAGAGATATCAAATGCTTGAATGGTTCGCAACAGTTATGCAGTTGAATATAGATGGTGAAGAGCTATCTTCAAACCAGTTGACCAAAAACAAAGAATTAGACAACCTCAGTAAACCAGCTAGAGAGGTGTTACAAAGAGTTGCTGCTAAAACGGAAACATTTTTATATGGAGACTTGGATACTCTACTACACTTTGCAATAAGAGAGTCGTACCTGAATCAACACAATAGTTACAATCAATTACCCCCCGACCCTGACTTGCACTTGGTTCACGAGGAGGATTTCAATTCAGCTCTTGGTAAATTTTATTATCATCTCTATTTAGTAAATTTTTAATCTATTAGTTTTGACAGTATTTATCTATGGCTTTTTCTATGTTTTCATAGTTTTACAATTATTATATTACCTATTTTATTATAACTCCGGTGGCCCATACCCCCCAACCCCTTCCCCATCCCCCAAAGACCGGCAACGCATTTGTGACGCCTCTGGTGTTGCGGGTCTATGGGCGGCGGTAATCGCTCTAACCATCAGGCCGCACGTCTGCTCGTTTGCCCCCTATTCTATAAAAAAAAACTATATTTTTCTATTTTTTACAGCATAAAGGGTTATTAACGCGTGTCACCTATTTATTACACACATATATATCCTATATGTTTGGTGTTGTATAAAAATAAAACCTATACATATGAATATGACACTGATTTTATACAATACCTGTTTCTACTTACAGAATCTATTAGAAGTCTACAGAGTCAGCATCTGGATGCACCAAAGATTCCAAAAGTATATTGGGAAGATATAGGAGGGCTAGAAAAGTTAAAGAAAGAGTTATTGAAGACAATTGAGTTTCCAATCAAATATCCACATTTATTTAAAAATTCCAGTTTAAAAAGATCAGGTATTTTTTTTTCTATTTAAATTGATAACCCGTTTACTCATTTTACTGTTGATTAATAATCTATCTATCTATATTTGTATATTGTGTGCTTATCCTGACAACTCGTATGAAAATACATATATAAGAATTATTAAAAAACTATCAAGTGTACTGCAAAATATTTGAACAAAAAAAAAAGAATTTGAGTCAAATATTTGCTAATACCTACTTGACTCAAATTCTCATTTTTTTTCTTTATTTATTTAATGAGTGATTATGTACTAATAATATTTCAGGAATTTTGCTGTATGGCCCGCCTGGTTGTGGGAAGACGCTGGTGGCCAAAGCTGTCAGCACAGAATTAAATGTGAGCTTCCTAAGTGTTAAGGGCCCAGAGTTACTCAACATGTACATTGGACAGTCAGAAGAAAATGTCAGAAAAGGTTTGTAAATTGAGTATTTAACTCACTACTATGTTAGGTATCATTGAAAAACTTAAACTGTCTTGTTGGCTTAATGGTAGCATATGCGACTGCTGAGCAGGAGAGCAGGAGGTATCGGGTTAGATTCCCAGGTCGAACCAAATGTTTGTATGATCTGCAAATATTTGTTTTAGAGTTTGGGTGTTTTCTATGCATAATATGCATGTATTTATAAAAAAATAAAATATGTATTACATCAGTTGTCTAGTACCCATAATGCAAGCTTTGCTTAGCTTGGGACTAGATGGCGTTGTCTGTTAGTTGTCTGAAATATTTATTATTATTAGTACTGTACTTATATTTTTAGCTAACAAATTGTGATGTGCTTAAGAAATCATATAATTATGAATCATTGTTCGTTAGGCCTAGTAAAATGAAAAGGCTTAGAAATGTTTTTTGTGCTAAGAAGTTTGTCTCATACAGCCTATTTAAAGAACTCACGTGCCGAACCAATCTTTGTGGTGGTTCTGAAATTAGCTATGTAAGCAGATGTACGCAGGTGGATATATAGTAGTGGATAATAGGAAATTTATTACATGTATTTGTTTATGGCTAATATAATTTATAAAAATATGAGTAGGACCCTACCATTCTTAACCAACTATAAATAGAAGAATTATTTCTGAGATCTTGTTCAAGGTAAATAATATATGATCTCAAATGTTTTGTGAAAACCTATTTACATAAATAAATAATGAATTTGACTTGGAAGATTATACAGTCCGCGAGTCGAATCAACACATCAAATATGTAATGTTTTCATAAAACACACAAATCTACAACAGTCAATAATAAAACAAGTAAGCAAAAATAAGAAAACAAGTAGGTTACGAAACAATTAAAAACTATGAACTCGAATGTACGCAGACAAGATTATGAGAGCATGTGTAGTGTACGGATCTAAGTACACACAAGGAGATGCGACGTGTTTACGTGTGTCGGTGTCCCCCCCGCACAACCTGTACCTCCCGCTGATACCTAAAACTGTATTCTGCGCATCAACACGCACGGTGTTTCGAGACGCCATAAAGTTTGGTTTCGAATCGAGGGCATGTATACACTTTATTGAAATTATTGCGTATTCAGATTTAGAAAATGTTAATAAATATGGTCACAAATGATCTACATATTTGTAAGCTGTCAAATATTTATGGATGCGTTCAGAAAATTATTTTGTGCAAAACTTGTAAGAGATACTAAGCTGCATAAAAAAAACAGAAATGAATTTCCGTAGTAAATGAAGTAGGTAATACGAAGTTCACCAGTTCATATTATTCATACTAATATTATAAATTTCGGAGTAACTCTGTCTGTCTCCCAATATTTTACGCTTTCATGGCTAAACCGTTGCACTAATTTCATTGAAATTTGACATGGAGATACTTTAGGAAGAACATAGGCGATTCTTTACAGCGATAACCTTTACACACGCAACCGGACCCGCGGCAAAAAGCTAGAATGCATATTTAACTTGTTGTGTCAGTGTTCGAGTCAGCGCGTGCCTCGTCCCCATGTATCGTGTTCCTGGATGAGTTGGATGCGCTGGCTCCTCGGCGTGGAGCCGCGGGAGACTCGGGCGGTGCCAGCGACCGCGTGGTCAGCCAGCTCCTTGCAGAACTCGATGGTGTGACCCAGGGTGAAGGTACAGAAAATGTTAAAAATGTTAAAGTACTAGTGATAAACATTTGTTTATAATTAACTGTGGGGGGAACGGGTGTCATGTTCCACCCAACACAAAGGGAGGATCCTCCGACCAGGCGAGGTGATCATGCGTGGCGGGCTACTGCCCAACAGTTGATGTTGGGATGTTGTATATAATATGATAATCGGCGCGAGAACTTTAATTGCGCGATTCAGGATTGGTAGTTTCTTCGTGTTGTAGGTTACTCCGTACTTCAGTGTAACTTAGGTAGATGGCGCTGTAGAATGTTGTTGTTGTGTTATATATGGAAGTCGCCACATCCACTACTACTATTTTCGTTTATAACTTCTAAATTAACTTTTGTACAATTTTTTTTTAATGTATGGCTCTGCCAAAATGACTACTCGGAGTGATGTAAAGCATAAGCAGAATCCAGGAGTGGTGGTCACCATACTCATTGCGAATACAGACAATGCAACATGGTGACCCACATGGCGGCCGTTTTTTTTGTCGACGAGTTGGAAAATCCCTTCAGATCTCAGGCTCCCTGGGGAATGAAGATGGAATAGAAGTAGAATGTATATATATAGGATAACGTTAAGACCAATAAAAGCCAACTATTCTAACTATTCTATTCTAACTATCAAAAAACTGGAGATGCAAAATTGGTCAGGTAGTAAATTAAAATTTAGTACTCGCCATGTTAAACTTAAGAAATAAAACAAAATTAACATTATAATCGTTGTAATATTTATTTTCAGATGCAGAAACGTCAAGTTTCGTCTTTATCATGGGGGCGACGAATCGGCCGGATCTCCTCGAACAATCCCTGTTACGTCCTGGACGACTTGACAAGATGATATATGTAGGGCCCTATAATGGCCCACAAGAAAAAACTTGCGTGTTAAAAGCTTTATGTAGAAAGTAAGTTAATTTATACTATCGGCAAACTTGAATCATGACCCACTTTGCCGATAAATCGTTTGAAACCGTCAGATCAACAACGATTTCCCTCCTTTACAGTGCATGCCGCACTTATAATAATAATAATAATAATAAGCCTTTTAATCGAACTTAAAAATACATGCTTCTTAAACTACAATACCAATCATTTCATTTCTTTTTCATTTCATTTTCATTTCATTTTCATTTCATTTTCATTTCATTTTCATTTTCATTTCATTTCATTTTCATTTTCATTTCATTTTCATTTCATTTCATTTTCATTTATTTTCATTTCATTTTCATTTCATTTCATTTCAATAATTATTTATTATTCGCGTATAATATATATTATTCGTGTAATTGGTGTTTGCTGAGTAAGTCCGTTTGCCAGTTGGCAAAGGCCTCCTCCAACCTTCTCCATTCTCTTCTCTCTCTGGCCAGTTTCCACAATTTTCATTCTGATTTGTTGGAGGGTTTTGGTCTTTATCCCCCACGAGGACCAGTCGGGTTGGGGGAGATTTTGCTATTTTCCTTATTTGGTTTTCGTAATTTTGTTGGATTAGTCGATTGGTCGATTGCCGGTTCTTAGTTGCTATTTATTTTTATGTGCAGCGATGTCAGTAAGAGAGCCTGACCGGTTTCTCATCAAATCAAAGGCATTTGTCCTGTTTAGTTTGATGGAACTTACCGTTGGTTGCTTTTTAGGATTATTAGTTGACATCGACTGTGGGGAAGTAGAAAGTTCTCTTTTTCTTTTGTCATTATTAGGTCCCATGATTACTAGTTTATCATACTTTAAAAACGCTATATTTCCCTTTTTCTTCTCTTCTAGTAGCTGTGGTATCAAAGCCTTTCTTTTTTCTATAACTTCCTTAGAATAGTCTTCCGATATATAAATTCCCTTCAAATTCTTTTTATTCTTCACAATTTTGTCTTTTTTCCAACCATTTGTAAATGCAAATAGTACAGGTCTATGTTTGTTCTCAATTCGATTTTTTCCTAAACGATATAGTCTGTTTACCTCATTTTCATCCACAGTTATATTTAAATCTCTTTTGAAAATCTCCTTAATTCTTATAAATAGCTCTAATGTCGTTTTTTCGCTCTCATTTAACCCATAAATAATTATATTGTTATTTTTCTTTTCTTTCCTCAAACATTCCATCTCTATTTCCAGGTTACAAATTTTTTGTTTTAATTTTTTATTTTCTTCTATCATAGGAGTAAGTTTTTCTTCCATCCGATCCATTATATGCATGCCGCACTTAGGACTTTTTAAATACTAAGCAAGCTACGTCTTCTGCCAATACTGGTCGTATTTTTTACCTTTATCACTAATAGTAAGGCAGTAGATAATATATAAGATAAAACAGTAATAATCATATTTTGAATCCACGCTCTTTGGAATTGACACATATAACTACAAGAGATAATTCTCTGCGTAATTAAATGACAGATAACAAGGTCGTTACCATGGAAATACATATTTACGCGAATGTCGACCTAATTGTATTTGAATATCTGTAAGAAAGTAATTTTATGGTGGGTCATGATTCAATTTTTTCAATAGTAGTTCAATCATAGACTAATTAAGGACTGATAACAATACAATCATTCAAAAAAAAGCGTGGGCGACATTATAAACTATTATTTATTTAAGACTAGCTTCGCCTCGCAACTGGCTGGCACGCGGGATTAGTACATATAAAATTGCTTGTTCAAAGTCACTTCGTCGGTTTCATAGCCATATGTCACAAAGATAAACCTATATTTTAAGGACTGTAGTAATAGTTTTTTACTCCAAATTTACATCAATGAATATATAATGTATGTATGTATGTAGTTACAAATTACGAGAGGAAGTGGATCTGGAGACGGTGGCGGCAGCTCTACCAGACAGTTGCACGGGCGCTGACCTGCTGCAGGTGGTGTCTACGGCGCGCTCCGCAGCCGTCCGGGCTCTCGTCTCTAAGTTACACGCCGGTAAGACTTTGCCCAGCTTTCCAAATGTTATCTATAGTCCATAGTCTAAAAGGTATAGTATGTCAGTTCCGACATATTGAAGAATAGGAAGTGTTTTTAAAGAAATCGATCACTACAACATACGATTCTCGATATAATTTCCTTATATTTACAATACGATTTACAGATTTACATATCAGATATGTAGGACTTACTAGAGTTGGTAGATATTACATATACATACAAAAGAAGATAGTTAGCCCTCCTACCCCCCCCCCCCCTCCTTTAGGTACGCGCATAATGAGGAGGATTTAAAAAAAAATACTACCAAACTTATTACATAATAAGACAGCACCCTTAGTTGCTTTAAATTTTAAGACCTGTATTCTTTTAATTTCCAGGTTCAGTGAAAGAGAGTGAACTTAGTCCAGATTCAGTGGTGCTAGGAAATTCCGAAATGTGGGAAGGAGTTGAATCATTCCGACCATCAGTGACCGGCGAAGAGTTGCAGTACTATGAATCGTTACAATCGCAAATGTAGAGTCACGCGGTAGGGAGAAGCCATACGCAGGCGTTTCTCTGTCAAATTATAAGCCCAAATCGGTCTACACTTTATACTGTTATGACTTTCAGACAATGTATTTGTGTGCGTGAAATTCTGAATGTTTGGTTTTAATTGTTGTGTGGGAGTTCGTAGTCACTATTGTTTTTGTATGTGAGTTCAAAATGTGTGTGTGAACTGTTTTTATCGAAAAAATACGCCATCGCTACTCACTCCTCTCCGTTCGGTGGCTCATGTTCCTCAACATGAAGATACATGTATATAATATGTAGTAGTAAATAAAATAAATAAATATTATATTATGGTTATGTAAATTGGTGTATGAATTTTTTAATATAATTTAATGATATATTTATTTTGAAAGTGCACTTCAGCGACAATAGGTCTACCAAATAACTATTGCTAGATGTGTAAATGTTACTCAATAAAGACAAAACAAAAATATTCAAGTTGTTTCTATTTGTAAAATCATTAATCTTTTTTTTTTTGAAAGGGCAACATTGAGATTTTTTTATTAACACAAACATGTATACCAACTGGGTACACTAAAGTTATGTGTGCTTATACGAGACACGAAATTAAATTTAATATGGGATGGGATTTATAAAACAAACATATTATTTGCGGTATTAGGGTAAGTCCGGGTTAATTGTCCATAGTTTTTTTCTAAGCTCTAGATTAAATTAAATACTTATGATTTTACCATTATATTTATTTTTTAATAAACTTTAAAGAATGGACTATGATATTATAAACAATACATACAAAACTTCAAGAAAAGAGCGTACTCCTTCCTTAAAGGCGACACTTAGAGCACATCGTTTCAATTGCAGTGCAATGTTAGTGAACCCAAAATTAGCGCACTATATACTGAAGCCAGTCTTCGGTGAGAAGTGTTTCGTAGTAATTTTCACCATGCCTACGACAGTTGTCCGTTTCGTCTAACTTTCTTTTCTTATTCTTATCTGGCAACATTTTTAATGGAATATGGTCACTATTATCAGATAGTCTTCGAATGGATTTTCTTTTTATACATCGGTACATTTAATGTTTTTCTTTCTTTATTTTGACACATTTTCGTACGTGTACATTTCGGTAGAATCTGAATCTTTATTAATGAAGCCCATTTCGGAGAGCTCGGGTGTGAAACATTAGATATCGTGGCAGTTTCTACGGAGACTATTAGGCATCTAAAACAAATCAATTATTTTAATTAAATATAATATCCACCATGGTCATCGTATAACGACTGCAAGTCTGTCTGCTCTCCCAAAAAAATGAGAGATGGCCACAACGAAAACTAAAACGAGTCATAACACGAAACAAATAATTTTGAGATTATATTTATCCGATTATATTATTACGAGATTATATTGTTCGTATACTTTGCAACACATACAAATATCACCATTATTTTAAGAAACTGTCACCACAATTTTATTGTGTAAAACAATTAACACTAAAAAAATATTCACAGTATTCAAAACAAAAAACAGTTTTTACTTATATAATTTTTATTTTTATTCTCCAAATCGTTTGACGTACTGTTGCTCTCACGCACTCACGCACGAAGCGCAGCGAACTAAACGCTAAACAGTGACGTCTAGTGAACGAGTCTTTGAAATATTTATTACTATTATATATTTATTATATATATTTTAGCTGACCGACGCAACCTCATTTGCGTCTTTTATTGCCCGTAGCGAAAAATTTTTCCCCGTATAGTGTGTCGCAGACTTTTTGTAGATATTTATAAGACCTACGATTATTTAGAACATTTTATGGTTCTATCTTTTATAGTTTACGCAGCGTACGCAAAATAAGTAACTTTTCTGGTTGATTTTTTACACCTTGTGTCGAAAAACCCCAATATCTTACGGAACCCTATTTTTTTCCAAAATAAAATACAGCCTATGTTACTCGTGGATAATGTAGTCGAATGGTGAAAGAATTTTTAAAATCGGTCCAGTTTTTTGAGCCTATTCATTACAAACAAACATACAAACAAAGTTTTCCTCTTTATAATATTAGTATAGACTAGCTGACCCTCGCAACCTCGTTTACGTCTACTATTGCTCGTAGCGTAATTATTTCCCCCGCTTTTTAAACATTCTTTATTGGGGCTCCGTTCCTATTGGTCTTAGCGTGATGATATAAAGCGTATACCCTCCCTCGATAAATGAATTATCCAACACTGATTTGAATTTTTCAACAAACAAACTCTTCAGCTTTATATTATTATTAGAGATTTGATAGCCCATCTACCCCGGACGTACCCTACAAGAGATGTCAAAGATTAGGCATGGGAGCAAGTTCTTAAAGAAGTCATACAGGATTGAGACACGTGGATAAAAGCCGATATAGAAAGTTATCTTTCGTTTTTCTCAAAACATACCTAAAAACTAAATTTTACTATACTGACATTGTCAAACTATCACTAGTAACCCTCAAAATAAGGAATGGTCGAAGTCATAAGCCCAGTTCCATTTTTACGAAATTAAACATTACACAAACAAGTTGGGTTTACTATTACGTAGTAGAGTAGCCTATAAACGTATGTCATAAACACAGGCTTGTACAACATCAACTGTTGGGCAGTGGCCCGCCAGGCATGATCACCTCGCTTCGTCCGAGGACCCTCCCTTTGTGTTATAGAATTGTATAACGTTAGGAAGAGAGGTCTTAATTATCATAGTCATGCATACATAATTTGGCCTGGCTAATGCCTGCCCCACACATAGACAGATGCGTCCGCAGATATCTAAACGTTTGCCCTCTTTTCCATAAAAAAAAATACCTGTTGTGTGTGATGTTTGTGAACGTCACCTCAAAAAGCGGGTTAGTGGGCGAAGGGAGTACCGTTGTTGGACGTGTATGCATTATTGGTGCTGAATGACCGACCGAAACGTGCTGCCGAGAAGCATCTATAGATGTGAGCGATTTATTTAACTTACTTTGAGAACTGACACCCACTCCTAAAATTACAATTATTGTAGACACAAGAGTATGCATTTTTATCATTTTACTTTTTGTAATTTTAGTGTAAATATATGTATGACTTAAAAAAGTAAAATAAGTCTGAATGCTTTATTACTTTGATCCCCAAAATTTTTTTTATAATGATTAAAATTCTGATAACAAGAATTTTAATGAAACAATGTAAGTTAGTCATACCGCCTAATTAAACTAGATAATAGTTTTAAATATAATAATGAGGAAATTGTGAAATCTGCCTTTTTTATTTTTATCTTCTATATTTTTCTTGTTTTTTATTGATGAGCTGTGCTACTTTAAGTTGTTTTTGGGGTTAGCAACACTGATCTCTACCACTCTATTGCTTATGATTACTATCTACATACTAGGGATGTTCAACTGAAAAAAACATATCGATAAATATCGTCTCGATATTTTAAAAATATATCGAAATATTCTGCGTCGTTGGCCAAGGGGTGTTGCCTGTTGGATTGTTCTAACGAAAAATCGTAACAGTAGCCCGGAGCACGGAATATGGCGATGTTTCCCATATTCCATGCCGTCGGTCCTGGTTCTCATGAACAGCTATGACAACACGTAACATTTATTACTATTGACATACTACTACATTTTTTGACTGCCTCGGTGGCGTAGTGGTAGCGTATGCGACTGCTAAGCAAGAGGTCTCGGGTTCGATTCCCAGGTCGGACCAAATGTTTGTATGATCTGCAAATATTTGTTTCGGAGTTTGGGTGTTTTCTATGTATAATATGTATGTATTTACCAAAAAAAAGTATATAAGTATTTATATCAGTTGTCTAGTACCCATAACACAAGCTCTGCTTAGCTTGGGACTAGATGGCGTTGTGTGTTAGATGTCCGGAATATTTATTTATTTATTTATTTATTTATTTATTTATTACAGTGTGTTCGTGTAATATATTTATTTAAGACCATTAAAAACATATAAAGCTTATTTGAAGTTGAATAGAAACCTCATTGGCTGCAATACATTCTTTTAAACGTTGAGGCCAGTTATCAATAGCAGCACGCTCTCTTTCTATTGGAAAATTCTTCACTGTCAATCGTATGGATTGTTTTAGGGACTCTAAAACTGACCAAAAATCATAATCCATTGAATTAGGATCAGGATTAAATGACGGCCAATCTTCAGCTCTGATGAAGACTGGAACTTTTGTTTCTAACCAAGATTGGGTGGATCGAGCTTTATGAACCGGTGCCGAGTCTTGCTGAAAGGACTATTCTTGGTTACTGAACATGGTGTTGTTAAGGGGCTTAATTACCTTCTAAATAATGGCGTCTTGATACACTTGTGCCGATGTTACCTTTTTCACAAAAATATGGCTCAGTCACTCCTTCATAGTTATCACCCCACCAAACCATCACCGAAGTCGAATAATGCCCATAATAACGTTGTGCTTTGTTGACCTATTTGGGAAGCTTCTTTAGAGTTTTTAGCATAAAACGATTATTTTGTTTTTCAAAATATTGCTCAATTGTAAAAAGAAAGGCATCCGTAAACATTTTTTTTCTGTGACGTCCCTTTGCCTACCGCTTAAGTGGTTGTATTGATTTTATCAACCTTTTTTTTTTATTGTGCGGAAATCCCCTCGGAAAATTTACCACCCTATTATTTTTTAAATTGTCGGCGTTTGGCGCAGTCCGCCAGTCCGCGATCAAATATATGTGACATATGTATGTACTGAGCACGTAAAAATATCGATTGTGATACTTCGAAATAAACATTGAATGGCGATATTTTGAGATTTAACATTTTGATGATATCGATTTTTTGATATATCGATATTTTTACCCAAGCCTACTACTACAGACAGAACCTCTCTGAGTATATGTGTTCTGTGGACAGAACTGACAATACTATATCCCGTAAACCGTCGAAGCGACAACCTTCTTTCCGGTTTCAAGATGGTGAGTGAACGTGCCGTGTTTCCCGGATTTTAAGTTTTATCAAAATTATTTGTTACTTTTAAACTTCTTAATATCCATTATATTTCTATATGTTTAGATATGAATACAAAGTGAAATCGAACCTTTTAAATTCACATGTTCAATGTTTTTTGAGAGCATTTAGTATGGAACCTCGTGGCGTTAGTTTGTTGTCTTCAATGTATTTGTGATTGCAGCCCCCCAAGAAGGACACTAAGGCTTCGGCCAAGCAGCCCCAGAAAACACAGAAGAAGAAGGAAGGATCTGGCGGCGGTAAAGCTAAGAAGAAGGTAAATAATTTTGTTCCCTATGAAGTGAGGTTATGTGAATGAGAATGTAAATGAGGAGTCTAAAAAGGATTCTAAGTGTGACTCAATAACATTGTGATAACCTAAAGTGCATCAAATTGACAATTAAATACGACTATTGCTAATCCCAACGATATGCTGCCAGATGATTACTAACTTGAAACTTGAACTCTGTGAGAGTAAATACTGATATATTGAGGCTGATGGCACCGTGAAAAATCTTAATTTTTAAGTTTTCTGTCTCTTTTTTTATTAAAACAATACTTTTTTAATTGCAGAAGTGGTCAAAAGGAAAAGTGCGTGATAAACTGAATAACGCTGTTTTATTCGACAAGGCGAATTATGAAAAACTGTACAAAGAGGTACCACAATACAAATTGATCACACCTGCCGTAGTATCCGAAAGGTTGAAGGTTCGTGGCTCGCTTGCGAGACGAGCACTCGTTGAACTACGAGAAAAAGGTACGTTTTACTTTATTTAATAAAACTACCCAAATTACTAAGATTGACTGATTTGCAGAGATTGCTCTTAACAATAAGGCCGCCATACATTACTAATCTAACATTATTTTTATGTACTCCATTGTTTATAATACCATGTACAAATAGTATTCTCCCTACCAAACTCTTTTCTAGATGTAATTGATTGAATTGAGCTTGTCAATATGATTCTAAGTTTAGATTTCTCTATTTATAACTAGTCTGTAAATGAACATCTTAAATTGAGGTTATTTTATCTTAGAAGATCACAAAAACAAACTTGACTAATCTATTATTAATCTATTCTATTACTTTTGTGTATTTGTATGTATGTGCATTTGTAGGTTAGGATGAGAGACATCATATTTTGTAAACAAATTAATTTATTATCTTTCCACACTGTGCTTGTTACAGATAATATTTTTTTTTATTATTTTAGTATCTGTCGGGCTTAGGCAGGCATTTTAACAGGACAAGATTATTAATAAAATTAATTTAACTTCTTAGATTAAATATCTCATGGTAGACAATGTAATGGTGACCTACACCATGTCACCATAGTGATGATTCTGCATTAATGGGTGCTTAAAACATTTATAGCATCAGATGCCAAAACATTAAAATTTGTAGCCCTAGTATTTTTGGCTCTGCTTTGATGACCCATTAACAAGTGAGCCATAACTTTCAAGTACCGGAAGAATAGGGTTGATAAAACTAAATGTTTTTCTGTTCTTGATGCCTTGTGGCCTGTATTCAGTAAAAATCTACAAATTCTTTAATGTCTGTCTGTAACTTTTTTTTCTTCTGAAGATCTACCTGACAGTCTTCTCATATTTGCTTTATATTTGTTTTAAGTCTTCTACTAAATCTTGCATTTAGTTTTTGTGAAATTTCATTATAGTTCCTCAGTTGATACACACATCACTCCATGTTTTTAATCTGTCACAACAGTGGTAGAATGTGTACTGTATAAGTTCACATTCTGTATAAGTACTGTATGTGTACTGTGCAACCTCATCTGCTTCTCCTATTGCCTAGTGATGTTATAAGGTGTAAACAAATTTACAAATGTTATAGTGAGCCAACCTCAAAAGATAAATTAATAAATATTTCTGACATCTAACACAACATTGTCTAGTCCCAAGCTAAGCAGAGCTTGTGTTATCATTTAAAGATAGACATATATACGCTGTTGTAGCCTATTTTCAGATCTTTTAAAGGGGAATAACTCTTTCACACATTACTTTTGTGTAACTGTTGAGTGTAAACTCACAAAAAGAATATTTTTTCCTTGTTTTTGCAACATATTTCATTGATACTCTGCTTTTATGTTGTAGCATGATGATATATATATATAAATAGCCTATAGCCTTCCTCCATAAGTGGACTATCAAACATTAAAAGATTCTATCATATTAGAACAGAACTTCCTGAGATTTGCTCGTTAAATTAACTCTCCAGCATTATAATGTTAGTATAGATTGAAACCTTTAGGTACACATTGAAATTAATGAAATGATTTTACTTAGGCTCAAAATTGTAGTTCTGTAGATACCACATCAATATGGTAAATATACTAGAGTCCCTTGTTTATTTTTGTTTCAATAAGTACTGGTTTAATAAACCTGGTTATAAGAGAAACTATTTATCAATTAATATTACACTACGTTAAGAAGTCTCACTCAAGTGATGTACATAGTTTGTATCATTCCTTAATTGGTTCAATTTTGAATTAACTCAGAGCAGAATTCCAAGACAAAGGTTTATAATTGTGTATTTCTATGTTTCTTACTTCATTCATAGTCAGATGGCCACACTAATTTTGAAAAACTTGACATGTATGTAACTGAAAACATGGATAAACACATAGGCTTATAACTATATATCCTGAAAGAATCCATTGCATGCTACATATTTGATTTATAAAATGTCTTGTACTAATGTTAAAAATAATAAATCATCTTCACATTAATGATGTTAATTTTATCTAGATTTACAATGATAGTAAAAACTGATATATTGAGTCTGAAACCTTTTTTAACATCATAAGATTATTGATTAAGTAAATGCATTATTAATGTAATTCATTCTCTTGTTGCAGGACTAATCAAACAGGTAGTCCAACATCATGGACAGGTGATCTACACGAGGGCCACCAAAGGTGATGACCCTGTCGCTTAAGTTTTGTCTAAAATAAAAAAAACCAAAAAAAAACTTGTCTCTTATTTAGTTTCCTAGTCACTTTAAATACAAACTAAATGTGAAACATACAAAACATTTCACATTTCATCGTACACCGACTTTGTGTTTTTCGTCTAAGTCGGTGATAGCGAATCTGGCCGCGGGGAATTTCTCGCGCAGACGGTCCTTCAACTTAGTCGCATTCTCGTCGTTCACAGTCTCTACCACAACGTTTGCCTGGAACATAAATTATTTTGGTCAGGGATGTACTTACTGGTGTTCCACTATTGGTTTTCAATTTAAGAAATATGTAGATTTTTTTTTTGGACATTTGAAACGCCTCTATCTAGTTTCAAACTAACCAGAGCTTGTACAATGTAATACTAGATTGTCTGATAAATATTGGTTTAACACAATATTTCAGTCATTTTAATTGAAAAAAAAAGAATAACTGAAAAGGACGCTAACCATTGTTAGGGCAGTTGATCTCTAGAATGAGTTCTCTCATTGGGATAGCGTAAAAACCAGCCCCTTTGCATAATTACTTACCCAAGTTGTGGCGACGTCGCTATGTACCCACATCTGTTCTGTGACTAAGCTTTTGAGTATCGTATTCTCCTCCGCTATAATTTTTGCGAGTAACTCTAGACCGCTGCGATTGTCAGGTAGGGCTACGGCGAACCTCATTAGTCGTCCATCAGCGCCAAGACCCCGTTGAATAGTACGCGCCAGGCGGCCAGGGTCGATATTACCGCCGCTCACAATGCACACCGCTCTATACATACATTATTCTTTTACTCATGAGGATTTAATCCGTTTGTTTGGTTACGGTTTAAGAAAACAGAGTAACACTACTATTCACCCCGCGGGCATGGAAGGACGTGAGACTGAGGGGAGCAAACTACGATGCATAAATACGATAAAACTTGATACAAAATATATACCGACTCGTCTCGCCAGCGTGGTATAGCTGTACTGATGTAGGCCATAAACTCCCAAGAGAGAGAGCCCAATGTCCAATAGAGCATAAAGGATTTTGATGATGATTTAACAATTAGGCTTAAATATATTACTAAAGGGAGGTTACATTTAATAATATATTTGAATATTTTCTGCATACTATTTTTAATACCTATGTCATAACAGACTGTTTTCATAGTGTAGAGTACTTAGTGAATGGGGTAACCCGAACTTCCCGAATTCCTATGAATTGAACATTTCTGTGTCATACAAGAAAGTGAAGTGTTTTGAAACAAGGAACACTAACTCAAAGCAACAATTTGTGACACGCACAGTGTTGGAGTTTGAAGACAACACTGCGCTGTAGGAAAGCGGCAAAGACGACTGCTGACATTTAGTTATTCCAAATGTTCTCACTCAGAACCGACCAAACTCATAGCTACTGGACTAACCGTTTTCCTCGGAGTTCTGGCACAAGTCCTTGCATCACCGCCGCGATGGCACAAACGCCAGCGCCATCTGCTACGAGCCTCTCGCACTCCAACATTGATATCAAAGCGCGAGAAATGTACATCTCATCTACTACCAGCTGGAAAGTAATGCTAGGAAATAAGTCTTTGTAGATCTTATTTTCAAACCTAAACTTTGCTTTTTCCTGTGAAAGTACTTAAACAGAAAATAATTTAAATATGTAGGTGCTAACTTTTAAACGTTCGAATTCCATTAAATACAAGTTTTACGGAAATTAACGCAAGTAGGTAACGGTTAGTGCAAGTTGTTGCTCGTCAGGCCTTTCAAAGGTTGCGTTACTTATCGTAAGCGCCTAAAAGTACTAGCACTAACGTGTTCGCCGGCTCCATGTAATTGGGCTTTGTATTAATCGAATGTACTCCTCGATACAAACATACTTACTTGGTTTACAATGTATCTTTTTAAAATTAAAATAGGCTACAGGCGCCACTTGTGATGGTTTATATTCTTACTTTTGACCGGTTTTGAAAGCAAAATAAATGCTCGTTAGTGCTTCGTCACTTATGAAAAACTCGTGCCAAACATGGCTGGATTTATCAGCTTTGCGTTGAAAAATCCATCAGTGTACCAGTGTGTCGGATTGTTTTATAGAATTATTAGATTATTATAACTTTTAAATATTGGGTATAAGAATTGAATAAACGTTTTCTATAAGGCATGTTGTGTTGGTACTTTGTAATATTGTCTCACCATGCGGTCAAGCCTGCCTTTGATAGTAGCGAAAGCGTTTGGACCAGCGACTGCCGCGCCGAGTCCATCAGCAAGTGATGGAAAGGTAGCAATATTGACAGGTCCCCCGGATTGCAGTGCCTTCATCATCTTCGGCGCTTTGGAGCACTCTGCACCCTGTTATTTAATGATTAGGTACCTGCCTTACTTTATAAAAGTTGATTATTTTACTATTTAACCCATCTTTAAATGTTTCATTCAATTAGATGTATGAAACTGGTATAGTCCATTTGTTTAGATAGTGTCGGTGCATCGGCACGCATTTGTGGTTATTGTTGTGAAATACAAATATATTAATTCATACAACGGCGTAAACTGACAAATTATACTTCCTTGTGGGTGTACACCGCCGGCGGGCCTTTTGATTTTGTGGTGGCTGGCCGCACGTGCTATGCCGGCGCGATAAAGATGACCGTATCCAAGCGAATAGACTATACATAAGTATTATGCATGTTGCTTTATTCTTAGTCCACGGGCCCACGTACAAGGGATTTCAGTGATTAATAACAGGCTGAAAGTTTATACACAGCTTCGTTTTGACGAGACACCCAACTTTTACCATTGGACCTGTGGCGACCTCCACATACAACATAACATACTACAGCGCCATCTACCGAAGATACACTGAACTACGAAGTAACGCACTGTACCTACAAACTGCACTACACGGAGTAACTACAAATCCTATATCGCGCAATAAGTGGTTCTCGCGCCGATTAGCATATATACAACATCCCAACATCAACTGTTGGGCAGTAGCCCGCCAGGCATGATCACCTCGCCTGGTCGGAGGATCCTCCCTTTGTGTTGGGTGGAACATTATACCCGTTCCCCCACAGACCAAATTCTGATAGTGGCAGGAAAAAGCGGGATAGGGAGCGAAACACGTCGATTTGATGAGTGTCCCAAATTAAATAATAATAGTTTCTAAAAATCAATACTTCGAGAAAATACGATGGAAAACTGAGAAAAACTTGTGGCATACAAAGTGAATGGTCCCTTCCCGATTGACCCCCAGCTCTAACATGTCAGAATGGTGACTTGAAAATTTTTATTCATTTTCATTAATTACAAACTGATTTTTGTTTTGAGGCTTGCAGAATATATATTTTTCATAAAAAACGCATCGGCATACAAATTTGATGGTAATTTTTTTGGAGGAATTTGGTCCAATGATAAAAGTTGGGTGTCTCGTCAAAACGAAGCTGTGTATAAACTTTCAGCCTGTTATTAATCACTGAAATCCCTTGTACGTGGGCCCGTGGACTATCTGTATCACAATTTACAAGTATGGTGAACTTGAATATATTTTCTTTGAATGCAAAAATGCATTCACTAACAAAAACAATCTACTTACATAAACGAGACAGGAGCACTTCAGTTTCTTGCATGCGATGAGCACACCGGCCAAGAGTGCACCACTCGATACGGGCACAATTACCGCGTCCGTCTCAGGTAACTGCGTTATGATTTCCACGCCCACCGTGCCTAAACCAGCCATCACAAGGGGGTCATCCGAACTGTTTTATAAAAGTGAGTAGTAGGTATTTAGCCACATAACTTCTAGTCACATATATAGAAATGTTATATTAATCAAAAGTGCCCTTGTTGTTCATTAAAATTCAAAAGATGTAGGTACACATACTTGCAAGATAAAACACTTTTACGAAATATCACGAACATTCGAGAAGGGAATAAACAATTGATTCGGCCCATTGCGATCAATCATTCTGCAGCACGATTTTAAAATAAGTTCTAATAGTAATACGTTGTGGCACAGAACAATGAACTTTACCGAAATAAGACATAAGGTCAAATATGGATTGACGCGAGAATGTCTTGTATACATTCGAAAGCTTTTTAACCAGTGCGGCCTGACCCCTTTAAGTTGCAAGTGTTTCGTGTCGATTCTCTTTCTACAATCGCTAACGCTTCTGTTCTCTTCTATAATTGCGTAGTATTTTGTTTTGACCACGTGACCTACCATTGAGGGAAAGTGATCTAAATAACCCAACAACCTCGGCGTTTATTTAGGACGATTGTTTAGCATATTTAAAAGTTTTAAATATGTTTGTATTAAAGTCTCTAAGTGGTCTTATTTGAATGTTAGAATCACAGTGTTTAACAGTCCACTGCTCCACTGCTAGCACCAATGAAGAATGTTACCTAAACGGGGGAAAATTTTCACGCTACGGGCAATAGAAGACGCAAACAATGTTGCGTGGGTCAGCTAGTTATTCAATAAAACATCACAATACAATACCTATTCTTATATGTTTTTACTGTAAATATACGAGGTTGCGTGGGTCAGCTAGTAATAAATAAGTATAATATAGTGGCAATTTACGTTATCAATTTCTGGTGACTATCCCGTAGGACTTTTTTCGCGTAGAAAATAGAATCCGGTAGACTGTCACCAACCAGTACCACGTCAGCGCCAAGTTCTGAGCAGCGCTGTGCGTGTGATGGTGGAGTATTCTCAGGTAAAACAACCGTTACCTATGAGTGATAGATAAGGGTACTTGAGAATGAAATTATTCTTAAAAAGGCGCTTGATAAAACTACCTAAACCTGGCCACATTAGAGAGGTTCATCTATTCAAATAAATAAAGTAAAATTTAATTTTCTGTTTATAATTTTTAAATTAGTTAACAGCTTTTCACTAAATGCATATGAAAGTTAATACTAACAACAAAAATCGTTTTCATTTTTTGTCTGTATGTTTGTTCCGAATAATCGCGACTACGCGAAAAAAAGTCCAACCAAGGAAATAATTAACAATATCCGATTCCAAATCATCCAAACCCGTAGATAATATTATTATACTAATTTGGATAAATCATTTTACTGTCTTGCTCTGCTTACATAGGCATTTAGTATTGATTGTATTCAATTAAGCATTACGTACCGGAATTCCGAGACTGACGCCGTGGTATGCTGCAGCAAGTGCCATGTTTCCGTGCGATGGCATAATCACACCATGGGTCGTGATCTCGTTACCATAACCAATTAAAGCATTACGAATTCCACGTTCTGCGCAACTATAAAAAAATCGTTTAACTATTCTCTATATATATCTAGCGATTTGTGGATCATAAAGTGTTGCCCCATGTGGGGTTTGAACCCATTACAGTTCATAACTCTCAACGCATTAGAAGGCGGCGACGACGCTGTGCGCGTGCACTTCACATCCGTGCAATCTTGGTTAAGTCGTAATAATACAAATTCATTCATTTTCTTTCTCAAAAGTTTCATAAGCTAGTTTTCAAACTGTATTGATTGCGACTGTTGATAACGTTTTTTTATATTCAAGGGGTAACTTCCGCATTAGTAATATATATCCTGTGTCACAGGTGACTTTAAAAACATACATGTAACGGACACAAAGAACACCCAGACTCAGAACAACAATTTATGGATCACACAATGTTATTCTGTGTGGGATTTGAACCCTCAACACTTAGCGCAGTAGGAAGCGGCGTGGCGACCGCTTTACCACTAGGCCAACCGTGCAGTTAGTAGTTGCAGCAGGTGCAGTTACCTACAGTATGACTGTATGACCATACTTGTTTTCAGAAAGCAAAGACCCTAAATGATAATTGTACCTACGTACCTTCCAGTATATTGTAAGTTTTCGCACTTTAAATATACATTATAATCCATGAATTTAGTCATTTTAGCCTCCTGAAAATAATTTTACTATTAGTAGATTAGGTTCGCACGTATGTGATAAAACAACCTGTTGAACTACGCTGCTTGACTTACCTACCTTACCTACTAATATTATAAAGCTGAAGAGTTTGTTTGTTTGAACGCATTAATCTCAGGAACCGCTGGTCTGGCACTGGATTTTCAGTGTTGGATAGTCCATTTATCGAGGAAGGCTATAGGCTATATATCATCACGCTAATACTAATAGAAGAGAAGCACCAATGAAGAATGTTTTAAAGACGGGGGCATATTTTCACGCTACGGGCAATAGAAGACGCAGACGAGGTTGCGTGGGTCAGTTAGTATTAGTATAGAAGTATAGATGAGCGAGAAATAAATAAAAAAAAAAAAAAAAAGTTTACAAAGTATGTGGATAATAATAGTCAACGATGACGATGTATCTGGTAACCACACACATTTTTGAAATCTTAGCGAATATTTAAAATAAATAAAAGAACTGTTAAATGTAGGTACAAGCGCCTGATATTGCAATCGACTCACACAAAGAGGGGTATGTATTATGCCATCTTCTATCGTTTGCGTAGCTTTTTTGATTTCATTGAAAGTTAAAACGTGCGGCGATTTAGTTTGTGATTCTTCCTGCTGCAAAAAATAAATGTAAAATGAAAAATATCATTAACTTTAACAAATCCTTCATTTAATTAGTGCTAGTGGTAGTTTGAAGTACCAACACGATAATTTCTTTACTTTAAATTCTTATGCTTAGTCCCAAGAATTCATAACCTTCTGCGAAAGGTAGCATACAAACAATAAACACGATAGGACAGATCGATATAGATATTTAGATTGCATTTTATGTTTACAATTTTGTTTCCATTGTTTATACTTATCTAAATATATTTTTAACATTAAAAACATCAAGCCTGTTTGGTTTTTTAGGGGTTAAAAATTAATAAACAACTTACCATTATTTACTACAATATTAATGACGAAATTACGGAAATTTGGAAAGTATTTTTTTTATATTTTTTAGACTCGTTTATATTGGTTTTGACATTGCAATTTATTTGACAAGTTGCGAGCAGAAATAAAATTACCCACTCGACTTCTGCCATATTTATGACATGAAGTTCAATTTCAGTCAGCCAGTAGATCCGCATTTACAAGTGAAGTCTTTGTTGATTTTTGAATTATTTTACATATTATTTGAATGTCATTTCCAAGACGTCCCAATCTGTGAGGCACAGTTTTAACGATAGCTTTAGTTCCAAATGGAGAAAGACAATTTGTCTGCGAGGGAGGAAATGGTATTTAACGGTAAATTTAACGGTATCACGATTCGATAAATGATAAAATAATATAAGGCGTATCTAGCCCGTGTAACCCTTTAGTAGGAAAAGACAGTCCCCATTTCATGTCATCCACATTTTATATATTTTTTATCATTAATTTCATCACGACGACGACTTGAAGACTCGAAGACTTAGAATGGAACACTTGACAAGCTGACCCACGCAACCTCGTTTGAGTCTTATATTGCCAGTAGCGTAAAAATTTTCGCCGTTTTTGAAACTAGTAGTAGAGTGATGATATATACCCTATAGCCTTCCTCGATAAATGAACTATCCAACACCGAAAGAATTTTTCAAATCGGACCAGCAGTTCCTGAGATTAGCGCGTTTAAACAAACAAACTCTTCAGCTTTATTATATTAGTATAGATATTCGTATCTTCCTTGCTTCGGAACTAACTCTAAAACAAAATTAAGTGAATTCATCATCGTACAATACCCATGTACAATGTTATTATAAATATTTTGAGATAATTAGTACGTTACCTTTAGTTCTTTAAAGCTAGTTTAAGAGAATATAAGCTCTAAGCTAAGATATTTCATATATTTGCCAGTAACAGTGGACAAATTGTCGCATCAAATCTGGGCCAATAAGTAAAACTTCAGATTGATATAAACCTACATCGAAATAATGTTTTATTATATACTATTTCAAATGTTAATATAATAATATTGTCGTCACACAAGAGAATAACATACAGATGCTGTCAGAAAACTGCACGAAATTATAACATGATAAAATGTGAATTGGGATAATCCTTGGTTAACTTCTTCTCCAATACTTTTGCATGGTTGAAGTCACTGGTTTCGAGTAGCATGTTTACCTTAAAATTAATCAAATAATTAGACTTTTATACAACTTTTATACTACGAATATTTCTTGTTTCGTGTAAAACCCCAGGATTTACAAATATTAGGTACACGAAATGGACACGAAAAAGACTCGTACTCAAACACTAATTTGTTGATCATACTCCCAAAAAAAAGCGTGAATCTTTTGCTCGTTTTTGTTACCTAGTTAGTTAGATAATGGCACGGAACCATTCGTGCGCGAGTCCGACTTGCACTTGATCGTTTTTTTGATTTGTTTTTGTTTAAAGGCGGGATCGAATTCAGCCACAACACTCGGGGCAGTAGCAAGCGGGGAGATGACCTATGATTAGGTTTAGTAAAGAATGTATTGAGAAACAGCACTAGTGGCTTAATTCAATATGTTATCAAATAATCATCATCTTTCGAACCAATTATCAAACTAGATTAGGGGTATTTCAGTCAGCGGCGATACGGCTGGACTCTGGTCACTGGATAGATGATTCTGTAGATATATTATTGACGGACTATTTACGGCTATATCTACCCATAACGATTACCATAACCGGTCGTATGCCAACCGGAGCCGACACGACTTAATGTGGTCTCAGAAACAGTGAGGAATCTAAATACGTTTTAAATGAGGCCAATCTATGGATGGGTATCCATAGATTGGCCTACCTAGGACCTAGTCGGTGCAGTTGTATAAAAATATTAAATAATAAGCTTATAAATGTATTCTGGAATAAACTAAATTATTTTAATGAACTGTTGAATTCATAAATCAATATATCATTTGATCTTTCAAATTTAAAAAACAAATATTCCGGATACTAACACACAACGCCATTTAGTCCCAAGCTAAGCAGAGCTTGTTTTATGGGTACTAGACAACTGATATACTAATATACTTTTTTTTGTTGTAATTACATACATATTATACATAGAAAACACCCAAACTCCGAAACAAATATTTGCAGATCATACAAACATTTGGTCCGACCCGGGAATCGAACCCAAGACCTCAAGCTTAGCAGTCTCATACGCTACCACTACGCCACCGAGGCGGTCAATGTCCCCATGATGCTCGGACAAATCCTTATTTAGTATCACGGGCTCATCTACTACAGTTTGAAGTGCTTACAGAAACGCTAAAGATATCTCGTCGCATCCAGGCACGTTCGGGAACGAAGCTTTTGATTTCGGCCCCTTGCTCAGTAACTCGGCATAGGAGCTTGGCCATCGCACCCGGTACGTCAGGTACAGTAGCGCTGAACTTCACCAGACGACCGGCCGCCGCCATACCACGGTCTATTGCTCGAGACACGCGGCTACTGTTAATGTTGCCTCCCGTTAAGATGCACACGACCCTGGTGGAAAGAACTTTTTAAATTAACCCATTTAAGGTTTATTAAAATGATTGAATGATTCTTTTTACAACTCCCGCACTAGGAGTACCTACATATTGCAGTGTCGCAGAGTTATTTACAAACATACCTACATGAATAGAACACAAAGAACACCCAGACTCGGAACAATAATTCGTGGATTACAGAAACAGTTGTTCCGTGTGGCTTCTGTTTGAACCCACAACAGTCAGCGCAGTAGAAAGCGCAAAAGTGGCCGCATAAAGCACTGCGCTACCCGTGCATTTTATTAATGCATAACTTATTAGGCGGGTACAAATGTATACACATGTAAAGTACTATAAGTGTCTAATATATGAGGTTATTACTTTTACATCTATACTAATATTATAAAGAGGAAAACTTTGCTTGTATGTTTGTTTGTTTGTAATGAATAGGCTCTAAAACTACTGGACCGATTTTCAAAATTCTTTCACCATTCGAAGGCTACATTATCCACGAGTAACATAGGCTATATTTTGTTTTGGAAAAAAATAGGGTTCCGTAAGATATTGGGGTTTTTCGAATACAACGTGTAAAAAATCAACCCTATACGGGGGAAAATTTTTCGCTACGGGCAATAAAAGACGCAAACGAGGTTGCGTCGGTCAGCTAGTACCAAATAAACGTACCGTCAATACCTAAGCTTCTTTTAAAATTCGATGAACCTAACAGAATTCCCACTTCTGGAAATAAGAACATTATACTAAAATACAACCTTTTCAGCTTTATTACATTATTTACTTACTTCGTGTATCTTGGCCATCGATTTTTTTTAATTACATTAGTAATTTAAAAAGATTATACTCAAAGTCGACGGATCTCTATCTAGACTGGTTTCTTCAACTTCACAATTTTACGGTACGTCATAAACCGATATTGACAACGCTTGAACGTTACTTTAAAGTCTCTGAATAAGCTTCGGCCCATGTCGTTTATTTATTTATGTTCTTAGTAGCTGAAACCCGCGGTGCTACCCGCGGTACGACTGTAACCGCGGGTAACGCCGCGAGGCGAAGCTAGTATCTTTATAAATTGTAGCCTATGTGTTAATCTGATGTATAAGCTATATTATTGTAAAGTTTCATCAAAATCCATTCAGTAGTTTTTGCGTGAAAGAGCAACAAACATACTCACTTACATACTCACAAACTTTCGCGTTTATAATATTAGTAGGATTAATCATAATCAAATTATATTTACGTCTTGCCCCGCAGTTCGGGGACTTTTCCAGCCATGATAGCAGCGACAGGACATGCTGCGGCACCCTCAACTATCATCTTTTCTCGCTCCAATATACTGATCATGGCTCTTGAAATCCACCCTTCTTCTACTGTGATCTAAATATTTGAATGAAACTGGATAGTGTAATTGGTGTCGAATCGGCGATCAAGTCATTTTTTTATGGATATAGTGGGTAAACGAGCAGACGTATCACCTGATGGTAAGCGATTACCGCCGCCCATAGATACCCGCAACACCAGAGACATCACAAGTGCGTTGTCGGCCTATGGAGGATGGGTAGGGGGGGTGGGGTAAGGGGTTGGGTGTGGTCCTCCAATATCCTCACTCACTCTGTGAAACACAGCGCAGGCGCTGTTTCACACCGGTTTTCTGTGAGGTCGTGGTATCACTCCGGTCGAGCCGGCTCAATCATGCCGAAGCGTGGCTCTCCCACGGTTAATAATAAATATGAAAAATATTTTCGGACATCTAAAAATACACCGCTATCTATTCCCAAACTAAGCAGCGCTTGTGTTATGGGTACTATACAAGTGACAAAAATACATATACACTTTTTTTGTAAATACATACATATTATATATAGAAAACAACCAAACTCTGAAACAAATATTTGCAGATCATAGAAATATTTGATCCGACCCGGGAATCGGACCCGAGACCTCAAGCACGATAGTCGCATACTCTACCCGCCACCGAGGTCGTTAATTTTAAGAAAATAAAGGTTTAAGTAGATAATTATCAAACCATTCTATCAATGTATCCTCTAATGATGTTGAAAGCATTGTTGCTGACAATGATGTTATTGAGGCTGTCGGCAACGGTCGTATTAGGTTGTATCATGGTTGGCTTCTTTTCCTGAAGAGCTTTGGTCATTGCTGGGGCAGCAGCGCTTTCGACACCCTACATGAGAGTAAAAATCAGTTTTACTTTAATTGTGTGAATACTCAAAAACATAACCTTATACAAAATATTTTGCAACATAATATGCTTGGGTATGTATTTTATTCAGGAAAAATACAATTTTTTTTTTAAGGAGAACACCCTCTCTATGGATAATTTCTGTGTCGCGGGGGACTTTAAAAACATACATGAAACGAACACAAAGAACACCCTGCCTTAGAAAAACAATTTGTGGATCATACAAAGTGTCATTCCATGTGGGTTTTGAATCCACAACACTTGGCGAAGTAGGGAACGGCGTGGCAACCGCTTAACCAATAGGCCAAACGTGCAGTTATATATATTTAATTTATTCTACTAGTTATATGGATTGCAGAGTGGCGCAAACGTCGCCTCCACTTCAAAAGATAATAATAAATTTTGGACATTTAACACACAACGCCATCTAGTCCCAAACTAAGCAGAGCTTGTATTATGGGTAGGTACTAGACAACTGATATAAATACATATATACTTTCTTTGTAAAACTCCGAAACAAATATTTGCAGATCATACAAACATTTGGTCCGACCCGGGAATCGAACCCGAGACCTCTCAGATGCACAGCAGTCGCATACGCTACCACTGCGTCACCAAGGTAGTCAGATGTATTTTACACATTAAAAAAGGTAGATGCTTTACACTGGAGAATTTCAAATTCTTGTAAGGAGGTTTAACTTGAGAAAACATACATAAATCAGACACTTTGGCTTGAGGCTTTTGACGGCTAGCACAATACTTGCAACGAGGCCCCCTGTACCCACTGGACACAGTATGGCGTCCATAGTTTCCATTTGAGTGAGCAATTCAAGCCCTAGAGTGCCGTAACCAGCTAACAAATCTAATCGGTCTGATCTAGATGAAATAGAAAAGGTTAATTTGCAACATACAGGCTATTGTAAGAACAATACTCTATTACATAAGGTAGAAATAGTATCTACAATAAAAATCGATATGAAATGACAAACAAAGCAAAAGCTAAATGAAATTTGTGAGAATACTGCGCAGATAACTGATAGTTAATAGTAACATAGTATTTTTATTCAGGTTCTGGAAATAATACATAGTTTTTTTTTTTTTATTGAATAGTGGGCAAACGAGCAGACGTATCACCTGATGGTAAGCGAATACCGCCGCCCATGGATACCCGCAACACCAAAGGCGTCACAAGTGCGTTGCCGACCTTTGGGGGATGGGGGAGGGGTATGGGCCTCCGGCATGGGCGTACCCAGGGTAGGGCAGGGGAGGGCAGCTGCCCCCCCCTAGATGTTGACGTTCCTACTATTTTCTTCTCTCGATTATATATAAAGCACACTCAGACGCGTAAAAACGTGACTAAGATCGACTATGGACAAAGACAGATTTATTTTCTGTGTTGTTGTAAGATCGGCAATCGGCATCGGAATCGGAATCAGTCCTAGGGCTATGCGATGTTCGAGCGTAGTGACGATCAGAGCATGCTCTTTAGCGAGGAGAACTACTCATCATGGTCCTAAAATATTAAATCTTCCGAGTCGGTTTATGTAGATTTATGGACAAATAATTCTCGGAAGCAAAATATTATCGTCTGATATATCAGAAATTTGTTGTCCAGTAATAATTTGTGATTTCGTCCTAGCATCCAGTACAGGTTTTTGTGACGACTAGATATATCACCTTATTTTGCTTTGATATGGTTTTTCCACCGGTCTATATGTAAGCCCACATTGGCTCGCACTCGAAGGCCGATGGAACACCATTTCCGAAGTCTGATTCCCAAGCTGGCGCAGTACGTGCTTGGTTTGGTTGCTGCCAAATATGAGGGGGCCCGATAACTACTGCAGGAGACCAGAAATTTCAATTCCACCAGGTTCTTGTGGAGGAATGGAAGGAACGACTTGGGCAACCGAGTGAAAGGATGCTTCGGAGAGCACCTGTGTCTGATCCGCAAGGAGCCAACGTCTGAGTGCCACCACTACGATGACCAGACCGTAGACACGGCATTCCACACACTGGCAGAATTTCCGTAGTAGGGCGAGTCGGGGCGGCCATCGGAGTGGGGGTTCTCTCGCTTGGTAATATTATTGCGACTATGTTGCGTAGCCAGAGCGCGTAGAACTCTGCTGTCTTTTTCAGCGAGCAAGTTATGCTTGCGAAGGAGATGGCGGAGCAGGACCGTGCGAGGTTAGGACTCTTACCGTCTGCCAGGACCGGGAACGGGCCAGGTACCGCAGACGACTCGGGCGCCGGAGATCGCCAAACGATCTCCGTTCTCCACAAGCGCAAGCTTGGGGGTGACAGGCGAGGATCACCCTTTTTTTACGTGTGGAAACCCCCTCGAGCCGTCACCCCTCCGGGTTTTGCGGCGGGGCGACACACCAGTCGGAATCGAACCGATTAAAACCACACGGTGTGCCAACTCTGCGCCTGAGAAGGGAGGGGTCCGGGAACTGCAGTTATTAACACGACCGGACCACTTCCAGCGCCTACCCGCACTGAAACGGGCACCGTCTGCTGTTCAAATCTCAATTTAATTTCCTTGCGGTTGGCCTGTATTGCGGAAGGAGGGGAAAACCCGTCCCGTCCATCCGCGGCCACACTCAGGGCGGCATGAGGCGCTGGTATGCGCGCCTCCGCCGCCCGGTGCGCCGGCGGCGGATCGGGTACGAGTGAATGTCGTCCTCTCGGGCCTTCTCCGCCGCCTCCTTCTGCGAAATTACGTCTTCGCAGAAAGATGCGACCGCGGTAAAACTGCAATCGCTATCGGCCATGGATCGTATGATGGCTGGTAGCGAGAGATCTCCTCCTATGACTGCAGTGAGGGCCCGACGCTGCGACGCCCAAGCAGGGCAGATCGCCAGCGTGTGTTGGGCCGAGTCCTCACTGCAGTGGCAGTGGTGGCAGGCGGGACTCAGTTCCCTCCTAGCGACCGAGTGCAGGTACTTCCCGAAGCAACCGTGCCCAGAAAGCACCTGCGTCAGTCGGAAGGAAAGAGTCCCGTGCTGCCGCCCTGCCCACTCGAGGATGACCAGCTGGAGCGCCTCCACGGTGGCACAACCAGCGCGTGGAGCCTCCAGCCGGGACGGCCAACTAGCCATGGTGGCTCGACGAGCGGCTTCACGCCACTCGCTTATCTCTTCGGGCGGAGGACGAAATCCGTTCTCCGCCCGATATTCAGCCGCTCGTCGATAAACTTCGGCGAGCACTTACGCCTCCTAATCCCACGGGGGTGTTCCGGCCAAAGGTGAGGATCACCCTAGCAGAAGCAAGCCGGGGTAGCGGCGCAACCTCAACAAAGTGCTCGCGCCCCTTTTTTAAATAGAAAAGGAGCATCAGGGTTCCTACACAGGAGGGGGCCATCTACAAACCATAGGTGGCCCGAGGTACGTCGGGGTCTAGGGATTTCCTTCCGAGGGTGCACCTGATTCCATGCCAATGCCTTTTTCATATACATTTATTTGACTGCCTCGGTGGCGTAGTGGTAGCATATGCGACTGCTAAGCTTGAGGTCTCGGGTTCGATTCCCGGGTCGGACCAAATGTTTGTATGATCTGCAAATATTTGTTTCGGAGTTTGGGTGTTTTCTATGTATAATATGTATGTATTTACAAAAAAAAAGTATATAAGTATTTATATCAGTTGTCTTAGTACCCATAACACAAGCTCTGCTTAGCTTGGGACTAGATGGCGTTGTGTGTTAGATGTCCGGCATATTTATTTATTTATTTATTTATTTGATGAGGTGCTTTTAAAAAAACCCAATTTGCCCCCCCCTGGCCCAGAACCTGGGTACGCCCATGGCCTCCGGTATCCTCACTCACTCGGTGAAACACAGCGCAAGCGCTGTTTCACACCGGTTTTCTGTGAGGCCGTGGTATCACTCCGGTCGAGCAGGCCCATTCATGCCGAAGCATGGCTCTCCCACGGAAAAAAAATGTAATTGTATCCTATAGTTATTAGGACTGCTCATATTTAAACTCCAAAAATGGATCTTTTTCTTTTCTTTTCTTTTTCTTTTTGATTAATTACTATCCATCTAATACCTTTAAACGAGCAATTCTTGTAGATAGATAATCCGAATCTTGGAAACGGCTCCAACGATTTTCATGAAACTTAGTAATAATAATAATAGATCACTTTATTGTACACCATATGCATTACAAGGTTAACTTAAAATTAGAGAACTACAATTGGCGGCCTTATCGCCCGGAGGCAATCTCTTACAGGCAACTTAGTACCTATGCAGGGAGTTTCAGGGACGATAAATCGATTTAGTTAGGATTCGTTTTTAGAAAATTTTAATCCAAATAATTATAAATGTGAATGTAATTTTGTTTATTACGCGTTCACGCGAAAACTACTAAACCGTTCATCATGAAACGTTGGACACATATGGAGGTATTAGAAATAATATAGTACCTATGCTTTTTATTAAATTCGAGCGAAGCTTAGCCGAAAGCTAGTTTATACATAATCAGAGTGTAAAAAGATACAATCAGTTCTCTCTTGTACAAGAAATTAATGAGATTTTATTAATTTAAACACAGATAACAATAGCTAATAAATGTTAAAGAAATGCCTTACCCGTGAACATAATTTGATCCAATTTCAGAAGTAAACGTAAGTGCATGTAAATTAGCTTCGTTCAGATCATTACCGTGCACTTTGACGATTGCAAAGTTTTCTTTGTACCTCTGCTTGTCGGCAATAGGGCAATCTCTTGGAACAATCACATTGATGGGCACGGATTGTTTAAAACCGTAGTATGATATGGCATAGAGAAAATTTCGACTTCCCGATACTGTACAACCTTTACTTTTCTCAAAGGCAGGCATAGTAGACAAAACGTTGCAAGAGCCACGCGCTTTGAAACTGCAAAGATTGTAAACAGAAACATGTGGTAAAAAATATTTTATTCTAAAGCAAGGCGGCCAGTGTGCTACATCCAATCAGTTTAATTTATACACGCACCTTCCAGTATGTTGAAAATTCTCGCATTTCAGGAAAACATTACAGAAATCTTTTCCTATGTATTTGCTTTCCTAGAAAGTAATATGAAACATTTAAGTAGGGAATTCAATGATAATAAGTGGAATTATTCTTCACTATAAGTGACTATATTTAGCCAAAGGGGCAGTGTTCTACATTTTGAACTTGTCTATTCTATAGAAGAATAAGAGTTATAGATGTGACAGTTGTTTTCTACGTAGTGCTGAGAACCGCTATAAACGAAGAGTGATCGTTCAAAAGGATATTTTGTATAATAGAAGTCAGGAGCGTCAATAGTGTTTAAGAAAAACACAAAGAAGGAAGGACTGATATACGTTAGTCTTGTAAAAGCGCTACACAGTACACACTACATATAGTTTTGCGTAAAGGATTGTTTGAAAGCCTTATGGCCAGCAGTGGACTGATACTTACAATAACTGGGGTGTGGACAACATCGTCTTTTATTCTGGTATGCGCATCCTGAATGTCTTGTAACTTCAATGTGATTTTGCTTATATTGTCAGGAATAGTTTTTTTGCCGCACGCCTGCATTATCGGCAATTTAAATTTATTACTTAAACTATTCGTTATTATTAATATGCTCCTAACTAGATTTTTATAACAAACAAGCTGTGCCATCTACTTTGTACACGTGGCATTTGGATTTTCAAGTTATTTAAAACTTTTCACCGTTTAAACCTTCCCTGGACTACGACAAACATTTTAAAACCAAAGTCATCTAATTAGGCTCGGCCGTTTTCAAGTTTTAGCGAGACAAATGAACAGCAATTGATTTATATATATTTAAAGAAGAAGATAAGGTAATATAATAATAAATAAATATGCCGGACATCTAACACAAAACGCCATCTAGTCCCAAGCTAAGCAGAGCTTGTGTTATGGGTACCTACTAGTCAACTGATATAAATACTTATATACTTTTTTTTTTGTAAATACATAAGTACACATTATACATAGAAAACACCCTAACTCCGAAACAAATTTTGCAGATCATACAAACATTTGGTCTGACCCGGGAATCGAACCCGAGACCTCAAGCTCGCATACGCTACCACTACGCCACCGAGGCAGTCAGATATTATTATAAGACTAATAATAATATCTCGGACAACTGACATACATCGCCGCCGCGCCATCTAGTTCCAAACTAAGCAGGGCTTGTACTAAAATAACAAGATAACTGATTTAAGTAAATAAAGATGTGACTATAATGTAAAGACATTTTTGTACATACATAGTTATTATACATAAAAAAATCTTGAGAGGTGTCAAGGGACACCCGGATGGAACGAAGTTCGAAATAGAAAGACGAAACGAAAATATCTGGCTTGCTTTCTATAAGAGAGATAGAGAGACAGACAGAGAAACATGCGCACGCCGCACGGCTTACAATAGCTTACTGTAGCAAAAAGTGTCGTTACCAGCCTATCGCAGTTCACTGCTAAACTTATTTATTGATATATTTTGTATTTATATTTGATATACAGAATTTTAAACATCATTAATTTACAGCAACATCTATATTATTAATATTAAACTACTGGCAACGACAACTATAACACGTAAATGTAAGTTCAGTTTCTATTCAAAAGATGGCGCTATATATAAAATTGAAAAATGTTTTTCACCAATTCTTTAAAAAATAATAACAATATTTTCTTAAAAAAATATTAAGACTTCGTTCCCATAACAACAATAGTGAATCAAGCAATGAAAAATAAACTACTAACAAATATAATTTAAAATAGCAAAAAGTGTCGTGACAACTTTTCGTAAGAATTTTTTCCGTCTAGCCCCCTTTCACAACGCCCGATAAGGAACTTCGTTCCAAAAAAGCCGAAACTCCGAAACAAATATTTACAGATAATGCAAATGTTAGGTGCAGTCATTGGGTGTTGATAGTGCTACCACTGCGTCATCGAGGCAGTCAAGATTGGTAATTGGTACTAATACAGATTCTGTTTGTGGACTCTTTAATCATTTTCTTGACTAATTTACTCAGAATTTTACCGTCAACAATATTGATACATATTGAATATGACGTAATAATATCAGAAATCTTTATTACTGGAGTAAATTGGATACCTCAAACATTTCGAATTGTTTTTTCCACCTGTTTGATTCAGCATTCTCGATATCATAATTTACAGGATCATATGTTTTCTGTGCCATTTTTATGAAAGAATATACTTTTTTTTCTTTTATTTACCGAAACTCAGTGTGCAGTCTAATTATGTTCTATTACAATTTCTCATTTTTGGTATTTTATGTGGAAATTGATTGACAATGTATTGTGAAAATGTAAAGCATGTGGATGATTGCAATAAGTTATTGACGTCTCATTAAATTTATGGTATATTCGATCATAAAGTAAGCGTATGAAAAAGGTTTTAAATAATAATAAAATAGGCTGTTGATAATCATACGACAATCAATTTATACGATAATAGTAAGAATTCATACTTGTATTATAAATGCGAAAGTAGTAGGTACAGAGTTCTGTCTATCCTGCTTTCACGGCCAAACCGCTGCACCGATTCCAATGAAATTTGCCATGGAGATACCTACTATAACTTTTGAGGAAGAACATAGGCTACTCTTTGCTGCGATAACCGACACATTATATTCGTACGATAATTTAAAAAAAATAAAGCCACATAATTATGTAAAAAATAATGGTGTTTTTTTAAAGTACACTACTCATGTGTAAATTATCTATCCAAAGTTAAATTTTGTTACATTCTTGAGCGATTTAATTCTCTCACTGTCGGATAATTTTCCGATAATCGTATTAATAGACATTTCCAATAAATAAATACTCACACTTTTTTACATATTGAGTAAAATACGATACTTTTAGTAAAGGTGTAGGTACCTAAAGGACAAGAGGCGCAAAAAAAAAATTGAAAGAAAAACATGATACAAACTCTATACTCCGTTGATGCGAATAACTGTAGTGGTTTGAAGACGTAATAAAACCAAGCGAACGTGTTATTCTCCAAATTATGTTGAGATGCAACATTACTGTTACCAAGAGCGTGGTCCACGAGGCTATGGTGGTCGTGCCAAGCTTAGCCACATAATTATGTAAAAAACAGTGGTGTTTTTTACATAATTATTTAAAACACCACTGTTTTTTACATAATTATGCCGTGATCAAATAAAAGCAGGCGAAATACCATAAACAAAATACATTGAGTGGCTCGTTATCATAGCGCCTGTGTCAACAGAAGAAGAAGAAGGGTTAAAGTACCATCATCTCCTAAGCTTATCGTATAATTCGTGTATGATGATATTTGAAGAATCGTCCTCTAATCCCTAAGTGTTAAACAGTTTTACCTTCCATCATCAGCTAACCTGAATAACTTGAAAGTATACATTTAAAAATCTATAGATATGTATTATATTGAAAGAATTATCCTTCAACTCTTACCCGTTGAGGAGCTGTATCTTCCATCATCAGCTCCTGACTAACTGATGCAAATATCGGAATATCCTCAGGAAATATATGAAAAATAACATAGTAAGTACCAAAAAAAATTTGAGGGTTTCCCTCAATTTCCTTAGGATTCCATCATCAAATCCTGATATGATAATGGTACCACCTCGGGAGCATACCCTTTCGAACGCAATAAAAATTTTTAAAATCGGTTCTGAATTGGCGAAGTAATCGGTGAACATACATAAAAAAAAGATATACCACCTCCTTTTTTGAAGTCGGTTAAAAACGATGCTTTAAGTCCGGATAAAAACGTAAGTATTTCAATTATATATACCTACTCTTTGTCTCTTTAATTTCTATTCCACTTACTTTTGAAGGACACGCTTTCACAATAAATCATAAAACAACTGCACTCTTTATGATGCAAGTCAGTTTAGTTAATTAAGTGAAGGTATAAACATTCCAGTGTGGCCTACAGCAAATATTAGCTATTATCAGGCAAGAAAATGCGGAAATATCTGAAGAGGACTGAGGTATCTATTGATAATTTTATTCTTTTCACATAATTATACAAAAGTCGCTAGTGCTGATTAGAATGGTTTGTAAATTTAACAAATACTCGTATGTTCTTCTTCTTCTTTTGATGAAATGACAACCAGCCGGATCACTCGGATCAGCTATTTCTGCCAATGTCAAGTATTTATCGTCTTCAAGTCGTCGCCGTGATGCAATTAATGATAAAAAATATATAAAATGTGGATGACCTGAAATTGGGACTGTCTTTCGAAAAAACAAAAAACGATCTCTACAAATATGTACATATTTGAAAACGTCGACAATAATAAATATTTTTGTTAGGTACGTCACAATTGTATGACATTGGGATTTAGTCGTTACGCAGAAAAGTAGGTTAAACCAAATTTTATGTACCTAATTTTAGTTTAATGAATTAAAATAAAATAACAAGTTAGTTAACGAATTAGAAGTCTATTTACCTTTTACTAAGGTCTAAGTAATAAATATGACGGCATAATAAAATAGTTATTTTAAGAGACTACAGAATTACTCTTACAAAAAATTAATAATAATCATAAATATTTCGGACATTTAACACACAACGCCATCTAGTCCCAAGCTAAGTAGAGCTTGTATTATGGGTACTAGACAACTGATATAAATACATATTTATTTATTTTGTAAATACATTGGTACATATTATACTTACATGGAAAACACATAAACTCCGAAAACAAATACATGTAGATTATACAAAGATTTGGTCTGCCCTGGGAATCGAACCTAAGATCTCTCTCTATCACGGCCGTCGCATACGCTACCACTTTTATTATTTGACAATAATTTTTTTTTTATTATTTCTGCATATTAACACACAACAAGTGAAGTAATTAATCGTAGTTAGTATTAAAAACATATATGTGAACTATTATATTTTCATATTTAGGTCCACTGCGGCTTTTGCGCAGCCGACAACACAACACTGTACTATAGTTTTTAAATTATCTGGGTTAAATACACTTGAAATCACATAGTAATTGCGTCAAAAAACTTAATTTCACTCCTAACACAATTCCAGCTTTGAATACTGTTTGACACGTATGTTTATGTGCCATTCAAAAAAGCGACACGGCGATAAAGATAAAAACAAAGTTGGTCTGACAATAACAAACACATAAAAAATATATTCAACTTGGAGCAGTCGGTCGAAAGTTGCACGTACATATATTTTTGAGATATATTTTTATATAAATAGATATGGACGACCAAAAATCATGAATAAAATCTTAATGTTTTGACGTGAAACGTCTTTAAAATCGCGCCGAAACATACGGGTACCAGGTTTAATGTGGTGTGAATATTTCACTTAAATAGTCAGCTCGCTGTTATGACATTGAGTATCTTGTTTTCATTTCAATCTTTTACTTTAAAAGCGATTCGCTAACATAGACGTTTCACGTTAAAACCAACGGCCGTGTGCCCCGGCACAGCCCCACCCGATTTTTTCATTTTCTTTTCGATGATCAGTAATTTGACCATATTAGCTGTTTCTATCGAAACAAAAGATATTATAAGTACTATAAAGGTACAAAATTAAATTAGATTGTACTTTGTTTTAAGTTAGTTTTTTTATAAAAAAAAAGGGCGATAGAAACCTGAATAAATACTGTTTAAATCAGAATATCAACATAATACACTAGAAATATGTTCAAACTGCAAATGATTTTAGTATTAAATTTGGATGGACAATTCAGGATTCACAGGCCCTGTAAGTACTACTTACCTACATTTGTTGTTAATACAATTTTAATTAACAGGACTTTATGACATTTGAAATGAGTTAATCTCATTAAACTTCAGTTTCGTATTTGTAATTTTTTGGTTTCTTATCAGATTTAAGATCAACTGATTGATTTCAGGAGTATAAGTCATCACTTATACTCCTGATATCATCATATAATCTAGTTTTAGGTGGGACTTATGTAAGGCTTCCATCCATCCAGGCTTCCCTGGATTTGTACTAGTTTAGAGAGCATGTGGGCAGGGCTTTATTTGCAATTCAGATTGCATTTTTTTAAATAGATATTTATGTAAAAATAGTAAAAAATTTAATTTAAATTTTTAGAACAATTTATAACTAGGTGTCAGTCCAAATAATGATTTAAGATTGTCAAACATATAAGGAGTACTGTTTTTTAAAATGTTTCTCGAAACTGATGAATATCCTTTTAGTCACTGATTTTGATGTGAATAGGTGATTACATTTGGCCAACAATTTGTTTGAAAATAAATATACAAATAATTTAGGGTCAATGGAACTATTTATTATAAATTTAAAACTTTTAAAATGTTTAAACACCAAATTCATATAGAAGGATATAAAGTACATAAAAAAATCACATGTTGCAAAGGTACAACAATATAAATAACAACAGTTGGTAACACAGCGGGGCTCAACTAGTTTTTAATAAAACACAAAGAATAAATTATATCATAATTATTTAATTACAAAATCCTAATGACTCCTCTACATGATGGGCTGGATGGATAGTGTGTACTGGTGTTGGATCCATTATGGCGTAGTCCAGTGGTGATAGCATTCATCCTATCTACAGTACTGTCAGTTTTTCATAATTTTCATCCACACATTCTACAGGCTAAGTTGGAATGTGGTTGAGTTTCACACAAAATAGGCACACTAAGGTTGTCGAGTTGGGAAGACTCAGCCCGCGAGTTTCAAGTTCAGGTTCAACTTCATGTGGTTGAGTTTGAAACATACTTAACAGTATAATAAAATCAAAACATATTAACTTATATGTTAAGAAAATTTAATTGACTTAAGTATTTAGTAACATAGAACACCTAAATAATTTCTTTTAGGTAACATTCTTCTCCGCACAGCGGTAAAGATACAGCAAGTCAATTACCTAATGAATAGTTGGAGCAGTTTGCTGAAAGATATAGATGGATGTTTCTTTTAATTTGTGTGATAGATTAGTTATCTTGCTAATCAAGTTGCAGTAATACTGAGATGCATAGATAACATCTACTATCTTGTTTAATGTGTTTTTTTTAATAACTTAATATTTTACGTTAATAATGGTCTTATTGCTGCAGCAGCTAATGTTTCTATGACCATCTTTTACAACATCTAAATGACAACTGAATGTCTCTAACAATTTTTTACCATTGTATGGCCAACTCGCTAGTGTCATGTAGAAACCGTAAAGTACATATTAATTAATTGCTAATGCATCATTTTGAGCTTCTTGAGCTAACTGCACTTGAAGATTTAATAGTTTATTTTTCAATACTACGATACCCATGAGTACTATGTTTTCTGGCTTGAGAGCTCCAGAAGATTCAACATTGTAGAAGAATTTGTTAGGTTTTGCTTCCCAATTGAATTCACCTTCATATTGATCCTCATCTAGTTCAGTATGTTCACTCTTAGGCCATTCATCAGGTTTGGGGTACAATGTATGCTTCATTATATTATCTGGATCATATTCAAACGAAACACCAGCAGTGGGATTCCATTTAGCATGTTCTTTGCCAAAACCTTTCTTTGCATAAGCTCTCAGCTTTAGTTCCTGCCCTTTTCTAAGCTTAATAATTAAAATTTCATCAGTTTCACCATAGTCTGCTTGGTCTTCGTCTCTATGACGCGACGTGACCGGGACCACCCTAGGGTCGCTAGACTTTAAATCAGCAGTTGTAACGTGTCGTGTCTGATCTCCTGTGCACTTTACGTCAAGTGTGAACTCTACACTGCACTCAGAACAGAAGTCGGCGCACATGCAATCGCGGGAATAACGGATCTTGTCAACAACATCATCAGATATAAGTGGAATGAGACCGATGCGGTGCGCTAAGAACTCGTCGCTAAGTACAGTTGAATTTGCTTCCAGTTGTACCCAGTCAATAGCCATAGTTGGTGTTTCTGCTATGAAGACGCGTCTCATGCTGTTAGCGACGCTAAGTTCGGTATCTTCGACAACGAATTTTACGTTGTCATCTGTCAGTTCTGTTATGTGTACAGAGGGTTGATTTGCATATGGCATGATGGCAGTATTATTTTCACAATACTAAGCTATCACAAATTTATTTCCTAACAATTTTTTAACACTCGCACACAGAATCAACAATGTAATGTAAACTATTGCTTGACTTGACTGAACTATCAATCAAGTCAAGTTGTCACTGTCAATGTGACTGTCACACCGTGCTGCCAACCGAATCTTCTCAGAAGTTACCTAAAATATTCAAAAAAGTCACCTTTTTGTATAAAATAACCTTCCATTTTTTTATTCTGAAAAATTCGAATTTTGATTATCTGAAATATCAATTGTCTGAATCGATTTAGTGCTACATTTTGATTTAATTTTTTTTTTCTATTAATAGATTTCAGATTCCCATCCTTGCTGGTTTCACTAAAACACTCTTAGAATATTTACCTAGCCAAACCAGATCGGCGCTAGGTAAGTAGTCCCAAGTAGGAATAAAAATGAAAAAAAAATGAATACCTTCTGAAATAATGATACTAATTAAAAACAAACCAGAAAGTAAACGACCATAACCTTAAAGATGGTAAGGTTCGAGCCCATGTTGTTAGTTTTAGTAGGTATATAAAATTATATAACGCCGCGTGATCAGGGCTAATCACGTGGCCACGATTCATCTTCTACTATTGTAAGAGTAATACTGATTAGCTTTCATGATTTTATTATTATGTTTTCAACAAATAATAAAACTAATGAATCCGTAAAATGGAGTATTGAAATTTTATAACTTTCCATTTCATGTTGCTTTTAATTTGATACATGAATGTAAGAAATTAAGATAATTCAACAAATTTCGAAGTCACTTAAAAGTAACCTTTTCATTAGTGTAACCTAAAAGCAACCAAGAGAATTGAAAAATCACCTACAAGGTTACAAAAGTTAACCTTCTGGCAACACTGCTGTCACTTTTTCTTTTTCACTTGTTTTTATGGCTTTGGGTTCTAGCTTTTTTAAGCCAGTCGTTGACATTTGATTGGAAACAGTTTGATCGACAGTTTTTCTTTCAAGTTTACAAGTTTTTTTCCCTGATATTTATTTGAGCCTACCAAAGTGACTCTACTCTGCCTGATGCAGACTCATGAGCAGAATCCGAGAATAGTGGTCAACATACTTGCGAATGAATGCAAACAATGCAACAATGCAACATGGTGACCCACACTGCCTTGAATCAATGTGGCTCTACTAGCTTGAACGAAAAGCTCATGATACCAAAACTTATAATATAATTTTATAAATAATATCAACTGTCTTCTTATATTTTATAATTGTTAAGAATATATTTTTTTAATAACTCTCAACAATATTTTTATTTATCAATATTTTTTTTAATAACTCTAAACGTGAAGCATTGTTTTTCACATGTATCGTAATATATGTAGACAAAAAGTGTAACTTGAACGCAATCCAGCTAACTTAATTAAATTAAACTGATTAATTTTAATAGTTTAGTATTTTTAATATTTTTGAAATTAGAAGAGATAAATTAGTAGTGGTTCCATTATTATAGAAAGTAGTGAGCAAGATACAGCGAACCAATTGTATAATTAATAGTTAGCCCAAAAATGTAGATGAATATTCCTTCCAATTTGTCCCAGAGATTTTTCGTCGTCATTAGAGGCTTCCTATCTTCTGTTTTCCAAATTGCCCCCCCATTAGTACTCTGACAGACAAAGTAGCTCAGTGCTAGTGCTTGGTGACTAGCTTTAGTTCTTAATCGGCTGACTTTTTTAAGAACCTTAAAGTTACCACAAGCATGCATTGCCTTATGGCCTACTGCACACCTTTGCACGATCTGTCGTAGACTGTCCATTGTGATGCAGATTTGTCAAAACTAGAGTTGTCTAGATAGCTGGCAATCTATTATCCTATCTATAAGGTTATGAAAAAACAATGGATGCTCAATGATTAAGTTTTATTGAGGACTTACAGCACAAGTTCACAACACGTTTTCTGTTACTCAATTTATATAACCTGAAAACTAATAGACAATAGACCTTTTGTCGATTAGTTTTTAGACCTGTGGCTCTATACCAAACAGTAAATACTTTATTGTCAACAATACAATCATTGAACTGTATCGCCTATGAACGGTTTGTAATCTCGAGAAAACTTGAACATTAAACTAGGCATTAAGTCTTACTCGCATCAGAGAAGCACTCCAGTACCACGGGGTGCCAGAGTACCTGAGGCGGCTAATGGCAGACTATTTAGAGGAGCGTACCGTCATGTACGAGACCGAGAGGACGTCTTGAGACGGCGACCCATGTCGTGAGCCGTTCCGCAGGGGTCTGTCCTTGGATCACTCCCGTGGAACGTGAGGTACGACTGAGTCCTCGAAGTCGTCTCACCCCGGGCTGTGCGTAATTTGTTACGCCCGTGACACTCTTGTCGCGGCGCGGCTGGCCTCCAGCTGCCTCTGCCCTTGGGCGACTTTTGTCTAATTTTTTTAGAACCAGCGTTGCAACAAGACACCTCTACGCGGAGGTGGTCCGGTCGAGGGCACTGTATGGGTGGCGGCTCAGACCGCCCAGAATAAGGTGCACCGCTGGCCCTCAGAGGATATTGGTGGTCAGAGCCATACGCGGTTACCGCGTCGACTGAGGCGGCTTGCGCCTTGGCTGGAACACCCCCGTAGGATTCAGAGGCGGAAGTGCTCGCTGAAGTTTAACTGAGTCCCGCCTGCCACCACTGCGACTGCAGTGAGGACTCGGCCCAACACACGCTGGCGGTTTGCCCCACCTGGGCATCGCAGAGTCGTGCCCTCACTGCAGTCATCGGAGGAGATATCTCGCTACCGGCCGTCATACGCTCCATGGCCAGTAGCGAGGTCGCAACCTTCTACGGAGACGTAATCTCGCGGAAGGAGGCGGCGGAAAGGCCCAGGAAGACGCCGGCGAACTGGGAGGCGGAGGCGCGCTTACCAGCGCCTCATGCCACCCTGAGTGTGGCCGCGAATGGTCGGGATGGGTTTTACCCTCCATCCCCTCTTAGCAGTTAAGAGGCCAGCCGCGATGAGGTGACGTTTTGCGTATGCAGTGTGTCGCCTAAATTAGAGAGTCTACCAGCAGCCGCATTCCGCTTCAGTGCGGGCAGGCGCTAGGAGGGTTACAGATGTGTTAATAACAGCAATTCCCGGATGGCACACCGTGTGGTTTTAGTCGGTCCGATTCCTACACACCTACAAACCCCGGTGGAGTGACGGCCCGCGGGGGTTTCCACACGTAAAAAAGACATTAAGTCTTACTCGATGACGAAATTTTAAGGACGCTCTACCTTTTCCTGAATGTAATCTCATTTATTCTTTTATTTTTTATATATATTATTTAACTGCCTCGGTTGCGTAGTGGTAGCGTATGCGACTGCTAAGCTTGAGGTCTCGGGTTCGATTCCTGGGTCGGACCAAATGTTCGTATGATCTGCAAATATTTGTTTCGGAGTTTGGGTGTTTTCTATGTATAATATGTATGTATTTACAAAAAAAAAGTAAATAAGTATTTATATCAGTTGTCTAGTACCCATAACACAAGCTCTGCTTAGCTTGGGACTAGATGGCGTTGTGTGTTAGATGTCCGGAATATTTATTTATTTATTTATTCATCATCATCATTTATCTGATGCCTTGGAGTTGCCTGCGTTTCCTTTAAATAACATTGGACAAGTTCTAGAATATTATTGGTTATTTATAAGACATGTAGTTATCTCTTGGACTTTGAGACAATTTATTATTCTGTCATTCTCAGTAGGTATGACCTGTTGAAAAGAAGAGAAGTGCAAGAAAAGCTTTAAACCATTCTGATAAACGGTTAAACTTCTATAAGCTCATTTTTTGTGTAGGTAGGTAGGTAGCCTTACAAGTAGGTAGTTTATCTCTCATCAGCCTTACGTCACGATAATTACTTATTCTCTTTGTTGTATCAATGTCGTAAAGAACGGTACCTACACCTGAAACATGATTAATATGATTATTTTAAAAATAACTATGTAATACGCAGCATCATTTACTGATAATATTCAGATATCGTAAACATACGTAATACTTGTTTTTTTTTTATTTTGAACATTTATACTGCAATTATTAACATTATGATAAAGTAGCCTTGGGCACAGTTTTGTATGAAAAATGACGTTGTAATGTTATCAATAACTTAATTATTTACATAACTCATCAATTTATCATTCCTTAGTTTAACTCCGAAGCAGTCACTTGATTTTGTTTTAAGATCCAAATAAGACGTGTGTAGATAATATGGAGTGTTATAAGCTTGAGCCCACAGTGAGTACTAATATTATATAGTCCTGGCTGTGGCATACCACTACTATCTAAAAGTTAACAGGCTTATAGACAGGCTATAATATTATCCACCATCTACATTCACCTTTAACCTTTGCCCTATTGTAATTAAAAGGAGATAATGTTTCGATTGTTGCGAAGCAGTCATTACTCAGACGGTTGTTGGGAACGATTGCGGTGCGCAGATATCCACGTTAATTATGTTGTAGTTTTATTTTGGGTTATCAATAAACATGGTTTTACAGACGGTTGAGTACGACCCTATGTGTGATAAGGAGAACCCACAAAAAATATCATTTGAAGATGTGTCGGCAGCTGCTTACCGAATTCAGAGTGAGATTGTGAAAACGCCATGCGTGGTAAGTTTATTACTTTTTTGCTATTGTAAATCACCTTTTTTTATTTATAAGAACAAGAAAGCGTTTAAAAAACTATAACTCGACTACGTAAAATCTTATAATATTTATATTACGAACTAGCTGACCCACGCAACTTCGTTTGCGTCTTATATTGCCCGTGGCGTGAAAATTTTCCCCCGTTTTTGAAACATTCTTCATTGGTGCTCCGCTCCTATTAGTAGTAGCGTGATGATATATAGCTTATAGACTTCCTCAATAAATGGACTATCCAACACCGAAAGAATTTTTCAAATCGGACCAGTGGGTTCTGAGATTAGCCGAAACAAACAGACAGACAGACAGACAAAATTTTTAAAAATATATATTTTGGTATGTGTACCGTATATACATTCATATGCATGTAGTAGAAAGCGGTTATTTTAATATTACAAACAGACACTCCAATTTTATTTATTTGTATATATATTGACACCTAGTTCATTATAATTGGTTCAGCAGTTTGGTCGCTACGGTGGAACATACAACAATAGATAGACTGCCAAAACTATTACTTTACCATACTTATTCTCTACCCTTTTGGCTTTGCCATAGTCAAGTAAGAAGAAACGTAGTCAAGGATGAAGACAAAAATAACTTAATAAACCGTAAACAAAAAATACGGTTATCAGTTACAGTGGCATTATATTATAAAAATAATCGAACCAATACATTATCTGACACAAAAACAATGCCATTAATGCTATTCATAAATGTTATTTAACTTTGTGTAACAGTTCTGTGATAATTCTAAGTTTAAGGAAGTACGTTTAAAGTTAAAAAAACACAGAATCTATGCTTAAAGTTAAATTACGTTTATGAATGAGGGGGTTACAAATTTTTTGCTTACGTTATAAAGAAATTGTATATATGTTTTAAATTTAAATAAGTAGAGAATTTTACCTACTTACCTACGTAACTTATACATTATCAAGTATTTTCTTAACAATTTTTATTTTCTAGAAATCTCATATGTCAGCTACATTCGGAATGAAAATTTATCTCAAAAATGATTTCCTACAACATACGGGAAGGTAAATAAAATTGTAATTATCATAACCATTTTATATGATCAATGTACTTATAATGAAAAAGTTCTTCGGCATGAATGGGCCGGCTCGACCGGAGTGATATCACAGCCTCACAGAAAACCGGTGTGAAACAGCGCCTGTGCTGTGCTTCACCGAGTAAGTGAGGATACCGGAGGCCCATACCCAACCCCTCTCCCTATGCCTCTCCCCATCCCTCAAAGGCTGGCAACGCACTTGTGACGCCTCTGGTGTTGTCGGTGTCTATAGGCGAAAGTAATCGCTTACCATCAGGCGATACGACTACTCGTTTGCCCGATATTATAATTATAAAAAAAAAAGAGAAACACTTCATGGATAGCGTAGCGCCATAAGCGGTCGCCACTCCCAGTTTTCTGCTGCCTTGAGTGTTGTGGGTTCAAACCCCACATGGGACAACACTTTTTGTGATCCACAAATTATTGTTTTTAGTCTGGATGTTTTTTGTGTCCGTTTCAAATATATTTGTAAAGTGGCAACACAGAATTGTTTCTAATACTGGAGTTGTCTTTTTGAAAAAAAAGAAAAATGTACAAACATATACTCGTACATATGGTTTATAAACACAACTTTTCTTTATTACTCACTTATTGGATATTTTACTATAGCTTTTAGAAAGCCTTTAGAACAACAATGAACAGAGATATAACTTAATTATATAATTTTAAACAATGCTCCTTTTGACTATCATTGTGGCTCATATATGTACACATACATACAAAGTCATTACAATATTATTCGAATAATGAAAAAATCATCATCGATCATTTGTCATCGTAGAATTATAATACTAACAATTACCATTTCTTCAGTTTCAAAGAACGTGGCGCACGAAATGCGTTGCTGTTGCTTTCAAAAGAGAATAAAACAAAAGGTGTGATCTCAGCATCTCTCGGTAATCACTCCCAGGCTCTCAGTTACCACGCACAACTCTTGAAGATACCTACAACCGTCGTGATGCCCAATGTCGCACCCATCATGAAGATAGAAAAGTGTCGCTCTTACGGCGCCAACGTTATAGTGTTTGGCCATGACATGAAGGAGGCAAAACATCACGCAATGTCCCTTGGAAAGGAGCGAGGACTGACTTATATTAATGGGTAATGGCACTTGTCTTATATGGGTAATATTCACGTATACTCATCCAAGAGATGAGATGAGATGTCACAAATTTGACACTTAAGTAATCGAGATTGTAACATCTCGATTATTTGAGTGTCAAATCTGTAACATCTAGTATAGTATAAATAAAATAATAAATAAATATTGCGGACATCTAACACACAACGCCATCAAGACCCAAGCTAAGCAGAGCTTGTGTTATGGTCACTAGACAGACAGTTAATATAAATACGTATATACTTTTTTTGTTAATACACATATTATACATAGAAAACCCTCAAACTCCGAAACTAATACTTGCAGATCATATAAACATTTGGTCCGACCCGGGTATCGATCTCGAGACCTCATGCACAGCTATTGCGTAAGCTACCACTGCGCCAACGAGGCAGTCTTATATTGATTTTTACTACGGTAGAAAAAATACCTATGTAAAATCATTTACATAAATTACATACACAACTTGTAAAGTTACGTCATGTAAGTTATACGATTCTTGTTCTGTTAAATAACTCTTTATACAAGCACGATTTAAACCGGCAATTTAACTGAATCATGCAAGACATACAGGCTTAACTGTGCTTAGAGAAACATTATTATAACTTAAGAGCCTTTACCAGTCTTCTGCCTTACTTGACTTACTATCTCGTGCCGGTTCGGGATGGGATTCGTGTCAAATTTTTCTCCTCTTTTGTAGTGTAGTGTGGCTCTGTGTAGTCCACTATTATGATACCCACGAAATGAAAAAGTGTGACAAATATTCCACGTTTTAAATTCGTTTCCACACGAACGGAACAAGAAAAAAAACGTACAAGGCAGTAAATATATAATATTCAGCATGGTGATTTCGTCCTTACAGGTACGACCATCCACATATAATGGCAGGACAGGGCACAGTGGGATTGGAGATTGTAGAACAGGTCCCTGATGTAGATGCTGTACTGGTACCAGTTGGGGGTGGTGGGCTAATTGCTGGAGTTGCCACTGCCATCAAACATCTTAAGCCACATGTGCTTATATACGTAAGTTGATATCATATTAAGTCAAAGAATACTGCGATTGACCGACTATAAAAAAAAAAAAGAAAAAAATATATTCCGGACATTTAACACACAACGCCATCTAGTCCCAAACTAAGCTGAGCTTGTATTATGGGTACTAAACAACTGATAGAAATACTTATATACTTTTTTTTGTAAATACATACATATTATACATAGAATTAAGACTTCGTTCCCATAACAAAAATAGTGAATCAAGCAATAAAAAATAAACTAATAACAAATATAATTTAAAATAGCAAAAAGTGTCGTGACAACTTTTTCGTATGAATTTCTTCCGTCTAGCCCCCTTAAACAACGCGCGATAAGGAACTTCGTTCCAAAACACCCAAACTTCGAAAAAAAAAAACATCCAAATACATGCTCGTATATGTTTCTTACACGTTAACTTCATATACACTCCGGTGTTATAAGTTTCGATGGCTGTGATTTCATCTTTTTCGACGTATAATTCCAACATAAATTCATTTAGATTTCGTTTTGTGTTTTCCCTTATTAGACTATTTTATGTATTGTATTTGTGTACTAGTATGAAACTTATTGCAGGTAATATTGCATTCAAAATTTTCTTTCGCAAGAGCAGCTTATGTCCACGTGGACTATAAAAAGATGTTGATGCTAGTCCATGTCAAAAGGCTTACATTTTTAATGACCAAAGGACAATGCGCTCATAGAAAAGGTTATTTGTAAATTTATAAGTAAACTAGCTGAACTCCGCGGTGTTCCCCGCGGCACAAAAACCACCCTGGGTGTAAAAAAGTACCCTTAGTTACTTCTTATATCATCAGCTAGCTGTCAGTGAAATTCCCATAAAAATCGGTGCAGCCATTCAAGAGATTAGCCGGAACAAACAGACAGATGACAGAAAAAGCTGTTCAATTTTATTTACTTGCATAAATGTCAATACTCGTTTGCTTATATCACTAATGTTAAAAAATTTATATCGCCGACACTGTGGTTCATTGCCATTTTTTCCAAAACATTATGAAAAATAATAAACATCTATGTAAGTTACACGCACCGATGCATATAGGTTATCAAGGTTAAGTTTTATCTCGACGGATGGGCACCTGTTTAGATAGAAATAGATGTAGGTATTAAAAAACGTGTGAGCAAAATGTTGTGCAAAAGTGGAAGGAAATGAGAAACATAATACGTAGGTATTACTCTTGACACTTCTTGACATTGCGAAGAGATGCAGCTTCAGTCTGAATTTACTATCGTCTGCGATATGAGAAATTTGCCGTACCAATATTTCCTACAATGCTTCGAGATAAAAGTGTTTGAGAGCAAAACGAAAGGCTGGTAGCGTTCCTTCCTGATTTCATAAGGCTAGGGTTCAGGTGTTAATTTGACTAGGGAGGCTTTAAGAGCTACTGGCTTCAATCATCACAAGATTGCATTTGTGACAACTGATTTGAAGGTCAGAAAAGAAGATTTCTACAGTTTTTCGCTTTCCTGTCTGGTCTCCCTTTAGTCTCACGGATGGATTAGAACTAGGGATGATACAGCTCTGGTCTAAGATTACATTATGGTTGGTAAATAGTTGTTATTGTGTTGACAACCGGGTTATTAGCTTCATTGTAATTTAATAAAAAAATTTCTGAATAAATAAATATTTAAATATTTTTTTAAATTAATATTTTTCAAATATTTCTGACATCTAACACACAACGCCATCTAGTCCCAAGCTAAGCAGAGCTTGTGTTATGGGTACTAGACAACTGATATGAATACATATATACTTTTTTTTGTAAATACATACATATTATACATAGAAAACACCCAAAACAAATATTTATAGATTACACAAACATTTGGTTCGACCTAGGATTTGAACCCGAGACCTCAAGCACAGCAATCGCATTCACTACCACTGCGCCACCGAAGCAGTCAATTTTAATTTGAAATGCAAAGTAAAATCGAAAAATTACAACACTAGCCAATGTATACAATTCGAAGTTTAATTAACAATTGTTGTATATCAGATTAGGTAAATACATTTCACTATGAATTCTTAGTAATTAGTGTAATGTGAACGGTGACTTATAACAGCCTCTCTTTCTCTCTCTCTCTCTCTCTCTCTCTCTCTCTCTCTCTCGTTTAATCTTGAGTAATAAGACGACAATTAAAACAATAACTATCAAGAATTACAAATATATTATTTTATCAATTGTGTATCTATATGTCAATCGTAATCAAAGGTCAATGACTTCTAATCAGTACAAACTTTTAAACTTTTATTACACATAAATTTAACGAGGCTAAAGGGTAGACCAACACTAATAAAGCTTGAATACACACACATGGCCACAATAATAATTATGCTGTGTACACACACAAATAGTGTAATACACCTACAAAGTGTTATCACAAGAAGCTTATTATCATGGTCATGGTGGTTTGAAGTATTTCATCATCTGGCTACTTTGATACTTTTTACAGATAAAGGTCGAAACGAATAGATCGTTAAATACTCACAGTTTATCAAATTACATTATTAATGTTCTGTAATCAACTACAAATGCAGATCATATTTGAAAATATGGCAAGTAGAGCTGTTCTCTAAGGAATATAGGCCTTGCGTACACCACGGCGTCGAGTTCAACTTGACTGTATCCTGATACACTCATGAGCTGATTTATCCAAGTGTGTTGCAGCGTTGTACGCAAACCTGCTCCGTAGCTAATTTACAGTCTACAAACGTAAACCGTAATAGAAAAATAAGAAATACAAGGAAATGACGTCTCTTAATATTAGGTCTCGTGTTCCAAACGAAGTATTATCGTATGCGTAGTCCACACACGCCTCAGGATGCGGGGCCATGTTCTCCTTGCCACTCTGGTCCACCTTTTTTAAAAGCCGGCAACACACTTGTGACGCCTCTGGTGTTGCGGATGTCCGTGGGCGGCGGTAATCCCTTATCATCAAGCGATACGTCTGCTCGTTTGCTGCTGAATATATACCTCATCCAAGCAAGGTTCTCTCAAGGAATAATGCCTAATTACATAAAAATAATAGGTATAGAGAAATGGTTGCTAATCATAGTTGCTTACGAATAATTTGCAATGTGTTTCAAACATTCGGCCTACGACGGGCTACTACACTTTAAACTTACATATAGTTTACAAGAAAATTTAGTTAGAATAAATAGCATTCAGCCGAAGGTTTCCCAAACAAGCTTCTCTCATAAACTCGTTCTGTGGTGATATTTTCTTTTTTTTATAATATAACTCTAAACCCAAACCTTATACTGTAAACTTATATAAAGGAACTATTTACGAAAATCAACTTATCCAAAATTTTGTCTATGGTACCTATATGTTTTAAGTATGGTTGTTTTATTATTGCAGGGTGTTGAGACCGAAAAGTGTCCAAGTATGAAGCAGGCTATGAACAGCGAGGAACCTGTGTGTGTGCAGATCAGATCAACACTGGCCGACGGTTTAGCTGTGCCAACTGTTGGCTACAATGCGTTTGTCACCGTCAAAAACTTTGTTGATAAATTGGTAAGAAAGCAAGATTAAAAGGATAACACAACTTTTAAAAATTAAAAAAGAAGTATTTTCACGCAAATCCACACTTTTACAGTACTATTAGTATTAGTTTCAGCCTAATTTGGTCATAATAGAACGATGTTTATCACGCCTAAAAAAATCCTGCCGCCTGAAAACTATTTACGAGTGCTGCCTAAACCATTGGAGTTCACGGCAATTAAATACGGTGCGATTTTTGTCTTAAATATTTCTAAATAGTCTAGCCACTATTTACCTGGATAGGTAACCGACATACACACAGGCGAAGCAGTGGTCAAAAACTGATAATTTAAATAAGTATTAGCTGCGAAAGCTTTAGCTTAAAATGTAAATTAATGAGTGAGAGAAACTAGAAATTACCAGCGTTGAAATTAAGACCGCTTTTAATGTGATTATGACAGTACGGGTGCAGCCAGGTCTCAGTTTCGGGGGGTGGGGGGAGGGGGGAGTTAAGAAAAAACACCAGCCAAGTGCGAATCTTACTCGTGCACCGAAAGTTCCGTACAAACTTTAAGTGAAATAGGGACGAACTTAATTTTGCCGTTTGAAAACTGTTGTCCCCATGCATCGACATAAGTCACGGCTAGTGTGCCAAATGCAAATAAGTTTTTTAACACATTTTTTTTGTAACGTAACTATTAATTTACGTAACTACATATTTATAACTTTGAATTTGCAATTCTTAACCAAAGAGGACATATTTTAAATGAAATTTGTTGTTAACTACAAATTTACGGATTTTAGATGTTTTTAACTAAAGGGAAAAGTTTGGAAACCGTCAATTTGTAGTTAACAAATTTACCGTGTTCCGATTCCGATTTTTCACTTAAGTTACACAGACAATAAAGACAGTCCGATAACAAAATGACCATGTATAAGTGTCTAAAAGGGAGCTTCATGCCCCTTTAACAGTAATATTTATAGAATGGATAACATTGGAACCAAAAACGTACCGTGTTTTCTTTTGCGACACCAGTGCCATACACATCGTGATTCCTTCGAGCTGTTTCTGCAGAACTGGTGCCACGGTAGAACTCGTACTCGTAAATAAAGTGATATTTCAAGTTCACCATTCTGCGAGATGAGCAACGCTAAATAAAATAAATAAGTAGCGAACTAAAAAGAAAAAAAAACTGTTTTCGAAATTCAAATATACCAGTTACGTGGATTTATTACTTTGAATTTGCAATTTTTAACCGAAGAGGATATATGTATTTCAAATCAAAGTGGCCAGTACGACAAAACGCCAATTGGATATGAAAGGACCTAATATCACCGAAACTACTCACCGCGGCGCTGGAAGACGTTTTTAGACTTTTAGACTGGAATAGACTTGGCATAGATATTAACTGCGTGTATTACCCACCTTCGATTTGCTGAGGATTTAGTCTGTGGGGGAACGGGTATAATGTTCCACCCAACACAAAGGGAGGATCCTCCGACCAGGCGAGGTGATCATGCCTGGCGGGCTACTGCCCAACAGTTGATGTTGGGATGTTGTATATATGATAATCGGCGCGGGAACTTTATTTGCGCGATTCAGGATTGGTAGTTACTCCGTGTAGTGTAGTTTGTAGGTACAGTGCGTTACTTCGTAGTTCAGTGTATCTTCGGTAGATGGCGCTGTATGTGGAGGTCGCCACATCACTCCCCTCCAAGACTGGAGGTCGATATATGTTGAGTCAGCTGTCTGTGCTCTGATGCGGAGCTTGCCAGTGCCAGGAGTGAGTAGTTCCAGTGAGTCGGAACTGAATGCCGCAAGTTCCAGTGAGTCGGAACTGAATGCCGCTAGTCCCAGTGAGTCGGGGCTGAAGTCCGCTGATCCCAGTGAGTCGGGATCGCATGCGGTGCGCGGTGCTGCAGTGAGGTCCCCAGTGAGTCGGGGCGATTGCTGCGTAGTGGCTGGCTGCTGCGTAGACGGGAGAAATGTGCTCTGCTTACATGGACCGTAGGTGCAGTGTGCTGTGCCTAGACGCTGTAGAGGCCGTAGGGGTTACCAGGCTGGAGCGGTCGCGTCCTGCGTGTGGTATATCCCAGTTGAGGCCGAAGTTGCTGGCTGGCTTGAGACTTGCTGTGGGAGTGAACATGATGGTGGCGCGGCTTGAAGGCTGCTTCCAATCACGTCGGGGTCACCACTGTGGGGGAACGGGTATAATGTTCCACCCAACACAAAGGGAGGATCCTCCGACCAGGCGAGGTGATCATGCCTGGCGGGCTACTGCCCAACAGTTGATGTTGGGATGTTGTATATATGATAATCGGCGCGGGAACTTTATTTGCGCGATTCAGGATTGGTAGTTACTCCGTGTAGTGTAGTTTGTAGGTACAGTGCGTTACTTCGTAGTTCAGTGTATCTTCGGTAGATGGCGCTGTATGTGGAGGTCGCCACAAGTCAATATGGCTGACATCATGGAATACCTTAGCACAATGCTCGATGACATAGAGACGTGGTCGCTCACAATAGAGCACAAATTCAAATTACATGTTTTTCTAATAACTACTCGCCTCTCAATGTTTCAAAATTATTAATGTAAATAGTGTAGAAAAATTTCTGGGGCGGGGGAAGTGGCTTAGATCCCCATAAATCCCCCCACCTAGCTACACCCGTGCACAACAGGTTAAAATATATCTACTGATAGTTTTACTACCTGACCTACGCAACTTTATCTGCGTCCTGCATCTCTTTTCAATCATGTTCGACTCCTATTGGTCTAAGTATGATAAGTATGGAGTTCATGGTAAGCAACAACGTGTCCACGAGATAGATAAAGCCCTTTTTACATAATTTTTATGTTGATGAATTAAAATATTTCTTTTTCAGATAACTGTGAACGAGGACTGGATCGCTCGCGCAATCCTGCGTTTAATTGAGCAGGAAAAATATGTTGTGGAAGGCGGCGGTGCAGTTTGTGTTGCAGCCATCATGGCCGGCCTGGTTCCAGAACTCGAGGGCAAGAAGTTAGTTCATACCATTATTTTCTTGAGCAAGTGATTACATTGATGATCTCTGATAGTTTTAGACAAGTGAGGCAAGTTTGTTTTTAATTTGAATATTAATCTTACGGAATATAGGTTTGTATCTATTAAACGTATTATCTTTAAGCGACTTGAAACAGTCGGACGTTTAGAGATCTAAATTCTATATGTGGAATTAGAAGGAAATGGATTGATGAGATCAAGGTCTGGACTGGACCAAAAAAATATCACCAGTTGAAAGAGGCCGCTCATGACCGCGAGGGATACCGTCTGCTGACCTCCAAACTTCATTTTGAAGATAGCACCCCATGATGATAATTCCTTATGTGCGTTTCCTTGGAACTCCGACATTTATAAACTAATTTAGATTTATTTTTAATTCTATAAATGATCTACTTTCCTTTTTAATCGAATTTGAACAAAAAATATAAATGTGAAAAATTTATAAATAAAGAATACAATTCATTCTGATGTAGGCCAGTTATTGTTTTCAAAAGAAAGCATGTAATTTATAAGGTTCTTTAAAAAAATAATTCTGTTAAATTACCACCATAACTTTTAACTTGGATCCTAACATACATACGCTCCTAAATATTTGATACTAGCTTGTTTAAAAAGTCTCATGATGTTCGATTAAGTAGTTTTCTCGTGAAAGGTAACAAACAAACTTACATTCACATTTATAATAATTCGGATTAAATAACTGCCTCATTGATCTAGCGGTTGACGTATGTAACTGCCAATCAAGAGGTCTCGGGTTCGAATTCCAGGTCGGTATTAAATGTTATTTACAGCTCGAAGTTTGGAAATTGGGGTCTGAAACCCCGTGACTCGGAGAGCACGTAAAGCTGTCGGTCCTGCACCTGATCTCTCCCCGGTCGTATGGGTTAACCGTCCTATCGGAATATAAGAGAGAGGGAACAGAGAGTGCAGCTGTGTTTGCGCACACACTTGTGCACTATAATATCTCTTGCGTAGTTGGTTGGTCTCCGTTGAAACTGGCCGCGTGGCCGTAATCGGCTAGGAGAACATCAAAGAGACAGCTTCGTAACACATGTAGTTGGATGGTATAAGTAGGGGAGTGGGATCCCGTTCATACCGACAAATAATGGAATCTTGAATAAGAACCACAAATGAATCGTACCATAAAAATGAATCAACAGTTCTTTAAGCAGTCTGTGTTCTTTAGGGTGGTATGTATCCTGTCCGGTGGTAACATCGATACTACAATACTCGGACGGTGTCTGGAGCGAGGTCTCGCTGCAGAGCAACGTCTCGTGAAGTTCAAGGTCACCGTTAGTGACCGGCCTGGAGGGATCGCTGAGTTGTGCAAACTCATCTCCTCCGCCGGAGTGTCAATCAAGGATATCATTCAAGAGCGTGCCTGGGTACATGGGGATATCTTCAGTGTTCGAGTAAGTATTAATTAAGCTAATGTAAATAAGCGGGCAGTCTTTGTGTAAAAAGGGCGTTTTAACTGGAATTGGAAAGGTTCGATGACTTTGCAATTTGGGACGAAAAGGTTAGTTGCAGCACTTGCAGCTAACCATATTATAATAATAATAGTTTACATACGGACGACTGTCCGTTTCTCTGTCTCTTGTTTTTTTTCTATTGTTTAGTAATTTTAAATACATAACATATGATTGTTTTGTGCTTTAGGTAAAGGTAGTATGTGAAACTCGTGGCCCTGAACATTTGGAAGAACTCCGTACTTTAATTGCTGGCGCTTACCGCGAGTGGGATTTTGCTGGCGAATACGACGCCTTCACCCGGAGGAATAGCACAGAGTCTGTAGATGAAGTTTCACATTAGCTGCTGTGTAACTGTACAAGTGATATTTTTATTTAAAGAAATTTAAATAATCTATATGAATAAAAAATTTAAACTGAAATGTATGTACGCACATAACTTCTGATGAACTGAACTAAATTTAATATTTTATATAAATGTAATAGACGTGATGAAAGTAACCAAGAACCACTAAAATTATGTATTTATCTGATGAAATGGGGTTCATAGAGTATGAAAATGTATTTATTTTCATATTTACAGCGAGATTCATAGTATGTGCTATAAATGACACGTGACGTCACAAGCAGATGCCATGAGACCACCGAGCGTTTTGGCGTAAATTTGAAACTTAAAATTTAAATCGCATTTTTTTCCTACTGAAACTTTATTTTTGTAGAAATATGATTGTTTTTGACAATAGGAGATACTTCCGAACATCATAAATTTTCAAAATTAGTCATCATGCCTATTGTTATTGTCAGGACAAGATTTCTTTGTATCGAAGAAAATTATAAGAAAACCGGTAGGGTTATATGTATTTCATTATCTCAGTTTGCGACTGTATAGTTACTCGTAAAGAATATTAAACATGCAGGCAGACATGAGTATTAAACAAGCTTTACAAAAAAAAAACAACAAAAAAATCTAATACCCTTTGTGATTATTTATATGCGTATGTCTTCTGCTGTCATTTCACACAATTTCTCTATCAATGCATACCTACAGATTTTTTGTGCAAAACTAATTTGCAGTACCTACCCATTGCAGAATGCCTAGATAAAATGTACAATATAAAACTACATTATTTAGTTATTCTTCAATTCTTCGGTAGCTACATGCTATTGTAAGTGCAAGATATTTAGATGTTATATCAGTATAGTCTTATTTTATTTAGATTACCATTTGCATGCGTAGATTTTGTAAATCATCTTCGCATTAAATCGTACCATTTGTACTTTTTTACGAATATACATAATATGTATGTTAATGAATCGCTTTCCAAAATGAAGATTGGCGGTAAAACTAATGATATCTTTGATGACGTCATAAAAAGTATTCGTTTTCGGAACCGTTTTCATAACAATCCATACAGATTTTTCTCTATTCTTATTATTTTACAGACGGGCAGGTAGTTGCAACAATTGATAACACTTACATCCTGATAGGTTCTAATCAGATGTCTTCTACTTCTTTTGATGAAATGGCAACCAGCCGGATCACTCAGATCAGCTATTTCTGCCAATGACAAGTATTTATCGTCTTCAAGTCGTCGTTGTGATGAAATTATTGATAAAAATATATAAAATGTGGATGACATGAAATGGGGACCGTCTTTCGAAAAAATGAAAAACGATCAAATCAGATGTCCTTCTTATTTCAATCCTTTCTGTATGACAGCTTTCAATGCACATAATTACCATAAGTTTATGAGGTTGTAGGGGTAATCTAGAACTGAAATCTAGATTTTGAAAATTACCAATGGATAGCTACATTATTTGTGAGTGTCATAGGTATATATACTCACGCGAAAAATGAAAAGACCTTTGAGTGTTAGTCTGGTTTGCTTGAAAATGTGTAACGCCAAAGTGGGCACGGGTCAGCTAATAGGTATATGCAGAAGTAACTACGAAACCTTTTTTATCAACAATTGTATTTTATTTTACTCGTTATCTATATATATAATATATAGATAACGAGTTAAATAAATATATATATTAAATAATATAAATATAATAAATAATATAATATATATTATTGTATCGTTGGTCTAGTGGTTAGCGTAAGCGACTGCAAATCAAGAGGTCTCGGGTTCAATTCCCGGGTCGGACTGCTGTTGGGTTTTACCTACAAGAAATTCCTAATAGCAGCCCGGATTATGGAAGATGGCGGTGTTTCCTGCCCGTGCTTCGGAAAGCACGTTAAGCCGTCGGTCCCGGTTGTCATGAACATCTATGGCAATCGTTATTGGGAAGTCAGTGCCCTCAAATATACTGACAACTAGTTCAACCTTCGAATTCAGTTCGCCCTCAGTGTTGCGGAGGTCAGATGCCAGTCGCTCTGTGTAAAAACTGATATTCAGGTAAAACCGGTTGAATTGGTAGCCGACCCCAAATATTGGGAATAATAAAGGCTAGGAAGATGATGATGTATTTTATTTTACTAGTCTGATTTAAAATTATTTTTTATTTTGTCAGTTTATTGAAGATTGTTGTAAGCATATAGAAAATGTTATGTGTTTTCATAAACCATATGAATAAATCAGTTCGGATTTAAATAACTAAAAGCAATGTATTTAAAATGAAAGAAGTACACCCTGTGATAAGTTTTAAAACACGTTTTTTGTTATTTATGATTTTGTTTTTATTAATAAAACTACTTTTAGCAAAACAATTAATACATATTTATTTCCATACGGCCCTAAATCCCAGAACCCTATGATCAGACTAATGTAACTTCTGATACAAGACTAAAACATTGAACCTTTCTATCTATATTTATCTATTGTTTCGGTAAGGAAATCTCGTATATTCCAGCACATTATGTCCTCAACCCAAAACCTACTCGTTTTCCACTTTTCCTTTTTCGACGAGCGGGTAAAACCTAGAAATCTCTACCAGCTGACGTGTTTCCCTCCTTTTATAAACCCGGGTCCTTAAAATACATCTCACTAAGCCGTCATAGCGTTGGTCACTATGCTGCGTTGTCTACATTCTCATTAAGGATGTTGATAACCCATCTTGGTTTCTACTCATGCTTTTCATCAGTCAGAGCAGTCTTTTGGCAGCTAAAACATGAAATAAATACATCATCATTAAGACACTCACAGTCCACTGGACATAAAACTCTCCTTAGAAAAAATATGCTACGCTTTAAATCAATGAAGCTATGAAGTTAATAATATTTATTATGACTGCATTGTTAGCCTAGTAGTTTAAGCGGTTGCTACGCGTCGCTTTCTGCTGTACTGTGTTATGGGCTCAAACCCTCACCTCACACCCTGTGGGATCCTCAAAATTATTGTTCTGAGTATGGGTGGTTCTTGTGTCCGTTTCATGTATGTTTGTAAGTCCCCTGCGATACAGGATAGGTATATTCCTAATACGGGAGTTGCCTTTAAAAAAAGGTCAACATTCTTCTTTCTGTCATAGTACTGCAAAAATATATATAAGTAGGTATAACGAAGAATGCTCGTTATTCATGACGTTTTTTAATTGTTTTGAGCTTGATCCTTCGTTATTTGGATCTGATATTTAAATTGCAATAAAAGTGAAGAGTTCACCCGTTTTGGCAAATTACGGGTCGAATAGATTTTTGAAGTGAAACTTCTTTATCAGGGTTGTCAAAAAATTTACTGTAACATTTTTTCGTTACGCGTAACATTTATCCGTTACGTTACGCGTCACATTTATCCGTTACGCTATCTTTTTGAAGTGAAACTTCTTTATCGGGGTTAAAATAAAATGTTTTATCATTATTGAGAGTAGTTATACACAATCCTTCAAAAAAAATTTATAAGATAAAACAAAAAACATTTTCAAACACAAACAGGACCAAATTAATACTACAATGAAATATCACATTACAAACAATATTATTTTATTTAGTCCACAATGTAAATAACTACACACATCACATTCCACAAACTTACTTCATTCACACCACAGATCGCGAAATATTTACTCAGGTCTCGCTCCTTAACTTTTATTGCACTTGAAATAAGAATTGTCACGAATATTGCTGGTTTATAAGTCTTTTGTCGTTATACCTTACGTCGACATATGATATTTATTTTTTGAAAAATAACCTCATAAAGAAGTTTCACTTCTTACGAGTGTACGCTAGTACACGCAACTTTTTTTTTTATTTGTATTCATTTGTGGAACTACAATTTATATCTGCAAACAAGCTTTTGCACGCGGGGCCGGTGGCGTAAATCCTCAGTGATCATCGTAAAGTGTAACCTCTGTCCTTTCTCAAGAATCAAAGTATTTTCATTTTAAATTTCATTAAAATTGGTACAGCGATTAGCCGTGAAATCGTAACAGACGGACAGGCAGATATAATTTTCGAGTTTATAACATTAACGTGGATCCCATTATGAATGACAAACAATGACGACAATGATGTTTTAAGGCAGTAAAATAAATGACGGTTACTACTGGTCCCGTAACATGGCATGGCGAAAATTTTTTTTTTTGATGATGACATGTCAACTAGCCGAATCACTCGGATCAGCTATTTCTGCCAATGTCAAGTATTTATCGTCTTCAATTATCAAGTCTTTAAGTCTTCAAGTCGTCGTCGTGATGAAATTAATGATAAAAAATATATAAAATGTGGATGACATGAAATGGGGACCGTCTTTCGAAAAAACAAAAAAAAAAATTAATAACGGTTCAGTTTATTTACAACCAAAGGAGCGTGGAATAGGGCTTTTTATGTTAGCCTCCTTACAATCAAAAGTAAATAGACCAGCTTAGTTATTTACAAAAAGAAAAAGAAAACAAAGTCAAATAAATTTGTCAAGTGTGAATGTTTTATTAATTTTTATTTTTAGGTCCTCCTCAAAATAAAATGAAATGAGAAAAAATATGTAAAACAATTATTTAATATAAGAAACAGTAAAATCCAGTCAAAATGGCTAAGCCTGACGTAAGTAAGCTGTTCTCGATTGTCTCTCTTCTTATATTATGCTGCTACACTTGCGTAGAATGTAGAATTCGTAAATAATAATAAATAGTATTCTGTCAGTCAGTCTAGATGAAAGCTAGATATGACTGACAGAATACTTATAAACATACATACATGAAACAAAATATATACATATATTTATTAAAATACATACATATTATACCTACATAGAAGACACCCAAACATAAATACCTACGTCACTACCCCTCTAAAACTTTTCTGGGTGAAAAGCACCTATCTATTATATAAAATTCTCATATCGTGGTATTTGTTATCAAAGTACTCCGAAACGGCTGGACCGATTTTTATGAAATTTTGTGTGCATATCGGGTAGGTTTGACAATCGGCCAACATCTATTTTTCATACCCCTAAATAATAAGGGTGACCTACTCCTAAATATTTTGTTTATTCTAATGGCAAAATAACGTTTGCCCGGTCAGCTAGTAGGATCCTACAGAAATATATACGTACCTAATCGTACCATATATATTTTATATTTTTTTTTGTGTTGTATAAAACGTAACCGTGTTTTTAGGACCCATTTTTTGATCCATTTGCTGACCCGGATAATCCACGCAGAATTGAATTTGAAGGGATATTAGCTGCAAGTAAGCGGATAGTGGGACAAGTCGTTCGAACAGGATGCACGGTATTTGCTACTCGTTTATCTATCAGAAGTAAGGTATATTTCAATCAAAGTCTGGATTTATCATAAAATTATTTGTTCTGTAGAAAGCTCAGTCATCGTCAATGCTGGAAATGGAGCTGTATTTAAAACAGGAGTTTCTTCAATTTACTGGAAGGTTATTTTTTTTTATTTCACTGTTAGCCTTATAAACATGTAGCCTTATGATATTATATGAATATGTTTAAAATTTGTCCATACATTAACATTTTTCTAACCAAAGCAGACATTATTATGCACCTTCGTCTCACATACTTAGTTCATTGGCTCAAGAACCCACTTCTTTTTATTGAATAGGGGTCAAACGAGCAGACGCATCACCTGATGGTAAGCGATTAGCGTCACAAGTGCGTTGGCGGCCTTTGGGGGATGGGAAGAGGGAATGGGGGGAGGGATTGGGGTATGAGCCTACGATATCCTCATTCATTCGGTGAAACACAGCGCAAGCGCTATTTCACACCGGTTTTCTGTGAGGCCGTGGTATCACTCCGGTCGAGCCGGCCCATTCATGCCGAAGTGTGGTTCTCCCACGGAAAAAAATGTGTCTGGCCTCCGGCACAAAAGAACACCACTCTATTTGATCTTGTATTACCTGTTACCAACAATCTGCTTGAAGATACTTAATTTTCGCTTCCACTGCATACATATCATAGATATCGCTAAAGTCATAACTTCAGCGATATCTGCAGCAACCATCTGGACTTCGACGTTACCGAGTTGGTCGACCCAGAGTGGTTGTCTTAACCCCTCGATCCACTCCCAAGCCACCCGAATTTATGTGCTTTTACTTGTCCAATGATACATGATGTCTAATGGTGTTGGGCTCCGTCACAATACCTTCTATTTCAGCATTTTTCCTTGCTCTCAATTTTCCATTGTGTTTTTGTACAGGACAAGATCTTTCGTAAAACCTTTCTTTCTGTTAAGAGCGATTTTTTTTCTCTTTTTGAGCCAGTGTCCGATCCTCGCGTACATAAGTATCATCTACCATAACCACCCGTAATTTAATCATCAGCTTTAAGGAGCGTGGCATACGGAACACTCTTTTGCTGCTTAGTGACGAACAAAAAAAGTTGGGTGTGATCGCCGCTACCACGGGTAATCACGGCATTGCTGTTAGCTACCATGCGACACAAATGGGTATACCCAGTATAGTCACTATACCTTTCTGTGCACCAGTGACGAAAGTGAAAAGGTGTGAGAAGTACGGAGCTAAGATATTGATGTTCGGTACAAGCATTGATGAAGCCAAGCACCATGCTTTAACTTTGGCTAAGGAAACGAAAATGTTGTACGTTAATGGGTCAGTGTGCTTTATATTTTCTTATTTGAGCTTGGTAGTTAATTAATTTTGAACAGAACCCCTCCCAAGATTTTTTTTTATCTTTATTTACGGAGCTTAGCCACAAGTATGACTATGTCGCTCCATCATAGCCACTTTTTTATTTTACATTACTCTTATATATGCAGCATACAAATCATATAAGGCTTTAGCTGTATCTATTGAAGGACTGGCCAGGATGCTGTTACATCTTTCAACATCCATCAACTTATAACTAAGCAAGCGATTTCTAAGTTGTTGGTTCCGAGCACATTCCATCAAAACATGTTCTACCTCCTCCACCACACCACAAATTTCACAATTTGGCGTAGACGATAAGCTCATTAGAAAGGTAAACTTTTTGGATGGGATGTGTCCGGAACGTAACCTCATAGCTATAATTAATTTATGCCTATTCAATGAACAGTTATCAATCCAAGGTACAGCCAATGGTTCAGGTTGTATAGTTAAACCAGATATCCTTCTCAGTTGACCTCTTATCAAAATATTCTCTCCACGCCCCAGAAAATTATAGAGGGATAAAAACTGAGATAGGACTTCTGAATAATACAGCAATACGGCTATTTATGATAGTTTTTCACTTTATAGAAGCAATGTAATTTAGTATGAGGTTTTGTTTTTTTTTCTGATCATATTTTATTCGTAATATCTTGAACTTGCAGTTTCGATCACCCGAACATGATAGAGGGCCAAGGGACGGTAGGTATTGAAATAGTAGAACAGGTTCCCGATGTGGATGCGGTGATAATTCCTTGCGGAGGTGGCAGCCTTTTGACTGGAATTGCTGTAGCTGTTAAACATCTTAAACCTGATACTGAAATATACGTAAGTTGAGATGCTAAAACCAATCGTCAATTATAGGAAAATGATTTTTACCAGAAAATTTTGATGAAAAAACAATTCATAAAAATTCTGTTCTCATGATTTATTGTTGTCTTGGCTACTGATTGTAAATTAATCCAGGTCTATACGGATGTAACTTGTAATGTAACATCACACGGTACATGCATCAGAGCTGTTTCAATATTTTTTTACGAACATACTGAATAGATAGATCGTGACCGCTGGTGCCGCTTTTATTCTTATGTATTTAACTGATAATCAGAAAAAACGTTTAGAAGTATTTTTTTTGGATTCCAAAAAATCTATTTTTTGTTTATAAAAACTGATAAATTCAAACGGCTGTTTGTCTGTACACATAATGAACGAGCACACTACACAACCATCTCAAACGCCGTCCTAACGAGCACTGCGGACGTACACATAAAACTAAACGCCGATACACAGCAGCCAATGGATTCCGGCGAATAACCGCGGCGGTGGCACCCGTGGAAGCGTTAAGGCTCGTTCGTTCGTTTGTTCGTTACTTTCCACCGTAAGGTTACCGAAGCCCTAATCCGCCTAATGCTTACTTAAATGTACCCGACCTACTTGCGACTCTTTGAGTTGCAGATGTAGATAGGATTGGGTCTCGTTAGTTCATTTGATCCCTTGTTCCATAAAAAGGTAGAATAATAAAACTATTTTTTCAGGGAATTGAAACAGACAAAACTTGCAGTATGTCAGAATCACTAAGAAAAAATGAAAGAATATTTTTTCCAATAGATTCGAGTATTTCAGATGGATTATGTGTACCTAAAGTTGGAGTAAACACCTTTTATACTATAACCAGGGGAGGACTGGTTGATAAAATGGTATTAATTCTTATAATTTCAATAACCTTAGCGTTATACTAAAGATTAAAAGTTTAAGAGCCTGTTTTTGTTTAATAGCGTTTTAAACACACTAATTTGAACATACATTACATTCATATTTTAGTATTAACGGACTGTTATAGGCTGTTATGATGATGATTTAGCGAGGAATGTTATGGAATTAGAACATATAACATCGTAGTACTATGAGTGACGGCTGTTTAATACTAGATTTATAATGCAACTGCCTCGGTGACGCAGTGGTAACGTATGCGACTGCTGTGCTTGAGGTCTCGATTCCCGGGTCGGACCAAATTTTTGTATGATCTACAAATATTTGTTTCGGAGTTTGGGTGTTTTCTATGTATGTATTTACAAAAAAAGTATATATGTATTAATATCAGTTGTCTAGTACCCATAGTACAAGCTCTGCTTAGTTTGGGTCTAGATGGCGTTGTGAGTTAAATGTCCGAAAATATTTATTTATTTATTTATAATGCCTTTTGTATTTTATATTTAATTCTAATTTTGATCGTGAAAGTCAGTTCCAGATTCATTTATTAGTATTTTAATGACCAGGTGGTTGTAAAAGAAGATTGGGTAGCTCGTGCCATCACGCAAATGGCAGAACAAGAAAGGTTTGTTTGCGAAGGAGCTGGCTGTACCGCCTTGGCAGGTATCATGGCCGGACTCTTCCCTAATCTGAAAGGGAAGAAGTGAGTAATTGTTTACATATCTGTACTTTGTTCACTCGATATTTTTATCAATTTGCCCAGATATTGTATAGCTTAATAGAGTTGCGTATAACAGCTAAAAGGCTGATTCAGAGCAACTTCAGCAAAATATAATGACAAGCCACCTAAAAAAAGCCACAAAAAGCATTGTTGAGTGAAAAAGAATATTTACATTTCTTGCCAACTCCTCTAATTTTCTTCTGATTGGATTCAAGACAATTAAATTTTTCCTGAGACTGCCCGAGTGTCACAACTAGGTGGTTCATGTGTCACTGCTGTTGATCCTGGTGTATAGGAGTTACATCGGTAGGCAGGATTAGTCCTATTGATATGACTTATTTACTAAGTAATTTTCGAAATACAGTTTGTTACAAGACTCAGTGCATAATTTCAGAGTTGTAATAGTGTGTACCGGAGGCAATATCGACACCACTACCCTTACGCGTGCGCTAGAGCGAGGCATGGCTGCTGAGGGACGCCTCATTAAGTTTAAGGTGACAGTGGTAGACCGGCCCGGGGGCATGGCGGACTTGTGCGGTTTGCTCGCTAACTTAGGTGTAACTTTGCGTGATTGTGTGCCTGAGAGAGCTTGGGTCAAGGGAGACGTGTTTAGTTGTGATGTAAGTATCAAAACTAAGTATCTCATAATTATATTAATATATACATAGTATAGATAACAATATGACTGCACGGTTGGCCTTGTGGTTTAAGCGGTCACTGCACCGCTTGCTACTGCGCCAAGTGCCGTGGGTTCAAATCCCACGTGGAACATCACTTTGTGTGATCCACAAAATGATGTTTTGAGTCTGGGTGTTATTTGTGTCCGTTATATCTATTTTTGTAAAGTCCCCCGCGACACAGGATGTATATTCCTAATGCTGGAGTTTTTTTTTATAATCCAAAATCCAATATCTATACTAATTCATTTACTGATAAATGACAATGGAATATATATATATATATAAGTATGACGCAAAACGTCGAATGTAAAATCTTGCTTAAAAACAATGATTGACACAACGCCATTTTGAGATTTCGTGATTTCTGAAATAATAATTAAGAGTTACATCATTAAATTCGGTTGCAGTTGAAAGTAATCGTTGAAACTAAAGGATGGCCACACGCAAAAGAAATGGTAGAAGCGGTTAAGAAACATTTCAAAGAATGTTACTTCCCAGAAATGAGTGAAAAATCTGAAACTTCTCCAGGCACTCGACGTGGACCTTGTCTTGCACCTAATCCTGTTTGTATGCAGAAATGAGTAACTGTTGTCTCGATCATGTTAGTGTTTTTTAAGCTTATTACTCAAATAAATATCAATATTATTAACGAGGGTAGACAGCAGCATTGTTGTATCTTAGAAATTAGTGTAAATGTAGAAACTTACACACCTTATCTGCCTCGGTGGCGTAGTGGTAGCGTATGCGACTGCTAAGCTTGAGGTCTCGGGTTTGATTCCCGGGTCGGACCAAATGTTTGTATGATCTGCAAATATTTGTTTCGGAGTTTGGGTGTTTTCTATGTATAATATGTAGGTATGTATTTACAAAAAAAAAGTATGTAAGTATTTATATCAGTTGTCTAGTACCCATAACACAAGCTCTGCTTAGCTTGGGACTAGATGGCGTTGTGTGTTAGATGTCCGGTATATTTATTAATTTTTAATTTTATCCATTTAGCTATGGCATTTCGTTTGACTTGTGACTTGAATTTACTTGTCTAGAAACAAAATCATATTTTTAGATGGAATTTGACTACAATCAAACTACACTACAACGTGCTAATATTATATTTCTTCATCAGATAAGAAGACATGGTGCTTTAAAGCGCTGTCAGCGTATATTGAACCATATAATACGTAAATTAATGCCTGAGCTGTCCTATTGTGGAAAACTGAGTCCTTGTAAACCAAAACAGTTTTTTACTCGAAAATATATCTTTTTTACAAGTTTTTGTAAATGAATTAAAAATGGAAAAATATGTATTGTTGTTTTTATGTGATAGCTGTCCGAGTGGTAGAGTAACACTAAAAGGGCCACCTCAAAATTTACATTTCAATTTTATATACAATAATATATATATATATATATATATATATATATACAAGCAAGTTTATAAAGAAACCTAAATAGCCACATTGATTATCTAAGTTTCTCTAAGAATTACTTATAGAATATTTAGGAAAAAATCACTTACAGTCAAAGCTTAATCGCATTTGCTTTTTCACTATTCGCGGATAAAAAAAATACTTTCTAAAAATTCTTTCTAAGATTTGCCATATCTGAGAAAAAGCCATTTGAAAGTTAGCTGGAGTTGTATTTAGGTTGTTGGGAATTAATGCAAGGGTCTATGTCTATTTTGACTGGGCTATTAGGTATGTCTGTTTCATGTATGTAAAGTCCTATGTGACAAAATATTAATTCATATCACGGGATTTAAAAAGAAGTAGTTAGTATGGTTTTCTGACTATTGAAATGCTAATAACAGCCCGGAGGTTGCAAGTTGAGGTCTTAACTGAAACTGTTACAAATCTAGAATATACATCATAACTAAACCAATGACAAGCTCTCTCTTGATTTCCTTTTTATTTTTACGGCGAGGGTGAGATGTGGTACGTAGTTCTTTTGCATAAAAATACTTCGCAAAAAAAATAAAAAAAACCTGATTTCCAATCCTATTTTGTGCTTAAAGCGGTTGACACAACGCTTTCTACAGCACTGGGTTCAAACCTCACACAGGACAATGCTTTGTGAGATGCACAAACTATTGTTCAGTATTGTTATTGGTTATAAGTACTCGTATGTCTTTGTTTTCGTTGTGTCTGTTCAATGTATGTTTTTTTTATTATTATATAATATAGGGGGCAAATGAGCAGACGTATCGCCTGGTGGTAAGCATCCCGTGACACAAGAATTTCTCCTAATGAGGGAGTTGTATTTTAAGAAGAAAAAACTCCGTAAAAGCGTACTCCTTCCTAAAAGGTTGGCAACGCACTTGTAACGCCTCTGGTGTTGCGGGTGTCCATGGGCGGCGGTAGTCGTTTACCATCAGGCGATACTTCTGATCGTTTGCCCACTATAAAACAAAAAAAATACTAAAATGACTAAATCCAACTTAAAGTTCACAACTTCTTTTACTTTTTGCGCATTCAATTTTGCCCTCTATCCCCTTATTGATTCAAATTGTTGCGTGTGACATGACAAATGACAGCCCTTGAAAGTCAAGCTGTCGACACTTGAACACTTATTTTTTTCAGATTTTGTCAAAATCAAAAAATCAAAATGTAAAATTTTTGGTGAAATCCGTCTGTACTAATAGCAGGCTCGGCAGTATTAGGTAGTGGAGGAAGCAGTAAAATTCCACGAAAATGATGAAAGTTGAGGTAAATGGTGATGAATTATTCTACGATGATAATGATAACGTTTAGCATACATCCGAAATCTTATGGACTCTCTTGAAACTGTGTAATAGGTACATATATATTTTAAAAAAGAGTTTTCTATCTCTATATATATTTAATAGGTTATTAGCTAGCATATCGGTCACATATTCTATACAGTGTTCATAGATATTCGGCAGACATGAGGTCTTCTAATGAAATGTCAGCCAAATGTTGATCATCATATCGCTTCGGCATGAATGGGCCGGCTCGACCGGAGTGATACCACGGCCTCACAGAAAACCGGTGTGAAATAGCGCTTGCGCTGTGTTTCAGCGAGTGAGTGAGGATACCGGAGGCCCATACCCCAACCCCTCCCCATTCCCTCTCCCCATCCCCCAAAGGTCGGCAACGCACTTGTGACGCGTTTGGTGTTGCGGGTGTCCATGGGCGGCGGTAATCGCTTACCATCAGGTGATGCGTCTGCTCGCTCATGTTGATGTCCGATGCAATAGGCCCACTTATTCCAGAACACCAACTACTTTTAGTTGGTTCCAGTCGAATATACCACCTCACTCTTAGTTCTGGTGATGTGATAACCTGATACTAAAGAAGAAAGGTTTCCTTCTTAAGATCTTCATTTATCATCATCATTATCAATCGTCATATCAATAAAAGAACGATAGTTTGAAATTATATTTCACCGACTCCAAAAAAGGAGGATTATATCAATTCGACTGTATTTCTTAGTTAAAAATTTTACGACACTAATTCGGCTTACTTTTTTTTTTTTTCTCTTTATTTTAAGGGGCTTTTACCCTATTAGGGTATGCCAGCCCCATAAGGCCTTAAGTTAAACAAATATCAATTTATGTATTAAATGCTAGACTATACAATTTAATAGCTTTTTTTTGATGTCGGTGTAGCCAAAACACTTTGAACTATACCGACATCCAAACGATTCAGATGTAACGGCTTCATCACTGCATTCCTTTTTGGTTGGCTTACTTTTAAAAAGTACATTTTCATATTATAGGATATAGACTTTGATGAACATTGCGATCCTTACAACCCTCGCAAATGTGAGTACGAAAACATATTGGCTGCAAGTCGCCGGATTGTGGGACAAATCGTACGATCGCCGCTCTTGGTAATAACTGTAGTTTACTAATTGTAGATTTATTGTTTAAAATTTATATTTCCTATTTTATATTTTAAAATCTTCTATTTTTCAGCAAGCTCAAATGTCAGAGAGCCTTGGAATGGACCTTTATTTAAAACAAGAAATCCTTCAATTTACTGGAGGGTTAATTTACTTCTTTTATTACAATCACTATTTTAATAAAGTAGTTCTCTTTAAATAATCACACAGGACTAAAATTTTCCATGCTCTACTTATTTAATTTGCATTTAACGAAGTTTTAGCAATTTCGTCATAATCAATAGCTTTTATTGGTACGGTATAAATTAAGTAGTTTAAAATACAGATATTACCAAGTTCGGCTACGATCAAGTGTCGCGGAATAAAAATTAAACTCATTAAATATTATGTAGGTACACGATTTAATATCATTACATTATGATCATCAATAGCCCATAACAGTCAATTGCTGGACATGGGCATCTCCTTAGAAATGGAGCTAATTGCCTATTATACAACAGTATCTTTTAAATTTTGTAAAATTCTTTCACATGTGAGCTAGCCGTACGGTGGAAATCACATACATTAATTCTGTAATCAAGACGCATAATGTTCACCGATAATGTCTCTCCTAATCATACAAAAGTATCATTTTTTGTCATTTTAAACATGTATTACTTTAATTTCCTTCTAATACACAAAGTTCTACCCGGCATTTTCCATCCAATTGTTGCCAAAGATTGCCTTCAAGCAACACGGCCGCCATTTGTTCCTCATAGCTTTAAAATACCGTTGTACCGCGGTAAAAGCCAAATTTTTATTTGACTGCCTCGGTGGCGTAGTGGTAGGGTACGCGACTGCTAAGCTTGAGGTCTCGGGTTCGATTCCCGGGTCGGACCAAATGTTTGTATGATCTGCAAATATTTGTTTTGGAGTTTGGGGGTTTTCTATGTATAATATGTATGTATTTACAAAAAAAAGTATAAAAGTATTTATATCAGTTTCTAGTACCCATAACACAAGCTCTGCTTAGCTTGGGATTAGATGATTGTGTGTTAGATGTCCGGAATAGTTATTTATTTAAACTCATCAATTACGTATCAAATCATTGCTAAATCATTATTTGCATGATTAGTTTCAAGGAGCGTGGAGTTCGAAATACTCTTTTGCTGCTTAATGATGAACAAAGGAAGTATGGCGTTGTTGCCGCCAGCTGGGGTAACCATGGTTGTGCCGTCAGCTATCACGCGACGCAGATGGGTATACCTAGTATTGTCGTGATGCCTCTATTAGCTGCAGTAACTAAAGTGAACAACTGCGAGAAGTTAGGCGCTAAATTAATTTTGTTTGGTGACAACATTGCTGAAGCTAAACATCATGCTATGGCAATTGCAAAAGAAAAGAAAATGATGTACATTAATGGGTTAGATATTTTGCATATTAAACTAATTTGACTTTAATTTTGTATAACACCATAGAGCAACACAGTTCGGCCGACCGACGGGGAGTAGGTACCCACAGCGTCTTTTTCCGAAATAAAACTGTCTTTTTTTTGCGGGGGGAAACCTTCGCACTACACATACACAGCTTAGATCTACATACAAAAACAATCACCTGTCACTACGCACCCACACATAATACAAAACATTCACAATTTTACACACACATAAACTCATTTTGTGTCACAACAGTATAATGCGTACGTCTGCCCATTTGGGCTTTTACTTCACCAGAGTTTACTATTTCTATAATACTATTTACTTACCCAAATACAGTCGACATTCAAGATATCGCTAGGCTGCTTGTACTCTTGAAACATTATAAAGATTTTAACTATTGATATATAAATATTTAAGGCTGTATACGCATTACGTAAATCTGTTATTTGTATTATTTATACCTGCTTACATTTACAGTTTTGATCACCCGAACGTTATAGAAGGCCAAGGTACAGTTGGTATCGAAATATTTGAACAACTGCCTGAGGTAGATGCAGTCCTGATACCATGCGGAGGTGGTAGTCTTTTAGCCGGTGTTGCCGTAGCTATTAAACATCTCAAACCTGACACTGAAGTGTATGTAAGTTTAGTACATTTAATTAATTTCTTCCTCCTCATGCATCATGGTTAAAGAGTTCTTTTTTGCTGATAACCTAATAATCTTGCCCGCTATCATTTTAATCTCACATTTTAATCTGACTTAAAGTGAACCTGTCATTAACTTAACTGGCGTTATATTATACAGAGGACACCGACCAATCTTCGCGTGGACAGATTCGATTCAGTTGCTAATAATAATATAATTGAAATACATTTAAAACAACTAGGTATATATAAATGATATATCACGTCACAAGTGCGTTGCCTTTGGGGGATGGGGAGAGGGGCAGAATTTTCTGTGAGGGCCTGAATGGGTCGGCTTGTGAAGTGATGTGGTATCACTCCAGTCGAGCCGGCCCATTCATGCCGAAGCGTGACTCTCGTAAAATTAGTTTTTTTAATTTTGTAATCTATATTTTAAAGCAAAAAGTTTGTAACCCTTTTCATGAAAATTATACGAAGGTAGGAGTATGAATTTTGAACAGTTGATTTTTATGTGGAGGAGGAGTGCAATAAGCTAAAATGAAATGAAACGAAATTAAATTAAAAAGGGCGAACTTCTACCTTTTTGCAACCACTCCTTATATATAGTCTAGGTGTGTGTCTGAGGATTAACATTCATATACTTTTTTAATATGACTTTATCAGGTTGATCCTAGTTTATGCCACGATAAGATGATATAAATTTATTATTCTGCTCTAAATATGCACATAACATGTTTTTCAGGGAATTGAAACAGATAAAACTTGTAGTATGGCAGAATCGTTGAAGAAAAATGAAAGAATATTTATGGCTATAGAGTCCAGTATTGCGGATGGATTAGCTGTAAATAAAGTTGGAGTGAATACATTTTATACCATTAAAGGACCACCTCCCGTAGTGGATAAAATGGTAAACCAAAATATTTAATAATAGACTATACTAGTTACAATTACAAGTACAAGTAAATATTAAAATAAATAATAGTATCACTGAAAAAAAAATCAAGAACTGTGGAGAACAGTTCATCATAACTTTCATCGGTATGTATTCGCATTATAATATGTACCGGTTTACCAAGCTTCGCTCCGTATGTTTTTATTGGTATTTTTTCTAAAAATGAATTCTAGCTAGATCGGTTTATCATCCCCGAAGCCCAACGCATCCTAAATTTTACACAAATATTTGAAGTCGTTTCCGAGATTCATATTATATATACAAGAATTGTTCGTTTAAAGGTATTAGATAGAGTACACACTTTATACATTTTACACACGGCAGTCTGGATCCCAAACTAATCAGATCCTGTATCATTGTAACCACACAGCTGATAAAATATTTGCATACTGTCCAAATACAGGAAAAATTATCTTGCTCGTCACACAGTTATTTGTTTTGGAAACCGTCTATCAAACCCACGTCGTCATCAACCACAAGTTAAACAGGACAGTCAAACTTAAGCAGGTTATAAATTTAATTCCATAAACTCTGAAAAAATTATTCCATTCCGTTCAAAAAGGTGATCGTCAATGAAGACTGGGTGGCACGCGCAGTCATGCACCTAGTTGAAGATGAAAAGTTTGTTGTCGAAGGATCCGGAGCTACCGGCGTTGCTGCACTCATGGCTGGCCTTCTCCCTAATTTGAAAGGCAAGAAGTGAGTTGCAGTTTAATTTTTAGGGTTTCGTACCTCAAAGGGAAAAAACGGAACCCTTATAGGATCAGTTTGTTGTATCCCTTGGAGCTGTGAAAAAATCAAAGTTCTAAGCCAACACAATCAAAAGAAACAGCCGTTTGTGCTGAAAATGTTCTACACTCGCAAGAACATCAAAACCCACAGGGTACTTCCCGTAAACTCAGAATCTTGACGTTTGATACGAAGTAACGTCTTATAGCACAAATAAAGGGAAAATAGCGAAAAACATACTGCTATTCAAAAATTGTAATTCATTCATTCAAAAAAATATTTTAAAAAAAGCCGGCGAAAAAGGGTGAGAAAAAAAGAGTGTGGCGCACTGAGGGTTTCGTACAAACCTGTAAAGTATAATATATGATATAATTAAAAAGTTATGGTTTTCGCAATTTTCCCTTCCTTTTTAAATTATGTTGATGTTTTTTTCCAGAGTTGTGTGCGTTTGTACTGGTGGTAACATAGATACTACCACAATGGCGCGCGCATTAGAGCGAGGCATGGCTTCGGAGGGGCGGTTGATTAAATTCAAGGTGACAGTGCGCGAACGACCGGCAGGCCTGGCTGATTTGTGTGGCTTACTCTCTAGCATGGGTGTTACAGTGCGTGATTGTTTACCTGAACGAGCTTGGATTAAGGGGGATGTGTATAGCTGTGAAGTAAGTAGAACCAAAGAAAATTGAATTACTTAATACTGGATAGAAACGAGCTTGTTTCTGGAGTTGCACGGTTACGTGTTTCCTTCTGATTGTTTTCATTAAATACTAACTACCACGGGACGATTTGATGTGTCTTTTATAAAAACTTGCTACAGCAGGTGGGCCATGTTTCGGTTGGATCAACCAGTGTTACCAGTCCTCAGAGCAATCCGATGGTAACCGATAAACTCTCCCCGACTTAGAATAATTCCAGGGAGTGGGGAGCACTTACAGTCTCCATCACACTTGTGACTTTGTGACCAATGATAGACACTTACCATCAGGTGACCTGTGTACTAGTTTGCCCTACATAAAAAATATCAAATATGTTCAGGGGCGGTGAAAATAATTTCGATAAAAATAATTGCTGTAAAAAAATAAATAACATGCCTTTCTTTATTTATTTAATTTTGATTTCAGTTTAAAATGACTGTAGAAACCAAAGGCTGGCCGCATGCAGAGGAAATAGAAGAAACTATCAAGAAACATTTTAAAATTTGCTTCTTCCCAGAACTCAAAGAGAAAACGAACAATTTGGCAACACCGCGACGAGGACCTTGCCTCGCCGCTAATCCCGTCTGCATGCAAAAAGTTACCTAATTTTGCAAAAAAACTTTTAGGCTTTAAATTAATTATAAACATGGATAATTATGTTTGGTATAAATCTTGTTAATATTACTAGTGCATTAAGTATCAATGTCAAGTCTACACACTGTCAGTGGAAAGATAATTTATTATTTTAAAGTACCTATACATTAAACTGTGCAACCGTACTCAGTCTTTTCTTAAATGGCTACGAGTAAGTTAGACGGTGAAGGAGTGTAACGGCAACACGAAGATGAGAAAAGACAAGTAGTAAGAAAAGAGAAATTTGCAAGTGCGAGCGTCAAACATGACGATAACGACTGGTTTATTAATTATAATGGTTCTCAAACTCCCCAACCACCATTATTTAATTTTTTGAATTCAATAGAACAAAAAAATCGACGGGTTGCACTCCGGGAGTGCCGGCAGAAGTGAAAACTTGAATATTAACGTTGTGCATTTTTTATATTTTGGAATGGTTAGAGAATAATTTTGTGCGAATTGCTTTCATTATCAGTATAAAAGTACTATTATTTATGTGGTGGAATACAATATTCATTTATTGCGCTATCGTACACAAACATGACAATTTATATTACATACACACACGAACATTCGCGCAAGCGCCCTGCGCCGCCTGTCCTCTCTCCATCCGTCTTACGAATTTTCGATCAGGTCACGTGACCTGACGCGAGTCTATACGTTCTCTCCATCCGTCACGAATTTTCGATCAGGTCACGTGACCTGACGCGAGTTTATACATTTTTACCCATTCCAAAAAAGTACACAGCGCCGCTAAAGAAGTTTTCACTTCAAAAAGTTTTATCGGTATCATATATTTAAATTAAAATATTTTGTTTTTGAAATACACAACAATGAAATGCATTTTGCGTTTTTTTTAATAGAATGGTGACTGAAAATATTTCCATTATTTCGCATTATATTGCTTTAATAGTGGTAACTGGATAGTGACGTCACACCGTGTCGCTCTCGGAATGCGAGACCTTCTTTTCTTAGACCACGGTTGAAATGAACAAAGAGGAAAACTTAAAAAAAAAAACTAACAAAACTACTGTTGTTTCTTTTAAATCTTTCTTTTTTAACCAGTGACAATAACTTCTTATAGCCTTCGTTAATAATTATAACGTACATCATTGTAAACTGCAAAAGTATAAATTTGCACAAGTATAGATGAAGAAAGCAGATCTACAGATCAACAAAACTGTGTATTGAACTGTCGCCTGTGATATTCCGGCACCAATACCAATAGATGGCGTTGCGTGTAACATATCCGAAATATTTTACACGCAACGCCATCTAGACCCAAGCTAAGCGGAGCTTATCTTATGGGTACAAGACAACTGTTAAAAATACATATATACTTGTTTTTATAAATACATATCCGAAACAAATATTTGCAAATCATACAAACATTTGCTCTGACCCGGGAATCGAACCCGAGACCTCAAGCACACCAGTCGCATACGCTACCACTGCGTCGCAGAGGCAGTCAAAATTTGTTTACTTTCGAAACATGCGTTTAACAATAATATTGTTATATGACGATGATTAAATACAAAGTATACAAAAAAGATTAATCTAAATAAATTTGCAAACAAAGGTGAATAGGTTCCTCCAGACTTTGTGAACAAATAATTTCAAGTAAAGAGCCAGGAACAGAGGAACAGTAGAGTGTAAAAATCGTTGGGTAAAAAAACATTTGGGGACTTGGATGCATATTATTACCCCACGTGGTTCTATATGGTGCGATATATTTCGCACTCGTCCACCAGAAACAAGGCCCCCTTCTCATTCAGACTTATGAGTGCTAAATAAACTATTTTGTAATCTGAGACTGTAGCTTTCCTGAACCAGACCAGAAGGATTTCGGTAAAGTAATTTAAAATTACTTTTTTTTTGTATAAAGCTTTTAGTTTTATAACTCCAATTACTCGTATTAAGCCAAAAATCAAAAGGTTACCTCAAACTTTATTTAACCAAAAGTTGGATCATTTGATGCAAGAATTGTCTCCCAATAAAAACCAAGACCATGCTAGTACAGACGTTAATTTTCCCAGTCATTGACTATGGTGATGTGTGTTACCTCGACCTGAATGCGGATCTCCTCAATAAAATAGACCGGCTTCTCAGCAATTGCATTCGATTCATATTCAAATTACGAAAATACGATCATGTATCCGCTTCCCGAACGGAACTGTCATGGTTACCTATAAGACAGCGCCGCAGTTTACGGGCGTTGACCACGTTCCACTCTCTTCTCCATTCTCCCAACTCACCCACTTACCTAATATCCCACGTACAATATCTTTGCTCTAACTATGACAGAATTCTTCGTTCTTTCTTCACCGTCCAAGCTGTAAATCTCTGGAACGCCCTCCCCTTAGATATCAGGTCGTGTATCAGCCGATTAACCTTCAAGATTAGAGTACGCAAGCACTACGGAGACTTGTCGACGGAGTCATCGGAATGATCATCTATCTATTTCCAATTTTATATGGGCTTATGTAAATATGTCTGTATGTATTATTATTCATATCTCATGTGTGTATATAAATATGTATGTGTGTGTATGTATGTGTATTTTTACCGTGGGAGAGCTATGCTTCGGCATGAATGGGTCGGCTCGACCGGAGTGATACCACGGCCTCACAGAAAACCGGTGTGAAATAGCGTTTGCGCTGTGTTAAACCGAGTGAGTGAGGATACCGGAGGCCCATACCCCAACCCCTACCCCCATCTCCTTTCCCATCCCCCAAAAGTCGGCAACGCACTTGTGACGCCTTTGGTGTTGCGGGTGTCCATGGGCGGCGGTAATCGCTTACCATCAGGTGATACGTCTGCTCGTTTGCCCGCTATTCAATAAAAAAAAAAGGATATTTGTGTGTGTATATATACACAAATACAAATTTTCATTAACAATAATCAGATATATATATAAATACAAATTTATGATGTTTAAGTTGCGTACCTTTATGTATAATTCTCACTAGCTTCAATAATACACCTGCTACACACAGCTCTGTAGCACCCAAAGGTTGACTGGAAGATAATGCCTATGGAAAAAGAAATTAATAAATCAAATGATTAATTAATGACAAACTGTAAACTAAAAGTTTGACTAGCGATATAAAGAAACACAGTAGGGAGCTGCTATACGCGGGCTCTTTGTATGTAAGTGAGTACAGCCCAAGTAGATGTATGCATTACACTGCTTGAAATAACACATAATGTATTTATGTCATTTATGTGTGTACGAAATTACGAATGTTTTCCTTTTATTGACTGCCTCGTTGACGCTATGGTAGCGTACGCTACTGCTGTGCATGAGGTCTCTGGCTCGATTCCCGGGTCGGGCCAAATGTTTTTATGATCTACAAATATTTGTTTCGGAGTTTGGGTGTTATCTTTGTATATTATGTTAGTATTTACATTAAAAATTATGTATTATTTTATTATTATTATACAGCTATGGCAATCGTTATTGGGAAGTTAGTGCCCTCAAATATACTGACAACTAGTTCAACCTTCGAATTCAGTTCGCCCTCAGGGTTGCGGAGGTCAGATGCCAGTCGCTCTGTGTAAAAACTGATATTCAGGTAAAATCGGTTGAACTGGTAGCCGACCCCAAATAATATTGGGAATAATAAAGGCTAGGAAGATGATGATTTACATTAAAAATTATAACATGTACTTATATCAGTTACCTAGTACCCATAATACAAGCTCTGCTTAGTTTGGGACTAGATGGCGGTATGTGTTAGATATCCGAAATTATTTATTTATTTATTTTATTTTCTTGTTATTTGTAAGTTGTATAGGCGATTGGTCTTGTATGTGAATCTAAAATGTGTAGGTGTGAAAATTTTCGGATTTATTTTTCATCGGGAAAACGCTATGACTCCTCCCCTCCAATCCACCAGGGTCCACCACCGTATCGAACAGAATTCTGAATTAAACTCCTTATAAATTGGCTATGGACAAATATGCTATCGAACCTTTTTATAGGATCAGAAAAACAAAAGGCAAATTAAAAATAAAATGTAAACAGTATTATAAAATTCATAAGCGTTATGTCGATCATGTAACTTTAAACCTGTATATTTTTTGTACCAACACTCAAAATATCAATATGTGTAGTCTTCCGTGATAACTTTGCCACAACCAACCATCGCTAGATAAGAGAGAAAACAGTTTAATTTGTTCAAAATGGCCAGTACCGTAAGTTATCCTATGTGACTAAGGAAATGCATCAACGCAGAGATTCACATTCAATTTACTCATTCATGCCAGATCATAAGATTTAATTATAAGTTATAACCTTCGTGAACAGTCCTGTTGGACATAGGCCTCTCCTTAACAATAAAGTTTTTGCCCACTAAGGGTATGTTATTGTGGTTGTCCATGGGCGGCGGTAATCGCTTACCATCAGGTGATACGTCTGCTCGTTAGTGCCATATTCCATAAAAAATATGATTTGTTTCAAGGTTTCCTTCTGTGTGTAGGTTGCTTCCTTAGTCGGCTCTTATGAATTTTTACGAAATCTATCACAACACGGATATAATATATAAGATAGCACTCTTCAGTACACAAAATTACTATAGAAAACATATATTGCACAAACAACATAATAAACAATGTGTTTTTATAATAAACAATGTCTATGGTGTATAGAAAGTTTGTCAGTTTTTACAATAATTGTGAGGATAAACCTGGCGGGATTACTGATGACTGGTAATAATATTACTGGTTATATTATCACATCTCTAAATTATGTTTACTATTAGTTTTATACAAGCAGCAGGGGTTTTATATATTATGATTAACGTCTGTATTTGTGAGTCTGTTTTTTTATATCTGTGACCATAGATCAGAATATGATAAATGCAATTTCATTACTTTACAGGACAAGCAATTAAATTAAGAAGAAATCTTGAAGGCATTTTTTAATAACAATATTCATTTTTTCTATTACTGTTTGTAACAAAGGCCTCAAAAATACTGTTTAATATCTTTATATATATTATTTATTCACTATATTTTATATAAAATGGTAAGAAATTGTTATTCGCTATTGGACAAACGCCCCGAAAGTTGCGTTTGCGAGATGGCGCTACTGTCGTACAAGTTCCTAATAGCACAGATAAAGGACAAATTATACTCGTACCTTAAGGTTTGTATGGAACCCTAGGTGCGTGAGTTGAACTCCCACTTTGCTGGTTTTTGTCCTTGAAATATGAATTAGTAGTTTAATTGATGTTTAGTTCATCAGCTAAATCGGTAGGTACCCTCCAAGATATTAACGTGTTAAACATTTCAAATAAAATTTGTTGTTTTAGGACGCAGACTTTGATGAATTTTGTGATCCAGACAATCCACGTATGATAGAATTTGATGGTATATCAGCAGCCCATCAACGTATAATGGGACAAATCGTTCAAACGCCATGCAAGGTGAGAAATAATGCAGTATTTCAGTTGGTATATCACATAGAACTACAGTGCCGAGCTTTCACCCTTTAGGGAATAAAGTGGGAACTTCGTGATTCCCATACACCAAGGAGTATCTATAAGGCATAGACGGTCTACGGCCCGTCAGACTACAAGAGATTTTCTTTCTGGGCTACGCTTAGATTCCCAACTGTATACCCAAGACGGCATATGATTTTTGGTCGGTTCGAGTCCGACATAAATCACCAGCCGTCCAATAAGTGGGTGGTATTAGGGGATTTCTGTTCAAAGGGTTGGGAGTATATTTATACAATTTTTTTTAGATTTTATACTAAGAAATATTTGTAATAAATAAAAATACTAGGCAAAATATATTTTCCGAAAGTACTTATTATTTAGAGGACCAAAAGATTTGGGTGTTTCCTTTTTAGATTGCCTTAAAGACAGTAAATCTCAAACTTAATATATGTAAATAACTTTTATGGACTTTACTAATGCTAATTTTATTTACTAATTTTATACGTATGTACGAGTATATACTCGTACATACGTATAAAATTAGATGGAAGTAAATCTCTCCAAACGGATTTGTTTACCGACATTTAAGTAGTTTTGAATTAAGGTATATATTTGAAATGCTTATTGTTTCCGTAGAGAGCATTGATGTCAGAAGATCTTGGAATGGAGATATATTTGAAACAGGAATTTCTCCAATACACTGGCAGGTTAGTATTTTTAGCCGACTTAAAAAAGGAGGAGATTCTCAATTCGTCTGTTTTTGTGTTTGTTACCTCAGAACTTTCGACTGGGTGAACTGATTTTGATGACTCTTTTTCTATTTGAAAGCAGTTGGTCTCATTTCAGTTTGGCCCAGTTTTTGAAGTTAGTTTTTTGTTAAAATTTTAGATTTTTTACGTTACGCGTCAAGTCTGTAAAAGCGATAAATGTCATTGCAAATGCGAATGTTATTTTGTTTACTGCTTATATCTTTATACCTTAACTAAGTACTTAGAAATTTCCATATCTAACGAACATATGAGGACAAATTAAAAGTCTGTGAAAGTACGAAATTAATACCTTTTTTATGGCATAGGGGGCAAACGAGCAGACTTATCGCCTGATGGTAAACGATTATCGCCGGCCATAGACACCCGTAACACCATAGACGCCTATGCATGCCGCAGCGTGACTCTCCCACGGACACATACAATTAATTCTGTCACTTATAGCACTTTGAAGCAATATCTTATTCATGTACAATTAAAAAAATACAATTTCGTTCTCGTCATACGTCCTTCCCCAAGTGTGACTGGCATTGCTGGAATAGATAGTTGTAGGTCCTACTGCAGTGCATATTCGACCTCGTTTTCAAACTCCGTATTGTTGCCTTCATTTGATGTAAAGATCGCGGCTAAGACAAATATTGGCTTTTTCTTTACTTGTCTTTGCCCAGCCAGATGAAGTTCTAATGAGGCATTTATATTGCTGTGGCCTGTTTAACGCCTTTGTAAACTTCCAGAGCGAGTATTCTGTCGATTTTGTGGCAGTTACTTTCCAATTTGCTTTGTAGTGCAATATTGAGATTATCTATTGAATTTTTTAACGTTCTAATATCTTTGTTGAGAGCAGTCTTATCATTTCTATGTCTAGTTTGGTGTCAAATTCGACGTAATCTCCTTTTCTCTAGTATTTGGCGTCTAATCTCAAGAGATACATTCCCAACCACTTGGCATTTTTTCTTCCTTTTTTAGAGATGTGTTAATCCAGCAGGTCTTTTTATATCGTTAGTAAAGTAGTAGTAGTAGTTGGGTTGCGTCATCTATTTCGTCAGGTGTTTTTAAGGACACCCAGCTCTATGTTTTAATCAATATAGCCTCTGAAGCCTTCCCAACCTGTAAGATAATTGCACAAGGTTTCAGGCTTTCATAGCTAATGACAGACGTACTTATTATTAGGGATACAGTAGTGTGCTCAGAACTACTACCTAGACAGGATTCAGCATTCATATAATTGTCCGAAAGTTCCATAATCACGAAGAAGTCCAGCAGATCTGATTTTTTAAGCGGATCAGTTGGCCAGTAAGTTGTTCTCCCGATGAGATAAATTTGTTTTCATAAAGGCTTAGTTTTAGTTGCCTGCCGCTAGTTGTTGTTAACCTTTAGACTTAGCATGTATTTTTGGCATTCCAGTCACCACCAGCCACAAATCTTCCCCCCTATGTTAAGAAGCATTTTTTTAAAGTGTGTTGCACTAATTATATGCCTCGGTGGACAGTATATTGAAGACTGTTTGAGCTGCTTTCTACTGAAATGGTCTTTCAGTTTTATCTGAGATTGATTTTTTGTATAATAAGATTTGTAATAAACAAAATGCAAGCAGTAAATACAAAACTGATGGCTTTTCGTCGGAGCCATCAGTATAATTATAAATTTACAACTTTGTTTAATAACATCTTGCATGTTATGAATATATCCTGTATGAACATACTAACGTAATCTTACGATTTCTTGTTTGATTAGTTTCAAGGAGCGTGGACTGCGTAACACCCTTTTGCAGCTTGATGAGTCCAAAAAGAAAAACGGTGTAATAGCTGCCAGCACGGGTAACCATGGTTGCGCCGTCAGTTTTCACGCGACACAGATGGGTATACCCAGTATTGTCGTCATGCCCGTGTTCGCACCAGTAACTAAAGTGAATAGATGCGAAAAATTGGGTGCTAAATTAGTGATGCATGGTAAAAATATGGCGGACGCTAAAAGTCACGCTATGGCTCTAGCGAAGGAGAAAAATATGCAATATGTTAACGGGTTAGTTCATTTGCTTATTATTAGTTAACGATGTGTTTGTTAAATAGTTTAACATTAACAATAATGGGGACAAACAAAAAAGCGTATGTCTCATTTTCAAATACAGCATCTTTTCAAAACGTTAGACCATACTTAGGTAATGTACGTCCTTATCTATACACCTTTCCAACTAAAGGTTCTGAAGTATCGTGCTGTGCCTTTACAAAAACTTCACATTTGCAGTTTCGATCACCCGCATGTTATTGAAGGCCAAGGTACAGTAGGCATTGAAATAATAGAACAAGTACCTGATGTACAAGCAGTGTTAATTCCTTGCGGGGGTGGCAGCCTTTTGACTGGTGTTGCTGTAGCTGTTAAACATCTTAAACCTGATACTGAAATATATGTAAGTTTCAAAAGAAATACTCGTACCTATTTTATATCACATTCGTACCCTACCCGTCACGTCGGGTCGTTACGTACCCTATAGGTAAAGACGCATCTGAAAGTGCGGTGCACAAAGGCCCAGCAGTTTTAGGGGCGCCGTTTTACTTTTAATTAATCTGCGCGCTTACTAAAGGGCGCTAGGGTGATGATTGCACACGGGCGCTTCACGAGCTAGAGATGCCTCTGATCACACAAGGACGAAGTAGTTAACTTGTTGCTAATGCGTACTACTACTACTAATGCGTACTAATGCGTTTTCTCTACTATTTTTTTCTAGGGAATCGAAACAGATAAAACATGCAGTATGACGGAATCTTTAAAGAAAAACGAAAGGATTTTTTTAACCATTGATTCGAGTATTGCAGATGGATTAGCTGTAAACAAAGTGGGAGTAAACACCTTCCATACTCTCAATGCAGGGGGCAAGGTGGATAAAATGGTATATAGTATATTTTTGTCAGCTCGTTACTACATAACGAATTTATTCATCTGTGGCGACCTCCACATACAGCGCTATCTACCGAAGATACACTGAACTACGGAGCAACGTACAACACGAAGAAACTAACAATCCTGAATCGCGCAGTAGAAGTTCTCGCAGATGTACAACATCCCAACATCAACTGTTGGGCAGTAGCCCGCCAGGCATGATCACCTCGTCTGGTCGGAGGATCTTCCCTTTCCCTTAAATTCTACGACATTTGTAATTGGAAATACTTATTTCGATTTGGGATGCGGTCTTTTTGTGTAGTAATCACTCATTGCATACCGCAAGAAGAAAGCAATTGGTGAATGAATATCATTGGGAAAGCTGATTATGAAATATGAATTCTTAAATGCATTCGTATTTTTGAACTAATCGTTCAATAATGTACTGTACTACATTCCTATTGTAACTATGTAGGTAGTTGTGTAAAGTATTAGTCTTTTTAATGATAAGATAATCAAATAGATGAATTAGGCGTTTATGAACAAAAGAGCTTTTTACTCAGGTGGTCGTGAACGAAGATTGGGTCGCACGTGCCATCATGCATATTATAGAAAAAGAGAAATATGTTGTGGAAGGAGCAGGAGCTACTTGCCTTGCTAGCCTCTTGGGAGGACTCCTTCCCAATCTGAAAGGAAAAAAGTGAGTTTCTTATAATTATCATCAACAGCGTACGGCAGTCCACTGAACATGGCCTCTTCTTAGGAAGGAAGCTTCGTCTGTTGGCAAAGCTTGGCACAGTTTGGTATAGGGTGTGTTTCGAGGTTTTATTCTATTTGCAAAGCTGTTTTCCTGTGTAGTTTGCGCCGGTCGGCTCTTGAGACGCGGCTCGACACCCATGAGATGAATAGGTCTCATGACACTTCAATTTCATGATTCGTCACCATTGTGTGGATTAAGAATACGGTTAAGCCTTAATCTGTGTGTCTAAATCTAATAAGCAAGAATACATTTGTGGCAGATTTTTTTATGTATATCTTATAATACATATATAAAATTCTCGTGTCACAATGTTAGTTACCATACTCCACCGAAACGGCTGGACCGATTTTTATTAAATTTTGTGTGCATATCAGGTAGGTCTGAGAATCGGCCATCATCTATTTTTCATTTCCCTAAATGTGTAGTCCAGTCCTAATTTTTTTTTTTTAATTTTTATGTTTTTTTTTTTATGATACAGCATTAGAAAATATATACAACCCTGAATTTTCAACCCTCTACGATCAACCCCTAGTTTTCCATCGCGATTTTTTTTGACCCACCCGTAAAATATATATTCCTTTTTATGGCAAAGCAACGTTTGTCGGGTCAGCTAGTATATATATATTATATATATTTCTCTAAAATTTTAGCCGTTTATTAGTATATTTAACTAATAATTGTGCTGCTTTAGAAAACATTTTTAGTACTCGCAATAAAGTAGCACAGAGTGCCAATTCTCATGGGGCGCCACCGTTAATAATCTTTGTTTACCCTATCTACTTTTCATATTCTACTTTACCGATTAAATAGATTTTTCCTTTTGCAGAGTTGTGTGTGTATGTACCGGAGGCAATATCGATAGCACGACTCTAGCTCGTGCATTAGAACGAGGAATGGCTGCAGAGGGCCGGCTCATCAAATTCAAGGTGATCGTGGTCGACCGGCCCGGCGGTATGGCTGACTTGTGCACGTTGCTCGCTAATATCGGTGCGACAGTGCGTGATTGTATACCTGAGAGAGCTTGGATTAAAGGAGATGTGTTTAGCTGTGAAGTAAGTAAAACTATATTTATAGCTTTCTGGTACTAATAGTCCTCTAAGCTAAGCACGTACCGACAACAAACTGATATGGTAACAAAAATATATCAAATTTCTGATTATTGTTCTGATAGCATCAATACTTATTTGTTTATATTTTTGTCAGTTTATGGTTTGTATTATATATAAATGTAAGGTATTTTTGCAATTACGACGATATTCGTAAAAAAATACGCCCAAAATCAAGTTCTGATCCACGGTCAAAGGATACAAATAAAAAAAATAACCAAAAGTTTGAATAAACTGTAGATCCATAGACGCTGGGAAAAGTAACCTAAACAACAGTGGTTATAGACTACGGGCCCGTATCGTAAATTGATGGGTCATGTGAACCACCAGGAGACTTTTTTAGAAAGATACAGGGGCATAAAACAATAATAATAACAAACAATAACAATAAGCGTCAATTTCAATATCTCTTCTAATCCATTATCCCGCAACGCCGTACATAAATTAGGTGACAAGGGAGAAAAATCGACGGTTGCTACTCCCTCCCCTTCACCTATACTCAGTTGGACAGCTTCCAAGTGGCAGCATAGTGCTGAATGTTATTGTTTTATGCCCCTGTATCTTTCTAAAACAGTCTCCTGGTGGTTCACAATGACCCATCAACTTTCGATACGGGCCCGTAGTCTAATAGGATTTCAATAAACTTCTACACATATTGTAAAGAGATTACAAAGGAAAACTTACTATTGTATTATATATAATAGAATATAATTTGATCTAATCAAAAAATTATGAATACTATTATTATTTACAGTTGAAAACTATTGTTGAAACTAAAGGATGGGATCACGCAAGGGAAATGATACAAGCAGTCAAGAAACACTTCAAGGAGTGCTACTTCCCGCCGATTTATGATCAACTGCTAAATCCACCGGCTTCCCGGCGCGGGCCTTGCCTCGCACCTAATCCTCTGTGCATGCAAAAAAATTGAACATTAAACTGTTTCCTCAATCGATAACAAACAAATCGTCATGCAAAATGTAGAAATAGGTTCCCGGTTGTGTTTAAATCATGAATCAGTTAAATCTTACCACGACCGAAACTATTCGAATAAAACAATGGGAATAAGTATTTAACATTAAATAATAAAACACGATCGAGAACCCTTCCCTGTAAATCTGTAATAAATATATATGAACATATTGTGTAAAAGATGTAACTCATACCAAGTAACTAAATAGATTGTAAGCAAGCGTTTAATAATAAAGTATTCAGACCCCAGAGCTTTAATTTAATTTGTTTGTCAAATATTCTCTTACAGAGTCGTAGTCACACCAATATGAGAAACAGGATCTTTTATCTTGTTTGTCATACTAACTATCATTCTACGCCATGAAAGAAATGTGTATCATAACAGCTAATACGGTATCTACAGAAAGTACAGGGCTGGCAACGCACTTGTGACACCTCTGGTGTTGCATTCAAAAGTTCAAGAAGCCAGAAAAGCAGTGGTAGTCACTATCCTCAATGCTAATAGGGACAATGCAGCATGGTGACCCACACTATGGCGGCCTAGTGAGATGCTTTTTCACGCTCCGCTTAAAGGACCCGTGTTCATAGTGGGAGGGAAACACGTACGCAGGTAGTGAGTTCCAGGTTTTGACCGCTCGGCACAGGAAGGAAGAACCGAAGCGGTGAGTACGAGAGCGTATGTCTACCACTCTGAAGCGGTGTCTTCCAAGACCGCCACGTGTTGTCCTCTTCAGAACACTCTCTCATGATAAAGGCGATAGAGGACTGCCATAGAGGTGAAATCTTTACGCAACTGCAGAGGCTCAAGGGACTCGGTGGCCGGGGTCTGCCGACAATGCGGCATTGCTCGCCGCTGCAACCGATCGAGAGCGACGAACAGATACTGCGCGGCTCCATCGCAAAGATGAGAACAGTATTCCACGCACGAGCGAACTTGGGTCTTGTAAAGAAGACACAGATGCTCGGGCGAGAAGAACCGTCTCACCTTATTAAGGATACCTATATTCCGCGAGGCCGCCTTAGTGACACTCTCAGGCTAATTGCATAAATCAGATCATAAACTCTACTCTCTCTCTTCTCTCTCTCTCTCTCTCACACATACTTTCTGTTGTGGTTTACTCAAAACACATATAATAGGTTATCTGTAAACAGTTATGTATTCCTATGTATAGATAGATGTCATAAATAAATCATTCATTCCCTTCCTTCTTCTTGAGTTATACGAGAGCACGTTGTTTCATTTCTAACAGTCTTAATAATAAATTATTAATAGGTTATGGGCCCAGAACGTATCTGGCATAATATAATTAGTTTCTCGCGACAGTGTATTGTGTTATTTCAATAGTTGCAGTATAGAAACAGTATAGTTGTGAAATAAGTGCTCGTGTAGTGACGTAAAAATGGCGTCGCACACAAATTATTTAATAAACGTTCCCAAGCTCAAAGGACGCGAAAATTACACAGAATGGTGTTTCGCGGCGGAAAATTTTCTTGTATTGGAAGGCACGCTTGGAATTATCAAACCAGAAGCAGGTCAACCAGAGATTTCTGCAGCCGATGATGCTAAAACCCGAGCTAAATTGATTTTAACAATAGATCCTTCTATCTATGTGCACATCAAAGGAGTTACATCTACAAAGGAACTGTGGGATAAACTTAAATCCTTATATGACGATTCGGGATTCACTAGAAGAATAAGTCTATTGAGAAGTCTCATATCAATTCGTCTAGAAAATTCTATTTCAATGAATTCCTACGTTACTCATTTAGTGGAAACGGGACAAAAATTAGCGGGAACAGGATTTAACATCAGCGACGAATGGATAGGATCATTATTATTAGCTGGATTAACTGAAAAATTCTCCCCAATGATAATGGCAATCGAACATTCGGGAATGAGTATTACAACGGACGCCATTAAATCAAAATTGCTTGATATGGAAACGGAAGTGAATGGAAGCGATAGTTCTGCCTTTGGAAGTTTTAAAAACAGGTTGTACCAACATAAGAAATCAAACCAAAGCAAAGATGGCGGGCAGATGCAAATGTCAAAGCCTAAAGTTGTTAAATGTTTCAAGTGCAAAAAGTTGGGACACTATAGGAATCAGTGCACAAATACTGAAAAAGAAATGGAAAATAAACAAACAAACGCATTTAGTGCAGTCTTCCTTAATGGTTTTTATAGCAAGACTGACTGGTATATTGACTCAGGAGCGAGCGTGCATTTGACAACAAATAAACATTGGATTCAGAATGCACGTTATGATCACAGCATGAAAGAAATTGTTGTTGCGAACGATAACAAAGTGCAAGTTACATGTTTTGGCGACGTGAAAATTACTACATGCGCAAATAATTGTAATTATGATGTGACAGTTGAAAAGGTTATGTGCGTTCCGAGTCTGACAACAAATCTTCTATCCGTGAGTCAATTGATAAACAAGGGCAATACAGTATCCTTCAGAGAGAGTGGTTGTGATATCTACAACAGAATGGGAAACTTAGTGGCCACAGGCACTTTAGTCAATGGGGTGTACAAGCTGATTACACCAGTGCACCTGTCAGCTGCAGCGGTGGTATCTAATGAGATGTGGCATCGAAGACTTGGTCATGTCAATAGTACTTACCTGAATAGAATGCAGAATGCTGTTAAAGGTTTATCCATTGAAGAGAAGGCAGATATAAGCAAAAGTTCCTGTGTAACCTGTTGTAAAGGGAAGCAGAGTCGTTTGCCGTTCCCCAGCAATGGCAACAGATGCACTCAGTTACTCAATGTGGTGCATACGGATGTGTGCGGACCAATGGAGAATGTCTCCATAGGAGGATCAAGGTACTTTATAATATTCATTGATGATTATAGTCGAATGACTCACATTTATTTCATGAAGAATAAACATGAAGCTTTTCAATGTTTTAAAGACTATGCAGCCAAGGTAGAGAATTTACTTGATTGTAAAATTAAGGTGTTACGAAGTGACAATGGTCTTGAATTTTGTAGCAATGAATTTGAAAATTATTTAAAGCAAAAAGGCATAGTTCATCAAAAGTCTAACCCCTACACCCCACAGCAAAATGGATTAAGTGAAAGAATGAACCGCACTATTATTGAAAAGGCTAGATGTTTATTGTTTGATGCTAACATGAAGAAAGAGTTCTGGGCGGAGGCAACTAATACTGCTGTTTATTTACAGAACCGGACAGTATCAGTCACTTTAAATAATAAAACTCCTTATGAATTGTGGACTAATAGTAAACCTGATATTAGTCATATCCGAGTGTTTGGGAGTACAGTAATGAAGCATGTGCCCAAAGAAAAAAGGGTAAAATGGGATAAGAAATCTGAAGAGTGTATCCTGGTGGGTTATGCTGAAGATACAAAGGGATATAGAATATATAATCCTCAAACCAAGGTAATTACAACAAGCCGAGATGTCGTTATTATCGAGAAGGACATGAGCAGCAATGTAATAGTAAATGACAAGAATTTGGCAACTAATTTTGAAGAGCAGAAGAGTTCAGATTCAGTGGGGGACAATAGTCAGTCAGATGAGTTTTTCATGTCTGCAGATAGTGCTGGTGATTCTACATTTGTGCTTGATGAAAGTGAAAACTCAGACAGTTCTACTGCAAGTACTAGCAGTGTGGTAAAGAGATTACCTGCTAGAGAAAGACATCCACCGAAGAGGTATGGTTATACAAATATGTGTACAGCGAGTGCCACTGTTAATGACAGTGAGTTATCTTTGGAGGAAGCTCTAAATGGTCCAGAGAAGGAGCATTGGTTGCGTGCTGTTCAGGAGGAGCTACAGTGCTTCGAAGATAATAATGCATGGGAGCTTGCGGACGCCCCATTAGACGGAACAATTGTGAAGTGTAAGTGGGTTTTAAAGAGAAAGTGTGACAGTGAAAATAACATTTGTTATCGTGCTAGACTAGTTGCTAAAGGTTATAATCAGAAAAGTGGTATTGACTATAATGAGACTTTTTCACCTGTGGTTAGGCATACTACGTTACGATTGTTATTTGCTTTAGCTGTACAATTAGATTTAAATACTTGCCATCTGGATGTTAAGACTGCGTTTCTTAACGGAGAATTGGAAGAAACCATATACATGCAAAAGCCAGACTGTTTTGAATGTTCTAATGATGATAAATGTAAAGTTCTAAAGTTGAACAAGGCTATATATGGTCTCAAACAATCCTCCAGAGCATGGCATAAGAAAGTGGATAATGTCATGTTTACTAGTGGTTATAAAAAATCCAAATTAGAACCATGTTTGTATAAGAAAATTGTAAATGGTCTCAGGACAATAGTTACATTGTACGTAGATGATTTTTTCATATTTACTAATGATAAACAAGAAATTAAATTATTAAAAGAGACTTTGAGTAGCCAGTTTAAAATTAAAGATTTAGGGCAGATAAAACAGTGTCTTGGTATAAATGTTAACATTGACAAAGAGAATAATTTCATTACTTTGAGCCAAGAAAACTATATTGATCAATTATTATTTGAATTTAATATGTGTGAGAGTAAAACAGTAGATACTCCATTGGAAATTAAATTAAATGTTGAGAAATGTCAAGGTACAATTAGTAATAACCCTTACCAGCAGCTCATTGGGAGCCTGATGTACTTAGCAGTACTTACAAGGCCAGATATTGCCTATGCAGTAGGATACTTAAGTCAGTTTAATAAATGTCATAGTAATGAACATTGGATGTATGCAAAACGAATATTAAAGTATTTAAAGAAAACTAGAAATTTAGGTTTAAAGTATTGTAAAACAGGTAATGTTGATATTCAGGGTTATGTTGATGCCGATTGGGCAAATGATCCTATAGACAGAAAATCATACACTGGTTTTTGTTTCATGTTGTCTGGTTCGGTTATATCATGGGGTTGTAAAAAACAAAGAACTGTAGCGCTGTCAAGCACAGAAGCCGAGTACATGGCTGTTACAGAAGGTTGTAGAGAAGCTGTGTATCTTTTAAATTTGCAGTGTGAGATTACTGAACAAATGTATACCATTAACTTGTATAATGATAATCAAAGCTCTCAAAAATTGTCTGAGAATCCTATGTTTCATAATAGAACCAAACATATAGATGTTCGCTATCATTATTGTAGAGAAGTAATCTCTAAAAAATTAGTTAAAGTTAATTATTTGCCTACCTATAATATGCCAGCTGATATGTTGACAAAAAGTTTGTGTTCAACTAAACACCATAAATTTGTAAAGATGTTAGGCATTGTAAATGTATTAGAATAATACTGTATTTTGAGAGTGGGGGTGTTGTGGTTTACTCAAAACACATATAATAGGTTATCTGTAAACAGTTATGTATTCCTATGTATAGATAGATGTCATAAATAAATCATTCATTCCCTTCCTTCTTCTTGAGTTATACGAGAGCACGTTGTTTCATTTCTAACAGTCTTAATAATAAATTATTAATACTTTCCTTCACTGCATGATATATTTTGCTTACTTCTTTTACAAAAACAAATTATACAAATAAATTACACTTTAAATGACAAGTAAAACATAATACATATATCATTTATGCGTTATTGTGCGTTAAACTGCCTCTTTAGCGTAGTAGTAGCGTATGCAACGGTTGTGCCTGAGGTCTCGGGTTCGATTCCCGGGTCGGACCAAATGTTTGTATCATCTGTAATTATTTTTTTTCGGAGTTTGGGTGTCTTCTATGGACATATAGTATGTATATATTTGCAAAATATAGTATACATGTATTTATATCAGCTATCTAGTACCCATAACACAAGATCTGCTTAGTTTGGGACTAGACGGCGTTGTGTATTAGATGTCCGAAATATTTGACTGCCTCGGTGGCGCGAGTGGTAGCGTAAGCGACTGCTGTGCTTGTGGTCTCGGGTTCGATTCCCGGGTCGGACCAAATGTTTGTATGATCTGCAAATATTTGTTTCGAAGTTTGGGTGTTTTCTATGTATAATATGTATGTATTTACAAAAAAAAAGTATCTATTTATTTATATCAGTTGTCTAGTACCCATAACAAGCTCTGCTTAGCTTGGGACTAGACGGCGTTGTGTGTTAAATTGTCCGAACTATTTATTTATTTAAAAATACGAGCGACGCGGCGACGGCTTAAAATATAAACTTTCTATAAATGTTACAGATAAATAATATTCTTTTCTAAATATATGACACTTTCTGACAGAAAGACACGAAATAGACATTCAAAATATCATACATATTGTCATACCCTATATAATAATAATGCAATCTCCAAACTGAATTATAAACTCATGGCTTAAACAAATAAAATCAGATAATACATGAGACTATTTCTGATCATGAAAATTTAATGTAGCTCTATTGTCATCATGCCTAGAAAACCCTACGGTCCACCGGTACAACCGGAATGTGGGAAACCATCTCTTGGTTTAGCACCATCAGTACTCGCAAAACGTGAGACCAGTTACAAAGATTACACGGGATGTCCAGTAAGTCTTTTCATGTTTAGCTATAGTAATCTTATGTGTCCCAAATATGAAAAATGGTTTGAAGGAATTTAACATCATTCATTTACATGTACGTCACTAAACTACCACCTGTAGTTAGTAATGAGAACCTTGAGCAATCTATTTAGAAATTAGAGTTTTAGCCAGTCAAAATTTTCGAGCTAACGATGATACAAGACTTTTTATCCTTCTGATTGATATATATAAATGCTTCTAGGAATATAATAAAAATAGAATAGGAATAAATAATACATTTATTATCCTTAGCGTCTAGTAGCTAGTGAAATAAGGTTTTCCAGCGTAGTTCTTCTTCTTTTGATGAAATGGCAACCAGCCGGATCACTCGGATCAGCTATTTCTGCCAATGTCAAGTATTTATAGTCTTCAATTATAAGTCTTCGTCGTGATGAAATTAATGATAATAACTATATAAAACGTGAATGACATGAAATGAAATGGGCTTCCAGCGTAGTTAGTAGATAATTGTAGAAAATGCAGTGACAGATTCTAAATCATAGCGTATCATGAATGTGTGTGCAGATATATATTACCTGCATCCAGCGAAATTCCGTTTTTTTCTTTCAGCCCTTAGTTCCGTACACCGCTAGAGTAGACTATGACCACTGGTGTGATCGGAACCTACCTAAATCAGTAATTTACAAGGATGTTGTAAAAGCTCATAGTATTATAAAAGAAACAATACAAAATACTCCACTTTTGGTAAGTACTACATTAGTATATATAGCATGTTATTGTATATTTACTATACAATAACGTGGACAGTACAATAAAGTCTAAGAAAAGTAGCCTAAGTTACTCCTTACATCATCAGTAATCTGTCAGTAAACGTGCCGACAAAACCGACTCAAGTATTCCACAGGTTAGCCGCAATAAATAGACAGACTGACGGACACAGGCAAAAATTTTAAGTGCTGTATATATTTCATATATATTTAGTGAAGAGCCGTTAATTTGAAATTACAAACAAATACTTTAATTTACTTTTATTTAACTTTTCGGGTAGCTGGCCAGATTTTAACTGAAAGGATAGCCTTTACTTAAGAATAGTGCTATTGTCCTACGTAGTTTGCGCCCTTAGTTGCCTCATACGACACCTATGGGCAACAATTCATATTCTTTTACAACTTTCGTGTCTGCAATATAAATATATATTGCGTACCAGTACTATCACGTTCTTACGGATTTTACTCAAAAGTAATCAATATTTGTTTTTAAAGCAAGTGTATGAACATTAAACCATTGAATGCGAGCAGCTCAGTACCGGTTGATGTGAAGAGCCTCAGGAAGGCTTATGTCCAATAGTGGACGTCATTCGAATGAGATGAGGACGATAAAACAATTTCTAGTATTGTAATAGTATCTCACTTTCAGGTGCCAAAAAGTAAAAATCTTTTTGATATGGAATTATATTTGAAATTAGAGACTTTACACGAAAGTGGAAGGTAAGAGTGTGTGTTAAGTACATACGGTACAATCCGCATAATTTAATTACATATTGAATTCTATCCATAAATTGGTAGTAAGGCCTTTAAATAGAAAGGATCGCAGCTAAAAAAAGGTGTTTAAAAGCCGAAATGCGATTTTACTTTTATTTAATTTTGATTTTGTTATCTGTGCTGCGCGCGGTTAGGGAAGATTTAAGAGCAGGTCTTCATGACGATCGAGTAAAGTGTAATAAATCTGTTATTAGGACCTCGTGTAAGTCTAAGAGTAGTTCGTGGGTTGGGTGTCATAAAGTTACATTATGATTCCATTTAACTTATTTACTCCGTTGGCTCAACAACCCAAGCTATGTCTTGGCCTGTCACCAGTTGTCGGCTTGAAGCTTCACAAGGTTCGCCTCCACCGCATCGTTTCAGCGATATCTATTAATACTTTACGGCCTCACAGAAAACCGGTGTGAAATAGCGCTTGCGCTGTGTTTCACCGAGTGAGTGAGGATACCGAAGCCCATACCCCAAACCCTCACCCCATGCCCTCTCCTCATCCCGAAAGGTCAGCAACGCACTTGTGACGCTTTTGTTGTTGCGGGTGTCCATGGGCGGCGGTAATCGCTTACCATCAGATTTGTTCGTTGCTCGTTTGCCCCTATTCAATAAAAAAAATAAAAATAACACAAGCAAAACCTTACTAATGTAAAATACACAATTACGATATAAAGAGTTTGGTCTACTTACTTGAATTTTAAATTTTACAGTTTTCACGAACGAAGCGCCATTTACGCTTTATACATGTTATCTGATGAAGAACGTACCGGTGGTGTCTATACTGCATCTATTGGAAATTGGGGAATGGTAATTAAATACAATGTTACATGTAAACATCAATATTTTACAAAACCCAATACTAACTACTAAAAAACTCCACTTTTGGTAACGTAAAGTAGAAAATCACAAAGATCTAAATAATAAACGCAACATGTCGTACAAAGCAAAGGACTTTTCTTGATTTGTCTTGTCAGGATTACTTGAATGGTAGCTGAATACTACTGCACTCATGCCAAAGCCTAAATTCTGTGTAGATTTTTATTACTTTGGCTATTTCTTAAGTAACTCATTATTTAATTGACTTCGGTGGCTAAGTTTTTTTTCAAAATTTGAAAGTAATATAAATACAAACATAACCTAAAAGTAATTTTAACGTTGCAGGCTTTAGCGCATGTTGGCAAGAAAAAGGGTATTAAAGTAACCGTTGTATTACCCATCAAAACGAGCGTTGACACGGTAAGAAGATCACAAGGATATGGTGCAAAAGTAGTTATTTCTGGAAATAATCTGGAAGAAGCCAGGCTAGAAGCATTCAATTTAATCAAGCAACATGGGACTGGCACTTACATAAATGGGTAATCGTAAATAACAAATAATTAGTAAAATATATTTGTGAGAACTAGCGCTAGGATAGTAGAGTTAGTTCAGTCGTAATTAAGCTAAATAAACGTATTAAATGTCGTATTTAACGCAATATTAAGCTTAGAAAATATATCTATTAAACGCTTAAGTTACTAAGTATAAAGACAATTTATATCGTCTTAAAAACAAGTATGTACTCTCATAAAACTTCTTAGTGTTCGGAGTATAGGTATATTACTAGACAAAGACAATTGGCCATATATTTATTTATCTTCTTGCTTCCATGACGTCATTCATCAGCGTATTCAAGCACCTTCAGAATATTCCTTAGTTTAAAGTTTCTTTTTAATTATTATTAATAACCAATAGTGAATAAAAAATAGTGAACTGATAACAAAATATACTGTTAAAGATCCTTTACAAAGTAAAAAACAAAAAAAAAAAACATCCGCAGAGATACCGAAATGTGTTCATGAAATTTAATTTAATAATTCATTCAAGATCAAGGTACGTACTCTCCTTGCCCGAAATGCAGCGGATTCTTAACGAATTTGATAATGTATTTATTGTGATATGAATATGTTATGTTTGTGTATGAATATGTATTTGTGTGTATGTATATGTAATGTGCGTGTGTGTATGTATATGTAATATGCGTGTGTGTATGTATATATAAATATATGTCTCATTGTTTGTATGTATGTATATATTCTTGTATAATTACGCAGATATATTATTTTTCAATGTTTTCTTCATAAAGTGTTGTGCACCATCTCACTCATTTCCGCACCACCCAACGGTAGACTGGTAGAGAATGCCTTTGGCATTAAGTCCGCCATTGTACATTTTGTGCATAAAGTTAATAAATAAAAAATATAAAAATATTTTTTTTTATTATCTTTACTGATATTTATGTACAATGTTTTAGATATGACCATCCACACGTAATTGCTGGCGCGGGCTCCATCGGTATTGAACTAATGGAACAGTTGCCTAACATAGATGCGATTCTCATCCCCGTTGGTGGTGGTGGGTTACTGGCCGGCATAGCTACAGTAGTCAAAACTCTCAAGCCTAACACACTGATCTATGTAAATTTCTGAGATTGTTTACACTTAAATAAACAAAAATCATTTACGAAGAGTAATTTAGTGCAATACATTGAAAATTGGACGAATGATGGCATAACTATAGCTATAGATATAACTAACTCCTTCCTAAAAGGCCGACAACGCACTTGTAACTCCTCTGGTGTTGCGGATGTCCATGGGCGGCGGTAATCGCTTACGAGGCGATACGTCTGCTCGTTTGCCCGCTATATAATAAAAAAAAAACTTATGAATGACTTTACAAAGCGGCAAACAAATGAATATGCGAATAAAATATAGAATTCAATAATATGACAAACAAAATAATGCCATTAACTTGCAAAATAATTTTATAAGTACTAACGAAGATTTATTTCTAAAGCCATTTGTGATAATTCAAACACATTTGTGTTTTGCTCAGAATAATAAAACAAATGATCAAATTATGCACAATAACACATATGTCGACTGAGTATTGAATAAGAAGACGACTTGATCGATAATATACATGTATTTAATCAATTACCCAAACAATTCTTGAGGTTTGATAAACTATTGCCCTTTTAGATATAAGTTACTTTTTTACTTTATCATTTGTTGATAGTAAATATATCCGACATGTTAACAATATATATTCTGTTATCAGGGCGTGGAGTCATACGAAAACTGTTGTTTTTTTAAAGCAATGGATAATGAAAATCCGTATGCAACAGAATGTAGTATTACTGCGCCACTTGCTGTGCCAACTGCTGGATACAATGCGTTTCATACAGTACGGTCTCTCATTGACAAAATGGTATGTTGTGGAAACAAGAATCCTACTAATATTATAAACGCGAAAATTTGTACTCACAAATTTCACAAACTTACATACTCATGTATGTTTGTTGCTCTTTCACGCAACATCTACTGAATGGATTTTGATGAAACTTTACAATAATATAGCTTATACATCAGAATAACATATGGGCTACAATTTATAAAGATACAAGCTTCGCCTCGCGGCGTTGCACGCGGTTATTGTCGCGGGTAGCATCGCGGGGTTCAGCTAAGTACCTAAATAAAATCATCACACCACACATATCACATGTGTCTTCTTCTGGACAGAAGCATCTCCTTAAAAATATTTTGGGTTGGTATAATGTTGGTTTCGATTTTTTCTTCTCTTTGCTGTGATGTTATCCAGCTTAGTTTGGTCTCTTAATCGACCCTTACGAAACCTATGCATTGTGATACTTCGTATTCTTAAATTTTATTTATTATCCAATAATATTTAATATAGTTTATTTCACGAATAACATAATACATAGAGATATATAGCTGTGAATATAATTGATTTATACTGTTTTTCTGTGCGGTCGTGTTCTCCTTCAGTCGAGTCGGTTTAAATGTTTCGAAGCCTGCCTTTCCCACGTGTCGATAATATTAGTTACGAGTATTATATTATATATTGGCATAGCAAATATGCAAAAGTAAATATTAGTTCTCTTACAAAACCAACCCATAGTGTAAAGCAATGTCTAAGTATAATTAATTAAATACAAATAATCAGTGCATCACTAATTATAATTTATTGTTACATTAATATTATACTTTGTAATGTGTTCCAGATTCTCAAAAAATCGTGTATTAAAAAACTAACATTATCTTATATATTATTCTTTCATTCACAAAAATAGTTCGTTATGTTTACAGGTTTTAGTCGAATCTAACTGGATAAACCAGGTGATTTTGCAAATGGCTGAAGAAGAACGACATATCGTAGAAGCTTCAGGTGCTGTTGCCTTGGCAGCCCTATTTGCTAAGCCATACATAGTTCCGGAACTTCGGGATAAAAGGTTCATTATATTTTTATTTTTATCTTGTAACGTATAATAAAACAACTAACTTAAACTTTGTACAATAATTTACGTGAGATAGCTATTTCCAAAGCACTTTGAACGACTTTAAGTTCATGGATTAACCCTAATCAGTATCCAAGTATCGGCACCGTACATCATTAGAGGAGGACGCACTGGTTGAAAACTTTCGTCTTCAAACTCTATGGTATACCCGACGAAAATATGTGATTCAACTTCTTGTACGTTGCTCGTTTAAACTGAATCCTCCTTACGGCTTCCTTTGCAAAGTTGTGTCTACCCAACTGCATTAGTTGCCTTTGACAACTTCAAATACCATCAATGTTTACTGGTTCGGGAATACAAGGTGATAGGTGATAATAGCCTTCAGCATTAATAGAAAGATGACGTGGCAGATAATTTATTCAGAAGGCACACGCATGAAACATTAAGACCGCCACCCTATAGTGTTCAGGTCGCAAGACCTGAACTCGATTGAGTACATTTGGCACCTTATAAAAAGCAGAGTAGCGAAAACCAAACACAAATAGAAAGATTGACCTATGAATAAATTTAAAGTATTGCGTGATGACTGACGACGAGAAGTAAACCGCCGATGACAGCGACAGCGACAGTAGCGAAACCTCAGATTGTAGAAAATCTGATTCAGATGACAATATCAATGGCATTAAAAATTATATTATTTTTTTTAATTCTAAATTCTCGTTTTTTTGCAAACCATACAAAAATATCGAAAGTTGTTGATAAATGGCATGGGCAAGATGGTGGATTTCTAATCCTATTCTTATTTGAAACGCATAATACATGTTTACCTATGTCTACGTTGCCCAATACTGACGAACTTAGGAGAAAACGTAACAGAATATGAGAAATCGTCTGAGATTGTCTTTTGCATTTAAATACTTTTTTCTACAAAGGTACTAAACAACATTAAATGATGGATTCATTTCAGAGTGGTTTGCATCATTACCGGTGGCAATATTGCCTGCATCCCCTTGTCTCGGGCTCTAGAACACGGACTAGCTGTGGAAGGACGATCTGTATCCATAAAAGTATAGTTCTACCAATGTTGAGCATTTTTCTTATAGTTTTTTTAATGGCACAAACGTGGCGAGGGTCACCCATATAGCGACTTCCACATACAGCGCCATCTACCAAAGACACACCAAACTTCAGATTAACTTTCTAGCGACTAATTTACTAATCCTATGTCGCGTTATAGAAATTCGCAGAGTACGTAGCTACGATTTGAGTCCCCCTCCCTTTCACAACTATCAAGACCTCGGGTTTAGACACCGGTAATCTCAGTTACTCCATGAGAAACAACGGCGAAATTGCCTAACACCATTTTGTCAATATACTCCGATGGAGTTGTACAAGTTGTGTTCTTTAATAGTGTTTATGTTCTCGGAGATACCTGTCAACACTGTTTTCCATCAGGTGACGGACCGAAGCAGTTGGAGACATTGAGAAGTTGATTTTTAAAAGCGTCATGATCCTCAGTAATGGTGAATGGTTGTATAGAAGAATAGTTATTCATATAGCATTACAGCATAAAGTGAAACTAAGCATCTTCAAACAGTAAAATTGAATTACTGTTTTAGGTATCGCTTCCGAGTGGTAATACAAAGGAATGTTTTAAGGTTTTGAAAATTATCGCTAACATTGGATGTAATATTATTCATTATGACTCAGATAATGTATGGAGCACAGAAGAAGATTTATTAAAATCCTACGTAAGATATTGGAAATCGTAATATCTGTACTAATATTATAAAACTGAAGAGTTTGTTTGTTTGAACGCTCTAATCTTAGGAACCGCTGGTCCGATTTGAAAAATTCTTTCAGTGTTGGATAGGCTATATATCATCACACTAATACTAATAGGAGCGGAGCACCAATGAAGAATGTTTCAAAAAACGGAGTAAATTTTCACGTAAACGAGGTTGCGTGGGTCAGCTAGTGTTTTATAAAATGCCTTATATTTGATTTATATTAAAAATGAACATTTTTAAAAGAGTAGGGTAAGTTTGGTTTGTATAAAGTACAGGATCTACGAAATCATATACTTAATACAATTTATAGAATTGATGTTAACTTTATTTTAAGTAACTTGTATGCCAGTACTAGCCAAATTATGGTGCACCCTATTTCAAATACGTGTTTAAACTTTTGTTTTCGGGAATCTCGGGAAAAAACGAGAATTTGAATCTTGTGAAATAGGGAAGGGAATATATACGGCCAGATCAATGATTTTACTGTTTACACGGTTACTTAATTTTAACGCTTACATATCAACATCAGATGTCAAAGACCTGTTTTTGTGTATCAGTTTGCTCTTATTTTATATCAAATAAAATTGTAGAACATGGGCGTGGTTACAAGAAAAGCCCAGCAGCCAGCCAGCGTCATCTACGCCGAAAGATGTCCACTCCAGGATACAGGTTTCTCCTAAGGCCTCCACTAAAACTGGTCCTGTGCTGCCCGCATCTAACAGTCCTTTAGCAGATCATCGCCCACGCTCCGTCGTTCACGTGTTAGAAAATTATTTTCAGTTTTATGTTTGTCCAGATGACTGTCATGTGTTCAACTCGTGGTTTGCAACATTCGTGTACACTAAAGCGGGTCATGGAGAAGTTATTTCCGAACAAGTGTCAATTTGCCGATATACCGTTCTGTGGCACTTCAAAGTGTCCATGTTTCCCCAAGCTATGGCCATAACACTGTTTATGTAACTCTGATATAAATATATAATTAAAAAAACTGAAAACATAATTCTGTTTTTCATTTTTCTGAGTCCTAGTGAGTTGATTTGTTAATCGATCTTAAAAGATGTACACAGTCCAAGGTTTTAAGAATAGATAAAGGTAATTCATGGTGGTAAACAAAGCAAACGAGAACGCAAGTCACAAATGCTTTGTCAACTGTTGGGTACATCCTCACCAAATGTTCATAGCCCGTATTGGCGCTAATAATCAAAAGATTGATCCATGATTATGGGCTCCAAAATGTACACTTATTTGATGAATAACAAAGAAAGAATTTCTGAACAAGGGTTCTCTATGACAGTAGAATATACGGTAATAACTCTGTAGTATTACTCCGTGCCGAACGATAATTTTCGCAGATGACTAGCCATGAATTTATTGATTTGGTAAATAAGTGGTTTCTAAGGAGAGACATACGTCCACCAGTGCTATTTAAGGCTGAGAGTTACTGTTTATTCTTTGCCTTGTATTTTATCTGTAATAAATAATATAAATAAATAAATAAATATTCCGGACATCTAACACACAACGCCATCTAGTCCCAAGCTAAGCAGAGCTTGTGTTGTGTAGTTAGTTATCTGCACCATTAGTCATATAAGGCCGGCAACGCACTTGTGACGCCTCTGATGTTGCGGGTGTCCATAGGCGGCGGTAGTCGCTTACCATCAGGCGATACGTTTGCTCGTTTACCCCCTATATAATATAAAAAAAAAAGAAAAAAAAGTACATTTAACAGAAGTCCAGTTATCATAGCACAGTCCTTGCCTAGTTTAAGATCAGCCAGCCATGTGTCAGATGCATCATATTATTATCTTTAGAATTGGACCTTTAAAAGAATCTTAGGTTATGCGAATAAAGAAAATTAAAACTTAGGGATGGATAATCTCTAACAATTTTTGCCGTAGTACCTACTACCTAATAAAGATTACATGATTTGAAGAGGACGAAAACAGTCGATTCTCCGAGGACGAGGAAGACCCCGAATCACATGAATGTCCGTAGTAAATAAGAACCTCAAAGAAGCCCAAGTCAACGAAGAGACGACCCAGGACCGAGCTGCCTGGAAACGCATGATACGAAGGGCCGACCCCAAATAAAATGGGAAAGGGCCAGGCAAAGAAGAAGAAAATAGTCGATCCTCCCTCTCATTCTTAAACAGGTTTACGTGTGTAACAGTGGAAAGGTCTTCTGTTTACATTCGCTATAGAAGATTAGTTTACCGACTATTCAACGATATAAAACCTAACAATGAGTTCGATATGCCTCCATGTTGGCAGCAGTTAGTGTTATTCAAAAAAAAAACCGTCAATAAAGTTGACATTCACACTATTAATATAAATTCATAAAAAAATTAAAACTTTAATTTATAAATCACTCCATTACTCTCAATATGTTACAAGCTAATGTAAGTAGTTGCTCAATAAGCTGGAAAGAAAATATCAATTGTGTTTACGCCTTTTATAACCTTAATCTTTTGCAAACGCATATGTAATAAAATAATTCCACGAACTAGGTATAACTACGAATTGATTGATATATAGCCGTGAACTGCTTCATTTAGAATAGTTATGAGAACAAACAACAAATCAGAAGCGACAAATATATATTTAAGCAATGTCTAAAGCCAGTTGTTTATCGTGTTACAATTTGCAGACCTTTTTGTGTTCTTGAAGTTTAAAACATAGGTACATATAAAATAATATATATCGATCTGTTCTCGATCGATCGATATTATCCTAATGTCCAACCTATTCACAAACTTAGATAGTAGATTCATACCGCTCTTGACAATAATCAACGAACGAACCTATAGAAAAATTAATATAAATAACACAACAGAATTTTGTACACTTATTTACATTGTTTTGTTTTAGGCAGATATCGATGAATATTGTAATCCTAGCAATCCCAGGATCCTAAGTTACGCAGACGTACTTCAAGCTGCAAAATTATTGAAACCACACATTAAAGCAACGCCTTGCATGGTAAGCTTATAATATAGTAATTGTTACCTACGACTGTGTAACTAATACTTTCTTAGCGGATACATTATCCGTTCAAAGAATCTGACGACAAAATGAGGACACATGAATAATGATATTTACAAGGGCTAAACGACATCAAAATTCTAAGTAGTATTTATAAAAACTAAATGATACGTGCTGCTCGCATCCAACAGTCTCCTGCGACCTTAACCAGATCGTCGGACCATCTTGCAGGGGGCCTACCCACGCTCCGTCATCCAGTACGTGGTCGCCACTCCAGGACCGTTTGTTATGGGCAGCCTTGGGGGAGGCCTATGTCCAGCAGTGGACGTCTTTCGGCTAACATGGTGATGATGATGATGATGAAATGATACGTTATCTGTTCTGTTTTTAAGCGTATACCTATAGTACTACACATTGTATCAGTAACTTCGTAAGAGCTTTTCCAGTAGCATAGCATATAATGTCTATTTACATTATATACATAGAAAGAAAGACGTAAGTACGTAAGTAGTCAAATCTAAGTCAAGACAATATACTTCTAATATACCTACTAGGTTTTACCCGTGGCTACGCCCGTGTGCATCTCGGATATCGCAGTAATATGCCTATGTGACTTGACGAAAATAATTTTTCAAATCGGTTTAATGATTTAGGCGTAAAAGTAAAATAAACAAACTCATTTTAGAATATGTTAGGATACGGAAATGGATATATTATCTGTTATCCAAAACAATAAAAAGAATGCATTAAATGTTTTGTTTTATATTGCAAATATGATTGCAGCCAGCACGTACACAAGACGAATTCGGAATAAACATTTATTATAAACTAGAATTCTTGCAACGCAGCGGATGGTAAGTCTTCTTGCATTATTTGAACAAAAAAAACAACTGTATTTGACAATATTGTACCTACTCGTATTAAAAGATTCTACACAGACATGAGATGCGCTCAGCGAACTCAAACAATGCAAGCAATATATACTTTTCTAACTGTTCTAAGTTTCAACAAAGTACATCCAAGTTTGGACGTACCAATGCAGTTAGTAGTGTGTACAGGTGTACAATAAATAACCTTCCCTTTTATTAACTTATTTATTTAATAAATACATGGAAGACTAACATCAATTCACAACATTATATATCGTCTTTTACAGTTATTAGAAGAACAATTAGAAGTCTTCGCTTATAGAAATACATTAGAATGATGTGAGTGTGATCGAACACATTTAATCAATAATAGCTAACCCTAGGCCACGTCACTGCATTACAATTTTAGTGATAAAAAAGAGGAAAACATTACCAAAAAACAGTAAAATAAAATAATAAAAATGTAAAACCACGGAGCTGCCTCAATTTAGCGTTAACTTAAAAAAGTTTTGGCTTAAGCAGTTTCTATTGCATGACCACATAAATTACAAAGGGATCGATGTCGTACTGTTTACGAAGTTTGTACATGCGCGCATTATATAATTATTTTATCCATAGTTTGTTGAAGCTTTAAGTATAGCTAAAGGTGGATTAAAACGAGAGACGGAAACGAGAAACGGTTGAAAGGCAGAAGCTCGAGGCAATCTTATCATGACGATACACGACATCGTATTAGACCTCTACTCTGACCCAACACTTAGATAGTCTTAGTTATTAGTCTTTCCAAACTTTTCAAAAACATTATACGATAAATATTAGAATTGCAAGATTTGACTCTCGATAAATTACTCGTACGTGTGTACATTATATACTTGAAATAACATACGTGCCTCGAAGAGCACGTAAAGCCGTTAGTCCGGCGAATGATCTCTCCCATTCGTGTCGGAAAACCGTCCCATCGGATTATGAGAGTGCACCTATGTTTGCGCACACATTTGTGTACTATAATATTTCCTACGTAGTTGGGTGGTCTCCGTTGAGAGACTGCCGAGACCGATCTCGACTTGGAGTATGTACATCATCTTACATACTTGAATAATTAACAGGAGATACTAAAAGATCCCTAGGCTGAAGCATATTACACCATAATTAAAACTAATAGCTTAGTAAGATTTCACGCCATTAGTATATCTTTCTTTCGTGGCTCGCTGTAGTAATCGCTGTCAAACAATTTCCTCCAATCGTTCAATTCCACAAATTAAATGTTATTTTTTAAATTTCAGTTTTAAAGAAAGGGGAGCGCTGTATGCTCTTCTAAAAATACCAGTTAATAGGAGGAAAAATGGAGTAATAATAGCAGCAACGGGTAACGAAGCAATCGGATTATGCTACCATGCAAAGAAATTGAATATTTCTGCCACTGTAGTTGCTCCGGTCACCCTACCACTTTCCAAAATACACAAAATTAATAATTTGGGTGGAAATTTAATTCTTCATGGAAGTACCTTCGCAGAAGCTATAAAATATGCTCGTGCTTTGGCTAAACAGAAAGGCATGATATATATCAACATGTAAGTTTTCCAATAAGACGTGAGATTTATTAAAAGTGGATACAAAACGAAAATTATAATAATAAATCTATTTGTTCTCCCTAATCTTCTTAAGGTAAATTACAAAATGCCACATAATCAAGTTTCTTCGTAAAAGTCTGGTGCCTGAAAAAGGTTTAATAAAACTGTAGTACAGGTCACTAGAAAATGATTAAGAATAGTAATACGAGTAACATGATATTTTACGATTGTAAACTAGGCAGAGCCTGTACTGTTGTATACGAGTATATATAATCATTATAAACATATTTATAGTCCTAAATATATACATGTTAAAGATTTTAACTGACTACATAATAGGTGTGTAACCTCTGTACACCTACGTTATAGATTACTACACCACCGAAGGTTGACTGGAAGAGAATTTTCTTGGTATTAAGTCCGCCAATGTACAAATTTATGCTGCTCCCAGCACACGGGAAGAACCAGCTTTCAAATAATAAAACAATCATCAAAATCGGTTCACCCAGTCGAAAGTTACGAGGTCACAAACATAAAAAAAGCAGTCGCATTGATAAACTTCTCCTTTTTTGAAGTCGGTTATAAATAAAAATATATTCAGACTCAAAACAAATTGTTCCAATTAATTATTTGTCCTGTGTGGGTTCGATTTTTTAATTCTGTTATGAAAATGCTATGTCGTTCGTTTGTTACTATAGGCGTGATCACCCGCACGCCCTCGCTGGTTTTGGCACTCTTGGATTGGAAATCATGGATCAAGCACCTTTTGCTGATGCGATTTTAGTGCCAATAGGCACAGGTGCCCTGGCTGCTGCTATTGCAACTGTTGTCAAACAAAAAAAGTCGTCTTGTCTTGTTTATGTAAGTAAGCATTGATTCACCATAGTTAATAATAATAATCACATCGCTCACGGATTTATCTCACGAGATTGTCGACATGTGGAATGTAGATTCGGTGATCATCGTTCCGATAGTTGTCTCTGTTCACGGATTGATAGCCAAGAGCCTCGACCAACACCTTAAGAGGCTCACGTTAGACGGCTGGTTCTAGGGTCTGATGCAGAAGGCACTCCTCCTAGACACGACACGTATAGGGAGGAAGTTCCTTTCTTTGGAGCCCTAACCACCGGTTTCTTGGTCCCTGTACCCGACGTCAGTGGTCTAGTATTGTTTATATATTTTAAATATATATTATTGTTTAACTTTTTATGAATTTAAAAATATAATTGATAATGTATTTATGAGAATAATAATAAATATTTCGAACATCTTACACACAACACCATCTAGTCCCAAGCTAAGCAGAGCTTGTGTTATGGATGTACTAGACAACTGGTATAAATATTTATATACTTTTTATACATAGAAAACAAATTTATAATATATAATTTTTGTGATCCCCATCTCTGGAATGCCTTCGCCGATTTAGGCGGGACATTCACTGACAGATAGCTGATAACTTACAGAGTTTCGAGAGTCTTTAAGTTATCAGCAACCCCGACAGACTTCGTTCTGTCAAAGGTTATTGGTCTGTCGCAGTACAGTAGAAAAATAAATAAGTATAGTTTTTGATCATTTTTCTCTCCTTAAGTGTGCCTTATAAAAAAAAATACCGAATTGGTTGAATGACTCGAGATTTATGCTTGGCAACACATTTGGCGATTCATTTTTATTTGTGTAGAAGACTAACTTCGCCTCTTGGTCTTACCCGCAGTTTGTACCGCAGGGAACAGCTAGTCTATACTCTATACAAATAAATAAAATTGCAAGGTCTGTTTGTAATATTAATATAACCGCATTTTACTAAATGCAGTCTGTCATTTAGAGCCGTTTTAGAGATTAGCCACGCGCTAATCTCTAAAACGGCTGGACTGATTTTGACGGGACTTTCACTGGCAGATAGCTTATGTAATAAGTAGTAACTTAGGCATGGGCGTACCCAGGGTAGGGCAGGGGAGCTGCCCCCCCCTAGATGTTGACGGTCCTACTATCTTATTCTCTCGATTATATAAAGCACACTGAGACGCGTAAAAACGTGACTAAGATCGACTATGGACAAAAACAGATTTATTTTTTGTGTTGTTGTAAGATCGGCAATCGTCATCAGTCCTAGGGCTATGCGATGTTCGAGCGCAGTGACGATCAGAGCGTGCTCTCTAGCCAGGAGAACTACTCATCATACTCGTAGTCCTAAGATAGTAAATCTTCTGAGTCGTTTTATGTAGTTCTTTATGGTCAGCTGACATGCCCATTCATTTGGAATGTATTTTAGTCACAACAAATAATTCTCGGAGGCATGTCGTACTTTCAGACTCACTTTTTTCACTGAGAGCTGTTGATGCAGTTCCGCATTGGTAACAAACCACGATACATTTACTATCGACCTTAGGATATTGTTCTGAGCTCTCTGTATGACGTTTATATTGGAGTCTTTTGCGGAGTCCCACAAGTGTATGCCGTACATCCAGGTTTAATTATCGTCTGATATATCAGAAGTTTGTTGTCCAGTAATAATTAGTAGTTTCGTCCTAGAATCCAGTACAGGTTTTTGTGCCGCATAGATATATCATCTCATTTTGCTTTGTTGTGGTTTTTCCACCGGTCTATATGTAAGCCCACATTGGGCTCGCAACCGAAGGCCGATGGGACACCATTTCCGAAGTCTGATTCCCAAGCTGGCGCAGCGCATGCTTGGCTCGGTTGCTGCCAAATATGAGGGGCTCCGATGACTCCTGCAGGAGACTATACACGGGAGTTGTGCGGTCCCCAGTATGGGCGGAGGTCCTGAAGGCCAGCAATATCGGGCTATTGCGACGTCCTCAACAAGTGTTGACCTTCAGGTAGGAGTCCTAAGACTCGAGAAATCGAAGACCAGAAATTTCAATTCCACCAGGTCCTTGTGGAGGAATGGAACGACTTAGACAACCGAGTGCTGGGTACGCCGTTATTGCGACGGTAAGACCCGTTATGGAGGATTGGCTCGAGAGGCATCACGGGACACCTCTCATACCGGCTGACACAGGTGATCACTGGGAAAGGATGCTTCGAAGAGCACCTGTGTCTGATCCGCAATGAGCCAACGCCTGAGTGCCACCACTGCGATGACCAGACCGTAGACACGGCATGCCACACGCTGGCAGAATGTCCGGAGTAGGGCGAGTCGAGGCGACCATCGGAGTAGGGGGTTCTCTCGCTTGGTAACATTATTGCAGCCATGTTGCGTAGCGAGAGCGCGTAGAACTCTGCCGTTTTTTTCTGCGAGCCAGTTATGCTTGCGAAGGAGATGGCAGAGCGGGACCGTGCGAGGCTTAGAACATTTCCTGGCCGCCAGGCCCGGGATCGGGCCAGGTACCGCAGACGACTCGGGCGCCGGAGATCGCCAAACGATACGATAACGATAAACCTGTCACCCGACAGGTGAGGATCTCCCTAGCAGAAGCAAGCCGAGGTAGCTTGGGTGGCGCGAGCTCCATAAAGTGCTCGCGCCTCTTTTTAAAATAGAAAAGGAGCAACAGGATTCCTACACAGGAGGGGGCCATCTACAAACCATAGGTGGCCCGAGGTACGTCGGGGTTCCAGGGATTTCCTTCCGAGGGTGCACCTGATTCCCCGGCTTCTAATATCCAAAACGGTGTGCGGTTTTCAGTCGGTTCGAGTCCAACATAACCACCAGAAGGTGATATTCGAGGGAATTTCCGCACAAAAAAAAAACAAAAAGGTTTACACACTCACGTTGCGGTAAGATATTTTCTCCGACTTTTACTTGCGAATTACCCTTTTTTCTGTACGGAAATCTCCCCGGATACCACTGACTGGTCCTGGACCGCGCGCCGTCTCGGTTACTAGAAGTCGGAGAACCAGATGCATCTTAAAAAGGAAAACCCTCCAACTTACGGTTTGTAGATGGCTCCCTCCTGTGCAGAAATCCCGATGTTACTTTTCTGCCTAAAAATAAGCGCTTATGCTGCCACCTCGGCCTGATTGCGGACAGTTATCCTGACGAAGAGTGAATGTTATTTGGGCTGATTTAGCGGCACTTGCTTTTAGCCTCCAGTCCTGTAGGCAATTGTGGACTTCAAGAAGCAAGTCTGAGACTCGCTTTGGATTTTTGTAGCTCACAAGTACCGTTGTGAATGTTGCTATACTGACACCAGACCAGGCAAATATAGAATAAATGGACTTTTTTGCTCAGTGTACATGGAACAATTTGTTAACGATAACGTTTATGTTTCATCTTAAACTGTTTTGCCGAAGACTTGAAAATTTATTTTAATGTGATCGAAACAAGTGCCGTGCAATTAATTGGAGAAGCCTATGTCTAGTAGTGGACTGCGAAAGGGTTTTTAAAATAGCTATTCTATAATGAAATAATTTATTTAAAAAACTGCCTTTTTCATATCCATTTATTTGACGAGCTTTTAAAAATCTCTATTTGCCCCACCCTGGCCCAGAACCTGGGTACGCCCATGAACTTAGGCTTCTTTTTTTTAGACTAACTTTACCCCGCGATTATACCCAGAGTTGTAAACGTACAACAATAACCGCAAGTAACACCGAGGGAGACGAATAATTAATATTAAATTCATATGGTTAAAATAAGTATTTGAACGGCCTATCCATTATATCTTCGTCTTTAAACGCGCAGGGTGTTGAATCTGAGAACCTGGCTTTAATGACTAAATCAATGGAGAAGGGTGAGCCGGTGTGTAATCTTTCAACGGCGACTGGTAGCCTCGCTGGCAATGCATTAAGTGTCAACGTTATCGGTGTCAACGCGTTTGCCACTGCAAATTCTTTACTGGATAGAGTGGTACTGTAGTAGTCTTTTTATAAATATTTCTTTCTTAACTAACTACTTATTAATATTATTTAACAACTGCCTCATTGGTTTTGCGGTTGGCGTATGCGACTGTTGATCAAGAGGTTTCGGGTTCGAATCCCGGATCAGGTCAGAAGTGTTTTTTTGATTATAGAAATTCTTAATAACAGCTCGGAGCAAATACCGAGCTTCTAAAGAAATTGGGGTCTGAATCCCTGTGCCTCAAAGAGCACATAAAGCTGTTGGTCCTGATATGTCCCCGATCGTGACGGTTAAACCCTATCGGACTATGAGAGTGAGGGACGGAGAGAGCGGCGCATCTGTGTTTTGCGCACACACTTGTGCACTATAATATCTCCTGCGTAGTTTTTTTTTTTTTTTTTTATTGAATAGTGGGCAAACGAGCAGACGTATCACCTGATGGTAAGCGATTATCGCCGCCCATGGACACCCGCAACACCAAAGGCGTCACAAGTGCGTTGCCGACCTTTGGGGGATAGGAAAGGGGATGGGGGGAGGGGTTGGGGTATGGGCCTCCGGTATCCTCACTCACTCGGTGAAACACAGCGCAAACGCTATTTCACACCGGTTTCCTGTGAGGCCGTGGTATCACTCCGGTCGAGCCGACCCATTCATGCCGAAGCATAGCTCTCCCACGGTCTAAATTTTGGCTGAAAAGTTGGCTGGTCTCCGTTGAGACCGACTGCCATGGCCGTAATCGGCTAGGAGAACATCATCATCATCATCATCATCATCATCATCATCATCATCATCATCATCACTATTATTTGACATAACTTTATTATGACTATATATTAACTGACTGCCCATGGCTGCCATTGTTTTCACTGCTTAGGGAGACCTTCGTTCAGCAATGGACGGCCATAGACTAATAGAGTTTCCATAAAACATAGAATTACTTAAAGTTAAACATCATAAATCATACATGAAATAGTACAACTCTTCGTTAATGTTGTATTAAGTTAACATAGCATTCGTCAAAAAACGTAAATTTTATAATTCAAAATAATGAAATGAATTCTTTTTTAAATGAAAACTGATGAAAACTTTTACGAGTAGCTATAAATGTTTTGTTTATAGCTACTCGTAAAAGAGGACTGGATTGCTCGTGCTATGTTGCATCTAGCAGAAAGAGAAAAATTCATAGTGGAAGGTACTGCAGCTTGCACATTGGCCGCTATCTTAGGTTTTCTTGTACCTGAACTTAAACAGAAAAAGTAAGTATGGAATTATTTTAAACTCCTTCCATTTAAAAGAAGTTTGCAACTGGTGACATGATGTACTAAAGCTTGGATTTTGTGTTCCAAGTAAACATATTTTACGTAAACACACCAAAACGGAAACACCGAAATCAAAAGATTGTCCATGATAACAACGGAACGAAAGTCCCGTTGGACGCCGGCTTCTAAGGGACGCAAAAGCCAGAAGTGTGTTGTGTTTCCACTAAAAACCACCGCAGCTACCAGCTTCAGACACCCTACAAAACATTGAATAGAAAGGAAAAATCTCATTACGATAGACCTTGCTGAAAACAATTTAAGGTATTTTAAAGCATTTCTTTTTACATTTCAGTGTTATCTGTCTCCTCACAGGAGGTAATATTGACAGTTTAATGCTCAATCGTACCTTACAAAGAGGTTTAACTGCTGAAGGACGTCTGGTAAAGTTTAAGGTAATTTGTTTTGATTTCAGTGAAGAGACGAGTTAATACGAAGTGCAACACCACTATTCGTTCCATGAGTGTCGTAAAAGCCGACGAAGGGAGCAGCATACAAAGAAAGATAAACCTTATAATTGGGTACACAGGGTAGGCCCACATAGTAGGCCAAAATTTGTTTTTTAAGAAGAGGCCTTTGTGTTGCAGTGAACTATTTTATTTGACTTGGAATGGACCAGGAATATTTTTTACAGCATGGAAACAATACTTTAATTTTTTTCACTATACCATCAACAGGTCGGTGTGTATAATAAACCAAAGGCATCCTCAGACTTAATAAAATTATTGGCGACTAGAGGCTTTAATGTTATTACCCACTTTATAGACAATTATTGGACAGAGGGCGACACTTGTCGAGCTGAGGTATCTACTTTCTTATAAATTTTACGTACACTTAGATATTTGCGTCCTTAGAATTACGGACTAAAAGATTTAGGCTGATCGAAAACAGCCAGTAAAGTTTCAGATACATGATCATAACCAGCGAATGCTATTACTGACACCTTATATTCCATTCATTAAACCTGTCTTAAATATCCTTCGTTGCCTTCACATCACACTAACCGTTTACCACCTACGTTTTCTTTCGATATATCTAACAAAATCAATACAAATACAAATATTTCATCTTTACTTAGTTTCTTCTTTCTCTGGGCCAATTTCCCAAACTAGTTTAAGGTCGACTTTCATTCTTCGATTTTTACGCAGAGTGACTAACACCAGAGTTCCACAAGCTCTTCAATTTTATCTTTAACAGTCAAAGTATCTCTTTATAGCAATATTTTTTATCACATGAGTAGGACCAAATTATAGTTAACAAAATGTGGGTGTTTAATATGCTTCTATTAGTTTACTCAACTACTGTAAATTGTTATACCGGTGAAGAATACGTCTGTGCACATGTTGTGTAGTAACACAAACACATATATAACGTAATAGCACAATATGTTATTATGCAATTGAAATTGTGTTTGATGGAAAACCTTTAAACAACACATTCAGTATTTATAACTACTGGCTAACTACTGTAATTAAACAGCTACATGAAATATTTGTCTGGAGTGTTTGCATTTGATCTATAGTCGTTTAACAAAATGAAAAGAAGCAATTACGACTTTATAAATTAGTTGCATTTCATAGGTAATGCTCTAATGGGTTTGTAGTCCATTCAACTTGGAACGTCGAAGATTAACAATAACCGGAATAAAGTATTTATTTACACACATAAGTAATTTAATTTTAGCTTGGAAATAAAATATATACCTAGTTTATTTCATTTTGCAGATTAATGTTGTAGTTGAATCTAGAAATTTGGAGCATTCGTTTGACTTGAAACGAATTATTGAAAGAGAATATCCTGACACTGCAGTATTCGAAAATGAAATGTTGAGCAACAAAAGATGTTACGGCAGTATTTGTAAAGACCCTCAAAGCAAGAAAAGTACATTAAATGTTAAGTAATGTCTGTTCGGTTTCCTGCTGGATAGTTTGTGAAAGAAACACAATCTCCAACTACATGCACAATAGATTTGTAGTCCAGAGCTCTTTTACGCCTCTGCTTGTCCAGTCTGGGCTTTCGAGGTCGTGCGCATGAGTTTCTCAGACCCTTACAATTATGTGTTTCACATTAGTGTAGTTATAACGTCACGATGACTTTAAATGCCCTCAAAATTCCTTTAACGTCTATCCTAAATTCCTAATCATCAGCTTTTTACTTTATATTTACTTTACTTACTGCTGATTACTTTATTTAAGTTACTACTGATCTAATTTTGTATAGAGCAATTGGAAATTTGAACCAGCTTTATTTTCTGATGTTCACAACAATTTTCTTAGAAGCAATCCCGATGATATAAAATTTTGTTAATGATTATAAGAAAACAACTAGGATAAGCAAGGAGCAAGCTACAGCAAAGGAAAAGCAACGCATGCGTCACATTAAGGCCGCGTCAGTGTTGTGTTTATTAGACGTGTGGTGAACAAACGCTGATTTTAGGCAGCCTTACGTATCATAAATTGTATTGTAATTTTACATACAAGCAATAGACTAGTTAAGTTCCTCCCATTTTGAAATTAATGATTGTGTTCGTCTATATTCAAATCAATTTAACATTAGAAATTGATTGATTTATTAAGTGTTTTTTTGTCGTTATTTTTACTTGTTTTGATTAAATCAATTAGTCATTATATTAATTAGCTTCTTAAATAAACTGTAAACATATTAAACGTCATTATAATAATATCTATCCCCTTTAAAATTTTTATGTACTATTTTTAATCCTTTTCCACTATTAAATTGCATGTATTTATACCACGTTTATTTGTTGTTATAAGAGATTCTGTTATAAGTAATGAAATAATTAAAAGAAGTAACAATTGATCGCTGTTTTATTTACTTGCGCAAATCCTTCCAGAAGTAAAAATTTTTATGAACAACATTACTGTCAAGCATATTTCAAATTAGTATCTCTTACTTTTCTATCTATACTAATATTACAACAAAGCTGATGAGTTCGCTTGGTTGAACGTGTTCATCTCATAAACTACTGATGAAATCGAAAAATTATTTCAGTGAGATCAGTTATTGAGGAAGGCCACAATCAAAGGGAGCGGATTTTCAATGAAAAATGGTTGCTAAAACGGATGAAAATTATTCCTATTGAAATATTCCGTTCTGTGCGCTGCGTGATAAGAATAGTTGACGCAGACGAGGTTGCGATGGTCAGTCAGTCTAGTCATTTCAAGCGTTTGTGACTCTTGAGTTGTAAGAGTCCATGAGCGGTGGTAATCAACACAAAAGATATCACGTGTGCTCATTTAACCAGTATGGTCATGACTGATAAATAATAGACTCCATAATTATAATCTTCTTCTTCTTTTGATGAAATGGCAACCAGCCGGATCACTCGGATCATCTATTTCTGCCAATGTCAAGTATTTATCGTCTTGCTTTATAAGTCGTCGTCGTGATGAAATTAATGATAAAAAATATATAAAATGTGGATGACATGAAATGAAATCGAAAAAACAAAAAACGATCTCCCATAATTATAATTAAAAAGCTATTGAATCATTCATCACTATTCACTACCTATATACACAATACACTATCTATTGAAAAACCGATTCAAATTTCTTACCCGATTAGGTTTAGAAATGACGACACCTTATCGACGACAGAAAAGCCTAACAACTAAAAAAATATATAGTACTAGCTGACCCACGCAACCTCGTTTGCGTCTTATATTGCCCGTAGCGTGAAAATTTCCCCCGTTTTTAAAACATTCTTCGTTGTTGCTCCGCTCTTATTAGTAGTAGCGTGATGATATATAACCTATAGCCTTCCTCGATAAATAAACTATCCAACACTGGAATAATTTTTAAAATCGGACCAGCGGTTCCTGAGATGAGCGCGTTCAAACAAACAAACAAACGCTTCAGCTTTATTATTAGTATAGATATATGGGAATGACATCAATTCAAAGGTTTAGTTACATGGACAAAACTTAATAATAGAAGAGAATAAACGGGTTAGTTATGTAGAAAGAGATTCAACGTGAAGCACCATGTGTCTTGGCTAGACAATAGTCGACTTCGAATAGTGTGTAGCATTATATTCTTGCATGTAATACGGATTTTTTTAACTAAAAACATTAGGCACTCACGGAATACAGGATTGAACAAATTTTGTTTTTACTATTAATATTTTTAATGTTTTCTGAAAACGTACAACCTCCTTAGAAGTGGTATTTACTTATAACGGAGAAAAGATAAAAACGTCTATAAACCTGTCATTTTACTGATCTACATCAACTTCACTTACAATAATAGCTAAATCTTATTCATAAATACATAATATCCAAATAACTATATCACTTACAAAATGACCCGACGAAACGTAAGTAGTACCTACCTTACATACCACAAAAAAAAGGTAGATAGATAGCTTTTCGAACTGCTTGTAATAACTGAGTCTACTCCGTCTCGAAGACCTTGAATTACGAAGAACAGAGAGGACAGACTCTGACTTTGATGAAAATTAAATTCATTTAAAGTATAATTGCCATCGTAACATCATCAACAGCTTTTAACAGTCCACTGCTGGACATGGGCCTCGCCTTTGATAATAGGTTTTGGTCTTTGGCCATGTTGGCTAAACTAGTTGCTGCTTCATTTCAAGTTTTCCTTCTCTTAACAGTGATGTTGTCCTACGTGGTTTGGTTCCTTAGTCTCCTCTTACGATACCCTGGGGATGAATTTGAGTAATGACACTCCGTGGCATAATTTAGGCATATATGTGCCATCATATTATATTTATGTACCGTAAATAGTAAAAGAAGTCCTTTCCCTTATACGTTTTGTTTCACACCAATTTTACTTACATAATAATTACATTCGGTGAAAATAACTGAATCTTTTCAAAAGTCAGCATACCTTATAAAAAATATAGTTAACTAGTATATTTTCATGTTTAGTTTTGTTAACTTTTTAGGAAGATTTTGATGAATTTTCGGATTCCGACAATCCCAGAATACTTAGTTATGATGATGTGGTACAAGCAGCAAATTCAATAAAACCTTATATATTACAAACACCATGCATGGTAAGCAACATGATCAAAGATAAATTTAATTTAAAAATATTTGACTAAATTAATAGATTTGTACGACGGACTTTTTAACAATTTATATTTCAGGCAGCACACACTCAACGAGAACTTGGAATTTACATCCATTATAAACTGGATTTCTTACAACACAGCGGATGGTAAGTCTTGAAAAGAAACCCTAATTTGTCTCTTGTAACGATTCTCTGTCATCCTAAATTTATTTTCTTCTACATCACTGTTTATATATAATATTAACCATAATTAAGATTTAAATGAGTTTGGATGGATGAAAAGAGTTTTTACATATTAATCAATGGGACAAAATTATTCTATTAACATATGAGTTAGGTTTAATGGCTTAAACTACGTTTCATTTTGCGTTTATCTTTTAGCTTTAAAGAAAGAGGGGCACTATATGCTCTTCAAAAACTACCATGTGACAAAAAGAAAATTGGAGTGGTTATAGCGGCAACTGGTAACGAAGCAGTTGGTTTATGCTACCACACAAAGAAGATGAATATTCCTACCACGGTAGTAGTTCCAGTCACACTGCCACTTTCGAAAATACATCGGATTAATACTTTGGGTGGGAAAACTGTTTTACACGGAACAACTTTTGCCGAAGCTCTGAAACAAGCCCGCGTCTTGGCGAGAGAAAGAGGACTGACATATATTAATGTGTAAGTTTTTATTTTGTGTTAGATTTATGACATTAAATATAACAGTTTCAGATCTTTTATTAATTAGACAATATTTTATTGCAGACGTGATCATCCGAATGCCCTCGCTGGTTTCGGAACTGTGGCTTTAGAGATCTTAGAGCAAGCACCGTTTGCGGACGCCATTCTCGTTCCCATAGGCACAGGTGCTCTGGCTGCAGCTGTGGCCACCGTCATCAAACATAAAAAGCCGTCGTGCCTCGTTTATGTAAGTTTCATCAATTAGGATCGAATCTTTGTCTCGAGAAATACTATTTTATATGTAACGTTTAGAATAGTCGTGATCCAATGGAAAAAATCGTGCCGGCAGAAGTGAAAACTTGAATATTAACGTTGTGCATTTTTAATATTTTGGAATGATTAGAGAATAATTTTGTACGAATTGCTTTCATTATCAGTATAAAAGTACTATATTTATGTGGTGGAATACAATATTCATTTATTGCGCTATCGTACACAAACATGACAATTTATATTACATACACACACGAACATTCGCGCAAGCGCCCTGCGCCGCCTATCCTGTCACGTGACCTGACGCGAGTTTATACGTCCTCTCTCCATCCGTATTACGAATTTTCGATCAGGTCACGTGACCTGACGCGAGTTTATACATTTTTACCCATTCCAAAAAAGTACACAGCGCCGCTAAAGAAGTTTTCACTTCAAAATAGATATATAGATAAGAATGAATTCATGAATGTTGTGTTTGCCAATTGGTGTGGTACAACCTGTGAACAAATAAATAAAAGAAGGTAAGGAAATGATAATTGTGGGGAAACGGGTATCATTTATTTCCCTCTAACACAAAGGGAGGATCCTCCGACCAGGCGAGGTGATCATGCCTGGCGGGCCACTGCCCTACAGTTGATGTTGGGATGTTGTGTATATGATAATCGGCGAAAGAATAATTTCTACTGCGCGATTCAGGATTTGTAGTTTCTTCGTGTTGTACATTGCTCCGTAGTTCAGTGAATCTGCGGTAGGTGGCGCTATAGTATGTCGCTGTTGCGCTGTATGTTGAAGTCGCCACAAAAATAAATGGAGTGACTCGTATTTGCTTCTGATTGCCAGTGGCTGGTGTACCTGATGTAATAAATGCTATCCACACTAACATAAGATATAAATTCGAAAGCTACTCTATCTGTCTATCTGTCTGTTACACTTCCACAGCTTAACCGTTCAACTAATTTGGATGAATTTCTATATAACAATAGAGAGTACCTTGGAGAAGTACATAAACTACATTTTGTCGCGATAACCGAGATACACACAGACAGACCCGCTTGCAAAGCTAGTAAGTCCAATAAATTAATTAATTACAGGGTGTCGAGTCTGAAAACATTGGTTTACTGACGAAGTCATTGGATAACGGAGAGCCAGTGTGTACTCCACAAACAGCGATAGGCAGCCTCGCTGGTAACGCTCTGAGTGTCAATGTAATCGGCGTCAACGCGTTTGCTAGTGTGAGGCCATTATTAGATAAAGTGGTAGGTACTTTATTATTTTTTATAGCTAACTATTTATTACTTGTATTCTAATAATGTAAACGAGAATTTCAGCTTCTTTTTAACGCTTGAACATCTGGCTTAACTTTACCAATCATCATGACATACAAATGACATGTGTATGCAGATTGTGTCAGACAACGTTAAATGAATGGAAATAGTGGCACACTTGCAATTTTCATTAACCAAAATACGAGTAGTACTGATTTCTATACATACCGTCTCCCTTAGACAAGTTTCACTCTACAAACGTTTATACAAAACTAGCAAGTGTATGAGAATTACGTTTCTCAATGCTAAGTCACGTGATCAAAATAACATGTTGACCAATAATACAAGACATTAAGGCGTTGTCGATTATGGCTGAAATGAACAATGTACCTTGACCTGGACGTCTGAAGTATGGAACTAATATTATTAATTCGAAAGTAATTCCGTCTCTCTTATCGTTCTGCAGGTCTGGCACGGCTAAACCATTGAAACAATCTAAATTAATTTCGATATAAAGATAGACTGTAACTTATTGAAGGACATAGGCTACTTTTTGTCGCGATAACCGACATATACGCGGGCGGAGTCTCGGGCAAAAGCTAGTTTTTAACCGACTTCAAAAAAGGAGAAGGATATCAATTGGATTGTATTTTTTTTGTTTTTTACCTCATAACTTTCGACTGGGTGAACCGATTTTGATGATTATTTTTTTATTTGAAAGCTGGTGCTGGTGCTGATTCCCCATTTTAATTCGGTCCAGTTCTTGAAGTCCGTTGTTTTTTTGTTGAAATTTGTGATTATATAGGCGAAACAGATCATACGGGAACACGATTAATATTTGTGTTCCGTTGATCAATCGTTACCCTTATTGTTATAGTTGCTAGTGAAAGAGGACTGGATAGCTCGTGCAATGTTACATTTGTCTGAAAGAGAGAAATTTATAGTAGAAGGCACAGCAGCATGCACATTGGCCGCCGTTTTAGGAGGGCTTGTGCCTGAATTCAAACAAAAAAAGTAAGTGTTAGTCAATTTCTTTGTGAATTTTATTTTCCTTAATTCTCTTGCGGATTTTAGGCTAGGAGTCCAGTTCCAGTTTACGGGGAGGCCTGTTCTTAATGTAGCTCAAAGAATGCGTCGTTCGGTTCAAGTGATTGTTAATTCAACTACATCAACATATTCAATATTTTATCGGTTTTTACGTAGTCTGGTTATAACTTTACAAACTTTTTCTTGTTATTTCAGTGTCATTTGTATTCTCACTGGAGGCAATATTGACAGTTTGATGTTAAATCGCAGCTTGCAGAGAGGTTTGGCTGCAGAAGGGCGCCTGGTGAAATTCAGAGTAAAACTTTTTAAATTTACATTCTTCATTCTTAATTGCGCAAATCATCACACTTTTTGAATGTTTTATTTGTGTGTTTCTATTTTGTGATTGCTTCAATTTTATTCTTAATTTCTCATCAAATTAACCGCAAAATACCACAGACAAGCATTATAGGGTAATGAATAAACAATGCATTTTTAATTGACCAACTCATTCTTTATCGCCAAACTGTGTGCATCACAATTTAACTGGTTAACCTTCAACATTGACAATGCGCAACGAAATTGCTTCAAAGTAGTTAGACGAAACGTATTTATTTTACAATTACTTCTTTCAAAGCCAAATAAAATTGAGGAACCAATCTATGTAGGTACTCCAAATATGAATCTTATCAATATATAAATTTACATGGGATGAATGAAATAGCTTCCGCTGTCGGTTAGTTCACTTCGATCTTAGATCAAATTTTAATGCAGTTTTTAGCAATGGATAGAGTGATTCAAGAGGAAGGTTCATATATATAACTAGCTGCGCCCCACAACTCTTGTATTTTTACAACTCTATTCGCGTGTAACACCAGGGAGCGCAGCTATAGAATCAAAGACTACGTTCGCGACATTCAATCATTAGAATGGTTATTTTTTCTGTCGACTTTAACCTTGGCTTTATTTGATCTTGACAAGAAATTCTTTTGCTTTATGAGTTGAGACGATAATAAAGTAATAAGCAAATTTCACAGTATTAATTAACACAACTTACTAGGTAGTATTTCAGCTTCAGCTTTGAAGCAATCAGGCAGATATTCAGTTGTTTTACAAATACCTTTTTTTTTTATGTCATTCGACAAAACAGAGTAAATGAAAGTACCTACGGCCTAATTACGGACTCTTTTATTAGGATTGCATAATGCATGATTAGCCTAAAATTGATATTTTCCACCTCTTTAAAGCTTTGAAGAATGAGACTTTTCAAGATAAGTAAGTAGGTAAGAAGATAAGTAAGTAGATAATTAAGTATTTAATATATCTACTGAGTGTACCGTCATCTAACCAAGTTTAAAGAACTAATAACAATGTAATCAGGCAAACTTATAAATATTTATATGAATGAAATAATCAGTTTTTTGTATTGTTTATCAATAGGTTGGCATCTATAATCAGCAAGGCGCAAAAGCAGCATTAATGAAGTTAATAGCTAGTGGAGGCTTTAATGTTATTACTCACTTCATAGACAACTTTTGGACAGAGGGCGACACCTATCGTGCTGAGGTATAATAATCTGTTGCTCAATTGAAAACAATATATAATCTAATCAACTAATTATTAATTGAACTGGGTAGTGAGGTCAAGAAACTTCTCAATACCTAATATTACAAACGTCTTATATGTTCGAATCAAGTTTCGTTAAAGCCCCAGTGACTAACTGAGGCTTTAACTTATGACAGCAAAAAATACACTACTAGATAATATTATTGTTAGGGCCCTATGCCCATTCCTCATACATTGATTTATTCACATAACCGACCCGCAAGGTTAAGCGGTACGCGATATCAGTTACTCAATACGTCTATCGTATAAGGCGGGCTACTCACACGCCTGCTGCAGGGGCAATCTAGTGGCATGGTGGTCGGGGAAAATAAGAAATTGGTGAGAGTTTATATCGCGCTAAACACAGGTGTTGAGAATGTATTTACCTACTCATGAAAAGATCGGTGTAGAACTAGCTCCTTTTGCGATACTACCTACTACAAAAAAACTTAAAGGAGACACTGGGTAAAGATTACTACTGGGTAATGACTACAGAAGCGAAATATATCATATTTAATAGAAAAATATATACATTTTCGACATCTAACACACAACGCCATCTAGCCCCTAACTAAGCAAAGCTTGTATATATAGGTGTTAAACAACTGATATGAATATAATAGCAAATAGAATAGTATATACTTATATTACACATAGAAAATACCCAAACTCGGAAAAAAATATTTGCAGATCACACAAACATTTGGTCCGACCCGGGAATCGAACCCGAGAACTCATGCACAGCAGTCGTGTAAACACGCAACATTGCACACTCCATACGCTGAGCGTCTTCAAACGTATGAGTGTCCTAGTCTCGTCTCTGTACGTCATTACAGGTAGAAAGTACTGTTTAACCGCCATAGGTTTTAGCGGCTTATGTTTGAATTTTTTTTTTCAGATGAAAATCGTAGTAGAATCAAAAAATTTGCAGCATTCGTTGGAGTTAAAAAGAATAATTGAAAGGGCGTACCCTGAATCGGCTGTCTTCGAAAGTGAACCATTCAACGATAAGCGAACGTGTCCATGTTACGTCAAGAGAAGTAAATAATATGTAAATAGTTATCTGGATATTATGACAAAAAAAATGCCACTTAACGACCATAAATACTGAACAACCTAGGAAATACGTACCTAGAAAAATGAATGGAGACCAATTAAAGAAAATTTCAAATTATTAAATTGACAGAAGTAAGATAATGTTAATTTTAATGGTATTTGATTTTAAATCTGATATCTTTTGTATAATATTTTGCATTGTACAACATAATTTATACAAATCGAATATTTAAAGGAATCTACTAGTCTGGTTCATATGAATGTAGCTAAGTAACTGGTATGAATGCAAAGCAAAATAGTGTACCTACCTATAACCTAATTAATGTAAGTAGCATTGCAAAGAATATCTGTAATTCATTACAAGAATAATCTATGAAGTTTAGATTTTTTCAAATTATATTTTAAACTAGCTGAACCCCGCGGTGTTACCCGCGGTTATTGTCGTATCGTGGGTAACGCCGCGGGGCGAAGCTAGTTTTTTATATAGCCTATGACACTCAGCAATAATGTGCCTTTCTATGGGTGAAAGAATTTTTAAAATCGGTTTAGTAGATCCCGAGATTACCCCCTACAATTTAACAAACACACAAACTTTACTTCTTTATAATATTAGTATAGATTAAATATCAACGCGTAATATAAAAGACATTTCATTGATTGGACATAACTAGAGAGCAGAAACAGTCAATAAACGTCAAAATAAACTGCATGAATAGATACCTACTTACTTTAAAGTTTACGTAAGATGCTATGTAATTGTTACCTACAAAGAACTAAGATTCAGAAAAAAACGTCAAATGACTGTATTTTTTAATGTACCTATGTAGGCATATGTTACTAAAAGAATACATAAGTCAATATCTTAGAGATGCTAAATAATAAAATAAAAAACCTAACGACAGTTGATTGTTCTAATTTCTTTTTTCTAATCCCTACCTCCTCCTGAAGATTCATGTGAGTTTACGATAGAGGTATGAGAATTTTTACTTAACTAGATACAAATAAATGAAATTGTAGTGTCGATTTGTAATAATAAAATTACTACTATTTACCAAATTCATGTGTATTTAAACACGGTACATATGTCCTCCTCCGCTCCGCGACGTAACCCGTGGGTTTTATTGCTTTTTAATTGGATATTAATCACTTTTTCATTGGTTTTGTAAAATAAAACCATATTTATTCTAAAATAAATGTAGCCATAGTTATTTCGCATAACATTAACTTATCTATCAGCAAAAAAAAACAGCCTAGTGCGAATCGAACTCGCGCAACGAGGTTTACGTACAAACCGGTAGGTAAATTATGTGATGTAATGTAACTAAAAATTTGTTTTACGCAATTTTTCTTTTATCTGTGCTATAAGACGTTGATTCGTACCAAATTTAAGATTCTGAGTTCACGAGAAGTATCCCGATTTTGAAGTTTGATTCCATTACGAGTGTCGAAAATTTGCAGCATAAACCGCTGTATCTTTTTATTATTGCATTGGCTTAGAAGTTTGATTTTATTACAATTTCTAGACCTGAGTATTTGATGTGAATTTCAGCTTAATACCTCCACGCGTTCTTGAGAGAAAGGGTCTTGACAGACAGACGGACAACAAAATGAGTCTATAAGTTTTTTTCTTTTTGAGATACGGAACCCTAAAAAGGAGGAGGTTCTAATCTAACTAATCTCTGAAACGGTTGCACCGATTTTGATTAGAGTATCATAGGCAGATTGCATTGATAATTCACTAATGAGAACCAGTGATTTTAATTTTTTTATGTTACTAAACATATTATTAGTCATTTCATAATGTGTTTGCTTTCGTCGTCAACAGCCTTCAATAAATCAATAGTCAATCATAATTATGCCGGTGACGTCATAATTAAGTCGGTCCGACTTCATAATTATGTCGGTGACGTCATGAACTCCTTATCTCTGTGCTCCTTATCTTCCTGGATGTTAAACAAAAAATACTCTGTTCATGATATACGAGAATTTAAACTCAGTTTGAAATTAGTATTAATTATCTATTTTTAATTACTATACTACCTACCTAAATTAAGATGGAAATCGCATATTGTAAATATTTTTCTGTCTTTAGTTTTATTTCATTCAAATTTGCATTTTATGTACCTGTGTCATGATTTTGAAACTAGTTCTTATTGTGACATTTTTGGGAGATATTATAAATGAGAAAAGAAATATCAATAAAATTTAAGTTTAAACAGTATTATATTCCATTTAATAAAATGCATACCATTGACAAGATGATGTACCTATGTCTGAAAGGCCTTCCATTGTAATACCCTCATAATTTTTCAAAATTTTGTTACAAAAGTTTTAAGCAATATACAATGCAATTTCAGTGTCAAAGTCAAACAAAGTAAACTAACTATATTAAACTTAAAAAAATATGTTTGAACACGAAACAAAAATATGCAATATGCTGAGTTCTTAAGCTCTTTATTCACAATATTTCACAATTATATTTTAAACATATTAAAGTAACAACAATTTTTTTATACATGCTATGATTGCCTGCCTAAATAATAACAATAAAATAATTTTTGATTCTTGGCTTTAACTTGCAAAATTCTTATCCATAAAGGTCGCCATTTTTATATCCCTTTTGCTCAATCCGTTGCAATCATGTGACGACAATGTGACCTGAAAAAAAAATATAGATGATATACTGATGGTTTATCTCCAAATTAATTGATTCATGATCATATGGGCGTAGCTGGGAATATATAATAAAAAGAAGGATTTATGCAAGATTTTAAGTTACATTAACTGGTTAAGGAATGTGTAGATATGTTGTGCAATTAAGTTACTTTTACAAATTTTAATAATTACACAAGATGTTATGCATCTTTACAGCTGTTTAAAATTAAGCAAATGGATGTTATTTTAAGTGTTCGGTATTGATATTATTACTATAAAATGTAAGCTAAGTTTTATATTAAACCCTATACCATAAACAGTTCTAAATATATTTATAATATAATTTTGAAAGAATTCTGGACTTGTACATACCTGTAATTTATTATAAACATTGAACCATTCTGGGTGATGGTCCATTTTCTCAGCAAGTAAAGCTACTCTAGTCATAAATCCAAAAGCTTGGTTAAAGTCCTTGAATTTGAACTCCTTCTCAATAGCATCCCGGTTGTCTTGTATTTTCCACCCAGCCTGCAGCAGTGGCTGAAGAAGGGTATCGCGCTCTTCTTTATTTAATTTGTCTGCCTATAAAATAAGCACTTACAATTAAAGTGTTAAGGAAACTAATGTTAGCTTATAAGATGATGTACCTATGTCTGAAAGGCCTTCCATTGTAATACCCTCATAATTTTTCAAAATTTTGTTACAAAAGTTTTAAGCAATATACAATGCAATTTCAGTGTCAAAGTCAAACAAAGTAAATTAACTATATTAAACTTAAAAAAATATGTTTGAACACGAAACAAAAATATGCAATATGCTGAGTTCTTAAGCTCTTTATTCACAATATTTCACAATTATATTTTAAACATATTAAAGTAACAACAATTTTTTTATACATGCTATGATTGCCTGCCTAAATAATAACAATAAAATAATTTTTGATTCTTGGCTTTAACTTGCAAAATTCTTATCCATAAAGGTCGCCATTTTTATATCCCTTTTGCTCAATCCGTTGCAATCATGTGACGACAATGTGACCTGAAAAAAAAATATAGATGATATACTGATGGTTTATCTCCAAATTAATTGATTCATGATCATATGGGCGTAGCTGGGAATATATAATAAAAAGAAGGATTTATGCAAGATTTTAAGTTACATTAACTGGTTAAGGAATGTGTAGATATGTTGTGCAATTAAGTTACTTTTACAAATTTTAATAATTACACAAGATGTTATGCATCTTTACAGCTGTTTAAAATTAAGCAAATGGATGTTATTTTAAGTGTTCGGTATTGATATTATTACTATAAAATGTAAGCTAAGTTTTATATTAAACCCTATACCATAAACAGTTCTAAATATATTTATAATATAATTTTGAAAGAATTCTGGACTTGTACATACCTGTAATTTATTATAAACATTGAACCATTCTGGGTGATGGTCCATTTTCTCAGCAAGTAAAGCTACTCTAGTCATAAATCCAAAAGCTTGGTTAAAGTCCTTGAATTTGAACTCCTTCTCAATAGCATCCCGGTTGTCTTGTATTTTCCACCCAGCCTGCAGCAGTGGCTGAAGAAGGGTATCGCGCTCTTCTTTATTTAATTTGTCTGCCTATAAAATAAGCACTTACAATTAAAGTGTTAAGGAAACTAATGTTAGCTTATATTTAACACAAAACAAACCATTTTCCTTGTTTTGGGCGAGGTTGATAGTACACTTGTGTATCGAACGGCGGTACGACTGGCATTGAACGCACTGAGCGCAGGCTTCGCTCGGCCAGCTGACCCTGCGGGGTGAAAGTGTATCGATACATTCGCCACCGCATAAATTCCTTTGGAAATTCGCTTTATTAACATTGGTACAAGTAAGGACATATGTAATTACTAGTACGTAAATAACTTATTATTCTTAGTAACTTCTATTTCAATATTTTCCTTAATTAACTAAACGTTTTCATTAAAGAATTTAACATTAAATCAAACATTGGTTCAACTTCAGTTTTATTGCTTTCTGTCATCCTATGACATATTTTTTTGACATTGTCAACAGGTGGTGCAATGACAGTTCTTTTTTTTTAGTCTTTTATTTCTTTTTTTCAATCCCAATTAGGCAGGAGAACTTGGCTCGTACTTCTGTGCATTTGCCAGCGTCAAGTTATATTAATACATGATTATTAATTTTGAAATACTATTTTTTGAGATTCGGCAGTATCTCCTATTGTTAAAAACAATCATATTTCTACAAAAAATAAAGTTTTGGTAGGATTTTTATTTTTTTTTTTATTGTATATGGGGCAAACGAGCAGACGTATCACCTGATGGTAAGCGATTACCGCCGCCCATGGACACCCGCAACACCAGAGGCGTCACAAGTGCGTTGCCGGCCTTTTAGGAAGGAGTACGCTCTTTTCTTGAAGGTTTGAAGGTCGTATCGGTCCGGGAACACCGCAGGCGACAGCTCATTCATGGTAGGAATAAAATGCAATTTATTTATTTTTTTTAAATTCCCGCCAAAACGCTTAGTGGTGTCATGGTATCTGCTTGTAACGTCTCAGCGTAGACGTGACGTCACCATTTGTCAATCAGTGTCAAAGTACATAGTGATCGTCGACTAGATCGAAAGAAAATTTCGTTCACTTTTACGTGGTTTTTTTTTTTTTTTTTTTTTTTCTTTATTTGTTTGATGAGGGCTTAGTCACGAAGTGATTATGTCGCCCTCATAAAAATACAACTTATGAACTATTTAACATACACATTTTAGCTATATCATACAGTGTTTTCGCTTTCTCCGTGCAGGGAAGAGCGAGAATGCTATTACATTCACCCACATTAAAATTAGGTTTACGAAATAATTGTTTTCTATCAGCTTCGTTTCGGATGCATTCCATCAAAATATGATATACATCTTCAACTTTGTTACAAATTGAGCAGTTGGGAGAACCAACCTTACCAATTAAATATGCAAAGCTGTTTATTGGGATATGTCCAGATCTAAGTCTGAGAGCGATGACTATGTCTGACCTGCTCATATTAGCTTGATCGATCCAAACATGTTTCATAATAGTAGGCTGAATAGTTCGGTACCAAATACCTTTAGTCAGCGATCTTTTATCAAAGTATTCTGACCATAGTTGGTAACACCGATCTTTAACTATATACAATAAATCAGAATAATATGGCACGCATGCAAAATTGCAAAATTTAAACCATCAACAAGAGATTCTTTAGCTAGTCCATCTAGTCTCATTCTCGGTTAATCCAATATGTGCAGGTATCCACTGTAATGTTACATACTTATTATTACTTTCTAGATTTTGTATAGAACGCATTATATTATAAGCTATCGGGGTTCCTCGAATCTTCGAGGAACATCGAGCTAGATGCTGAAGGGCGCTCTTCGAATCTGAGAAAATAACATACTTGCCGCCATTAAATGATTCAATATATGCTAAGGCTTCACTTATTGCAATAAGTTCAGCATACATATACGTGATGTTGGGAAATGTCTTTTTAAAAAGAAAAAAATAATTGTTAACATACTACTGAGTGCCAATTACGTAAACTGCTTCTGGGGTTCGAAAAAGAAACAAATTTTCTTGAATTTAATTTAATAAAATAGAAATTTCAAACTAATTTACATTTATGTGAAACCTATTCGAAGTAAGAATTTCAAAGTCAAAGTCAAAGTCAAATCATTAATTTCCATAGGCCCCAAAAGGCACTTGAACACGTCAAAAATACAAACATCAAACATTATTAATACAAATATAAAATAAAACTCAAGTATTGAATTGATCAGTGATAAAAGGATGTAACTCAAGTAATCAATGATTTGAATTACCGGAGCTTAGATTGATTTCGATTCAACTCAAAGGTTTAAATTGAATTCAATCCAAGTACCAGCTCCGATGGGTATTGCATTCATGAGAAGAGCTGGTGAGAAACTCATGTGCATTTATCATATCATATCAATTAGGAAGGATCTAAAAAGTAATTTAATTAATTAAATCGAATAATGTTGCATCGGTGCATCGTGCCATCGTTGACCACGTCGCCAGTTTCCGCTGTGCGTCGGTTCGATTGCATAGAGACTTAGTTTATGACATATTGAACGAGTGCGCTGTTGCTTGCTAATGGGCAGCATCGGCGATACCCTTGTTTACGTTGCAGATATTCCCTTTCACACTTTTCTAGTAAATTTTGGTAATTCTCAACACAGTATCCATAGTTCACACAGAAGCCATGGAACTATATGTATATAGCGTCTAGGATCGTTGACTGCGAAGATGTTTCAAATCGGCTCAACTCTCTGGCGCTGCATAGAGATGTGACCTCGCTGCATCTTCTATCGCATTTACTATGGGGATTGCTCCTAGGACGCACTTGTGACTCCTCTGGTTGTGTCCATGGGTGGTGGTAATCACTTACCATCAGGTGATCCTTAATTAAAATAGCTTGTAAATTTATTAAACCACAAGATTCTTAAACTGGCAATTAGTTTTGTTTTAAGAATGGTAACAAAAAAATTGTGACCTGCACATAAATGTAGCTTTAGAGATTATAGACCTATTAGGAGGTCGATATCTCAAAAAATAATAAATACATTTACAAAAATAAAATCTGAACAGATAATGAAAGAGGAGGCTCCTATCGCCGCCCACTGCTTAACAAAGGTCTCCCCCTAACATTTTTCTTGTTTGTGTAAGAAATCCCGCCAACTGCGAGTCGGACTCGCGCACCGAGAGTTCCGCATAAATCTGTATTTATTATATATGTATTTATGCGTTTCGCAATTTCTGTTTTCTGCTATATGACTTTACTTCGTACCAAATTTCAAGATCGCCTTGCGAGTGTCGAAAATTTGCAGCATAAACGGCTGTATCTTTTGATTGCATTAGCCTAGAAGTTTTATTTTTCACAGCTCGAAGGAACAGTAGACCTGCGTTCTTGATATGAATTTCAGCCTGATACCTCCAATGTTTCTATAGTCTTAACAGATAAGGACGACTGATACGCCCCTGCATGATCACCTCGCCTAGGTCGGAGGATCCTCCCTTTGTGACATGTGATCCAATCCTTCCACACCTTCATATTGTTGCCGATCTTTGAAGGTTGGGGGGAGGGGTTGGGTCCAATATCCTCACTCACTCCTTCTCTTCACACCGGTTTTCTATGAGACCGCAGTATCACTCCGGTCAAGCTGGCCCATGCATGCCAAAGCTAATAGCCGAGCCGAAACCTAGTCGAATATTAATAGGAGCCAGTAAAATAGTCATTAGAGTATCTACAACATAAGTCATTTATTTTGTAATGTTTATGGGTTGGATCCCACTACTTGTTATAACAAACTCAGTCACCATATTACATAAATCAGGAGCAAAAACTACTAATAATTCTCTAACATAACAATTGTGATGATTTTTTTCATCAAATACTCTCATAGTTTTTTTTATCATTAACCTTGTAGAAATCATATTTGACCATGCTAATCCTAAGGATGGTAACAAAGTATTAGATTCATCAAAAGATGCTGTAACTTGGTTTATGCAGAGAATAGCCAAGTTATGTTTTTGAGCAATATCTATTAATATTATAGCTATTTCCCTCAACTCTTCTGCTCTTTTTATGTAGTTAGTTGACTCACACCGGAATGGTGCAGCAATAGAATCTATAATTACAATTGACAAATTATGTTTACTTAAAAGTTTTGGTAGGCGAACACTAATACAAGGTAACAATTCACTTGCTTCAGTTAAATGTTCTACAAAAACATTTGTTCCATAATCTATGCTACTATCGAATTTAGGTAGAGCTCTCTTTAGTTCTTCAAACCTTTTAACTGGGAATAAATCTTCTGTACAAATATATAGACAGCCTTCCCTCCAATTGTTAAGAGCTACTTGTAAAGACATTTGTGTCTTGCCACATCCACTTTCACCATAAATTTCTGTTATTGTACCTCTCCGGAAACCACCTTTTATTACATCGTCTATAACATTACATCCTGTGCTAACATGTGTATACTCACAACTATTTTCACTTTTTAAAATACTTCCAGTAACGAAATTGGGGCATACAGAATCAGAAACAATATTTTTAACAAACAAAATATCATTAATACCCAAGTTTGTATACTTTTTTATATCCCAAACAGAGAGTGTTAGGATTTGTTTTGTCGTAGATATTCCCCCTCTGTCTAACATTTCGAATATATTGTGAGGTAGGACTCCTTTCAAAGTCATAGCAGATGCCTAAAAAAATAATACTAAATATTTTAGTTTTAACGGAATAAGAAAGAAATAGTGAAACTTAAACAAATTCAATGCAGATTTCGGAAGTTATCTGTCTTTTTAAAGTTTGATTTATGATTTACTCAAAAACAAAATGACAAAACTGACATCTGACTGACATTACATACAACTATTTTTATCAACTCTTAAATAGTGATGTGACAATATCTAAACATTTTTAAGCTTTACAAGAAGAAGTGATGTGTTTAGGGTATTAAATATGCCTCACCTCTAGTTTGGGTTTTCTTTTCAGACAGAACCACAGAACACTTTGACAGAACACATCATTTTATTGCACTATGAGTTGATTCATACTAATTTTATCTGATTTGTCTTAGAGATACAGGTGTAATGGCTTGTAATTCGTGTGCGAAAGGCTTTTCTTTGCTCCGTAAAGAGGTATAGAGAAAAGGTTCAAGTTCTAATAGTTTTTAAAAATTGACATTGACTTCCAAGCACTGTTTACATTTTTATTTTCAGAAAGGCTGTCCAGGCTGTGGTTTTAGTTTCTGTTCCAAATGTTTAGATAACAAGGTATTTCTACCTAAAATTAATGACACAGCAAAGGTAATGTAAAAACTGACTATTGATAATATTCCAAACATTATCAAAACTTTCATCTGCATACATAGAAGCTAAATTTATATTTTACAGGTTTGTAGTAAGTGTAAAAGATTAGCTGAAAAACCTGATAAACTTGTTACTGCCGTGCAACCACCAGATGCATACTACAGGTAGATATCTCAGATTTGGTACAGTAAATATATCATTTATCTTCAGGACTTTCTAGGCCATATCCATACAAATAAATAAAATTGGAGTGTCTGTTTGTAATATTAAAATACCAGCTTTTTACTAAATGCATATGTATGTAAACATGGTACATACACCAATCTAACTTTTTTTTACATTTTTGTCACCATTTATTTGTTCCGGCGGTTCTCTGGAACGGCTGGTCCGATTATGACGGGACTTTCACTGGTGGATAGCTATAATACAAGGAGTGACATAGGCTTCTTTTTTTAGACTATCTTTTCCCCGCACCGTTATATGTGGTACAACAATAACTTACCGACTTATGTAGTGTTGTTATTGTAGGAGACTTGGAACAATGAATGATGAACAAAACGGTAACAAAAATGGAAACCCTGGCATGGACACCACTGATCAACTGATCGCAGGGAGACTACAAAAACTAAAAGAATCCAGAACAAACACCAGTGTAACTACAACTGATGAAGAAATTAAAAATCGACTTAAGAATATTAAAGGTGAAATGCCATCAACATCAGATGCAGAAATACAAGCACGTTTAGCCAAGCTAAGAGGTGTACCTATTGAAACTTTATCTAGTAAAGTAAGAATAATAGTTTGTTTTTCTAAAAGTAAACATTTTATTCTTGTATTAAACTCTTGGACCACATCTATATTTTTTTTCATATAGAATGTTAAGTATGTTTCTGTACACTCTAAAACTGCATAAAGTTCTGTACTGATTGACCTCTAATTTTGAAATATGCAAATGGGTTCTCCTCCAAATTTTCTATTTTATGTTTTCTAAAACTAACCTTGGCAATATATATTTCAGCCAATATTACTACCTCCAGATACACGGACAGAACAAGAACAAGCAAATGATTTATTAAAACAGTATATGGAACAGACAAACATTGAGTCTAAATACAATAACGAATTTGATGACATGATCAAGGACATGGAATCAAGAGTGAATAAACTTAAGGGAGTTAATTCATCAAGTTCTAAAGAACATGATTTAGTAAAGTCTTCAGAGAATGCCGAATCAGAAAATGAAGAGGAATCAGTTAGAAAAATCGTGGAAAAGGTACTCTCATTTTAAAATTTCGTTCACTAGGACAGATATTTAGCAGTGGACCTCTTTTAGCTGCAATAATGTTGATAATGAGAACGGACTTCAGTGTCCTATCAAGTTTTCGCCGTGGTTGAATTGTTTACACAAGTTTAATTTTTACATATTTATAACCTTTTTGTGGTTTATGATAAAATAGTGGGTTTAGGTTTTTTGGCTATAACTTGGACTGTGGGTATTATTTATTTGTAAGATTTCAAGTTTCTTAAGAGTATTATTAAGAGATTGGGACCAGGAGAGGTTTAGAACTCTCCCTGTCCACCAGGCCCGGTACCGCAGACGACTTAGGCGCCGAGGGTCGCAGAACGATCTTCATCCTCCATAAGTGCAAGCCTGAGCTTAAGGTGAGGCCATCTGTCAGCCTAGCAGAAGCAGGCCGAGGTGGCGGCGCAAGCTTTTATTTCTGAGCAGAAAAGGAACTCAGGATTTATGCACAGGAGAGGATCATGTACAACCAGTAGGGAGCCCGAGGTACATCTGGGTTTCAGGGATTTCGTATTGAGGATGTACCTGATTCCCTGACTTTATAGTACCCGAGTCGGCGTGCGATTTTAGTCGGTTCGATTAGGACATTGTCACCAGTCGGTGTATTAATGGGAATAAATTTGACCAATTTCACCATCTAATGAGTGTGCAAGTAATCATTTATTAAATAATTATTTAATTTTTACAGATAAAAGCAGAAGCTTCCCTAGATGATGACGATATTCCTAAGTCTACAAATGATGAACTACCATTTTGTGAGATATGCAATGAAGATGCTAGAATGCGGTGTCTTGGCTGCAAATATTTATTTTGTCAAAGATGCTTTGCAGAGCATAAAGACGATGATGATGGTTGTAATAGGTATGAACCTTATGAAGCTCCAAAGAAATTATAAAATCAGCTGTATTTTGTTGCATTACATATTGTGTTATGTCACTATTGAGAAAGTATTTGGAAAGCAAAGTATTGCTATGCCAAAATTTGTTAAACAGAGTTACTTTCGAATTTAGAATATGAATATACAACTGTGGTATATTAGCACTTGTAGCTGAATGTATATGCTACAATTAGGCACAACAGCACCGCAGCCAGTTGCAAATGTTTATAAGGCTTACACAATGCTATAATGAATTATTTAGATAAATATAATGAATCATCAAGCCTCTTGTGGCGACCGATCCTGAATTGCGCAGTAGAAGTTCTCGCGCCGATTATAATATACACAACATCCGAACATCAACTGTTGGGCAGTGGCCCGCCAGGCATGATCACCTCGTCTGGTCGGAGGATCTTCCCTTTGTGTTGGAGGGACATGACACCCGTTCCTCCTCAATGGTGACCCTGATATGATTCGAAGCGGCCTTCAAGGAAGCGGATCAGCAGCACCATCTTGTTCACTCCCACAGCGATGATGGTCAACCAAGTCTCAGCCAGCCAGCAACCTCGCCGTCAACAGGGATACACCACACGCAGGACGCGACCGCTCCAGCCTGGTTACCCCTACGGCCTCTACAGCGTCTAGACACAGCACACTGCACCTACGGTCCATGTAAGCACAGCATCTCTCTCCCGTCTACGCAGCAGCCAGCCACTACACAGCCACCTCCCCGACTCTCTGGGGACCTCACCGCAGCACCGCGCACCGCATGCGATCCCGACTCATTGGGATCAGCGGACATTAGCCCCAACTCGCTGGGACTAGCGGCATTCAGTTCCGACTCACTAGAACTTGCGGCACTCAGTTCCGACTCACTGGAACTTGCGGCACTCAGTTCCGACTCATTGGAACTGCTCACTCCTGGCATGGGCAAGCTCCACAACGGAGCACAGACAGCTGACTCAACAATTTATCGACCTCCGGTCTTGGAGGGAAGTGATGTGGCGACCTCCACATACAGCGCCATCTACCGAAGATACACTGAACTACTGAGCAACGTACAACACGAATAAACTACCAATTCTGAATCGCGCAGTAGAAGTTCTTGCGCCGATTATCATATACACAACATCCCAACATAAACTGTTGGACAGTGGCCCGCCAGGCATGATCACCTCACCTGGTCGGAGGATCCTCCCTTTGTGTTGGAGGAACATGACACCCGTTCCTCCACAATCTCAATACCTATCTATAGAGACCAACACAAATAACATTAGTAAATTATTGTAGCGCTCCAAAAATTTTAATAACCACTTGTAGACTATGAGTCCATATGCAAGTTTTAAAGTCTGGAATATAGCATTGTATAGAGATAGGAGTGAGAGTAAGAGAGAGTAATTTTTTAACCGACTTCAAAAAAGGAGGAGGTGGTTATCAATTTGATTATATTTTTTTTGTTTTACATCATAACTTTCGACTGGGTAAACCGTTTTGACGATTCTTTTTTTATTTGAAAGCTGGTGCTGCCCGTGTATCCTCCATTTAGTTCAGTTCTTGAAGTCAGTTTTTCTTTGTTAAAATTTTATATAAAAATATGAAATGTAGGTATATTTATTAATTATTATGCCTTGCTCCCTAAGAGGTAATTGAAATGATTTGAATTACACTGAAAATCATGCTTAAATTATTTATTGCGTTGATGTATAATTGAATTAATTGATAATAAAATAACTATATTGTTTACTTTGAACGTTTTAATTTATTGCTCCCAAACTCTTGTAGGATATCAGGAACATGTTGAAGAAGATCATTTGCGGATTGCTTGTATTCATTTTCCATCCATATTTCTTTGAGGCGACCAATTATAGGTCCAAACAATTTACCTGGTGGTACACCAGCAGTCTTCAGTAGTTTGCCAGAAACTGGAAATTCGGGAACTGGCCACTTATTAAAGTCCTCAAGTAGTTGTTCATCACCTCGATACTTCAAGACTTCTCTAACATATGAAATCACATCTTTTTGTTTGAACTTAGCATTGAGGACTAATTTTTCATAAGGTCTGAAAAAGAATATATTATACTATACTTAAAAAGATGAAGAAACTTTAAAGATTTCGGCCACGGCGGATAATCTCAACGGAGACCTGCCAACTACGCAGGCGATGCACAAGTGTACGTGCAAACAAAGGCGCACCCTCGGTTCCCTCACTCATAATACGATGGGACGGTTATCCGTAACGACCAAGGATAGATTAGGTGCAGGACTGACTTTACGTGCTCTCCGAAGCATAGACTATGCATTACTCTAAAGCATAAATATGATTCAAAGAAACCAGTCTTTTTTCATTGTTAATTCACTAATTAACCACTATGTCAATTATCGTGAAAAAGAGTAGCCTAGGTCTTTCCTCAAGAGTCAAAGCATCTCTATGCTAAATTTCACTGAAATCGGCCCTGTGGATTAGCCGTGAAAGTGTAACAGACAGATTTACTTCTGAATTTATAATCGCGCGCATCCGTAGGAAGTACTAGGGTGAAATTTAAGAATTTCACGCTCCGACTTTGCGCTTGTATGAATTGATTCTTTGTGTTATTCTGATGTACAAGTTATATTACTGTAAAGTGAAGTCGAAATACAATAATTTTTGCGTGAAAGAGTAACTAACATTCGTACATCCTCACAAACTTTCGGATTTAAATATTATAGTAGTAGGATTTAGTTAATCTTACAGCAATGGTCTTGAGTCAACCTTATCTCCTCTATGTTCTACCAGATAGTAAGCCATGTCCCTCTCATAGCCTGAGAATTTGAGTCTGTTATATAATGCAGTAACATCATTCGCATCTTCTAACAACGCTGCCATATAACCTATTGGATGTAGGTTTAGATGTTTAGCTTTTTGCAGGACTCTATCCAACTCATCAATGTTTGGAGATGATGGCAACCCTGTTTTATAAACAAAGAATAGAATATTAGTATAAACAACGTTTTTTTTATCTGTTATAACACATACAACAGGTACAAGTTCTTTGCAAGACAATAAGTTAGAATCTAGAATCAAGGTTTAACATCAATAATATAATTCTTGTGAACGAATGTAAGAACTTTTTGTTGCATAATAATGTTCATACCCACTTCTATGAAACACATGTGTGTTAAGTGTGCCAAAAAATAGTAATAGTAAATAGGACCATTCTCCACCCGAAGGGAAGAAAACGATTATTTCAGATCTTGCAGAGGCTTGACCTTCGGAGATAGCCTACCCCACCCAAACTTTCCTTTTGTCTCCCAAAAATAAGAAAAGTAAATATGCAGATTTGAAAATTTAACAAATTAAAGTTGTCTGATCTGAAAGATAACTTATTAACAGTCAGTATTTACCTATATATTGTGCTACTCCAATCTTTAACATTGTCTTTAACAAACTGCCTCCAAAGTTTCCGGGAAGCATCTTCTGAAGTTCAATCCAAATTCTTTCCCCTGATATATTTTGCAGACCCTCAATATTCTCACTCAAAACTTTGAGAGTTTCCTCTTCATGTTTATCAGGCTCTTCTGCAATTTTTCCATAAAATCGAAAGTATCTCATAATTCTCAGATAGTCCTCCTTAATTCTGACATTTGGATCTCCAACAAAAGCTACTCTCCGTTTTTGTAAATCTTCATAACCAAAAAAGTAATCATATACAGACCCATCAAAACCTGAAAAAAGTCTATTAATTTAAATATCTATTATCTATATTTTAATAAATTTTTAATAATTATTTCACAAATAATAATACTGTATATAAATATAATATACTGTATATAATAAAACTGTATGTCAAATACATTACGACATAGAATTTTGCGACTTAAAAGTAGAAACGGTAATCTACAAGTCTTAGTAATTCTTTACTAGTTTACTGAGAAAATACTCTTAATGACACATTTAGCTTGCAACTAAATTGTGACCAAGTTTACAAGTATTGGCCTTTTATTATGCAGAGTTAAAATTATTTACCTTTATTTACAACTAGCTAAACCCGGTTACCCACGGTTATTGTCGTATCGTGGGTAACGCCGCGGGCGAAGCTAGTCTAAAAAATGTAAGCCTAAGTTACTCCTTGTACCATCAGCTACCTACCAGTGAAAGTCCCGTCCAAACCGTTCCAGAGATCAGCCAGAACAAACAGACAGACAGACAGACAGACAAAAATTTTAAAAATGTATCTTTTGGTATGTGTAAAGTATATACATTCATATGCATGTAGTAGAAAGCGGTTATTTTAATATTACAAATAGACACTCCAATTTTATTTATTTGTATAGATTCTGTAACATAAATGGCTAAAAACAAGAATATAGCAGTATTACTATTGTACTCACCCAAAAACATTGAATTAATAGTAAGGTCCCTTCTATTGGCATCTAATTTCCAGTCAGTGGTAAATTCTACTTCTGCATGGCGTCCATCTGTTACTTTATCTATTCTCAGTGTAGTCACCTCAAAGTTTTCTTTATCATTGATTCTAGCAGTAATAGTACCATGTCTCTCACCATTAACATTAATCATTCTGATATTCTCAGCTGTAAACATTTCTTTCATTTGTGGAGGAGTCGCTGTTGACGCAAAGTCAAGATCTTTTGGATTTTGACCCATTAACAGATCCCTGGAGCAAAAAACTTCTTTATTACAATAACATATTGCTTTATTGAACACCAGATTAATTGCAATGGTAACAAAGCTAGTGGGTACAGGTGGAGCCTTATTGCTCGAAGGAAATATCTTACAGGCAACCATTATTTATTTCCCAACATACATGTGTGTGTGTAAAGTGCGATTTAAAAATATTTAGTCATTTTAGCTACCTGACTGCTCCACCAGCGATTCTTATTTCATATTGATATTTATCAAACAATGCCTTCAGCTGTAATACTTCCGGAGTAAATATTTTTTTAAATTCTTCTGATTCTAGCTTCAAAACAACTGGGTTTTCTCTACTTTTTAAACTCATATCGATTGATGAACGTGTTTTCTTTCGCACAATCTTGGCACTATTACTATAAACCTGAAAATAATGAAAACAATAAATTATTATAGCTACAAGTAATTACGAAATAATATAATTTTAAGTTAAATATTCAAGCTGCTAACCAAAAAAAAACAATTTCTTCAATGAAGGTATTTGATAATCTAATTCACATATATACATAGATAATAAATAAATTTGTCAAATTACCCTATTTGGAAAGAAATAAAAGAACTTTAATATTTTGAAAGATGAAGTGAACATAATTTTTACATCGATGAAATTGTACCAACATTGAAATGCAGTATTTTTAAAGTGAAGTTGACAACTGTCAGTGTCACAAGGCTTTCAAATTTGTCATTTTTCAATTTGCCATGTACTTGTGCATAAACCATAACCAAGCAGGAAAGTACTTAGTTATTTTAGGCTAGCAAGCGGAACACAAGTGATTTTTCCCTGAACTTACAAATAAAATAATTCCATCATAGGATAAATAAATATTTCCCAATCACATTACAAAGAAAATTCTAAAATTTTCTTCGAATATTTTATCACAGTTTCTTCATCTTGGGGCAAATTTCTGATTGCATCTGATCTTTTTAATTGATCCTGATCTCTTTGCAAGAAATGCAGATGCAGAGAAAAGATCAGGTAGGTGCACTTATTGGAAATAAAATAAAATACTGATATAATTATACCAAGTGCTTTTCATAATAACTTCAATTAGTGTAAATAAACGTCTAGTATATTGGAAGAGACAAATTATATACAGTAATACATACATAGACATACATATATACGACTTTATTTATACATATACACATATATTCATTATTATAGCATATAAATATATTGTGTGATGAACTAAGACCCGGTCGACTCCGCCAATTCAGCTAGAAAAAGCTCCTTTATTTTGATCTTAAAAGTGTTACGGTTTAGCCATCCTGACCTCGAGAGGAAGCGCATTCCACAAGAGAACAGACTGTACAAAAAACGAAGAGCTCATAAAACCTTTTCATTTCATGGTCTATTACCATGATGAAGATGATTTCTATAAGGTACAGGGGCTAATAAACAGACAGACAACCTCCTGGAAAGTGACTACCACCGCCCAAGGATGTTAAACTAAGCATCAAAGTTTCTAGTTCCTTTATTTTATTTTATTTTTTTTTATTTAGGTATACTTTATGCACATTATAGTAACAAAGGTGAACTTAATGCCGTAGGCATTTTCTACCAGTCGACCTTAGGGCGATGCAGAGCCAAACAAGGTAGATGCACAAACTAAAAATTTATACCGACTTCTCAACAAGGAATTCACCAATTAATAATAAATTTCTCATCGAGAAATCAACAAGATTAAGAATAATAAATTAAACAATAATTAGTAATAATTTATATAGATACACATAACATATGCGTATTAAATACTTATACATACATAGGTACTAATATATATATATACATGTACCTATACACACAAACATATAATACATACATAATATAAATTCTAAAAGGGGAGAGAGTATGATGAAATCAGCGTGGATCCGATAGGGTGCTCAAGAAATGTCTCTGCAACAAGTGTTTAAAATTTTGTTTAGTTTTAGCCATCCTGATCGTGAAAGGGAGCTCGAGCTTTATCCGAAGTTTGTCAATCTAACGCACGGTATAATTACCCGCAGTTGCCTCTCCAAATACCTACTTTTTTATGTGATAGGAGGCAAATGAGCAGATGGATCGCCTGATGGTAAGCCATTACCGTCGAGCATGTACACCCGCAAGACCAGAGGCGTCACAAGTGTGTTGCCGGACTTAAATTTTTTAAGGAGTACGCTCTTTTATTGAAAGTTTCAGGTCGTATTGATCCGGGAATATCACAGGTGAAAGTCAGAGGCGTCTCTAGCCCATAAAGCGCCCGTGTGTAGTCATTAATTTAACACCCCTTAGTAAGCAGATTCATTAGAAGTGCCACGGCCGGCGGCCTTAACACCGCTACGCCCGTGTGCATCGCCCCTGGTGACAGTTCGTTCCACAATTGTGGACCGCCAACCATCTCAATGATGGAGATAAAACAGCTGTCGCATAGGATGATGGCGCAAAGAGGCGGCAGGGAGCAGTTCGAACAATTCCTCGTAGCACTCCCGATAACAAAAGCGATAGAAGATGCATAGCAAGGCCACATCTCTACGCAGCGCTAGAGAGTCTAGTATTTAAACGATCATCATCTTCCTAGTTTTTATTATTTACAATATTATTTGGGGTCGGCTACTAGTTCAACCGGTTTAACTGAATATTAGTTTTTCCACAGAGCGACTAGCGTCGGGCCTCCTTAATCCTGAAGGCGAACTGAATTCCAAGTTTGGACTACTTGTCAGGTTGAGAAATAAACCTTCTGACGTGTGAAAGAAACTTTAATAAAGACATTTTTAAAATGATTGTTTTTTGTTTTTTCGGAAGACGACCGACTCATTTCATGTCATCCACATTTAACATATTTTTATCACTAATAATTAAAGACAATAAATACTTGACATTGGCAGAAATAGCTGATCCGAGTGATCCGACTGGTTGCCATTTCATCAGGAGAAGAAGAAGAAGACATTTTTAAAACCACAAATATCACACCAAACCTTATTTGTCTTTAATTGTCGCCGAGGTCGCTAAATTAATTGCTGATATCACTTCAATATTTTTCGCACTGTAGCTCAAAACTAAACTTCATTGCTGTCGACGAAGCCTTTTTAAAATCCCGATGCAAAAAGAGGGGTGTTATATGTCTGACATCGAAGTCTATCTGTCTGTGGCATCGTAGCTCTCAAAGGGATGGACCGATTTCGATAAGGTTTTTTCATTTGAAAGTCAATTTCGTTGTGGTGGTTTCTTAGCCATGTTTGGGTAATATCGGTCCAGCAGTGTGCGACCTCTTTTCTAAAATTATGCGCAAAAGGAGCATCTCGAATATAAACAAGCCAAACTAACGACAATCAAAACATACCTATTCGATCTTATGCACATTGATGTAAGATTCATTATTGTGCTTCAAGTCGTCTTCATCGTTATTTTAGAATTATGTAATACCTTTCTCCGAAATAATTTCCTGATAACGATTACCATGGCCATACCATTCATAACAACCGGGACAGATAGCTTAACGTGCTCTCCGAGGCACGAGCGTGAAACACCGCCATACTCGGGTTACTCGGCTATCAAGAAGTTCTAGTAAAAAAAACCAGGAAGAATCCAATAACACTTTTGGCTCGACCCGGGCATCTTGACGATAATATGCCTATTAAAAATGATGCATTAGTTTTAAAATTCGACCATAAGTCATTTAATTATTTTTTTAATTGATTTTATAGCTTTCTACAATCCTCCTCTATATAAAATTTAACTTTGCCAATTTTCATACTCCTCTGTTCGCATAAATTCCGTGAAAAGGACAGGTACAAAGTTTCCGTTTCACGCATTATTACGTAGATACTGACTTGATTGCCTCGGTCGCGCAGAGGTATCAGGTTCAATTCCCGGTTCGATGTTTTGGGTCTTTTCTATGTATAATATTTATGTATTTACAAAAAAAGTATCAACATCCTATTGTCCAGTCCAGATTGAGGCCTGTGCTCAACATAGGCTTAGATTGTGCGTAAGATGCAAAAAAAACTATCTAATCAACCAGTGTTACTGAGGTTTATACCTCAAACCAGTATAGTAGTACTGTACAAATTTACTAGAAACTTGACAATAATAGACAAAAGTTTGTATAATTATTTATTTGTTGAAATACAGTTCGTTAATCGCAAATATTAAAGTTGACTTATGGCAAATCTAAATCTAGTGTCATTTGCCACCCATTAAACTATTCATCCCACTAGAACCTTGTTGCAGTTGCCTCATCATGTTATGTAGTCCTGTCATACCACCCATTTGTTGCAGAATACGAGGATCCATCATCTTAGCCATCTGTTGGTTGAGCTTGACCATTTGAGTTTGATTGACATTCTTTGCCATGTCACCGCCTTTGAACAGACCCTTGATTCCTCCCATCTTTTTTACAACTGCCGCAAACTTAGTGTACTGAGCAATTAAATCCTTTACATCTCGCTCTGTGACGCCCGCACCCTGTGCTACGCGCGTGATTCTGGTAGGTTGTTTCGAAAATAGTTTAGCCCCGTCACGATGGTCCAATTCACCTTCATTCATGGAGTCCATTATTGTCATAAGCCGTTTCAGTTTTGCCATTGATTCTTGTTCACCTCCTTTCGACATAAGATCTTGAGAGAAACCTGGTATCATTCCCTGTTAAACACATATGTAATGAGATATTGAAACTTATATCTTCATGTTTAGCTACCAGTTGATTAAATAATTTTAGTAAATGTAGATGGATGTACATTTCTAAGGAATGATGTATGTACTTTTAGATCCCAATGGTTTGGTTTTTTATGCATAGTCTTGGAAAAAATCTGGATATTCCGTCAACAATGTTGGTCTCAAATACATATTTAAATTTGTATTTAATAATTTTATTTAATTATAAATGCCCTCTTTCTTTTAAAATATTAGTTTAAATAGACTATTTTGACATATTAAAATAATCATTTTATTTTATTTTTATTTATTTATTTATTATATAGGGGACAAACGAGCAGACGTATCGCCTGATGGTAAGCGATTACCGCCGCCCATGGACACCCGCAACACCAGAGGCGTCATAAGTGCGTTGCCGGCTTTTTAGGAAGGAGTACGCTCTTTTCTTGAAGGTTTGAAAAGAATAGAGGGACATATGTAACATTGTAAGACTACTACAACAAATTGATTTAAATACACAATGTCTTGATTTATATTTGTTAATATACTTACCATAATTTGTGAAAAGGGGCCCATTTTCATAATATTTTGAAATTGTTCATACATAGCCCTAAGTGTAAATTGTCCATGCTTGAGTTTTTCCAAAAGCTCATCATTATCATCAAGTTTGAGCTCATTAACTTTATCTAAAAGACCTTCAATATCTCCCATTCCCAGAAGTTTATTAATAAATGGTTTAGTTTTAAATGGTTCCAAGTCATCAATGTGTTCTCCTGTACCTATGAAGATAATAGGACTTTGTGTGGCAGCAACACTGAAAGCAGTAATTTACCTTTTAAATTCTGTTTATTACACAATAAACAGATAGAATGTGATAGATCAAAGATCTAAACTAGTACTTACGCTGATAGTGCACCACCACCCTTGGCGTGACCGTCTAATTTTGTTATAATGACAGAACCAATGTCTACCTTCTCTTTGAACGCTCTAGCTTGGGCTTCACAAGCTTGACCAATCGTTGCATCCATGACGAAAATAATGTTGTCAGGTTTCTATAAATCAAAACATTCATATAATATTGACTGTGAAAACCTAGTTTTAAATGTTAGCATTTTGACATGCTTATGGCAAATTGCATAAGCTTCAGAGGCTAGTGACTATGGGCTTCAAGAACACGGCACTTTTCTCAAACTACAAAGTTCCACTAAACTTATAAGCAGCACTAGCTATAATCATAGCTTAGAAAGACTAGCAATAGGGCATGTTATATTTACAGTAATGGTATATACCTATATAAATTAAAATAAATCGCCAAATGTGGCAAAGTGCGTGTAGCAAAAATGGGGGCGGTCTACACCGAGATTTAAGGATTAAGGATATATTAATTTTAAGTGAAACTGTATATACTAGGTTAGAATAAAGGCATTTTATTTATACTCACAATGGCGTTAGCAACAGCCAACATCTCTTCAAACAGTGATTCCTCTTGTTTATGGCGACCACTAGTATCCACTATAATCATTTCAAAGCCCTCCTTTTTGAACATTTCCACTCCTGTTGTTGCTATCACTACTGGGTCTACTTCTGTGTAACTACAAGAAAATATTTCTTGAATTAAATGACATTTAATTTATGTTACTTGTGCTCTCACCCTTATATAAATAAATAAAAAAATATAATAAATAACTATCTCACATATTAATAAATCAATGGATGTATTTTATGATATTTTTAATTATCTACACTAATATTATAAAGAGGAAAGATTTGTATTTTTGTATGTAACGAATAAACTCAAAAAGTACTGGACCGATTTTAAAAATTCTTTCACCATTCGAAAGCTACATTACATTACATTACATAGGCTATATTTTATTTTGGAAAAAAATAGGGATCCGTAAGATATTTGCGTTTTTCAAGAAACAAGGTGTAAAAAATCAACCAGAAAAGTTACTTATTTTATGATTTACAATAATATAGCTTATACATCACAATAACACGTAGGCTATAATTTATATACTAGCTTCGCCTCGCGACATTGCCTGTGATTATTGTCGTACCGCGGGTAGCACCGCGGGCTTCAGCTAGTTATATATCTATTGGTAAAGTTATTACCACTATCTGTTAATTAACCCTGCATCCCACACATTTTTACCATATTACAAATAAAAAAATTAACAGGAAAATATCTTTTACTTTTTATTTTCACTACTTACAAAAAATGCTTTTTAGTGTTTATATTTTTTTTTTAATTCTTAATAATTAATATCTATTAAATTATGATTGAACATATCTTACAAATATATCATAAGGTTTTATAGAAAAGTATAAACAAACCTTCCATAAAATGGTATTCTGGCTTTTGTACAATTCTGTTTCACCTGATCGTAGGCACCAGCACGGAATGTGTCAGCACACACTAAACTGGATTTCCAGTTCTTCCTCAAGTAATGGTATGCAAGTTTTGTACATGTTGTGGTTTTACCTGAACCCTGGAGACCTACAAACATGATTACATTTGGCTTGCCTTTTATAGGCTGGTATGGTTTCACAGCAGGATCAACAAGCTGAAAAATATTTGGTATATTAAGTATTTGAAAGTTTTTAAATGATATACATGTTAAGAATGGTTTTAGATTGTATTTCCACAGTAAAATGTTTTCTAAACTGCTTTTAATAAGCCTAAAGATAAAAGCTTTAATAGAAGCACATAAAATAAACATTAATAATTTACCTTTACGAGTTCCTTGAACACAGCTGACTGTATCATTCGCCGCTTGTTAAGCCCACCAGCCATCTCATCAAAATCAATAACTGCCCTGACATTCTCCCGCAAATTCTTAACTAAACGAATGTTAACATCAGCTTCTAATAGTGCAGCACATATTTGTTTTAGCATAGAATTGAGTACCTATAATAGAAAGTATTTCGTAGTAAGTACATAGGCTCTGAAAATAAACATACCACATGCAATACACTTATATTATAATGTGTCTTACTTCTTCATTGATGATGGTTGCCCTGCTTAAAGATTGCAGGGCAGTGGTGATTTTACGACCTAAATCTGCTAAAACCATCTTGAATAATATTGAATATTTTTAAGTTAAATTATTAATTTGGCATCAGCTGTTGAGTATAAGAATATGTTATTTTGGAAAACGGGTACTGATAGTTGCACGCTTTTGGAACATTTTATTCACTATTTTATAATACAGTAATTGAATGTACAAAGCTAATAAGAAATTAAAAAATCACAACACTGTAGTGTATATTTTATTATGTAGGTCTATTCGACAAATGTGTTGAATTGACATCAGGCGTACACGACGAACAGACACGTCAAATATTTTTTTTAATCTACATCTACGTTTAGTTAATACAGTAGTATCATTTGATATTTTAAATTAAAGAAAGCCCAGAATATTACCTTTTTTCTTATAAGATTACATACTTTTAATTCTGATGATTTAGTGAATAGAAAATATGTTACATACAAAACTTACAATAATGGAGAGTGATCGGACTTGACTGTCGGTAATATTATATGGGTGAGAGTAAAGTAGAAACAACTTGCTAAATATAAGATACATGCACAGTCTGTGCATAACACAATATTTATTCTGTGGCTGAAAATCCGCTTTGTAATCACCCATCTTCATCAAATAAAGCGAGCACTGAAATCGATTTAGAGAAGTTTTGTTTTCGAATTTGAAAACAAATTTAGAATGGTAAGTGGCTTTATAATGTATGAATTATATAATGTATATATTAATGATAATATATAATAGTTTCCAGTATTTTCTTTTACAATTATTGAGTAAAAATTATTTCTTGTGAAGGGTCAAAACCAATCTGGAGGTGGAAGCGGTGGTGACAAAAAAGATGACAAGGATAAGAAGAAGAAGTATGAACCACCAATTCCAACTAGAGTGGGTAAGAAGAAGCGTAAGGCGAAGGGTCCGGATGCTGCTCTAAAGTTACCTCAAGTGACACCACACACAAGATGTAGGCTCAAACTACTAAAACTTGAAAGAATCAAGGATTATCTACTCATGGAAGAAGAATTCATTCGTAATCAAGAAAGACTAAAGCCACAGGAAGAGAAAATTGAAGAGGAGAGATCGAAGGTAAGTTATCAAATACAATAAAAGTAGTTTCATAGTTCTCTGAAAATACCTATAGAAACAATGATAAGTCATAATTAATTTTATACACTTCATTGTCTGCATCATGTAGTAGCACATAACTGTAAAGTAATATTAACAATAAAAAGAAAATTGTTAAGAAAGTCTATCCTTCCATCACTTTTTGTATTTTATTGTTTTAAAATTAGTCAGGGCCTCTATTGCTGTTGCAATTTGATTCAATCATTATAGGAGTATCAATTTAGAGTAGGTCAAACACTTTATGATTAGACATCTTTTATTTGAAAGTTTAATGCTGAATAATATACATTGTCTTGGCATGTATATTACCTCCTTTTTATATATTTTGGGCAAGTAATAAGTAAGGTTTAGTAGTAGTAATAAATAAATAAGGTTTTTAGATAGTTTGGTTCATTAGAAGTCTAATTTATTAACACAAATCACTCACTGTTTTATTATTCCTGTAAATGTTAACAATTTACAATTATTTCTCTAGTCATTAGTTACATATGTTCAAACTCTTAACTATATATCAGCTTATCTTCCCGATACCTATATGATGTTGCTAAATTGTTATTCATCCACATTTGTTAACTTTTATATATCAGTAAAGAACTTTTAGTTCACTACTAGGACATAATTAAACAATGGTAGCTTAAAAACCTTGTCTGTGTTAAGGTTGTCTGTAACAATCATTCTAATTGCCATGAGCAATGAGACTGCCATTGTTACATTTACATGTGTTTAACTTATCCTTTTGTTTTGTATAGTTACTGGCAATCTCATACAGACTCAGAGGTTCTATACAATTCCTGGGTATTCAGGCAATATATGAAATATGATGAACATTATTTTCCATTACATACTTAACACTACAAGCGCGGGCGTCCCAAATTTGACCCATTTCAATGTTCTTCCTGCTCTAGTTAATATATTATTACGCGTATAATCGTAATTTTTTATGACTTTTCATGAAATACGATGATTATCATTTATACGAGATTTCAACCACGTAGATATAATAAAAAAAAATTAAAATCTAAATTTACCACTAAGCGCGGTTGGGTCAGTTTTGACCCAGACTGGACGTTAGAGTTTAAGTTTATCTTTCTTCTAAGATAAAGAAAATGTCGTTAATTTGTCTATAGGTATCTATGTAGGTACGAACGCGCCATATAAAACATTAACAGCAAAGCGGTTGTTGATACAATAAACAGAGCTCGTCGGGAAATACCTGCTTCCGACAAACAAGCCAAAGAAGAGTTGTACAGTACAGTGGTATTGAAAAAAGATGATATCACTTTGACAGTTTTTTATGAGACGGCAACATAACAGTATATCAAGGAAAGCACAAAAAACAATGTTCTTCTCCTGAGCACTATGTACCCAGATGTTCAAATAGAAGCTGGTACAAAAAAGAAACCAGATGTAGTAGCATTTTACAATAGTTCAAAGTATGGGGTAGATGTTGTGGATCAAATGGCTCGCAAATACTCTGTCAAAGCCCCATCTAGGCGTTGGCCAGTTCACACTTTTATAATTTGCTAGACTTAGCAGCCATAAATTCTTGGATATTGTATCGTGACCTAACTGCACAAAACATCAGCAGAAGGAAGTTTATCTTACAGTTAGGAGAAGAACTAGCTAAGCCATTTGCAAATAGTAGGAAAACGTCTAATATTCGTATAAATATACCAAACTAAATACCTGGACGTCAAGACAAACGTACTCGTTGTCAGGTAAAGTCTTCTTGTGCATAAATCGTGTGTGAAATGCGAAGCTTGTAAAAAACGGTTTGCAAGAAGTGCACATCGTAAGAGTTTTCCATTTGCTCAATATGCGATTCTGAAGGGTAATAATATAATTATATTGCCATTTTGACAATTTCAATTAATTTTAACTTCTCGTAACGTCTGGATAGATTTTAAAAGACAGGCACAATAGATTTTTTATTGTGGTTTTCCGGGCCTTACGACTTGAATTATTTGTGATTTGAATTTCAAGCCTAAGTACACCAAATGTTTGTGTAATATATAATGTTCATTATATCATAATTACAAGTTTTATTTTATTTTATTTATTTATTTTTATTTTTTGTTATTATGTTCGGAGAACCAACAGCTACAATTTTCTTATATAAATTGCTTATATCTTCACATTACGGTAGCAAACACAAAATGGACAATATTGACCCATCCGCGCTTCTAGGGGTGTCAGAATGTTCCGCGCTTCTAGTGTTAAACCTTCTTTCTCAAGATGGCCTATGTACAGTCCTGGGCCTGTTGTTGATGTTTGATAGTATTAAACTTTGTTAAAATATTGTTCTGGAGGTATGTAACAAAATGTATGTAAAATATGTCAATTTTAGGTTGATGACCTGCGAGGTACCCCAATGTCAGTGGGAAATCTGGAAGAGATCATTGATGACAACCATGCTATAGTGTCCACGTCTGTGGGTAGTGAGCATTATGTTAGCATTTTGTCATTTGTGGACAAGGACCAGCTTGAGCCAGGTTGCTCTGTGTTGCTGAATCACAAGGTATTTTCCTATTAACTAGTATTTATTTTGTACATTTAACAAAAAGATTAAATCCAGCAAATTTCCAATTACTACCTGTAATTGTACTGAAAAAATTTAACACACTTGTATACATACTATACACTCATCATGCTATGGCAGAGTGAAGGCTTTTAAGACAGACTTAAATGTTTTTCTGCATTCCTGCAATAAGATGTGTAGGAGGCCTAATACAGGCATTAATTGCATAACAGCTGGTTGGAGTTTTCAAATGAATGTTGTCTATCGTACATATTGTGCAGGCATCATTAAAAAACTAAAAACTTAAAATTACTGAGTAAGAGAATAAACTTTAATCTCAATTTTTTAAATACTTTTTTTACTAGGTCCATGCTGTGGTAGGTGTTCTAGGGGATGATACAGACCCAATGGTATCTGTTATGAAGCTAGAAAAAGCTCCACAGGAGACTTATGCTGACATAGGAGGTCTTGACACTCAGATCCAAGAGATTAAGGTAAACAGCAACACTTTACTTAATTTTTTTAGCATTATCTGCAAAAAATATTATTAGAAAAAGTTACGAGTATATATCTTAATACTAATTGTATGTGAGAGATACAAAACAAATTAAATAACTGAATAGACTGGCTTGTGGAGTTGGTATAATTAGAGAAAACAATTAGGTACATCCACTCACATTACCAGTGTTTTGCATGCTATACCACACTGGCCAGATGTATTGTAAATGATTTGTTTAAAATTTTCCTATTTGTAGTGATAATGTCCTGCATAGTTGACTGCCTCTGTGGCGCAGTGGTAGCGTATGCGACTGCTGTTCTTGAGATCTCGGGTTCGATTTCCACATCGCACCAAATGTTTGTGTGATCTACAAATATTTGTTTCGGAGTTTGGGTGTTTTATATGTATAATATGTAGCAAGCTCTGCTTAGCTTGGGACTAGATGGCGTTGTATGTTAGATGTCCGAAATTTATTTATTGTTCATTTGTTTGTTAATATTCTCAATCCTTTTTACCACAGGGGAATAAAATTCAAATACTTTGTATCTTTTCTTCAGGAATCTGTCGAACTTCCTCTTACTCATCCAGAGTATTATGAGGAGATGGGTATCAAACCTCCCAAAGGTGTGATCTTATATGGCCCACCAGGTACAGGCAAGACTCTATTAGCCAAAGCTGTGGCTAATCAAACCTCTGCAACTTTTTTGAGAGTTGTTGGATCTGAGCTAATTCAAAAATATTTGGTAAGTTTTACATCAATAATTTATTTGACAATGTTTTTAACTATAATAGCTGAAGAATAGAACAGGCATGAATGCTCATCTGGGAAAGTTTTTATGGGTTAAGATGCAGATGCACTGAACTGCACTGTTGGCCTAGTGGTTTCAGCGGTCGCCATGCCGCTTGCTACTGCGCCAAGTGTCGTGGGTTCAAATCCCACGCGGTACAACACTTTGTGTGATCTACGAATTGTTGTCCTGAGTCTGGATGTTCTTTGTGTTTGTTTCATGTATGTTTGTAAAGTCCCCCATGACACAGGATGTTTATTCCTAATGTGGGAGTTGTCTTTTTTAAAAAGAAAGAAAAAGAAAAGAAAGAAAGATAAATGTTTATACACTATTTTGAACTTGTATTTTGTTCCTTAGGGTGACGGTCCAAAACTAGTACGTGAGTTGTTCAGAGTTGCTGAGGAGCATGCACCTTCTATAGTATTCATTGATGAGATTGATGCTGTGGGCACTAAACGGTAAATGTCAAAACTTCATCTTTTGTAGAATATACTGAATGCATAGGCTTACAAAGGCAATTAATTTAACTTCACAGATATGATTCAAACTCGGGAGGTGAAAGAGAAATTCAGAGAACTATGTTGGAGTTACTTAATCAACTAGATGGTTTTGATTCACGTGGAGATGTAAAGGTCAGTTGAAGATATATTGATACAGTGATAAATATATTAATTTGTAATAATATACAAATTAATAAATTACTAGCTGACTGACGCAACCTCGTTTGCGTCTTTTATTGCCCGTTGCGAAAAATTTTCCCCCGTATAGTGTGTGCGGACTTTTTTGTAGATATTTATAAGATCTACGATTAATTAGAACATTTTATGGTTCCATCTTTTATAGTTTACGCAGCGTACGCAAAATAAGTAACTTTTCTGGTTGACTTTTTACACCTTGTGTCCGAAAAACCCCGATATCTTACGGAACCCTATTTTTTTCCAAAATAAAATATAGCCTATGTTACTCGTGGATAATGTAGCTTTCGAATGGTGAAAGAATTTTTAAAATCGGTCCAGTAGTTTTTGAGCCTATTCATTACAAACAAACATACAAACAAAGTTTTCCTCTTTATAATATTAGTATAGAAATACAAATTAAGCATGAATGTACATAATCCATAAACCATATCCAACTAATTCAATTCTCAAATACAGGTTATCATGGCAACAAATCGTATAGAAACTTTAGATCCAGCCCTCATTCGTCCAGGACGTATAGATAGGAAGATCGAGTTTCCTTTGCCTGATGAGAAGACAAAGAGGAGAATTTTTACCATTCACACATCGAGAATGACGCTCGCCGACGATGTCAACTTGTCAGAACTTATTATGTCAAAAGATGATCTGTCTGGTGCTGATATAAAGGTACAACAAATGATCTATAAAAGTTTTGTGGTATTTTTTTTTAAAAGTTAATTTAGTCGTTGAAGTACATTATTTAACATAATCATGTTTTTTTCGGCAGGCTATTTGTACTGAAGCAGGGTTGATGGCTTTAAGAGAACGCCGAATGAAAGTCACTAATGAAGATTTCAAGAAGTCCAAAGAGAGTGTTTTATATCGAAAGAAAGAAGGCACTCCAGAGGGGCTTTATTTATAAACAGTTGTTTATTTTCATAATATATCCATAATTTTTCTCCATTAATAAATGTTGCGTAACGATTTTGGTTATTTGTTTCCTCGATAATGTCTTATTAGGACTGAAGTTGAATCAGGCGCGGACCGAAGTGAGGGATCAGAGAGGAC